>CM066736.1:12637500-13945000 GCA_033961575.1 Aselliscus stoliczkanus | reverse complement strand
GAGCTGGGGTCCCAAGCCAGCTCCTAACCAACATGCCACTCAGCCAGCCCTCCCCTGTATTTTTCTTCTCTGACATTGCAGTAACTACCACCAGCACTTTACAGGCATTATCTCATTTACATCTCAAAAGAACCCAAGGAGTTAGCTCATTTTATCAATCCCCATTATACAGATAAGGAAATTGAGACTTAGAGAGGTGACTTTCTTTTCTTTTCTTTTCTTTTTTGAGGGCAGTGTCACTGGCCCTCACATGTGGGACCCGAACCCCAGGCCACTGGCCTCCCAAGCCAGCGCTCAACCACCGCGCCACTCAGCCGGCCCGAGAGGTGACTTTCTTAAAGTCACATAGCTGGTCAGTGGTGTGGTTGAGATTTGAACCAGGCACTCTGACTCCCTTTGCATGGATTTATAGACGAGTCAAACTCTCATTATATAGGTAGAAAATTGAGGCAGGAAAGGGATGTGAGTTCCCCAAAGTCAGAGTAAGAGCTTAGCCCAGGTTGCTGGAGTTTCCCCCACATGCTCCACTGTCTGGTACCTGGGAGCTAATCCAGGGAGTTGGCTGCAGAAGCCCCCAAATTATTTGCCTTGGAAAACCTTCCTGTGGGGCTTTGGGGTTCCAAGAAGACTCAGAATCTCTCAGAACTACAGCCCCAGCTGTGCGTCTCCCCTCCAGGGCTGGGTGCTGCCTGTCCATCATTAAAAAAAAAAAAGGAAATAGTAGTTAAGCACCCACATGCCCAGACAGGGAGGAAATCGGGCAGCCTCAGTGCATGTTCAGCCATGGCCATTCCATGGTTAGGAGTGTGAAGTATTAAGATGAACAGAGAAGCGGTGAGATAAGAGGAGAAGGAAAATGCCAAAGAAGGATAGCATTCTGAAGGAAGGCTGCCCAAACAGGCAGTGGAGAAGGAGATGGTACCTGGAAGAAGTGACCTGGAAATCAGCTGGTCCCAGAAGGTGAAAGAGGCCTAAATACCCTAGCCTGAACTTCCACTTCAAAGAATTGTAGAGTGTCTGGCCTAGAAGGTCCAGATGGTGCATTTTACAGGTAAGGCCTTCGACGCACAGAGAGAGAGAAAGTCTCTCCTGGGCCACAGAGATGGTAAGCCTGGGATTCTGCTGCTGCCTCTGAGGTCTCCTTCTGTTACATTGTCCCATCATCCCTTGGCTGAAGGTCAGAGTCCCAAGAGGTAAAGATCTAGATTTGTCTTCCTTGTTTGGAGGTGGGCAAATTAGTTCCTTGCTCATGTGGATGCCTCTGATGCCAAGGATGAGGAAGCAACGAGTAGGATGGAAAATTCCAGGAAGGCTAGGAAACTAGGTATACATCCATCCATCTGTCCGTCTGTCTGTCTGTCTGTCCATCCATCCATATAGCCATTGATTTGTCCATTCATTTGCCAGTCCTTCTCTCCATCTACCCATCTACCCACCCATTTATCCATCCTTTTGTCCATCCATAAATATCCATCATCCACCTTAACACTAACCACTAATCATGGGACATGCTGGTTAAGACTGAGTTCTGGAACCAGACTCTTGAAGTTAGAATCCTGGCTCCACCACATACAAACTGTGTGACCTTAGGCAAATTACCTAGCCCCTCTCTGTTTCCTCCTCTACAAAGTGCAGATGACAATATTGTATCCACTTCATAGGGTTGTGGTATGAGTTAAACGAGTTAATCCATTTGAAGTCCTTAGAACTAGTTCATATCTGCTGAGCAAACCTGTTCATGTTAGCAGCGCTTATTATTCTTTCAGGAAGTGCTGAACAGGGTCCTGAGGTTTGAATAAGGAGGGTCCTGAGGTTTGAATAAGGTGCTGTGGAATACAGAGCCAAACGTGAACAGCTGGGTCTGGGGCCCGTCAGGGAAAGTTGAAGTTCCTGTTCCTTGACTAACTGTTTCTGGGTCCTTGTTAGGAGTCCAGAGAGGAGAGGAGGGGAGAGTGGACCCCCCTGGCTGTGGCCTGGGGGGCTGTGTAGCGGATGCCATGCTGCACTGCCCTGGCCCCATTATAGGACTGAGGCACACATTTCCCTAGCTGCCAGAGTTGGTGGTGGCTGATAGATTACAGCTGAGTCCCTCTATGTGGCTTGCCCACAGCTGAAGGGAGCCATGGCACAGAGGTCATGCCCTCTTCTCAGGGCAGTTCATATCCTCGGACTGGTCAACACGTATAAATACTCAGGCCCCTTGTGTCAACTCAGGGCAGCGCTGATGGACCATCTCAGCTTCAGAACTCCCGGTTTGTTGGCTGACGCCTCCACTGAGACTGCGTTACAGCCCAGCTCTTCCCTTTACATATTCCTGCTTCCGTTCCTTCATTTCCACAGGGGTTGACCCCCAAAGCACCTCCTCATAAAGGTCTGTATGCTAATCTCCATCTCTGTGTCTGCTTCCTAGAGAACCTGACCTGTTTTTGTTTTGTCTTTTAGTTTTGGTTTTTTAAATTATAGTTGACATTCAATATTGTATGTTTCAGGTGTACAACATAGTGATTTGGCATTTATATAACTTATGATGTGATCACCACGATAAGTCTAGTACCCATCTATTACCGTACAAAGTTATCATGATATTATTGACTATATTCCCTGTACTGTACATTATTCCCTGTAACTTATTTATTTTATAGCTGAAAGTTTGTACCTCTTATTCCCTTTCACCTTTTTCACCCATCCCCTCTCCCCGCCTTCCCTCTGGCAACCATCAATTTGTTCTCTGTATCTATGAGTCTGTTTCTGTCTGTTTCGCTTGTTTGCTTTAGATTCCACGTATAAGTGAGATCACACAGTATTTGCCTTTCTCTGTCTGACTTATTTCACTAAGTATAATACCCTCTAGGTTTATCCATGTTGTTTCAAATGGCAAGATTTCATTCTTTTTTATTGCTGAACATTAGAATCTGACCTGTTGGATAAAAGAACCACCCTCTCTCAGCCCGGCCGAGTGGCGCTGTGGTTAAGCGCTGGCCCCGGTTCAGGTCCCACATATGAGGGCCAGTGACACTGCCTTCAAAAAAAAGAAAGAAAGAAAGAAAGAAAGAAAGAAAGAAAGAAAGAAAGAAAGAAAGAAAGAAAGAAAGAAAGACCCTCTCTTAAAGGCTGTTCACCATGTGTTATATGTAATATGTCAAATTCCTGACAACACCCTCAGAGAGTAGATGCTATTTATTATCCCCATTTGCAGATGGGGAAATTGAGGCACAGGAAGGTGAGAAGATTTGTTCAAAGTCACACAGGTGGGATGTGGCAGAACCAGGATTCAAACCCAGCAGCCAGAAGCCGGAGTCTGTGCACTTGACCATTGCACTACATTGCCTAATGAGGTTCAGACTAAGCCTAGGAATTCACCCAGGAGGTGGGTGGGTGGAGGTGTGAGTGTGTGAGTGGAAGGATGTATGTGGGGTCACACATGTACACATGTGTACCCGTGTGTTCACTGTGAGTGTGACTGCAAAAGTGCATGCCCATGTGAGCGTGTGCTCTGCTGGCATGAGGGTGACTAAGCAAAGCATGTGGGACTGGATATGCACATGGATACCCCACTCAGGTTCCCACAGGGCCCATCTCCCTGGTGTCTCCTCTTTCCCCTTCATACACAGGGGTCGTGAGTGTGTGCCTGGCAGGGGGAAGCACAGTGTTTGGATTCCAAAGCCAAAGTGCCGTTTCCTTATTCTCACCATGTCTCCCAGGAGTAGTCAGGGTCTGAACTGCTGGAACATCAAGCTCACTGTGGAACAGAATTGGCAAACCGGGAATGATGTCGTTTGCACCAAAGGCAGCAACCCCAGCCTTTGGGGCTGCCTGGCCTCCAGTGGGGGAGGCTGGTATCTATTATCTCAATGGGGGCCATGGACTTATGGGTAGGAGAAGCCTGTGGAGTGAAACTGTTGGGTTCAAATCCCAGCTTAGCCTCTTAGCTCTGTGACTTCATCAACTTACTTACCTGGTCTGATCCTCTCCTTCCTCCCCTGTACATTTAGTGGGAGTCTAATAATAGTAACTCCTTCACAGGGTTTGTTATAAGGCTAAATACCATTTGAAATAATGCTGAACCTATCGTGAGTTCTCAAAAATGCTAATTTTATTACTGTTTTGAGCAAAGGGCAGAGGTAGTGTTTTTCCAGAGGAAAGTGCTTTTATCAAGTAGCTATGTTTTCCAACCTGGTGAAGCAGGTACTAACATGCCCATTTTATAGATGAGGAAACTGAGGCTCAGCAAGATGAAGTAACTTGCCCCAGGTCACACAGCAAATGAGTGACAAAACCAGATTTCCGATGTTGGTCTCACTCTAATTCCAGTGTTCTTCCTACCACCCCATAGCTGCTTCCTTGTTTAGCCTAGAAACTTTTGGGTTGTGACAACTTGTCCTGTAAACTCTATTTAACGCAGATATTTTTGCTGCCTACATGTCTTTCTCTGATGCTGCCTATTCACAAGAGAATATGTAGGGATTTGCAGGTGGTCAGACTTTATAAAATTAAAAGAAAAAATAGATATCTTTCTCTGTGCAGAAAGAAAACACGAGTGAGACAGTGGAGCAGGGAGCTCTTAGAGGAAAATGGGAGGTTCAAAAGGCAATTAATGCTTCTGTCTGAAACTGTAAACAGATAGTTACCAGCTCTGACACCACCAGCACGCAGACAAAAGGCAGACAGAAACAGCGCACCACAAGGAAGCTGGAATAGACTACGCCCAGGGTGGAAATTAAATGTTTTCCTGACAGCAGAAAGGAAAACCATGGTTAAAGCCAAGCCATGACTCTAAGTCTGTGACTCCATGACAGTATAAGTTTAGTGAGTTAAAGGCCCATAATTTGTACCTAGGTGGTGTGAATCTTAAAGTCTTACTGGACATTTTCTCTTGACCTAAGTTTGTAAAACAAAAGTAATAATTAGAGGTGAGTCTTCGATGTGCACTGTCATTTTAATCATATATATATATATATATATATATATATATAGAGAGAGAGAGAGAGAGAGAGAGAGAGAGAGAGAGAGAGAATCATTGGCATATTTAGTCAGAACTCTTGGTTGTAAACAACAGAAAACTCAACTCAAAACAGTTGCAACCAGGGGTGACCGGTTAGCTCAGTTGGTTAGAGCATCATGCTGATAACACCAAGGTTGCCGGTTCTATCCCCGTATGGGCTACTGTGAGCTGCGCCTTCCCTAAAAGAGTCACCTATGTCATTGTAGCATGAAAGCAATGTGTAACCAATGACCATGGCTGTTCCTCAATAAAATAAAAAAAAACACAGTTGCAAACAAAATATTAATAGTTAATAGTAATTATTACTTAGAGGCTCACAACTGGATCTGGGCATTCAAACATTTCAATTAGTGTCCTGCCATGTCTTGGCTGTGCTTCTTCTGTGGCTTTGTTCTCAGGCAGACATGCTTACTGTGAGGGTGACAAGAAGGCCCTCAGGAGCTCCATGCTTGCTTTTTAGGGTGCCCTCTGATTGGCTGTCATTGGGTCACATGCCCATATTTCAACCAATCCTGTGGCCAGGCTGGATCACAGGGTCGGAGTAAGCCCCATCCAATGTGTGAGGACTGCTATTGGTGGAGGGAGAGTTCCCCAGAAACTGGGTACAGTTTCCAGAAGATACATGTTCACCATCTGGTAGTTCCTGCTTCTCTGTTAACCAAGCTTAAGGAATAATACCATCAGGAATAATGATAATAATAATGATAACTAACTTTTATTGAACACTCACTATGTGCCAGGCATTATATGCTAAACACTTTATATGCATTATTATATTTACTCTTCATATTTGCTCCTTATTTTCATCTAACTTCACCAATGGGCAAAGTGATGTTTAGAGTATTTAAGGAACTGACCCAAATTCATACAGATAGTGAGTGAAACCAGGTGGTCTTTTTCAACTTCTGTGCTCTTGGCTTCTCTGGGAACTACACTTAGAGCTGGTCTATCTCTCAGAACTGCCAGCTTCGTGCCAGTGAGAAAGCCCTGAGCCTTCTAAAGCCTTGCAGAGGTTACCCGGTGTGGGATGGCAGGTAGCATCTTGATGCCCATTTAGAGTGATTCTCAGAGGGTTTGTCCTGGGCCAGTGCCATGGACCTAGTGCCATGGATATTGAGAGGGTTGACAAGAGAATTCTGAAAAAGGATCATTGTGGGTTTAAAAGCCTGGATTCCTTGGTGCTTCAGCCTGCCTACACATCAGGAGTGTTGGGTAGCGTGCCATGGTGGGATGTGTTGGGTTCGAGCCTCTGTTCTGCAACTAGCCAGCTATCTATGTCTTCTAATAATCTCCATTAATCTCTCTGAGCCTCAGTTCCCACATCCTTAAAATGGGCATAACAACACCTTCCTCAAAGGGTTGTGGGGATTGCATTGCATGCAAAATAATACCTGCTTGTCACACAACTGGTGCTCCAAGAAGTTAGTTCTCTCCACATTATCCCCCTTCTCCCCATGCTAGAGATTTAGCAAGAGGCACAGCAAGGAGAGAAAGCAAAGCACCTTCTTCTTCCTCTGGTCAGCCTGCTGGATTGTCCTCCCCTCCTCCTCTTCTGTTCAGCATTGTTCCTGGATTCGGATCCCAGTTCAGTTGTCCTCTTCCTAGTATCATGACCCTGGGTAAGTCCCTGTTAACCACCCCCCCCCACACACACACACATATACACACACACACTTAGCTAAAGAACACCGCCCCCCTCATGAGGTTCAATGAAAGTCTCCTCTGTAACCTGGCCTGGCCCAAGGGTTGTTTATTTTCTGGGTCTGAAAGAGTGAAAGGGACAGAGCTGGGTGGGTTAGGCTGCTTTGGGCAGGGCCTGAGATGTCTGGTCAGGAGAGGGGCCCTCTCAGCTTCACTTCACCTCTCCTGAATAATTCATGACAAACAAAATGGCTGGACCAGACTCGGGCACTCCCTCCTCCTGGCTGGGGAAAGGAGAAAAGTTTCTAATTACAGGTCAGCTGCCTGACTCCCTGGGCCCCTGGGCGCTACACACAAGGGGTATTTATGGGAAGAGACTGGAGAGAGGGACTCCAGCCCAGTCCATTTCCAGAAGGAACTCAACTCCTTTGGAAATTGTAGCCTGGGCCTGCCAAGGCCTGGAGAAGGACTGGGGAAAGAAACTTAGAATGGACAGGAAGAGAAAACTTTGCCCAGGGTTAGAGAAATGTCCAGAAAAACGGCAGGTCAGGGAGAGGACCACACTTCCTGAAGTCCCATGGAAAGTATGGCCAAGCTGGGCTCCAAAAGGAGGATGTCCTGATTCCCAAACCATAGCCTCTCAGCTACCTTACAATTTCTCCACCTGTGAAATGGGGGCAAATATAGAACCTTACAGCATGACTGGGGAATTACATGAGTTAATCTACGTAGAGTGCTTGGAATACTGCCTGGCTCAAAACTAAAAAAATATATATTAGCAGTAGTGTAGTTGCTATTTTTTACATTATGCTGCCTCCATGGGGAGGTGGGTAAAGGATGAGGTTGAAAAAAAGAGAAGGTTCAAGGAGATTGTGGAAGAGGAGAAAAGTGACTTGGGAAGCAATTTAGTATAGTGATTAAAAGACTCATATGTTTTGCCATAACAGTACAAAAAAAAAAAAAAGGAAAGAAAGAATAAGGACCCTAGGACTAGGTTGCCTGGGTTCAATCCCAACTCTGCCTCTTACTAGCTGTGTGATCTTGGGCAACTTGCTGCACTTCTCTGAGCCCCTGGATTCACCCTCTGTCATAAATTGTAGCCACTGACGTTAGTGGAGAGTGATGAACAAAATAGATCAAATCCCTGTCCTTGTGGAGCTTACAGTCTAGCAGAAAGGTTATGATAATCAAGAGCACTTATTGAATGCCTACTGTGTGCAGATCTTGTGCCTACTGCATCATGGAGCTTTCAGTCTACCAGAAAAGCTATACTAATCTAAAACTTACTGTGTGCCTACTATGTGCAGATCCTGTGCATCCTGCCAACATTCTCTCCAATAAACCTTATAGCTTTCACACCCATTTCATAAATGAAGAGGCTGAAGCTCAAGGTCAGGAGTGGAGAAGGAATTTGAAATGAAGGGACAGGTCAACAGCATGGATGAATCTCCAGACTTGAATAATGTTGAGCAGAAAAAGCCAGACACAAAACAATACATACACATTGTATGATTTCATTTATATGAAATTCTAGAAAAACACAAACTAACCTATAGTGACAGAAAGCAGATCAATGGTTGCCTGGGACTGGGAGGGGGGGCAAGCAGTGACTGCCAAGGAGCACGGGAACTTTTTGGGGAGATGGATATGTTTTATATGTGACAGTGATGCTAGTTACATGGGTATATTCACTTCCAATGCTCATTGAACTGGACACTTAAAATGGACACATTTTAATGCATGTAAATTAAATCTCAGTGAAACTGATTTTTTAAAATAAGGGGGAAAAAACTACACCAGACTCCAGAGCCCTGCAACCCTTCTTGTATTATTGGTCTGATTTCAAGCTCATTCATGGGCAGAAACTGCACCTGATTCATCTTTCGGTCCTCTCCTGACTTCCCAGCCCTGAGCCTAGCAAAATGTTCTCAAAACCAGTAGTTCAGATCAACAAATACACCTTGGACACCTTCTTTGTGCCGGATGCTGAGGTCACAGAGCAATCAGTCTAGTGGGGAAAACAGAAGAAAACGGGCAAATAGACATAATGATACAATGCAGTAAATGTTCTGATGGGGTAAGTGAGACATCAAGTGTGTGCCCGCTGGGCCACAGTAAGAATCCTGCACAGAGCCTGGAACTTGAGCTGGTGAGGATCCCAGGGTCTGGGAGGTACTGCCTGGGTTCAAATCCCCACTCTGCCACTTGCTAGCTGTGTGACCTTGGGTGACTACCTAAACATACCAAGTTTCAGTTTCCACCTCTGGGAAATGGAAATATCATTAGCTCTCCACTCTAAGAGAGCTGTTGTGAGAATGAAACAAAACAGGGAATGTCACCTGCTTAGCACAGCATGCATTGTAAGCATTCAATAATTGTTAGCTGTTCCTATCATGATTGAAGAATAAGAAGCCAGGCGGGCACACACACACAGAGAGTGTCTCCCTACCCAACCTAAGGGTTGAAGAAGGGTCAGGGATCCTTTCTCAGAGAAGAGATACTTGGAGGAGTTGGCCAGTTTAAGTGGCCAGGGGGGCAGGAGAGATTGGGAACAGCTTGGGGCAAATGCCAAATAAATATTTGCTCAATAAACAAAAAAAATAAAGACCGGTGCAAAGCCTGCCTGTAACCAGGGGGACAGGGAAAGTCTGCCAGGGCAGACTGAGGGGTCCTCAGGAGGCCGGATGGGGGTGGCTGGCCCCAATGGTAGACTCCAGACCTTTCAGGGCACTCCCTGGTCCTGATCTGTACACCCTGTGACCTGAGACCTGGGGCTCACAGGAGAGGGATCGGGGAGGCAGGCTGATGAGGAGAGGGGTCCTTCGGGACCTTCTCCCCCTAATGAGAATGGGCCAAGTCCCTGCGAGGCGCCTCCCGCCCCCCGTTGTCCGAGCCACAAAGGGCCGGATCAATGGAAGGCGGGAGCGGCAGAGGGGCCTCCCCTTTGTGCGGCTGTCTCAGGCCTGTTTGCGCCGCCGTCTCCGCGCCCCCATTGATCAGGCATGTGGAAAGATTCCGCCTCCCGGTCTCCCTTTGTGGCCGCGTTGCCAGGCTGCGCCCCGGCGTGACTGCACCGCGCAGGGCGCTCCCGCCTGCGGTGGGCACAGGGCTGCGAGAGACGGGTCGGGGTCCCGAGAGGGTAGGCTTGCCAGATTAAGCAAATAAGAACACAGTACGCCCTATTAAATGTGAATTTCTGATCTACAAGGAATAAAAGCAAAAAATATTTTTAGTGTAAGTATGTCCCAAACATTGCATGGGACATACTTATACTAAAAAAGTATTTTTTTTTTCCATCTGAAATTCAAATGGAACTAGGCAGCCTCTGTTTTTTTCTGGCACCCTATGAGAGGGGAAGCCAAAAAAATTTCTTTCCCCAGCACGTATGCTGATAACTTCTCTCAACTTCAATTAGTGGAGGTTTTTTTTGCTTTTCTTTTTGGCCCTATCTGCACGGGGCCCAACTACTTGAACTATTATTTAGATATTATTTTTCTTGAAATGAATCAATTTTTAAAACAAATTATTAATAGTGATTTAATGATGAATACATTGCATGCATTCACTTGAATAAATGTTACGTGTACCTCCGAATGCGTTTTTACCTATGTGACACCCATGTGAAGTACCCAGAACAAGATATAGAATAGTCCTATCACCCCAAAAAGGTTCCCTTGGATGGCTTCCCCATCAGGTCCCTGTCCCATTGGCAGCCACTATTCTGACTTCCACAGATTTGTTTTAGTTGTTCTTGAACTTCGCATAAATGGAATCGTATATACGTAGTATGTACTCTCTTGAGTCTACTTTCTTTCAGTCCATGTTATGCCTGTGAGATGCATCCATGTAGTGGCTTGGATCAGTAGTTTGTTCCCTTTCACTGAGGAATATTCCATTGTATGGCTGTACCATGGTTTACCACGGTTTAAGCATCCATTCTTTCACTGATGGATATCTCAGCTGTTACAGTTAAAAAAAATTTTTTTTTTTAATTGGGAACTGTGTTTTTCCAGAACTCATCAGCTCCAAGTCAAGTAGTTGTTTCAATCTAGTTGTGGAGGGCGCAGCTCAGTGGCCCATGTGGGAATCAAACTGGCAACCTTGGTGTTATGAGCATTGCACTCTAACCAACTGAGCTAACCAGCCACCCCAAGTTTTTAACTACTATGAACAAAGCTGCTATGATCAGACTTGTACTGGTCATTGTATGGACTGAAATATATTTAACCTAAGCAATAATATTTGTGAATTTGTAGACTGGAAATGCTAGTTTTATTATTTTTTCTTCTGCACATTAAATATATAACTATTACACATGTTTCGTAAGCTCACCAAACTCATCTGCTGTACTGTCAATGCCAAAGTGCAGAATAGAGGTTAAGAGAACAAGCCAGCTTGGGCTGGATCCTGAGCAAGTGAGTTAGCCCCTTTGACCCCAGTTTCTTCATCTGTAAAATGGGAGTGATAATGCTAATTACCTCATAGGGATGGTTGAAAGGCAAAATGGGATAATTTGTATGAAAGGATTCAGCACAGGGCTGGCAAGCATGGGTGGGTACTCCACATGAAGCAATTGATGAGCTGGGCATGTTAGATGCCTGCTCTCACTCCACCCTCATTTCAATCCTTTGAGATAGGTCCTGTTATTATCAACCTGTTTTATAGATGAGGAAACGGAGGATCTGAAAGGCAAAGTCACTTACTCATGATGGCATAGTTATAGTAAGAGACAAAGCCACCACCCAGTGTAGTTTCCAGAGCCGGAGGGCAGGAGGGACCCACGAGTGATGAGGCTCAGTGCCTGGAAATGAGAGTGGGCCATAAGGAGAAGCTGGGTACCTCCTCCTTCCTGCTTCTGGGTCCTCCAGTAGAACCCAACCCTAAGACAAGCAGCTGGCTTGGGACTGGGTTTCTCTTTGGAGAGTAGAAGGAGCTGGGCTGAACATTTCTGAGGCTAAGCCTCCAAGCCACAGGGCAGGTGGGAGGACAGGCAGGGCGAGTCTGACAGGCTAAGTTGTGTGTGGGGTGGGGGGAGCACAGAAAGCTAGAACCAGGAGGAAAAGCCTGGCCCCCTTGCAGAACTGCAGCCACAGCGGCTGGGCAGAGCCCAGCATTGCTACCTGCCATCTGAAGGGCACGGGAACTGCTGATCTCAGGCGATTAGCATAACAATCCCCGATCCAGCGTCCTCGGGGCCCAGAGCTGGGTCTGCACAATCCCATTTCAAGCCAGCTCTTTCTTTAGCAGGCTAATTATGGGGTGGGGGGTGGGGGCAGCGGCCGGGGAAAGAGGGGACAAGTGATCTTCTTAAAGGGCCCCTGCACCCCAGGGCCCAGGCTGGTGCTGGGAGCAGACAAGGGCCCTATCAATACCTTCGGCTCTGACAAAGTGTGAATGCCACCACCCAGGCCATAGGGAAACAAAAGCTATCTATCCTCACCAGGGATTCCTGTTTCTATCCTCCTCAGCCCCATTTGTGCACAACTGTAGGATAATGTCCTGTTTGTAGCTGTATCCCAGTGCTTGGCACAGAGTAGGCACTCAAATAAATAACTGAAGCACAGAGCCTGTGGCTCTAGAACTCAAGACTCTTTACAATAAGGTCCCAGGCTGCGTGCTAATGGAGGGCGCTGAGGCAACCTCATTTTTGCAGGTCCCTCAGAGTCTTCCTTCTGCCCATTCCCACTCTCAGGGTCCTGAACCCCAACTTTACCCTTCCAGCCTCCTAGCACTGGAACTCAAAGAGGGCACATGGGTTTGAATGGACAGAGCAAAGCAAGAGAGCTGGGTTCAAATCTTAACTCTGCTGCTTATCACCTATATGATCCTGGGTAAGTTTCTTAACCTCTCTGAGGCTCAGTTTTTTCATCTGTAAAATGAGGACAATCAACATCTGCTTCAAGCAGTACTGCATTTATAAGCTTCGTTAAAATGTAATATGGGCGTGCCTGTCACACGGTTGGGACTCAGAGAATGGGAGTCTTCTCTCCGCCTCCTTTAGAAACATCCACTGCATTACTACCAATGAGCCTGTTGTTTACCAGTTGCCCATTATATGCCAGTCTGTGCTCAGTGTTTAAATTCTCTTCCACCTTCGTTAACGCCCCTGCGAAGTGGGTTCTATACTTTTTGAAGAAGAGGACAGTGAAGTCAGAGAGGCAAAGTGACTTGCCCAAAGCCAGTCAGCTAGGATGTTTCAAGGGGAGGTATGAGCCCAGCTGACCCTAGGAACAATGGCTCCAGGGGCCAGAAAGTGACAGGAGTTATTGGGATGCCAGCCAATCAGTCTCAGGTCTCTTGATCTTCTCATGTGTTAAAGGTTATGCTGATCTCTGGGGATAGTGCTGAGCACAAGATGGATATAGTCTATCATTCTGCTCTTGAGGATAGGGGAACAGGGTGATAGAGTTATGGGGGTCCAAGAAGTCTTCTCTCAAGGAAGTGATACTTGAACTTCAGGATATCGTTGCGAAGATGGGAGGGGAGCAGGAGAGCATAGCAGGTAGAGGGAAGAGCAAGTGCAAAGACCCTGTGGCAGGATCCAGCTTGGGATAGCTGAGGACTGAAAGGCAGCCAGGCTGCTGGAGAACTGGGAGAGAGAGTGAGAGTGGGGTGGGAAGAGGTTGGGGAAAGAGGAAGGGCCCTAACCAGGCAGGGCTTGTGGCACCTTGTAAGAAATATGGATTTCTTCCCTTCCTCCCTCCCTCCCTTTCTTCCTTCCCCTTTCCTTCCTCCTTTCCTTCCTTAATTTCCTTCCCTCCGCGTCTACTACTTTCCAGGCACTGGGCCAGGGGCTGAGGGCCTGTGAGTTCCTCCCTGCTTCTCCCACTCCTCCCATCTCCCCTCCTCTTCTGAATACCTGCCCCACCCCCACTGGTCCAGCTTTTCCCCCTTCACCCCACCCAAGCTCCTCCCCCTGATAATGAGATCGAACCCTGAGCCCAGCTCTCAATAGTATTGTCCCTTTAAGGAATCCCTAAATCCGGATTCCCCTCTCCTCCCCCACCTGAGAACCAATTAGGGTTCCCGAATTCAAGTAGAGGCTTTTGTGTGTCACGTGTTTGGGGAACAAAGCCCTCTCCGGCAGGAATAAAAGCTTCTATTCAGAAGCCAGTTTGTTCTCATTCTAATCGTTTCCACTCCAGCCTCGCCTCCTTCCCAGGTTCCCAGGGCCGCCCAGCTCGGTCTCACCTTCTTGCCATAGCTCCCCACATTAGAGCCCTACCCAAGTGCAGGTGGCCACAAACCCAGGGCTGGGCCCACCTTTTCTTCCGGAAAGATCGTATGATGTCTTCTGGCTCTGAGCTGGGCCCTGCACTCAATGTTTCACACGGCTTATCCTGTAGAACAGTTACTATCCTCAGTGCAACTGAGGAAACTGAGGCTCGGAGGGGTTAGGGAACTTGCTTGAGGTCATACAGCTCGTCAGAGGAGTAACCCAGGCTCTTCAGCATTATTCTTCGGTACCCTCATTGGGTCCTAGAGTAGGACAGAGTGAGGGAGGGAAAAGGGAGCTGTCATTTTCACAAAGCCCATGGGGCCAGGCACCTGCTGGGTATTAGAGACCCCTCACAATGCCATGTGAAGAAGCAACAATTGAGGTCAAAGTCATGGACAAGTCTGTGGCAGGATAGGAGTTTGAACTCAGGACTTTGAGGATGGAGAGATGGGGAAAGTATGGGACTTGCATATAATGGAACTGTTAAGAAGAATATATTGATATGGAATGGTCATTTATATATTGCCAAGGGGAAAAAGGCAATATACTGAGTATAATATAGTCCCATTTGTGTAAAAGAAAAAGAAAATATCTACACACAAACACACACATTCACATATTGCACATTTCTATATGTATGGAAAACATTTGAAGAAAAATATGCAATAAATTGTAGCATCTGTGTTTATTTCTTTTGGGGAGTGGAAATGGGGAGTGGTAAAGATCACTTAGTACTGTTTAGTTAGTTAGTCTGGGCTGTTTGGAAAAAATATTTTCTTACCACAATTATGTATTTCTTTTATAATAACTAATTTTGCCTTCTTGAGGGTAACTTAACCATTTTAAATTGTACAATTCAGTTGCATTTGTACAGTCACACTGTTGTGCAACCATCACTTATATCTAGTTCCAAAACATTTTTATCACCCCAAAGGCAAACCCCATACTCGTTGTGCAGTTACCTCCCATTCCTCCCTCCCTCGGCCCCTGGTAAACACTTAACTGCTCTCTGTCTCTTTAGATTTGCCCACTCTGGATATTTCACATAAATAGAATCATAAAATATGTTACCTTTGTGTCTGACTTCTTTCACTTAGCATGCTTTTGAATTCACCAATGTTGTAGCATATATGAGTACTTCACTCCTTTTTATGGCCGAATTATATTCCACTGTATGGACAGATCACATTTTGCTTACCCATGCATCACTTGATGGACATTTGGGTTGTTTCCATCTTTTGGCAATTGTGAATGGTGCTGCTATGATCATTCGTGCACAAGTTTTTGTTTGAATACCGGTATTCAATTCTTTCAGGTATATACTTAGGAACTGGGTCATATGGTAATTCCATGTTTAACTTTTTTTTTTTTTTAAGACTTTTTTATTAAGGAACAGCGTTGGGAATTGGGGAAGGGGAACAGACAAGTTGCTGTCCTTTTGTTCTTCAGTCTAGTTGTGGAGGACATCACTTCACTGGCCCATGTTGGTATCATCATTGCGCTCTTCTTGGGTGAGGCAGATCTGTCGCCGGCCTCTGGATGACCGCTCACAGTGGCTCTTGGCAGCTCACACCGGCTGCCGGCAACTCACGCTGGCTGCCGGCCACTCACCGTAGCCTATGGCAGCCCACTGCAGCAGGGGCTGCAGCTATGCCATCACCCCTGGTACTCACAGCAGCCCAGCTCCAGGTGGATCTGTTGTTCACCATCTTAGTCGTAGAGGGCAGTGTCATTGGTCCTCATACGTGGGATCTGAACTGGGGCCGCTGGCGTCCTAAGCCTGCTGGTTTTTTTTTTGTTTTTTTTGAGGGCAGTGTCACTGGCCCTCATATGTGGGACCCGAACCGGGGCCACTGGCTTCCCAAGCCAGTGCTTAATCACTGTGCCACTCGGCCAGCCCTCTTTTGCCCTTTTTTAATTGGGTTGCTTGTCTCTTTATTGTTGAGCTGCAAAAGTTCTTTATATATTCTGAATACTAGGTTATTATCAGATGTATAATTTGCAAATTCTGTTCATTATCTTTTCACTTCCTTGATATGTCTTTTGATGCACAAAATTTTCAATTTTGATGAATTCTAATTAATCTTTTTTCTTTTGTTGCTTGTGCCCTGATGACATAACTAAGAATCCACTGTCAAACCCAAGGTCATGAAGATCTACCCTATATTTTTCTACTATGAGTTTTATAGTTTTATAGTCTTCAATCCATTTTGAGTTGATTTTTTAATATGGTGTGAGGCAGGGGCCTAACTTCATTCTTTCGTATGTAGATATTCTATAATAACTTTTTTTTAATCCTTGTCTCACTGTCTTAATGAATGGTTTCCAAATTTTTGTGATCATACATTCCTAAAAGGAAGCAATCTTTGAAACTATATCTCTAATGTATGTAGATTCACTTATCGATAATATATGTATGTAATTACACTGTTATAGTATCTTTGTTGTAAAACATACACAAAAGAAATGATTAGAGAATGAAATTTAAAAAAAAATACATGTAGAAGGCCTAGTCTTTTCATGGTGGATCACCTTGAGTGCTCCCAGGGCTCTTAATCCCCTGGGGCCTGCTGGTCCTGATGGCAAAGCAAGGTCAGCAGTCCTAAAGGAACAGCTGGGACAGCTGTGGCATGGCATGGGAATGAACTCTCCAGGTTGGATCTGACATCCCTCTTCTGAGTCACAAAGTCTGATGTCACAAGGACAGGTGTCTGAACCCTGACTTTTTCTGTTTGCTAAGTTGTGTCACCTCAGGTGAGTGGCTTTGCCATCCTGAGCCTCAGATCATAGTCTTTACTTCATCGGGTGGTGGTGAGGGCTCTGTGAGGTGATATGAGTGCAGTACCTGCTACCAGGTAATCTCTCAGGAAACAATAACAATGATGACAATTACTATATGAAGGAGCCAGGTCCCAGAAGACCTTCTGATCTCCTCTGCTAGCTAAAGAAGTCAAGGCAGAAACTCCTCACTGGAGGAACGGAAGGAAGAGACAGGAGAGGGAAACAGGGAGAATGAGCTGGCCCTGCCCTCTGAGAGGCAGTGTATGGCATGACGAGTGCAGAGGGAGGCCTGAGATGAAGTCCTGCTCTTCCTCTTACCAGCCGTATGACCTTGGCCAAATGGTAACTCTTCTTTGACCCTCACAATGCTTAGCTGTAAAATGGAGATAATCATAATTATACCTGCATCATAGAATTATCTAATGAGTAAACAAAATAGCATGTGAAAGTGCTTGCCCTACAATAAGACCTCAATAAACAACAGTGATTCTTAGTATTACTTGAGGCCAAAGGAGGGTAATGTGTCTACCACATTATTTACCTATTTGTTCATTCCACCAAAATGTCTAAAGTGCCTACTATGTGCCAACCATACACCAGGGAACAAGAAGAAAACAGCCATTACTTTAAAGAAGCTTATGACATAGAGTTCCACAGACATTAATCATGCAGTGGATCATACACAAATACACATAGTGGCAAATGCTACAAGGAAAAAGAAATGGGGAAAAGGCTAAGGAATAAAGGATCAGAGAAGTGATCAGGGAAGGTCTCATGGGGAAGTGACATTTATGCTGAAAGTTGGAAAGGAAGTAACCAGGCACAGAACAGGGAGAGGGGTGTTCCAGTTGGGGAAGCATGATCAGGTTGGGGAAACATGTGTAGGGCTAAGACGAAGATGCTTCAGGATAAGCAAAAAGTGCTTCAGGCTGGGCTAAGGCCAGGGTGCTCTGGACAGACGAACGACTTCTCTAAATAGAGGGAAAGTGCTCCAAGCCCACAGGATGGTTGCTCCAGGCTGGAGGAAGCCTGTTCAAAGACCCCCAGTTGAGAAACTGTATGGTGGTTTCCAGTCTCTGAAAGGCCAGCTGACCAGAGAGAAGAGAGGAAGTAGGGTATGGGGAGATGAGGTTGGAGAGGCAGGCGCCAGGTCACACAGGCTCTATAGGCCACTGTGAAGATTTGGATTTTATTCTATCAGTGCAGAGATATCAATGGGAGGTTTTTATCTGGGGCAGAGGGCAACAACAGCTGCCAGGATAGCAGGCATACTGTTACAGGCATCTTGCTGAGGAGGTAGGTGGTGCCTGGACTTGCATGGTGGATAAGATGATGGAAAGAAGTGATTCGATTCCAGAATGGCTTAGAACTTGCCTGTGTTCAAATCCCACCTTCTGATTTCTTTGTTGTGTGACCTTAGGATGTTACACATCCTCTCTGTGTCTGGGTTTCCTCTTCTGTCAAATAAAGATAATACATGCACCTACTTCAGTTTTGGGGGAAGACTAAATGAGTCAATTAATGTAAGTTGCTTAGCAAAGCACTTGGCACATTGTAAGCATGTTATAAAATGGTAATTATAGCTCCTACTTTTACTGTTATTGTTGTTTTCTATTATGTCATAGAGAGAGGTGGACCTGGTATATTTGACTCAAGTCCCAGAAGCACTTAACACTATGCATGGAACGTAATAGACATTTAGTAAATATTTGTTGAGTGAATGGATGAATGAATGCACCTTTCTCTCTCCATTTCTGACAAATGAGTTCCATCCTGCATCAGTCAACCCACATTGGCTGAGCCTTAATGTAGATCCAGCACTACGCTGGGCAGTACAGTAGGGCAATAATGGAAAATACATAATTCAGCCGATACCAGTGTCCACAATGGCTCTTCTTTGGGGAGTCCCCATTCCTCTATTTCTGCTTTCCCATCTGACTCAGATGCCAGTCCTCTTTCCTCTCCAACCTGCTGTGCTCTCTCTCTCCCTTGAGTCTCCAAAACTCCCATAAGGTTCTCATACTTGGATTGATATAATTTGTCCCTTTGCTGGAGCATAAACTTCTCAAGAACGGGCCACAAGTCGTAGTCAGGTTTAGACACCTCCAAAGTACCTGACACAGTGGAAAGGCATATTCAATTCATTTAATGGAAAGTGAAGATGCAAAGATGGAGCCACCGAGTACTAGCTGTGTGACTCTGGGCAAGACACCTTTCTTTTTGGATCTCTTAACTTTCTCCATCGATAAAGCAAGAAGGGGGCATCAGTGGCTCTCCATAGTGATAGTTCTCAAGCTTTTTGAATTTGGGACACTCCTGATGGAATGACATTCCCACGTGATGCAGGCTTCCCTGGGCATTTAGGTAAGATAGCCTGAAGCTCTATATAACCCCCAGCACTCCTCTCCTTGTCAGGGGAGCATGTCTGAAGGCCAGGGAGCAAGAGTGATGTTATTTATAGACATAACCTTGAACCCACTCTTCCTCACTTGTTTATTTTTTTCTTTTTCTTCTTCCTCTTCTCCTTCTATTTATTTATTTATTTATTTATTTATTTATTTATTTATTTATTTATTTATAAAGTAAGTAAAGTATTTCAAGCCTCAGTAGAGTAGTGGTTAAGAAGCCATGGAGATTTTCATTGAAATCCCCTCTTTGTCACTTCTGAGTGGAGTGACCTGGGCAAGTTACTGAGCCTCAGTTTTCAGGTCTGCAAAATGGGAGGATCATAAGAGAACCGACCTCAGAGGGCTATGGAGAGGATAAACGAAATCATGCAGGAAAGTTCTTAGCACCATCCTGAGCAAATGGCAAGGATTCAGTAAAGCCGTCAATATCTACTTTTACGATTATTAGTAACATGTCATATGTAACAACTAGAAAATTAGGAAACTATATGGAAGACTGAAAACTAAGCTCTTGATTAGCTTCCACTAACATTGTTCTTTCATGTTTTTCTGGGCCAGTTCTGGGGGTCCCGAGTACCAGCAGATTTCCAAGCTAAGATGGGTAATAGATTTATGGCTGTAACTTTTCTTTGCCTTGTTACTCTATCCCCACTCTCTCATCCTATCTCCTTTTACATTTTTTTAATTTGCTTTTTTAGTAAATTATCATTCTTTTTTGTTGTATTTTTGTTTTTTTTTCTTTTTAGAGGGCAGGGTCACTGGCCCCCATATGTGGGATCCGAACCGGGGCCGCTGGCATCCCAAGGCAGCTCCCAACCACCACACCACTCAGCTGGCCCTCATTCTTTTTTATTGAGCTATAATTTACATGAAGTAAAATGCACAAATATTAAGTGTACAGCTTGATGAATTTAAAAAAAAATTCTTTTTTTTATTAGGGAACAACCATGGTCATTGGTTACACATTGCTTTCATATTACAAGGCATAGTTGATTTTTTTTTTTTTTTGAGGGCAGTGTCACTGGCCCTCATATGTGGGACTGAACTGGGGCCGCTGGCTTCCCAAGCCAACGCTTAACCACCGCGCCACTTGGCCGGCCCTTATAGTTTATTCTTTTTTTTTTTTTTTTAAGATTTTTATTGGGGAATTGGGGGAGGGGAACAGCATTGGGGAATCGGGGAAGGGGAACAGACAAATTGCTGTCTTTTTGTTCTTCAGTCTAGTTGTGGAGGACGTTGCTTCACTGGTCCATGCTGGTATCGTCATTGCGCTCTTCCTGGATGAGGCAGACTGGTCGCCGGCCTCTGGATGGTCGCTCACCATGGCTATTGGCAGTTCAGGCTGGCTGCCAGCTACTCACGCTGGCTGCCGGCCACTCACTGTAGCCCATGGCAGCCCACTGCAGCAAGGGCTGCAGCCTACACCGTCGCCAGGGCTCACGCAGCCCAGCTCCAGGTGGAGCTGTTGTTAGCTGTAGAGGGCAGTGTCACTGGCCCTCATATGTGGGATCCGAACCGGGGCCTCTGGCATCCCAAAACCAGCTCTTAACCAATGTGCCACTCGGCTGGCCCTAGTTGATTCTTTTAAGGAGGGCCCAGCTCACAGTGGCCCATGCAGGGATCGAACCGGCAACCTTGGTGTCATCAGCGGCACACTCTAACCAACTGAACTAACTGGTCACCCCCACCCCAGCTTGATGAATTTTTATATATAATGATGACAGATTAAGTAAGACACAGACCTGTGTTGTCTACTACAGTGACCACTCACCACATGAGGCTACTGAATGCTTAAAATGTGGCCCATCTAACCTAAGAAGCGCCATAACCACAAAACATACATTGGATATTGAAGAATGTAAAACATGAATGTAAACTATATCATTAATAATTTTATATTGATTACATATTGAAATCTAATGTTTTGAACATCTTACTAACAAATTTTGCATATTTTCTTTTCCCTTTTTATAATGTGGCTACTAGAAAATTTTGAATTACATATATGGCTGTGGATTACATTTTATTTCTATTGGACAGCATGGGTATAGAATATTTTTATCCTCCAGAAAATTTTCTTTTGCTTCCCAGTCTATATCTGTTCCCTTCTCCCGAGGATAAACACTATTCTGACTTCTCTCCCCATAGATTAATTTTGCTTATTCCAGAACTCCATATAAATGGAATCATACAGTATGTATTTTTCAGTGTATGATTTCTTTTGCTCAACATAATGTTTTTGAAGCTCATTTGTGTATCAGCCATATGTTCCTTTTTATTTTTGCATAGTATTCCATTGTATGACTGACAATATCATAGTTTATTCACTCTCCTATTGATGGACATTTGTCCAATTTCTGTTATGAACAATGCTGCTATGACTGTTCTTGAAAAAGTCTATTTTTTTTATTTTTTGAGGGCAGTGTCATTGGCCTTCATGTGTGGAACCAAACCAGGGCCGCTGGCTTCCCAAGCCAGCGCTTAACCACTTGGCTGGCCCAGAAAGAGTGGGGTGTTTTTTTTTTTTAGCTGAGCCATCCTGCTACCTGTTGGCAGCTCAGCGGCTGCTCAGCTCTGGCTGGGCATCGAACTGCTGTTGCTCAGAGGTCAGCTCGCACTCCTGAGCGAGCTCTTAACCAACCGAGCCACTCGGCCAGCCTCTAAAAAGTCTTTAAATAGTCTCATTCAAATTATTTTTACTATGTTTTTTTATTGTTAAGATGAATCCATACTCACAAAAAAATCCACATGCATACTAACATACAATGTACACCCCACCCCCTCCATGTTAATGGTTTGATGTTAATGCTTTATGGCTTGTTGTAAATCCTTTCAGACCTTTTCTCCACATACAGAGTCATGTATTATCATTACTTTTTTTTTTTTTTTTGAGGGCAGTGTCACTGGCCCTCATATGTGGGATCCAAACTGGGGCCGCTGGCTTCCCAAACCAGCACTTAACCACCATGCCACTCGGGCGGCCCTATTATCATTATTAATAAAATGATCATTTTGGTGGTTTCTCCCTTGGCTTCCTGACCCCTGGGGATGGCTACACAGCTCTTGATCCTTGCCCTCTTTTTCTAAAATCTCTAAAAGACCAAAACTGGGGAAAAAAATGTAGTGATAGTCTAGGGAGGGCAAATGTATATCGCTCCTTTCAATATTCCCTGATTAACTGTATCCATGGCAGACATCGCTAATCAATCACAGCTTTCTATCCTTCCCCAGCCCCAGCCACTACTAATCAATAGAAAAACTGAAACCAATTTCCCATCTCTGAAATAATCTGGCCACCTTCCATTTTTGCTGATGAATAAACTAGGGCTCATAGAGGGGAAGCTCCAGCTTCAAGGTCAGAGATGGAGCCCCAGGCTCCTGACTCCCAGTCTAATGTTTTTATTTATTTATTTTTTTTCCTACTACATTCTCTGACTCCAAAAAAACAATTTCCCTGGGATCCTAGAAAACCTGGTCTCTATGGAGAGGGTGTTTTGTTTCCCAAACAGGGCTCAAAGGTGGGACCCTCCTCTAGCCAGCCCCTCATCTTTATGCCCTGCCTGAGTGTAACCGGAAGCCCCTGCCAACAGCCTGGCACCCCCTCCCCCACAGTCACCATTGACAGACCTGCGGTTTCTATTCTCCAGGTCTGCAGTTTCAGTTTCCCAAAATAAACATTTAAAAAAATAAAAACTAAAGGAGGCACGCTCTTAACATCATTGTCTTCAGCCACAGAATTGTGGAATTATTAACTGACCAGACTAAATCAAATAGTTAATTACAGCAGAGAGGGGACTTCAGATGCTGAAACCATAAAACTCCCAAAGCATCCCCCTTTCACCAACACATCAAACCGACTCTGGCTGTCATTGGAAGCGACAGTGAGAAAGTAGGAGCGTCAGCAGGTCTGGACAGACTGTGGGTGTTCTCAGCTGGGCAAGCAGAATAGTTTATTTAATTCCCTCCCTGCCAGGGCAGGAGGGGGAAAATGGAGACAGAATGTAGCATAATGTTTGAGTCAGGTGGAGCTGGGTTCTTAGACTGGCCCCACACACTTGCTAGCTGCATGACCTTGGGCATGTCATTTCAGGTGTCTGAGTCTTAGTTTCTTCATCTGTAAACAGGTATCTTAATAAAGCCTACTGCATTGAAATAATTGAAATGACTTAGTTAAAAAAGATGTGTATAAAACTTGTGAATATTTGTCTCTAGACTGGAAGCTCTTTGAGAGTAGGGATAGCTGTTTATTGCATTCACCACCGCATCCCTCAGCCTTAGCACAGTGACTGGTTCTAAGCAAGTACTTAATAAACGATTGAGCACCTAGAATAAGGTATGGTCCTGAGGATGAGGATGGTGGTGGACATGGCAAAGAGACTTAACATAGGGACCCAGCCCTTAAACAGCTTTCATCACAGTATAACAGATAGTCAACAACCATCTATAATAATAAGTGGATTGTTATGCATTAAATAGGTAGATAATATAATGTAATGATTCATGGTAGAGATTCTGGCATCAGATTTGAGTTCAAATCTCGGCTCACCTATTTCCTCCCATTCTGATCTTTATTAGCAAGTTTTCTTCTCAATGCTTCTGTTTCCGCACATGTAAATTAGGGACCTACCTCACAGAATTGCTGTCAAGATTGAATAAGTTTCCTGAAGCAGTGCTTAGTACAGTGCCTGGAACATAGTAATTGCTCAATTGATCTTAGCTATTACTTTTCCCATTTACTATGTGACTTTAGACAAATTACTTATCTTCTCTAAGACTTGTTTTCCTGGCCAGTAAAACAAAAAATATAATAGTTCCTATCTTGAAGAATTGCTGGGAGAATAAAATGGGAAAATCCCTGAAAAGTGTGCTTGGCATAGTGTGTGGTATATAGAAAGTATTTAACAATTTCTACATGATGATGGTGATGATGATGATGATGAAGATGATAAAGTTAAAAACAAGATGCTATGGAAGAAAAGAGAGTAAATTCATTTAGATGCATAGGCACTGAAATCAGAGAAAGGTTTATAATAGGTAAGTGATTGAGAAATAATTCACATACCATACAGTTTACCCATTTAAAGTATATAATTCAATAGATTTTAGTATATTCACAGACTTGTACAACCATTGCCATAATCGATTTTAGAATATTTTCATCACTCCAAATGGAAAGTTGTACCCATTTCTCCCCAGATCTTCTCCGACCCCCTTTCCCACAAGTTCTAGGCAATCACAGGTTTGTTTCCTGTTTCTGTGGATTTGCCTACTGTGGACATCTCATGTAAATGGAATCGTAAAGTATGTGACCTTTTGTATCTGGCTTCTTTCACATAACATAATGTTTTCAAGATTCATCTCTGTTGTAGCATATATCAGTAATGCATTTCTTTTCATGGCCAAATACTATTCCATTGCATAGAGTTGATGGACATTGGGTTGTTTCCACTTTTTTGGCTATCATGAACAATGCTGCTGTAAAATTTCAGGTACAAGTTTTTGTGTGGATATATATTTCTATTTTTCTGGGGTATATATACCAAGGAGTGGAATTATTAGGCTATATGGTATAACTCTTTGTTTAACCTTTTGAGGACCTGTTTTGTCAGACTGTTTTCCATAGCGTGGCACCATTTTACATTCCCACCAATGATGTACAAAGGTTTCAATTTCTCCACATCCTTACCAACACTTGTTATTCTCTATCTTTTTTATTATAGCCATCCTAGTGGGTGTCAAGTGATATCTGATTGTGGTTTTGATTTGTACTTCCTTATGGCTATTATTAGCATTTTTTTCATGTGCTTATTGCCCATTTATATATCTTCCTTGAAGAAATGTCTGTTCAGATCCTTTGCCCACTTTTAATTGTACGATTTATCTTTTTTTTTTTTTTTTTTTTTTTTTGAGGGCAGCATCAGTGGCCCTCATATGTGGGATCCGAACCGGGGCCGCTGGTGTCCCAAGCCAGCGCTTAACCACCGCGCCACTCGGCTGGGTTGATTTATCTTTTTTATTACTGAGTTGTATGACTTCTTTATATATTTCAGATACAAGTCCTTTATCAAATACATGCTTTGCAAAGTTTCCTCCCATTTCTGTGGGTTGTTTTTTTTTTTTTTTACCTTCTTGATAGTGTCCTTTGAAGCACGAAAGTTTTTAACTTTAATGATGTCTGATTGATGTATCTTTCTTTTTATAGTTTTAGTTATTACATATCAGTCATTTTGAGTTGAATATCAATTTTTGTATATGGTATGAGGTAAACGTGCAACTTAATTCTTTTACATATATATAGCCAGTTGTCCCAGTACCATTTATTGAAGACACTGGCTTATTTCTGGACTCTCAGTTCTATTCTATTGATCTATATGTATATCGTTATGCCAGTACCACATTTTCTTGAAGGTAACTGAATTTGAACTGGACCAAATGAACTGGATCTGCTAATGCAAAGTCACAGAGCTTCCTTCCTTCTCCATAGTGCTTTAGAGATTTTAAGGTGCTTTCTTATACGTGAGCTTACTCAAGTCTTGCAGCAACTCTAAGAGTAAATGGAAGTTCAGAAGGCTGAGTGTCATATCGTTAGACTCAATCAGGATCCACTTGGTCAAGTGCTCTCATTACCCCAGCCATTTGCCTACTGGTTGAGTCCAGCAATTTGGGAAAACGAAGAGTATAGAAAAGAATTAGGGCAAAAAAAGGAGGAAGGGTGTAAAACGACTGATTACAAATGTTTGGCTCCGAATCAGCCTATGATAAATTTCCCCTTCTCTTGCATGGACAAGAAATGGGAGGTTCTGGATAATCCAGGGTTTTGCTTGGGTATTGCATTTTCAAAGAATGAGAACACGGTGAAATACTCTAAACATGAAAACCACACGGACTGTAACTTAATCTTTAATTTTGTTGTCATTCTAGAAGACTCTTTAGTATATTTTAGAGCAATGAACCACTTTAAGAGTGGTTCAAGGAAAACCTAAGTTATCAGCATCATCTGATTGAGGTACTTGTTTAAAAATGCAGTTTTCATAGCCCCCATCCACCCTGGGTCTACTGAAAATCACTGGGTGATTTTTTTAAAAGCACATTAAGGTTTAGGAACAGTGTTTTAGAGCAGTGAAAGTCAAATTGTGAATATCAATTATCATTGCACTGAAGAGATGCAGACATTCTGCTTAAGTGAGAGTTCTAGGTAATACAGTAGATTAATATACCTCATTTCCTTTAAGTCTTTGCTAAAATGTCACCCCTCCCTATGAGAACATTCCTGATTTAAAATTGCACATCACTGTCTCCCCCATGCCTCCCACCCTCCCTACCCCCCTTCTTTCTCCACAGCACTTACTAACATCTGTCATATTTACTTATTTATCTATCTATTTATTTTATTATCAGACTCCTGTCTCTAGAAAGCAAGCTTCACAAAGGTAGGGGCTAGGAATATGGTGCTTAGGACAGTGTCTGCTGAGGAGCAGGTGTTCAATAAATATTTGTAGGAGGAATGACTGTACCAAGTTGTATCTTAGTGCATAGGCATAATGTCACTTGCCCTCTGTCTTTCTCGAAAGGATTTTTTAAAAAAATCTATAAAGCGGGCCGGCCGAGTGACGCGGTGGTTAAGCGCTGGCTTGGGAAGCCAGCGGCCCCGGTTCGGTCCCACTTAAGAGGGCCAGTGACACTGCCCTCAAAAAAAAAAATCTATAAAGCAAATTATTCTTTAATTATCTGAGTGATGATGCTCGGTGTGTGTAGCACTAGAGAGGAAGAGTTGGAACCATATCCTCTAATCTCCTAATTCTGGAGTCTGGGTCAGTTGCTCTGAAGATTATTTTTCCTTCATACCGCTGAGATCCTCAGTTTACGATGAGGATCATGCATTTACAGCTGCATTGTCCTGTGAGGGCTTCCCCTAGGAGGACTCCTCGCCCCCAGTGTGAACAAAGTGGACTGAAGCAGCAAGGTTGAGATGGACCTGCAGTAGGAGAAGACTTCTGTAAGTCCCCCCACACTTTACTGTGCCTCAAACAAGGTAGTGACAGCAAGTAGACAGTTCCTCCTCTGATGTCCTGAATGAGCATGCTAATTAATGGGTCCTATCTCAATCTACTACTCATACAGCCTTGGCTGACTCTGACCCTTACCTAGCTCTTACCCTGCAAGCCACCTGGCCAACAGCAGCAGCACACAAATCAATGCTCATGGACACCTGGGGTTTTCCCCTCCTTACACCTCCCCATTGGTCCCATTTTACACAGAAGGATCTCGACATTTAGACTTAGGCATAGTCAGTTCCCTAACACTGAAGGTGCCACCTACTGACCTTCATCTGTGTCTCTCCAGGACACACCTGATGTTTCAGTTTGTATTGAGGTGGTAAGAAATGCTCTCCCTGCAAGGGGTGCCTCCCACCCCCAGTTCAAGGGTCTGAGAAATCTGTGGGGTAAGACAATAAAAACAGGAATAAACAAGTCGGTTTCTTGTGTTATGCACACAGGGTGGCAGGATATACCTGCTGAGTGTTCCCTAAAGGTCTCCAAGCAAACCATTAACTTGTGTCTCTCACGTTCTTATATATGTGTGGTGGTTGAGGTGGGAGGAGGGAAGGTGTACTAAGAGGAGGGGGATGGGCACCCTTCCAGATGTTAGGGTTTTGATGCCCAGAGCTGCCTTACACATTAATAAAAGGTGGTTGACTGGAAAAGCGATGTCAAGGTGAGCAGGCAAGGGGCTTGTCATCAAAGGTTGTCACTGGGTTACAGGGGGGTAGATTTAAGACAGAGAGGGGGAAGAGTGGGAGGTGAGTAGGGAGGAATGGGCTAGTGTGCACTGAGACCCCCAGCAGGGATGGGAAATGGTGGAGGCGGGTAGTGGCTGCCTTAGCCTCCTGATTTGACCCTTTTTGGGCTGGGGAATTAAGAAGAGGGTACAGATATAGCCAGATGGGGGACAGGGAGGGCCTCCCCTGGTTCCAGAGGTGATCCTGCATGGACTTTCTCAGGGTTCCCAGGCTAGTGGGAGGGAGTTTTCCTAGTAGGTGAGATGGCCCCCAGAGGCCTTGAGTGAATGTTCTGGGGGATCTTAGAGACCCAGAAGATAGGTGAGTGGGGAAGAGGGAGAACTGAAGATGTTTGCCTTCGTGGGGAGCAGTCTCAAATTATTTGAGACCGACTGAGAGAAATAACTCCAAACGCATTGGGTAGGCAGTTTAGCTTCTTCCCATCGATGGGACTTAGAACTCTGCAAAAGAAGGTCATTCGGAAGGGAAGGTGAACAGCTGAGCCATCGGGCTCCTAAACTGGAAACGGGAGTCTCTAAGAGGCACTGACCTCTACCCCAGCCTGGGCGGGGAGGGGGCGGGGAGCGGCTGGAACCAGTTTTTCCGACGCCTGACAGAAGTCTGAGGGGGGCTGATAAGAGCTAAGGAGTGAAAGAAAGAGTGGGGACTCCTTATACTGGGGGGTAGGGGTGGCGGCAAACTGGGAACACCTGCTTGGGGCAGGGGGGGCTTCTGTGGAAGGAAGGGATCTGGGGGAGCTGAGGGAAATTCTCACTCGGGAGATCAAGGGCTGAGGAGGGACTGGGGAAACTGACACGGTTTCTACTGGGGTGCTGATGGAGGCTCCCCACTCGAGACGTGAGGCACAGGGGGGCTCCCCAAATTGGATATGGGACACTGGGAATGGACTGAGGGCCGCTGAGGGGGGAACCCTAAATTAGGCTCGGAGGAAATTCGCCGCTCAGAGGGCGGCTTCTCGCTCGGACTGGGGGCATGGAGGGATTCACACCAGTTGGAACCGGGAAGGGATTGGGGGCGACGGGGGCTATCTCCCTCCCGACCCAGGGAGACTGGGGGGGTCTCTCAGATTCTGGGTGGCGGAGGCCTGAGCGGGAGGACTGGGGGGGGGTCCCCGATCCGGAACCGAGCTACCTTGGAGGCACCGGGAAGCGCTGCGTCCCGGGAGGGCGTTCCCGCGGCCCGGCCCCGGCGCTGGGGTGGGTGGGGGGTGCGGCCGCGCCCAGGTCCCGGCTCGCGTCGGGATTCGGGGTCTCTCTCGCCCTCGGGTACCCGGGAGCCCGGCGGGAGCGGGATCCGGGCGCCGCCGCCTCCGCGGGCGCCCGGACGCGCCGGCGAGCGCGGGGCTTTATGCGCGCAGGGCGGCGGGGGGAGGAGCCGGCAGGTCGGCCCCCGGCGGGCCCTCCCCTCGGCCGTCCCCGCCCGCCCGCCCGAGCGGGGTCGGGGGAGGGGGCAGCATGGCCTGTCCGTCCGGCCCCCTTCGCCGCGCTCCTCATCTGCCCCGCGCCGAGCGCTGCCGCCGCCGCCGCCGCCGCCGCTCCGCTGCCCGCGCCGCCCGCGGCTCCCGATGGAGACTGACGCGCCCCAGCCCGGCCTCGCCTCCCCGGACTCGCCGCACGACCCCTGGTACGGCCCGGCCCGGCCCGGCCCGGCCTGCCCGGCCCGCGCCTGCCCCGGCCCCGCCAACATGGCCGATCCGGGTCGGGCCGGGCCTCCCCGGGGCCCGGGCCCGCGCCCCCTGCACCCCGCCGCCCGGCGCTCACGCGGGCCCTTTGTGTCTCTCCTCCTCCCGCAGCAAGATGTTCATCGGGGGACTCAGTTGGCAGACTACGCAGGGTGAGCGAGCCCGGGAGCGTCCGCCGGCCCGGCCGGGCACCCCGGACCCCCTGGCGCCCCGGAACCGGACACCCCGGCCGGGCCCTGCGCCCTGCTGACCCCGGGCGCCCCCGCGCTCTCTTTCGCGCCCCGCCCGGGGACCCCGAGAGCGCAGGGCGATCGGGAAGCGCGCATGGCCCAGCGGGTGGAGGGGAGGAGATGAGGGGTTCAGGGGGCATTGGGGGGGTGGGCTGGGCCCCCGGGACCCGCCGGCGGCAGCGCCAACTCCGCTCGCACCTGCGGCTCAAACTTTTGTGAGGCGGCTCCCGGAGCGGCGGGAACCCGGCCGGAGCCGTCCCCCCTCCAGCCCAGCTCGGCCCTCGGCTTTCTGGGGCCCCCGTGGGCGCCAGGAGGCTCCACGGGAGCCGGGTGAGGGCTGGAGGTGGCGGGGGGGGGGCACACTGGAGAACGCTCAGGCTGCTTGGCGCGGGGGCGGACGGGCCGCGCCGGGGTCACCGGGGGCAAAGGACGGCGGAGAGGGGGAAGGGCGCGGGGCCCGGGCTGGTCCGAAGGCGGGTGTGTGGTTACAGAAGGGCTGCGCGAATACTTCGGCCAGTTCGGGGAGGTGAAGGAGTGTCTGGTGATGCGGGACCCCCTGACCAAGAGATCCAGGTGAGCCCCCTCACCCCCTCCTCCTGCTCCCGGCTCGCCCCCCTCCACCGCCACTCATTGCCTTGTAACCATCTGCCTCTCCCTCACTACGGCGCGCAGGGGTTTCGGCTTCGTCACTTTCATGGACCAGGCGGGGGTGGATAAAGTGCTGGCGCAATCGCGGCACGAGCTCGACTCCAAAACAGTGAGTGGCCCTCGGGGCTTCGGGGGTCTTTTGGGAGAGGGAGGCCGCCGGAGGAGAGGGTCAGGACTCTCCCCAGGGGACAGTTGAATGGGGTCTTTAAGAAAGAAGGGAGTTTTCTGAGTAGAAGGGCTGCCAGGCTCAGAAACTTTGTCACTAGAGTTGAGGGGAGAGGGAAGAGGAAAAACCCAGGCCTGCCATGAGATGCTACATCTCCCAACCCCTCCAGCATTGGCGAGGGAAGAGGCAGCTACCACCCGCTCCTACTAATCGTGATGCCTCGGAGAGGAGCTTGGGGTGGGGCTAGGTCCCTCCCCTAGCCCAAATTGGGTGAGTCAGAGCTGCAGTGACCCACCCCGTGGCTTCTCTGAACTGTAACTAGTATTTGGTTCTGCGACAACCCCCCCTCCCCCCCCATTCCAAACCCATGGCAAAGCACCATAAATTCGCCCCCTACCCTTCTTTCCTCCCTCCCTGACTTTTGGTCAGTGTGCTCCTTGCTTTGTGTGGAAGACCCAGACCTGCTTTCTCCATGAAGGGATTTATGAGAAAGGGCTAGCTTGCCTGAAAACAACCCTTCTGAGGGCTGGATGTTAGCTGCTTGTTTGGCATTCAAACTCCTGGAACATTTTGCTGTTGTCCCACCGCTCTCCAGTGTCTTGGGCCCTGTAGGGGGCGCTGGCCCAGGCTGGGGCTCAAGGAGAGGGGCAAAAGGAGAAAGTCAGAGGGTTTATTCTGTGATGGGGGGTGCCCTGTGATGGGAGTGACTATCTGCCAAGGGGCCAGGACAGTGTGATCTCTCTCCGCACTCCCCCACTCTCCTCCAGCCCTGGGCCTCCCTGCTTGGGTCAGTCCCTGGCTCCTGTTTACCTGCAACAATAGCTGGTTGTGCCCAAGAATTTGTTAAATTACCGCCTGTCCCCAGCTCCTGTTATCTCTGCCCAGTGGCTCCCACTCCTGCTCCCAGTAATGAGCAAATGAGGCCAGGCCTCAACTTTGCCGGCTCTGAAAGGATCTTCTTGGCTCAGATTGAGTGACCCAAGCTGGGAATGGAGAGACAGTGGCCTATTGTTTTTTGGTGATTATCTGCCATCAAGCAGCCTGTTCTCCTACCATCCCCTGTCCTCAGAATGCACTGATGGTTTCTGCAGCGCTCAGGAAGCTGAGATTTAAGGGCTGGGGCTGGTGCTGGGGGGAATGGAAGATTGATAAAGGGAAGAGAGAGGGAAGGAGGGTGAGGTGAGCATCCTGCTGAGCTTTGGGACGCCAGGGCAAGGGCTTTGTGTTTGGATTCTCTGGCCTGGTAAAGGGAGGGTGGGAGGGAGGTTTATGTGGGGGGTCTATTTTGGGTTCTTTCACCTTTTATTTATTTGTTGGGTTTTACTTACGTTGCCAGCTGTGAGTCAGAGTGGAAGTGGGACGTGTCAGGGATGGGTGTGTGTGGGTCTGTGGGACCTGGTTTGGGTACCATCTCCTCATCATCAGTGTCTGTGCAAGGGTACTATGTGAGTTGTGCTTTGGTAGCTGGGGAGGATGCTTTCAGGAGAAACAGAAGGATGAAAATATCCATAGATGTACAAAATCACACCTTCAGACAAGGAAAATGGTCAGCTGTGATTTTCCCTGGGGCCTGGTGGGACTTTGGGAGAGAGGAGACACTACTTTAGCGTGGATTTTAGAGGTTCCTTCTCTGGGGCCAAATTCCACTGAGGGAGCCTGTGGGAAACTGGTCCCTAGTTCGTGCCATTCAGGCAGAGAGCAGCCAGAGCCGGTTGCGTAGAATGAACAAGGCTGAATTTTTGAACGGAAGGAACTTTGGGAAAAGATAGATCTTGCCTGGGATTGGCTGGTGAATTTCTGAGTGGTGTCCACCCTTGTGGGTGGCAAGAAACTCTGGAATGACCGGGCCTCACAGGCCCTGCATTGATCACGTGTCTCATGGCTTTTGCTGTTTCTAAGTACAGGTAGAGTGCTAGGGAGTATCCAGGTGCACGTTGCTTTTCCCCTCAGTTTTCACAGCCAAGGGCAAAGGTGGCCTGCTGGTAATAGCACCTTTGTTTGTGCAATGAAGGGCAGTTCACAAAGGGCTGCTTTCACCCACATTATCTCGTTTGATTCCGCTCAGCTGCCCCTGGGAAAAATGGGTGTGATTGTCCCCACTTTGCAGATGAGGGCACTGAGGCTTAGAGGGACCAGGCGCGTTCCCAAGATCACAGGCTTGGCCAGGCGCCCAGGGTTTCTGAGTCCAAGTCCCATGCCCTTGCCTGTCACCAGAGCCTGCACCTCAAACCTAGCTGCGTTCTCAGGGAGCTGTTTGAGTGCACCCTCAAGGAAGGCTGTTAGATGTCGATACTATCAGGGAAACAGAACTGAATCCATTCCTGGTGGTTTATGAACTCTTATCTTGAAGCAAAGAGTTTCCATTCACAAGGCTTCAACAGTCTGGATTGCATGCCTCACCTAGACAGGTTATCTGTGTGAAGTAGGTTAAGCTGGGAAGGCCCTCCACATACTTGGAGCTTAAAGGAATAAGACTTTGCTTCCTTTTGGGGGCGTTCTTGCTGTGAGCTAGACACCATGCCAAGTGCTTTGTAAGCATTATCTCAAATAATCTGTAGATGACTCTTTGAGGTGGATGTTACTATTTGCCCATTTTGCAGGTGAGCTTGACCCTGAGGCTCAGAGAGCTTAGTTTGCCTAAGGTCTCACCACTGGGAAGCAGTGTAAGTGGGACTCAAACCCAGCAGCCTGGCTCTATGGCCTAAATGCATAACCACTACACTTTTTTGCTAGAGACTGCGTGGGTTCCTGTCACTTCTGTGTCACCTCTGTCTGTGTCCTGGGATGAGAGACATCCTCAGGGCTGAAGGCTGTGTGATCACCCATCTGAAGTGTAATAATCAGGCCCCTTCTACTTCTCCTTTCTCTTTCAGATTGATCCCAAGGTGGCCTTTCCTCGGCGAGCACAGCCTAAGGTAGGTGTGTCTGTGTCTGAGAGGAGCTCTGTTACTGAGGGCAGTGATATTCCCAGCATTCCTTTCTATGAAAGATGCTTCTGGAACCTCTGTGGACTGGGGTGGGAGGAGGGAGGATTCTTGATATCCTTGCTCTGTGGATTAAAGACACCATGCATCCTCTTTCCATCTGCCTTGGGGTGGACAGGGGAGGGTGCTGCATGTGTTGGGAGAAGGGGAACCCCTGGGGACCCATTGTCCTGTATTTGAAGCCAGTATGGTTTGGACCCTCAGTCGAATTCTGAGCTCAGAGATCACAGCCTCTGTGCCCAGCGCCTCTGGGGGTCAAACCCAGGACAGGCTTACCCCCTGAGACTGAGCTAGATAGAATCAGGCCAGGGAGCTACCTCTGACCCCAGTCACCCTCCTACCTCTTGAATGTGATGTGTTGGGTTTGAGGAGCTGGAAGGCACCACCATGGCATCTGTCACCTGTTGTCTTTCAACTTGGGTGAGTGGGGCTGCCCTCCCAATTGCTCTCTGTCCCTGGGCAGTGGCGAATTTTTCTGGGTATTCAGAAAACAGATTTCTGAGCAGTTGAGCTATATAGCACTCAAAACTTTTGGCTCAGGGGAGGGGCCAAGGTTCTATTCCAGGCCCCATGGCAACTAGCCAGATCTTAATTTTTAAGCAGCCGAATGAATATCGGGGACAGATGAGAAGGCTGATTAGAGTACAAGGAGCAGGACCCTTGTGTCTGCTGACTTATCATGTGTCCTAGGACTGGGTCCCTCTCCAGGAGACCTTCGCTTCCGCTTTGCAAGGGAGATGGTAGGAACTAGGATGCTTTAGGTTTTGAGCCATGGCGCCCAGCTCCTGCCACAGGGCAGCTTTTAGGAGACAGGAAAGGGGCATCTCTGGAAGGGTCCAGCAGAGGGCCTGAAAGCAATTATGGAGCAGGTATTCGAAAGAGGCTGCACTAGGGAGCACATGGTCGGAATTGGGTTAATTCCATTAAGCAGTTTGGTGACAGAAGGTGCTTTAGTGTTAGGATGGGGCTGGGAATTGCCTGTGGATTAGCCATGCGCTCCTGGGGTAATTAGGACCATGTGTTCTTCCTAAAACAGGGCTGGGGCCACGGGGCTACCAGCGGTTGGGTTGAAAGGAGGTTGATGAGGAAAATGTCGGTGTGGAGTTCAGGGGCACCCTGTGATGGGCCTTGGCCTCTCCGGGAGGGGGCAGTGGTGGGGTCTTTAAGTTAGGCTGTATGCCTGAGTTACTAACCCACCCCTTTCTATGTATTGGTCTTTAGGGAAGGCATTTTTCCCACATAGACCCCGGGGAGGGAGGGAAGCGAGAGGCACACTCCGGCCAGCCAGGGTTTGGGGTGCACAGCTGCCCGTGACAGGAGGCGGGTGTTAAAAGGGGAGTTTGGGGGGGGGGCCTTCTGAGTAGCTGGGGCCACAGAGAGCTTGTCAGCTGGCACCCTGGCAGGAGGTCCCGAGCCTCTGTTGGTGGCAGTAGACCACAGGAGTCAGATGCCCACTTTCTTATTCCCTCCTCCTAACAGATGGTGACTCGAACGAAGAAGATCTTTGTGGGGGGGCTATCAGTGAACACCACGGTGGAGGATGTGAAGCAATATTTTGAGCAGTTCGGGAAGGTGGGTCAAATTTGGGGGTGCTTGCTGAGGGGGTGACAGGCCTATAGAATTGGTCAGTAGCAAGAGGAGTCCAGGTCATTCCAATTCCTACAAAAGGTGAAAAGGGGGCTGAGTCTTTCTGTGGGTGAGGCCAGGCCAACCCACCGTTCAGGCTCCTGGGCTGTCTGTGGGCCTCAGACTCTGGGCATATCCCCTGGGACAGAAGCCACACAGTAGCTTTCTCTGTTGTTGCCCTTCCCCTGTGTTTTTCTCTTGCTTATCTTCATGCTCCCGAGGGAGGCTGCTCTCTCATAGCCAGTTCAATCCAGTCACTCCTTGGCCTCTTGGGAGTTTGCACCTGTCCAGGCCATGCATGGGCCATTGCACCTTGCCCCACTCCTTCCTGGTGAGGATGATAAGAGGGCAATAAATACGACTCCCAATTGCACTCAGCACCCTGCTTGTACAGGTGGGAGCTTGGGGCAAGAGCTGGGGGTAGCTGATACCTAGCTATTTTGGGGGGGTTGAAAATCAGACCTAGAGGATTGGCCCTCATCTCTGAGGTGCACCTAGCTTTACTTTGGGGGCTGTTTAATCTACAAAGTAGGAGCTATGGCATCATCAGAAAATAGGACGTCCCCAGAAAGGTGAGCAATTTCAACATCAAGGTCCCATGGAGAGATGGCAAAGAGGGGACCAAGTTTTAATCGGGGGAGGGGGGGAAAGAAATAGGGCTGTTGTGCATAGTGCTGGGTCAGGTCCACTCCTTCGTGAGACAGGCTATAGGCTGGGTCTCTACTTTCCCATCAAGGCATTTCCAGTTCCCTGTTAGGCAAAGGGCAAAGGAGGTGGCTTGGGAAATAGGATGTGAGCTGGCGACTGGGTGGGTTTCCAGCCCCCTGTCTAGGGTAGAAGGGGAGAGGATGGGAGGTCCCCTAGCTAGCGGATGCTGGCGGCGTTGAGGCCAGAGGCCGAGGCTCAGGCGCCTCCGTGGGGACTCGGGTCCAGGACCGAGGGCAGGTCGGCGGCCTGGGCCCCAGAGGGAAGGGCGCTCCTGGGAAGCAGCAGGCCCCGCTCACTCCGGCGGGGTGTCTTTGTGTCTGAGCGCCGAGCATTAGAGCTCGCACTAATCTGATCCAGCAGCTGTGATTGGAGGCCGCCTGCCCCCGGGGCCGGAGTTGCCATGGCAACCGGGCCCCAGGAGAAGCCGTCAGCGGCCGCGTCTTTTGTTCGGGCCTAAATCGGCGTTGGCATGTGAAACCGGCCCGGGGAGGCCAGGGGGAGCCGGAGAATAGGCTGCCAGGGAGCTAGGGGGACAGCCGGGAATGCCAAGGGCCCCGCGGCGGGGGGCCCCCCGCCCGGATCGAGGGGCCGCCGCCGAGGGGGGAACAATGGTCAGCCGCCATGGCTGCCACTCAGGCTTAGCGGCCGCCGAACTTGGCGGCTCCCACTGGTCAGCAGGCCTCGGCCGCCTCCCCTCCCCCCGCCGGAGCCCCCCTGCCCTCGGGTTCCCATGGAGACCAAAGCCTATTAAGGACACCGGGCTGGGAGCCTCCCTCTCCTCAGCTGGCCCCAGGAGGGGACACTGGTGGGGTCTCCTAGACCCCCAGCCACTTTCCTTGCTCCCTGCACTGGCCTGAGCCCCTCTGCCCCACTAGGGGTCCGCCCAGGCAGGGCCCAGGTTGAAGGGTCTGGGGGGGTCAAGGATGGTGGAGTTGGAAGGCTGAGTAGAGGAAAGCAGAAAGGCTGTGGATTTGGGCTGAATCAGTTTGTGGGTCAAGCAGGAACTCAGAGCTGTAGGAGATAGGAGGGTGTGGCTAATTCTTAGTTCATTCATTCGTTCGTTCAAAAAAATAATTATTGAGCACAAGTCAGGGTGCTCAGTAGGTTGGTCGTGGTCAAAGCTGACACAGGCACTGTCCTCCTGGAACCTTTGAAAGCCAGTGTTGGGCTGCTCTCTCTTCAGCTTTGCCTGTCTCCCCCATGTAACTGGGCAAGCCCCTCCATAATAAGGTAATGATAATAGTCATTATTTATAAAGCATTTGCTGTATCCCAGAGACTATGAATTAAGAGTATCACGTGTGGGCCGGCCGAGTGACGCATTGGTTAAGGGTATTACGTGCACGATCGCATTTAACTCCTCCCTATAAGACACTCGTACATCCATTTTATAGATGAGGAACCTGAGTCATGGAGACCCAGAGTCGCTTGCCCAGGGCTACCCACCAGCAAATGTGGGACCTAAGATTCCAATTCAAAGTCTGCTTTTATCACAACCCTCCTTTCTGGGTATCTCTTTTCCATTGGTTAAGGGAGTGGGGAAGATGTGCTAAGCCTGAGTGTACGTCTAGTTTGGACAGTTAAGCTGATTTGGGATTGGGACTCAGAATGGGTCCATAAGGATGGGAGTGAAGGTGACATTCCCCTGCAGAGCCCCCGGGGCAGGAAGCTCCTTGGGTGGGACCTGTCATTTTCTTCTCATATGCTCCAGGGACCCAGCCGCCTCCTGGCTCAGTTGGGGTCCTGGTTCTCCCAGGGGGAAGTCAGAGGCCTGGAGCAGCTTGGCACCTAAGGAGAGCTGGAGGACTACTGCGGTCAGGGGTTTCCCTTTTCTTCAGAGGCAGATGATGGGCCTGGAAAGGGAGTGAAGGAGAGCAGGGCCCCACGGCCTCGAGAAGTTTACCTCCATCCCTTGGATGTCTGAACATTTGTGGGAGGGTCAGCACCTGGAATGCGATGGAGGAATATCATCCACTGAGGATGAATCAGACCTTAACTTAACCCCATGAGATAGCTGACATTGGCTCAAGAATGAAGAGGGCAAGGAGGATACACCAGATGTAGGCAAAGGAAAGGAGATGGGACTGGGGAGGGAAGCTAAGGCCTTTGGTTGTCCATGTATTCATGAAGGAGTAGCAAGAAGAGAAGTCTGGGGTCCAGGGGAGGAGGGATAATGTAGACCCTCACCCTTCCTCAGCCGCTGTCCCCTCCCCCAGCCAGTGGGAAGCAAGCAGCCCAGGCACTGAACTCTACTTGCCTTAATTACAGCCTCTAGCAAAAGGAAACCTCAATTAGACGAAAAGATCTGTACCAGCAGAGGGAATCAAGACTGGCTGGGGTGGCTACTGTCCTCCTGGCCTTTTGCAATAAAGAAAAGGCTTTTGCTTCCCCAGCTCATATCTTGCTCCCGTATTTCCTTCTCTAGTGCCCACTCAGTGCCTCCTCCTCCCAGGCTTGGTCTAGGATTTGCTGTGTGACCATGGGCAGGTGACTTCACCTCTCTGAGCCCATTTCCTTATCTACAAAATGAGGCTCTTAACCATGCAGGGAATGTGGAGAGGATGATGGGGGCAAAGTGCCAAGCACATATTTGGCACTTAATATTTGCAGGCTGGTGCACTGAGAATCTGGTGGTTGAGTGGGGGATGGGGGGTGGGGGTGCACTGTGGCATCCAGTTGGGGTTGCAGATGAAAAGTTTTTCCCAGCACAGGGAGCAGGTTTAAGATAAAGCCTGGACTGGGCAATGGGGAGTGGGTATGGGGGCCCCTGCTCCTGGGTCCCCTAGTATCTGGTGGGTCCTCCTAAAACAAAATGTCTCTGTTTTATTTCAGGTGGACGATGCCATGCTGATGTTTGACAAAACCACCAACAGGCACCGAGGTGGGTGTGGCCTCCTCCCCCCTTTTCAGGCTGGGCTGGGGGCCTGTGGTCAGCCAGGGGGCTGCAGGTCACAGCTGCCCTTTCATCTCTCCTCCTGACATCCTATCCCTGAGGATCTGCATCCTCTCCAGGGCCTGGCCTTACAGAAGGCTTTTGTCCCACTGCGTTTCCTGTGCTAGAAACTTGCAGAATTGCAGACACCCGAGAGGAGCAGAGAAGCAGACTCCCCCACACACACACCCCGCAACTGAGCCCTCCACTCCTACCCGGCCCCCACCATGTCTGCCCAGCCAGTGTCTCTGCAGGGGCTTACCTTGTCCCTGGTAACCAGAGCTCGGGCCATGCTGCCCCAGGGTCAGGCTGACTTGCAGCCCCAGGCAGTCTGCTTCTACCACTGCCCTCCACCCCCACTGTCGGCCTGAGCCCAGCCCCCAGCCCCCAATCCCCTTGCCCCTGAACCTGTGAGCATCTGGGCCACAGTGTTCACACTGCCTGGTTGTTTTTCTCCCAAGGGCCTTGCCTTCTGAGAATCCCATTGCAGTCCCTGGGGCACACCCGGGAAGAGGCGGGGTTTTTCTGCAGTTGCTTCAGGCCTTTGGGCCTTGTAGCCTGCTCTGGGAGTGGAGTATGTGCCATTGTGTGCGTGTGTGTGCGCGTGTGTGTGTGTGTGTGTGTCTATCTGCATGTGAGGGTGTCAGTATCTGAATATTTGTGTATGTCTGAGTGTGTCAGGGTGACTGCACATGTACGCAGGGGTCTTTGTTTTTGTGAGCACCAGTATCTGTGTGATACATAGTGTGTGTCCACTGATATGTGAGTATCTGTACAAACATATGTGTGGATGTGTACACCTTTGTGTAAGTTTAAATAAGTGTTTGTGTGTATTCTTTCTTCACACTTGGTAAAGCATCTGAGTGTCATTTTCTCACAACTCTGCCACTTCCTCACTTGCTGTGTGATCTTGAGCAAGTCACTTCACTTCTCTGAGCCTTGATTTTCACATCTGTCATTTGGAACTAGAAATCCTGTCTCAGAGTGTAGTTGAGAGGTTCCTGAGCTGTGGGCAGAGCCTTTGGTTAACGCTCAGACACTAGCCTATGAGAGAGGGGTGGTGGTATTGGTATGACTCGGGGCTGGGTTTTGACCATGAGCCCCATTTTGACCGTACCTTTGCCTTTTAGGGTTCGGTTTTGTCACGTTTGAGAGCGAAGACATCGTGGAGAAAGTGTGTGAAATCCATTTCCATGAAATCAACAACAAAATGGTGAGCTGGGGTTGGATGGGTTGGCGGTACAGAGGGAGACCGAGGCTCCAGGTTGAGCCAGCCAGGGATGCACTTGGGGGCTCTGGAGGCAGGCAGAGGGGACTCACAGTTAGTGGGATAGAGCCAGTTCTCCTACCCGCTGAAAATCTGGACAGGAAGGCAGTATTCCATGGTGGTTAAAAAGCACAGGCAGATTGAACCCTCACTCCACCACTTGCTAGTGTAGTCATTGGACAGGTGACTTCCACTCTCTGAGCCTCAGTTTCCTCGTCTGTAAAACGTGAGTGGCAATAGTACCTCCCTTATAGGATTGGTGTAAGCGTTCACAAACTATTGCATGCCACCCTGTTTACCCAGTGCCTAGCACATAGTGAGGGCTCCATAAATGGTAACTATGAAATGAAACATAAAAAAGCCTGGAGGGAACAGGAGGGTCCATGACCCCAGGACTGTAGGAGGGGCTGACTGCCAGGTCTCATTGCAGGTGGAATGTAAGAAAGCTCAGCCAAAAGAGGTGATGTCGCCAACGGGTTCGGCCCGGGGGAGGTCTCGAGTCATGCCCTATGGAATGGACGCCTTCATGCTGGGCATCGGCATGCTGGGTATGTGCCAGGCCTCCACCTGTGGCTTCTTCCTGTCCGGAATGGCTCCAGAGGCTGCCAGGGCCTGCGTGGGTGTTGCATCCCCTCTGTGGTCTGTCCTCCTGTCTGAGTCACTGGGTGCGAGTGCGGATCTCAGGTCTGGCAGGCTACCAAAGGTGGGGCAGTTTTGTTGTGGGGTACTGCCCTCTGGCGGTGGTCAGAAGAATGGTCCAGCTGCTCCTTATTAGTTGGTCCTTCTGTCCATCCATTTATTTGTTGGTCCATTCATCCATCCAGTAAATAGTTATTGAGCAATTGTAATGCCAGGCACTATACCTGGAAAGTACAATGGTGACTGTCCTTGGACTTTTGTAGTCTGGCAGGGAAAACAAAATAAGTAAGAACATAAATAAAGAGGTTTAGGATGGAAAAGTGTACCAAGGGAGCATGGGTCACAGGGAACTGGACCAAGACTTGCAGAAGCCAGAAAAGAAATTACATTTAAGCTTGAGTCTGCGGGTTGAGTAGGAGCTAGTTATGGGAAGGCAGATGAGAAGGGAAGGGAAAAGTGTTCCAAGCAGAGGAACACTTTACAAAGACCCAAAGACATTCAGGAAGGCAACAAAGAAGCCTGTTTCTTCTTGTTCATGCAACTTATATTGATAGAGCAGCTTCTGAGAGGCAGCACCTGCCTTCGTGGAGTTCCCCATCAAGTGGGAGGCAGGAATAAACCGTCAGTGTCACCACAGAGCGATAGAAGGCTGTGGGAGGGCCAAGGAGGCACCTAAACCCACCTGGGTGTCAGGGAGGCCCCGGGAGGAGATGAAGTCTGCCAGGAGCCTTGGAATTTGAGGAGTCAGCAATACTTGGGACTCACGACTGGGTGGAAAATCGAAGCTGGGCCCCCAGGAAGCTCGTCTCTGGAGAGAGAAGATGTGCACACCCAGAAAGAACATACGAGGGGCTGGGGGAGGGGTGCTCTGGGAATTCAGAGGCGGGGGCCTGGTGTGGGCTAGAGGGTCAGGATTTGGGATCACAGGTAGGGTGGGTGAGGACAGCGCCCTCTAAATGGAGCACAGTCTTCTCTTGAAGTTTTTATTAAAACTTCATTTGTAAGTAATTTTAAACTTTCAGAAGGGTTGAAAAAATAAGGTAGCACAAACAACATTCATATCCCGTTTAAGCCAGATTTACCTATTGTTAACATTATACCCTATTTGTTTTAGCATTTTCTCCCTCTGTGTGTGTGTGTGTGTGTGTGTGTATACGTACATGTGTACATACACACACTAGTGATTTTTCCCTGAATCATTTGAGGGTAAATTATATGCATTATGGCCCTTTCCCCTTAAATATTTCATTGTATATTTCCTAAGATTAGGGATGTTCCTTCATGAAACCACATGATAATTATCAACTTGATACATTTATTTATTTATTTTTTTTTTTAAAGATTTTATTGGGGAATTGGCGGAGGGGAACAGCGTTGGGAAATCGGGGAAGGGGAACAGACAAGTTGCTGTCTTTTTGTTCTTCAGTTTAGTTGCGGAGGATGTTGCTTCACTGTTGGTATCGTCATTGCGCTCTTCCCGGATGAGGCAGATCGGTCACTGGCCTCTGGATGTCGCTCACCGCGGCTATTGGCAGCTCACTCTTGGCTGCCAGCCGCTCACGCTGGCTGCGGGCCACGCACTATAGCCTATGGCAGCCCACACCATCACAGGGGCTCGCACAGCCCAGCTCCAGGTGGAGCTGTTGTTAGCTGTAGAGGGCAGTGTCACTGGCCCTCATGTGGGATCCGAACCGGGGCCGCTGGCATCCCAAAACCAGCGCTTAACCAATGCGCCACTCGGCCGGCCCCGATACATTTATTTTGATATAATTTATTTTCTGACTTTATCATTTGACTCAGTAATATTTTTATTATTTTTTAAATTTTATTGGGGAACAGCCATGGTCATTGGTTACACATTGCTTTCATGCTTGCAATGGCATAGTTGACTCTTTTAGGGAGGACGCAGCTCAGAGTGGCCCATGTGGGGATCGAACTGGCAACCTTGGTGTTATCAGCATGATGCTCTAACTAACTGAGCTAACCGGTCACCCCAGTAATATTCTTTTTTTTTTTTTTTTTTTTTTTTAAGATTTTATTGGGGAATTGGTGGAGGGGAACAGCGTTGGGGAATCGGGGAAGGGGAACAGACAAGTTGCTGTCTTTTTGTTCTTCAGTTTAGTTGCGGAGGATGTTGCTTCACTGTTGGTATCGTCATTGCGCTCTTCCCGGATGAGGCAGATCGGTCGCTGGCCTCTGGATGTCGCTCACAGCGGCTATTGGCAGCTCATGCTGGCTGCCAGCCGCTCACGCTGGCTGCGGGCCACTCACTGTAGCCTATGGCAGCCCACTGCAGCAGGGGCTCCAGCCCACACCATCACCGGGGCTCGCACAGCCCAGCTCCAGGTGGAGCTGTTGTTAGCTGTAGAGGGCAGTGTCACTGGCCCTCATGTGGGATCCGAACCGGGGCCACTGGCATCCCAAAACCAGCGCTTAACCAATGCGCCACTCGGCCGGCCCAGTAATATTCTTTATAGCATATTTTTTGCCCTTCAGAACAAGATCTAGGCTAGAGTCAGGTCTTGCATTTGGTTGACCTGTATCTTTAGCCTTCTTTGATCTGGAACATTGAGAAAGTTTTCTTTTCAAGGTGATTCATTTTTCACCCCATTTAAAGAAGAAGAAAGAAAAGAAGGAAGGAAGAAAGGAAGGAAGGAAGGAAGGAAGGAAGGAGATTTTCTAACAAATAACGAGAATGGTGGTTAAGAGACTTGAAGCCAGTCAGATCTGAATTTGAACCCCATTTACACTATTGTTAGTCACTATATGATTTTTCTTTCATAGCTGCAAATATTTATTAGATGCATACTAATCAGGCACCACACTGGTGCTGGAGATACAGAAATAAAAGATGGGGAAAACAGAAAATCAACACTTAAAGAAATCCTGAAATAAATTCAGATAATGATCATCAGGACTATGAAAGGGAAAAACCAGGGTGATACAATAAATATTGTAACTAATAAGAGGAAAGACTCTTGTGGGATGAACACTGCCTTGCACAATGAAAAGGACCCAGTCATGTGAAAACTTGGGACGAATGTTCCAGGCAGAGAGAGCGGCATATGCAAAGGCCCTGAGGGAGTTTGGTGAATTTGAGAAACAGCAGGGAGGTCAGTGTGGCTGGAGAAGAGTGACCAGGGGCAGAGTGTAGATGAAGATGGGATGGAGGCAGGAGTCAGAACACAAAGGGCCTTGGTCAGGGTGTGGATTATTCTCAGCCAATAATTGTCCCCTCTCTGAGCCTGAGTTTCCTTTTCTCTATAATGGGGTACCTAATAGTAACTATTGCTTAGGATTCTTGTGAGCTTTAAGGAGAAAATAAGTTGCGTGGTGGGCTTAACACCGGACTTGGCATGTGGAAAGCATTTGGTACATGTGACTGACTGTTATTCGTGATATGAGCTGGGGAGGGAAATGAGCGGCTAAGAGCCTTCCCTACTGACCAGGGTCTAAGCTGTAGGTGAGACATCTGACACTAGCCCTCTTGCCCCATCAGGTTACCCTGGTTTCCAAGCCACGACCTACGCAAGCCGGAGTTATACAGGCCTCGCCCCTGGCTACACCTACCAGTTCCCCGGTAAGTCCTGCTCAGTGGCTCTGCTGCCAGCATGTCCCCGGTTCCTGGGCAGTCTGACTCCTCAGGGCGGTGTTTGGGGGTGCATGGCTGGGGGGAAGTCTGCCTGCTGGAGGCTTGGAAGGAAGGGCATGACTGAGGAAGGAGCGCCTCTCCCCACCCATCCCCTCCTCACCCTGTCCCCAGAGGCTGGGGATGGGGGCTCCAGCATGGCCCTGCATGGCACTGTTCTCTCCCAGGCCCGGCCAATCTCTGCCTGCCTCCTGTCTTTCTTTCCTCCCCACCCCACTCTAGGGTTGCCACTTCCACCAAAGAGGGCACCAGGCTTGTGGTGGGGTGGTGGGGAGCTCCCCATTATGCGTGTCTTTCTGGGCACACGTATAATGACCACTTGCTATGCTGAGCCTTTCAAGGCCCACAAGACCCCCGAATGGTGAAAAACAATTTAAAAGCATGATGATCACCACCCTCATTTGTAATTCAAAATAAAAATAACACCAGGCCTTCAAATAAGTGGCAGGGATCCCAACAAAGTTTTGAACTCTCCCATGATGACTATTCAATGTTGTTTTCTTTGAGATAGTTGAGATATCAAATATCAAATTTTTGCCAGGCTTTTTTTTTTTTTTTTCTTTTTCTTTTTGGGTCTTATTTCTTAGAGGATCCCTAAACACTTGCATCATTTGCCTCTTGGGCTGTCCACAGCTTGAAATCCTATGTATATATATAGGATGTCAGGACATAATCCTGACAACAATCTCAGGAGGGAGGGCTGGTGATCCCCATTGCACAGGTGAGGAAACAGCTGCAGAGAGGAGAAATGAGCTGCTAAGCTCACTCAACTAGAGAGTACTGGAGCTGGGACCCAAACCTGAGCCTGACCTGCTATATGTGGGTCATTGCTTTTCACCAATGCTGCCTCCCCAGCTCTTTCTCCCTCCAACTCCCCCACCAAAATAAGAGAAGAGGAGGATTCTGGGGGATGTTTTGGTGCAATCTCAAGCCTTTTAAGAAGCATCGGGAACCGTAGCTCCAGCATTGCCCTGTGCCCAGGGTATAGGTGGCAACCCTGCCCATTCCTTCTCTCCCTGTCTGTCTCTCCTCTCTTTGTCTGTGTCCCCTCCCCTCCCCTTGCCTGCTGAGGACCATGCTCTCCCCATCCCCAGCTCTTGGGTCCTGTGCATGGCCTGTCCCCCCACCCAGTGTCCCTGTGGGTGCATTTGTCCTCTCTGGGCCATGCCCGAGGGCCTCCCTGCATCTTCCTAAGCTGTTTTACGTTTCATTTTAGAATTCCGTGTAGAGCGGACCCCTCTCCCGAGCGCCCCAGTCCTCCCCGAGCTTACAGGTCAGTCGCTCGGATTTCGTACACCTCACAGGCCACATGGGGAGAAAGAGAAGGACTCAGGGACCTTTCCCGGGGAAAGCTAGTGGGACCCTTTTCTCCTGCCTTGCAGCCCTCCTGCTGTGGGAATACAGCCACTCTGCCCCTGGCCCATCTGTGTAGCTGCATGGCCTTTAAGTGTGGGGCATAGGGCCAAGCCCAGCAGCTGGAGGCAAAGTTACTCATTCATCCATCTGGCAGATACTTATCTAGTGCCTCCTGTGTGCCAGGTGCCATGTAGGCTCTGGGACCCAGTGGAGAAGAAGCCAGGGTCTCAACCTCAGAGCAAAATGGGCCAGGTGGGGACTTTGGCAAATTGGAGTGGGCACATCGGCAATCTCTGCCAGCCGACCCTTGCTGGAAGGGGATGTAGATCCAGTGTTTTTGTTTGTTTGTTTTTTTGTTTTTAGAGGGCAGTGTCACTGGCCCTTATATGTGGGATCCGAACCGGGGCCGCTGGCGTCCCAAGCCAGCTCTTAACCACCGCACCACTCGGCTGGCCCTAGATCCAGTGTTTTCGGATCTCATTTTCCAAGATAAGCCAGAAACCTGGCTTTTGCTTTCAAATGGATTTTTCAACTATTTTAAAATATTGGCAACAAATTCCAAACTTTTAAGCCACCACGAGCCAAGTGAGACCCATTTGAGGGGCACATCCAGCCCTTGGGATGCCCATTTGGGAATTCTATGTAAATGGGATGAAGGTGCTTAGCCATTGGAGCCAGTTTTCCAACAGGAGCTTTCACTTGGGCCAATCAACTCAGCTATGGAGCTGGGGGCAAGGCCAAATCCAAGGGAGGGGAAGGACATGCTCAGACGAGGTGAGCTGCAAGGGGTTTCTCTGTTCAACCTGCTTCTCCCCCAGACTTCTCCCCACCCCTAGACTCTTCCCCCCCAACCTGGCCGTGTGTGGAGGACGTGAGCATGGATGCTGCTTTAGATGAGACCTTCCTTCCAAGGGGTGCTCAGGAGTCCCCCAAAGTGGGGAAGGGGGAAGAGGAATATGGGGTGGAGAAAGGGGAAGGAGTAGAGTCCTGAAGGTGAGCGTGATAGAGGCCCTTCTGTGAGCAGGGTTGGAGTTTGATCAGCAGTGGGGGAGGCAGATGGAGGGTCTTTTCTACTCATTTAAGAACACTGTGTTGAGGACCTACTGTGTGGGACACTGCCAGGCCCTGGGGGCAGAGCAGGAACAAGACAGAGCCAGGCTCTTCTGTCACAGAACTTGCAGGCTAGAGAGGGAAATGAATGCTTATACAAATGAGTAACCCTTTACAGTTGTGATAAGCACCTGCTCGGGTTGGCCATGCTGACTTTCCTTCGTGGAAATGCCTAAATGGACCAAAAACAACAGAACTCAGAACCCAGCCCCAAAGAACTAAGGAAAGAAGTGTCCCCTCTGCAGATGTTTTGGCAGGGAAGGAGGTCTCTCCTGGAGGTTTAGGGTCTGAGCTTTCCTCTTGCCTTCAGGAGACGTGGGTGTTTCCTTCACGCATTCAGTAGCTATTTATCATGCCAGATGCTATTCCAAGCAGTGGGGATACAGCAGTGAATGAGACAGACAAGATCCCTGCCCTTCTGGAGCTGATATTCTCATGGAGGGAGACAGCAATAAACAAGTAAATAAGATACTTTCAGAGCATGAGATATTCTCATGGAGGGAGACAGCAATAAATAAGTAAACAAACACATAAGATACTTTCAGAGGGTGAGAACTAGCAAAATAAAACGTAGATGGGGCGAGGCATTAGGGTTGTGGGCAAGGGGCTGCATTAGTGAGGGTGGTCAGGGAAGGCTTCCCAGAGGAGGTGATGTCTGAGTGAGGAGGAGCCAAATGTGTGGAGCTCTTAGACAAGACTCCTCTACTGTGCACTGTCTTGACTTTTTTTTTTTTTTTTTTAAATTTTATTGGGGAACACCGTGTTTTTTCAGGAGCCATCAGCTCCAAGTCAAGTAGTTGTTTCAATCTAGTTGTGGAGGGCGCAGCTCCTTGGCCCATGTGGGAATTGAACCAGCAACCTTGGCGTTATGAGCCTGCGCTCTAACCACCTGAGCTAACTGGTTGCCCCTGCACTGTCTTAAACTTGAATCGCCAGGCCAATCAGTGGCCATGCCAAGGATTTTCAGGGGCCTTTTTCTGGGGTCCCTAGCCCCAGGTCTAGTTTCAGTTCCAGTTCAGGGTCAGGGTGACCAAAACAGCCTCCAGGGGGCGCATCTTAGGATGGGAGACTGGTGTTCCTGAGGGTAAATGCCAACCAACTCTGTAGACCCTGGCTCTGGGTGGGATGGTAACCTCTCAGGGGCTGTAGTGGCGGAGCCAAGCAGTAAAGGGTGCTCACCCCTCAGCCCCAGGGAGCTCCAGGCTCAAACCAACCAGTGTTTTAAGCAGAGGTCCCTTCTCCTTCAGCTGACATTTATGAAACACGTACTGTGTACAAGGCAAGGAGCTAGGTGCTGTGGCGGGGGGTGGAGGTAGACAACAAACAAGGGAATAGCAAGATTCCTGTGTCCAAAGAGGGGATCAGAGAAAAGGGGCTGAGGGGATTTTGGGGAGGAGATGGTCATTTTTGGCTGACTGGTGGTCAGGGGGGCCCTGAGGCATGCACACGATTTATTAGGGACATGCCCTCAGGAGAAGGGGAGCGAGGGCTGCGGGCCAGGCAGCACAAGGAGGAAAGCAGAGGTGTGGCCACGACTGGGGTCTGCCTTCAGCCGGATCGCACAGGGAGCCCCGTGGCATGAACTGTATCGCAGAGTCGGTTCCACCTTGAGGTAGCGGGCCTGGCTTTTTGGACCCCATGTCAGTCAGTCACTGGCTCCAGTTGACAGGGGTTTGGAAGAGTGACACAACCTCCCCAGTACTTCTGGGCTAAATGGCCCCATTTGGGCCAAGGGCACTCCCTGGAGAAGGAACAGCTGCAGGCAACGCTCAGAACAGCTCAGGGTGGGGTGCCCTGCCCCTACCCTCTATGAGTTTTGGGTTGTCTGTGCCCCTTGAGTCCAGGGGGGGATCTGGGAAGCCAATCCTCTCCTGCCTGTCTCCATCCTTTCTGTGAGTCAGAGCACAGGTGGTGGCCTGAGGGAGCTCTTTTCTGCCTTGACCCTGGGGCTGCACTGACTCCTCCGTGGTGGGGAAGGCTGCAGAGTCTCTACCCAGCGGGGCTCTCCTTCATCCGCCTGTCCCCTCACCCAGCACACTGAAGTGCCCATACATTTCCTTTCAGCCATTCCTCTCACCGCTTATGGACCAATGGCGGCAGCGGCGGCGGCGGCAGCTGTGGTTCGAGGGACAGGTGAGGCCTTCTGGGGTTCAGGAAGCAAGAAAAGGCATACAGGAGGTCAGAGAAGTCTAGAGGGGAGGGAAGGTAGCCACTGCCACCCGTTTTCAGAGGGACTTAGGTATTCAGTCACTCAACAAATGTTAACTGGGCATCTGGTGAGCCAGCCAGGAAGGAACCTGGCACAGTCTCGGGCCCTCCAGAGATCACAGGCTGGTGGGGGCCTCACGTATTAAAAAGGCGATGACTCTGAAGCATGATACCGCTCCTCTGGGAAAGTCAGGAGTTCCCAGGCCTCTCCAGAAGTCATCCGGGAGGAAGGGCTTCTTCACTTCCGCTTTGAAGGCAAAGAGGAGGAAGAGTACTTGACAGAGGGAATAGCAGGTGCAAAGGCTTGGCAGCCAGTGAGCCTGGGCAGAGGGCAGGAATGGGAGTAGGGAGTAGGAAGGAGGAGGAACCGGGTCCCGGGGAGACGCTGAACATTTTAAGCAGCGGAGTGATGTGGATTTCAGAAAATGCACATAGCTGCAGCATGGGGAATGGTTTGAGGGGACTCTAGAGGAGAGGCCTAGAGATCAGTGAGGGGGGCTGCTGAGTGGTCAGACAAGAGATGATGGAGGCCTGGGCAGGGCTGGTGGGGGATGGGTGGATGTGGAGGGATCTCCAGGAGGCGGACCCACAGGCTCTGCTGGGATGTGGGGGTGAGGCAGAGGGGAGGGGTCAAGGTCAGGGTGGGTAGAACAGGTTTGAAGGCACAGGGGCTATCACCGTCTTCTTTCTGGGTTGCCAGGCTCTCACCCCTGGACGATGGCTCCCCCTCCAGGTTCGACTCCCAGCCGCACAGGGGGCTTCCTGGGGACCACCAGCCCCGGCCCCATGGCTGAGCTCTATGGGGCAGCCAACCAGGACTCGGGGGTCAGCAGTTACATCAGCGCTGCCAGCCCCGCCCCCAGCACCGGCTTCGGCCACAGTCTTGGGGTGAGTGGGCCAGTCCTGGAAGACCCTGACGTTTTGGAGGAGGGAAACGCCTTGTCCATCTGCCGGGCAGAAGGGAGGCGAGGGATGATGGATGGAGAAGGAGTGTTGCCAAGGGGGAACACGGGAGTCCTCATTCATTCAGTGGGCATTTAATGATTGTTCTCTGTGTGCCAGGCATTGGGGGGCTCGGGATATCATGCAAATGAGACACCATCTCTGCCTACATGGAGGCTAGATGCCAGCTCAGGGGGGCCCATATTTATTTTAACCAGGGTACTGGTTATACGCAGATCCTTAGGCACTGCTTCGAAGAATCTTTTAGTGGATCTGCCATGGGAGCGATATGGGCAGGGTCAGAGAAGGGCCTATGCCTCACCTTGGGTTTTCTGGGGGGAAAAAGGAGCCCCTGGGCTTCTTCTGCTTCCCCCAGGAATCTAGGAGTCTAATTCTTCTCTTTCCAGGGCCCCTTGATTGCCACAGCTTTCACCAATGGGTACCACTGAAGCGAGAGACAGGTGGCAGGAGGTGAGGTGGGCAAGGACCTTGGGGTGGGGAGACACTGGGGTGGCTGGTACTGGGCATCTCAGTCTGGGACACGGACCATGTGCCTGCCCTCATGGAAACCAGTCCAGTGTGGGGACCAGCAGTGGTCAATGAACATGGAAAGCTAGCTGCTCAACCTACTGCATAAAAAAAAGTAAATGAAAACCATAAGGCAGGGCCGGCCGAATGGCGCAGTGGTTAAGCGCTGGCTTGGGACGCCAGCGGTCCCAGTTCGGTCCCACATATGAGGGCCAGTGACACTGCCCTCAAAACAAACAAACAAACAAAAAAAAACAAAAAATAACCATAAGGCAAAGTTGTTTGTTTGTTTTTTAAAGATTCCTAATGCACAGCATTGATGAAGGTGTAGGGAAAACTGTGCAAATGGGCTCAGGGTTCCCAAAGGGCAGCCTGGCAGTGTTTACCCAGATTTGAAACATTCATCCCCTTGACCCAAGGATTCCTTTTAGGCATTTATTTTAAGAAGTGTAAATAACTGAATTGCCCATCAAAAGGAAGTAGTTACATAAATGAAAGTACAAGTATATGCACACAATGGAATATTTCACAGCTATTAAAACAATCCTGTTCACATGTAAATATATACAGAGAGAGAGAGAGAGAGCCCTGTACACCCAGTCGTCCTTCAGTCATCATGTGAATGAATAAGTGACCTTTCATTTTTTCATTCATTCATTCAAACAGCCATTTGTTGACCACCATTCCAGGAAAGAGGGATGGATAAGATAGACAAGGTTCTCTCTCATTTTACAGACAAAAATCAACTGAACAAGTGAGATCATTCCAAATCGTGTGTGAGGGGGCTACTTTTAGGGGTTCAGAGAAGGCATCTCTGAAAAGATGACATTTGAATAAATCCAACCATTTCAATCTAGGGTAAGGGCTTTTCAAACTGGGAACGGAAAGTGCAGTGTGTGAACAAAGATCATCGAGGAGAGGGTATCGGAAAGAGGCCTACTATGCACAGGAATATGTTCTGGGGCCCCCAAAGAGTGGGGGGGGGGCCAAGGGTTATAGGGGCAGGACTCCTCCTTGCCCCAATAACCTCCCGCTATATTGCAGCGCCCCAGCCTGCAGCTGAGAGGACCACGAGTGAGCCAGCGAGGGGGCGGGGACACCTCAGCCGCAGCCGCAGCCGCCCCCTCCCCCCGCAGCGACTCGGACCGCTACTGCCTGCCCCCTACTCTTGGGCCCACAGCCCGGGCCCCTGCCCTGCTGCCCCTAGGCGTCGTCTGGCCCCACTACTAACCTCCCCCTCTTCTGCCCTTGCCCCCCACTTGCCCCTCTCCTACCCGCTTTTATTTATTTTGGATTAGCCGGTTGCCCCCCACCGCCCCCTGGTTCTTCCCTCTCGGGTATGTGCCCCTCCCTCTCTGCCGTGCCCCCATAGGACACCCATCCCCCCCAAGAAGGCTTTTGTATTTGTGCATAGCTAGAGTGAGGGCGGAGGGGGCCTGGTACAGGCCGCAGCCCCAACCCGGGTTTTTTATTCTGATTTTCCCTCCTTTTCTCTTTACTTTTTTTTTTTTTTTTTTTAAGGAACCATTTTTTTAAACTATTTCTAGGTTTGTGAATGTGAAGCCCCAGGCCGCAGGGGGCAAGGGGCCAGGTGCCCCCCACCAGCTGAGAACAAAATGTTTATGTGGGTGTGGGCCCCTGGCCACCTCCCTCCAGTCCTGGAGAGGAGGACAGGGCTGTGTAGGCCAGGCCGAGCCCCTGGAACCATCCCGTCCTGTATTATATGTAAATACTGTGAGGTGAAGCCCCTACCCTCTCTACGACCCCTTGGGGGTGAGGGCATCGCCTGGCCCCACCCTGCACAGGTCTCCCTCCCTCCCGTGTTTCTGTCCCCTCCTCAGACACCGTTACTGTAAGCTTGCAGGCCTCAACTGTGGCCGAGGCAGGCCCGCTCTCTCAGGCCCTAGGGGTCATGGCCTTCGGCCTGCTCACCCTGAAAACCCAGTGTGGGGGCATGGGCGAGGGAAGAGAAGGGCTCGCCCGGAGCCGCTGCTGGAAAGGAATTAACTCTCCAAAGGTTTCTTCCCCTGCCCCCTACCTAGGTCAGGCCTTCATGGTTTCTGCTCTGAGCCCCCCATGAGTGGGCATCAGGGGGACACTTTGGGAAGGGGCGGACCCTAGGGGAAAGCGAAGGGCTTCTCAGGGAACCCCCACATTCTCTCACTGAAGTTTCCCACCAGGATGGTCCCATGGCCAGAGCCCCTTGGCAGCCCTGACCCCTAAGCCCCCTTCAAAGGAAAAAGAGGCTCAGGGTCTGACTTCATGAACAGTGAGTGACCTGGCTGGCGTGGCAGGGCTGAGGCCCACCTGTCATTGTCCCCCCTCTCTCGATATCCCTGTCCCCCCAGGTCTGAGGCTGGGGACCTAAGTTCCCTTTGCCATCACAATCCCCACCCTTAAAACCCCCTTTGGAGAGTTAATTGTCTGAGGTGCTTAACCTATTAGCCCTGAGAACACAAAGCAATAATCTTTGTTACTGAGATGTGCGGCTGTTCGTGGTTTTTTTTTTGTTTTTTTTTTTAATGTTTCCTAATAAAAGAGAAGCTGCATTTTATTGGTTTTTATTTTTAATTTTCTACACGTTTGAGCTGAGTCATGAAAGACTTAGCTTCCCTCTCCTCCTCTTCCCGTGACACCCTGACCCCCACCCCACTGGGCCTACCCATGGGATCAGGGCCCTGGAATTCCGTTTTCTGATTTGTTTGGGGAATTTTTAAAAAAGATGTTACATGGTGTTTCGAAGCCAGCAAGTTACCACCCTCCGGTGTCTCTTCTCTCCACATCTGTAACTTCTTTTTCCAGGTTTTATTTTCAGTTTGAAATTCCTAATAAATTATTTGAAAACGGTAGTGGGCTTGTGAGTGTCTTGTTTCTGTGTGCATTCAAGTCTGGGTACCCCGTTTTCTCTTAACCTTCTATTTCCCCCCCGGAACAATATTTGATTCACACTTAAGAATACATGTAGTGGGCCGGCCAAGTGGCTCAGTTGGTTAAGAGCTCGCTCCAGAGTGCGAGCTGAGCTCTGAGCAACAGCAGTTCGATGCCCAGCCTGAGCTGAGCTGCTGCTGAGCTGCCAACAGGTGGCAGGATGCCTCAGCTAAAAAAAAAAAAAAATTCAGTCTTCAAGAATACATGTAGCTTATTGGGATATGACTTGGAAAAACTAACTAAAAAGACATTTTAAGTCAAAGGCCTCTGAAAATGGTCTGAGTATTAGCTAATACTAAGAAACCACTGGTATTTTTGTTGAGTGTGATCATGATATTGTAATTACGTTTTTAAAAAATTCCTACTGAGGGCCTGCCGAGTGGCGCGGTGGTTAAGCGCTGGCTTGGGAAGCCAGCGGCCCCGGTTCGGATCCCAAGTATGAGGGCCAGTGATGCTGCCCTCAAAAAAGAAACCAATAGATCATTTACTAAAAAAAAAAAAAAATCCTACTGAAAGCTTTTTCTCTCAGATCAGGAGCAAGGGAAGGATGCCCATTCTGTCCACTTCTATTCAGCAGAGTATTGGAAGTCCTAGCCAGAGCAATTAGGCAGGAAAAAGAAAGAACAGCTTCCCAAATTGGGAAGGAAGAAGTAAAATTATCTCTGTTCGTAGGTGACATGATCTTATATGTAGCAAACCCTAAAGATTCCACATGTACACAAAAAAACTGTTAGAACTAATAAAAGAATTCAGCAAATTTGCAGGATACATAATCAACTTTCTATACACTAAACATGAACAATCGGAAAAGGAAATCGAAACAATTCTATTTACAGGAGCATCAAAAATAATTAAATGCTTGGGAATTAACTAAACGTAACCAGGCGAAAGACTTGTACAGTGAAAACTACAAAACACTTGTACAAGAAATGAAAGACACAGATACATGGAAAGACACCCTGAGGTGTCCACAATACCCAGAGTGATTTGCAGATGCAGTGGAACACCTATCAAAATCCCAATGGCGTTTTTAGCAGAAACAGGAAAACTAAAATTCACATGGAATCTCAAGGGACCCCAAATGGTTGAAAGAATTTTGAAAAAGTTGGAGGAGTCACACTTTCTGATTTCAAAACATTAGAAAAGCTATTGTAATTTAAAAAAATAATAAAAGCACTGACATAGAAACAGGCCAGTGGAATAGAATAGGGAGCCCAGAAATAAACTGTTACTTAGATGGGCAAATGATCCTTCAACAAGGATGCCAAGGCCACTCAGTGTGGAAAGAACAGTTTCTTCAACAAATAGTGTTGGGAACACTGGATATCAATGTGCAAAAGACTGAAGTGGAACCCTTAACACCATCTAATAAAGTTAGCTCAAAATGGATTAAAGACCTAAATGCAAGACCTGAATCTATAAAACTAGAAGAAAACATAAGTAAAAAGTTTCATGGCCTTGGAGTTGGCAATGATTGGTGGATGTGAGACCAAAAGAACCTGCAACAAAAGCAAACACAGATGGGACTACATCAAACTTTAGAACTTTGTGTGCCTCAAGGGACACAACCACATGAAAGGCAACCTATAGCATAGGAGAAAATATTTGCAAATCTTCTCTCTGATAAGAGGTTAATATCCACAATACATAAAGAACTCCTTCTCTGGGTGGATAAGGGAGGTGGGGAACAGGTGTTGCTAAAGCAGTTAGGAGACTGCCGTGAAAATCCAGGTTCCAAGGACAGTGGCTTTGGGTGTGGAAAAAGGTTTAGATACTTCGATATACTGCCTCAATTTGCTCATCTCTAATAGCACTTGACTGTAGGCTAACCTGTGTAAAGTTTTTATCTTTCCTGGCCCAGCACTCAAGGGATGTTAGCTGTTGATGATGATGATTATGATGATGATAATTATATTATTGAAGAGAGCAGCCCGGGACTGAGAAGAGGTACACAGGTTCAAATCCTATCTCTGCCACTTTTTAGCTGTGTGATTTTATGCAAATCCCTTCAGCTCTCTGAGCCTGTCTTATCATCTGTAACAAGGGGAAGATGCTGAAACAGTTATGATGCCAAAAGATTGTTGTGAGGCTGAAAAAACAATGTATGTAAACCCCTTAGTCCAGTACCAAGCATATCGAAGTACTCACAAAATGGTAGCTGGTGGCTAGTTTTAAGCATTTTCTGGTAGCAGGATCCATGTCCTTTAGGGGCTGGGCAGGTGTGACCTTGCTGGAGTGTGGGTATGCTGTCACCTGAAGGAACCAAGAAGCTATCCTGAGCTGTTTTTCCACTGGAGAGTGTGTTTTTCCCAGGCTGGGAGAAGCTGTGCTGTACACACCTGTGCATGGATCCAGGGTAGCAGGAGGTCATGGTACAGACTGTATAGGAGCTTGGCGGGCCATCCAGTGACTTGCCAGGTCCATTCCTCTGCCACCTCGGTGTCCCTGGCCAACGTTTGGACTGTATCACATTCAGTAGGTCTCTTTCCAGGAAGGGAAGGTTCTAGTAACAGCCTGACCCCTCCCCCACCAGGTCCTTTGCCTGAGCCTCAGCAGGAATTGGATGTGGGAATTTGCACAGCCTGCCCTTGTGGAAGGTCTCCAGCTGGCTGGAGGAAGGGGAGAGAAGAAGGGAAGAAGGCAAGACTAAACCTCCTGGCCTCTGGGGACTTTCCGCACTCCCACCCACTACTATAATTCCCTGTCATGAGATGATGATATTCTGGGATCATAAACACCAGATCCAAGTCACATCTTGGTCCTGCTGTGTGACATTGGGGCAGCTCCCGAACCTCTCTGAGCCTCAATTGTCTCCTCTGGAAAATGGAGTTTGTAACTGGACCTACCTTAGAGGTTTGTGCCAGGTTCTTAGCGTGGGACCTGCAATAGAGTTAGCACTCAATAAAGGGTAGTTAATACTATTTGCCTTAGAGGGTTTTGTAGTACCAGCTACTCCTCCTTTCTCAGACCAACCCCCCTCACCCTCAACAGGAGTAGTGCCTATTCCTCCCTCTTTTTTTCTGACCCCAAAGAACCCACATAAGGGGGACTTAGCATTTTTTTTGTCCAAGCCTTCCCTTTCCTTAATCAGTCTTTACTCATTCTGGGGGCTGAGGAGGCCGATGATTCATCAGGCTGATGTGGGGTCCTGAACTAACCCTATTCTCCTTCCAGTAGCTGTCGCAGCCCTGGGATCTATCACATCCTGTACAGCACTGTCCAACAGAACCTTCTGTAATGATGAAAACAATATATCTGTCCAATACAGCAGCCACCAGCACCTTGAAATGTAGCTAGTGAAACCAAGAGTCTGATTTTTTGTATTATTTAATTGTAACGAATTTAAATCACCACATGTGGTTAATGGCTACTCTACTGGACATATGCAGAAACAGACAGGTGACATGAGAAGAACCTGGGTCAAATGGGGGCAGAATCAGGCCCAAGCAAATAAATCGCTTTGCCTTTCTGGGCCTCAGTTTCCCCACCTGCTTACTAAATGCTGCTTTGGTGTTGTCTCATTCATCGAAGAACCTTTCCTGGGACTCCTGGACTTGGGATGAAACCGGATTTCTTCTTTCCTTTTTTTTTTTTAAACAATTTGTTGGGGAATTGGGGGAGGGAAACAGTGTTGGGGAAGGGGACCAGCCAAGTTGTTGTTCTTCAGTCTTTGTTGTGGAGGGCGCCAGTCGCCATCTGGCTTCCCTTTAGCAGCTTGTGGCCTCTAAACTCAAAGTGCTGTGTTCAATCTTAGTTGCAGGTGGGCGTAGCCACCATCCCATGCGGGAGTCAAACCAGCAGCCTTGTTGTTAAGAGTGCATGCTCTATCCTTTGAGCCAACCGAGGGACAGCTCAGCTCAAGGTGCAGAGTTCAGTCTTAGTTGCAGGTGGGCATAGCCCACCAATCTTGTTGTTACACCAGCTGAGCCATCCTGCCACCTGTTGGCAGCTCAGCGACAGCTCAGCTAAGGCGCAGCATTCACTGGCCCATGTGGGATCCGAACAGGCGGCCCTGTTGCTCAGAGCATGCGTTCTAAGCCAACTCTTAACCAACTGAGTCACTCGGCGGGCCCCTGGATTTCTTCTTTCTTGACCCTGGTGCATGCTCCAGGAAAAAAGTACGATAGCAGAGAACACAGGGTTAGGATGAAGCCAATTGATTGTGTGCTGGCTTGCACACAACATAACCTTGCCGGGGATGGAGGGAAGAAGTTCAATGGAAAGAGGCAGATGCGAGCTCAAGTGTGGGCATGGTCATTTCCAGCTCCACCCCAGGCTGAGCCATGGGGTCCGCGTCTGGAAAGTGGCGCAGGTGCATCCGGGATAAAAGATGATTCAATAGAACATGGCTACATGATGAAAATAGCACTTTACCTTTGTGACCTTCCTCCCCCAAACCCCTTAACCAACCTCTAGCCTAATCATGAGTCGATCCTCAGACACATTCCAACAGAGGGTCATCCTATGATATCACCTGACCAGGACAACTCAAACTGTCAAGGTCATCAATGACAAGGGTGTCTGAGACACCATTACAGCCAAGAGGGGCCTGAGGAGACATGATGCCTTATGATAATGTGCTATCTTGGATTGGATCCTGAAACAGGAAAAGGACATTTGGTAAAAGCTAAGGAAATCTGCATAAACTATGGGCTTGAGGTTATTATTACTATTTTTGATGACAATAATGCATCAATTCATTAATCATAACAAATGTATCATCCTAATATAAGATATTAATAATGGGCAAAACTATGAGAGAGGATGGGGCAGGACAGGCTGGAGGGTATGTGAGAACTTTGCTCAAGAAAAATAAGTAAGTAAATAAATAAATAAAATGAAAACACAAGGTTGCTGCAGAGATCACATAGGAACTCAACAGCAGAACACCAAGTAAACCAATTATAAAGTATCACCTAATGGGCCGGCTGAGTGGCTCAGTTGGTTAAGAGCTTGCTCAAGAGTGCGAGCTGAGCTCTGAGCAACAGCAGTTCGATGCCCAGCCTGAGCTGAGCTGCAGCAGAGCTGCCAACAGGTGGCAGGATGGCTCAGCTAAAAAAAAAAAAAAAAGTATTACCTATTATGTGAAATATCCAGAATAGGTAAATCTATGGAGACAAAAGACAGATTAGTGGTTGTCAGGGTTGGGAGAGAGTGACAGCTAACGGGTACAGGGGAAGATGAAAATGTTCTGGAACTAGACAGGGATGCTGGTTATACCACACTGTGAATATACAAGTATTAAATGCCACTGAATAGTTCACTTTAAAAACCAAATGGTTGGGCCGGTCGAGTGGCGCAGTGGTTAAGCACTGGCTTGGGATGCCAGCTGCCCTGGTTCGGATCCCACATATGAGGGCCAGTGATACTGCCCTCTTAGGAAGAAAAAAAAAATTGTTAATTTTATGTTATGTGAATTTCACCGAAAAAAGTTATACAGACATTTGATATGACAGTTCGAAAATCCTTTTATTCTACAAGTCAGATCCAAACCTATAAGGGTTTTCTTACAAACCCACAATGGAGAATTGAGGAGGGAGCTGGTATCGGTGTAGTGGGGAAAATATAAAACATATCGGTGTAGTGGGAAAAATATAAAACATGTCTCCGAATCAGACATACCTAAATTTGAGCCTCACCTTTGCCATTTGCCAGCGGTGTGATCTGGCACAAGTCACTTCGCCTCCCTGAACCCGTTTCCTCACCTGCAAAGTGCATGATTGATGGTGCCATTCAATGAGACCCACGGCTCAGACCCAGGCACACGAGAGGACATCGAGGCAGTAGTCATTTCTTTCCAGTTCCCTTCTCCCAGTTGTTCAACGGGGTTGATGGCTTTGCCACCCTCCCACCCCTCCAACGATGAAGCTGGGCTGAGTGCCAAGGGGTGGGTGTGAGGGTCAAGATTCCAAGATGTGCGGCTCCAGAAATAGCCCCTTTTGTTAAAAAGTGTTGATGAACATTACACACTACTTCCATGACCCCTTACTGGCTCGTCTGACTTGTCTGTCAGGGTTATTCACGTAACAGACTCAAGGACAACTCGAAATCAGGAGGAGGGAGCAAAGCAAATACTACAGCCTTATCTCGGGGCCTCCTGGTGACTATAAACAGGGAGGCCTTAGGTAGCCTCAGTCCTTTCTCACTCATCAACTTGACAACAAGATGAAACTCCTTGTGCTGGCTGCTCTGCTCACAGGTAGGCAAGTCTTTCCAGCTCCACCCACTTCATGGGCTAAGATCTTAGTCCTCTGGAATGGGGGCCACAGGCCACAGGGCTGGCCAGATCTGAATTCTTTTTATTTTTATTTAAGAAATTTTACTCGGGAACAGTGTATTTTTCCAGGACCCCTCAGCTCCAAGTCAAGTAGATGTCTTCAATCTAGTTGTGGAGGGCGCAGCTCCTTGGCCCATGTGGGAATTCAACCGGCAACCTTGGTGTGATTAGCCTGCGCTCTAACCACCTGAGCTAACCCGCCGCCCCAACTCCAAGTCGAGTGGTTGTTTCAGTCTAGCTATGGAGGGCGCAACTTCGCGGCCCATTGTGGGAATCAAACCAGCAACCTTGGTGTTGTGAGCCTGTGCTCTAACCACCTGAGCTGACCGGCCACCCCCAGACCTGAATTCTTTATCGAGGGCTCCCTGTGGGACTTAAGAGCTCCCATCTTTGGGTTCCCTCAAATCCCTTTACAGCTGTCACCTTTCAACCTTCAGCTCTGAATTCAGATGACTCCTCTCTGAAAGGCCTACCCTGCCCACCCAGGCTACAAGAGCCCCCTCTCCTTTCCTCCTACCATATTAGCTTGGTACAAGGTCTTCCCGGCACCTATCTTTGCCTGCAATTTGTTTCTTGTTGATTCATTTCCTTTTTTAACCCCCATCTGCACCAAAGCTTGGGCTCCATGACATCAGGGATAGTGCTCTTTGCACCATTTATTGAATGAAGGAATGAAATCAGATACATCGGAATTCTTTTTTTTAACCTTTTTTTTTTTTTAAAGATTTTTATTGGGAAATTGGGGAAGGGGAACAGACAAGTTACTGTCCTTTCGTTCTTCAGTCTAGTTGTGGAGGACGTCGCTTCACTGGCCCATGTTGGTATTATCATTGTGCTCTTCCTGGCTGAGGCAGATCAGTCGCCGGCCTCTGGACGGCCGCTCACGTTGTCTACTGGCAGCTCACTCTGGCTGCCGGCCACTCACACTGGCTGCCGGCCACTCACTGTAGCCTATGGCAGCCCACTGCAGCAAGGGCTGCAACTATGCCCTCGCCGGGACTCACAGCAGCCCAGCTCCAGGTGGATCTGTTGTTCACCATCTTAGCTGTGGAGGGCAGTGTCACTGGCCCTCATATGTGGGATCCGAACCAGGGCCGCTGGCATCCCAAGCCAGCACTTAATCAACATACCACTCGGCTGGCCCCATGGGAGTTATTATTATTATTTTTTTATTATTAGTTACAGATGTACAAAACAATGCAATAGTTATCTTTTTCACCCCTTGCAAAGTGACTACCCCCTCCCCGCTACACCGGAATTTAAATCCCACCTCATTCACCCAATTCTACAGTCATTCATTCAATGTTTGTTTGTTGTTGTTTTTTTGAGGGCAGTGTCACTGGCCCTCATGTGGGACCCAAACCGGGGCCGCTGGCTCATTCATTCAATGTTGATGGTATCAGAGCCACCAAGGTATCAGGTGCTGGGTTGAGATGGGGGAATCAGGGATGAATGAGCCATGTTCCCCGTCCAAGGAACACACACACACACACACACACACACACACACACACACACACACTCACGAGCAGTAGCTTTGTGCAGGTCTGACCTCTACAAAGAGCAGAGCTGGCTGGCTCAGAAAGAGAGAAAACAGAGGGAAGCAAGAGTGGGGTCTGGAGATGGGCCAAGGCAGTCAAGCCACTCTCGTCTGAGCAGGCTGCAGGCCCCTGTTCCTGGACGCAGCCTCTGTTGGCTGCCACTGTGAAGGCTGCTCATAGGGGCGAGTGACCAGCTGCTGCCCTTCCTTGGCCCTGGTGTTTAAGCACATGAAATGGCTCCAGTTGGCACAGCAGATCAAGGCAAAAAAGGGCAAGGCATGGGGCAAAGAGACGATACTGGTGGCTGACTGAAACAGGACCTCAAAATCATTTCATACCATTGTGTCTTTAGGGCACCAAATCTCACAGGGTAGGGCTCTGCAAATGGGATGAAGAGGTCCCATTTCCCTGAGCCTACTGTGCCAAGCATTGTGCTTGGTTTGGCAAACACTCAGTTGGTGGTAGACTTTTCAAACTTTTTAGTAGAAACTTATTGAGCACCTACTATGTGCCAAGCACTTTCTTTAATTTGCGTATTGATTATTTAATTCATTTAACTCATCATATATTTATTGAATGCCTACTATGTGTTAGGCCCAATTTCAGCCCTGGGGAATAAAAGCCTGTCTTTGGGTTTATGATCCTTTAAGCGAGACATAGGCTTTAAATAAACAGGTCGATACAGATTGTGAGAGGTACTATGAAACAAAGAACATGAAGAAAAATGATAGCAGAGGAGCCACTTAGCTTGGGTGGTCAGAAAAATCTTTTTTTTGAAAGGCCTTTCTTAGGAGTTTCATTTAAACTAATATCATCCAGGGCCAGCTGAGTGGCTCAGTTGATTAAGAGCTCGCTCAAGAGTGTGAGCTCTGAGCAACAGGGTCACCGGTTCGATTCTCAGCCCGAGCTGAGCAGCCACTGAGCTGCCAACAGGTGGCAGGATGGCTCAGCTAAAAAAAAATTAAATAAAAAATAAATAAACTAAGATCTTCCAGCCTTTCAAAAAGATGACAAGTGTGCCAGGCAGAGGGAACTGCAGGTACATGGGGCTTGAGGCAGAAAAGAGGTTGAAGATGGAAGGCCACAGAGGACTCCTCACTATTCCTTACATTCCTGCACCACTGCAATCCCACTATTCCCCACTCAACCCCCATTTTAGATTCTCCTTACCCTGCTCCAATTTTTCCACCCTCTAATGCAGTATCCGATTTCCTTATTTATTACATTTATTGTTTATTTGTTTTCTTCCCCACTAGGATCTTAGCTCAGTAAGGTTATAGAATTTTTATTCATTCACTGATGGATGTATCTCCAGATCCTAGGTCAGTGACTGGCCCATAGTAGGAGCTCAAAAAATATTTGATGGATAAATAGTGGGGATAGTTTAAAACCATCTCCATTGAAAACACATGTTCACACAATAAAACTAGTACACAAATGTTAATAGCAGCACTATTCACAATAGTCAAAAAGCAGAAACAAGCCAAATGTCCATCAAGGGATGAATGAACAAAATGTGGTCTAGCCAGTGGAATATTGCTCAGCTATGAAAAGGGAGGAAGTACTAATATATCTTATAACATGAATGATCCTCAAAAACATGATGCTAAGTGCAAGAAGCCAGTCACACAAGGTCACATATGGTGTGATTCCATTTATATGAGTTATTCAGAATAGGCAAATCCACAGAGACAGAAAGCAGATAAGTGGCTGCCAGAGGGACGGGTGGAAAGGGGAGCTTTCACTAATGGGTACAGAATGTTCTTTGGGGGGTGATGAAAATATTCTGGAATTAGTGGTGATGTTTGCACAGCTCTGTGATCATACTAAAGACCACTGAATTGTACACTTTAAGTGGCTAAAATAGTGGATTGTATGTGAATTTTATCTCAATGGAAAAAAAGTTAAGTTTTCATTAAAAAAAAAAAATCTGCAGTCACTTTACCCAGTTTCTGTGTCCAGCTCTCTTCTGAGGAGGCAGCTGGCAGAGGTTTGTGGTGGTGCGGGGGCGCAGGGGGAGGGCAGCATGGGGCCTGAGAAGAAGGTTGGGGTCCTGGGGTGTTGGCAGAGACAACCAGGACAGGTTTGAACTGCTGCTGTATCTTCTTCCAGTGGGCGCTGCTGGGTACGGCATCAGTCCGCGGGCAGTGTGGCAGTTCCGCAACATGATCAAATGCACGATGCCGGACAGCGATCCCTTGAAGGATTACAACAACTACGGCTGCTACTGTGGCCTGGGTGGATCCGGCACCCCTGTGGATGAATTAGACGCGTGAGTCATGGATCTGCAGGGAGAGAGTGCCGGTGCGGTGGGAGGAGGGCACAAGCCAAGGACCTCACAAGGAGGCACAGAAAGGGGATTTGCACATTTGCTAAGGATAACATATTTTCACCTCTTAAAACAACTATGGTCCAAGAGGACCATGAATCCAGTGCTCCCTGTTGGGGATGAAAAGCGGACCGTCGGAGATGTGAGGTGCTGGATGCTGCTGCCCTCTAGTGGCACGACATTGCAACACAAAACATCACAGCCGCTACTCAATTGTCACCTTCAGAATATATGATCGTACTGTATTCTTGCAACCCTTTTTAAAGTCTTCTTCAATAAACATGATAAAAGGACTTAAATGTCTTCAAGCCAAAAATCCAATATCCCCTGGAGCATGTCAGCTAAAACATCTGCATCTCTACAGGCTGCCCTGCTGCCTTGTGCTTTCTCCTGCCTCAGCTCTGTCCCTCCCCCTCTCCAGGTGCTGTCAGACACATGACCGGTGCTACGACCAAGCCAAGAAGCTGGACAGCTGCAAATTCCTCCTGGACAACCCCTATACCAAAACCTACTCCTACAAATGCTCTGGTTCAGAGATCACCTGCAGCAGTATGTTGACCCTTTCGTTGACTTGTAGGCCCTCAGTAGGCATGGGCGTGGGAGGGACATAATGGTAATGAAAGCTGCCATTTATTGATCATTTTTTTGGTGCCAGGAAGTGTTCCATATTATCCCCATTTTACAGATGAGGAAACTGAGGCTCAGAAGGCTGAGCCATTTGCCAGAGGGCACACAGCTTATAAATGGTGGTGTTTGGTTTTTGAGCACAGGTCTGTCTGTATGACTCCAAAGCCTCTACTCTTTTTTTGTTTTGTTTTTTAGCTGAGCCATCCTGCCACCTGTTGGCAGCTCAACAGCAGCTCAGCTCGGGATGGGCATCGAACTGCTGTTGCTCAGAGCTCAGCTTGCATTCTTGAGCGAGCTCTTAACCAACTAAGCCACTCGGCCAGCCCCAAAGACTCCACTCTTAACTGCCATGCTATTCTGCTTTGTTATTTCATAAAAAGAGCTCAGAACTAGCATTTATTTAAGCTCTTACTACATGCCAGGTACTAGGCGAGGTGTGTATATGAGATAGGTTTTATTAACCCTGTTTTACAGATTAGGAAGCTGAGGCTCAAAAAATAGTCACTTGCCCCAAATCACACAGTTTATGAGTGACAGGACAAGCATTTGAACTGAGTTACTCCTGATTTCAAAGTCTCTGGTCTTAACCACTAAGTTATGCAGCTCTCATGGTGAAATGAAGGCAGTTCTGAAGAGCAGACAATTCAGAGAGATGAAGGTATTGTCACTGCTGTACAAACAACATTGGAATAACAATAATTCAAATTCAGAAGTGCCGAGAAAAAAGTTACCTGGAATCCCACCATCCTAAGAAATAAATGGTTTCATGCCTCCATGTTCCTTTTTGCCCCTGTCATTGGAATAAGGTTTATGTCATTTGAATTGTAGTTAGGCCTGCGCCCCTAACCCCAACCTCAAGTCCTTTGTTCCTTCCTCACGAAACACTTGCCCTCGAATATCTGCTTGGGTCAGGCCCTCACTCCAGGTCTTTCTTCAGATGTCTCTTTCTAAGTGAGGCCTTCCCTCATTGCATTTTTTTTTAAATCATATGTGGGCCGGCCGAGTGGCGTGGTGGTTAAGAGCTGGCTTGGGACGCCAGTGGCCCCAGTTTGGATCCCACATATGAGGGCCAGTGACACTGCCCTCTAAAAAAAAAAGAAATCACATGCATACTCCATCCATCTGTCCCCAATTCTCTGTCATCTCTCTCTGCTTTATTTTCTCCACAGAACTTATCAACATCTGATATATTTAGTTCTTTATTTCCTATCTCTTCAATAGAAAGTGGGATCCATAGGAACAGGGATTGCTGTCTGCCTTCTTAACTGCTCTATCCCCAGAATCTAGAGCAGTGCCTGGCATAGAGTAGGTGCTCAGCAAATATTTGGTCAATACAGAGGCTGGATATAACCTTGCATTCTGCTTTTTCTCTCTTATCATCATGTTATGACCATTTTCCTGTATTGCCCCATAGTCTTCATTGTTATTCCTTTAATTGTGGCATAATGTGGCTTAATTTGCTTACACTGTCCCCTGGTAACAGGTCCTGCGCCACGTTGAAAAGTCAAATATATGGGAAATCATATTTTTACACTAAAACTTGACCGGCAAATTTCCTTGCTATGGATTCCAGACTTCCTTACAGATCTGATGAAAGCTATGGAGTCTCTCCCCAGGGGAAACATACTTTCACACACACACATTTATACAAATAATGTCTTTCTAATGTAGCTGCCTTCCCCTGCCCACCAGGTCAAGAAGCCTACATCACAAGGTGTTTGTTTATATTAATTAACAATAACTTGCTAAATAATTATCTCATTGTGCACTTATAATCTAATTGCTAATTTATGCTTCAATGGATGTTCGTTGGGCAAAGAAAACATTTGTGATTTTTAAAAGAAAGGAGCAGGCCGGCCAAGTGGCGCGGTGGTTAAGTGCTGGCTTGGGAAGCCAGCGGCCCCGGCTCAGTCCCACCTATGAGGGCCAGTGACACTGCCCTCAAAAAAAACCCAAAATAAATAAATAAATAAATAAATAAATAAATAAATAAATAAATAAATAAATGAAAGAAGCAGAGACAAACAAATTTTTAATAAGATTATTAAAGGTAAACAGAGATACACAATTAAATTATGGGTAATAAAGCATTTTAAATGTTATCTGTGCTATTTCTTTTAGTTAAAAAAGTAAACAAGGCCAAAATAATGCATTTCAAACTCTACAGAAGTATATATCATGAAAAGTGGAAGGCACTTATAATCCTACGACCCAAAGATAACCAATTTCTTCAAATTATTTAGGATTTACTAGTTACTTTTTCCTTTAATAAAATATCTGGGAACTATTTCCACATACAGACATACTTAATTCTTTTAAATGTCTGTATAATATTCTATTGTAATGTTATTCTATAATTTTTTTTTTTAGGGGAGCAGTGTCACTGGCCCTCCCATGTGGGACCCGAACCAGGGCCACTGGCATCCCAATCCAGCTCTTAACCACTGCGCCACTCAGCCGGCCCTATTCTATAAATTTTTTTTTTAATTGGGGGAAGGGGAACAATGTTGGGGAATCGGGGAAGGGAAACAGACAAGTTGCTGTCTTTTTGTTCTTCAGTCTAGTTGAGGAGGACGTTGTTTCACTGGCCCATGTTGATATCGTCATTGCGCTCTTCCCGGATGAGGCAGATCAGTCACTGGCCTCTGGTTGGTCACTTATTGTGGCTATTGGCAGCTCACACAGGCTGCCAGCTGCTCACGCTGGCTGCTGGCCACTCACTGTAGCCTATGGCAGCCCACTGCAGCAGGGGCTGCAGCCAACACCGTCGCGGGGCTCGCAGCCCAACTCCAGGTGGAGCTGTTGTTAGCTGTAGAGGGCAGTGTCACTGGCCCTCATATGTGGGATCCAAACCAGGGCCGCTGGCGTCCCAAGCCAGCTCTTAACCAATGTGCCACTCGGCCAGCCCGTATAATTTTTAAATATGTGATTTAAAGCAGAGCGATCAGCTTATTAAATTTCACTAAGTTGAAATGTATGATACTTTGCTGCCTTGAATGTATGTTTTAGTGTTTTCCAGATGGTTTATAATTGTTTGCCTATGTTATCAGAGATCTGTAGCTATATGGGCTTTAAAAGCAGTGAGCTCATTTAGGAGTATGAAATAGACAAGACTTTCCAAAAGGCAACTATCACACCTAGGATCTCCAGAAAAAACCCAGGTTGCCCAGTTAAATTTGACTTTGAGATAGACAACGAACGATTTTGTAGTCTATGTCCCAAACATGGCATTCATTTGTTTATCTGAAATTCCGGTATTTTTATTTGCTTACCCTGTCAACCTTAAATGTGCACCAATGGACTGGCCACCGAATTACTCCAGTTTATTCTTCCTGCCCCTGGGTTGTACGAAACAGGATCCACCCTGGCTCAGTCCTCTTCTCTTCCTCTTTTCCAGGCAAAAACAAACCCTGCCAGGCCTTCATCTGCAACTGCGACCGCAATGCTGCCATCTGCTTTTCAAAGGCCCCATACAACAAGGAGCACAAGAACCTAAACAGCAAGAAATACTGTAAGAACTGAGTATTGCCCTGGAAAGCATCATTCCTATGGCTTTCACCTTACACTGCACCCTCCAATAAAGCACCTTGTTGACAGGGCTCACATTTGGAGATTGTTTTATTCTCTATCTACTGAACATGACTAAGCCTCTTCCTAGTCCTTTATGAGTATCATTCCTTCCAGCCTTAGACGTTGCATTAGACAGATATTTCCAGGAAGTGAGCACCATGAGACCTGAATAATGAGTAACAACTGCTGATTGTTGACTCTGTGCCAGCACGTGTGTCTTGTCTCTAAATTCTCTGGACAGCCCTGTAAGGTTTTGACATTATTAGCAAATCCTACTTTTCTAAGCTGAGGCTCTATACAAAAGGTGACTTGCCCAATGCAATGCATTTAGTAAGTAGCAAAGAAGGGGTGTGAACTCAGCGAGACCAACAGACACACACTTCTTGACCACTACCCTGCCCTGCCTGAAGCGGTGGGCTCTTGTTTCAGTTGGAGCCAAACAGATCTCTCCCCCTCTTATTTCTCCGCCTCCATTTCCAACTATGTACGTAAAACCAATTTTTTACAACTCTTTTCAAAGACTTCACCATACTCTACAAGCTGATTTTTACAATGAGGTCATCAAAAATAATAAACAATAACAGCTTCTACTTCTTGAGCACTTACTGCATATCACTATGCTAAGGGCTTTTCACATCTCATCTCATTAAATATTCAGACGAGATTGATATTATTGCCCTCATTTTATGGATGAGGGCATAAAAGCTCAGAAAAGTTAAGTCGCTTGCCCAAGATCACACAATGGCAGAGTCAGGATTTGACCAGATCTGTCTGATGGCAATGCCTGACCACTAAGTTACTCTGCCAAGCTTCTCTACTAGGATTTATGACTACACTGGCACTGAAATTCACCAGATAGAGTGGAGAGGGGAAGAGAAGGGGACTGAATTAGAAAAAGCAAAGATGAGAAAGCACAACATGGACTATGACAAGCCACCACTGAGTAGTTTTAAACCTCTGGAGGCTGGCAGAACAGGAGCCACTGTTGGGTGTATGTGGTGGGCGGCAAAGGAGGGTGTGGATTTTTGTGTTTTAAAGAAGAGGATGTGTGTGGATTTGTCTTTTGGTCTAATTTCTCCCTCTTTTCATTCACTCATTCGATAAATATTTATTGAACACTCACTCTGGACCAGACACTGTAGAAAATGCTGAGAATACAATGAATTTGGGGCTGGCCTCAAGACAATAATTTATTCCTAGTAGCTGCCTGCAGTTTAATCTTTTCTGAAACTTGTTATTTACTTTCTCTTCGAACTGGCAGATACTGTGTTATATAGGCTATGCTCTATGCTCTAGACTGTGCCAAGCATTTTGAACAATTACCTCCTCATCCTCACAACAGCGCTATAGTTGTAGGTATTATTACATCCTGATTTTACAGATAAGTAAGTCCGTTCAAAGGGGCGAGGGATTTGTCAAAGGTCACCCATTCATAGCTGGTATAGCCAAGACTGGAACCCAAATCTGGACAATTTAGAGGAAAAGTGCCATCAGATTGCAAACTTGCTGAAGGCAGAGTGAGGCAGGTGTCTTAATCATCTTTGTATCCCTACCTTCCTAATACAGTACTTGACACACAGGGAGCACTCAATAAATAATTGCTAATAATTGCTCAACGCTAAAGGGAAGTGTTGGTCATTAGCGCTCAGGCAAGAACGGGACTATTTTCCAATTCAACGAACTTAGATTGATGGCCATTCTGTTCACACTGTTACAGCAGGATCGCAAGGGATGAAAACATTGGGCCGGCCGAGTGGCGCGGTGGTTAAGCGCTGTCTTGGGACGCCAGCAGCCCCGGTTCGGGTCCCACATATGAGAGCCAGTGACACTCCCCTCAAAAAAAAACAAAAAACCATTCAGTTAGACTTGGCCTCAGCCTTCCACAAACTGTCAAGGTCATAAATGTCTTTCTTCAATGGACAGAAACTGCAAGTCCCTGTTTGGATGGAAGAAAGGTAAGATTAAAAAAAAGAAAACGAACTGTTGCTTATTCCCATCCCCCCCATGATAAAACAAACAACAGAGAGAGAACAGAGTCACCCAAGTACTCAAGCTGGGCTCCAAAAATATCCTCTGACGTAGGAACCTTCCTCTTTTTCATTATCCCAAGGGTTTGGGGAGAGAACAAACTCCTTTAACAATCTTTTAATGAGCATCTGCTGTTCTCATTACAGGAAACGGAACATGGGAAACACTAGAACAGTGTGTGTGGTGGGGGGGGTGAGTTAAATGAATAACTAATTAAATAAACTAGAATAAGAGTCTGGATTATGTCCTAACAGCCACAGTATCTTCACAGTACTTAGCGCATCTCACACGCTCATTAAATGACTGTTTAATGAAGATACAGTGTGGCTCAATGGTTTGCGGCAGTCCAGGGAAAAAAAACCCACGTGGCCGTATTTACCTTTTCGGATCACGTGACCCTCGGTGCCCAACCCTGTCAATCTGCCGGCCACACTCCAGGGCGGGAGGGCATCCGGCGTAAAAAAATGTGATTGGGTATCTTGTGGGCACGTGGCTTCCGATTCCTCTCTTCTATTGGTGAACAGGAGCTTCTGGCCTTCCTCCGCTCCACCCAGACTCAGGCCCCGCCTCCCCTGAGTGTAGGTGCAGAGCCAGCGCAGGCGCAGTGCTTGGTAATAGTCGCCTGAAGCGGCGCCCCAGGGACGTGTGCACGTGGTACGCGTTTCTCCGGAGGCAGAATCCCGCGGGAAGGACAGAGTGGGCGGGTCGAGTGTGTAAAGAAGGCGAACACAGTTGGGTGTGATATTGGGTCTAACTTTCCTGCCGTGTTCATCCTTCTCCGGGTCTCTCACCCCTGCGCACACGCTCCTCCCCCAGCTCCCCCTGCCAATTTCCGGTTGGTAACTCCATAGCTTTTACTCCGGGGACCCGGGAGGCCCAGAGGGGGCCGGGCAAGTGGGGTGTTGGGAATCAAAGCGGGGAGACAAATAAGAATGGCCAAGGAGAGGGGCCGGCCGAGTGGCGCGGTGGTGAAGCGCTGGCTTGGGAAGCCAGCGGCCCCGGTTCGGGTCCCACATATGAGGGTCAGTGACACTGCCCTCAAAAAAAAAAAAAAAATGGCCAAGGAGAGAGGCACCAAGAGGTGAATTTTGGGAGGAGCCAAGGGCCTCTGGGGCGTCCCAAACCACACTTGAATCCCAACCCCCACCTTCAAGAGGAAAAAAAAAAAAAATGGTGATGGGATTTGCAGGTCTAACCTCCATGCTTTTGCGTTTGTTGTTCCTTGCGTGTGGGATGTTTCCCCGTTTCCCCTACGGTGAATGCCTGCCTGTTCATCCTACAGGGCCTAGCTTGGGTCACTTCTGGAAGTTTCTTGAGCCTTGCCTGTCTTCCCTCCCAGTTGCTCTATTACCCCCACCGGGTTTCTGCAGTATTAAAGAGAGAGAGGGGGCTCAGAACTGGCCGGACCAGGTTTGATGATGACTGGCTTGATCACCCTCGGTGACATGTGGACAAGTGACATAAGCTTCAGGATCCTTACCTATCAAAAGAACTAACAGGGTGCAGATTACAGGGGTGGTTGTGGGAATTAGGTGAATCAGTGCGTAGTAAAATGCTTCGTACAGTGCTTGTTGTGCAGTAAATGTTTAATAAATATTATTTTCCCAAGGGAACGGAGAAAGAAGGATATTCACTTTATTTTCTTTAGAAAGGCTTAAAAAGACAAATAGGTACACAAAAAGAAATGTGGCTCTGAGGAAGACTCCTGTGAGTCTAGTTAAAATAGTAAATATGGCACAAAGGTTTGGCAGGTATGATGGCTTCCTCTCCCACCATCCCAGCCTCCTCCCGTATCCTAGTTGTAACGGCTGACATTTGCTTACTGTGTGCCAGGCACTACCGTGAGCTTCACATGCGTCATTACCTTGTTTAATCTTCATAACAGCCCAGTGAGGTAGCTACTATCATCCTCATTTATAGAAAGACTGAAGATAAAACAACTTGCCCAAGTTCACATAACTAGTAAGTAGCAAGAAATGGATGGAGGGCCGGCTGAGTGGCTCAGTTGGTTAAGAGTTGGCTTAGAGCACGAGCGCTGAGCAACAGGACCACTTGTTCAATTCCCACATAGGCCAGTGATGCTGTGCCGTATCTGAGCTGTTGCTGTGGCAGGATGGCTCAGCTGGTGAGAGCATGTGCTTCTAACAACAAGATTACCTATTAGATGGTGGGCTATGCCCACCCACAACTAAAACTGAACTCTGCACCTTGAGCTGAGCTACCGCCCGGATGGCTCAGTGGAGAGGGTTTGCACTCTTAACAACAAGGATTCTGGTTTGACTCCCACATGGGATGGTGGTTACGCCCACCCGCAACTAAAATTGAACACAGCACCTTGAGCTTAGAGGCCACGAGCTGCTGATGGGAAGCCAGATTGCGACTGGCGCCCTCCACAACGAAGATTGAAGAACAACAGCTTGGCTGGTCCCCTTCCCCAATTTCCCAATAAAATCTTAAAAAAAAGAAATGGATGGAAATCCAAATTTCAGTCTAACAGTTTCAATTCCATGCCAAATTGCTTTTCTAATAAAATGAGAGGAAAAAAACAGTTTCCTTTCTTGGATGAGTTTAATGTTTTTCTTCATGACATGGAATTTGTTTTGTGAGAAAAGTAAAAAATCTGCATCTTAGAACACCATCTTTGATCTCAAGAAGGATAATATATCTGGAATGAACTATTATATCTGGTGGCAACCTTCTGCTATTGGGGTGACCAACTCATCCTGGTTTTAGCACTGAAAAGTCCTGCATCTCAGGGAACCCCTTAGTACTGGGCAATCTAGGACAGTTGGTCACCTGACCTAGGAGTGTTGAATTTCTTTCTTTTTTTTTTTTTTTTTTAATTGGGGAACAGTGTGTTTTTCCAGGACTCATCAGTTCCAAGTCAAGTAGTTGTTTCAATCTAGTTGTGGAGGGCGCAACTCAGTGGCCCATGTGGGGATCAAATTGGCAACCTTAGTGTTATGAGCCTGCGCTCTAACCACCTGAGCTAACCGGCCACTCCAGTGTTGACTTTATCGGTTCTTCCTTTGATCCTCTCAGGAAAAATTCAACATTCACTAAAGACTGACCTTTATGCACACCCAAGCATCTCTTGAGGAGTTCTTATTGAGTTAATGTATTGTAAAGTGCTTCACAAGCTGTTGGATATAGTATGCTCACTAAATGCTATTTAAAGGAGAGGTGAGAGAAGGATATTCAATTTATGACAGCATAAGAAAGAAAATAGGAGTTTGCGGGAAGGAGGTTTCGAGTGTTATGTACCCGTTTGCCTTTGTAACTCCTACTTACTGAAACATAGCAGAGCAGAATTGTGGAAGCACCTGAGGGAGAGGAAGCTGAAAGCCAGCCCATAGCTAGGCTTATGCCGTTAGACCCATGTAAGCAGGGCAATGCCAAACTGGTAGAGCCTGCGAGTAGATATTATTCAAACCGAGGGCACTCATAGTGGCTTAGGAACTGCCATGCTGGTAGAAATCTCAAGATGTAAAGTAAGGAGACATGAGAAATATCAGCTTCATGGGCCGGCCAAATGGCGCGGTGGTTGGGCGCTGGCTTGAGACGCCAGCAGCCCCGGTTTGGGTCCCACATGTGAGGGCCAGTGACACTGCCCTCAAAAAAAAAAAAAAAAATCAGCTTCAGGAAATACCACGTTCCTCTTGAAACAAATTTTTTTTAGAAAAACTTCTCAGGAGGAAATATGAACAAAAGGAACATTCCAAAGGCCCTCAAGACTTACTTGGTTTCATGAATCGTGCCAACAGTATGTGATGAAAGCCTGCCTTCCCTCCCTGGCAACCTAACCTCTCTACTGCCCACTGCATTTGAACCATTCCTGGTCTCCTTGGCTGCTTGCTTCTGCTGTTACTTCAGGCTGACTTCTTTCTAACCATAATCTTCAGACAAATGAGCATTGTTGTTTAAAAAGAAAATAACTGGGAGGAAAATCTACTTGGATTCTAGCCCTGGCTCTGAAACTATATACTGTGCCCTTAGGAAAATCTGGATCTTAGTTTCCTCAAAAATGAAAGGGGAGGGCCGGCCGAGTGGCTCAGTTGCTTAAGAGCTCGCTCAAGAGTGCGAGCTGAGCTCTGAGCAACAGCAGTTCGATGCCCAGCCCGAGCTGAGCTGCCGCTGAGCTGCCAACAGGTGACAGGATGGCTCAGCTATTAAAAAAAAAAAAAAATGAAGGGGGGATGGACTAAAGTTTCTCTCATCCTGTCATTCCATGCATGACTCAGTGACATTTTCTCGTAGAGAATAAGCGTGGGAGAAATAGCATATCCTCCGTGAGCCACTTGAGGGAAAGAGGTTGTATATTTGGAGCCTTAGTACATTCATATATAATGTCTGTCAGTAACCATTTGTGAGATTTGTAGATGAGAATGGCTTGAGATTCAAAAGACCCAGATTGGAATACAATTATTGGTACCGACTTTGGATAATTGAGCAAATCCGGCTCAAAGCACCTTAGGATCTCCGTCTGCAAAACAGTTGGAATGAGATTTCCAACAACCTTATGAGCAAGATTGTTGGCTGTGAGCAAACCTACAGTTGTAGAGGTGAAAAAGAAGTCTTTGTGTTTTCAAGATCGTGAGTTATTCCAGTTAACTGAAATTCGCTTCCTAGGCAGCTGCAGGATGAACATTTATTGCTTGCCCTACTTGTAGACAAAAGGCTACCCTGGAATAGGCTGTGATTCTTTCATCCGCTTCACCTTTTGATGAGATTGTGCAGAAAGCTTTAGCCTGGTGCAGTGATTCTTCCTGGCTAACACAGTAATCAAACAAGTCTTGCTGCTTCCCTCGGCAGAAACAAATCAATTTAAGATCCCACTTGGGAATTCACTATTTCCTCTCCACAGACCAGGTTCAAGGCAGGTGTCTCATTCTGGCAAAAATCCTTAGAGTAACCATGTCATAAAGCCCCATTTGCTTTTAGCTGATTAAAAAATAGAAACATACAGCGCACGTACCTGGTGTGCTATTTACAAAATGATTCCCTTAATTTCTTGGTTAATAAACTCATAAATTCATAGCATTTTTCATCTTTTCAAAACATGTATTACACTGGTTCAGTGAAATACATTTAACCATTTGGAATTACAAATGAAGTCACTTCCTTCTCCCCTTACCTCCCACATTAGTGAGATCCCTAGGTTAGCACTCTAGAGACCATTCCGGCCTACATATTTCCTGGGCCATTTCTTTTGCCCATGAGATAAAAAGGAAGTGAAAGCACTTTTCCTACCAGGAGAACCTGCTGCTTTGAAAAAGTCTTTCTTTAGGGACAAATCTCATTAGCCTGAAGATCTTAACTCCTTGGCTTTGAAACCCGCCATTCACAGATGGGCTGGCAGAGAGATGTTGGTTTGCTGCCCTCTACAGGCTGCACTCCGTGAGCTTCGATTAGAGGAAGAAGGGATGAATCCTTAGGAATCTGCAAAGAAATGAAATAAGTTAATGCCAAAATAAGCCGAGAGTGGGGTGGGGGGAACGATTGGGAACATCAGCCTACCATTCAAACAAATATATAGCATTTAGGACATGTAAATATGGCCACTATATATTGTTGAGTGAAATAGGCTGTAATAAAATAGTAGGAATCAATTTTTGTAAAAACCAATTTAGTTACACCAGAATGTTACACTTTGCTTAGCTCAGTGGTGGGATTATGGGTAATCTGTATTATATATATATATTTTTAAGATTTTTATTGGGGGAGGGGAACAGCGTTGGGGAACTGGGGAAGGGGAACAGACAAGTTGCTGTCTTTTTGTTCTTCAGTCTAGTTGCGGAGGACGTTGCTTCACTGGCCCATGTTGGTGTCATCATTGCGCTCTTCCCGGATGAGACAGATAAGTAGCCGGCCTCTGGATGGTCGCTCACCGCGAGCTATTGGCAGCTCACGCTGGCTGCCGGCCACTCACTGTAGCCTATGGCAGCCCACTGCAGCAGGGGCTGCAGCCTACACCATTGCCAGGACTCGCACAGCCCAGCTCCAGGTGGAGCTGTTGTTAGCTATAGAGGGCAGTGTCACTGGCCCTCATATGTGGGATCCGAACCGGGGTTGCTGGCATCCCAAAACCAGCTCCTAATCACTGCGCCACTCAGCCGGCCCTGTATTATATTCTTTTTACTTATCTGTATCATCTAAACTTTCGACAGTAAATATGTATTCTAGTAATAAAAAAACTAGTTAAAAAGTAGTTCTGCCAAGGGGACTTCTTTTATTTTTCTAATTTTATTGGGGAACTGTGCTTTTCCAGGACCCATCAGCTCCAAGTCAAGTAGTTGTTTCAATCTAGTTGTGGAGGGCACAACTCAGTGGCCCAAGTGGGGATCGAACCAGCAACGTTAGGTGTTATGAACCTGCACGCTAGCCAACTGAGCTAACCTGCCGCCCCCCAAAGGGACTTCTTGCATGCTGAATGTTCTGTTCCTTGATCTAGATGCTGTAGGTCTTCATGGAGCTGCCCACTTATGATACGTGCACTTCTCTGTGCATATAGTTCAATTAAAAAGTAGATGTTACAGGAACTCTTATTGCTGGCGGGAATGCAAATTGCACAGCCACTTTGGAAGACAGTTTGGCAGTTTCTAACAAAATGAAACATTTATCACACGATCCAGCAATCTCACTCCTTGGTATTTATCCAAATGAGTTGAAAACTTATGTCCACACAAAAACCTGCACATGGATGTTTATAACAGCTTTATTTATAATTGCCAAAAACTTGGAAGAACCAAAATGTCCTTCAGTAGGTGAATGATAAATACTGTGTGCGTGTACAGGGGCAAGGAACATATGGGGACTCTCCGTTTTTCTGCTCAATTCTGTGAAGATAAAACTGCTCTAAAAAATAAAGTCTATTTAAAGAAATGGTTGTACTCTTCTAGGAATATACTAAAAACAAACTGTACATGAATTTAAACTATGGTATGTGAATTATATCTCAGTAAAGCCTATATATATATATATATATATATATATATATATATATATATAATTATATATTATTAATTATATCTCAGTAAAGCCTATATATGTATATATATCTTTTTTTTAATTGAGGAATTGGGGGAGGGGAACAGTGTTGGAAAACTGGGGAAGGGGAACAGACAAGTTGCTGTCCTTTTGTTCTTCAGTCTAGTTGTGGAGGGCATTGCTTCACTGGCCCATGTTGGTATTATCATTGCACTCTTCTCGGGTGAGGCAGATTGGTCACTGGTCTCTGGATGGCCGCTCACAATGGCTCTTGGCAGCTTACTCCCACTGCCGGCCGCTCATTCTGGCTGCCGGCCACTCACTGTAGCCTATGGCAGTCCACTGCAGCAGGGGCTGCAGTTTATGCCGTCCCCCAGGGACTCACAGCAGCCCAGCTCCAGGTGGAGCTGTTGTTCACCATCTTATCTGTAGAGGGCAGTGTCACTGGCCCTCATATGTGGGATCCGAACCGGGCCACTGGCGTCCCAAGTTAGCTCTTAACCAACGTGCCACTCGCCTGGTCCAAGCCTATTTATATTTTTAAGTGGTTGTACTCACAAATTAAAGTACTGACACATGCTACAATATGGATGAACCTTGAAAACATTATGCTAGGCTGAGAAGCCAGGCACAAAAGACTACCCACTATATGAAATATCTAGAATAGGTAGAAACAGAAAGAGTTGTTGCCAGGAACTTGAGGGTGGGGGTGGGGGTTGGGGAATGACTGCTAATAGACACAGGTTTCCTCTTGAGATGATGAAAATGTTCTGGAATTAGATAGTGGTGGTTAATGTACAACTTTGTGAATGTACTAAAAACAAATTAATTGTATACTTTTATGAGACTGACGTGCTACCTACTGTGCTAACTAGGCACCTAAATTAATGGTATACTTTTAAAGGGTGAACTTTATGGTATATGAATTATACCTCAATACAGCTGTTATTTTTAAGAAATGGAAACAAGGTATGGCAGAGATTTTGGAACATTGTTTTAAATAGCTGTATGCCTAGAATTTGAAAATCATAGTCTTTCAAACAGTATAGCTTAAAGTACATTAGAAAACTAAGAACGGCCATACATTAAGAAGCCGCCTTTTAGATTTTGTCAGTGCTCTCAGTTGAATGGGCACTGGCATCTGATATCTGAAGGCATTTACCTTCAGCAGCAGGATACAAGTGACAGTCCCAGCCCCTGGCTCCGGAACATCGGTTGTGGTCAGCGTGGGTCTATTAAAGGCAGCAGCTCTCCACAACGAGAGTCCAGTTTCAGACATGCTAAGTCATCTGACCGTGTGGGCCCAATATTCAGTATGGCAATTGGTAGCTGCTTCTCCCGTGCAGTGAGGATAAACCTGTAACCAGAGTACACCTGGACAAGGAGGAGACACAGATAAGAAACCTCTTAGATGCAGGAAGACATAAACCAAGTAGGGAGCATCTCTGGGGCAGTTACCAGCCTGAGCAAGTCAGGTACCTGCAAGGACGATCCCACCACCAAGAGAGAGTCAGCTTCTTTGACGCGCCTGTGCACAAAGTCGACCTTGTCAGGGTGCACGGTGCCCCCGAAGAAAACAACGTCTGGTTTCAGAGGGCCGCCGCATCGCGCGCAGGGTGGGACCTGGAAGTTCTGTACCTGCTCTTCGGTGAGAAGGACATCGCCGTCAGGAGCCAGGCCCTGGGCCTCGGCACTCCAGGTGGCGTTCAGGGCTTCAAAGCGCTCCTGCAGCGCCCCACGGGCAGTCTGCTCACCACAGTGCAAGCAGAGGACCCTGAAACCAAAGAGGGAACCCACTGAATGGTCTGTCCTGGGGAGACACAAAGCGGCCAGAAATGTTTTAAACACCCAACCATTTTTTAGCCCTTCCGTCATCACTTCCTTGTCCTAATACCCCCAGTTTTGTCTCCATTTTAGGAAAACCTTCTCATGACCTCTTTAGCTACTGCCGTATCTCAGCTTCCTTCCACCGCCAACCTTCTACAACTATATATATCCTTACTACACACTCTGTGCTTAACCTGCAGTCAGCTTGTTTCTATCCTTAATTAACACGACTGCAAATTCTTTACCAAATGATTTCCTTAGCGCCAAAACCAGTTTCCCCCTCCATTCTCTGCTGTCCTCATTGGCTGTAATTGTCATTATCCATCCCTATCCTCTCTTTAAAACACTCTCTTCCCTTGATATTCATGACATGGTGCCCTCTGGTTCTCTTGTCACCTGTCTAATCAAGAGAACATGAGCTCGGGCCAGCCGAGTGGCGCATTGATTAAGAGCTGGTTTTGGGATGCCAGCAGCCCCGGTTCGGATCCCACATATGAGGGCCAGTGACACTGCCCTCTACAGCTAACAACAGCTCCACCTGCGAGCCCCGGTGACGGTGTAGGCTGCAGCCCCTGCTGTAGTGGGCTGCCATAGGCTACAGTGAGTGGCTGGCAGCCAGCATGAGTGGCCGGCAGCCAGCGTGAGCTGCCAATAGCCGCGGTGAGCGACCATCCAGAGGCCGGCGACCGATCTGCCTCACCCGGGAAGAGCACAATGACGATACCAACATAGGCCAGTGAAGCAACGTCCTCCACAACTAGACTGAAGAACAAAAAGACAGCAACTTGTCTGTTCCCCTTCCACGATGCCCCAACGCTGTTCCCCTTCCCCAATAAAATCTTTAAAAAAAAAAAAAAAGAACATGAGCTCCATGAAAGCAAGAGCTGTGAGTCTTGTCCTCTGGAGAGACCACTGCTCTTGAGCACCACGCTATGCCCACCATCTACAACAGTGCCCACTAAGTAGCTATTGAAAGAAAGAACAAAAGGTTGGTCAGTTGGATCCCCCCCTGTCCTCAGTCCTCCAGCTTGTTTTCTTTCTATGTTCATAACCTTGGGGACACTGGGTTTTCACTGCCTCAGTGCCTCTGTGCTAATGATTTCCTCCTCTGCATAAGACTGCACTCCTGCTTTTGCTCCCAAGCTCAAGTCCAATTCCAAGTCTTGACTGTCCTGCCACATTTACCTTCTGTCTTCAACCACTCCTTCCCAACTTCTTCCATCACCATCATTTCTCCAGTTGGGCTGAAACCCTTGGAAAAACTCATTACTCCTTTTTCTCCTTTTTATCTGGTCAACCATCAAAGTATGTTGATTATTTTATTTTATTTAAAAGTCCCCCTCTGAAATGACAAGAAGTCTTGGATTTGTTTTAAAATATTTAATAAGGGGTAAGTAAAGAAGAGATAAAGTCGATATACAATTTTTGAATCTAGGTGATGGTATTAGAGGAACTCATTACATTATTTTCTTTACTTTTGTGGGTGTTTGATATTTCCATCATCATAAACACACACACACACACACACACACACACACACACACACACAACTTTTTAAATAGACCTATAGCCATTATTAATACTCTCATTCCCCTGATGTCACCTGGTCTGGGTCCTTCAGGCTGACCCTGAGCCACTCTTTTCTAATCCTGCCTAGCCTTCCTCAAATGCTACTTTTTTTTTTTTTTTTTTTTGAGGGCAGTGTCACTGGCCCTCATATGTGGGACCCGAACTGGGGCCACTGGCGTCCCAAGCCAGCACTTAACAAGCACTTAACCACCGCGCCACTCGGCCGGCCCCCTCAAATGCTATTTTTATCATGTTGCTTTCTTGCTCAGAAACCACTAATAGACCCCTCTGGTCTCTCACGACAGACCCAAATTGCCCTGATTCTCAGATGCGTCCAAGAGTTGGGTCTAGCCTTTCCAGACATCCGATTTCATACCAGTCAGGATGCCAGACCCGACTCCTCTGGGCTCCACAAATTCCTTTCATTCAGAAAGCCCTCTTTCCCCTCCTTTGCCTAGTCAAGCCTGAGCCAGTCTCAAGCCCCACCTTACCCATAAAAGCTATCCTCATTTCCCCAATCTTTACTAAATCTCTGTTTTTCTAAACTTGTAAAGCAGGTCTATCAAGGAGCACAAGTTAACAGTTGTGTGGAATTGTCATTAAACATGTTATTTTTGGGTCTCCCCAAACAGATGACAAAGTTCTCACATATAAAGTAGACCTTGTTTTATACTTTGATTTTGATCCCTCCACACCAGTAGGTAGCACACCAGTACACACCACATGTCACAGGCACCTAATAAATATTTTACAATTGGCAGGAGGATCTCTGGGGCTTACAAGATAAGGAAATGGTCTCTAATTAGCTACAAGTTATTGGCAGGACCGCATGTATTCACTCCATCGATATCTACTGGGTTCTGACTATATGTCAGGATATCCTGTGTTCTACGTGTCTAGGCACCAGATACGGCAGTTTGTAACATAGGCTGTTAGTGTTCTGCTCATTGTCCCCTCAGGACACCTAGAGACCACTACACACAGTTCTCCTTTAAGCAACTGCCTGTGGCCAAGGAAGCCTTCTCTGGAGGAGCAGGGTCAGTGTCAGAGAGCCAGTTCCCCAAGAGTGACCTTCAACCAGTGAAGAGGGATGGGAGATGGGGGATTAAACACCCAGCGTCCTTCACTTTCAGTGAGACAATTCTGAGACATCCTCTAGACCAGCGGTTGTCAAACTGTGGCTCGTGAGCCATATGCGGCTCTTTGGGTATGTTCCGTCTCAAAAGTTTGCCTACCCCTGGAAGAGCCAATCCTGTCCCTCACAACAATTTAAAAATTATTCGAGAGCCATAAATATATTTTTACATAATCACCATTATGTGAATAATATCCTGTAAAATTTTTATAAATGAAACTATGTAGTTTTTTTTTCATTTTCAATTTGACTTCAGAGCCACATGTACATACCCAAAGAGCCGCATGTGGCTCGCGTGCCAGTTTGCCGACCCCTGTTCTAGATATTCAGAGGGCCCCTCCCTGGATGGGGCTCCAGCTGCCCACAGTGGTAACCTTTCTTGGCTTTCCTCCCTTCTCTATTTCACTTCCCCACTCCCTCACTGAATTTGCTGGGATCAACTCCAAAATAAACAACTTGCTCCTAAATCCTTTTCTCAAGGTCTTCCGAAGACAACAGTGACCAAGATGGCCAACGTCCCCGCTCTTACAAAACACACATTTTTGTGTTCAAACCGTTTAGACCTTCCTGCACCTGTGCATGGATCCGTGGAGCTCTGTCAGGCGCTTACTACCCGCCTTGGTGTGCAAGGCATCCACATTTTGAGTCACCAACCAGTGCAGCTTTCCGAGTCTCTCCCAGTTGCTCAGAGCCCAGTGTGCAGGGTTAGGCTGGTGGGAGGAGAACCGAGGCCAGCCCACGAAGTTTCTCGCCCAGTACCGCTGGCGGATTGGAGCACTCCGTACAAAATCCCCATGCTGGATGGGCCTCCGGTCAGTGCGGGCATAAAGTCCGACCTTTTCTGACCTGTAGTCTGGGATCCCTGATTCGGTGGAGATGCCCGCCCCAGTCATCACTAGGAGTCTCTTGGAAAGGGTGATGAAGCGCTGTAATTCTTTGACCTTCTCAGGGTCCACAGGAGGACTGGGTGGCACAAATAACCCAATGGACCCATGTGAGCATTGCCGGCTGAGGTTCACCATCCAAAGGACTTTCACTGCCCTGAAAGTCAACCCAAGGCTCATCCTCATTCTAGAGAGAAAAGAAACTTCATGTGAGAAACCGACTGATTGATTGATTGACTGAGGTATAATGGATATATAACATATTAGTTTCAGGCTTACAATATAATGATTCAATGTTTGTATATATTGTGAAATGATCACCACAATAAGTCTAATTATATCAGTCAGCACAAAATTTTTTTTTTAGAAAAAAATTTTTTTTTTTTTGGGCCGGCCAAGTGGCGCGGTGGTTAAGCGCTGGCTTGGGACACCAGTGGCCCCGGTTTGGGTCCCACATATGAGGGTCAGTGACACTGCCCTCAAAAAAAAACAAAAAAAAAACCCAAAGATTTACTCTCTCAGCAATTTTCAAATATGCAATACAGTATTATGAACTCTAGTCACCAAGCTGTACATTATATCCCCATGACTTACTAATTTCTTAACTGGAATTTTATACCTTTTGAGCATTTTCACCCATTTCTCCTACCTCTGGCAACCACCAATCTGTTTTCTTTATCTGTGAGCTTGGGTTTGTTTTGGGTTTTTTTAGAAACTGGTTTTAATTTTTTTTTAATTTTTTTTAAAAGGTTTTATTGGGAAATTGGGGGAGGGGACAGCGTTGGGGAATTGGGGAAGGAGAACAGACAAGTTGCTGTCTTTTTGTTCTTCAGTCTAGTTGTGGAGGACGTTGCTTCACTGGCCTATGTTGGTATTATCATTGTGCTCTTCCCGGGTGAGGCAGATCAGTCGCCGGCCTCTGGATGGTCGCTCACCGCGGCTATTGGCAGCTCACGCTGGCTGCCGGCCACTCATGCTGGCTGCCAGCCACTCACTGTAGCCTATGGCAGCCCACTACAGCAGGGGCTGCAGCTATGCTGTCCAGGGGACTCACAGCAGCCCAGCTCCAGGTGGAGCTGTTGTTCACCATCTTAGCTGTTGAGGGCAGTGTCACTGGCCCTCATATGTGGGATCTGAACTGGGGCCACTGGCATCCCAAGCCAGCTCTTAACCAACGCGCCACTCAGCCAGCCCAGTTTTTGTTTTTATTTTTATTTTTATTTTGTGGCCGAGCCATCCTGCCACCTGTTGGCAGCTCAGGGGCAGCTCAGCTCGGGCTGGGCATTGAACTGCCATTGCTCAGAGCTCAGCTCGCATTTTTTTTTTTTTTTTTGAGGACAGGGTCACTGGCCCTCATATGTGGGACCGAACCAGGACCGCTGGCATCCCAAGCCAAAGCTTAACCACAGCGCCACTCGGCCGGCCTTCAGCTCGCACTCTTGAGCAAGCTCTTAACCAACTGAGCCACTCAGCCAGCCCCAAGAAACTGGTTTTTAAAAACAAAGGTAACCATCAAATGATGAATGGGTACACAAAATGTGATCCACAATGGAATATTATTCGGCTATAAAAATGAATGAAGTTCTGATATATGCTACAATATGGATAGACATTGAAAACATTATGCTAGGGGCCTGCCAAGTGGCGCACTGATTAAGAGCTGGTTTTGGGATGCCAGCGGCCCTGGTTCGGAACCCACCTATGAGGGCAAGTGACACTGCCCTATACAGCTAGCAACAGCTCCACCTGGAGCTGGGCTGTGCGAGCCCCAGCGATGGTGTAGGCTGTAGCCCCTGCTGCAGTGAGCTGCCATAGGCTACAGTGAGTGGCCGGCAGCCAGCGTGAGCTGCCAATAGCCGCGGTGAGCGACATCCAGAGGCTGGCGACCGATCTGCCTCATCCGGGAAAAGCACAATGACGACACCAACATGGGCCAGTGAAGCAATGTCCTCCGCAACTACACTGAAGAACAAAAAGACAGCAACTTGTCTATTCCCCTTCCCCGATTCCCTAATGCTGTTCCCCTCCCCCAATTCCCCAATAAAATCTTTAAAAAAAAGAAAACATTATGCTAGGTGTAAGAAGCCAGGAACAAAAGGGCAAACATAAGATTCTACTTATATAAAATGCTCAGAATTGACAAGTCTATAGTGACAGAGAGTGGATTAGTAGTTGCCAGGTAGTGGAGAAAGTGAGACTATATCAGAACTTCCTTCATTTTATAGCAGAAAAATAAAGGTAGAATCTAGGCACTGAGCATCAACAGCTGCTAACATTATAAAAATAAAGGACCGGAATTAGGAGACTCTTGATGGAAGAGCACATCACCACCCAAGATGTCTTGGTAAAAAAATTGACTTGACTCTGATCAAGTCTCTAAAGCTAATTAACTATCATAGGAAATACAGAGCCCAAAGCAATGTGTTAGATGATACCATTTGTCAATCAGCAAAGTCCAGACTATGGGAAACTCTACAGGGTAGACAAATCAGTATCTTTAGCCAATAAATTGCAAGAAAAAGGGATACAGATATACGAAGGGGAATTTATAGATGAAAAGAGATTTATAACCAATTGTAAAATATAGGCCTTATTTGGATCCTGATTCAAACAAACTTTTAAAATATGACATGTATAAGACAACTGGAAAATTAAACATTAACTGGATGTTTGATATTAAGAAACTACTATTAATTTTTTAATGTATGATGAATAGTACTGTGAACTTTAAAAAAGTCCTCATCCGGGCCGTTGGGAAGCCAGCGGCCCCAGTTCGGGTCCCATATATGATGGCCATTGACACTGCTCTCAAAAAAAACCCAAAAAATATTACAGTTACAAAAACTCAAATATTAAAATGCTAAAAAAAAAAAAAATAAGTCCTCATCCTATAGTTACCTATTGAAATATTTGGATGATATGATATATCTCATTTGGATTTGCTTCAGAATAATATGGGGGTAGTGGGGTAGATAGGAGTATATAAATGGAACAAGTTTAATGGAGTTATTCATTATTGAAGCTGGGTGATGGGTCCACGGATGGGCGTTCATTATATTATTCTATCCCCACAATAAAATTTTTTTAAAAAAAGTATTCCCTTACACAAATGTGTGGATTGCAGATGTCCCAGAATGCCCAGGACAGTGGTAGTGCTGAAATACCAAAAGCCATGAGAAAAAGGAAACTGATTCTATCTTCTGAAAATTTTAAAACCCTAAGAGATATCAGAAAAGCGAGAAGAAAAAAAGGAATAGAGAAGTTTGAAGAGAAGCTAAAACGTGGAATGCTTTACCTTAAAGAAAGACTAAACTCTAATATCTGAACCATAGCAGCAGTCAGATAGCCTTTGGAGAAAACATATGTGAAGTTAAATGTATCAAGTTAATAAGGGCAGGTAACTTAAAAGTATACCTTCCTCATATTGCCTTAGATATAGATAAAAATGAAAGTAAGAGGGCCAGCCGAGTGGCTCAGTTGGTTAAGAGCTCGCTCAAGAGTGCGAGCTGAGCTCTGAGCAACAGCAGTTCAATGCCCAGCCCGAGCTGAGCTGCCGCTGAGCTGCCAATAGGTGGCAGGATGGCTCAGCTGGTGTAACAACAAGATTGCCTGTTCGATGGTGGGCTACACCCACCCGCAACTAAGATTGAACACAGCACTTTGAGCTTAGAGGCCACAACAGGAAGCCAGATGGCGACTGGCGCCCTCCACAACGAAGATTGAAGAACAACAGCTTGCCTGTTCCCCTTCCCCAATTCCCCAACACTGTTCCCCTCCCCCAGTTCCCCAATAAAATCTTTTAAAAAAAAAGAAGTATAGGCAAACCCTAACTCTAAGCAAGAAACCACAAATAAAAGCTTACATGGCATCCTTATTTCCCCAAAATAGTCTAATGAGATTTCAAGACCTCTCCAACTTGTATCTGGAGGCTACCAACCCAAAAGGTATCTAATAATTAGCAAACTTGTACACTGAAATATTTTATGAGAAGGATGATGAGAGCCAAGAGCATGATAATGAAGAAATGGCTGAAGGGTAGGAATTTGTTGGCATTGCATACAATACTGTCTTTTGGAAGATAATATTTAGCTATTAGAAAAACGTATTGGAAAGAGCACAGGTTTTTACATATCTAGGAAAGCCATCCAGACCATACTATTTCCTGTAGCAGAGTCATGCTTATCAGAACAACCTGTTGATAAATGAATTAGTCAATGACTTCAATAACCTCAAAGGATGGCCTCAAAATAAACAAGAATATTTTTTACTAGAAAGTTACAGCACCCTTCCCTACAAACATATCTAGAATGTATTTATAATCTTACTTTGAAATCCAAATCAATCTTTCGTAAAATTTGAAAGGCTGTGAGCTGGCTCAAGATCTGATGACTCAAGAATGCATTTGAGGGCCGGCCGAGTGGCGCGGTGGTTAAGTGCTGGCTTGGGAAACCAGCGGTCCTGGTTCGGATCCCACATGTGAGGGCCAGTGACACTGCCCTCAAAAAAAAAAAAAAAAATGCATTTGACTCTGCAACTAGACTGAAGAACAAAAGGACAGCAACTTGTCTGTTCCCCTTCCCTGATTCCCCAATGCTGTTCCCCTCCCCCAATTCCCCAATAAAATCTTAAAAAAAGAATGCATTTGAACACTGGGGCTCCAGGCTTATAGAGAAAACTGACCCTTGCCAGGGGCGTGCTGTAAACTGGTGTCCCCTCTTACCCTCACCCCCAAAAAAAGATAAAAGAATCCATTATATGGCCAATTTCAGGCTACCAATGGTTTAACTACTGGCTAGCAAATTCCTGAATATTTAAAAACTGGCCCTCACTGTACAAATACCAGCACACCTTTCTGCATCCTTTGAACTTCAACCTGAAAGAACAAGCCTACCCTTTTATTATCATCTTAATAATCTATTTTGGTCAAGGATTTCTAATACCTACCACAAAGTAAAATCTTGTCTCCACCCTGGACTATTTCATAACAGCCCAAGCCAATCTTACTTTCTTGACCTCCTAAGAACCTACAGCCAGAACTGTACTATGCTGTGGTTATCACATGGACATTAACTTAAAATGGCTAGCAAATCTGCCAAGGCTTTCTGTGTCCAAAGGAAACTATATTTTGGTTTATTTTTAAAAAACAGGGGACTCTTAAAAAAAAACAGTCTATTTAAAAGAGGGGGTGGCGTGCTGGTCCCAAGCCAGCGGCCCCAGTTCGAGTCCCACATATGAGGGCCAGTGACACTGCCCTCAAAAAAATAAAAATAAAATATAAAATAAAAATAAAAGAGGGAAGGTGAAGTAAAAGTCGGTAAAGCAAGGGCCGGCCGAGTGGCGCGGTGGTTAAGCGCTGGCCTGGGAAGCCAGCGGCCCCGGTTCGGTCCCACATATGAGGGCCAGTGACACTGCCCTCAAAAAAAAAAAAAAAAAAAAAAAACACACAAAAAAACAAAGTATTTAGGGCCGGCCGAGTGGCGCGGTGGTTAAGCGCTGGCCTAGTAAGCCAGCGGCCCCGGTTCGGTCCCACATATGAGGGCCAGTGATACTGCCCTCAAAAAAAACAAAACAAAACAAAAGTCGGTAAAGCAGCATAACATAAGGCCGGTTGTGTCTCTCCCAGTAACACTTGGCTGGTCAGACTGAATTCCTTATAAACTTCAAAAGGTTAATGGCTTAACCCAATATTCTTTAAATCCCTTAATACCTTGTTATTCCATGTATGGCTACATTTAAAGATATCTCTATAAGAATATATTTTTAGTTTTACTTAATACCACCCCTTGGGGGAACTGTGTGTTCCATAAACCTACTTCCCATTTTATAAATTAGAATTATCTTACTTCTTCATACACTAAGGGAAGCACATTTGAGTTCTAGTATGCCAGGTGTTGAAGAAGTTGCTCAGACTTTTCATTTTATTAATGTAATTAAGCACATGCACATCTTTTATTCTTTCATTTCCCCCGTATTCTTTTTTTTTTTTTTTTTTAACTTTATGTAGGAACAGCCATGGTCATTGGTTACCCATTGCTTTCATGCTACAATGGCATAGTTGATTCTTATAAGGAGGGCACAGCTCAGTGGCCTATGCAGGGATGGCAACCTTGGTGTTATCAGCATGACGCTCTAACCAACCAAGCTAACTAGTCACCCTCCTTCCCGCCCCTCAATATTCTTTTAGTTTACTCTCAATTGCAAATCTGCTACTACACAGCAGAGTAGTGAGACCTGGCAAGACAGTCTACTCCAGCGTGTCTGCTTTTCTAACGGGAAAAACAAGGCTTTGACATTACTTGATATAATGCAGAAATTCTCTAGGGACATGCACCCCGTATGTAAACATTATTTTATGCTTGGATTTCCGGATCTGGGTTCGGGATTCCGATTTCTCCTTGACATTCCGCAGCAACACGTGAACAGAGTCCGGAATCCTGAGACCAAAGGGCCTGGGAAAACCTGCTTTATTTGAACAGCTGCTTTCTCCCAGTTCCCACCAAAGGACAAAGAGGAAAAATGGGAGAAATCCCTTACAAGAAATGCAAGCAGCCTGCCCAGAACACACTTACCTTTCTTTCACAGCTTAAGGGACATTTCATGTCCGACAGTAGGACTGACTGGCCATATTTGCATTCTGGGAAATGTAGTTCACGAAACTTAAATGATGCAAGAAAAACTGCTAGTCCCACAATTCTCTAGGTTTCATAGTGGAGGGACCCAGTTTGCCTAGTATCGCCCCCTGTCAGCCCTTCCTGGTCAGAGTTTTCGAAGCTTGGTTCGCGATGTGCCCCTTCCCCCTAAGCCAAAGCGTTGACGTCTCTGAGACAAGTGTTAAGAGCTCGATGCCAGCGTCCTGAGTGGAAAATCGTGCATCCAAACAGCGCTAACTTAGGAATTCATACTCCCTTAAGAAAGAAGCTTTAACAACAGATCTAGATTTCATTCACCCTCAACTATCAACTCACCGTGATTGAATGAAGTTCCCACCTTTCAGTGACTGGGTTGTCGAGAAGTATATTCACAAGTACCTGAAAAATGGATGTTTTTGCATGTTACTGAACAATTAAAGCCAAATCTAATATACAGGGACTAATGTGTTTACCCACGTGGCTTCTGCAATTTCATTTTCTATCTTGCGTTTTTATTCAATTAACAAACACAATGCCTGGGTCTCACTCCCAGAGATTGGTTTCACTGGTTTAGGGAGACACCTGGGAATCAACTCGGCTTACAAACTTCCCAGACGTCTCTGATGTGTAGCCTATGAGAACCGCTGCTCTATAGTATTGCTTAGATAAGACATGAATTAGTGTTTTAGGACATAATCAAAAGGCAGCTAACAGGGACCTTGAAGACCAAGGACCACTTCCCCCAGTTTAATATGAACTGAAGCGTAGAGAAATAGTATGGAGGCTGGAGTCAGAGTTTTAATCTTGGTCCTCTCATTGAATAGATGGCGTAAATATTGGTAAAGTAACCCAGTTTAATAGTTTGGGAGCAGTGCCTCCAGCAACAATTCAGATAGGTCACTAAGCTGAGAGAATCACCTGATGTGACAGCCTTTTGTGCCCTTGTTAACCTGTCCACAGGGGCTCAAAGAAAACACCAAAATGTAGGCTGTAAACTTTTACTAAGTCAAAGAAAAAAAAAATGTAATTCAGAACGTTTTCTGCACACATGGGGATTTGATCAAAATCTACGAACATGCCCAAACAGTGACATTTCCTCCAGCCCAGACAAATTTTATTATGAAAAATTTTAAACTCATGTTATTTTTTTCAGTTCTCTAAGTGAAATAAGCATCATTAATAGAGACTGACTAGGAATACATGACTATTGTACTTTAGGGCCTAAAGAATCTCATGTTCTGGGGAGAAGTTAGCTAAGTTTTCCATTTTTCTTATAGTGCTGGAAAGTCATCCATGGAGGGTGCAGTCATCTAAGATAACTGGTGAATCACACACTTTCCCTTGATAGCTACTGACAGGGTATAATGAGCCACCTAATCAGGACATTCTCAAGGACTGAGAAGTTCTTTGAATGACCCTCGTCTATTTCTCACAACTCCACCACACCAGAAATTAATGATTAAGTCCTTAATTGTATCAAAGTAAAATAATCTAAATCAGATTGCTCGTGTTTTCTTTTTTTCTGCTGGTTTTTCTAACCCTGGCGCTATGGCTGTGAACAAAAATTACATCGGCATCACACAGGCCTTTTAAAGATGTTCATTTTTGCATCTAGATGATGACTACATGAATATTCACTAAACAATACTTTGTTTCATGTTCGAAATTTTTTATTAAAAAATGTTGGGGAGAATGTCACTTTCTTGGAGACTACTATTTGCATCTTAGTGAGTAGCAAAAACCAAAAGTATTTTGGAGAATATAATTCAGGGAGGAAACAACTCCAGATGTAGGTTTCTAACAACTTTCCACTTGCAGAGAGAAAACAAGCAATGAGAGTGAAAGTTACTTCAAACTTCATGAACTGTGGACATTTCAGTGGAAATAGCCTTTGTCTTTCAACCTTTCCCCCTCTGAATTAAGGTGTCCACAGAAAACTCTTTGGTATTAAACATGGAATTACTACATGATCCAGAAATTCTGCTTCTAGGTATATACACAAAAGAATTGAAAACAAAGACTCAAACCGATACTTGCTCGCCAATGTTCATAGAAGCACTATTTATAATAGCCGAAAAGTGGAGGCAACTCGTGTCCATGGAGGAATGAATGGATAACAAAATTCCACATAATCAAATATTTGTCAGTCAAAAAAAAAAAATGAAATTCTGATATATACCATAACATGGATGGACCTTAAAAACGTTATGCTATGGGGCCAGCCGACTGGTGCGGTGGTTAAGAGCTGGCTTGGGAAGCCAGCGGCCCCGGTTCGGGTCCCACATATGAGGGCCAGTGACACTGCCCTCAAGAAAAAAAAAAAAAAAAAAACCATTATGCTATGAAACAAGCCAGACACAAATGGTCAAATATTGGATGATTCTGCTTATATAAGGTCCTTAGAATAATCAAATTCATAGAAAGTAGAATAGAGGTCGCCAAGGGCTAGGGGGGCTAGGGGAGGGAGGAGTGGAGAGTTCGTGTTTAATGGATAGAGTTTCAGTTTGGGATAAAAAAGTTCTAGAGGTAGCAGTGATGATTGCAAACAATGTAACTATAGTTAATGCTACTGATCTGTACACTAAAAAATAGTTAAAATGGTAAATTTTATGTAATGTGTACTTTACCATGATTAACATCCCTTCAAAAAACAAAAAGAAACTACTTTTGACGGGATAGTTACACTGTGAATCAGGAGCCACGTGATAGTACCTTGACACTGAGCTATTTCTCATTCGCCCAATTCATTTCTTAGCATGTTCCTTCCCATAATGCTTTGCTTCCAGCTCCATCAAAACCTGGTTAAGTAAAATCAAGCAAGAATCTTCAGAAACAGCCTATCCATTTCCGAAAGATCATCATATGGTCGTATAATTTTCAACCAAACAATAATTGAAGGTTTTTCCATGAAACTCAAGATCGCCTTTCTGAAATAGGGACCTTGCTTATTGGGGGTGATGACAGGGGGTTGACACCAGTTAGCTTTGCGCAGTGGCAGTATCGTAGCCAATGAGGTTTATCCGAGGCGCGATTATTGCTAGTTGAAAACTTTTCCCAATACCCCGCCATGACGACTTGAAATATAGTCGGCAATGGCAATTTTTGACAGTCTCTACGGAGACTGAATATATTGGTATTAAAAAAAGAAAAGCTTACCTTAATTATACATTTAACGGTGGGTATTTAAAATTATTAATCTTGAATACTTATAACATAGGGCGTTTAAAATGTTATTCTCTGGGATTAGGGCGCTCGGGGGTTTATATAAATTTGATTTCAGTACTCTGCCTGAGTTAGCTGGCTTGTTTTATACTTGTTCTCCTGAGACTGTTTTTCTTTGTCCAATTCTGCGTTTTCTCGTTTGCCACGCCAACTTTTGAGATTTTTAGGTCTTTAGAAAATGCCCCCTCTCTACTTTTTTGTACCTCCACCCCGCATACACCAACCCTCGGCTCACCCTCGCCTTCCCTGCCTTCTCGCCGCACAGTTTCTCGCTCAGAATGCAAGTCAATCCGGTCATCTCCGTGACGTCACAATGATTTGCATAAAATTCCCCAGCATCCCCAGCGAATGGGCTCTCATTTCCAAAATCTGAATGTTTTACCTGAGATAATCCAACAACAAGAAGCTTCCTATGCAAACGTGCCTTACATATAGCTGCTCGAAGGGAAACACGTCAGATTCATGAACTCTCTGGCTCTTGCTCACCCTCCGTGTAAAGAGGGTTGTCATCCGTCGGGGAGAGGGCTGCGTGCTCACGTTCTCCAGCTTTGCGCAGTGGCAGTATCGTAGCCAATGAGGTTTATCCGAGGCGCGATTATTGCTAATTGAAAACTTTTCCCAATACCCCGCCATGACGACTTGAAATATAGTCGGCATTGGCAATTTTTGACAGTCTCTACGGAGACTGAATCTTAATGGTATGAAAGAGAGTTACTTGAAACAATAAACTTCTGTTTGCTGTTTTTAAGTTTAAAGCTCGATTTTTGCTTTTATATCTGGGGCTGGGTTTTCTTGTGTTTCTTCCTCACTGAACTTTTTGAGTGATTAACGTTTTTTTATTTATATGTAGTCGTGTCATTTGGTCTTTAAGAAACGTGGGTGCTCTCGCCTACATCCGAGAGTGCAGTTCGAAGGCTTTCCAGTGTAGGGAGTGTTGCATTTGGTTGCAGTAGTTGTACCTCGCTATTCTTTATCCCAAAGCTCACAGTTACTACCAAACGGCAGGGCAGAGTCCACCTCCGTCCCCATTTCCCCATTGTGATAGGCAGCTTCATTCAAAAGGGGACAGGTTCACAGAAATTGAGGCGACTCTGAAGCATTTCATCCCGATGCTTTCTTTAAAGCGACCGGGAGGGAAATGGATGCAATAGACTTGTTCAGATTTCATGGAGGAGTCCCAGACAGAGATGGACCTGGAACCAAGTCCTATCCCTAGTGGTGTACTGGTTTCCACTACACCCGCTGCCTCTAGCCTTGTTCTGTTAGGAAGATCAGGAATATTCCTGGATCCAAGCCTTCAGAAGTCCTACGCCTGGGCAAGGCATCCAGCTGCACCTGCTTAGGCTACCACCCATCAAATGTTCCTCTGGCCTGTAACCAAAAGGATGTGGTTACTTAAGGGTGAAGGTGGTGGAACCAGCATCCATTGGTTTAAAGCGGCACTGGGGGAAACCACCAGCCCAGTCACTGCTTCAGGGAACTCAGACTGGAGACAGACCACAAATAAGTAAGCAGATAAACTAGATAATTACAGAGTATTTCAGTGCTATAAAAAAAATAAACAGGGATATGTGATGGAGCCATCCAGGAGACCAGCCAAGTTCCAACACCAACTATTGAGCACTTACTTTATGCAGACTACACACGAGGTGCTTAATATGCTTCATTTCATTTAATTCTCACAAAAATTATTCTCCCCATTTAAAAACACTCTACTGAGGTATACACACGAGGTGCTTAATATGCTTCATTTCATTTAATTCTCACAAAAATTATTCTCCCCATTTAAAAACACTCTACTGGGGTATAATCGACATTAAATAAACTTTATTTATTTATTTATTTATTTATTATTATTTTTAAAAAATATTTTATTGGGGAATTGGGGAGGAGAACAGCATTGAGGAATTGGGGAAGGGGAACAGACAAGTTGCTGTCTTTTTGTTCTTCAGTCTAGTTGCGGAGGATGTTGGTTCACTGGCCCATGTTACTATCGTCATTGTGCTCTTCCCGGATAAGGCAGATTGGTCGCTGGCCTCTGGATGGTCGCTCACAGTGGCTATTGGCAGCTCAGGCTGGCTGCCAGCCACTCACGCTGGCTGCTGGCCACTCACTGTAGCCTATGGCAACCCACTGCAGCAGGGGCTGCAGCCTACACCGTCGCTGGGGCTTGCACACACCAGCTCCAAGTGGAGCTGTTGTAAGCTGTAGAGTGCAGTGTCACTGGCCTTTATATGTGGGATCCGAACCGGGGCCACTGGCATCCCAAAACCAGCTCTTAACTAATGCGCCTATATATATTTAAAGCACACAATCTGATAAGTTTTGAAACATGTACACCCATGAAACCATTACTGAAATCCATCACTCCTTAAAGTTTCTTTGTGTTCCTTTGTCATCCATCAGTCATTCCACTCCCCGCCTCTTTCTGTCACTACTGATTAGTTTGCATTTTCTAGAATTTCATATATATGAAATTATGTGATTTTTTTTTCTTAAATTTGATTGGGGAACAGTGTGTTTTACCCATCAGCTCCAAGTCAAGTAGTTGTTTCAATCTAGTTGTGGAGGGTGCAACTCAGTGACCCATGTGGTGATCGAACTGGCAACCTTGGTGTTATGAGCACTGCGCTCTAACCAACTGAGTTAACTGGCTGCCCTGATGTGATTTTTTTTTTTTTGAGATTGACTTTTTCACTAAATATAATGTCCTTGAGGTCCGTACAGTTTGTTCCACGTATCAACAGTTTATCCTTTTTCCTTGCTGAGTAGTATTCCGTTAGGGATGGGGAAACTTTTCCTTTACTCTTTTAGTTCTTCTGGCTGGTGAATAATTCAAAAGACATACAGCAGATTAACAGGAGAAAATCAAGTTGTTTTTATTTTTTTTTGAGGTCAGTGTCACTGGCCCTCATATGTGGGACCCGAACCAGGGCCCGCTGGCTGGGGAAGCCAGCTTAACCACCGCACCACTCAGCCGGCCTGAAAATCAAGTTTTAATACATGCATATGGGGAATTCACATAAGCATGAAAATTCCAAAGACAGAAAAGCAGAATTATATATATATATATATATATATGCTATTCTGGACCAAGGAGCAGGAAGCAGGGGTCTGGGACTTCAAAGGGAAGTAAGGCAATTTACAAGGGGATGAAAAGAGTTAATGTTCAGTAAACAAATGTTTGCTGGTGAAGTTTGGAAGCCAGAATTTCTGGGTTCAAATCCTCTCTCTAGTATTCACTAACTGCGTGACCCTAGGCCACTTACCGAACTTGAAGCAATGAGACACAGGGGGCAGGTTGATCAAATGGACTTTGGCTAGGTTCCTCCCTGTCTATCATTCCCAGTTCAAGTTAAAGAATAGTTACCTATGATGGTAACTTCCCTTCCTGGAGAAGTTCCTCTACCTTAAATTCTTTTTGGCAGTAAGGGGGAAGACCAAAGTTTCTTCCTGAGCCTTCTGAGCTTTTATTGTTTTCAGCTTGAAATAATCTGCATGCCAGAGTATCAGGGTGACTCATTCTGAACCCCCACAATTCCATTGTATGTAAGTACCAGAGTTTGTTCAACCATTCACCCACTGAGGGACATTGGGATTGTGTCCAGTACTTTGCTATCATGAATAAAACTACTAAGAACATTCTTGTACAAGTTTTTGTGTGAGCATGGTTTTCATTCTCTGGGCCATATAGTCAATCACTTGTTTAGTTTTGTAAAAAAAAAAACTACCAGATTATTTTCCAGAGCGGCTGTACCATTTTACATTTCATCTGCCTTCTTTTAAAAATCTAGGGCTGGCCGAGTGGCACAGTGGTTAAGTGCTGGCTTGGGAAGCCAGAGGCCCCGGTTCGGTCCCACATATGAGGGCCAGTGACATTGCCCTCAAAAAATAAAAATAAAAAAATAAAAAAAATCTAGACAAGTCCCCTTGCCTTTTTTCTTTCCTTCATGGCATTGATTTTTTTTGAAGTCCAAGGCAGTTTATCTTGTAGAATGTTCCACGTTCTGGCTTCATCTGATAGTGTCCCCTGTGGTGTGATTTAACATTTTCCTCTGTCCCCTGTACTTCCTGTAAATTGGAAATTAGACCTGGAAGCTTGATTAAATTAAATATAACTTCAGAGGTGGTACTGTGAACTTTGTACTGCATCTTCCACTCTTAGTGATGCTGAGTTTAAGCACCTGGTTAAGGCAGTAGCTGCTCTCTCTCTACTGTAAGAGTGCATTTTTCCTTAATGTAATCAGAGATCTGTGAATAAACAACCCTTGACATAGGAATCATTTGATACTAAAAGCCTTTTGCTTTCCATGATCACTTCCTTGAACCACTCACTTCCTGATCAGGCATCAAGATATCATGGCTAAAGGAGGAGGGTATGAGGGATGGGTGAAAAGGGGAAGAGGAACTTAGCCAATAATACGGTGATAAGTTTGCAAGGTGACAGATGATTACTAAAATTAGTGGGGTGATCACATTGTAAGGCATAACAGTGTTGAATCTCTATATTGCTCACCTGAAAGTAATATAACCAAGATAAGATTGTATACCAACTATACTTAAAAAAAAAAAAAAGATATCATGGCTGAGTAAGATAAATCAATGTCTCTTTTTCTCTGGAACCCAGGATAGGTTTCCTGGAATCAGGGCCTGTGATCAGGACCTGTGGTCCCAGGAAGTCAAGAACAGTCCCCTGATTAGCCAGTGTGTCAGAAATGTGGTGGAAAGAGGGCATCAGTGATAACTGTTCAAATGGGCATCCTGGAGATCCCACATTGATTACAGGATCTGTGAAAGTTGCCAATGTGTGCCACCCAGAAGCCAAAATTTCAAGGAGCTACAAATATCCTTGATAGTGTGGTCTGAAAATGCACTCCAAACACTTCTTTCCACCTTAGCTGCTTGCCAAGGAAGATAATTTGGATGTCAGACCAGGCCTGGAGGAAATAGAAGATGGAAGCTTGCTCCCACTACAACTTTTGTATTGATCAGAAAGTCAGATGATGGTCTGGCAAACACTGACCTGTGTGTGTATGTGTGTGTGTGTGTGTGTGTGTGTGTGTGTGTGTGTGTGTGTGTGTGTGTGATTTTCTTAGAATTTATAATAGCAATAAGTAAAATAATGACTCATTTGTAAGCAAATACAAGAAAGAAAAGCCTGGAAAAACCATTGAAATATTGAATAAATAAGGAAAACAAAACAATTTTTTTAAAGGTAAAATTTATGGAACATGCATGTGATATTTTGCTTTCAGCTCTACTGGAATCTTCCTTGAGCTGGGTAGTTTGAGTTACAATAAACTTTTTTTTTTTAATTGAAGTACAATTCACATAACATAAAATGAGCCATTTCAAAGTGGATCCGGGACCGGCCAAGTGGCTCAGTTGGTTAAGAGCTCACTCTGTGTGAGCTCACACTCAGTTGGTGTGAGCTGAGCTCTGAGCAACAGCAGTTCAATGCCCAGTCCAAGCTGAGCTGCCACTGAGCTGCCAACAGGTGCAGGATGGCTCAGCTAAAAAATAAATAAATAAATAAAATGGACCCATGTGATTTTTACATAGTGTTGTTTTCTGTTTCACAACCTAGTTTTTTCTACTTACAAAATTACAGCATATTTGTATATAAAATCCAAACATTATACATATGAAGCAGTGACAAAGGCCCCCACTATAACCCCACTTCCACTGCTAAAGGAGATAACCACAGGTAGGTGAGATTATTCCTCCAAACTGTTCTATTCGTATGTCAACATAATTATGAACAAACATTGGATTATACTCTGCATATAGTTCTACTACTTCCTTTTGCTTTCTTTTTTAAAAAAATTTTTTTTTTATTGGGGAATTGAGGGAGGGGAACAGCATTGGGGAATTGGGGAAGGGGAACAGACAAGTTGCTGTCTTTTTGTTCTTCAGTCTAGTTGTGGCGGACGTTGCTTCACTGGCCCATGTTGGTATTGTCATTGCGTTCTTCCCAGATGAGGCAGATAGGTCACCGGCCTCTGGATGGTCGCTCACTGCGGCTATTGGCCGCTCACGCTGGCTGTCAGCCACTCACTGTAGCCTATGGCAGCCCACTGCAGCAGGGGCTGCAGCCTACACCATCACCTGGGCTCGCAGCCCAGCTCCAGGTGGAGCTGTAGTTAGCTGTAGAGGGCAATGTCACTGGCCCTCGTATGTGGGATCTGAACCAGGGCTGCTGGCATCCCAAAAGCAGCTCTTAACCAATGCACCACTCGGCCAGCCCTCCTTTTGCTTTCTGCTAAACAGTGTGTTGGGGACATATTTTCCATGTCAGTACACAGCTCCCCTCTTCATGTATGAATATCCCACTTCAGCTAACCAATCCTGCATGGATGGGCATTTGGGTTGTTTCCAGTTTTTGTTTTTTTTAATGCCTTTATTTATTTATTTATTTATTTATTTATTTATTTATTTATTTATCTATTTTTATGAGACTGATGTGCTGCCTACTGTGCTAAGGAGGGAATTACTGCCTTTATTTTATTTTTTTTAGACTTTATTGGGGAACAGTGTGTTTTTCCCAGGACCCATCAGCTCCAAGTCGAGTTGTTGTCCTTCAATCTTAGTTGTGAAGGCTGCAGCTCAGCTCCAAGTCCAGTAGCCATTTTCAATCTAGTTGCAGGTGGGTGTAGCCCACCATCCCATGCAGGAGTCTTGTTAAAAGCACGTGCTTTAACCAACTGAGCCACCTGGAGGCCCTCCAGTTTTTTTCCAATTATAAGCAATGCTATGATGAACATTCTTGGATGTGCATCTTGGCCTAGTCAGGGGAATTTTGCCTACTTGTGGGATATTTCTAAAGGAAACTTCTGTAGGTGAGATTGCCTCTCAAAGGCCATCCATATTTTGCATTTTAAGAGGTTCGCTGCCCCAGCAGTGTACCAATGTATTCGCCCAGAAAGCCACCTAGGAGAGCATCTGGAGAATGTTCAATGTGTATGTTTAGACATGCTCTGCAGTTTCCATGGGATTCTCCCAAGTTAGGGAGGAAAAGAGGGAGGAGGGTGAACTCATACCCAGTTCTAACACATGTCTGTTCTCTACCTCCTTCCCAGGCAGACAGCAGGGAGAAGAGGCAAGGTTGGGTGAAGTAATCCTGACCCTCTCCACCTCCTCCATGTACAGAAATATCTTTGGAAACATCAGGCCCTGATGGAACCAACCCCTACCCCACCCTCCCACCCTGTCACCCAAACCAGCTTGGACCCACTGGCCCCAGGGGATGGAAAAGCTGGACTCTGAGGAATATTTCAGTTGGGAAAGAGTCCACTGGCCCCTACACAATCTTCTCAGTGTTCAAGTCACTGCAGGATGTCTGCAAGAATCCTAGCTTCTTTAGGTTAAAAATATCTCATGCCCGAGGGGCTCTCAGTGTCTCTCTCAAAAGAAACTGGTTCATAGCTCTCCATTGGTGGGGAAATTAACTGAGGCCAATTGATTTTGTTCTCGCAAAGTTCTGAAGCCAGAAATTCTGGGTTCAAATCTTCGCTCTACTATTCACTAACTGCATGACCCTAGGCTACTTACTGAACTTCTCTGCACCTCAGTTTCCCTGGCTGTAAAAAAGAGTGTCAGGATCACATCTATCTCAGAAGCAGGCCAGTGGGTCTCCATTCTGGCTGTGCATCAGAATGGCCTGTTGGAGCTTTTTGAAATCCTGATGCCCACGCTACATTCCAGGCCAATTAAACCAGAATTTCTAAAGGTTAGTTCTGGGCAAACACAAAAACATATTTTAAAGCTTCCCAGGTGATTCCAACATCCCACCAAGGAAGAGGCCCACTGCCACAGAGATTTTGTGGGTGTCCAATTAGATAATATAGGAAAAGTCCTTCCAATGGTTCTTGACAAAGAGTTAAATGCTTTAACGGGGGTAGTGGGACTAATTATCCAAGTCTAGGCAGTGGTCAGGGAAGGCTTCCTGGAAGAGGGTGTGGCTGACCTGTGAACTGAAGGAGGAGAGGAGTTAACCAGTAAAAAGAGGACAGGACACATTTCAGCAAGAGGAAAGGCACCTGGGGTGGGGGTAGGAGAGTGGGGGCCTCAAGCCAGGAGAATGCGGCCTCTTGGAGGAACTGAAAGTCATTCCCTTTGACTGGAGCTGCGAAAGGAAAAAGGCAGAGTTGGGAAGAAGGCACATTACCCTGGGTCCTCTCATGAGGTCAGAGATCGTGGAAAATAACTGGGCTTTATTCTGGCTTCATGAAGAGTGTAAGCAGGGCAGTGAGTGACCTGCAGGGTGACCTGGACCTTAAAGGGCAACGCTTTAAGGTCCTGAAGTCCTAAGTCAGACAAGGGTTGAAATCCCAACTCTGCCATCTGCCAGATATGCAGCCTTGGGTGTAATACCTCATCTTCCTGAGCCTCTGTTTCCTCTTTAGTAAAAATATTCTGAGATTTTTTTTTTTTTTTTAAAGATTTTATTGGAGAATTGGAGGAAGGGACCAGTCAAGTTGTTGTTCTTCAATTTTCGTTGTGGAGGGTGTCAGTCGCCATCTGGCTTCCTATCGGCAGCTCGTGGCCTCTAAGCTCAAAGTGCTGTGTTCAATCTTAGTTGCGGGTCCGTGTAGCCACCACCCCATGTGGGAGTCGAACCAGCAGCCTTGTTGTTAAGAGCGCACGCCCTATCCACTGAGCCATCCGGGCGGCATCTCAACTCCAGGTGCTGAGTTCAGTCTTAGTTGCAGGCAGGCATAGCCCACCACTGAACAGGCAATCTTGTTGTTACACCAGCTGAGCCATCCTGCCACTTGTTGGCAGCTCAGCAACAGCTCAGCTCGGGCTCAGCGTTCACTGGCCCATGTGGGAATCAAACACGCTCTAAGCCAATTCTTAATGAACTGAGCCACTCGGCCGACCCCAGAGACATTTTTAACCTAGAGAAGCTAGAATTCTTGCAGACACCCTGCAGTGCCCTCCCCACAAATGCAGAGGCAGCAAAGTCTTCTCAAGACACTGTACTCAAACCAGATGGGGAGCTTGAACTTGTCAAGGGCTGCAGCACAACCCCCATGCTCCCCTTCATGAGCCAGCACATGGGCTCTGGAGTCAGGCAATTCTGGTTTTGAATCCTGACCTTGTCCCTTCGTACCTGTGTGGCCTTGGGCAGGTGACTTTATTTATAAGCCTCAGTTTCCTGGATTGTAAAATAGGCATAAAACCCCCAATGGTTCTTTGTGAGGATTAAATGAGATAAGAATGTAAAAGACTTAACATAGCACTCCCCATATGTTAAACAATAAATATTCCCAATTATAATGATAATTATTAATATGATTAATAATATTCACGACCTAGATTCTGCAACCGCTTTGTGGCTGGATAAATCCCCAAACCTGTTCTTTTCTCTCCTAGCCCTAAAGTCCCACTTGGGTTCTCCTGTGATAATTATAGCTATAATTTCTCAACCCTTTTCCTGCAATGTTGTCATTGTTGAAGCCACATAACGACTTTGGGGGATATGTTTTATTTGCCAGATTTTATCGTTCAGGCATCTGAGGCTCAGAGTGGTTAAGCCACTTGCCCCAAATCACCCAGCTCATCAAACCTGCAGAACCTTAGGCCCATTGTACTGAAGAGGAAATGGAGGCTTAGGAAATGAGGTATTATGTACAAGGCTGCATATTTGGCAGGTGACAGAGCTGAACCTTTGTCTTTGAACCTTTGAACCTTTGTCTGCCTTAGGACTTCTGGACCTTAAAGGGTTGCCCCCAGAGGACTGGGGTGCCAGCTAGGACCCACTCTCAGGTTCACCTGACTCATCCTTGAGACGAGGAATGGGGGCTAAAACCTTTCAGTCTTGCTGCCCCTATTCTGGGGCCCTCTGCATACTTTTTCTGAACACCAGTCCCTCCTTGTGGAATGCCCTTCCCACTGTTTCCCATTCTCCAAAAATCAGGTCCGAGTTAGCTCTTTTCCAGGAAACATTTTCCAAACCTCTTTTGAATCACTCTTAAGCAGTTGATTTTTATGTTAATGTCTGCAGGTCATTTTTTTAATGCAGTTGTATTTTATTTTGAAAATATTCACTCTGGGAAGAGGTAAAATTGCAAATGTGGTTAGAAATTCAAAAGATTCCAAAGATAATTTAGTGGAATCTCCTTCCCATTCCTGACTCCCAGCCACCCAGTTCCCCCACCCCCACCCCTGCCAGGTGACACTAGTGTTTGTGTATTTTTCCAGAGATGCTCCAGCATGTATAACCATCTTATAAACAAATACATTGTTTCCTACTTTCTCCGCAAAGATACACGTGTTACACCCACACTGTTCCGTTTTATTTTTTTACATCTTGGAGACTGTTTCATACCAATACATGAGCTTCCTCGATGTCTGCTGTGGCTACATAGTTTTCTATTGTAGGGCTGCATGTAATTTATTTAACCAATTCCCTACTGATGGACATTTGGGTTGCTTCTAGTCCTTTGCTCTTAAAAACAGCAACTGCAGCTAAGAACCCTGTACTCGAGTCTTGTCATTCTGGAAAGCTCTGTAAATGGTCTGCAATAGAGAGAGGATTGGACTAGGTGCCAGGATATTGGGGTTCTTATCCTGATCCTGCAACTAAATCCATGGTCCAGTCCACTCAGCTCTTTGTACCTTGGTGTCCCCAGCCTTTCATTCTTTCTAACGATATTTACTGAGCACCCTCCATTCTAGACAGTGGTGAACAAGCAGTGAACGAGAGGCACAGTCCCTCGCCTCAGAGTGCTGACATTTTAATGGGGGAGGGAGAGACAAATAATAAACAGGTAAACAAATAAATACAGGACATAATGTCAGAAGGTGAAACTAAGTAAAAAAACCACACCAGGATAATGCAATAGGGTCTGACAGGGATGGAGAGACTTTAGTTAAAATGATCAGGACCCTTAGAGGTGACATATGAACTGAGACCTCAATGGTGAGCAGGAACAGCCATGCCAAGATCTGTGAAGAACATTACAGAAAGGGGGGGGGGGTCATAGCTGCAAAGGTTCCAAAGTCAGAACCAGCTTGTTATGATCTAGGGAAAGAATGGAGGTCAGTGTGGCTGGAGGGTGATGAGCAGGGGAGACAAGAAGACAAGATCCAAGGTATGGCTTCAGAGACCCTGGTGAAGAGTATGGATTTTATTCCAAGGGCAACAGGAAACCACTGAATGATTAAGCAGAGGAATGAGGATGATACTTAATACACATTTTAAAAACATTACGTTGTGACCCTGCCGTTCCACTCCTAGGAATGTATGGAAGAGAAATGAAAACATATGTCCACACAAAGACTTCTATATGAATGTTCATGGCAGCTTCATTCCTTGTGGCCCAAACTAGAGAAATGACTCAAATATCCATTAACAGGACATTGGAGAAACCAATGGTGCCATAGCCACATTATGGAGTGCTACTCAGCCATGAAAAGGAGCAAACTCTTGATTCAACACCTGGATAAATCTCATGAACACACTGAGCCATAGAAGCCAGACCTCCCACAGCTTGAAAAAAGAAAAAGAAAAAGAAAAGAAACTACGTACCATATTATTCCATTTATATAAATGCATTATAGAAAATGCAAACTAATCTATAGTGACAGTAAATCAGTGGTTACCTGGAGCCAGAAGTGGGGGGGGGGGATCAACTGTAAGACGCACCAGGGAGTGATGGAATGTTCTGTATCTTAACTGAGGTGGTAGTTACATGAGTGTATACATCTGTCCAAGCTCATCAAACTAGTCTGCTTGAATGGGTGCATTTATACTGGGTATAAATTATGCCTCAGTAAAGTTATTTTTTTTCTGAGTGCTTTTTCCAGAGACACTGCTCCAGCTTAACTTCTTCGATTATACAATACTTTTGGGGAGTGATCACACATCAGGAAGTGTCTCAAACTTCAGTCATGAATTTGGCTGTAAGTGAAAACCCACTGTGCTGTAACTTACTTAATATTTTTCTGTCAATGACCCAATTTTTTTTTTTTTTTTTTTTGAGGGCAGTGTAATTGGCCCTCATATGTGGGACCCGAACCGGGGCCGCTGGCTTCCCAAGCCAGCGCTTAACCACTGCGCCACTCGGCTGACCCAGGAAATGGCTTTTAGATTGAAATTTCAAAAAATGTTGACAGATAACATTTAAAGCTGTGCTGTCCAATGTGGTAGCCACTAGCCACACGTGGCTACTGAGCATTTGGAATGGAATGTGGCTAGTCAAACTGAGATGTGTTTGTTTGTTTGTTTGTTTGTTTGTTTTTAAAGATTTTATTGGGGAATTGGGGGAGGGGAACAGCGTTGGGGAATCGGGGAAGGGGAACAGACAAGTTGCCGTCTTCTTGTTCTTCAGTTTAGTTGCGGAGGATGTTGCTTCACTGTTGGTATGGTCATTGCGCTCTTCCCGGATGAGGCAGATCGGTCGCTGGCCTCTGGATGTCGCTCATCGCGTCTATTGGCGGCTCACGCTTGACTGCCAGCCGCTCACGCTGGCTGCGGGCCACTCACTGCATCAGGGGCTGCAGCCCACACCATCACCGGGACTCGCACAGCCCAGCTCCAGGTGGAGCCGTTGTTAGCTGTAGAGGGCAGTGTCACTGGCCCTCATGTGGGATCCGAACCGGGGCCACTGGCATCCCAAATCCAGCGCTTAACCAATGCGCCACTCGGCCGGCCCCTGTTTGTTTTTTTTAAGCTGAGCCATCCTGCCACCTGTTGGCAGCTCAGCGGCAACTCAGCTCCGGCTAGGCATCAAACTGCTGTTGCTCAGAGCGCAGCTCGCACTTTTGAGTGAGCTCTTAACCAATTGAGCCACTCAGCCAGCCCTTGAGATGTGTTATAAGTATAAAATACATACCAGATTTCAAACTCTTGGTATGAAAAAAAGTGAGTGAGCTCATTGATATTTATTATTTATTTATTTTTTAGCTGAGCCATCCTGCCAGCTGTTGGCAGCTTAGTGGCAACTCAGTTTGGGCTGGCATCGAACTGCTGTTGCTCAGAGCTCAGCTCGCACTCTTGAGCGAGCTCTTAACCAACTGAGCCACTTGGCCAGCCCTCATTGATATTTTTTATATTGATGACATGTTGAAATGATTTTTTTTTTTTTTTTTTTTTTTTTTTTTTTTTGAGGGCAGTGTCACTGGCCCTCATATGTGGGACCGAACCGGGGCCGCTGGCTTCCCAGGCCAGCGCTTAACCACCGCGCCACTCGGCCGGCCCTGACATGTTGAAATGATAACATTTAGGATAACACAAAATATATTAAGATTAATTTTTCCTGTTTATTTTTTTACCCTTTTAAATGTGGCTACTAGAAAATTTTAAATCATGTATGTAATTTGCATTTTGTTTCTAGGGGATAGCGCTGAGTTAGAAACTGCTTAGATCATTCTAAGTCCTAGATGTGTAGTATCTCTTTAATCTTATGATGACCCTGAGAGGTAGCTATTATTAATCTTTTTTCTACAGAAGAGGAAAATGAGGCACAGAGAGTAACTGGCCCAAGACTCACCACCAACAGGAACATAGCTGGGACTTGAACCTGGGTGGAGTCAGTCCTATAGTCTGTGCACTTAACCTCTATGGCATACTACTGAGCAGAGGTGCCCATGGGCTGGGACAGGGAGAGGCATCCAGAGCCATCCAGGCAGAAGGAACAGCACATATGAAAAGACAGACATTCCATGGACAGGATGGGTCTCCGTGCATTTGGCCATGGAGTGATCCCTCAGAGGATCTGCTTTCTTGGGGGATGTTTCCTCACCATGGGGACCCCAAATTCAGTTTTGACAGAGCTGTCTACCTTCCCCCTTCAATGTCAGCTAATCTTTAGAAAGCAAGCGAGAACCTGGATTGAGTTAACCAAGTCTGATGGCTGGGGCTGGGAGTCCCAGAGGGGCGGAGGAAGAAGGGAGGAAATGGGGTTTAGGGGCTATTTACATGAGGAAATCTCAGGTAGGGGCCTGAGTGTTCAAAGCCACCAGCACTGAACTCCTAAGCCTCAGTTCTCTTTGGAACACCATCCCCAAGGGCAAAATCACCTGCTCAGCGGGTGTCTCAGTTTCCCCTCTAAAGAACATTGTTTTGAAAAAGAAAGGTTTGAGACCTTTGAAAAGTGAACAAGTATGTGCCCTGGGATTGGCCTGAGTAGCAATTTCACCTGGGAGGCTTTCTGCACAGACCTCAGCATACACCACCCCAGGTTCAAATCCCAGTTTCTCCACTTACAAGCTCTGAGACTTTGGATAATTCAATCTCTCTGATTTCAACTTTTCCAGCTGGAAAAGGGGATAATAATGGCCATCTCCTAGGCTTGTAGTCAGGATTAAATGCGAAAAAGCATGGGAAGCACCCAGCCCAGGGCTTGTTCTTTATATTGATGGTAGCTGTTATCATTGTTCTAAAGAGAATTCATTTGACCTTCTCTAGAGGAAATGTGACATTACATCCCTGTTGTAATAGCATTCTCCATTACAATATTAGCACATTGTTCACCCCAGAAACTCCAGGGCCTAACATGGATTTGACTATTTGTGGATTCTTCTTTCTCCTTCTCCCAGCTTTAGCCCAGTGTCTGTCCATATTGCAATTTCCTTTTAGCTCTTCCACTGCACCATGGTCTGTCTTGCCTATAGGCCTTTGCATGTGCTGTTCCAGGCAACTAACTGGGAATGGTGTGAGACTATTCATCCTTCATTCACATCTGTTTGCTCTTCTGCCTGTCCTTCTGGGCTGTAGACCCCAAGAAGGCAGGCACCATATCAGTCTTATTCATCATTGTATCTCTAGCCCCAGCACAAGGCCTGTACTCATCATTGAGTGAATGAATGACTGATCTCACATCTTAATCTTCTGTTTCTTGCATTAAACGGTGAACTTTCTGAGGAAAGGGACTGTGGTTTGCATTGTTCCAAGTGTCAGGCACAATGCCTGCCAATCATCTAGCAAATATATATTGAGTACCTGCTATGTGTCACACACTAAATGTGGCTATGGGGTGAGCATAAATGGACATGATTTCTGCCCTTATGTGCTTTTAGTGTGACAGGGAGAGAGACTTTGGACCTGGACACTTGTACCCCATGGGGACTCCTCTAATGGACTTTTGTCCTGGGGCTCCCCGTTGGGTTGGCCTATTTTTGTCAGATCTGTGTTTCTCCTTGCTCAATCCTGTTTCTTCCCCTTTCTCTTTCACAGGCGTTACAAACAACTTTATCACAACTTCTGCTTCCTGGAGGACCTGGCGTGACACAGAAAGTCTTCTTGTGGGAAGAGGAGCTTTGAAGCTGTGCTTAAAGAACATTTTTATATAAAGTCGACAAACTATCATTGCCCATTCCAAAGTGTGAGGAAGGGCTCATAGGAATAACTACCTCTATGGAATTTAGACAATAGCTACATAGTGTCTGGCATTCAATAATAAATGGTAACTGTTACGATTATCTGACGCAGGCACTGGGTATAACCTCCCTATGGCTTTTCCTCCCTATGGTGAGGTCGCCTCTGCTCCAAGCAGAGTTTTGGAAAAAAGTCTCCCACTAGCAAGGGTGGACATGAGAGGTTCCTGACCTTGCCTGGTACTGACTTAGGGTCCTCCTGGAAGGTGACCTGCTGGGAGACAGACAGACAAGTGGACAAACCTGATTCTCCAGTGGACAGACATGCGATGAGTGGGTGACTGATGGATGGACAGACACAGGTCAGACTGTGAGATTTGTTAAGACAGGCGGATGGATCTGTCAGCTAGGCGGTCAGGTCAGGCATGTGACTTTGATTTTTTTTTTTTGAGCGCAGTGTTACTGGCCTTCATATGTGGGACCCGAACCGGGGCCGCTGGCTTCCCAAACCAGCGCTTAACCACCGCGCCACTCCGCCGGCCCAGGTATGTGACTTTGAGACGGACAGGAAGACTGACTGAGGGCCGGCCGAGTGGCTCAGTTGGTTAAGAGCTTGCTCAAGAGTGCGAGCTGAGCTCTGAGCAACAGCAGTTCGATGCCCAGCCCGAGCTGAGTTGCCCTTGAGCTGCCAACAGGTAGCAGGATGGCTCAGCCAAAACAAACAAACAAACAAACAAACAACTGACTGAGAGCAGAAGGCCTGGGAGCCCCGGCCCACCTGCTGGCTCAGCCAAGAGGGGGCGCCGCCCACCATCCGGGCTGGGAGCGCGCTCCCGGGCCAGCGGGGGGCGGGGCCAGCGTGCGCATGGGGCGGAGCCAGCATGCTCGCGGCTGCGGGCGTGGCGCGGCGCGCGTGCTCGCGGGAGCGGCCGGGGGCGGGGCGCGCGGCGGGCGCGGGCGCGCGCGGCGGCGCCGCGTTCCGTTCCGGGCCGAGGCTCGCGGCGGCGGCGGAAAAGTTGCGGGGTGGAGAGGAGCGGCCCCGGGACGGGCAGCGAGCGAGACGCCGAGCCGGTGCCCGGCGCCCGCGGCTCCACCATGGACGACCTCGGTGAGTGAGCGGGGCGCCGAGGCAGGAGGCAGCGGGGGGCGCGCGGCCCCGGGGCGGGCGGGCGCGAGCGCGAGGCGGGGGCTGCGGGATCCCACCCGCGGTGGCCCGGGGCCTTGCACCGGGCCTTGCCGGCTGGGGTTCCGCGGGACCGGGATCCCCAGCTGGGCCTGAGTCCTGGGTCAGGCCGGCCCTGCTGCGGTCCTCACGGCCGCCACCCCCTCGCCTCGGGGGCGGCCGCACCCCCGGACCCCCGACCTTGGGGACGCACTCCATCTCCCAGACCAGCCCTAGGCACCAGCTTGTGCCTCAAGGATCTGCTGTACCCTCTTCGGGGGCGGGACCCCCACTCTCTGGACCAGACCACCTCCCTAGCAATGGGACCCTCATTTCACAGACCGCTGAGCCCCCACCCCCACCTCACAGAGGGACTGCTGCCCAATTAGGGGACCGGCTGCCTGATCTCACAGGCTGGTCCCCCAATTCCAGGACCTGCGCCCACCCACTGGAGGACCGCTCCCACTTCAGGGATAGCCCTTCCGAGCCCACCCTTTTCATGTCACTAGTCACACTCACAAGTTAGAGATGAGCTTCTGATGACCACACCTCATACAAAGGCAAGTTTGCCATGTGCCCCACTAACCCTCTGCTTAAGGTCTGGTCACCTTGTTTCATGGACCCGTCACTCCATTTCACTGACTGCCCTCTCCCCCTCTGCGGACCAGCTCCTCCCCTTTCATATCATAGACCAGCCTAATCCTAGAAGAGTAGCCTAGGGGAGACATGATTCTCTCTCCACTCCCAGACTCTGGAGACATGCCAGGGGAATAAGGAGGGAAGTGGGCCCCAAGGTATGGCCATCTTGAACTTGTCCTGGCTGGCGGAGTCCCCCCACCCCCTCTAGCATCAGACCCTGCTGGAAGCCACGCAGGAAAGGACAGGATGCCCAGAACAGAGTTTTACTGTTTTCATGTTATTGGAGCTCCAAAACTTCTCTTCTCAGTCCGGTCTTGATTTGGTGTTAGGGCAGGGGAAAGTGTCTGCGGGAACCAGACACTCAACCCAAGGGGGTTGGTGCCAGGGTTCTAGGAATGCCTTGAGTGGCATGAACCCTGGAGTGGGAGGATTCACTCACGCCCCCTCCCCTTTCATGCCGGTAGCTGGAGGGCCTCTGAGCTGGGATGGTGAAGAGGGGGGAAAAGTTTCTTCTCTGTAGGAGCCTTGTCTTCCCTCTCTGGACTGTGGGTAGCTTGTGTCACCATTGATGCTTTCTCTGTCCCAGGCTATGAGGAGGGGATTCATCAGACCAAACTGACCGGCCTCCCCCAAGCGCACAGGGCACTAAGTTAAGACTGGCTATTTGTAGGCACTGGACTTCCAAGGGGACAGGGAGGAGGACTGGGATTTTACTGCTTCCTGGCTGCTTCCTTCTGGGATCAGCTCCCCCACCCCCAAGAGATCCTGGAGCTGGGGATGGTGTACAGTCCTGCCTGTTTTGCAGAGTGCAATGGCTGCCAAGCATAGTTCTACCTTTGGGTCAGGCTTGGCACCCATTTTCCAACACATTTAAGGTTGGCATGGCTTCCAGGCAGGTATTTTTTTTCACATAAAAATAACTAAGCTTGGAGGAGGTTGGGGGTTATTTTTAAAACCAGGGTCTGAAAAGTCCCAAGGCTTTCCCAGTGGGAACTGAGGAGCAGAGTTACAGTTTCTAAAATGCTGATGCGGTTCTGTTGCTTCTACACAGCCCCTGTGCTGTTTGAAGAACTGAGAAAGTCTTTGTAGAGTTTGCAGTTGAAGTCCTGAATTCCTGTCTCCTGACAATCTTCCATTTAGGGCCAGGAAACGGGAGTTAGTCCCTGAAAGGAAAGAGAGTGTACTGACAGAGGACTGTAGGACTTGAAATTTGCTGTTTATGGAATACTTCCCCGTACCTCAACTTGTCCAGTTCTCACAGCAACCCTTTATAAGGGCCCCTTAACGCCACTGCTGTTTACTATTCTCCTTTTACAAATCGAGAAAGCTGAGACTAAGAGAGGTTGATTCACTTGCCCAAGGCTACACAGCCATGAAATGACAAAACCACGACTAGAAGCCCTGTCCCTAGCTCCTGGATCTGCAGCTCTTGTGTACCAAGAGGGCTTTCTTCCTGAGGAGGGGGCAAGCCCCGTGTGAAGGAGGGGGTCGCAGCAGGGTGATGATGGCTGCCACCTGTAACTTATGCTGCCTTCCACCACAGGTTCCCCAGTTGTTTGGATCCTGGCTGCCCGACTTCCTTGGTCTAAGCTCCCAGGGGGCCAGCCACGCCTGACTGGCCTGGCTGACCGAGCCTGGGGTGGGAGGAACGGGGCGTGCAGGAGGGGAGAGGAATTTGCCTCTATGCCCAGGCCCCATCAGCTGTCTAGCTGACTGCTTAGCACCGTGCCCGTCAGCTGTTTTCCTTAGTTAGGGCAGACACAAAGGCCAGGAGTCTTGTTTTTATTTTTCTCCTGAGAATGCGCTCAGCTGTGAGCCTCCCGGTCCCTGAAACCGGAGAGAGCTTACAGTCTGTCCTGTGGCAAGGCCAGAGGGGACAAGAGCCTCTGCTGTAACTTTGTTTTTTGGTCTAAAAAAAATTGGGGAACTCTCCCCTCCCCAAAGCTAGGAACAGACTCACCATGTGCTATTTAATAAGTTACAAATTTATAGCTCTTTGGGCAGAAAAACATAAACACAGCCCTTCCCTGTGTGTTCTCTCTGCTTTGTGCTGTGGGGTGGCTGCTGGTGGCTTTTCTCATTACTGTTTAGACGATGGTTTGGCCGGGAGTTTGCCCTGTTCGAGTTCTGGCCGGAGTTTCCTGGACAGAGTTCCCACAACACTGAGATGCACTCTGATTACGTTTTCTGACCCAGCTCCTTGCTCTCCCCTCGTTCCAGTTCCTAGTGTGCTTGGTGGCGGGGGGAGTTGTGACCACAGCTGTGGTCCAATAATGATCACTCCTGCTTGATGGGGGACAGGCACCGGACTCCGCACTTTATGCGTTTCATCACAGTTATTCCGAGAGGGAGGTGTTTTATCTCTGCTTTATAGTTGCAGAAACCTGAGCTCTGGGAGTTGGGATTGGAACCCAGACTGATCCAATTCCAGATTTGGTCATCTTAATCGTAATAAGGTAGTAAGTGATTAGTGACTAACCAGGGGGATGAGACATTCCTAGTTACCTTTAAAATTTCTGCTCTGGGAATGGCCTCTATGGCAGAGGGTGGGCCCACTTCAGGCCTTGATCATTTTGCCTTCCCCGTTTCTCCCAGGGGAAACAGCCAGCTGTTGGCAATGCCCAGTTGCCGCTGGAATCTGGACATGTCCTCTTTCAGCTTCTCAGCAGTCTTGACCCTCTGGAAAACAGTGCCTCATTGTGTTTTGGGGGTATTGGGGGGGGGCAGGGGAGTCGCCTGGGGCATTCTGGGCTGTGGAGCCTCCCTGTTTCCATGGAAAGGCTGGACTTGGGGTTTGCCTGTCTGTGGTGCCTCTGTGTGTTGGGCCAGGGTCAGGGCACCAGCTGCTGGGCCTGCGGCAGAGGCACTCCTGGAGCGATGTATGCTCCTAGTGGGCTCTGTCAGCACCAGCGATTCTCCTGGGCTGTACGCTAGTGAGGGGCAGAGCTGGGATTCAAACCCTGGTGTGTCTGATTCTTAGCAGGTGCCCTATCCGCTATGCTGTGCCAAGCCATCTGCTGTCTGCGCAGCCACAGCTTAGTGGGGAAGGTTTGGGCTGCTAGAGGCTGCAGTCCCACCACTATAGGTTTGAGGTCTTCCAAGGGAACATCTCATTCTTCCTTCTTCCAGCTTCCCCAGTGATGGCCTTGCATTGGTGAGGTCGGAGGGGCCGAAGGAAGGCCAGAGTTACCGCTGAGGTGCTTCTCCCTCCACTTAGTCATCCTGCATGGAGCGTGCTGCCTCTCCAAAACTTCTTTGGGGCCCTTACCTTGTTCCAAGATCTGAGATGTTGAAAAACCTTCCTTCCGGCTTCACTCTCATTCCAGCCCTTCCTGGGGTTGTCCCTGGGTCTCAGCGCCTCCATTAACAACAAACATCTGTAGAACACTTTTCTTTTTTCAGTGTTTACAGAACTCTTTCCATAATATTTACTGAGCACTTGCTGTGTGCAGGCACTGTGCTGGGTGCCTTACACACATTGCTTCATGAATCATGTGGGCCATATGAGGTGCAGGTTCTATTATTATTACAAGTACCCATTTTACAGATGGCGAAACAGGCACAGAGAGGGTGAGCCCACTTGCCCAAGTTCTATAACTAATAAATGGCAGGGCTGGGATTTAAACCCTGGGATTGAAATGTGAAGTCGAACTTGTAACCATTCTTGACCCTTCGGTTCATGATACTTGATTGGGTCTTGCTTGCCTGTTGGTTTGATGGCTTTCCATTTCTAGGAGGGTTAAAAATCTTTTCTGCCCCCTTCCTCCCCACCCCTCCCACTCTGTTCAGTCTCCCACATCTGTCCTTTTCCTGTTCCCTGTGACTTCTCTCTCCATTGTCCTTTCTTGGGGACTCAGCATGGGATGCCGGGCAGACTCCCTGTGGCAGTGTCTCTGCTCAGTGGCGGGGCCCCCCTCTCTTCTACCTGTCACCAATCCAGTCACCTGGATCTTATGCAGATCTGTGGAGGAGAATCTGGGGCGGTCCTCCGAGGTCCTCTTCTACCCTTTCTGGGTGGAATCAGAAGCCCCCCACCCCCATACAAACATCTCCTTTGTTCAAGTGTTTGTACATGGCTGCCATTTGGAGCCATCCCATTTCGAGGAGGAAGGCTTGGACAACTTTGAAGGTAGAGAATTGAAGATGCCCTGTGGGAAGGAGAGAGGGAGAGGAAAAATTAGGAGGCTGAGTTTTCAAGGAAATCTTGATAAAGCAACTGATTAAAAGGGGCGTCCAGTATCGTAGCCCCTCGCCTGGGATAGGCCTGGACCCTCCCCACAGCCTCCCAGGCCCACTTTGCCTTTTCAGTTGCGGTCTTTTGGGGAGTCCTACCCATGGCCTCAAGTGTGCTTTCACGTCCTGCTAAATCTTCCTGCTAATGGATAGATTGCCTAACCAGCGGGGCTCAGTGCCGGTCTCTCCAGGGACCTTGGATGCTGGGCCAGAGGCAGGCAGATTGTGAGGTCGGTCAGGCCCAGCAGAGGCCCGGTGGCCAAATTTCCCCTTAAAGACGGCCTCTTAATGCGTTTTTCTTTTGTGATTGTGGTATTGTGGTTTTATGGGAGAACATTGTTATTGTTAGGTGCATACGAAAGTATTTGGGAGTATTATGATGTCTACAACTTAATTTTAAATGGTATAGTAAAAAAAGGGAGATAAATATGTGTACAGAGAGACGGGGAGAGAGAGAGAGCACACATACGTTTTTTACACAAAATGGCAAAATGTTAATAATTGAATCTAGGTGGAGGGTATCCGGGTGCTCATTGTAATGGTTTTCAACTTCTCTATATATTTAGATATTTTCATGATAAATAAGAAAACCTTGCTTTTCCAGAGTGAGCCCAGTCATTCAGCCAGTGACTACCTGTGGTTGGCTTGAGTGACTCAGCCTCCTGTGACTTGCAGGTGTGTAAAGACTGGGTGGGCAGAGCCAGGAGCCAGGGTGGCCTGGTATGACAGTGACTGGTGACTGTCAGCCAGGCATGGGGGCACATGGGGGCACGGCCACCAGGACCCGCTCAGAAATAAGAGGGCCAGACACTGGCCAGAGAGCTTCCATAGTGTGGAGGCCACCTCCGGGATTGTTTTGGGTATGGTAACCAGGGTCAGGCCTGGAGATGCTGGGCTTTGATTGGTGTTCGGAAGGGGTTGCTTGGGTGGGATGCAGAACAAGGCTTTACAAAGGCAGAGAACAGCCTGTGGGCAGCTGGAGCCTGGGGGATGGGATGAAATGCCATTCAATTCACATCATGAATCTCTTATCTGTGACCAAAGGAACACCATCAGCCTGTGGGCAGCTTGGGCTGGAGTGCCCCAGGCTGTGGCTCACAGCTCAGATCTAGCTGTCTGGTTCTCCAGAAGTCAGGCTCCTGCTCCTGGAGTCCTCACTCCCAGGTTCCTCTTGTCTCGTTTTTTGCGTTGGTTCGAAGCTGGGCCACTTGGGTCTCCCATCTCTTTGGGAAAAACAGCTGGATTCTGACACCAGTGGCCCCTTTGGCTTTGAGGGCCCTGGTGCCTCCTAGAAACATTGGGCAGCCAGCAGGCCCTCGGAAAGGGAGCACTTCGTGTGAGGGTCTCCTCTGAGCTTCACGCCTATCTGTGTGCAAGGACGCAGAGGCTGGCCAATTGGTCGGGATCATGGGATCTTCCGAGTGTGGTCTCAGAGTGGTGTGTCATGGCCTTCCCCTGGCGTTTGAAAAGCAGCATGATGTGTGTTTTATGGGGGGAGGGGTGGTGCTGGGAGGAAGCTTTATGTAATTCTTGGCTGGGACTCAGGTAATTGTTTTAATGAAATGGAATGCAGCTTATTCAGAACTCACTTGGCAGAAACAGCCATGTTCTGTTCTGTTTTCTTGTTGGGGAGCGCAGGGCACACATTTCCAGCTGTTTCAAATAGTAGAACCCTGGGTGAGCGAGGGCAAGGTGGGTGGAGGTCTCCAGGGAGCATCTGTTTAGCTCAGGGACCCTCAGGCTGCCCTCTTCGCCCTTGGCCCCCAGTCTGTGTGCCTTTGAATGAGCCATGGAGACGTGGTGGCTCTCTTGGAACAACAGAAAAACCTTGTTGAAAACAGGTTGTAAAATGGTCCCAAAGTTTGCCTCCTGCGTAGAGGGAGGCCAGGTGAGATGAGAGCCGCGGACGTGCCCAGAACACAACAGACAGAGCCTCCACCACTCTCTTTGTTCATTCATTCTTTACTCCACCTCCTACATGTCTTTTTCTACCTGGACACCTTTTATTGTTCCCAGTGGCCTCCCAGCCCGGATCTGCCATCATTGTAGACGGCCGTGGCCTAAGGTGACCTATCCTCAGGTTTACTTCAACTCCTTTTTCTTCTGGTCCTCTCTTTTCACCCTTCTGCCCTTACCTTCTTTTGTTTGCTCCTTTTTTCTTTTTTTAAACACAGTATGGCCATTTTCCCACATCTTCTCTTTTGCTAGGAGCCCCTCCCGCTTTTTAGCTGCCATATTTCCCCCTCCCTCCCTCAAGATCTGCTGCTTTTGCATTTTCCCAGAGGCCTTTGCCGGGCTCCCTGTCTCTCTCCTCGGTACCTAGGTCAGTTTATCTACTTGCGTGACCTCCTTCCTCACTGTGTGTTGGCGAATCCTAAGTTTATATTTCCACCTCTGACGTGGATTCCATTGTCCAGATTCTTCCGGTCTGCACGCCAGCAAAGTCCCCACTCATTTCCTTCTCACTCTCTCCTTGTGGCCTCGTCTATTGTCTGCTGTCTCTGTTACTGTCCCTTCTCTTCCCTTGGCCTGTATGAAATCATGGGCACTTGTGCAACACTTTCACATTTAGGCGACATTTTCATGTATTTCATCATTTTTTATAGGATTCCTGACAACAGCCCTTTGGGGGTAGATGGTAATTTTCCCTGTTTTACAGATGAGAAACAAAAACTGAAGCTCAGGGGACTCAGAGGAAGGGGACACGCCCAGTGTCACCACAGTTAATGATGCAAGAACCTGATCCTAGGTCTTGTGGCACCCAGCTCATTCTCTTTTGTGGTTCTTCATACTGGACGCCTTTAGGCAGAAATGGGAAATGGCCGATTGAGTTTGGCCTGCAGATCTGTGTTGCTTGGCCTTCATGGTATTTAAAAATACTACAAATTGGGCTGGCCGAGTGGTGCGTATATAAGAGCCAGTGACACTGCCCTCTATAGCTAAGATGGTGAACAACAGCTCCACCTGGAGCTGGGCTGCTGTGAGTCCCTGGCTACAGCATAGCTGCCGTGGGCTGCCATAGGCTACAGTGAGTGGCCGGCAGTCAGAGTGAGTGGCTGGCAGTCAGAGTGAGTGGCTGGCAGCCAGCGTGAGCTGCCAAGAGCCGCTGTGAGCTGCCGTCCAGAGGCCGGCGACCGATCTGCTGAGAAGAGTGCAATGATGATACCAACAAGGGCCAGTGAAGCAATGTCCTCCAAAACTAGACTGAAAAACAAAAGAACAGCCACTTGTCTGTTCCCCTTACCCAGTTCCCCAATGCTGTTCCCCTCCCTCAATTCCCTCAATAAAATCTTAAAAAAAAAAAAATACTACGGATTAGTTGCCAACACTTAAAGCATCAGGCTTCAGGAGGTTGCACCTAAAAATCCACATGTTTCTTTTGAGGAGTCAGGGTTGTCTGCGCTGGACATCTGCCCACCCTCCACGGCCTCCTTGGTTGACCTCAGTGGCTCCGGCCCTCGCAGTGGCTCCCTCTGCTGCCTGCAGCGGGCCCAGCTCCCCTGTGTGTGTTTCTGCCTGGCTCTGCTTAGGCAGGTTCCAAGAATGTTACTTCTGCCCTGTATCTATGGCAAGCACAGTTGACAAGTCTATGGGGTTTCTTGAACGGTATTCTCTAAGTTCGATTGGACTTTGGACCACTCCAAACCCTTACCTCTGCCTGGAGTCTGGATCTTTGTCCACTGCAGGAAATAACCTCGTTCCCCCATCACCCTCCGCCTTTATGATCTCAGCTGCAGTCACCTTTTTTTTTTTTTTTTTCAGTTTTAAGATCACTCTTTTTTTTTTTTTAAAGATTTTTTTATTGGGGAATTGGGGGAGGGAACCAGCCAAGTTGTTATTCGTCAATCTTCGTTGTGGAGGGCCCCAGTCGCCATCTGGCTTCCTGTCAGCAGCTCGTGGCCTCTAAGCTCAAGGTGCTGAGTTCAGCCTTAGTTGCGGGTGGACATAGCCACCATCCCATGCGGGAGTTGAACCCAGCAGCCTTGTTAAGAGTGCACATCCGATCCTCTGAGCCATCCGGGCAGCAGCTCAGTTCAAGGTGCCCAGTTCAATCTTTAGTTGCTGGTGAGCATAGCCCACCATTGAACAGGCAATCTTGTTACATCAGCTGAGCCATCCTGCCACCTGTTGGCAGCTCATCGACAGCTCAGCTCGGGCGCAGCGTTCACTGGCCCATGTGGGAATCAAACCGATGGCCCTGTTGCTCAGAGCACGCCCTCTAAGCCAACTCTTAACCAACTGAGCCACTTGGCTGGTCTGCAGTCACCTTCTTGAGAAGTCTTTTTCTGGCTAAAACCCTCAACCTCTTGACCTTCCCATTTTGATAAAACATCACAGATCTGTGTAAATTGGGCTTCCTCCCTTTTGTCCTCCCCCAGCCCTGTAAGCTCCTTGAAGACAGGGATCTTACCTGCCTTTCAAGTGTCTCTTACTGCCAAGTATGGTTCGGTTCTCTCTGCGGTTGCTTAATAAATATTTGATGGTGGTTGCTGATTAAATGGGTATGAACTGCAGACACCCACTACGATGCCTAACAGACAACCACTTCCTCCATTGGAAAATCTGAGCAAGAAACTGGGTTCCAGCTGGGTGGGGAGGCAGTATGGTACCCCGGACAGAACACAGCCTCCACCATCAGCCATTCCTGGGGCTGTATCCGTGCCGCCACTTGCTGACTGCCTGACCTCGACAGGTCACATACCTTGAGCCTCAGTCCCTAATCTGTGAAACAGATGCATTTCCTGAAATGCTTTGAAGTGTTCAATAAATGGTAACAGTTATGATTATTATCCATCCTTGGAATAATCTACACACTGCTCTGGGGTTTGGCTTACTCCATCACCCCTCTGCTTCACGAACCTGCTGCCTGTGCCTATTATGGTTTTGGTGGCCGGCATGTGCCCATGAGCCTGGCTGGCCATTCGGTTAGGCCCTGGGTAGACCTCTGACTTCAGTCATGTCCCAGAGAATGTGGTTTGGGACTCTCCGTGGCCCTGGGTGGGTAGAGAGTGCTGGGGGCAGTGCTCTGCAGGTGAAACGGTTGTACCCCAGGGCTGGTGGTGGTATTTGGGTTTTGGTTTTGTGACATGTCATTTCCCCAGAGCTGCTTTGGTGGCTTTGAGGAGGAAGTGGTGCGGGGAGGATCGGTGGTTACGTGGCTTGGTTTAAACTAATTGCTCATCTAACACTAACGTCAGAGCTCCCTGGAGCCACTCCGGGACCTCCTCCAGTTCAGCACTGGGCTTCTCCCAGAATCCTCCAGCCTCCTCTGGTCAAGGCAGGCCGTGAGGGCTGCTCCATGGAGAGTTTGGTCTTCTCGACTGTGAACTGTGGTTTTTTTGTCAGTTGAGTGAGCACAGCCATTAGCTAGAAGCCTGCCCTGCTGCCTCTGTATCCCTTTAGGGGTAGTCGATCTGTTGGGTTGGCCATGGACCCGTGGGGGGTTTGAAGTGGCTCAAAGAGTCCTGGCCAGGCTTGTCCTCACTCTGTTTCCCGGGATGTTTCTCTTCCTTATGTGGAAATGGGAGCATCCCACGGCCTGCATTGGTTTCCTCTGGATTTGCCATGTCTCCCATGGACCCTGGTTTGCTGGCCCCCCTCCCCACCACTGGGGTGGCTTCTCATCTCTGGTGAGCTCTGTGACAGTTGAGTCGGGCTGGCTTCTTGAGGTGGATGTGAAGGTGTGGCTGTGACACCTGGAACACCACACTGTGCCTCCAAGACCTGCCCTGGCGTCCCTTCTGGGTTTGCATGGTCATGTGCTGCCCATCTGGAAAGTTCTGTGTGCCCACAAGTGGCTGTTTGGTTTCCTTACCCTTTCTTAGTAGCGTCAGCCTAGCTGCGTCTTTGGGGCAGCTGTTGGGTGGCCTCGTTTCCTCCCTGCTTCACCACCTCAGACGGCCTCTTCTGCTGTGTCCTGAACTTTCCAAGAATTCCTGCCCCTTCTCTCTCTTTAGAAGTTGGCACTTGAAGTCTTTTTGCCTGGTCTGCAGAGATAGCTACACCGGAAACAAGCTTTGAGGGGAATAGAGGAGCATCACCTGGATGTGGTTGTCATGGATTCCTGTGGTCACTTCTGGACCTCTGTTTCCAAACATCCTGTTTGTGCCTCTAGAGCAACAGGAACACTGGCCTGGAGTCAGTTGTTATCTGGCTGACCTCACCGAGGGGTGGGGGCCGGGGCTGTCACAGCTCATCTGCCCCTGCGACCCTTGGCTTGCTGGTCTCAGGTATTGATGGCGCTGGGCTTCATCCCAGCTCTGCCCTCTCTCAGCTCCCTGCTTCCCCTGCCTGGGAGATTTTGCCTCGGAATGTTGGGTGTGATCAGTCGTAACACTCCCTTCTCTGTGGTTCTGGGCCGATTCAGTTTTTCTTAGACCCCTGTGCTTCTAGAGCTTGAAGGAGCCTTAGGGTGTCACGGACCCCTGGGGTGGGGGTGGGGATCTATGGCCATGACCTTCGTTAGTGAAAGCTGCTCACTTTATATGTTTCTATATTGGGTTCCCATGAAGATTCTGATTGCAGAAGGGGTTTTGTTCTGTCTCTGTGGATTTGCCTATTCTGGACACTTCATATAAATGGAATCATATAGTACATGGCCTCTTGTGACTGGTTTCTTTCACTTAGCATCATGTTTGTTTTTTTTTAAAGATTTTATTGGAGAATTGGGGGAGGGGAACAGTGTTGGGGAATTGGGGAAGGGGACCAGACAAGCTGTTGTTCTTCAGTCTTCGTTGTGGAGGGCACCAGTCGCCATCTGGCTGCCCAGAGGCAGCTCGTGGCCTCTAAGCTCAAGGTGCTGAGTTCAATCTTAGTTGCGGGTGGGCGTAGCCACCATCCCATGCAGGAGTCAAACCAGCAGCCTCGTTGTTAAGAGTGCACGCTCTTGGGCCGGCTGAGTGGCGCGGCGGTTAAGCGCTGGTTTGGGAAGCCAGCGGCCCCGGTTCAGGTCCCACTTATGAGGGCCAGTGACACTGCCCTCAAAAAAAAAAAAAAAAAAAGTGCACGCTCTATCTACTGAGCCATCTGGGTGGCAGCTCAACTCAAGGTGCCTAGTTCAATTTTTAGCTGCAGTCAGGCGTAGCCCACCATTGAACAGGCAATCTTGTTGTTACACCAGCTGAGCCATCCTGCCACCTGTTGGCAGCTCAGCAACAGCTCAGGCGCAGCGTTCACTGGCCCATTTGGGAATCAAACTGGCGGCCCTGTTGCTCAGAGCATGCACTCTAAGCCAACTCTTAACCAACTGAGCCACTCGGCCGGCCCAGTGACATGTTTTTTGAGATTCATCCACGTTGTAGCGTGTGTCAGGACTTCATTCCCTATTAATGGCTGAATAATATTCCACTGTGGGGATGGACCACATTCTGTTTATCCAGTCATCTGTTGATGGACATTTGGATTTCCACCTTTTTGGCTGTTGTGCTATATGCTGCTGTGAACATTCATGTTCAAGTATTTGTTGGAACACCTGTTTTCAATTCTTTGGGGTTTATATCTCTTCATTGTTTTTAAAGTTTATTTTTCTGTATTAGAAATGTCTGTTAAAAGGACTAATTATATTCACGTTCCTCTTACTATTTAACTTTTTTTTACTGATTGTCAATGTTATACATGTTCATTGTAGATCATTTGAAAACTACAGAGCTGCACAAAGAAGAAAATAATAAAACCTTAATCATCCAGTCATAACCATTAATATTTTAATGCATTTCTATAAAATATTTTAGTGCATATATATTTACATAACTGGGATAATATTACCAGCATTAATATAATTTACTCTGTGCTACGCACTGTTCTAAGTGCCTTCATTACATTACCTTATTTTGTCCCTCACAACAACCCTATGAAGTAGGTATTCTTTTTTTTTTTTGAAGATTTTATTGGGGAATTGGGGAAGGGGAACATTGTGTTTATTCCAGGACCCATCAGCTCCAAGTCAGTTGTTGTCCTTCAATCTTAGTTGTGGAGGGTGCAGCTCAACTCCAGGTCCAGTGGCCACTTTTTTTTTTTTTTTTTTTTTTTTTTTTTTGCAGGGGCAGTGTCACTGGCCCTCATATGTGGGACCAAACCGGGGCCGCTGGCTTCCCAAACCAGCGCTTAACCACCGTGCCACTCGGCCGGCCCCAGTGGCCACTTTCAATCTAGTTGCAGGGGTGGGGCGGGGGGTGTTGTCCCTCTTCCCATGTAGGAGTCAAACCGGCAACCTTGTTCTTAAGAGCACGTGCTCTCACCAGCTGAGCTACCCAGCCTGCCCTGAAGTAGGTATTCTTACAGATGCAGACACTAAAACACAGAGCATAAGTGACTTGCCTGAGGTGAGTTGCTGGTCAGTTGCCAGCCTGCGTTGGAATGCAGAGGCTGCTGTAGTCCACTTCTCATACAGCCCCTTTGATGATGCTGTAGACTCCCTTCCTGATTGCCACTTAGTGATTCCACTGAGTGCCACGGGGAGGGAAAGAGGGAACAGGACAGGCTGGTGTGTGTTTGTGTATTTCCTTTGTTGGATCACAACATGCTTGGGAGTGTAGTAATTGAGAAGATGATCAACCTGGTGTATGGGGGTGGGTATTGAACACTGCCCCCTACCCAGGTTTGTCAGGGACCGAAAGCCACTGGGAAGTGTGGCATGAGTGGGGGTGCCTCCCTCACCTCCGGGGGAGGTCTATGGTTCCATCAAAAGGAGGGGAGCCGGGCTGGCTGAGTGGTGCGGTGGTTATAGAGCTGGCTTGGGAAGCCAGAGCCCCGGTTCGATCCCACTTATGAAGGTCAGTGACACTGCCCTTAAAAAAAAAAAAAATAAAAAAAGAGGGGAGCCTTTCCTGCTCTGTGGCAGGCCCCCAGCCTCCTCTGCCTCAGTGAGCAGCAAAGGCCTGGGGTCCCCCCCCCCCCGTGTTCCTCAGATCAGCGCTCTGTTGGCTCCCTCTTTCCTGCTGTTCTTTTTTTTTTTTTTTTTTTTTTTTTTTTTAAAGATTTTATTGGGGAATTGGTGGAGGGGAACAGCGTTGGGGAATCGGGGAAGGGGAACAGACAAGTTGCCGTCTTCTTGTTCTTCAGTTTTAGTTGCGGAGGATGTTGCTTCACTGTTGGTATCGTCATTGCTCTTCCCGGATGAGGCAGATCGGTCGCTGGCCTCTGGATGTCGCTCATCGCGGCTATTGGCAGCTCACGCTGGCTGTGGGCCACTCACTGCAGCCTATGGCAGCCCACTGCAGCAGGGGCTGCAGCCCACACCATCACCGGGGCTCGCACAGCCCAGCTCCAGGTGGAGCTGTTGTTAGCTGTAGAGGGCAGTGTCACTGGCCCTCATGTGGGATCTGAACCGGGGCCGCTGGCATCCCAAAACCAGCGCTTAACCAATGCGCCACTCGGCCGGCCCCCTGCTGTTCTTTATTTTGTACGTTGTTCGCTTATATCTTCCTCTGGCTTTTTTTTTTTTTTTTTTTTTTTTTCTTTGAAGGGATTTTCCTCAATTATGGAGCTTTCTCAATTAGAGAGTTGAAATCTCCAGCTATAACTGTGGATTTGTCTCCTTTTCCTTTCTGTTCTGTCAGTTTTTGCCTCATCTAGTTTGAAGCTGTGTTATTGGATGTATATACATTTAAGATATTGCGTCTTGACCTTTTTATCATTACAAAACACCCCTCTTTATCTCTGGTAATATTCCTGTCTGGAAGTCTGCCTCGTCTGATATTAACAGACCCACTCTCAACTTTTGTGATATTAGTATTAGGGTGGTTTATTTTTCTCCATCATTTTACACATATCAAGACCGTAGGAGCTGTCTATCTGTGTCTTTATATTTAAAGTGTTTCTTACAGACAACATTATTGAATCTTGCATTTTTATGAAGTCTGACAACCTCTTGTCTTTTTTTTTTTTTTTTTTTTTTTTTTTTTTGAGGGCAGTGTCACTGGCCCTCATATGTGGGACCAGAACCGTAGCCGCTGGCCTCCCAAGCCAGCGCCTAACCACTGCGCCACTCGGCCGGCCCCCAACCTCTTTTAATAGAGTATATAGACCTTTAACATTTCAAGTAATTATCAGTATGATTGGGTTTGTCTACCATGTTAAAATTTGTTTTCTATTTGTACATCTGTTCTTTATTCTTTTGTCTTTTCCTGCCTTTTTTTTGGATTCACTGAATATTTGTTAGGATTCTGTTTTATCTCTACTATTGGCTTATGTAGCTATATTTCATTGGTTTACTTTTTTAGTGGTTGCTGTGTGGGTTACAGGTTTAATTTATCACAGTCTACCTTCAAATCGTATTATACTATTTCATGTATAATGTAAGAATCTTCCAAGAGTACATTTCCATTTTCCCCTGTGGTCCTTTGTGTCATTTTTTGTCATAAATTTTATGTCTACATATATTATAAACCCACACCACGTTGTTAGTATTTTATATTTACCCACAAACTTACTGTTTCTGGCACTCTTTGTTCCTTTGTAAAAACAGCCTTTTAAAGTCTGAAGACATGAACAAAAAAGAAAATGTTTGCAAAACATTATTTTTTCCCTTTCCTTTCTCTTTCAGTCTCTATTCCAAAAACTTGTCTTCCTCTTTCTTTCCCTGGCTAGTGGTCCCGGCCGGGAGCCTCGCTCAACATTGCTAATCTTCAATGCTGCTATGTGGTTCGGCTTGTCTCTTCTGTTTCTTAGTCATGATAATCGATGCTATCAGCCGCTCCCAGCAACGGAGCCCCATGGCTGGTGTTGCTAACACATTCCAGGGGTGCACGTTTCAGAAAATCTGCACATTCCAGCTCGTGTCTCCTGTCTCCTCTGCCCCATGGGGAGAGGTGTGATGAGATGAGATCGGCAGGATGTTGGGGTTGCTACTCTCCCTGTTCCTTCTTGTCCGGTTGCTCTCTGCCTCCTCCAGCCACCCAGGCCCAGGTCCTGACTCTGCCTGGGACCCAGACTCCCTCCCAGCTGCTTCACTCCTGTGAGCCCAGCCCACCTCGCTGGCTTACCCTCCCCCACGCACAGAGGAAGCCAGACAGGCCACACAGTGAGTTTAAACCTTAAGTACCCACAAGAGGCTGCTATGCCTCTGCCACAAAGTCTTATGGAGTGTTCCTTTGATTTTTTTTTTTTTTTTAATTTAAGGATAGGAGTGGTGCCTGCTGGGGAGGGGTGCCTGCTAGTGGTAACTAGATCACAGTAGAGGGGAGTTTCCTGGGTTAGAAAAGTAGGGAGGGCTTGGGCCCCCATGCATGTGTTGCTGTCCTCTATCTTTACATGCGGTGAGTGCTCAGAGGCCTGAGGTGGCATGGACTGAAGTGGTGGGGCAGATCTCGGTAGCACATGGGCTTGGCTGGGTGAGGGTGTGGGGGTGAGTCATTCATGTATTTGTTCAGTAGTCAGCGGCAGAGCACCTTTTATATGTGAGGCACAGCTCCACGTGAGAGGTGATGATGCATAATAACACACATTTCCAGTCTTGCTGAACTGTCACAGGCTGGTGGAACACTTAGTCGGACAGTTCCTACCTGTTTCAGATGGGGTCTCAGAGGAAGTGCACAGCACTTCGGGAGCTCAAAGGAGAGGGGCCTTGAACCCTGTGCAGGGCATATGGTCAGGGAAGGCTTCCTGGAGGAGATGGACCCTGAACTGACTCTGTTGTGCAGTTATTTCAGTTATTCCAATTATTTTAATTGGAATCTTTAGGAAAAGCCCTCAACCTTTATCCTTTATGAGGATAATAAAGATTTCCCTAATAAGATTTAGGATTCTCTTACAGAAAAGGCCCCCCGGCATAAAAACTACACATTCCATTTTTTGTTTTGTAGGTAGGCAAGGTGGATCTTTTTTTATTTTATTTTAAAGATTTTATTGGGGAATTGAGGGAGGGGAACAGCGTTGGGGAACTGGGGAAAGGGGAACAGACAAGTTGCTGTCTTTTTGTTCTTCAGTCTAGTTGTGGAGGACGTTGCTTCACTGGCCCATGTTGGTATCGTTATTGCACTCTTCCCGGGTGAGGCAGATCCGTCGCCAGCCTCTGTTATGGTCGCTCACCGCGGCTATTGGCAGCTCACGCTGGCTGCCGGCTGCTCACGCTGACTGCCGGCCACTCACTGTAGCCTATAGCAGCCCACTGCAGCAGGGGCTGCAGCTATGCCATCTCGGGGACTCACGGCAGCCCAGCTCCACGTGGAGCTGTTGTTAGCTGTAGAGGGCAGTGTCACTGGCCCTCATATGTGGGATCTGAACCAGGGCCGCTGGCATCCCAAAACCAGCTCTTAACCAATGTGCCACTTGGCCGGCCCAAGGTAGATCTTTTTATCCTTGCGTTACAGAAGAGAAAACGACTGTGAGGAGTCTGAAGGGATAAGAAATGATTTGGTCTGGTAAAGAAGACAGGAGGATGGTCTATGCAGAGGGAACAGCCCGTGCAGAGGCCCGGAGGGAGGAGACATGTGTGTGTGCGCTAAGCTCATTGGCTATGATTTGGTACCCCGTGTCCTCCCAGTTGGACCCTACAAACAGTCAAACTCAGCCTGAGCCACGAGGCCAAGGACAGTCACTTCCTCAATGGAATGACCTTTTGGTGTTGCCTTGGTGTGCCCACCGAGGTGGGGACAGCTGCTGGGGCTTCTGTTACCCTCCAAATGTTAGGCTCTGTCTGTGCAAGCTCTTCTGGGGCTCAGCGGGGCTGGGGCCCTGGGCATTTCCACTCGAGTTTGGGGCCTGAGATTGCGTCCTGCCCCCACCGGCCCCTGTGGTAAGCCCTGGTGCTCCTGTGGCAGGAAGGACCTGGTTCCTGTGATAAGGGCCTTGGCCTTGCCCCTCTTCCCGAGGGGGGGCAGTCGGAGGATGGATGGACTTCAGCGCCACGAGGGCAGGGGCTGAGGGAGGGAACTCTGGTAATTGGGCACTCTGAGCATCACTGGCATGGCAGCATGCAGTTTACCTCAAGGCTAGGCTGGGAGAACTACTTGTTTTCAGAGGAAGAGCAGCCTGGAGTGGCAATCCTGTGTCATTTCCCAAACCTCTGCTTTCCGGGCCCCTGAGAGAGTCATAGGTGACATGACCAGGGGAAAAGAAAGGCAGGCCTTGGCTCCGGGTGGCTCGGCCTGACCTTGATCTCTGCCCTTGTCACCCTGACCCTCCCATGCTCCGTGTTTCCAGTTCCCCTCCTGTTAGGATTCTCTTATCTCATCCACTGGAAGCTCCATCCTCCTGTAGGAAACAAATGTGAGAGGCATCCTGCATTCCTCCTGCTTTCTCCACAGCGACTCAGTTACGAGGTCTTGTTGATTTTACCTCGATTTATTTATTTATTTATTTATTTATTTATTTATTTATTTATTTGAGGGCAGTGTCACTGGCCCTCATATGTGGGACCGAACCGGGGTTGCAGGCTTCCCAAGCCAGCGCTTAACCACCGCGCCACTTGGCCAGCCCATACCTCGTTTTATTTAGAGCATTGCAGTTCTTGGTCTTCCCCGGGCCAAGCCCCGTCTCCCTCAGGTCTCTCGGTACACACCGCCTGAGCAATCCAACACGCAAGCCCGGTCCTGCCATTCCTGCCCAGAGTCTTCCGGGGCTTGCCCTTGTAAGTCTAGACTCCACAGCAGGCCCCGGGTCCTTGCCTCCTCTTCCACCAAGCTGGGACTTGTACCCTGAATTCCAGTCCGCTCTCTGCCAGGCTGCTGCGTACCTTTGCCCCTGCTCCTTACTCTGCCCAGAAAGCCCTCCTTCCCTCTCCCCTGCTCTGATTATGACCATCTCCCACCAGCTAGCGCTCCCTGGAGACAGACACTGTATGTTTGTTTGTTTCCCCTGGGCCCAGTGCAGCGCCTGTGCACAGTGCTGTCAGGGCCGTCACTGGCACCTGAGAGAGAGGATGGAAGGACTGGAGGAGGCAGGTGGACAGGTATGCACCGCTCACCCTTTTTCAAGTTGGCCTGGATACCCAAGTGAGGCGGTGCCCACACGGTTTGTGCCTCCTGCAATGGTGGCAGCTTTGCTGGAGAGGAGTGTGTGTACTGGCCTCCAGCAGGGCCCATTCCAGAAATTTCAGTCACCTAGGATTGAGGCAAAGATGAGGCTGCTTTAATCCCAAGTGATCAGAGGACCCAACAGTGAGCTGAGAGGTGCAGGGTGGCCACTGCCAGGTGTTGTCCCGGGCAGTGGTTTCACCTTTGCACATTTGCAGCCCCTGTGGACCATGAGTGCTGTGAACCGTCTCCTCAGAGCCACCGGTGCTGTAGGGACACGCACACGACATTTTGTGTGGAATTTCAGGCACGGCCTACACAACCCCTACGGCGTCATCCATGGACGCCAGGTTCAGGCCTCTGGTGTAAGGTTGAGTTCCCTTGCTCCCTGCCTGTCTTGCCCTGGAAAGGCGGATGAGGAGTCCTTTTGCCATGGCTGGGGAGCTGAACTGAGTCAGCAGAGGGAGGGGGGCCAGGTACAGGCCACACTGAGCAGGCGGGCACTTGTCATTCCCGACACTCGGAACCTCTGGAGTAAATCCAAGGCAGCCCTGGGTCAGTGCTACCCCAAAGGCCGAACCCACTGGCCAGGTTAGGAGTTAGAGACCTCAGATGGGCAAGTGCAACAGGACTTGGCTTATCGCTGGACCCCTTCCTCGGAGCTTGGCTTGTCAGAGCAGATGGCACCGTGAGGCCTGGAGGTTGGCCTTTGGACTGGACTCCTGGGACGACCAGCAGTGCTCTTCCTCCCTTTGGCTTTGTGTCCTGAGCTCCTCATGGCCTGACAGAGGGGCCCTGGATGCTCCCATTGGACAAGTCTTTGAACTTGGGGATGGCTTTGAAGTAAGGGAGAGAGATCAGTTTTGGTTGGGTCCTGCACAAACCTGTCAGCTTTTTACCCAAGATCTCCTTGTGGGCAGACCAGTGTTCCAGCTCTGGCGTATTAACAAATGGAGTGGGGGGTGGGGGTGGGGGGGCAGTGTGGCAGAGCTGGGCTGCCCACCTGACACCTTTCAGGGCACTTTCTCTGCAGTTGCTCCTGGCTTGTGCTTCTTTAGCATCTGCTCAGGTGGGGCATTCTGGGATGTCAGCTTTGTGGGTGGGACAGCCACTCAGCCCCCGTCTGTCACCTGGTGTCTCTTGGTCAGGTAGGCACTAGTGCCATGTGTGTTTGTGATAGGCCAGGCCTTCTTAATGTTCATTATCTTACTTGTTGTTCCAGCTGGGTTGAGCAAGGCTTGGGAATCCCACAGTCCCCATTATTCTATAAATGAGGGAATTGAGCTCAAAGAAGTACAGTGTTGTTAGCAAGTGGCATGTTGGGGTTCGAACCCATGTCGTTTATGTGAAAAGCCCACGTTACAGTATTTTGCAAACTCAGGTTGGGCAGGTGTTGTGAATGAATAAAGTAGACCAAGAAAGCAAGGGACCTAGATTTCAGGCTGCAGCCAGCAGCTGCCCTGCGGGGAAGTACCGCCAGCTCTCCCGACTACTCCTGGGAAGACAGAAATTCTGGCTTTCGTATGCAATCTCTTGATTTCTTAAGACTAATTCTGATTTCTTAAAAAGCACAAACACATCCGTGTGGGGGATGGGGTTCAGCCTGCAGGCGTCGGGCCAGCAACCTCTGCCGTATTCTCTGTTGCCTCCCTTTACTCCCCATCCCTGGTCCTGCTGCATCTAGGGTCCCCGTGGAAGGAGAAGAATCAGAGTTCGTTGCTAAAAGAGATCTTGGAAGATTTACCTGGGCCAACCCGTGGCCATTTACGGTACCTATTTTACCAAAAAGATAGGTAGGGGTGGAAAATGAAGGAATTGTACAATTGGGCAGAAGGGAGGACAAAATGTGTCTTGGCCATCCATGCTCACAGGCCTGAGCAGCCTGGCCTGGCCGCCAGCTCCCCGGGCGCCTCTGGAGGCTGCCGATACTTCCTGCTGACTTCCACTGCACACTGAGCTACCTGGGCTCTAAGGGTGCCATGGCCTCTGGGGGGACCAGGAGACTAGGGGACAGTGCCGTGGCCGCTCTTTGTGCCTGTGTTTTGAAAGTTGCCCCTCTCAGTTGGAAACAGGGGTCACTGTTCATAGTGAGATTTGACTCCTGTCCTCCGAGCTCCTGCCTCACCTAGGTGTGGGATAAGACAATGGAGTGGGGCCAGGTATCCCCTTTGCTTGCAGGCAAACACCCCCCCCCAAGGGGCAGCCCACAGAGGAAGACATCACAGTTTGGGGCAAAGAAAAGTAGATGGGGACAGAGACCTCCACTTTTTTTTTTTTTTTTTTTTTGAGGGCAGTGTCACTGGCCCTCATATGTGGGATCCGAACCAGGGCCGCTGGTGTCCCAAGCCAGCGCTTAACCACCGCGCCACTCGGCTGGCCTGAGACCTCCACTTTTTAAAAAGAGAAATGGTGTCAGAAAGGGCAGTCACAGGCGGCACTTGATCAGCTCGCTGACTTCCTTGGTGACCACTTCCTGTGTGGACGTAGGGCGGATGGGAGGGAGAGGCAGCTGCCCCAGCTGGCAGTTGTGTTCAGATCAGAGGTTGTTGAGTTAACGACGAGGCATCCTGATATTTCCTATAGCCGTTCGCGGACAGAGCACAGGATTTCTAGGCCCTTCTGTCCTTGGGAAGTTTAGACCGGAAGCACCCAGGGCAGCGGTACCCCCAGTGCACAGCACACTGCCGGGCACAGAGCAGGCGCTGTGACTGTGGAGTGATGGGGCTCAATGCTCCTGAGTTATGCTGCTCCCCCCCGTCCCCCAGTGGTCCTCCTCCTTGGTCCCTAGAGTGAGAAAGCATCCCGTGCAAACACTGCAGAGCCTAGTGTCCAGTGGAAGCCCCCCAAATCTCCCCCTCAGAGCACTGCCTGTATTAGAAGACAGTCCCCGTAGTTCAAACTCCAACTTCCAAGCAGACTTGTGGAATTCTCCATGTGTGTACGTTGGGGACTTCCTGCGGGATGTTTTCGGCATTGTGGCTGGGCACTGCTCTGTCCATCTTTCCTGGCTCTGCTGGGGTGGATTCCCAGAGCCCTAGAGTGTCTCTGCCAATAAAATCCAAGGGCTGAGGTGGATACCTCCCCCTCCCCATCAGTCCCCTGGTGTAACCAGCTGTGCATAGTGGAGGGACAGCCCCACCATGCCGCGTCAGGCCAAGCCAGGCCAAGCTGGAGCCCGGGGACCCTTTCTAACACCTGAGCCTGGAGGCACAGACCACCCATTCAGTTCCCCCATGAGGCTTGCCGTCTGCCTGGCTCTCTGCTTCAGCTCAGGTTGCTGTGCTTCCTGCGGGCAGACTAGAGGGTCTTATTTTGGTTCTCTTCCCACCTTGTCCTCATCTGCACCTTGAGGTGAGCCCTGCCGAGACTGACAGCCCACAGGCCTCCATAGATGCTTTTTGTTTCAGAAAAGTCCGTCTTTTTCCTCCTTTTTTTCTTGTGGTTTCCCAGGGTGCCCCTGGTTATTCAAGGCCGTGAGGACCCCAGCCTCCACCTGCTCCCTCCCTGTCCAGGAAGAGGCTGGGATCCCAGTGTGGAGAGTAGGCAAGGATCTGGGCTTCCAGATAAATTTGTGTCCTCGGGACAATGGCTGAAGCCTCCCTCCTTTGTAGATCAGTGACACCATCCCCCCAGGGGCTCTAGTCAGGTCAGGCCAGCTACCTGCCAGCACCGGGAATGAGCATGGCGAGTTTGAGGGGGACCGAGACAAGACTTGGGGCTCCTGTGCGTATGATGAGCCCTCCCTAGACCATCCCCTCACTCAGGAGGTGCCAGCAGTCAGTCCTCTGACACCAACTGTTCAGTGGCCCCAGAACTTTTTCTTGCCCAGAACTGAGCAGATGGCTTCCAAAACCTGCGAGACCAAGAAGGGTGGTATAGATGCCTCTAGGGAAGTGACAGTGTCATTGAGGGTCACCTGGGGGATGCAGAGGGCAGCTGGTCTGGCTCTTTCCCTCTCCCATCTGCCCCTTCTTCTCAGAGCTCTGACTGTCTCAGATAGTGGTTCCAGCCTGTGTGCCGCAGGGACATGCCCTCCAGATGACACTTGTGGCAGACAAGCATCCTGCGCTGCCCATCCTTGAGGGCACACCTGGGCTTTGGTGGACTTCTTAGCTCTTCCTGTCACTCAGGAAAACATACTGAAACACACGCGGGTGGGGCTGGTGATCATGGGGTAACCTTGAGCTTGCTTCAGTCTGTTTTCTAAAATTAAAAGCAAATATGTTGCAAATGTCAATACTTTTGATTGTTAGCCAAGGACTGGTGGTGGCATACCTCCTGGCCAGTTGATTCCACATCAGGCTTGGATTCTCTTTGTCCCTTGGCTGTTTGGTGCTTTCTGTGGAGCCCTGACCACCATCTGTCTGCTGACGATTCTCCTGCTTTCTCTGCCTGTTTCTGAGGGTGCCAAGGAGCCACTGATCTGTTTGTGCCCAGGCTCCTCCCTCTTCCAGATAAGAAGGGTGTCTGGCAGTAAGCGGGAGTAGAGGTCAGTGCCTGGGCCAGCCCCATCTTGCATCACGCTGTTCAGATGAGGCCTCTGGCTGAATGGCACAGGAGGGAACCACTCATGCAAGCCTTCTCTGAATTCTTGAGCTCCACGTGCCACCATTAGGGACTCTCAGAGGGTCAGGACCCTGCCTCAGGCCGATGGTGAAGGAGAGAGGGAGGGGAAATGGGAAGGGAGGAAGAGAATAAGGGCTCGGAGGCAGTGGTGGAGACGAGACCGTGGTGGGATAGCACCCCAGCGGCCAGCCTTCTTGGATTACACTAGGGGCTCCAGGGACTTGTGCTTTGGAAACTGGACAGTGGTGACAGGCAGAATGAGAGACAGCTGCTGACAGCCTCTCCCAGTGGGGTGTCATGGAGAGAACGTGGATGAGTTCTGCAGCCAGGCAGAGCTGTCCTCAAGGGGGACTCGGCCTGCCTGCAGTGCATGTGCATCGGACTTCCCTGAGCCCTTTATCCTTATCTGTAAAATGGTGGTGTGAGGCCAGGCTCCTAGTAGATGTGTATAAGGATTATTTTACTCCCCTTCCCCCTGGCTGAGCTTTCTGGCCATGCAGTCCCGTCTTTGGGTCCCTTCAGAGCACTGTGCTGGGCTCGGAGCCTCACTGGCAGGAGCAGAGGCCGCTGTCTCCTGGGTTTGCTCACCTGGGAGGTCAGAGGCTGAGAGCGTCCATGGAGTTTGGGCAGCTCCTCCTGTTGTCCTCATTCCAGGTTCAAAACCACAGGACTGTCAGACAGCTGTGACTTCCCGGCAGGCAGTAGAGCCTGGCACTCCTCTCTCTTGCCTCTGCCCTTGCTAGGGAGTGAGTTGGAGGCTTCGGGGCTCAGCTGATGTTCTCTGAGGAGGACTTGGAACGGACTGAGGCAGGGAGGAGTGAGGTCAGTGGTTTGCTCAGCAAAGAGGCCCGAGATAGTGACAGGCCTGTCACAGCTCCCAAGATTGCTGGCCACAGTTCCTGGCTCCCCCTTCTCCCCCTCCTGTTCTTAAGGGAGATAAAAATCAGTGATGTGCATTTATTTACCCAGTGTCCCCTCTGTGTCACTGGGGAGGGCAGAGGAGGCTCTTTTAAGGCTTCCTGGTGGCTCGCGCACACTTTTTCATTGATTACTCACTGTGTGCTCTATGGGGTGTCTGAGTAACTAACACCCAGAATGGTCCAGTAAATTGCCACCCCAATCTAATGACTGGTGGACTTGAACTTGTCTGCCTCACTACTTGGAGGCGGGTTCTTTCCGCTCTGCCATGCAGCCTGGAATGCCAGAAGGGTGTCTAAGCTGTCCCTGTCCCAGCTCCCAGCGCCACCAGAGCTGCCAAGTCTGTGGGATGGGCACGGGTGGATTTGTGGCGCTGCTGAAAATTGGTCACCAGAGCCCCCAACTGCACGTGCAAAAAGTCTCTTTGAAGTCTCACTTCTTGTCTTACAATTCATTTGCTTTTTGCATTTGACTCCGTAACCTTGCTTGTTTTAATTTAACAATTAAATTAGCCTTGCTTGTTTTAATTTAAGGCAGTGGTTTAAGTTTCTTGCTCCTGAGTACATTTGATCCTCAGGTGTCTGGATTTATCCTGAGGTAGTTTCTGCGCCCCTGGCCTCCATCTGTCCCTTGGGGGTACGGATAGCTCTGTAGGAGATGGGGGGGCACGGTCAGTATTACGAATAAAGGCACACAGCTGGGAAGGGGAAGAGGGGCCCAGTTTGGTTGGAGAGTTAGGTTGCAGTGAGGGGGCCGAGGAAGGGGTAAAGGCTAGTTTGGGTCCATATGCTAAGAAGCTCAAGACCAGGGGTTCCCATCGTACCCCAAGGCAGAGAGAGCGGTTGGTGGCTGCGTACTGGTGTTCCTCCTTGCTTGGCTCACATCCATGCACTGTCTGGGAGGCCACGAGGGTGCGTGTGCTGGGGATCCAGCGAGGGGAAGGAGGTATCTGTCCACAGAGGGCGTGCAGCCTGGTGGGAGAGGTGAGTGACATGTGGACGCACACAAGCAGGTGGGGTTCCAAGACATTCAAACTGCTGGCGTCTGCCTAACGGGTTGGCGTGGGAGAACCCAGGCCAGGGTGCTTCAGGTGAGTCGAGAAAGGGCTGAGCATGGATTCGGATGCTAGTCGAGGTTGCTGGCTCCTTGTGATGAAAAGAAAGGGAGGACAGTAATGGAGAGAGGCCCCATGAAGGAAGAATTGATGCAACTTGGTGACCAGTGAAATATGGGAGCTAGAAGAGGTGCTGCTATATAGGGGACCTGGGAAAGGCAGGCACGAGAGCCGAGTTAGGGAAATGACCCAGTGCCCGAGTCCGTGAAGCACTGACCTGTTCTGTGGCCACCTTGGGCCGTGTTCATTGCTCAGAACTTGACTGGCATGGAGTGGATAACTAGTACTGTGAAATCCACAAACATCGTGGAAAGACTACAGGCAAACTTTTGAACTTTCTGTCCCGGTCTCTGTAGGGCAGATGACTCACTTTGGAGCCTCTCCTAACCTCTGCTGGTGATTAGCAGGGTGAGAGGCCCAAGGAGCCGCCCTGCTCTGCAGCAGACTGACTTGCCTCCGAGAGCCTAGATTGCAGGGATGGACTGGATGGGTTTGCAAAAGCTGAGAAAATTTCCTGAGCCTCCTGGGTTCCAGGCGGTCTTTTTTTGTATGTAATCCGTGCTTTACCCATTGTAGGAACTGTGGGGTGGGCCTTAGACATGACCTTAAAGAGTTTGGAGTCTCTGGGTGACCTGAAGAGGTGGATGAAATCTGACCAATGAAATGCGTCCACGGTGTTCTGGGCCCTATGGGGGAGGACTGAGCCTGCTGATCCTGGACAGAGGTGGATTATTTACAGTAGAAGAGAGACTGCTGTCCTGCCAGCCCGGGCCTGCTCCTGTGCCTATGGGGGATTGGAGGGGTACAGAGTAAACCTGGGTAGCTCCTCCCACCTGCTGTTGCTTAAGCTCCTGGAACCCCATCAGATGGGGCAGCCTGATGATCAGTGGGGCGCCCTGGGTGGGCGCCTGTACAGATGGGGCCTGGTGTGGTTGGGTTTCTGGCTGGTGCTCAGGGTGACCTCTGGAGTTGCCTTTCTGCCTTTATGCTCACAGTCTCTGGTTACTTGCGCTCTATGACCTTGGGCACAAGCCAGGCACCCAATAAAGAAAGCGAACCTGCCCGCACACTTCACGAACCTGCCCGCACACTTCACGAGTCAGCCCTGCTCCTCAGCAGACAGGAAACAACCCTCCCATGGCCTGTGGAAAGCCCAGGGAAGAAATGGGTCACCTCCCACCTCTCCTGGCGGCAGATGGGAAGACTCAGCCTTCTCCCCTGGTTTCCTGTGTGACACCCCAGCCCACACTTCCTTCAGGGCGGTGAGAGGAGAATGGCAGTTCCTGTTGAGTGAGGCATGAGTCAGCCAAGGAGAAGGGTGGCTGAGTCTTCATAACCTCCAGGCACAGTTATTAAATATTTAGGTGATACTACCGTATCGGTTCTCATCCAGCCCCTTAGGGAAGGCACTTCCTGTCTGGAAGTCAAATAATAGCAATATCTTAGATTGAGACAAACTCCGAAGAGCTTAACGGTGCTGTATAAATTTCAGCCCAAATCGTGTTATCTCCTCAGAGCTTGTGCCACCAGGAATGAAGACAAATTGCAGCTAGGGAAGACAACCCTAGGTGTAGGACCCATTGATGGGCACCTGGCAGGCCGGGCCTGGAAGCAGCCTCCTCCTGGCTGCCACTCCACTGGCTGCTTTGTCTGTTCCTTCCCCATCTTCCTCCTCCTCATGGTTCCTCTGTCAGTCAGCCATTCATTCTAGCTGCTGGGGACGTGGCATCTAGAGGCCCCTGCTCTCTAGAGCTGAGTCCCTGGAGAGGAGACAGTTCGCTGACAAGAGCCCAAATTGGCAGAGAAGGCCCCTCCAGGCGATTGAGTTCCTAGTCAGTGTGCAGGCCCTGGGTGCCCGGGCTGTGTGGGGGCAGAGCGGGTCTGGCCTAATTGTGGATTGGCCCTTACTGGTCACAGATCTGCCTTTCCTCCAAGGACAGTTATCAGGATAAATATACCCAGCTCCCCATTCCTGGGGAGTTACTCACTGAGCAAAAGTACCCCGCTGCTGGGGATTAGATTACCTCTGCTCTAACTGCTCATGTGCTCAGGGCTGGGGGAGGGGGAGACCCGCCTTTCCCTTTCCTTCTACTCCTTCCTAATCTGGAAGAGTTTCAGCAAAGGGGCTGAGATGAGACCAACTACAGGCGCCAGTCCTGCTGTTTACATAGCTCCTTCCTTAGAAAGGGCCCATCCCTGCTCTCTGCTTATGTCCCTGAGCTCAGGCAGCTTTAAGGAGGCTGGGCAGCTTCTCCTCTGACACTAAGGCCACCAAGGCCCAGCAGGTGCTCAGCAGGGGGGCCCCAAACCTCTCTTGCTCGGGGTTCTAGAGCCCAACAGAATAGACAGGCCATAAGGCAGAGCCTGTCCATGACTCGTGGGGAAAGGACATGCTGAGCTGGTGCTCGTCCGGGTCTCGTATTGAATGGCAGGGATGGACAGCCTGGGCTGTTGGGAAGACTCTGGGCTCCGACAGCCGCTCGCTGCCTGTGCTGGAGCTTCCAGGGTGCTTGTTTGCTGCTCCTTCCTTCTGCTTGTCAGCTCCTGAGGAAACTGTGCCTTCCTCTGCTCGGCGATGAGAGCTGAGTTATACTGGCTTGCAGAAAGAAGATGGGTGAAACTGTCTGGTTCTTACTGTGGGCCTCTCCTAGGCCCTTCCAGGTGGGTCTTCCTCATAGCCAGAGGACCCCTGTCTTGTAGTCCTGCTGGGGCTGCCAGGTGGAAGAGGGGCGAGGGGCCCAGCACTGGGGTGGGTGTGGCTGTGGGGACTCGGGGATTTCATGCCCTAGACTTACTTGTCCTCATCCATGGAGACCTGCTGGGGAGCTTCTCTGGGGCGACTTCGTTGTCCCTAGAACTGCTGATCTGTGATTGCAGCCTCCTGGGTCCCCAGGCGTGGGATGGGATGGGGAGGCGCTCTCTCCCCTCCAGGGCTAACCACTGCCGTGTACTGAGCATGTGCTCTGTTCCAGGCACTGTGCTAAGCAAACACTGTATGTATATCCATTTTCTCATGTAATCCTTGTTCCTGTAAGGACATGGAAACTGAGGCACTGAGCAGTCTGTGTGACTCAGGATCCCCCTGCATGACAGGATCCCCCTGCATGAGTTCTAACAGCTAGTGTGCTTAGAGCCTGGGAGGAGTGAATGGCTCTGGGCCCCCCACCCCCACCCTGTACACTTGAGGGATCCTGGATGGGCCTTTATCTCACTCCCTTGGCGTCCCTTCAGCACGAGGCCTCTGGTCTTGACAGTCTTTATCTCATACTGAGAAGTGATGGGCCTGGACAGGAGGAGGAAGCCAGTTTTGGGAAAGAGCCCTGATGAGTTGTTTTTGTACTGTAGCTGGGGACGGATGTGGAGAAGGTTCATTGATTCTCTTTCACTTATTGGGTGCCATGTGTCAGTGGATCAACCTAGGTCTCCAGGGCCACAGTCTGGGGGGCATCCCCTGCCTGGGGAGCATGAGGGGGCGGGGCAGGTGCTTATTAGCCCTGGAATGCGGACAGACCGGCCCCTCTGTCCCCTCCCACCAGGGGCAGGAGACCTGCTTAACCCCCTGAGGGTTGCAGACCTGATGGCTCCCACCCCATTCTCAGGGATATAGCTCTTGGCCCGGGCTGGGCCCCGGGAAGACCTCTTCCTCTCCTCCTGGCCCCAGTGCGGGTCTGGGGCCGCCTCCCGGCACGAGGCCGAAGCCTCCGCTGCTGAGGGATTGGGATGGGGCACCTGCGGGTGGTGCATATGCGGAGGGGCGGGAGGGGGCGCGGAGAGCCTGGGCATGCGTCCTGTGGGTCCCCAGAGTCCCGCAGGCTGCGTCACTTTTGGGGCACCTCTCAAGTGATAATGTGTTACAGGCACGGGCCGGAGGCTTGGCCCCAGGCGGTCTCGTGCTCCTCATAGCCTGCTCTGTTCCTCCAGCTCAGCGGAGCTTCCCGGCATTGAAACTTAGTGCATGAGTGGCAGTGGGGCTCCCGGGTCTTCACCAGCTAGGAATTCCGTGATTGCGGGAGGTTACCTTCGGTTACTACCCCCGGCAGGGAGCCGGCAAGCCAATGGCGCCCTCTGGCGGGAAGCTGCAGAAGGTCTACACCCCTTCCTCGCCAGGGCGTAGCTGAGCGAGTGGCCTTTGCTTCTGGTGGGTTGGAGACTTGGCACTAGGTGTCCCCGTCTCCCATCTCCCCAGTTTGGAGAGAAGAACCCCTCCCTCTACACACAAGTTGGCTGAGAAGTGCCAGGGCCTGATTCAGCTGGCCCAGAGAGGCAAAAGCTCTCAGAGCCTAGGGAGAGCTCCCTTCTGCAGCAAGACTGGGGCAGTCCTGGTGGCTCTGACTTGTGTGGAGGGTCTCAGGCCTGGAGAGATGCTGAGGAAGTTTGAAGCCTTCCTTAGCCTGAATAAGTGAGCCCTGACTGCTTCTGAGACTGCCACTGTGTTCCAGGGGCCCCTATGTTCTCTGACAGCTTATTTGGGGTATGAGTAGAAGGAATCTCTGAGCCTGCCCCTAGGGTATTTAGAGCTGGGTGCCAGGCAGTAGCTGTAGCTGAAAACTGGAGGACCCGTCCCCATGGGGCACTGCCTGCAAGTGGACTCTTGTGCAGTCTTCCCTCTGCTGCCTCTGTTTACTCAAGCAGGGGAGGAGTTTGCTGAGCCTGTGAGGAGACTTTGGCCAGTAACTGTTGTGCAGCCTGTGGGGAGATAGCAGGCTCCTGCACCCACAGGAATCCACGGTAGTGGCCAGCATGTACTTCTTGGCTGCCTCCTGTATTCCTGGCTCTCTTCCCTGAGGCGTTTGTGGGGTTTGGGGGGACAGTGACCCCAAGCCCTGTCCAACAACTAAGGGGAGAGAGAGAGAAGGAAGTTACACCACAGACCCTGTGTCTGGGTTCCTCTCTGTCATCCAGAAGTTTGGAAAAGGATGTGCGTTCTCCCTGATACCCACATGTTTCACTGTGAATGTTACTTTATTACTTTGCTTTTCCCTTCAAAGCCATGTTCAGATTCTTTTCATGTCTTGCTCAGATTCTACCCATAGAAGACTTAGGAGAAGTCAGTACTTTGCATCTCACCCTGATCTCATTGGAGAAAGATCTTTTTCTGATTTTCGCAGAGCAGATAAGACCTGTGGTTTGCAGCTTCGCACGTGTATGATAGCATCTGCTATCCCCTATAAACTATCCCAGTTGACCAAGGAAACTGAGGCTCAGGGAAGCTAAGTGGTTTGCTGTGTGGCCATGGTAATGGAGAGAGCAGCTGGGACTTGAACTTAGCTCTGGCCCGACTCCAGAACTGGAGATCTTTTGTCTCTGTATCCCAGGACCGTGCCTTCTGACCCACAGATGTATCCGTGTCGAAAAGAGCCCGTTGAAATCATAAACCAGAAGCCAGCCTATAAACCAACGAGCCAGAGTTAGTCAGGTCATGAGTGATGGGGGAGGTGTTCGGTTCAGAGGGCAGCAGTGTCCCTGACTCAGAAGGTTTGACAGGGAAGGTGAACTATCTTCTGTTGAGTGTCTGGAGACCAAGAGACCCAAGCTCAGATTCCAGCTGTGTCACTTCAACCAGCTTTGGCAGTGTTGGGGTGTGACTACCTCTGAGCCTCCGTTTTACCATCTGGGCTAGGGTTGTGAGGCAGGTGACACAGGTGAAGGTCCTGGCACGTGGTAGCTGGTCCTGTTACCCCTGTGGGGTGGCACTTGTTGCCTGCTCCGGGGAGCCCAGCTGGCCCTGCCCATGATGGAGCAGGAGAGACCCGGCCCTCGCTGGACTGGGGCCAGAGGAAGTGGGGACACTGCACTAAGCCAACGCAGCAGGTGTGGCCATGGAGAGGCCACTGGGATTGGCCCTGGGCACTGGCTCCTTTGCTGCTGTTACCTAGACACACTGACTCCCTCTAGTTCCGGTTTGTTCGAGACAGGAAGCCAGACCTCTTCCAAAGGACCTGGAGGGGGAGGGGGCCTCAGGAACTGACCTTCCTCAGAAGTTAGGAGACCTGTGCTGGGCTGCGGGGCCAGTGTCCTGGGTCTTGGAACAAGCTTCCCTTCTGAGCAGCTGGGTAGGTGCTGGGGGTAGGTATGACCGGCCTTGGGGGAAGGAGGGCAGGCAGGCAGCTGGGAGAAGGTATGGGCTGGCCCACCAAGGCCCTGGTGAGGGCCTGGCTTCCCTTTTACTTCTTCCGAGCAGGGGTGGGGCTGGGGACAGGGCCACGAGAAAGGATCAGACTGGCAGCCCTCAGAGCCTGGGCCCTGTCATTCAGGAAGTTGTATTGTTTAAGTATGGCATCATCGTGTGATCATAGGAAACAGCCTCTTGCAGGCTAGATTTTTGGGGTTTGGGGCTTCTGAGAAGTCAGCTGTCCTGTAATTCTCTGTCTTTGTGATCTAGGGCAAGTCCCACCACCTCTCAAAGCTAGTCTCCCCATCTGTAAAGGAAGGCTCGGAATCCCATCTTGTAGGGTAGGAGGATTAACTGAGCAACAATGAAGGCCAAGTGCCCAGCACTGGGCCTGTCCTCAGTAAATGGCAACCGCTGCTTTCTGATGATTGTTAAGGGCCTGGGACCAAGCCCCCCGCAGGTCACCAGGGAGGTGAGAGTGAGCAAGTCGGTGAGCACGACAGGAATGAGGGTGTGGCATGTGGGGCCAGGCTCTCTGCTGTGGGGCTGCTGAGGGTCCCGGGAGGGGAGGGGTGAGGAAGGGGGAGATCAGAAGTTCCTCCTCCTTCCCCTTTAACTGTACCCTTTTTGTCGGAAGACTAGGGAGATCTGGGGCCCTCCTGTTGTCTGCCCAGTGCCTGGGTAATGGAAGCTTGTACTCGAGGGCCCATTCCACTCCCTTGCTGCTGTTAAAAGCAGAATGGTGGGGCCCTGGAGCCTCTGGGGCCAGGCTGCTTGCCAGGCTTCTGCAGAAACAGCCTACGGAGCAGTCCTGTGCTCACCCCCACCCGCTTCGGCCGAGGGGGTAGGGAGCCTTGCACCAGCCTCGTCCCAGCCCCCACCTCCCCACAGACCTCACCCCACAGCCCAGAGCCTGGGACGGAGCTTGGAGCCTGGGCTTTTGCTTCTACCTGGCCAGGAAGACAGTACCACTCCAGGAGCCCCCTCCAATCTGGGGGCTTAGAAAGCTTAAGCTCTTGGAAATTAAGTGGGACCTGGCACTGCCTGGGCCCCTCCCCGTGACGTGGGCCCCTCCCGCCCATTCTCTCCGCCTTGCCCTGCGGAGTCAGAGCACTGCGTTCCAGGAAGGCATTTCTGACTCTCAGCCAGCCAGCTGCACAGCCCTGTCCGGAGAGAACACAGGTGCCTGATCCTCAGAGGTAGGAGAGCCCCAAGGGCAGCCCCCGGAGCCTCCAGAGCACCTTCAGTCCGGGGCTGGAGTGAGAGGTCAGCTTTGGCAGCTAGTTCTTAGCCAGGCTGGGCTGGGGCTGATATCTTCCTGACCTGAGGCTGGTCATTTTTCCAGTGGGCGGAGCAGGTGCTCAGAACTCATTAACACTTGAACGCAGGCAAAGAGGGCACTGCTGTTGGCCGAGTTTGTCCCCAGGATCCCTGGTTCTTACTCTCTCCCTGTGTCTTCTCTCTGCAGACGCCCTGCTGGAGGACTTGGAGTCCACCACCTCCCACATCTCCAAAAGGCCCGTGTTCTTGTCCGAGGAGACCCCCTACTCCTACCCAACTGGAAACCACACATACCAGGAGATTGCTGTGCCGCCCCCTGTCCCCCCACCGCCGTCCAGCGAGGCTCTCAATGGCACCATCCTTGACCCCTTAGACCAGTGGCAGCCCAGCGCCTCCCGATTCACCCACCAGCAGGTAGGTCGACACAGGGGCTGTGGCCCCCGGAGGCTTTGGAGCTAACGGAGCTTCTGCAGCAGCAGCTTGGGGAACCAGGTGGGGAGTGGGCTCAGGGGAAGGGGAGAGGGGCCAGGAAGCATCCAGCTGTCCCCACCAGAAGCCACGTGAGGGAGGCCAGTGACCAAGTGTTAATCACCTGCCTCCAGCCCGAGTGTGGAAAGTCCCTGGTGAGCAGCAGCCTCCTGGGGGTGACTCGGGCTGTTCCTTTTCCTCACTTCGGAAAGGCTCTGAGTGCTCTCCTTCCTACAGCCTCAGTCCCCGACGCCCGCGTACGGCTCCGGTGCCAAAGCGCCCAGTGCCTCCATTCCCCAGGACGGCGTCGGCCCTGCATGTCCCCGAGCCGGTGAAGAAGAGCACGTCTACAGGTGCTGCCCCGTCCCTGCCTGCGCACCTTTCCCTCCTGCTTGGACACCCCGGGGGCCAGCTGGGGCCGGAGGCCGCTGAGGCCAGGGTTCTGCCTCAGGGGTCACTGGGCCAAACTGCAGAAAGCCCGGAGGCTCCTGGCCAGCTCATAATGCCTCTTGATTGGCCCAGTGGCCTTATCATTGCCATCTGCTGCCACCTCCGTGTAGCAGCTGTCACGTCACCCCACGTAGCTAAGGAACTGAGGCAAGACTTCCTTCCTTGCCTCTTCTTACCACATCCCTTCCCCACTTTCTGTCCTCTCACTGGGGGAGACATCTAGCCCCTTCACCTGATTCTGGAGAATTTGGGGGTCGCTAAAGTGGGGGCACATCTCTCATCGTGATCTTCCCTTTGCCTCTCAAAGCTTCCCCAACAAGCAAAAATCAACTGAGCCTTCACCCACTGTGATGAGCTCCTCCCTGGGCAGCAACCTTTCTGAACTCGACCGCCTGCTGCTGGAACTCAACGCCGTGCAGCATAACCCGCCAGGCTTCCCTGCAGGTAGGGCTGGGTCCCCCGGGCAGGGGCCTGCCGCATCCCCAGCCCCACCCTCTGGCTTCTGGATCCCCAGAGAGCTCAGGGTTGAGCAGCCTTTCTCTCTCGCTCTTCCTAGATGAGGCCAACTCAAGCCACCTGCTGCCTGGGGCTCTGGGCTCCCACTATGGCATCCCAGAGAATAACAGCCTGCTGGGCAGCAAAGCCGGGCCCCTGATGAAAGAGAAGCCCAAGCGGAATGGGGGCCGGGGCCTGGAGGACGTGCGGCCCAGTGTGGAGAGTCTGCTGGATGAACTGGAGAGCTCCGTGCCCAGCCCTGTGTGAGTATCCACACATACAGTGCCCGTGCTCTGTCTGCCCACTTAACCCCCTTGTCAGCCATTCCCTCCACAAGTCCCTGCTGATTGCCAGGCCCTGCACCAGGCACTGGGGGATAGGCAGGAGTCCTCTATTCCTGCCTTCAGGAAGCCTGCCTTCCATTAGGAAAGACAGACAGCGTGCACGCTGAGGGCGCCTGCGGCTTAATCGCTGTCAGCACAGGCTTTGGAGCCACACAATGGGGTTCAAACCTTGGCTCTGCCCATACGAAGTGTCATCTCTTAAGCCTTAGTTTTCCCATCTGTAAAATGGGGTTAAGAGCTGTGGGGTAACGGGGATAAGGCCACCCACCTAACGGGTGAGAACCAATCATACATCGAATGGTTCATACATTGAAAGCATATTGAATGGTTCCTGGCTCACGGCACATGATGTACATGGTAAGTGCTTTCTAAATGTTAGCTCTTCTCCGTGTGACCCTGACTTTGGAACAACTGCACATGTACGTGCAGAGCTGTGGAGGGTACGCTGGGTATTTGGGCTTGTTTAACAGACAAGCTTGAACTTGGGCTGGAGGGCCAGAGGCATCTTCCTGGGAAAGAAGCCGTTTGAGCGGCCGGCTCTCTCTCCTCCCACCTCGGCTCACCTTAGAGCTCTGTCCCCCTGGCTGACAGCAGCCCCCGCCCAACGATGGGTCCCCTGGAGAGATTGAGAGCTGGTGGGCTTTGGAGGAGTTGGGGGTGACGGGACCCCACTGTCAGAGCTGACATGTTGATCCCCTGAGGAGGGGAGGGCCACTCTGGGGGAGCATGGGGCTCAGCTCTGGGGTTCCCGCTGATGTCCTGCCTGCCCTGCAGCCCCGCCATCACTGTGAACCAGGCAGAGATGAGCAGCCCTCAGCGAGTCACCTCCAGCCAGCAGCAGACACGCATCTCGGCCTCCTCCGCCACCCGGGAGCTGGACGAGCTGATGGCCTCACTGTCTGATTTTAAGGTACCCACAGGCCCCCTTCCCTGCCCTGTCCCTTCTGTCTCCCCCAGCCTTCTTCTCCTGTACCTCAGTGTAAGTAGCTGGAACTCAGCCCCTCAGTTTGGATGCCTTGCCCCAAGCCAGGGAGCCTGCAGTGTCTTGGCCTTGCCAGGGTCCGGGGTAGGGAGGGCCAGGCCAGGCCAGGCCGGTGGGGACTGAGCTGCCTTGCAGCCTGGGAAGGGAGAGAAGCACTCAGCAGGGACATTCCTTCCCCCTGGGGTGCTCCCAACTCCCAGCCACCCAGGGAGGGGATCAGGAGGCTGGGACAAAGGGCCTTGTGTTGATGGCTGCTCTTGGTGGGGGAGGGCATTCTCTGCTGGGCCCTGTGGGCCTCCGGGTCCTGTGCCCGAGAGGTCATTTGCCCTGGAGCCCATCTCCCACGCTGGCTGTCCCCGACACGTCTTCTTTCTTTGTGTCTGGCTTCTGAGTCCACAGGCCTCCTTTGCCAGGCTCCTCTCTTGCCCCTTCTCCCTCCACGGGCCTCTGAGTCCTCACAAGCTCTGTCTGTGGGAAACCTAACCCGTCTGTGGGAAACCTAACCAGGCTACTGGGCCAGTCCTGCATGTGGCGCCTCTTCCCCTCCCTCCCCTTCCGGGCCTCCCAGGCCTGCCAGGCCCGAGATGTTTTATTGAAAAGATGCGGTGCCTCCATGGGATTGATATTGACCGAGCTCTTCAACAGTTGCTGACTACACTTTTTCATGTGGTTCGACCTTTTGCACATGATTTAGGGAATCTGGGAAGGGGATTGAGAGGTCCATGAGCATTTAGCCCTGATGGTGCCGGCAAACCTCCCTTCCATTGGAGTTTCGTGGTGGGGGATGGGAGCAGGCCTGAGGTGAGGGCCCGAGCTGCTGGCAGTTCTGAGCAGCCAAGGGCAGCATCAGACATTGTTGGACCCAGGCATTGACCTAAGGGAGCCCTGCCCGAGCACCCTGGAGAGTGATGATGCCCCATGAGAAGCTGGGCTGGTTCTCTCTGTGCCCCTAGAGCAAGGTCTCGGGCATATAGGGAAGCTGGGTTTGTCTGGGAGCGACCGAGCTGAGAATCGAGCCAAGGTTGGAGCAGGCAGAACAGCTGCCTGTGGCTGACTCTCCCTTGATGGGGCCTGGGCTGACCTCCCTGGTCACCTGTCTCCCGTGATCACCTCATGTTAGCCTTTTCTCTCTCCTACCTACTCTGACGGGGTGGCCTCATAGGCTTTGCTCAGTGGCTGCTTTCTGCTGCCTGGGTTTGATGGGGGCCGAGGACATGGAGCCCAGGAAAACCTTGTTGGGCCTCATGCTTCCGCTTTGCAGCCTCCCTGGTCAGTGTAGACGGTGCTCTCAGAGCCCCAAGGCCAAGCCTGCCTCTTGCAGTGAGCTGCTTTCCTCACCTCTCCCCTTCCATCTCTCTCTCCTCTCCCCTCTGCCTTTTGTCTTTCTCCTCCTCCAGACCAGCTCCTCTGCTGTGGCCTTGAGTTCCCTGGGGCCGCTGCCCAACTCCGCTCCATCCTCACACCACATGCTTCCTTGTCCTTCTCCTCTTCCTCCTCCTCCTCTTCCTCCTGGGCCCTCTGTTTTCTTGCCATCCACGACTAAACCCTCCCCTGGAGGCCACAGTCACACCCCGGAGGTCCTCTGTGTTGAGGATAATGATAATGGACAGGGACTTTTACCCCCTGTGGCCCCCAGCTGGCTTGATTTGGCTGGCCTCACGGCGACTGCTGGCCTCAGAGTAGCACCTGACACCCCCAACTCAGGGTTTCCCTCTGTGGAGGATTGTCTGGGGCCATTTGGTACAGAGAGTCAAGCCCGAGTGTGGAGGGATCTACCAAGCCTCACAAGTGAGGGTTCCAGGGCTCCCCCCAGCCACACTCTCCCCGGAGCTGGGTGTGTAGGTTTCCAGGAGTCTAGAGACCTCCAAGGGCTGTCGGCCAACCCTGTGCACCCAGAAGAGGCTGTGGCTGCCACCTGGAAGCGGCCGTGGGGTGTGGAGATGTTCAGGCCCGAGACTCCCCGTGGAGCTACGCCCAGCTTCCAGGAATTAACTGAGCCAGCTGTTGTGGCCGTGGACCGTCAGGCCATCTTCCCAGATACCTGGAGCCTCACGAAGGACCGTGGACAGCGCAAGGAGAGGGCAAGGCCAGAGCCAGTGGGGCTGGAGGGCAACTGCTCTGCCCCCCTGGACGAGGGGCTGTTAGGTGGACAGCCATCCACAAGGGGGAGCCTGGTCGGGCCAACCCAGGGACCCGAGACCCCCAGGAGGCCAGAGGGCACCACCGAAGCTGCTGCTGAGGCCACGAGGGAACAGCCGGAGCTTCCACATGCCACGGTCATGGACACGCCCAACGCCACCGAGAGGATTTCCACCTCTGGCCAGGCAGGCGCAAGCTTGCACAGCTGCTGGGCATGGCCCCCGGCGGGCCTGAGTGTGGGCCACTCCTGGCTAACCGCATGCAGCCTCCCACTCCGTGCATGTCTGCTTGGGCAGCAGCCAATCCCAAGATCCTGTGGCCTGTGCCCCTGACCAGCACTCGGCAATGGGCTCCATGGGGCCAGTGGAGCTCCGTGGGCCCGGGAATTTCTCTTTAGCGACAGCCCACCTCTTGCTTGTTTAAGGCTTTTCTCTGTAGATGAGCTCCCCCTGACATCCTGAGGTGATGTGTGTGGAATGGTTAGAAGCATGGGCTTTGGGACCAGATAGAACTGAATACAAAACCTGCCTCCAGCACTTGCTGCCTGTGTGACCTTGGGCAACCCCCTGCCAGCCTCAGTTTTCTTGTCTTTGAAATGGGGGTAATAATAGTCCATTTTCCCCCGAGGTTGTCAGAGGATTAAATGGGGTAATGCCTGGAACATGCTTAGAGCACAGCGCACGGTCCTCAAAAAACTGTGGCTGATGTTACTATTAGTGTTATTTGCTGCTGTTTTTATTATTTGCTTCTTGCTTGATTAAAACTTCATCCCCTTTCCAAAAACAAAACAAAACAAAAAACTAAAACCACTACGAACTAGTAGGCTATGATATAAACATGAAAAACTGGTTAAAAGCAGGATGGCTCAGCTAAAAAAAAACAAAACTGGTTAAAAGATTTGGGAGGAAAGACCACATTTTTTATTATAAATCAAAAAAAGAAAGAAAAAGCCTTATGCACTTTCAAGAATGTCCACTTACATTCTCTCAAAGAATTCTCATATTAACCCTGTAAGGCGACCAAGAAAATACTATAACCCCATTTCAAGGATGGACAAGCTGAGGCCCCTGGAAGTGAAGTGTCTTGCCCAAGGTCATTGCCGACTTGGAGGAGAGTGCTGGGTGCAGGGAGTCTGCACTGCCCCCTGCCTCCACCGCACCTCAGCTTGGCTCCTCTCTGGTGGTTTTGTGCTGCCTTTCCCTCCGTGGGGCACCTGAGTGTGGACTGAGCAGCACTGGCCGAGCCCAGAGTGGGACTGTGACAACTTCCCCCTCCCCCCTCAGATCCGCTCCGTGATCAGGAGGAGCCGGGAGACGGGCCATGCGCACCCCATGTCCCGGGAGCCCTCCCCTCGCCGCCGGCTGGACCCTGCCACCCTGAGCAGGACCCCGTCTCAGGAGCAGCTCATCGCAGAGCTGCAGGGCCGGCTGGGCATCCAGCCGGAGGCGGAGGAGGCAGCAGGGGCAGCGGGGGCCCCCGCCGAGGACTGGATGACCGAGGGCGTCATCATCACTGTGCAGCCGCGAGGGAGGCGGGCTGGGGGGCAGCTGGTAGAGAAGGTAGTGGGGAGATGCCAGGGCTAGGTCAGGGCCAGGGCAGCAGGCCTCCCGATTCCCCGCAGCGCTGGCTGGAGGGGAGACTGGGTGTGTGCGTCCGGGGGCGGGGGCAGGCTGGCCTCACTCTTGGTGTCAGAGTGGGAAGGCCTGGGGGAGCCTGGGGACACCACCTCTCCCAGCCCTCGCTCGCTGAGCTTGTTTCCTCCATCTTCTTCATCTCTCTCCTTCCTTTCTTCTCCCCAGGTTGTCTTCCCTCCCGGCTCTCCCATTCCCCTGAGAAGAACCTTCTCTGTTCTGCCTTCTCCTCCTCCTCCTGTCCCTTTGCTCCAGCATCACGGAGACGCCTCGGCCAGCAACTCTCCTCCCCCACCCAGCCTGCCTACCCCTTCCACTCGGGGGCCCTCAGCAGTCCCCTGTGGTTCCCCTGAGGTCCAGAGTGCTGGGGCAGGGCCACGGCAAGAGGATGCACAGGGCCCCGCCCCTCCCTCTCCTGTGCCCCACACTTCGAGATCCGTGGGCTGCCAGACTGACGAGGACCCGCTCTTCCCCCCGATGCAGGCAGGCCCCGGGGCCCCAGCACGAGCCCTGCTTGTCCCCACGCTGCACACATGGACACGCATGCACGTGTGTACACACCCACCTCCCCTCCCGCCCCCGTTGCTCCAGCCGCAAACCCAGCACAGTACCACAGTCCTTCCTCAGACCTTGCCTCGATCCTGGACCCTCACTTCACTTGATGTCTGCACTCCCACCCGGGGACATCAGCTGTCCTCTGGCTTCCCTGCGGGGCTTCCTTCTGCCTGCAGCTTCCCATCGCCCCTCAGTCCTGCCTCAGGCTCCAGCTGAGGAAGCCATTCCCTGAAGGGAAACCAATGCCGTTCCTCCCTCTGCAGCCCCCAGGCCCCGTACCTGGGAGTCCCTCCCCTTCCTGGGTCCCCTGCCTTTGGTTGGCTCACCTACCTCTCTCTCTTCTCTCCCTGGGCCTCTTCTCTCTGGGTTGTTTTTCTCTAGACATTTTCTCCTGATTTTAGTACTGCCAGTGGGGGTGGGGCAAAGAAATCCTCTTACCACATTCTAAATTCCCATTTGTGAAGTGGTCCAATCACAAGGTCTCTTTTTCTTCCTTAATAAAAAAATAAAATTTCTTATCTTTGTTTCCTCCCCTATCTAAGATCCAGGGCCTGGAACAAAGAGTGGATGGAGAGCTGGCAGCCGGCTGGCCTCCGAACGGCAGGCAGAGCAGCCCCGAAGGGCAGGACGAGGGAGGGGTCAGTGCCAAGGCTGGGGGCGCAGTGTGCTGCTTGCCATGTTTCCCTGGCCTCGGTCAGGCTGCTGGGGTGCCGTGAGCCCCTCTGACCGCCAGCATGTCTTATGGATGTCACTCCCACCTCTAGGGCTCTTGAGGCCCCTGGAGGAGGTTGCACTTCTTGCTTCCATCAGCCCATCTGTCCGGAGGGAGAAAAGCCCCCTGTGCCACGATGCTGTGAGACGCCACCCCCAAGCCCTGGAAGTCCTGACCTGCCCTCTCTGTCTCCACAGTTCATGGCCCAGGGGAAGACGGGGAGCAGCTCTCCCCCAGGGGGACCCCCAAAGCCTGGGAGTCAGCTAGACAGCATGCTGGGAAGCCTGCAGTCTGACCTGAACAAACTGGGCGTCGCCACGGTCGCCAAAGGGGTCTGCGGGGCCTGCAAGAAGCCCATCGCTGGACAGGTGATGGGAGGGCGGGGCAGGGGAAGAGGGGTGGCAGGTGGGCATGGGGACCTTTGCTCCCCGGGGAAGGGTGCTCCCATGGCCTTGAGCCACATCCTGCTTACCTCCTCAGGTCGTGACAGCCATGGGGAAGACGTGGCACCCAGAGCACTTCGTCTGCACCCACTGCCAGGAGGAGATCGGGTCCCGGAACTTCTTTGAGCGGGACGGACAGCCCTACTGTGAAAAGGACTATCACAACCTCTTCTCCCCGCGCTGCTACTACTGTAACGGTCCCATCCTGGATGTGAGTTCCTGGGCAGCACACCAGCTCATCTGAGGCTCAGAGAGATCATGTCACATGCCCAAGCGCATGCAGCTTAGCGTCACAATAGAGCCATGACCTTGACTGCTTGTGAAGATTGAAGGAGGGAGAGCGAGCCTGGCATGTCCCCTCCGTTAATGACTCAGAATTCTCAGGGGTATTCAGAGCATAGTTAGGAGAGACCCCCATCTTGGCAGTGTTTGCTCTTTCCTTGGCTGGGAGCTGGGGCTGGGGGTGGGAAGGACAGCCTTGCCTCTGAGTCTCAGTTGCGGGATCTGTCTAGTGGGGTGGCAGCTCGGCTCTTGACCCCACACTTTGCTTTACAGAAAGTGGTGACAGCCCTTGACCGGACGTGGCACCCTGAGCACTTCTTCTGTGCCCAGTGTGGCGCCTTCTTTGGTCCTGAAGGTACAGACCAGCAGACCAGCTTGCTGCCCCTGGGAGTGTCGGGGAAGCTGCTGATGGTGGAGTCAGGGGGGCTCCATCTCCAGAGGGCCTAACCCTGCCCCCCCAAACCACTCCTTAGGGTTCCACGAGAAAGATGGCAAGGCCTACTGCCGGAAGGATTACTTCGACATGTTTGCGCCCAAGTGTGGCGGCTGCACCCGGGCCATCCTGGAGAATTACATCTCGGCCCTCAACACCCTCTGGCACCCTGAGTGCTTTGTGTGTCGGGTAAGGAATCCCCACCCCGGCATCTGGAGGCCCCCAGGAGCGGGCAGTGGGGAGAGAAGGGCCCCCCCTCCCTGCTCTCCAGATCCAACGTGGTGGCCTCACTTGGGGTTATTAATGGGGTGAGAGGCAAGGGTGGACTTCCTCAATTCCAGGGGTTTCCTGGGATTGGTTATGTTCGGGAGAAGGGCATGTGAAAATTAAATGAGATAATGCAGGCATTTCACAGCCTCCATGGAAATGAGCATTGGTTTCCAAGCTGCAATCTGGAGGGTGATGGGGGCCCACAGATGTGATTAGGGATCCAGCAAGGGACTTCTGACCAAATGAGTTTGGGAAACACTGTTCACTGCAGGACTTCTCAGGGCGTTTTATACCTAAATGTGCATGTGACTCTCCACACAGGAATGTAGGATGCAGAGTTTGACCTTGGAACCCCTTTTTCAGCACCAGGGTTTTGGGGCACACCATTACAGCCTCCTGGTTAAGTGCCGAGGAGTCAGCCCTATGTTTGAATCTTGCCTGTGCAACTTAGTAGCTGCATGACCTTGGGCAAGTCAACTTGACTTCCATGCCTCAGTTCCCTTCTCTTTGGGGAGAGTTCAGTCGTGTTTAGGGCCACACATGGCATGTAGGACGTGCTTATTAGCAAGTGGGAGTCCTCACGAGTGTGACCATGACTGTCTCCTGCCCCGGGCTGAGCCCCTTCCCTCCGCCTCACCCCCTCTTCCGCCCGGCAGGAATGCTTCACGCCGTTCGTCAATGGCAGCTTCTTCGAGCACGATGGGCAGCCCTACTGTGAGGTGCATTACCACGAGCGGCGCGGCTCGCTGTGCTCCGGCTGCCAGAAGCCCATCACCGGCCGCTGCATCACCGCCATGGCCAAGAAGTTCCACCCGGAGCACTTCGTCTGTGCCTTTTGCCTCAAGCAGCTCAACAAGGGCACCTTCAAGGAGCAGAACGACAAGCCTTACTGTCAGAACTGCTTCCTCAAGCTCTTCTGCTAGGCGCCCTCGTCCCTTCATCTGCCCTGTCCCCTGGCCCAGCCTTCCCAACTGCTACTGTGACCCAGAGGCCTCGCCCAGGGGTGAAGGGCCAAGCCCGACTGAAACTGGAACCCGTGTCCTCAGCTGTGCGGGGGGGCAGGAGGGCCTCGAGGGGTCCTGCCTGCGTCCCCCACCCCCGCCAGAGCCTCTGGGCATCCTCCCACCTCCTGCAGCTCTCCCCAGGCTGCCAGCTCTTCATCCTCCTCGGAGATGGGCGCTGGAGGGCCCCACCCCACGAACCTGCCTGGCCAGGCCAGCACCCCACACTGGAGCCATCTCTTACTCATATTTTGGCAGTATAGCCAGGGGGAGGGCAGGCAGCGTCAGATGGGGTCTCTTTTTATCCTTATTTCCCCCTTGACCTACTTATCCTTGTTCTGAGAGTATTGGGGGACACTTGACCCCCTCCAGACAATGCCAGCATAAATCCATCCATCCAACTGTCGAAGTGCCAGGGGCTGCGAAAGGCTCCGTGCGCTCTCCTGCCCTTCCAGTCCCCCAAGGCCTGGGTGACTGCCCCCCAACCCCCATAACTGCTCTGATTCTACTGAGACAGGCCTCTCCAGCAATAATGTTTTATAATCACTTCCTCCGTCTCTGGGGATGGCGTGAGGTGGGGCGTTTCACCTCGTGCCTGGACACTGTACCGACTGATAGATTTCTACACTGAGGCTTGAATTCGTATTGTCTGAGTTGCTTTTACTTCTCTATACAAAATGATTTTGAAGAGATTTTAAAGACATCCCCTTTTGTATTCTCCTTGTCCACTACCACTGGTTCTGATCTTGGCTGTGGTGTGGGGTTTGCCTTGTACTGAGGGCTTGGGGTGGGGAAGCAATTTGTATTTTATTTTTTCTTAGCATAAGCAGGGGAACTGGGAGCAGCTCTGAATCCTCCCTTCTGTAACTTCATGGCTCACCAGGACTGTTTTATAACTGCTGTATTTTGAAACCCTTTCTTTACTACCCAGGCCAGCAAACTCTTAACCGAAACTAGCCTAAGGGTATCTTGCCCTTTGGGGCCTAGAAGTCTAAACCTCATCCGTCCTGTTCCGGAGGGAGGAGAAGGGGAAAGTACACTTTGGGGGTGCTGTTTCCTGGCCAAGCCATTGGGAGTGCCTGCTTCCCTATGAACTCTTTGGCATCAGAAAGAACCCATCGAACTCTTGGCCTCCTCAGTGCTTCTCTGGGGCCCCTCCTGCCTTCTCAGGAAAGCCGGTGTCTGATTTTGACCATTGGTCTTGTTGATTCCACTGGGCGCATCACTTCGCCAAATTTCCTGCCCTCCTTGGAAACTGGAGGTCTGGGGAAAAGGACCCAGGTTATTGCAAGGTCACCTGATAGGATTCTGTGCAGACGGACAGGATCCTGCTAAAGCCGTGGGAAGCCCCCAGAGCTCTCTCCCCCAAGGATGAAACAAGCAGGCAGGCCTGGGGTTCCTGGTCAGCAGAAAGGGGCCCCAGTGGGGTCTAACAGTAAGATCCAAACCCCTCTGTTAGCCTCATAGCAGAGGCTGAGTTCCCTGGGGTCTCAGAAGAGGGTCCCTCCTTCATGGCAGGGCTGGGAGCAGCCAGGTCCTCTAAAGGTCTGATGTCTCCACTTCCACCCATAGGCCTTATTGCTCTGTTTACAGTGACCTGCCCCGGGCCCCTCCCCTGGAGGACTAGGGTTTCTGGGGTCCACCCTCTGGGTCAATGGTTATTTGATGATTTGATTTTAAGTTTCTTTTCTGTAAACTTTTAACCTGGCTTTTCCCCATTTAAATTCCTGTGATTTATGCCAATAAAGTTTGCCATTATTTTGACCTGTGCCTAGTGCCTTTTCTTTGTGGTCTGAAGTTACAACTTAGTCCCAGAAGAGACCAAACCCTCCCCAGACTCAAAATGACCACAGTTTGAGGCCAAATCATAGACATTTCTTTTACTTGAGGCAAAAAGCGCTGAGGATGGACCCTGCCCCACAAGACACTGATCTGTGGTCGCAGGTCCTCCTGGCTCCCTGTAGGAGCTTTGTTGGTGGGGGAAGGCTGGGAAACAGCCTTCTTGGGCCCTGTGAGGGTGGGGGGTGCATGCTTTGCCATGATTCCTGGAGGGCATGTTCACATAGGCCTGTGGGTGGCCTTACACTCATTTGCAGGCGGGGAAAGAGGTTCATAGGGGAGAACCAACATGCACAAGACAAACCTCTGAGTGAGCACAGACAGGATGTGAACCCAGGGCCTGCCTCTGCCTGTGACCAGATGCCGCCACCCCCACGTGCTGGCACAAGACAGTGTAGAACCTTCCCAACTGAAGGAAGCTGATTTACCCTCGACTATTGCTCTCTACTGCCTCCTGGTAGTCATGTTCATATTTGCATGCTTCTTGCTCTTGTCAGAGCCAGAACTCCAGTCCAGGGCCCTACTGGAGCTTGCTGGACAACTGTTACCCCTTAAACTTCCACAATTTCCCTGTTTGGAATGGCCCTCCAAAGCAGCATGTTGAATTCTAGTCTGAACCCTGTCCATTTCACAGCGACCTCAGAAGTGAAAATTACCTTTAACCCTCACACCAAGATAGTTACTTGGTGTATTCTTACAGCCAAAGTCGGATTTATTTTATTTATAGAAATGGATATGGTACACTTCCTTGTAATTTGCTTTTTCACTCAAGTGTACTCTGTGAGTATTTTCCCAAGTCAATAAATAGACAGCTGCAACACTTTATAATAGTTTCATAGTACTCCATCATATTGATGTACTACAATTAGAGATGATGTTTATATCATCAGACCAGGGATGTCCTTGAAAAGGTACTATGTGAGTATGTGTATACTTGCAAAAATGCATTTGGGGGAGACACTCTTGGGGTTTGGAAGGGACTATAGCATAGTGAGGCCTTGCTCTGAGATTTCAGTCCTGAAGCCATCATTTACTGACTGAGGGACTTGGGCAAGTTATTTAATCTCTGTGTGAATTTTTTCATCGATAAAACGGAAATACTAAAACCACCTCCTCAGGTGATTGTTGCAAAGATTTACAGTGGTAATGTGAACAAAGTGACTTGCTGAGCATGCAGTAATACCTTGTCATCAAAAAGGGATCTTAGCAGTAATTAACTCCAGCAGTTCTGGAAACCCACTCATCATCAGAGGCACTAGGAGGCTTTAACACAAAACACAGAAATTTCTAACTTGGTCACATGCAAAGGGTAGAGATAGGGAGAAACCCTTCTGCCCTAGGATCTAAGCTCATTCTTAAAAAAAAAGTATTCATACAGCACAATTGTTCAAATAAACATTGAGTGAATGTATAATAAAAGAAGCTGGGGGGCCGGCTGAGTGGCGCGATGGTTGAGGGCTGGCTTGGGAAGCCAGCGGCCCCGGTTCGAGTCCCACATATGAGGGTCAGTGACACTGCCCTCAAAACAAAATTAAAAAAAAAGAAGCTAACATGCAGTTTCCTCCTGCATTCCAGGAACTGTGCTACGTCTTAACACGTATCTCATGTAATCCTCCTAACAACTTTAGAATGTGGATACATTCCCCATTTTACAGATAAGGAAAGGAAGCAGAGTGTCTGCAAGGCAAGACCACTTCCCAAGATGACCTAGATAGCAAGCGGCAGAACAAAGATATGGATCCAGGTCGCCTGACTGCAAACTCTGTATTCATTCATTTATTCAACAAATATTTATTGTATGTCTACTATGTGCTAGGCACAAGGCAAAAATATCTGCCTTGTGGAGCTTGCATTCTCGCAGGAACAAACAATAATGTAATAAATTATACAGTGTGTTAGAAGATGTAAGTGCTATGGAAGCAATAGAAGACTAAGGGGGGAGTGGGAGTGGAGTATTTTTTATTTTAATTTTTTTGTCATTTTAAGTAGGGCAATCAGGGTAGGCTTCGTTGAACAGGTGATATTTGAGCCAAGGCTTGGAGGTGTTAATTCTTGTGGACATCAGCAAGGAGCCTTCAGAAAGGGGGAAATAGATAGTGCAACAGCCCTAAAGGGGGCGCATTGTCTGGCTGGAAGAGAATGAGTAGGTAGAAAAATAGGAGATGAGCTTATCGGGGTAGAGTTGGGGAGCAGATCATGTAGGACCTTGTAGGCAGTTTAAGTTTTCCGGTTTTTACTTGGAGGGAAAGGGGAGCCTTTGAAGAATTTTGAGCAGATGAAGAAATGATCCGACTTAGGTTTTAAAGGGTCTTTTTGTTTTGGTAGGGCTTGGGAGAACAAACTGTAGAGGAGACAAGAGACCATTCTGTTTGTAAAGCGTGTGCAATTATTATATTTCTTAGCTCCACGTCATCCTCTTCAGTTTGCGACATGGACAGGTGATGGGGGAAAAACGGTTACTCGTAGTTCTCAAACTCGAGCTTCTACACAAAAGCAGCTCCACTCCAGCAGAGGGAAGCAGCTCTGAGAAAACTCCTCCAACACCAGGCAGCCCTTCCTTCACTTCCTTATTTAGAAGCGGGTTCCCATTGGCCGGAGTGGCAGCGATTATCACCCAATGGCTGTCTTTCTCAGTTCTGCTTTGCCAGACGGGTCGTCGCCAGCCAATAGGCCGGGGGCGCTGTCTGCGGCTTATGATTGGCTGCTTCGTGCGCCTATAAAAGTCGCACGTCGGCGTGCGGCCTTTCTCTGGCCAGGCGTCCTCGTTGGAGGTTTGTGTGTCTGCTTAATGGGGTCTGGCGGCGGGACCGATGGGTGTCTTTCGGAGGGGGCGACTTGGGGACCCTGGAGTTCAGGCCTGTGCGGCCTTGGCGGTGGCTCGTGCTCCCCAGGTGGCGGCGGCCTCAGGCCAGCGGGCCGTCACGCGTGGGCTGCTCCGCATAGGCCGCGCGCTCTTGGAGCTCGGCGGGGCTGTGCGGACGGGTGTTAGGTGTCTGAGCTCTCTTTCTCTCCTTAGTGACATCGTCTTTAAACCCTGAGTGGCAATCCCTGACGCACCGCCGTGATGCCCAGGGAAGACAGGGCGACCTGGAAGTCCAACTACTTCCTTAAGATCATCGTAAGTGTGCGGGGCGAGTCGCGCGGCCCCGGGCACTAATAGGGACAATCCGCTGTCCTGTGCTGCGCGAATACTAAGGGTCCGATGTGGAAATAAGTTATATTTTAAGCAAATCTTGTTTAATCTTAAAACCTTCCCGAGATCTAGGGTCCCCTTCCCCACTTGTTGCAGATAAAAAGGCTCAGGTGGGTTAAGTGGCTCCTGAGTTGATAATGTTTGTACTCAGCTCGGTCTGGCTTCTAAATATCGCTTATTATACTTTTTCTCCTGCCTCCATCTTTGGGGAAGGTCTGAGGCAGTGAGTGACTCATAAAACATGTTGTGGCATATTTACGTCCTGTCAGTCAAGAAACCCAGTGTCCACTTAATGTTAATCTTTAGGAAGGCCTTGATGTGGGTCTACCCTGCCCAGAAATTCTGACCATGTTGCTCTTCATGTGTTAGGATGCATTGTGCAGCTTTGTCTAAGTCCTCTCCCCTTTATCATAAAGGTTTTCAGACACAACACTTAACAGAAAGGTACAATAATCATATCCACAAACTAACTTCAAGTAATGCTCTCTGTTCTATTTGCTTTATGTTATGTTTTGAAAGCTATAAATCTAACCTTACTTGGAACAGTGTTCTGTTTTTGTTAGCCATTTAACTGAATCAGAAATTTTTAAGGGCCGGCCGAATGGCTCAGTTGGTTAAGAGCTCGCTCAAGAGCGCGAGCTGAGCTCTGAGCAACGGCAGTTCGATGCCAGCCCGAGCTGAGTTGCCGTTGAGCTGCCAACAGGTAGCAGGATGGCTCAGCTAAAAAAAAAGAAATTTTAAAAAAAATGAATTTTTCACCATGCAGACTCAGGAAGCCTTTGACATATCTGGCAGTGCCACAACTCAGGTGGCTCCTAGTAGGAGAAATGGACCCAATCTCGGAGTCACTTTAAAAGCATAGAAGAAAGGGGAATTAGGTGGAAACCGGCTATTGTGGGGTTTGGGTTCTCCTGATTTTTTTTTTCCCTTCCTGTTAAACTTGGCTTGTTTCTGGCTTGTTTTCATAGCAACTTCTGGATGATTATCCAAAATGCTTCATTGTGGGAGCAGACAACGTGGGCTCCAAGCAGATGCAGCAGATCCGCATGTCGCTGCGCGGGAAGGCGGTGGTGCTGATGGGCAAGAACACCATGATGCGGAAGGCCATCCGAGGGCATCTGGAAAACAACCCGGCTCTGGAGAAGTCAGTTAATTCCCCGGGCATCTTTGTCTTTCCTCCTCTGTGCCCTTCTCCCCTTTCCTGGAGAAGAATGGTGCTGACCGTCTCTCTGTAAACGTCTCTTTGTAGACTGTTGCCTCATATCCGGGGGAATGTAGGCTTCGTGTTCACCAAGGAGGACCTCACTGAGATCAGGGACATGCTGCTGGCCAATAAGGTAAGAGGAGAATCAGGTCGACTCGGGAGACCTTATCAATTTTCATTCCTTAATGGACCATGCTCAGGATGGGTTTGTGGAGAGAAGACGTCTCACGTTTCTTGTTTTTGTTCAGGTGCCAGCTGCTGCCCGTGCTGGTGCCATTGCTCCTTGTGAAGTCACTGTGCCAGCCCAGAACACGGGTCTGGGACCCGAGAAGACCTCCTTCTTCCAGGCTTTAGGCATCACCACTAAAATCTCCAGGGGCACCATTGAAATCCTGGTGAGTGGAAGAAACCTGGCTTACTAGTGCTAGCCAGGCCAGTAGTGGGGGCTCCCGTTGGTGGCCATGGATCTGCTGGATGTTCAGGTGTTAACTGCTAACTCTTTCCTTGTTCTTCAGAGCGATGTGCAGCTGATTAAGACTGGAGACAAAGTGGGAGCCAGCGAAGCCACACTGCTGAACATGCTGAACATCTCCCCCTTCTCCTTTGGGCTGATCATCCAGCAGGTGTTTGACAACGGCAGCATCTACAACCCGGAAGTGCTTGACATCACAGAGGAGACTCTGCACGCCCGCTTCCTGGAGGTACAGGATGCCCAGTCCAGGCCCTTCTCACATGAATGGTGGAGAACATGCCTAACTTGAGACTGAATCCTGGCCACGCAGTTGAAAGCAGCTGTGTAACCGACGGTTGTTTCATCTGCCTACCTCAGTTTCCTCATCTGTAAAATGGCAGTAATGATAAGGTCGTTGAAGATGAATGAATTAATGAGTACAAAGCCTTAGAACAATGCTGGGCACATAGCGCTATTCTAGGGCCTGTGACAAGATGTGAGATTCACTCTAGCTACTTTATGGAAATCTCACTAGTGGATGAAAAATTCACATCTGGGGTTAGTGGAACATTTGTCTCTCATGAAACTTAACAGTAATTTAAACAATCTGACTTTTGAAGTAAACGCTATCATTATGGTACAGGGAATACCCATGTCGTGAATAAGGGCAAAATGTATTTATAAATTACTGGGTCTGAATTGCCCTGCCAGAAGCATTTGGTGCTAGGGGAAGTATCCTGAGGCTAAGATGCAAGCCTTGTCTGCCATTGAACTTTGCTTGGACTTCACTGTATTTTCTCTACATCATCACCTAAAATGTATTTTTTCCCTCCCTCCACAGGGTGTCCGCAATGTGGCCAGCGTATGTCTGCAGATTGGTTACCCAACTGTTGCATCAGTACCCCATTCTATCATCAATGGGTACAAGCGTGTACTGGCTCTGTCTGTAGAGACTGATTACACCTTCCCACTTGCTGAAAAGGTAAGAAACCTACCAGGGCCACAGTGGGCCTGATGGTTAGCAGGGAGATAAATGACAGCCTGCTTGAGTGAGTATTCTTCTGGTCATAATTTACATAGCAGATACATTTTTAAAAGTATACTTGAGAGGTTGGGAGCAGGGGAGGTGTGTCCTTGACTTGAGAAATGACAAGAGACCCTAAGATGGGTCAGTTAATGGGTGAGAGTTGGGCCTAAGCTCACCAGGGCATACCCAAGCTGCTGTCCTCCCAGGTACTTCTAGGGAAGGCTTGACTGGCATGGAAGTAAAGGCTGACGGGTTGGTTGTGGGTAGCAGGGGTTGTGGATGCCCATTTTGACCATGAACTTTTCCCTATTCAGGTCAAGGCCTTCTTGGCTGATCCCTCTGCGTTTATGGCTGCTGCCCCTGTGGTCGCTGCCACCACTGCCGCGCCTGCAGCTGCTGCAGCCCCAGCCAAGGTTGAAGCAAAGGAAGAGTCGGAGGAGTCGGACGAGGATATGGGATTTGGTCTCTTTGACTAATGCCTGAAAAGCAAATCCAGCACAGCCAACTTTATTTGTGAAACAAGGAAAATAAAAGGCTTACTTCTCTTAAAAGTCTGTGGACTCTTCATTCTGTGTGTTTTGAGGTTTACAGTATTGTATGCTAGAAACTAAAGCCATGATAAAATCCTAGAGCTTTATTTGGTTTTGATATTTGGGTGTCCTCTTTGTAAGTGAAATACTGATCTCCTAGCATCTGGTACTTTTTCTAGGCCCAGCTTTAATTGTATTTTTATTATACCAGAATTCTTATTTCTGTGGCCCCTTGCCCACTACTAGCCTGTGGTCTAAGATACCGTAGGTCGGTTTAGTGTCAGTTGACATAATCACTCAATACCAGAGTTCTCCAAATTGGTTAGTGCTCCAATTCATGATGAGTAGGTGGTGACCACTTAAAAAGAAAACATCTGATTGCTGAAAGGGAGGGTGTTGTGAATGGTACTAACCTGTACTGAGGGTCATGATGTACAATGTATTTATTGAAAAAGGTTTGAAAGCCACTGCTAATAGGCCAACAACAGCTATGCAGGTCCCATTCTCTAAACTAGTCTGTAATAGAGTTGAAATAATAAAATTCAGACAACTCTTGAATCATGATGCTGTTTCCTTCCTGCAGCCTGCCATCCTCTAGCCTTGGGTTAAGCTCTCAGCCTAGAGCATCCAGCATGTACCCTGGCAGGCTCCTCAGCTCCTGCATCCTTCCCTGACAGCCATGTCCACCCGTGTTTTCTAACTCCTAGATCTTCCACCAGCTACAGGTTCTTTGAGCACAAAACACTACTAGTTCGCTGTTCTCCTTGTACCTAGCTCAGTTCTTGCCATCTAGGAAACGACACATTTCTCTAAAGAAGGATCTTCATTCAGGAAAAGCCCACGTGGGTGGAGTCTGTGCTGGACCTGCCGACTCCAGTGGGTTGGAGGATTGCAGGGCCGTCTCACTGTACAAATCCTCAAGAAACTCGTTTCCCACGATGCCTGGCTGAGAAGGGCCCCGGGGTCCCGGGGCTGAAGAGCGGGTCCTGGGACCTTGATCACCCCTGGCGCGGGTCCAGGCCACGGATCCCGCCGATCCACGCCAAGCCGGGGCCGCGCTGCAGGGACCGCCGTCCCGCCCGGGGGCGCCAGGCCCCGGCCCCAGCGCGCTCCTGGCCTGACTCTGCCGCGTGGGTCCGCGCGGCGACCCGGAAGCACTCCGGAAGCGCTTCCGGGGTCAGTGCCGGCAGGATGGCGGCGGACACGCAGGTGAGGCGGGCGGCTGTGGGGCCAGCACGGCCAGCGAGAGGGCGCGGACGGCGGCTGCCGGGCCGCACCGCTCGTGCCGCTGGCCTAGGGATTCGGGGGTGGGCGGCAGCTGCGGAGGGCGCAGCGTGGAGGTCGCCTCGGTCTGCATCCTCATGGCCACGGCTGCGGGGCCGGCCCCGCTCCCGGCTGGGGCGGCGCACACAGACCGCGGGCTCGGCGTGGGCAGCGGGAGCCCAGCGAGGCCCTTCCGCGACCCCGGAGCAGCAGGAGGTCACATTTCCGAGTCTCGGGTCCGTTTCTGCCAACCCTCCAGCAGGGAGCCCGGCCGACGCCAAGTCTTTCTTACACTTAACATTCGGCAACTGTTTTTGGAGCACCTACTATGTGCAGGGACTTAACAGCATAGCCGAGGTTGAGTCTCACTCAGCTCGTCGGGTTTCTGAGACTCTTGGCAAGTGACTTAAATGAGGTTAAAATAATACTGATCGTATAGGGTTATTGCGAAGATTCAGTGAGCTAGGGCTCCGTGTAGGTTGGTTGTTATTCTTAGGTCCACGGTTAGATAAAAAATACTGTCACTACCTAGGGAGAATTTTCCACCCTTCAGTGTGGTCACCTGTGGGGACCTTGTAGTTCAGGGGAGGACTTGGGGAAACCTTTTTGTTTTCAGTCTCGTTTGTAGTTGTGTTTTAGAGTGAAAAAACCGTATGAAGGGGAAAAGAAGCAGGTGTCCGAAGGACAGCTTGGCTCACTTGGGTCTCCAGGGTGAGGAGATTAATGATTATCATATGGTGACTCTGGTTCCAGAATGACCAATTAACCCAAACATTCAAAAGATGCTCATTGAGAGTATCCTGTACAAGGGACTGGTATTTTCTTTCAAGTTGTGTTATTTGGAAAGCTTAGTCTGTTGGGTATTTCCAAAGGACTTGGGGGAACACATGTGGAATGTTTAATATTCAAGTGCAAAAAAAAAAAAAGTATCCCTAGAGCTGTGTGTTCAATGTGGTAGCCCTTAGCCATGTGGCCAATTAATAGCCAAACAGCTACTTCAGTTAGTTAAAATTAATGAAAATTAAGAATTCACTAGCCACATTTCTAGTGGTTACTGCATGGATAGCCACATGTGACTAGTGGTTACTGTATTGGACAGTGCAAAAGAACACATCCGGGCCGGCCAAGTGGCACGGTGGTTAAGTGCTGGCCTGGGAAGCCAGCGGCCCCGGTTCGGGTCCCACATATGAGGGCCAGTGACACTGCCCTCAAAAAAAAAAACCAACACGTCCATCATCACAAAAAGTTCTAGTGGACAGTGCTACTCTGGAGAGAAACCTGTGAACTCTAAAGCTGTTTGCATTTCATCTCACCAACCAGTGACTTTTCTGAAGGATCTTAGCGTGCTCAACCTCAGTTTTGTTCTGACAGGGTCTCAAGTGGGTAATATCCATTTTCTGATTAAGCAAAAGAAAAGCCTTGAAGCTGAAAAGCTCTTTCATCTTTGGGAGAGAAACCATAGCCAACAATTTAATAGTATCGTGGAAAGACAGCTGTGTGGGAATTCTAGGTAGAGGGGAGATTGTATACTTGATGTACTTTTGCTATCTCTTCAAACCTCTGGAATGCTAGTCAAGGGTTTTTATTTATTTTTTATTTTTTTATTTTTTTTTTGAGGGCAGTACCACTGGCCCTCATATGTGGGACCGAACCAGGGCCACTGGCTTCCCAAGCCAGCACTTAACCACCGCGCCACTCGGCTGGCCCAGGTTTTTTTTTTAAAAAAAACAACACAAAAACCAGCCCCACAAGGATTGGGAGAATGGGAAGCAGACAACAGCAGCTACCACCAGGGCCGCTGGTGTCCCAAGCCAGCGCTTAACCAATGCACACTCGGCCGCCCCGAGCAGCTAACTTTTAAAAGCTAGAAAGTGATGAGTAGGAAAGGATTTAACAGACACAAGGGAAATGAATCCTAAGGCAACACTTAAGAAAGAAATCTGTGAACCAACTGGATTTACATGTTGGAATCTCTGGCAGATGGGAATTGGGGTATCAGCTAACTTCTGGAAGTGAGGGTGAGTAGGGTGGGGCTGAATTAGGAGGATTAGTTGAAAGCCCTTTTCAGATGCAGTCAGATCTCCCAGCTTGCTTTCTCCACCTTAGCAAAAGACTGGACATTTTCTTTCTTGAGCATGTAAAACATGATCATGGGGAGGACTAGTGCAGGAGGTCCGATATCCAAGGAAATCATCAAGAAAATAATTCAAGAAACGTTCCCTGAACTGTGTTCCAGACCCCAAAAAATGCTTAGTACAATGGATGAAAATAGACTCACAACAAAGCATTTTGTGTGAAATTTTAGGACCCTAGATGCAAAGAAGAGATCCTAGAAGCTTCCAGGGGAACAAAATTAGGGCTTGTACAAGGATCAAGAATTGGAATAGCATTGGTTTCAACAACACTGAAAGCTAGACTTCAGTGGAGAAACATCTCTAGCCTTTTGAAGGAAAATGGTTTCAACCTAGAATTCTGTATCCAGACAAACTTAAATCAAGTACGAGGCTAGAGCATTTTCAAACTTGCAAGGACTTCACAAAAGGGAGGATGTGCTTTGCCCAAACACAAGAAAGATTACATTTTCAGGGTGATAAACTGCATCCCAGCTATAGAGGATGACCTGCCAAATTAAGGCAGGTCAGAAGGCACTGGGAGAGACTTCTCCAGAAAGATGGAATTTGGCGGAATACCTGATCTGCCCAGATGTATTGAAATGAGGCAGAAATGTTAGGATTGAGTTACTAATTAGAACAGGTAAAACAAGTCAAAAGTGAGATGAAATGGGAAAGGACTATTAAGTCCAGGGTTCATTAAAAAAGCTGTGCACGATAGTAAACAGTTTATTAAACGGAAGTTGAATATCATTTACATGTAATGTGAACACTGACTACTGAGCCCATATTATGAAACTGAGGAATTATATTGAGGAAATGGGGAGGGTGTGTGGTGGGGTTGGAGAAGGAAAGAGTTATGGCGAAAAATCAGGTAGCACAAATTATTTAGAGATATGGAGATAGCTACCAAAATAATAACCCAGCATTGGTGAAAGAGGTTGCCCTTGGGGAGTAAGGGCAGGCGACTGGCTTTTTTTTTTTTTTTTTTTTTAAATATTTTATTGGGGAATTGGAGGAGGGCACTAGCCAAGTTGTTGATCTTCAAACCTCGCTGTGGAGGGCGCCAGTCGCCATCTGGCTTCCCTTTCGCAGCAGTGGCCTCTAAGCTCAAGGTGCTGTGTTCAGTCTTAGTTGCAGGTGGGTGTAGCCACCATCCCATGCAGGAGTCAAACCAGCAGCCTTGTTGTTAAGAGCGTACGCTCTATCCACTGAGCCATCCAGGTGGCAGCTCAGCTCAAGGTGCTGAGTTCAGTCCTAGTTACAGGCGGGTGTAGCACACCATTGAGCAGGCAATCTTGTTGTTACACCAGCTGAGCCATCTTGCCACCTTGGCAGCTCAGTGACAGCTCAGCTCGGGCTCAGTGTTCACTGGCCTATGTGGGAATCAAACTGGTGGCCCTGTTGCTCAGAGCTTGCGCTCTAAGCCAACTCTTAACCAACTGAGCCACTTGGCCGGCCCTGGGACTGGCTTTTATAGCAAACTTCCCAGAACTCTTTAACTTTGATTCTTTAATTATATGCTTGTATGACTATAAAGACAAAAGACAATATTTAAACAATAAATCATTTATGTAGAAGACAGTTTTGGACATGAGTTGATCCATTGTCAAGAGAATTATATCAGGGATTTAAGTACAGGAAATACAGCATTATTTTATTTCTCTATGTACTCTTGAATCTTATTTTACTAGTAAGGCCTGTCTGTGAAATACACTCAAAAGAAAAAGATGACGTCACCAGTGTGTTAGTTACTTGGGTCTTATTATGTTCTGTTCTACTTGTGTATCCACGACCTGCCCACTTTGTAGCTTGTAAAATATTGCCCAGGTGCAGATTCAGGAATATTTGCAAATTGCCCTTCTCTCCGTGTGGGGGATGCAGCTGCGGTAACTCGGAGGGTGATTGATAGCTGAGGACTTGTTAGCGTCAGTTTACAGACATACTGGTTTCAGGTTTAGTTTCAGAACTGCAGGTGCTGTGTGAGCAATGACGTCCCCAATGGCTTGGAGTTAGTTCCTTTGTCACCGTAAGGTGGGGATGCTGCTGCCTACCTTGAAGGCTGGTTGGTAGCGGTAGCCGACTTTGTCCCCAGGATACATGATTTCACATGTATATAGTCATAGGAGCCATAACAGTCTTGAGGTAGGTACTGTTATCTACACTGCATCCACGGGGATACCAGTAATCAAGGAGGTGACATAATTTGAGTATCCACAGCTAGCAAGAGGCAGAGCTGATATTCAATCTCAACTTTTCTTCTTGTGCTCCGCTTTGACTTGCCAGGGTACTGACATTCCCTTTGTGGGAGGTTTACATGAGATACTATAAAGGGAACATGCATTGCACATCGTAGGTCTTCACCAGAATTTGCATAATCCCGAACCCATTTTTTTCTGTGCTGAGGTTTTTGCCTTTTGTCTTGCCTCTTTTTGCTCAGGTGTAAGTAAGGTATATTGCTAGCCACTGGGTTGGGTTAAACCAGTACATCTCAACTAGGGGTGATTTTGTCCTCCAGGAGACATTTGACGACATCTGGAGACAATTGGGATTGTTACCTCTGGGGTGGAAGGAATGCTGCTACTGGCATCTAGTGGGTAGAGGCCAGGAACGCTGCTCCGAATCCTTTAATCTATAAAAACGGCCCCACAACAGAGTTTTCTGGCCTGAAGTGTCAGTAGGGCAGAGGTTGAGAACCCCTGGGTTCAAGAGCTCATCACTGAATTCTGCATCTCCTTTTGTTTTTTTTTTTTTTTGTTTTTTTTTAGAGGGCAGTGTCACTGGCCCTCATATGTGGGATCCAAACCGGGGTCACTGGCTTCCCAAGCCAGCTCTTAACCACCGTGCCGCTCGGCCGGCCCCTGCATCTCCTTTGCCTGGCACATATACACTCATTGTTTTGCAGTCTAACTGGTGACGTTTTCTCTTTGGGCTTCATCTTCACAGGTTTCTGAGACACTAAAGCGTTTTGCAGGGAAGGTGACAACAGCCAGCGTGAAGGAACGGAGAGAAATCCTCAGTGACCTGGGGAAATGTGTTGCTGGAAAAGGTATTTATTTTTCATCCATATGGCCTAGAGACGATTTCATTTCAAAACAAATTGTGTTTCCTGTGTAGGAACATAACTTTATTTACCCCTCACAGCAACTTCTGCCTTCACGTTCTGTATTTGCTTGTTATAGCCTGCATTGCAATAGTTGGATTAGAGTTTATCCATGTAGGTGCCAAAGCCTTTTACAGTTTTAACCGTTTTGATTGGAAACAGTTCTGAAAGATACCAACAAGCTTTCTTAAGAAATTTACCAGATGCAGAAACATTTTCTTTATGACTTGGGGCATGATTTTTTCCCAGCCTGTGTTTCATGGAAATCAGCAAGATGGTAACAGGTGATTGGCCAGTAAAGGACTCCAAGGTCAAATAAGCCTAGGAGATGTCACATTTTCCAGTGCCCTTTGGGAGATTCCCAGTACATTCCAGGAAGGTGTTTTAATTTTATTAAGCTTTCTTTAGCCCCATGTTTTCCTTGAACCTCTCTCTCTTTTTCAAAACCTGTTTGCTGACTGAGCACATAGTCATTTTGATTTTGTACCATAGCTGAGGGATGTTCCCGTGACCTATTGGGGTGCGTAAGACTAGTTTGTTTTCATCGAATAAATCCAAATTAGTTTTTGAGTTTCCTTTTAGTGTATTTTTTTTTTTTAAGAAATTTTTATTGGGGAATTGGGGACGGGGAACAGCCAAGTTGTTGTCCTTCAATCTTAGCTGTGGAGGACGCAGCCAGCTCAGCTCCAGGTCCATTTGCCATCCAGCCGCTCAGCGCAAGTTGCCATGCCCAATCCCAGCTGCGGGGGTGGGGGGGCAGCCCACAATCCCATGCAGGAGTCGCACCGGAAACCCTGTTGTTAGCAGGATGTGCTCTCACAGCTGAGCCATTCCACCACCTGCTGGCAGCCCAGCAGCAGCTTAGCTCAGGCGCAGCTCACAGGCCTATGCGGGAATCCAACCAGCAACCCCGTTGCTCAGAGCTCACGCTCAACCAGCTGAGCCACTCGTCCGGCCCCCTTTTGGTGCATTTTTGCTGTGTAGCAGTCGTTCTCACAGTGTGGTCCCTAGGCCGGCAGCACCAGCCTCCTCTCAACCTGAGATGCACATTCTCAGCTCCACCCCAGCAACTCTGAGTCCGAAACCCTGGGCCAGGAGCCCAGCATCTGTGTTTTAAAAAGCCCCCTTGGTTATTCCATTGTTTGCTGATAGTGGAGAACCATGGCTGTATAGAGGTGGGTCTCCCTTTCTTTCATCTTTCACTTCTCATTAGCTGAGAGCCTACTTTCTACCACTCTTTCACGTGAGTTGTCATTTGCTGCTTCTGATCTACTGTTGCCTGGTAACATACCCACGCTTGTTAAAGTTGTGTGTAAATGAAGTAAATTGCTCTTTGTGAGCTTCTAAGAGATTCCCCCGTGTATTAATGCTTTAATGTCTGACTTTTATGGCACCTTCGAAAGTCTTTCTGGTCACTTTTCTCAACAGGGTTCTACAGTAGTTACTAGCTGTACACACCTGAACCATTTTGGTAAATAACTGCCGAAGACTACACTTTTCCCTATTTTATAGAGGAAGGATTTCGACATGTATGGGTAAAGCTTATGAACTACTTAAGACCTTTTCAGGGAGATTTTACTCTTCAGTCACCCTGCAATTCTACAATTCAGGATGAATTATATTTGTAAAATGTTTATAGCCTTCAATATGCAAGCTGTTTGTGGCAAGTTAACTACCCCCTCATGAAATTGTGAGTTCTCAGTTTTCCAATTTGCACAGTGATTGTTATTGTGGCCTTTCCTTCTGTTAGGGTTGCAGATAACCCAGTGAGTTCACCAAAGGTGGGGTGAGATGTTTTCGGCCAGGCTGAGGAGGGGAAGACTCTCAGAGCTGGCTAACCGTAGAGGCACGTGGTCCGCACGGCTCAGTCCCGCTTGGCCCTGAGGCCTCGCTGATGCACCTCAATCCTGCCTTCCTGTACCTGCACCCTGAGTCTGGCTGATGCAGCGTCTTCTGGGCCTCATCTTCCCAGTCACAGGGCTCTAGTGCAGCAGTCAGTGATGAAGGGCTCGGCTCGGGGGCCCGACGGGCTCGCGTTCTAGCCGTGGCTCTGCCACCTACAGGCTGCGAGAGCTGGGTCAAGCGACTTAACCTGTCTGAGCCAGACTCTGCTTTGAGATGGAGACAGCAGTAGTTAGTGCCAGCCTCCCCGGGCTGGTGGGAGGAGCGAGTGAGAGCGCTGTGGGCGGTGCCTGACACTACCTGGCTAGGGTAAGCTCCCGGTGTATATAATTAGCCATTATTACTGTTCTCTTAGTTACAGCCTGTCTCTGACCTCAGTCTTTTCCTTGGCTACTGAAATAGCCCCAGTCCACTGGACCAATCCAGTGTTCTGGGCCCTCCTTCATTTCCCCTCCATCAGGTGGTGCCCGAAGTGTGAGGCACTGTGCCAGCCCTTCGTGAGCCTCCTGCTGACAGTGCCTCCCATGTTAGGCTGTCTTTGACTGCAGCTTCCATTTCCGCTCCTCAGACCTCCTCCCATTTGTCTGCGTGCGTCAGTCCGACACGCAGAGCCCGCCACAGGTGCTGTCCATTATTGAACATTATTGTTCAACCAGAATTTCTCTTTCACTCTGCTGCCTGCTTGGCTACCTGGGCCTCGGTTTCTTCACCTTAAAATGTGCTCAATCATAGAACCCACCTCCTGGGATTAAATGAGTTAATATGTGGGAAACGCTTAGAGCAGGGCCCAGCACCTTGTGAGGGTTTCGTTATTCCTCATGTGTCTTTTTTTTTTAAAGATTTTATTGGGGAATTGGGGGAGGGGAAATGGGGAAGGGGAACAGACATGTTGCTGTCCTTTTCGTTCTTCAGTCTAGTTGTGGAGGACATTGCTTCACTGGCCCATGTTGGTATCATCATTGTGCTCTTCTCGGGTGAGGCAGATTGGTCCCCGGCCTCTGGACAGCTCACACCAGCTGCCGGCCACTCACTGTAGCCTGTGGCAGCCCACTGCAGCAGGGGCTGCAGCTATGCCGTCCCGGGGACTCACAGCCCAGCTCCAGGTGGAGCTGTTGTTCACCATCTTAGCTGTAGAGGGCAGTGTCACTGGCCCTCATGTGGGATCTGAACTGGGGCCGTTGGCTTCCCAAGCCAGTTCTTAACCAATGCACCACTTGGCCGGCCCCTCCTCGTGTGTCTTGAAAGGCACTGTGCACTCTTATCCCTGCCCTTTTGCTCATGTTAACTCCATGAGGCATGTGTCTCTCTCCATTTTCCATGGCCTCCTAGTCTACGAGGCCAGGCGTCTGCCTCCTTAAAACCATCGGAAACTACCGCAGGTACCAGGTGCTCTTCCCTTTTCCGATCCATCATAATACTCACATTTTGGTCCTGGGTTTTAAAACCATTTATTAGAATAGACATAAAGAAAAGTGCACATATTGTGAACAGCTTACTGGATGACTGCAAACTAAACATACCTGTGCAACCAGCGTCCAGGTCAAGACGCAGAATAGTCCCAGTGCGCCAGCACCGCCTCGATCGCAGGTTAACTTTTGAGAGGCCATTTGTATTGCCTTAGTTTCATTCATTTCATTTAATAAATGCCCACCTGAGAGCTTTTCTGTACCAGTTGTTTTCAGAGAGTCTTATTTTGCCGTTGCATTTTCCTCTTGGGAATTCTCTGTCAAACAAACGTGGGCAGAGATCATGCCTAACAGAGTGCCTGGCTCCAGCTGATGCTCATGGACTGATCCCTGTGTGATGTTTGGTTTCAGAGCTGCCAGAGGGAGCGGTGAAAGGGCTCTGCAAGTTGTTCTGCTTGACTCTGCATCGATACAGGTGAGTCCCAACCAAAGGCCCAGGGTCCGGAACACTTTGTGAAGAGAGGTGGTTCAAGCCCAGGCTTTGGAGCCTGACTGCCTGGGTCCAAATCTGGGCCATGTCACATCCTAGCTGGTGGATTCCGGGCAAATTACTTAACCTCTCTGTGCCTCAGTGTCCTCATCTGCAGGCTGGGGATGATGCTATCGTCTACCTCATAGGTGGTGGTTAGTAGGTGTAAAGTGCCAGAACAGTGCTGTGAGTGTCTGTACGCTCTCATCAGTCATGCTTGTGAAAGTGCTTGGCCTCGGTGTTGTCCTTACATCCTTCATGGCTCATTTGCCCTCATTGGCTACTCCCAGAATTCCTGGAGATAAATTTATCTAGTTATTTCCAAATCCCGTCATCAGTGATCCACCAGACTATAGTGCAGCCCAATTTTCCTGAGGAGACCAGCACTTGGCCTACGCCATCTTGTCTTTGCCCCATGTCACGTGTTCACCCTTCTCTTTGTTCCTCCCCCTAGAGATGCAGCCTCCCGCAGGGCCCTGCAGGCGGCCATCCAGCAGTTGGCTGAGGCCCAGCCAGAAGCTACTGCTAAGAACCTTCTGCACTCCCTGCAGTCTTCAGGCATTGGCTCCAAAGCAGGTGTCCCCAGGTGAAATGTAAAGGTGGTGGCCCGCGGGGGGTTGGTGGAGTCCTACTGGGGAGAATCTGGTGCCGGTGAGCTTCACGGAGTAGGTGTGAGCATGTCCGTCTGTTTCCCTCTGCAACTCTGAATGGCACCTGCAGTTTGGTTTTTGAATGGAGGGAGGAGCCAAGATGGCAGACCGTTTTGAGGAGAAAGCAGTTGCCTACCAGGCAGTGAATGGAAGAAACCATCTCTTTGTTTTTGTCTCTGTAGTTGTGAGTGCTAAGAGATGGCAGTTTGGCTGATGAGGCCTGCACTCCTTGTCCTGAATTATCACAGATGGGTTTGGGGAGCTGGTTTCAAGGCCTGCCCAGGTGTAGGTCATGGGAGGGGCCTTGCGGTGACCATTTGTCTTTAAGATGGAGGCTGCAGCTCTGCACTCACCTCTTGCCTGCCCTCCCCTGCCTTCTGCAGTAAGAGCAGCGGCTCGGCCGCCCTACTGGCCCTGTCCTGGACCTGCCTTCTGGTGCGCATTGTCTTTCCTTCGAGAGCCAAGCGGCAGGGAGATATCTGGAACAAACTGGTAGGTTCCTCAGGTCTTTGGAGTAGCGATGGTCAGCTCTCTGCAGAGCTGCGGCATGCTCAAGCACCTTCTCTGTGCCAAGGGGTCATCTCGGTGCCGGGGGACCAGGCACTTTGAATTGTCCCGAGATGTGTGACTTTGATGGATGGGCATGAATGCAACATAATAACATGCATCTATATATGAACTATCTTTGAGCTGCTCTGTGTCAGGCACAGGGCTAGGCACTGGGATTGTGGTGATGAGCAAGAAACAAGGTCCCTGCCTTCATGGCAAATGAGGAAGACGTGACACAGGAAGTAGCGTGTTCAGAAACCTGAAAGATGTGAGAGAACAAACCAAGCTCAGGTCAAGAACATTTCAGGAAGAAGGAACAGCAATAGAGTGCTGAGTACATGATCAGCAAGCTTATTATTTTCATTAAAATTAAAAATTATTTTAATTAAGAAAATAATTTAAAATTCAACAGTTGGAGAAGGAAATACTTGTTTCATTCCCATCCCTGTCTCTCTAATCACGTAGGACCCCTCTGTTACTAGTTCCTTATGTGTAGATAGATTCTCATATATAACCAAATAGATTTTTTTCATATAAATGGTAGTGTACCATAGCTACTTTTTTCTTTCACCTTGTTTCTTTTCTTTAGCCAGTCTTGGAGTTCGTTCTAGGGTAGTACATAGAATTGCTTGTTCTAATGACTGTTTACTAATCCTTTGAGTGAATGAGCCACAGGCTATATAACTAGTCCCCTGTAGATGGACATTTATATCGTTTACAGTCTTTTATTGTAATACAAAGTGTTGCTATAAATCTTGTACATAAGCCATTTTGTCCACATGCATGTGGAATTCAGCAGACTTCTTAAGCCTGCCCTTTTTCTCGGGGTGCCCTTTCACACTGCTCACCACTGACCTCAGGCGTCTGTCTTAGGTTTTTTAGTTGAGCACCTATTATGGTCGTCACTCTGGGTTGGGCAGTGAGCCCCACATAGGCAGGCTCGTTTCATCAGTTTTCTCTTCTGTACCCACAGTGCCTAGCGTAGTGCTACCCCTTTAGTCAGTGTTCAGTAAGTATTTGTAGAATCAAGGAAGGAAAAGTCAAGGCAGATAAAGAAATAAATGAAAGGGGATGCTTGTCCTTTTCCTGCATGGAACGTAACCTCTCTGAAATTATATATTCATCTGTGTGTTTATTTGTTGAATATGTTTTTCTTCCTTGGGCTGTAAGGTACATGAAAGCAGGGATCATGCCTGCCTTGTTCTCCATGTGTTTTCGTGGTCTGAACCTTAGTAGGTGCTTAGCAAACATTTATTAGTGAAACGCTTGAGTGAACAGGTGTAATTGCAGGACGGGCTAAGCGTGGGGGGTGCAGGGAAGGGTCTGGCTGGAGTTGAGTGGAAGAGGCCTACGGAGATCAGCCCAGAGGCCATGGGCAGACCGCGAGAGCCACGGGACCCCCACTCCCCTTTCACACCCTCACCTGAGCCCCTCCTGATCCCGGCAGGTGGAGGTGCAGTGCCTGCTCCTGCTGGAGGTGCTGGGCGGCTCCCACAAGCATGCTGTGGATGGGGCCTTGAAGAAGCTCACCAAGCTGTGGCGAGAGGTGACAGGAGGCACGGGGGTGGTGGCCTGGCTTCTTCCTCACCGTCCCTCCCCTTGCCATCTGCTACACAAGCTTTACACTTTCCTCCTCAGAACCCCGGGCTGGTGGAACAGTACTTGTCGGCCATTCTCAGCCTCGAGCCCAACCAGAGCTATGCGGGCATGCTGGGGCTGCTGGTGCAGTTCTGCACGAGCCAGAAGGAGATGGACGTGGTCAACCAGCACAAGGCAAGTGGAGCACTGGAGGAGAGGGGTCGGGCGCTGGTTTTGCCCTGGGGTCCCAGCTGCTGGCCTCATCTGAAGCTTGCTGGTTTTCTCACCTGAGACCCTGGCCTTTTGCCATGAACTTGGAGGATCTGGAACGTTTTCCCTCCAGCTCTGGTTTGAGGTGAATCCTGGCTGGTTATTGAGATGCTAGTTTGCCGGTTCGTGCAGTCATTTGCTCGCCCACAGCTGAGCAGCTGTCATGTGCCAAGCACTGTGCCAGGTGTTGGGGATGCACTAGTGAGCAAGGCAGCTGTGATCCCTGCCCTAATTATACCCAGTAAACACGATAAAGGAAGAGTGCCAGAAGCCATGGTACCCTGTAACCGGGGACCTGCTTTCGATCCTGGGTCAGGGAACGTGTTTCTCATGAAGGAACTTAAAGGGTGACTAGGTGTTAGCAAGATCAAGAGGTGAGGAGGAGCATTTGGGGCAGAAATGTAGAGGAGGCGAGTGGGGTTGGAGTGGTGCGAGCGGGTTAGAGAGGTGTGAGATGTAGCCGGCTGGGCAGCAGGCAGGCCTTGTGAGCTGTGCCAAAGACCATGGACTTGATTTCAGGAGCAATGGAAAGCCGCGGAAGGTTTTGAAATGGGGAATGGCATCATCATTGGGACCTCTGTGCTTGACACTCTGAAATTTGGGGCACTGATTTGTATTTTTTGGAGGCACTCCCACTGGAGGGATCTCTTAGGCCAGGGATGAGGCACTTCACAATGTCAGGGTCTAACCAGATCTCCGAATTCTCTAGAGTGCCCTGCTGGATTTTTATGTGAAGAATATCCTGATGAGCAAAGTAAAGCCTCAGAAGTACCTATTGGTGAGTAAGAGGTGGGCCTTACTCACCTGGACAAGTTCAATCCCGCATTAAATTCGTGACTCAGAGTTGTCCATTATTCTTGGTCTGTTCCCAGGAGGACTGGGGGCCTGATTCCTTTCTCTTTACAGGACAACTGTGCCCCTCTGCTCCGATACATGTCCCACTCAGAATTTAAGGATTTGGTCCTGCCCACCATCCAGAAATCCTTATTGAGGAGTCCGGAGAATGTTATTGAAAGTAGGTTGCTGCCGTGGCTGGCCAAGTGGCTCAGTTGGTTAAGAGCTCGCTCAAGAGTGTGAGCTGAGCTCTGAAGAACAGCAGTTTGATGCCCAGCCTGAGCTGAGCGGCCGCTGAGCTGCCAACAGGTGGCAGGAAGGCTCAGCTGGAAAAAAAAAAAAAAAAAAAAAAAGTAGGTTGCTGCCACATGGGACAGTGGGAGGGAGATGAGTTGCCTGCTCCGCAGCATCCCTGATATTGGCAGCAGGAAGCACTGCGGGTTGGGGTGAGGGATGTATTCAACTGTTTATCTCATTGGGACTTTGGGGGAGAGATCAGGAACCCTTTTAGAATATGCTGGAAGTCATCGTCCCTCTCCCTGGAAGAATGCACAAAAGTTTATCAGCTTAGAACCTTCTGGAGACCATTCAACTTGAGAACCTGTGCTCCAAGCCAAGTTTGAACTTGGCTTGGAGTGACGCTTGAAACCATAAGATCTGAGGGTTGAGTCTCTGTCCATACTTATCTTGGTAAAAAGGAGTATGTGGAATGTTGGAGGGACAAGTTTTTGCTGTTTGGGATGGGGCTGTGCACAACTTTACAGCAGAGCTTTGGTACAAAGGTGTGACCACTTGTGACCATCGAGAGATAAAGAGTGGTCATGGTTCTGTGTGGCTACCTAGCAGGCCTGATGGCATTCATGGGCAATGGGGCAAAATGGGTACTATACCTGAGACTGACTTAGTTGGTGCTTTCTGTTCCATTTAGCTATTTCCAGTCTGCTGGCATCAGTGACTCTCGACCTCAGCCAGTATGCCCTGGACATCGTGAAAGGACTGGCTAGTGAGTATCCCAACCCCTTTCCAGCCCTGAGAACAGCACCTTGGGTTTTGGTTGTGTGTCTCCCATTTGTTGGAGAAAACGGGGTTGGGGACAGCTCAGGTTAGAAATGTGGCTTGAATCTAACAGGTCAGCTGAAATCCAACAGTCCCCGCCTGATGGACGAAGCTGTGCTGGCACTGCGGAACCTGGCCCGCCAGTGCAGTGACTCTTCTGCCATGGAAACCCTGACCAGGCACCTGTTTGCTATCCTTGGAGGTGAGCGAGCCTTTTTGGCTGTGGGGATGGCCGAGGTGTGGCCCCGGCATTCCCCATACCCTGGGGCCTGGCTGGGACCCCGTGTTCCAAGGCTTCTCGTGGCAAGGCCATGCAGCCAGGAGGATGCTCAAGGTAGTGTCCATGTGTGAAGAAAGAGCATGCGCAGGGCAGTGTAGGCGGGGCGATCTCAGTTTTATGTTTTTATGTGCATGCATTATTGTATGCATAGCGCAAAACAAACTAGAGGACTATACACCAAAATGTTTTTTTTTTCTTTTTTTTTTACAACCCCCACCTCCATTTCGCCCCCCCACTCCCCCCATATCATATATATCTATTACTCTTCCTCTGACTCTCTTCCAACACCAAAATGTTGATAATGTCTTTGCATAGTGGGAACATGGGTGCTTTTTAAATGTTTGTTTTTTTTCTAATACTTTTTCTGGTTTTTAGATTTTCTGTAAGTACATATTTTTTTATTCAGGCGGAAAAAGGCTAGTAAGTACTATTCTAAACTCAGCTTCACAATAGGAAGGCTCCTTCTGGAATCAGAAACTGCATCTCAATGTCGCACACATTACTGCCTTATCCACCCCCTTGGGAAATGTGGCAGATGTGAATTTCGAATCTTTGCTGTCTCTCTTCTCAGGCTCCGAGGGAAAACTAACTGTTGTGGCCCAGAAGACCAGCGTGCTCTCGGGTACAGAGTTTTTCCACAGGTGGGAGGAAGGGTGGTAGTAGGTGAGGTGTGATGTAACTCTTAGGTAATTCGAGCCCCTCTTTGCATTCTGACTCCTCTGACGATTGGGGACGTCCCAGCTGGCTCCCGGTACCCTGCTGCCCGCATCCCTGTTTAAGTCTAGAGGGAGGCCTGGCTTCTGTAAAAGGCAGGATGTCTGCGCGGAGCGCTGAGGGAGGGTCGGGGTCAGAGGAGAGGCATGGCTGCTGGGATGGTGGGCAGTGGCAGGAAGACTCGCTTGTTGGCCGCTTTGTGCTGACAAGGGGCTGAGCAGCGGGTCTCCTGCCTTTCAGGAATTGGGAGCTTCAGTCATCACGTGGTGTCTGGGCCGTCCAGTCAAGTCCTGAATGGGACCGTGGCTGAGCTGTTCATCCCGTTCCTCCAGCAAGAAGGTAATTCCATGCAGCGTGGTGAGGATGCAGCCTGGACCCAACCTTGACCCTGGGATTCACAGTTGGAGCCTGCCATGAACCCCTTCTGAAGGCACACGGCCCCCAAAGCATCCCTTTCCCTTGTACTCCTGTTTGCCTACATGTGCTGCTGGCAGTGATTTGATGCGAGTCTGAGACCGCGGACTGATAGGACTTCTTCTTGCCCTAGTTCACGAAGGCACCTTGGTGCACGCCGTCTCTGTCCTGGCTCTCTGGTGTAACCGGTTCACCACGGAAGTGCCCAAGAAGCTCACCGAATGGTTCAAGAAAGCCTTCAGCCTTAAAACCTCCACCTCCGCAGTGCGGCACGCCTACCTGCAGTGCATGCTGGCCTGTTTCCGAGGTGAGACGCCTCCCCTGCAGAGGGGATAGAGTTTTTAGGGCATCCTCACCGTTCCAAGCTTTCCGTTTCAGTCCAGCTTATTTGCATAATTTCTTCCCCAGCCTCTGGGCTTAGTCATTGATAAAGCCCAGAATCAGAGCCCAATTTTCACAACAGATTGCTTTCTCCCCCTTATCAGATCTCCAAAGTACAAAGCTTTGTTCTGAGAGGCCTCAGACCCAGAAGCTATCACTCCATTACCCGTTATCTGAAATTGTGGAGAAATGATTCTGCTAGGACTGATTCAAAAGGTCCAACTTCATATAAACTTTATGCTGGGCCTCTTAAAAGACAACCCCTGTCCTTGCTTCGGTGCTCACAAAGCTGTCACTGGGTTCGCGCATCCACCTCCTTCGTAAGCAGCTCAGGGAAACTTCTAGATCTGTATGGAGCCTTGATCCCAATTTAAAAATCTCCAACACTGACTTCCACCTCTGAAGTAGGCTTGTATTTCTTTTTTTAAAAAAGTTTAAACTTAGGATGAACTGTGTTTAGAGAAATGTCTGGTAGGTTCCAGAGCTGCTTCTAGAGAGGGACACCCTTCGGTACAGTTCTGTCTTCATATATCAGTTTGTAATTTTGTTGCGTTCGCCAACCTTGATTTTTGAGTTCTAGAGAGCAGAGACTTGGTTTAACCTAGTGTCCCGCTTGACCTAGTTCTGCTTGGTGCTTTTAAAATCAACATCATATAAAATAAAGATTTATTGGATTCAGATCCATAACATCATCCGTATAAAATACTTGTTTCATCGTGAAATGTTCTGATAGACCAGTTCAGTAGTTAACATGGGTTTAGCTATAGTTTTAACAAGTTCCTACTTTTTTTTTTAAGTGAGTCTAGTTCATAGGTCAGCAGGTTGGTTCTTGTTTTGAAATTTGGGTCCAGAGTCGTCTGGTACGGGGGAAGAGCTCCAAAAACAAATTGGTAGGTTCGAGGTTGGTCCTGGTTTTCTCTGAAACCAGCTGTGTGGCCTTGGGCAACTCACTTAACCTCTCTCTCGGCCTGTTTCCTTATCCATCCAATGAATAGCTTCACTATTGGATAGTAAGGATCCTTCTAGCTCCAACTTGATGGTTGTAGAATTTGATTTAAGCCTCAGAGCCTGATTCTACTTTTTTGTAATATTTCACAAGGTGACTGGAGGGTTTTTAGTCATCCAGCTCAGCCCTGGGTGCATGGCTACTTTCTCAAGTAATCTTGTCACTGCCAGGGATCGGGGTGTTCTGTAAGCGGCTGGTCCTGTCTCCACAGGTGACACGCTATTGCAGGCCCTGGACTTACTGCCCTTACTCATCCAGACAGTGGAGAAGGCAGCCTCCCAAAGCACTCAGGTTCCCACCGTTACCGAAGGGGTCGCTGCAGCCTTGCTGCTCTCGAAGCTTTCAGTGGCTGACTCCCAGGCTGGTAAGTCCAGAGATGCCCAGGATGGCAGCAGACGAGGCCCTCTTTCAGAGTCCTTGGGAGGGAGGAGTGTCTTTTTTTTTTTTTTTTTTTTTTAAGGTTTTATTGGAGAATTGGGGAAGGAGAACAGCATTGGGGAATTGGGGAAGAGGAACAGCCAAGTTGTTGTCCTTCAGTCTTAGTTATGGAGAGCACAGCTAGCTCAGCTCCCAAGTCCAGTCACCATCCGGCTGCCTGTTGGCAGCTCGGAGCTGCTAAGCTCAAGGTGCCGTGTTCAATCTTAGTTGCGGGTGGGTGTAGCCCACCATCCCATGTGGGAGTTGAACTGGCAACCTTGTTGTTAGCACGCTCACACCAGCTGAGCCATCCTGTCACCTGTTGGCAGCTCAGCAGTAGCTCAGCTCAGGCGCAGCTCACTGGCCCATGGGGGAATCAAACCGGCAACTCTGTTGCTCAGAGCTTGCCCTCTTAACCAAACTGAGCCACTCTTCCCAGGAGTGTCTTCATGTTAAGGAGTTGACAGCGTCAGCTTGAGCACTTACTGCACTGGGTCAGCCACAGGGCCACTTGTCTCCTGCAGGGATGAGCCTCAGGGTCACACTGGGCGATGCAGCCTGGGGGCCTCTGTCACTGTTCTCCTCCCTGTTGCTCCAGGGTTCTGGGGCAGGGCTTGTACATAATGCCCAGATTGACCTGGGTTTGGTAGCGAGATTTTTAAAACATTGGTTGTACATTTCTAGGTTGTAACATGAAAAGCTTCCCCTTAGGCAGCCTGTCTTGCAGCCACTAAGTTCCCCTCTCTGCATAGAATTACAAATATCGTGCCTAGAGATAGGCAATGTGTCATCGACCAAACACATTGGCTAACATAGTATAATAGTATATATGCCATGGTATGTACTGAACATAACTTGGAAAAGATTCTAAGTCAGAACACCGAGAGCTTTCTCATTCTTTTTTGTGGCTATGTGGTATACTATGCTTTCTTTAGCCCACCTCCTACTCTGTATGCGGACATACCTGGACTTATTCCTGTGGTTAGAGATGGAGTTCAGCTCTTTTCATATATTACTGTGTGCCATCTAGGTGTATGCCAAGGCACTGGGCTACCTGGGGGGAATGCAAAGATGAACATGACATTGCTTCAGCAAATTTCAGGCTGCTTTACTCTTGTTAGAGAGGAGATGCAAAGGCACAATGTAGTCTTGAAGCGGTTTTGAAGGAGGGATTCCTTTTAGTTTAGAGGCTGGGTATTATTAGGAAAGGCTTCATGAAGGAGCATTTGAACTCGGGCCTGGAAGCTAGAAAAAATTTCACCAGGTGGAGGGCAACCGCCCAGTGCGAGTTCAAACCAGCCCCAGGCAGGGAAGGGCAGGAAAAGCACCATGTGTGACAGCCAAGTCTTCCAGCCTGGCGCTGGGCTAGGTGGGGACAGATGGGAAGCAAGCAGCTCGCCTGGGCTCCTGTTGGCAGCTCAGGGCGCGGGAGGGCAGAGTCTGTAGTGACTTGGCCCTGCAGTGGAGGGTCTGCCCGCACAGCCAGCCCTGGCAGCTTCAGGCTGAGGGGACCAGCCCTGGTGGGCATGGTGTCTTGTGTTGTGGGGTGACCTTTTCTTTCTTGCAGAGACCAAACTGAACAGCTTCTGGCAGCTGGTTGTGGATGAGAAGAAGCAGATTTTCACTTCTGAGAAGTTCCTGCTCTTGGCTTCGGAGGATGGTGAGTTATTATCCTATTAGCTGAACTTGAGATCGGGGCTGAGTCTCTCTGGAGGGTCTTCAGAGAAGACTCTTCCCTGACTGTCGTTTTGTCCAGTCAGCTCCGCAAAAACCTGGACCAAGGTGATCTAGCCAAGAGCTTGGCCGTCATGGGAATGGATTCATTCCTATGGGGTGTGGAAGGCTAGGGAAATAGAAAGTGGAAGATTTGGGGAGACAGAGGACCTGATGGTTGTGGAGCTGTGATATTAGGGATAATTACAGCTGAATGGGTAATTGGTATTGTCTTGGAGGCTTTCTTGTGTTAAGAAGCAGCTGAGAAGCTTGGGTGGAACGTGGCTGGCTTCACTCCCCCTCCAAGAGACACAGAAACTACTGGCAGAGAGGGAAGAGTTGATCTTTAAATGTGTGTTTAAATTTCTGGGTTACCTGAGAAGTCTCTGCTGCTAATTGGTGATTTGAAAAGTCTTTGACTCACAAATCAAAACATCCTGTTAACGAGCTACAACTATTACTCAGTTCCTGATTTTAAAAAATAGCTTTTGGATAGGAAATAGATTCACATAATTAAAAAAAAAAAAGATCAGGGCCGGCCGAGTGGCTCAGTTGGTTAAGAGCTCGCTCAAGAGTGCGAGCTGAGCTCTGAGCAACAGCTGTTCAAGGCCAGCCCGAGCTGAGTTGCCGTTGAGCTGCCAACAGGTGGCAGGATGGCTCAGCTAAAAAAATAAAATAAAATAAAAAATAAAAGATCCAAGAGAATCTACACTTAAAATTATACTCCTGCTTTGATCTCTAGCCACCCAGTTTCCCGGCTGTGGAGAACCAATTTTGTCAACTTCTGTGTGTCCTAGATATTTTTTTTTTTTTAAAGATTTTTTTATTGGGGAATTGGGGAAGGGGAACAGCCAAGTTGTTATCCTTCAGTCTTAGTTATGGAGGGTGCAGCTAGCTCAGCTCCAAGTCCAGTCATGCTGCTCAGCTCAAGGTGCTGTGTTCCATTAGTTGTGGGTGGGCGTAGCCACCATCCCATGTGGGAGTCGAACCGGCAGCCTTGTTGCCTTGTTAAGAGCGCACACTCTTATCACCTGAGCCACCCAGGTGGCAGCTCAGCTCAAGATAATGAGTTCAGTTTTTAGTTGTGCGTGGGTGTAGTGCACCATCTTGAACAGGCCACCTTGTTAGGAGCACGTGCTCACACCAGCTGAGCCATCCTGCCATCTGTTGGCAGCTCAGTGGCAGCTCACTGGCCCATGTGGGAATTGAACAGGCGACACTGTTACTAAGAGCTCGCGCTCTTAACCAACTGAGCCACGCAGCCAGCCCCCTAGATATTTTTTTTATACCATAAATACCTTCCATGTGTTAGTTTTCTACCTTTGTTACACAAATAAATGGTAGTATGCCTACTATGCACAGTGTGCTGTCCAGAATTAGAAATCACTCCACGTCAGTATATAACGAGTGTCCTTATTCTTTTTTTTAAGATTTTATTGGGAAATCGGGGGAGGGGAACAGCCTTGGGGAAGGGGAACAGACAAGTTGCTGTCTTTTTTGTTCTTCAGTCTAGTTGCAGAGGACGTTGCTTCACTGGCCCATGTTGGTATGGTCATTGTGCTCTTCCCGGATGAGGCAGATCGGTCGTCGGCCTCTGGATGGTCGCTCACCGCGGCTATTGGCAGCTCACGCTGGCTGCTGGCCACTCACTGTAGCCTATGGCAGCCCACTGCAGCAGGGGCTGCAGCCTACACCATCACCGGGGCTCACAGCCCAGCTCCAGGTGGAGCTGTTGTTAGCTGTAGAGGGCAGTGTCACTGGCCCTCATATGTGGGATCCGAACCGGGACTGCTGGCATCCCAAAACCAGCTCTTAACCAATGCACCACTCGGCCGGCCCTGTCCTTATTCTTTTTTAGAACTGCATAGTAATTTTTAATTAAAAGGAAGTGTATACTTTTCCTTATTCCACACACGTTGTACATAGTAAGCCAAGCCAAGGAAATTCACATGAGCTGTCATTGCACACCCAGTGATAACCATGCTTACGGGCTGCTGTTCATTTCCCAGTTCTTTCCGAATGTGTTCTCTATTTCGGAAACACCTCTGCTTCTCTCCCCTCCTAGCTCTGTGCACCGTGTTGCAGCTGACAGAGAGACTTTTCCTGGACCATCTGCACAGACTCAACGGCGGCAAGGTCCAGTACGTGAGGCTCACTTACTTTTCTTCGTGGGCCAGAGGAGGGGCACCTGGCAGGAAGCTGAGAAATGGGGGTGTGCAGTGGGCGGGAGGGCCGGCTGCGGAGAGCCCTGCGCCTGGCCTCCCCCAGGATGACCTGTGCCTGTGCTTGCAGGCAGTACCACCGGGCCCTGGTGGCAGTGCTCCTGAGCCGCCCTTGGCACGTGCGCAAGCAGGCCCAGCAGACGGTGCGGAAGCTGCTGGCCTCCCCCGGGGGCTTTAAGCTGGCGTACGGACTCCTGGAGGAGCTGAAGACTGTCCTCAGCTCACACAAGGTGAGGGTGTCTGGCTGCAGAGCAGGGGCTCAGACTGGCTTCGCTGACCCTACATATGCCGTGGGATTTGGGCTGGGCCGCTCTGGGGCTGTTCACACTCAGACTCTGTGAGGCCCGAATCTTCTCCCCTGCCCTTAACCCTTCGTCGGGCGCAACTGATCTCACAAATTCACTGCATGCAAATTTTCAAATATTTAACAGTTAAGTATCGTGACTCATTACTTCAGTATCTTCCCCCTCAACCTTAACCTTTCGACAGTTGTGTTTGTGACGTAGTACAGTAAAGGCGGATATCATAGTGGCATCTTTGTGTGCAGTGAATCTGTGAGATCAGTTGCGCCTGATGGAGGGTTAAGCTTTTCATGTACAGTGGACTCTTGAATGACACATGGGTTATGGGATGTGACCTCCGTCGCATTTGAAAATCTGAGTGTAACTACAGTCGGCCCTCTGCATCTGTGGATTCCCAACTGCAGAGTTGACCCTTTGAACTGGGCAGGTCTATTAAACTGGGGTCAATAGAAAAATATCCACGTCTAAGTGGCTCTGTGCCCTTCTAATTTGTGTTGTTCAAGGGTCAACAGTAATTCCTTTTCCTCTCAAAGACTTTTTTTCCTTCCTGTGCCTTTTGATATGTAGCTCAATCTTCCATTCTTGAGTAATTGAATAACACTTTATGTTTTTAAAGTGCTTTGTAATTTGTAAAGCATTTCCTACTCATTTCCCCTTTTGATTTCTTCACGTTTGTAAAAGGCAGCCAGGCTTACTCCCCTTTTATTATATGAGTTGTCCAGGGTTCCAGGAGCTGAAATGACTTGTGCTGGCTCTCTCAGCTGGTGACTTCTTTCCCTCCATGAGTGGTTTCGGTGCAAAGTCGCAGGTGCTTCCTCCTTTCAGGCATATCTCACAGCCTGTGGGCCCCAAAGCAGGGAGCTGGGCATCAGGCTCCACTTGAGCAGGGACCCCTGAGAACAACATGAGCGACAGGCGGCCATGTCCCTGTGTGCCAGGCCTGCACAGGGCTCTGAGCATTGGGCCCTCACGTGTTGTCTCCATGCAGGTGCTGTCCTTAGAGGCTCTGGTGACTGATGCTGGGGAGGTGACCGAGGCGGGCAAGGCCTATGTGCCCCCACGCGTCCTGCAGGAGGCTCTGTGCATCATCTCTGTGGTGCCGGGGCTGGAGGGTGACGTCACCAACACCGAGCAGCTGGCCCAGGAGATGCTGATCATCTCCCACCACCCATCCTTAGGTCTGTGGCTCGGCGGGTTGTAGGAGGGCAGGGCCCTGTTGGGCAGGGGAAGAGGGGGCCAAGCAGAAGGCCTCAAGTTGCCCCTCCCCTTCAGTGGCAGTGCAGTCTGGACTCTGGCCAGCCCTTCTCGCCAGGATGAAGATTGACCCAGAAGCCTTCATCACCAGGCACCTGGATCAGATGATCCCCAGGATCACCACACAGAGTCCCCTGAACCAGGTGATTGCAATGCACGTGAGCTGGTTCTGGCCTCTGCTTGAAGTGCAGAGAGGGAGGGGATTCAAAGAAACAGGTGAAAGTGTGATGTCATGAGGGTTTGGACCCTCGGGCTGCGAGTGACAGACAATGCAAACTGGCTTGAGCATAAGACGGATTTACCGCCTTAACTGACTGCTAAGTGCCAGGATCTGAGGGGACAGGGACTCGGATGTCCTCTGGACATTGTAGGTGGTGCCTTCACTGTCTGTCTCTCTTCCTTTCGTGTCTAGTCTCTGCTTTCCATGATGTGGACTGTAGTCCCCGACAGTTCCCCTTTCTGGTAGCAGGATGGCGGCTAGCGTTCCAGGCTTACAGTTTGTGCCCCATCAGCTCCAGGGGAAGAAGTTTGTGTTTTGCCATCACTTCAGCTGGCAGGGGGCCTCACCACCCCTGGTGGCCTTGACTTGGGTCCCGTGCCCATCCCTGGGCCAGTCCTTTTGCTCGGGGTCACAGGCCCACCCCTGGAAAGGGTGGTGGCAGCTCCCCCCTGAACCACAGATTGAGAGTTGGGGAAGACTGTGTCCCCTCTAAATCAGGGTGGTAGTACCAAAGTAGTAAAGACAGGCACACTCTACAGCTGTCCATTCCAGTGGGCAGTGCACCGAAAGGACAGGGGCAAGAAGAAAGGGCGTCAGTTGCCAGGGCCGTGTAAGTGGGGCAGGCCGCCTCTCCAGTGCCGCCTTGGCGCACGCTGACCTTGTCTGTCTGGCAGGCTTCCATGAACGCCATGGGCTCCCTCTCCATCCTGTCCCCGGACCGGGTCCTTCCGCAGCTCATCAGCACCATCACCGCCGCCGTGCAGAACCCTGCACTGCGCCAGGTGACCCGGGAGGAGTTTGCCATCATGCAGACCCCTGCCGGGGAGCTGTATGACAAATCCATCATCCAGGGGTGAGGCGCCACTCGTGGGAGCAGTTGCCTTTCCTCCCCAAGCCTTAGCGTTCTTGCCTGTCAGATAGAGACGACCCTTCCTTTGCAGGGTTGTTGTGAGAAATGAGTGAATCCACATGCCCACTTGTTGGGCAAGTGCCTGCTCTGTTCCAGGCACGTGGTTAGGCCTGGGGTGCAAGAGCATGTCAAGTACCCAGTGCTTCCCTGGTGCATGCTGCTCAGAAGTTAGCTGGTGGGAGGCTGAAGGGGCTGGTGGCTGTTTTGAAGCGGGCTGATGACCTGCTCTGGGATTTCAGTGCCCAGCAGGACAGCATAAAAAAGGCCAACATGAAGCGAGAGAACAAAGCTTATTCCTTCAAGGAGCAGATCATCGAGCTGGAGCTAAAGGAGGTGAGCACGCAGAGGCATCGCACACTGGCTGCCTGCTGAGCTTGGTGGCCTCAGGCTGGTGGCCTTTCCTGCTGCACAGATGCTCTTCCTTTGGGTCACGCTGAGGCCTGTGGCACACTCCTCTGATCCCACCCGTCCTGGTTCCTCCTGCTCACCCTTTATCCTTTCTCAGTAGCTTTCTCTACCCCTGACTCACGGAAGATAAATTTCTCTCTCCGCTGGGTGCCGGCAGTGGTTCATACATTGCCTCTGCTAAGTGGTGGTGCTTGAATCCATGCCTGTCCACCCCACTCCTTGAAGGCTGGCATCTGTCTTCACTCCTGACGGCAGGCACGGGGTCTGGCACAGTGTAGCCTCTGGGGAATTGTGGTTCGATGGTCGTCCTCAGCTTGTAACAGAACCCACGGCGTCCTTCCCAGTCTCAGAGCCTTTGCTCTTTCCATGGTCTTTATGAGTCTGGGTTCTTCCACATTTCAGCCCGTGTGTCCACAAGTCTGCTTCTCAGGGAGGTGGCCATCCTGCCCCTCATCCAAAGTGGACCCTGCCCCTTCTTGGTTACTATGTATCGTATTTATTTCTTTCCTAACATTTGTCATGTCCTGAAGTCATCTTGTTTACATATTTGGTTACGTGTTCATTATCTGTTTTCACCCACTAGATGTGCTCTGTGAAGGCAGGGACTTGGTCTGTCTCTCACCATATCCCCAGTGTCTGGAACTGTGCCTGGTCCCATGCTGGTGCTCAGTCAGTACTGGATGAATGAGACTGCTCTCTCAGCCTTTTTCAGGCTTCAGCTTACACTGGGGGAGAGCATCTGTAGGGAGGGGTGGGCCAGCAGGGAGGCTGAAGTTTTGATCCCGAAGCTCTGTGGCCACCAGAATGCCCTTTCCAGCGCATCGAGGGACTTTTCATTTGTCTCGCATATAAAAGGCGCCTCTTACGTTTGTCAGTAGAGAATTCCAATAAGAAATGACTTCTCTACTACTTCTCTCTGTTCTGTCAGAACCAGGTGGCTGTGGACTTTGTGGGCAGTGGGGAGGCCACATGGTGGGTTTGGCGGCCCAGGTCGTAGACTGAGAGCTGGCATGGTGCAGACCGGACCTGAGCTCGCCCCCCACTGGTAGGGAGGAAGGCCTGTTTCCTGGAGATGGACTTGCTGTGCTCATTGCCTTTAGGAAATAAAGAAGAAGAAAGGCATTAAAGAAGAAGTGCAGCTGACCAGCAAGCAGAAGGAGATGCTGCAGGCCCAGCTGGACAAGGAGGCCCAGATCCGGAGGCGGCTGCAGGAGGTGAGTGGTGGGCGGCCCGGGGCCCTTTCCGCTGTCCGGGAGCAGGGCGCCTCTGACCTGCCTCCTGGGCTGACTCTGCTCGCAGATGGACAGTGAGCTGGAGGCGGCGTTGGGACTGCTGGACACCATCCTGGCCAAGAACCCGTCCAGCCTGACCCAGTACATCCCTGTTTTGGTTGACTCTTTTCTGCCCTTGCTGAAATCTCCCCTGGCCGCTCCCAGGATCAAGAACCCTTTCCTGTCCTTGGCTGCCTGCGTCATGCCCCCTCGGCTCAAGGCTTTGGGTTAGTCCTGGTTTGCGGACTGTGAGTGTGGCCCTGGGTGGGCCGGGAGGTGGGCGAGGATGCCCCTGAATCTGATGGGGTGCCACTGGGTGACTTGGCTACTGACCTGTTCCCTGTGGAAGAGGCCTTGGGAACCTCCAGCTACACTTCCTTAGGGGCGACCTGGCTGGCGCCTCTCCTCTCTCCTGTTTTACGGCTGCGGCACCTTCTCTCAGGCCCAGGTTTTAGATGCTAGGCAGCGTGGTCTTTCTGTAGTAGCTTTAAAACAGAAATCAGAAATTCAGTGGCAGTAGGGATGGCTTGGTGCCACGTGGCTGTCAGTGACGAGAGGTCTCTGTGACCTTGAGCTTTCGGTTTGCCATGGGGAAACAGACCAGGTAGCGTGGCTGGGAATGAAGCAGACATCCTAGCTTAAAGGGGGTGTTCCCATGGGTGAGGCTGGAATCTGGGAACTGTTCTGAGTGAAAAGGAGTTCTGGAAGAATGAGTCTGGAAAACCGTTCGGAGCCAGTGCACATGGAGCCTGCCGGAACTGTTAGCTGGCTGGCTGGGTTTGTTGCATGGAAGGCGGGAAGACCATACAGATGAGTTTTGCTCTTGGCTGAATAACCCTTGGGTGGCTCATGCTTCCTGTCAGCACACTTTTAATTTCTTAGCGTCAGGAGGACAGCTCCCTGCCTGCCTGCCTGCCCTTTGTTGCCATCACGAAAGGAAATGAGAAGTTAGGTTGAGGACCTCCTGGTGCAGCAGAATTGATGACTATTAAGTCAGATGGATGGGACCCGATTCTTTGTGTCCGTGTGGGTCATCCCTTGCTGAGTCTCTCTCTTGGGTACAGGCACTTTGGTGAGCCATGTGACCCTGCGCCTGCTGAAGCCAGAGTGTGCCCTGGATAAGTCATGGTGCCAGGAGGAGCTGTCGGTGGCCATGAAGAGGGCGGTGACTCTGCTGCACAGCCACACCATCACCAGCAGGGTGGGCAAGGGTGAGCCAGGTAAGGACGGCACAGACAGAGGACACGAGGTGGTAGGAGCTGGTCTGGGGAATGCCTGAGCTTCCACCCCCGCTGGGGCTTCCTGAGGCTGTGGCCATGGCGAGTCACCTCCCTCCCTGGCCTTGGTTTCCTCATCTGAAAAATGGGGGTGGGTGGGACCAGATGGAGGACTTCCGAGTCCAGTCCTGGTGTCCTGTGAGTCGCCGCGACCCCGTTGAGGGTTTATTTCTTGTCACCGGAATCTCCTGTCTGTTTTAACTCTCATATTCTGGAGCTGGTTGGTGGGGTAGGAGCAGGATTGGCTTTAGAACTGGGCTACCAGCTGTCACCCTGTTGTCATACCATGTGCTTTCGGGGGTCAGAAAGGGTGTCCAGCCTCCCCACTGCCCAACTGCTCTGAGGATGGACCCTGAGGCAGCCCCTGCCCCCGGGGCCCTGTTCTGCCTGCACGATCATGTCTGCTCCTTGCTCTCGCAGATGCTGCACCCCTGTCTGCGCCCGCTTTTTCCTTCATCTTCCCGTTTCTGAAGATGGTGCTGACCGAGGTGCCCCAGCAGAGCGAGGAGGAGGAGCGCATGGCCCAGATTCTTCAGATCCTGACTGCCCATGCCCAGCTCAGGGCCTCCCCCAGCAACCCGCCTGGGCACGTGGATGAGGTCAGCAGGGGGCTGGGGGTCTCCCCTGGGCTGCAGGGGGTCGGGAGGCGGGGCCTTTGACACTTCCTGGCCTCTCAGTAATTCTGGGGGGGAAGTGGAGAGTTGCCGATATCTCAAGCAGCAGCCCTTAGCGCAGCTGCCAGGGCCTCCATGAAACATTCAGGTCTCCTGTGTCAGAGTTTCTGACCTGACGACGTTGAAGTATTTTATATTAATTTATTGTGTTCTTTGTGTTTCTGACTCAGAAAATAGTACTGACTACTTTCCCTTTGACTGGCTTAGATTATGAGATTGGACCTCATTCATTGAGGGGTCCTCTTTTTAACAGATTATGTTATAAAAATTTGCCAAAGAAATGCATGCGTATTTTTTAAAATTCCAACAACACAGAGGCAGAGAGAAAGAAATGCCACTTTCCAGAGGTAACGGTTGCTAACAGTTGGGTGTATACCCTTGTGGGCCTTTTTTTACACACACACAGAGCACCCCTACACACACACAGAGCACCCCTACACCCACACAGAGCACCCCTACACACACACAGTAAAGCAAAAACGGCTGGTCCCGCTTCTTCCATATGACTGTACTCCGGGCCTTCTCCCATGTCGGTGCGCATGGATCTACTTCGTTGATTTTACAGTCTGCCTGGGATTTTGCTGTGGATGCACCATGTTTTAGTTAATTCTTTACCTGTGATGGATATTTTAAGGTTATTTCTAGCTTCGCCCCATTTTGAGCAGTGCTGTGGTGAGCCCCTGTGTACATACATGCCCCTTGACCACCGGTGGGAGCATTTCCATGGGACAGATGCTTGGAATTGCTGGATGATGTGGCATGTTTTCAGCCCCACCCTCACAAGAGTCCCCTTTTCTCCAAGGCAAACGCAACCTCAGATAGGATTAAAAAAAAAATCTTGCCAACGATGGGTGGAAGAATGGTGCCGCTTTTTATTTTGTGTTTCTTTACTTGTGAAGTTTGGTATCCATATATTTTTCATATTCTGTGAGTTTCAAGCGAGTTTCAGAATTTCTTTTGAGTCCCTTAGGATTATTGTTGACCAGGGTTGGCTCATGTAGGTGAAGTTGTCAACCTGATGGGGTTTCTACAGTGGAGCTGGCTGTTGTGTGGCCCAGAATGTCCCTCTGTGAGTGACCGGATGCTGCTTCATGTGCCACAGGGCTTGCTTGGTTCCAGCCCTTCCCACGCCTCACTGGACTGACCTGCTCTTCTCTCTTAGAATGGCCCGGAGCTGCTGCCTCGCGTGGCCATGCTGCGCCTTCTGACCTGGGTAATCGGGACAGGCTCTCCCCGCCTGCAGGTAACCTGATTCCCCGTTGGCTGTTGCTGTGACTCAGTTTGTCATCCCGACTGCAGGTCCCAGTAGTTGGGTTTGAGTCCTAGTTTTCTCAGCCCTCACTTTTGGGCTTGAGCAGAAGGGCTGCTTTTGAAAGCCAGCCTGACCATTCTCAGCCAGTGAGGGGTTTTGCTCGGGTCCTGCCACTGGCCCTGACCTGGAGCTGGGGCCTCAGCCCTAGGTGGGCTGTGGGGTGGGCGTCCTCAGTTCAGATCCCCCTCTGGGCCCCTAACCCATCGCCCGGCCCCCTGCCTGACCCCATAGTTGTAAATAATTGGTTGAACTGAGCCCAGTGGATTGCTGTCCTCTTCAGGTTCTGGCTTCAGACACCCTGACCACCCTGTGTGCCAGCAGCAGTGGCAAGGATGGCTGTGCCTTCGCAGAACAAGAGGAGGTGGATGTGCTGCTCTGTGCCTTGCAGTCCCCGTGTGCCAGAGTGCGAGACACCGCGCTCCGGGTGCGTGCCCACTTCCCCGCAGGGCCTCCACAGCATCTCTGTGGCCCAGTGCCAGCATTGGAGTTGCATGAGGGACATTTGAAGGAATGCCCCTCAGCCTGATGGGAGATGTCTCACATCAGCACCATGGGGGCCTGGAGGCAGACAGAAGAGGTCACGGTGTGGGTTCGGGTCATTCTAGGAGTTGAGACAACTAAGCAGTTGTCGTGCTCTATTGCTGTTTTTTCTTCACTTGATTTCTAAACTGGAATGTGGATCTTGGCACTTTTTTTTTTTTTTTTTTAGCTTAGCCATCCTGCTACCTGTTGGCAGCTCAGTGGCAACTCAGCTCGGGCTGGGCATCGAACTTCTGTTACTCAGAGCTCAGCTTACACTCTTGAGCGAGCTCTTAACCAACTGAACCACTTGGGCGGCCCTGATCTTGGTACTTTTTTTTTTCTTTTTAAGGGCAGTGTCACTGGCCCTCATATGTGGGACCTGAACCAGGGCCGCTGGCTTCCAAAGCCAGCGCTACCACCGCGCCGTGCGGCTGGCCCTGATCTTGGTACTTTTATAGACAGCTGTAACTCATGGGATTAGTCCATTGCTTCAGCCCACTGCCTTGTATGTGTCTTGTCTTGGTGCTTTTGGATCAAAACACTAAAGGATCTCTTTGGAATATGAGACAGTGGTCCCCAAATGCCAGTCTGTAGCCTCCCGCTATGAATCAGCAACAGCTTTCACTTGTCCTTAGTAAAATCTGAAAAATGATGGCAGTGTGGTAAATTTTTCTTAAAACAAAGTGAATGTCCTTTTTCTGAGGTTTTGTCTCTCTTGCATTGTTAGAGTTAATTTTTTAAAATTTTACATTAAAAAATATTGTACCACGACACACCATCGTTTCACAAAAGAGAAGGTGTAAGGAAACAGCAGGTTGTGAGTTGAGTGGATTCACGGCCCTTCCCAGACCAGCGCTGTTAGCCGCGAGCCAGCCCTTGAAATGTGACTGGTGCGACTAGGGAATTACAGTTAATTTTAGTCAATTTAACGTTGAAGACCCACGTGCAGCTGGTGGCTGCATCTTGGATAGCACAGCCCTGGATGGAGGTTAGGAGGCAAGCTGTGCCTCTTCCGAAACATCGTGCCTTACACAGTCCACTTCTGCTCCCTCTCAGGGGCTGATGGAACTCCACATGGTATTGCCAGTACCTGATACCGATGAGAAAAATGGCCTGAATCTCCTGCGGAGGCTCTGGGTGGTCAAGTTTGACCAGGAGGAGGAGATCCGGAAGCTGGCTGAGAGGTGAGAGCCCTTGGAAGGTGTTTTTTTCCTGCTCCGTCCTCTCTTGCCTCAGGATATAACTGGACCCAGTGTGCTGGGCCTGCTGCAAGAGGAGGGCTGGGTGGTCGGGTGCAGAGCCTCGTCTGACCAGCCCAGCCTTCTGTCTGCTGCAGGCTCTGGTCGACCATGGGCCTAGATCTGCAGCCAGACCTCTGCTCCTTGCTGATTGACGATGTTATCTATCATGAGGCCGCTGTGAGGCAGGCCGGGGCCGAAGCCCTCTCCCATGCCGTGGCACGGTACCAGCGGCAGGCGGCGGAGGTTATGGGCAGGCTCATGGAGATTTACCAGGAGAAGCTCTATGTGAGTAGCCTGTGGGCCCTGAGACTGTCTGGGCGGCGGGAGGGTGCACTCAGCCTCGGCCTTGCTCCAGACAGGAGCCTTGGCGCTCACTGTGGCTCCGGGTGGCTGTGACTGATCACAGCTTCACCCCTGGATTGCTGGCTTGCTGGGCTTGGCTGGGGAGAGCGCTGCTGTGCATTTATCAACCTTCTGTTGCAGCGGCCACCCCCAGTGCTGGATGCTTTGGGACGAGTTATCTCGGAGTCTCCTCCCGATCAGTGGGAAGCCAGGTACAGCAGTCGTTGCAATCTTGTTCCGCTCAGAGCTGCCAGAGAGAATGCAGGTGGGCTGGGCTGGGTGCTATGAGGAGGCAGCATGGATTAATGGCACAGTGGAAGGAAAGGACAAGACCTCCCTCTGAGTCTGGGAGCCTGGAGTTCAAGTGCTGACTCCTCCCATGCTAGCTGCGTGACCTTGGGCATGTTTCTCCTTTCCTCTGGGCCTGTGTCCTCAGAGGTCCCTGGGGACCTTCTTACTGCTCTGTAGCCGAAAAGAACAATAGCACTTGCCTTTGTAGGGTATGTCCATTTCCGAGTGCCTTCACATCTGGTTCCTCCCCCTCTCTCCTTCTGCAGCTGTCCTGGAGGTAGCGGGGTCGGCATTGCACTCACACATGGGAAAACAGGCAAAGCTGGTCTCCTGCCCAAAGTTACCCTGTAGGAGGGAAACTGGGTGGATGGCAGGTTTCTGTTTGGCAAGTGGGTTGTTCCAGACCATTGTGTAGACTGATGGGTAATGGGGCAGTGAGTTCCATGGTGTGCTCTGCCCTCCAAAGTGTTTGCTGGTGGCAAGCCCCCCACTGTGGTGTACTGGGACAGACCCCACTGGCAGAGGAGGCCCCTGGCCACCCCTTGCCCCCTGACACACTCCCATTTCTTTCCCAGGTGTGGCTTGGCTTTGGCCTTGAACAAGCTTTCCCAGTGTTTGGACAGCTCTCAGGTGAAGCCACTCTTTCAGTTTTTTGTCCCTGATGCTCTCAATGACCGAAACCCTGATGTCCGAAAGTGCATGTTAGATGCAGCCCTTGCAACACTCAACGCCCACGGGAAGGTAAAGATTTCAACCAGCTGAGGGGCTGGGGAGAAGGCTGGGCTGGGCCAAGGCAGGAGGTGGGGCTGAGCAGTGGTGACAGGGAGAATGAGTGCCAGAAATCCTGGCAGGGCACTGTTCCCCATTAAAAATTCATTTAATATTTCTTTTGAGCCAAAAAGACCCCAAAAGGGTGTTAAATTCTTGTAAGTCTGGTGCAGTCATGCCAGGAAACTGGGAAACCCACTGGCATTGTTGGGGCTTATCAGGATGGCTGTCCCAGAGTGGAACTGGGCTTGACCCTTGGGCACAGGCCATCATCCCCCAGACACAGCCTGTAGGCTTGACGTGAGGCTCAATGCACTTGATTTTCCAGGAGAACGTCAACTCGCTGCTGCCAGTGTTCGAAGAGTTCCTGAAGAATGCGCCCAATGATGCCAGCTACGACGCCGTGCGGCAGAGTGTGGTGGTCCTGATGGGCTCGCTGGCCAAGCACCTGGACAAGAGCGACCCCAAAGTGAAGCCCATTGTTGCCAAGCTCATCGCTGCCCTCTCCACCCCCTCCCAGCAGGTACCTGGCACCCGGCCTGGGGCCCCCCGACTGCGGGTGGGAGTGGGATGCTAGGGACAGAGTTGAGTATCAGGGTTCCGAAGGCCCAGTTCTTTGCAAGGAGTTGTCCCCTCTCTTAGAGGATGGCCTGGTTTATAGCCAAGAATACCCCTGAACAGGGAGTTATTTTGTCGCTTTGTTCTAGCAGATGTGGATAGTTTTATTTTTTTCTACTCCTTTACTAATAGTTTGTTTTTGCATGTAGTATAAACCTGTCACTAGGGATACAAAGATTAAAAAAAAAGAAAGAAAGAAATAAATAAGATGGCTGCCTCGTGTCAGGTTTTTTTTAGATCTCTATGTTTTTGTTACGTGTTTCAGGGGACCTTGAATGCAGCCTCTAATCTTCAGTGCAAGATTTCTTTTTGAAAAGCACATTTATGTATATTTTCTGCGTCTTGTATTTTGGACTACCCAGAGTGTCCTCACAGATGCAAGTTCACAAAATTGTGGTTCAGACCAGTTGTCAGAAAACCCAACCTGCACAGGGCCCTGCCCAGTCCCCTGGCAGCGTAATGCTCTTCTGCTCTCGAGTTGGGCTTCATGAGCTGTGGCTGGAAGGCGAGATTGCCCATGTCTTTTGTGTCACAGAGTTTGGGCGTGGCCCTGAAAGGCCAGAGATGTGGGCCGTTTTTATGGAGGCACAGTAATGTGCTTTTCTCTGGATCTTTCTCTGTGAGTGGGTTTAGTTTTCCTGGAGTCCTGTTCCCCCTGCCCCTTCCCCTTCCCCTCCCCTACACACACACACCCACACACACACCCACACACACCCACACACACACACCCACTCACCCACCCACCCACCCACCAGGCCTAGGCTCTCTCCCTTTAGACCAGAAATAGCACTGTCATGGTGATAATCACATCACTGACAGATGTGGCGTGCAACCTGATGGGGTCCATGTGTGTAACATCGTCTGCTTCTCTGATGCTCGGTGTTGTCGGAGTGGCTGAGATGGGGCGTGGGAACATCAGGTGGTGAAATACTGCGTAGGACTGTGTCAGCCACCAGGGAAGGCTGTGGTTCCCGGTGGTTCCTGACGAGGCAGGCCTGTCCCATAGGTCCAGGAGTCCGTGGCCAGCTGCCTGCCGCCCCTCGTGCCGGCCATCAAGGAAGATGCAGGAGGGATGATCCAGAAGCTGATGCAGCAGCTGCTGGAGTCGGACAAGTACGCAGAGCGCAAGGGGGCCGCGTACGGGCTGGCCGGCCTGGTGAAGGGCCTGGGCATCCTGTCGCTGAAGCAACAGGAAATGATGGCAGCGCTGACCGATGCCATCCAGGATAAGAAGAACTTCCGCCGGCGAGAGGGTGATTGTCTGAGCTCAGGGCTACCCAGCTGCCAGAGGGAGGAATCTGGCCTTTCCTTCCCCTCTGGAGGGCCGCTGTGTGTGTGTGTGTGCGCGCGTGTGTGCACTGCAGGGGGCGGCTGTGTGTGACCCAGTCCATTGCTGATGTGGCCTGGACTTTGTAACTCAGCAACACCCCCAGCTGAGAGAGACTTCGTCTTAATGGCTGTTAGTGCCAAGAAGCGATGGATGCTCCCGTCTTCCCCATTCCTCTTTCTGCTCAGCCATATTCCTGCTCTGGGGGAGCCGCTCAGTCCCACGGCTGCCCTGAGTGTTTCCAGAGGGTGAGGAGGTGGCAGGGAGGTTGCCCGGGACTGCTCCAGCTGCCCCGCCTTCTCCTCCCGCAGGAGCCCTCTTTGCCTTCGAGATGCTCTGCACCATGCTGGGGAAGCTCTTCGAGCCGTATGTGGTTCACGTGCTGCCCCATCTGCTGCTGTGCTTCGGGGATGGGAACCAGTATGTACGTGAGGTAAGTCCTGAGGCTGCGCGTGACCACTGCCCGCAGCTGCTGACAGCGGGGGCTGGCCACTGGTGTGAGACTGGCGGGCAGTCTGAGGTGGTGTAAGGTCCCTGCTATCAGAACCCCTTTTGCCTGCACACTGGGTCCCGGTTACTATTGGGTTGTCGGAAAAGTCATGACGTATTTTTGCAACAAAAAACAGAAAAAAATATGTCATGATTTTTCTGACAACCCAGTAGTGTGGACTCCCCTGGTTCCCAGTAAAGCACTGAAGCTTTATGAGATGGAAACTGTGTCTTTCCTTCTCAGCTATATCTGCAGGCCCAGGCACAGGGTCTGACACAGTAGGACCCCCCACCCCATAAGTGTTGATCACTGGGAGAATACTTGGTCTAGCGTCAGACCTTGACCCTTGCTTGGGCGAGGAGGCCCCTGAATGTCTTTTCTCCTCCTTTGAGGCTGCAGATGATTGTGCCAAGGCTGTGATGAGCAACCTGAGTGCTCATGGGGTGAAGCTGGTGCTCCCCTCCTTATTGGCAGCCCTGGAAGAGGAATCCTGGAGGACCAAAGCTGGTAAGGCCACTGCCTTTCATGTCTCTGTCTCAACTTACTGTTTTGAAAACGGCCCTTGTGGGGTTCTAGGTAGCGACAGCTCTTGTCCTGCGTGTATGCTCCCAGACCAGGGGTCAGGCCATGCCTCTCTGTGCCATTGGGCAGCCCACCCTTCAATAGCTTGTGTGCGTACATGCGAAGCACAGGCCTCTCACAGAAGCCACAGCCCTAAATCAGAAAATCTTAGAGTTTTAAAGCTAGTCTGTGGCTAGTTCAATGATTTTAAAGCTGCTTTCCCCCCATTAAACCACTTTTTAAAAAACCTAATTTGAGGGCTGGCCGAGTGGCTCAGTTGGTAAAGAGCTCACTCAAGAGTGCGAGCTGAGCTCTGAGCAACAGCAGTTCGATGCCCAGCCCGAACTGAGCTGCCCCAAAGCTGCCAACTGGTGGCAGGATGGCTCAGCTAGAAAAAAGAAAAAAATCGTAATCTTATCTGGAATTCTAATACACAAAAGAAATACAAGCAGAGTTGCTCAGGTGTGGGGAGGATCAAGGTCTGGGGCCCTCCTACTACTTGGGTTCCCCTGGGTCCTTCAGGCTTCCCTACAGTTTGAAAAATGACAGATCTAGATCAGTTTACTGATTTGGGGATGAGGAGACTAAGGCCAGAGTAATGCAGTAACTTGACCTTGGATCACCACCAGGACTAAGCCAGGTGTCCCCTTGGTGTCTGCTGGAGCCGGTCCCCTCTGCACTCCTCCTGGGGACTGCTTGTGCACAGTCTGCAGAGGAGTGGGCCGGTTGTCCCTTGCCTGGGCAGTCAGCCCAGGTGACTCATCACCTGTGCTCACGCTAAGCATGTATCTGCCATCTGCAGGGTCTGTGGAGTTGCTGGGGGCGATGGCGTACTGTGCTCCTAAGCAGCTGTCCTCCTGCCTGCCCAATATCGTGCCCAAGCTCACGGAGGTGCTGACCGACTCGCACGTCAAAGTGCAGAAGGCTGGACAGCAGGCGCTCAGGCAGATCGGCTCCGTCATCAGGAACCCGGAGATCCTGGGTATGCCTCTCGCATGGGGGCACCGGCGCCGGCTCCTCCTGTCCCTGGGCACTGTGGGAACATGCACCCATTCAGCAAAGAGTTGTGCCCTCTGGTGACAGATGCGCTTATAGTGAAATTACCTCCATAGTCTAGAAAGCCCTTTTCCTAGAACAATAAGTAGAAAGTAGTTTGGAAGTGGTTTTCCTACTGATCTGGAGCAGCCATCACTGACTGTGTAGGTAGGGAAACTGAGTCATCGGCTCAGAAGCACCTTGTCTCTGAGAGAGCCCTGTGCACTGAGCTGAGCCCTGAGGTCAACAGAATTGAATGACGAGCTCTGGACCACATCAGCATCATCCGAACTATTAGGTTCTTTGGGAACTTCCTAATCTATTTCATTGCAGGAGACCTGGGATAGAGGGGAAGGTTAGGGACAGGCTGTTCCCCTTACCTGCTCTTCAGTATGATTCTTTCTTGAGGTTGGTTTTTAGAAGTAGAACCTATCAGCCACCTTGACTAGCCCGTCACTTGTTAGATTTTAAGCTTTAGAGTGAAGCATCAGTGTCCGTTCAGGGAACTTCAGCTAGGGTATTACCAGAGTATTTTTTTCATTCAGAAAATGATGGGATTTTTTTTTGTTTGTTTTTGTTTTTTAAGGGATGACTAGGTATACTTGGATTTTGTTGTTGTTTTTTTTATAATGTCCAACAGCCCTGGGGATTCCTAACGCCCAAAACAGTGTCATCTCTATCATATGAGTAGAAAGGCCTTCATTTTGAGAATCCAGCCTGGGTCTCTCTTTTTTTCTTTTCTTATTGATACATTATTTGCATAATGTAAAAATTCACTTTTTAAAATTGTGCAATGCAGGGTCGGCCGAGTGGCGTGGTGGTTAAGAGCTGGCTTGGGATGCCAGCAGCCCTGGTTCGGATCCCACATATGAGGGCCAGTGACACTGCCCTCTAAAAGAAAAAAAATAAAAAAATAAAAATGTGCAATGCAGTGGCTTTTAGAATATTGACAGAGTTATGTAAGCATCACCACTCTGTACTTTCAGAGCATTTTCATCAGCCCAAAATGCAATCCCATACCCATTAGCATTCATTTTTCCTATCCTCCCCGATCCCCAGTCCTGGACAAACACTAACCCATTTTCTGTCTCTATGGATTTGCCTACTTTGGACATTTCATGTAAATCATACAACATGTGGCCTTTTGTATGTGGCTTCTTGCACTTAGCATGTCTTCAAGGTTCATCCACACTGGAGCATGTGTCAGTACTTCATTCCTTTTTGCGGCCCAGTAATAATCCATTTTGTTTATTCATCTGTTGATGGACATTTGGGTTGTTTCTACCTTTTAGCTGTAAAGAATAGTGTGAACATTTGTGTACAAGTTTTTTTTGTTTGTTTATTTTGTTTTTTACATGTTTTCAGTTCCTTTGGTTAGCTGCCTGGGAATGGGATCGTTGGGTCATATAGTAACTGCGTAACTTTTTGAGTAACTGCACGACTGACCATTTTCCAAAGTGGCTGTACATTCCCAGCAGCGATGCATGAGAATTCCAGTTGCCAATGCTGTTACTGTCTGCAAAGTCAACACTTGGGTGACAGCCATCCTAGTGGGTGTGAAGTGGCATTTCATTGTGGTTTTGATTTGCATTTCCCTAATGACTAGTGATGTTGAACATCTTGTGTTTATTGGCCATTTGCATATATTCTTTGGAGAATTGTCGGCGCAATTCCTCTGCCTGTTTTTAAATTGGGCCATTACGTTTTGGTGGTGGTGTTGACCGCCAGCTTGGGACCTTGTGGTGGCTGAATTCCCTGGGCTTGTAGAAAAGATAAGTCAGGTATTCCTCTTGGAATTCCTTCTGCCGGGCTTGTGGTGCTGAACTTGAGAGCTCATTTTACCTGGCCTTAGCTGCTCCCAGTATGGTCCACTTCACTCTTACCCCCGGTTCAAGAGCTTTTGGTGTCTGAGAAGTTTTTTGCAAAACCACTTTGGGTTGCTGCTTCCTAAATAAGTTCCATGGTGCCTGAGCAGCTCTCCTGTGGAGGCCCAGCACTGTGACTGCAGCTCAGTGCCCCTTGAAGCCAGCCACTGGGGACCCGGCCAGAGCACAGCTCCGCTGTACAAACGGGTGACAGCTGCCATCTCCACACCACTTCCTCCGGGTGGCGCAAGGATTGCCCTTTTCAGATGGGCTGGCTTCTGGAGGTGGTGACTTGTGTTCTCCAGGGAGGGGCGGCCCTGGCCTCCTTTCTCTTCTGATCCCTCTCGTGCTGGGGACCGAGTGGCTTTGCCACACCATAGACCTTTATAAACCATCCTGTGTTTCGGACACGCAGCTATTGCCCCCGTCCTGCTGGACGCCCTGACCGACCCCTCCAGGAAGACCCAGAAATGCTTGCAGACCCTGCTGGACACCAAGTTTGTCCACTTCATTGATGCCCCGTCCCTGGCCCTCGTCATGCCCATCGTCCAGAGAGCCTTCCAGGACCGGTCCACGGACACGCGGAAGATGGCAGCCCAGATCATTGGCAACATGTACTCCCTCACAGACCAGAAGGTAGCCGACCAGCAGGTGCTGGGTTAAGGCATAGAGTGCCTGTGTAACAAACCAGGAAGGGGTGCGGGCATTGGTCCCTGATCATTTGGGGGAGGTGCAGGGTAGAAATCTAGGCACTTGGGGCATCTTGCCGAACACAGTGTTCAAGTCCTCATTGGCTCAGCCCCCGGGGAGCCCATGCCAGTGGACCCCTTTCACAGACTGAGGTGGGAAAGGTCGGTCCAGCCTGACCTTTGACCTTTCAGGGGTGTGGGGAAAGTGGCTGCTGCTTTGACTGTTTGTAGTGTTTTATTTATTTATTTATTTTAGAGGGTAGTGTCACTGGCCCTCATATGTGGGACCCAAACCGGGGCTGCTGGTGTCCTAAGCCAGCGCTTAACCACTGCGCCACTCGGCCGGTCCTGTAGTGTTTTCTTATGTCAAGCAGGTGCTTCTGTAAGCCTCTCAGGAAATTAGGGGAGATTGACTTTGTTTATTTGCTTATAGGTGTGAGCTCACCATCTGTATACCTCAGCTCTGCTTGGCTTTCTGAGCCAAGGGCACAAGAGAGAAAGTGAGAAAGTTACATCCCAGAAAATCTGGGAAATTGAAAAATTGGAAAACCAAAACATTTTATCCATAGTCTTCCAACATCAAAAAAATTACTGTTGATGTTTTTTATTACGTTTACAAAATTATATTCCTGAACATAAACTTATTTCCAAGTTATTTGTAAAACTGATTTTTTTTAAATTTATTTTTTTAATTAGTTTCAGGTGTACAACACAGTGCAATAGTTATACATTTTACCCCTCAAAGTGACAACCCCCCACCCCCAGTACACCGCCCCACTCCCCCCCCATATTATATATATCTATTACTCTTCCTCTGACTCTCTTCCACAGTATAATCCACATCCCGTGACTATCTATATATATTCAATTACAGTAGGTATACCACCTCCGCTTTAGTAATACAGTGCAGTGATCAAACCTCTACTCCATCCATGAAATGGTCTCCCTAACAAGACCTATGATCATCTGATATTCCACAGAATATTTACAACATTATTAATTATATTCCCCAAACTGTAAAACTGATTTTTTTTTTTTTTTAAAGATTTTATTGGGGAATTGGTGGAGGGGAACAGCGTTGGGGAATCGGGGAAGGGGAACAGACAAGTTGCCGTCTTCTTGTTCTTCAGTTTTAGTTGCGAAGGATGTTGCTTCACTGTTGGTATCGTCATTGCGTTCTTCCCGGATGAGGCAGATTGGTCGCTGGCCTCTGGATGTCGCTCATCGCGGCTATTGGCAGCTCACGCTTGGCTGCCAGCCGCTCACGCTGGCTGCGGGCCACTCACTGCAGCCTGTGGCAGCCCACTGCAGCAGGGGCTGCAGCCCACACCATCACCGGGGCTCGCACAGCCCAGCTCCAGGTGGAGCTGTTGTTAGCTGTAGAGGGCAGTGTCACTGGCCCTCATGTGGGATCCGAACCGGGGCCGCTGGCATCCCAAAACCAGCGCTTAACCAATGCGCCACTCGGCCGGCCCAAAACTGATTTTTAATAATTGTATCAGGGCCGGCCGAGTGGCGCAGTGGTTAAGAGCTGGCTTGGGATGCCAGCGGCCCCGGTTCAAGTCCCACATATGAGGGCCAGTGACACTGCCCTCAAAAAAAAAAAAAATTATATGATATGCCAATCCGTTTACATGCTGTAACTTACATAAGCCTGTCATTGGTCTTATAGTACCCAAGGTTTTTTTTTTTGCCATTTTAAATGTTACTGCCATGAACATAAGGCTTTTTCTATATTTAAAACTGTTCCGTAAAGCTGAATGCCGAATTAAGAGACATAAACCTTTTAAGGTGAAGACAGGGAAGATGATAATGCAATTCTGAAGGGAAGTGCCAGAAATCATTTCCTGAAGACTCCAGAGGCTGGGCAGGCCTCGGTCCCAGAGAAGGGCAGGAGCAGTAAGCACTGCAGTGTAGCTGGTGGCTCTCCCGACCCTTGAGGATGAGCCTTGGGTCCCCAGGAGGTTTCCCTGAGCAATTGCATGGCACCTGCCAGGGACCAGCCAGGTCCCTTCTCCCACCTGTTCTGGAAGCAGCCCTGCCGAGTGCTCCTTGTCAGCAGGGTCCGTAGCAGAACGATCCTGGAGAAAGCAGAGGTCTCCGCCTGAGTTGCCTCTTGTGTTGTTACAGGACTTGGCTCCTTACCTGCCAAGCGTGACGCCTGGCCTGAAAGCCTCTCTTTTGGACCCTGTACCTGAGGTGAGTCTGCGAGGAGAGGGGCAGGAGCCCAGTCCCCAGAAAATTCATTCCTGAGAATTCCCTCTAAGCTGCTTTTGTGTCTGTCTGGTAAGGGGAAGGAGACCCAAGGGACCCCTACTTGCTCCTGCCTGGTCACTGAATTTTGAGCTACATCTTCTCCCCATCCCTGCTCTCGGTTACCTGACAGGTGCGGACGGTGTCTGCAAAGGCTCTTGGGGCCATGGTGAAGGGTATGGGGGAATCATGCTTTGAGGACTTGCTGCCGTGGCTGATGGAGACCCTAACCTATGAGCAGAGCTCCGTGGATCGCTCAGGCGCTGCGCAAGGTGAGGCCAGCGGAGAGCCAGGGGCCTGTCCGGGAATGCCCTCCAGTGGCTCTCACATCCAGTGGCTTCTTTCTGTCCTTTTGTTGCAGGGTTGGCTGAGGTCATGGCTGGCTTGGGGGTGGAGAAGTTGGAGAAGCTGATGCCAGAAATTGTGGCTACAGCCAGCAAAGTGGACATTGCACCCCACGTCCGAGATGGCTACATCATGATGTTCAACTACCTGCCCATCACCTTCGGGGACAAGTTCACACCTTATGTGGGGCCCATCATCCCCTGTATCCTCAAAGTAAGCACCGATGACCATGCCGTGGAGAGCGTTACTGAGAAGGGCAGAGCCAGGGCTCGCTCCCCGCTTCTGTGGCTGGGTAACAGGGTGAGGTCTGGGTGCCTGGGGGAGGCAGCCCTGGCTGACCCACCACCCTCTGTGTGTGCAGGCTCTCGCTGATGAGAACGAGTTTGTGCGTGATACTGCCCTGCGCGCTGGCCAGCGGGTCATCTCCATGTACGCCGAGACGGCCATTGCCCTGCTGCTGCCCCAACTGGAGCAGGGGCTCTTTGACGACCTCTGGAGAATCAGGTGAGAACTCGGGCAGAAAGAGCCAGGGGCCCCAGCTTTGCTTTTTTGGGAACTCTCATTGAGAAATGATGAGGAGAATGTCGCCAAGAACTCTGAGCTTCCTCCAGACCATTTTGTGACTTGTAACCATTTTGTGACTCTCCAGCTTCCTGTAGCAGTGTCTTCATCCTGATCCTCTTTTAAAAAGTTCCCTCTAGGGGGCCGGCCGAGTGGCGCGGTGGTTAACTGCTGGCTTGGGAAGCCAGCGGCCCCGGTTCGGTCCCACACATGAGGGCCAGGGACACTGCCCTCAAAAAAAACAAAACAAAAAGTTCCCTCTATTTGGTTCTTTAGTTGTATTACCATTTTCAACGCGAACACTTTTGTTTGTTTGTTTGTTTGTTTGTTTTTCTTGAGGGCAGTGTCACTGGCCCTCATATGTGGGACCCGAACCGGGGATGCTGGCTTCCCAAGCCAGTGGTTAACCACCGCGCCACTCGGCCAGCCCAACGCGAACACTTTTTAATCTGGAAATTCTTCTTCTGGGAATTTATTCCAAGGACAGATTTGATCGCATGCTTAAAGATGTGTCATAGAAGGATGTTTGGTGCAGTAATGGTTAACATTGGAAAAATGGGAGGTTGGTTTAAAAAAGTCACAGCACACCACACGATGAACTTTTTATTCAGCTATGGCAAAGACTGGTGTCAGAAAAGACATCAGCTGACACAGAAAGCTCCTCAGCCGATCAGTTAACATAACAGTGGGGGCTGTGGGCTCACTCCTCACACGGTGTGGGGTTGTGTGTATCTTTGTAGCGGGTGCTTATATGGGGTGTCCCTGCAGTGTCAGGCAGTTGCCTGGCCAGTGGGGGTTTGGGTAGGGATTGTTTTTGTTTTGTTTTGTTTTAGCTGAGCCATCCTACCACCTGTTGGCAGCTCAATGGCAGCTCAGCTCAGGCTGGGCATCGAACTGCTGTTGCTCAGAGCTCAGCTTGCACTCTTGAGCGAGCTCTTAACTAACTGAGCCACTCTGCCAGCCCATGGTGGGGATTGTTTATACTCGCTTTCTTTATATTTTTCTCTAGTTTTGGAATTTTCAGTTTGAATATGACTCTTATTTTTTTATGATCATTAAAAACAATCAACCTCACTTAATTTGAAGAGAAATAAAGTTTATCCTTCCAGGAATCCTCTGAAGCCTCCAGTTCTGATGATCAGCATTCCTGATTTCCTGTTAATGCTTCTCTCTGAGTGTTCTCTCTTTCTCTCTTTTTTAATGTAACTTTTATTATAGAAATTTTCGCATATTTTTTTGTGGGGGCGGGCAGTGTCACTGGCCCTCATATGTGGGACCGGAACCAGGGCCATTGGCTTCCCAAGCCAGCGCTTAACGACCGCGCCACTCGGCGGACCCTCACATATTTTTAAAAAGTGTTTATTCTTCCCCATTATCAAAGTTTATTGGTAGAAACCTTGGCAAGAAAATCTGTGGGAAAGCATAAAGAAATGAAAACCATCCGTAACTTGTCTCCCATTCCAAGCTAACCACCGGGATTATTGGGGGTGCATTTCCTTACAGTCTCTTTTGGTGCCCTTGTGGCCGTGTGACTCCGCCCTTGGCCCCTTCTCAGGTTCAGCTCTGTGCAGCTCCTCGGGGACCTCCTGTTTCATATCTCCGGAGTCACTGGGAAGATGACCACTGAAACGGCCTCCGAAGATGACAACTTCGGAACTGCCCAGTCCAACAAGGTGCGTGGCTCGAGTCAATTTCCCCTGCTCTGCGGATGCCCGGGCGCTCGTGCTGTGGGGGCTTCACCACCTGTGTTCTCTGCTCCTCTCTGCTGGCTGCAGGCCATCATCACTGCCCTGGGGGTGGATCGGCGGAACCGGGTGCTGGCCGGGCTGTACATGGGCCGCTCGGACACGCAGCTGGTGGTGCGGCAAGCGTCCCTGCACGTCTGGAAGATCGTGGTCTCCAATACCCCCCGCACCTTGCGTGAGATCCTGCCCACTCTCTTTGGGCTGCTGCTGGGTTTCTTGGCCAGCACATGTGCAGACAAGAGAACGGTAAGTTTCCCGGGCCTTGCTTCTGACCCAGCAGCCCCTGATGCCTCCTTTCAGAGGCTAGAAAGCTGGGTCTGCAGAGACTGGGAAAGGGCCCAAGGTCCCCTGTCTAACAGGGAACATTTATTTATTTACTTAGTCATTCAACAAATATTAAGCTTGCTGTGTGCTAATAAGCAGGGGCATAAGACCTGGGACATAATAGAGAAGAAAAGTAGCCTCATTCCTTGTCCTTGGAGCTATAGTGTGGTAAAGGAGATGGATGTTAACCAAATAATCCCACAAACATATGTAGATGCAACTATGGCTAGTGCTACATGGCATTGCAAATGCTTATATCGGGGGCATTTGATCTAACAGGGGGTCAGGAAAGGCTTTTCAGAAGAAATGATGCTTGAAGATGAAAGATGAGTAAGCATAAGTAGGTGAGGCGGTGATGAAGGACTACTCCAGGTGGAAGCAATAGTGCATTAGATACAAGGACAGGATGTGCAAGGGCCCTGTGGTGGGCAGAAACATGGCTGACACTTGGGGCTGAGCAGAGGCCAGTGGGTCTGCAGTGAGAAAGCAAATGTGGTGTGAGATATGGCCAATGTGCTGGGTCAGGGCAGGCAGTGTTCGTGCTTGAGGGGAGGGGCCCAGCCCAGGCTGGTGATCACTTCTGCCGGTTACCTTTCGCCCACTCCGAACCTTCATCCCTGGCAAGCAAACTGCATATTGTCTCTGAAGGAGGGTGTGCATGAGACTTCAGAGGAGATGGTTTTTTCCTTAAAGCATTTGTTCCAAATTCAGCTCCCCTTGGGCAAGAGCACAGGGTTAATTGACATCTAGGCTGCAGATTTCAATCCAGGGAAATTGGCCCGTGACTGGGCAGCATATGCTAAACTTTGTATTCATGTGTGAGGTGCCTGCCCTTGTCTTAGGTTGCGTTAGGTGTGTTGCACACAGAGATCATTTTATTTGGTAGTGTCACAAGCACCCTGGGGGCGCTTCATGGATAGGTAAGAGCATTTGGGGAAGTTAAGTCAGTGACTCGGATAGAGTCTAGGAGGTTCCGGGGCCCTCATTCTGGAGTTGGCAGGGAGTTGATGCCCTGGCTTGATCTCTGTTGACAGATTGCAGCGAGGACATTAGGAGATCTCGTCCGGAAGTTGGGAGAGAAGATTCTGCCCGAGATCATCCCCATCCTTGAGGAAGGCCTGAGGTCTCAGAAGAGTGATGAGAGGCAGGGCGTGTGCATCGGGCTGAGCGAGATCATGAAGTCCACCAGCCGGGATGCCGTGAGTATCTTCTCAGGGTCCCGCAGGCCGCGCACCAGCCAGTGACCTGCCTCGGGGCTGCGGGGAGGTTACAGGAGGACCTGCATCATTAGGGAGACTCCACTCCCTTCAGCCTGACTTCATCCGAGCGAGGACATGCGAACGTCACTCTGGAGGGTGCTGTTGGCAGCGGGGTGCTGGCAGGGCTGCACATGGATTGGGGCTTTTTTTTATCAGATTCGCTGGCTAAGAACTAAGAGATATGAGGCCTTGAACAACCTGAGGTTGCTCCAGGTTAATTGCTTTTGTGTCAGTTTGTCCGTTCCATTAAAGTGTGTGGTACTTTGAGCCTCGGGGAAAGGAGAGCGTGCGTGCGTGTGAGTGGTGGAGGGCGGCGGGAGCAGGAGGGGCGTGCGCTCATCCTTAGGCGTGGAGTAGATGAGAGTAAGTACCCAGTGGGCGGAAACATGTTGTCTCTGGCAATAGTAGTTTCCATGGTAGCACCATTCATGGGGTTTGGAGTTCTTTTCACTGACCTTACTTTCTAAGGTAATTGATCCTCAGAGCAGGTTGAGTGTGTGAACAGGCTCTGGCGATGCAGGGGGTGGCCAGTCGGAAATTCAGCACAGAGCCAGGGGCTTAGCTGGGGCATCCTCGTCTGATGTGCTGGATCCATCTCCAGTGTGTCAGGATAAGTATTACCTTTGGGGTTTATATTTGTATTTGGTCAAGAACACAAATTCTGTCAGCAGATAGAGCTGTGATTCATTGAATAGTTACCAAGTCCACCAAAAGCTGAACCTAGGACGTATAACCAGCCTTGGGTTCACAGTGAGCCCTGCTTTGGTGGAATGGGTTACATGGGGAACTGTCCTCAGCCCCACTGTAGCGCCAAGACGTCATAGGGGTGCAAGTATTTGAGTTGCACTTAAAGAAGAACTTGGGATTTTCCAACAGGATAAGCGAAAGAAAGAGCTGTGGGTGAGGAGGCCACGTCTCGCAGGGCCTTGCCGTGGGAAGGAGTTTGGAGTTCCTGTAGGCGAGGGAGAGTATCTGGAGAACTCGCCTTAACAATCAAGCCGTGAATGATTACTTCTGTTTAGACTCCTTGCGGGTAGATTACACATCCGCTTTCTTACACTTGCACGTTTTTACAGAAAACAGCTAAGTTAAAAGAACAGTTGAGCCATGGGAGTGGCGGTGGCCTAGCTGGGCCAGAGGTCCTTGCTTGCTTCTGCTCCCTCCTTGCTCCTGCCGTGTCAGGCACAGCACGCGTGTGCCATTGCAGGTGCTGTATTTCTCCGAGTCCCTCGTACCCACAGCAAGGAAGGCTTTGTGTGACCCACTGGAGGAGGTCAGAGAGGCGGCTGCCAAGACCTTTGAGCAGCTGCACTCCACCATCGGTCACCAGGCCCTGGAGGACATCCTGCCGTTTTTACTGAAGCAGCTGGTGAGTGGGTCTGCCACACACCTACCTCTTCGGCTTTCAAGAAGCAAAGTGCAGGGGCTCATTCTGCCAGGGCAGCTGCAGTGTAGGCCCCAGGAGAAGGGGTGCGGCAGCAGCAGATTTGGCTCTGCTTCTCTTTTGACAGGCAGTGCATGTGGGCGCCGTGGGAGGAGAGAGGGAAGTGGAGTAGGAAGTCGGTGGTGGCTGGTCCAGACAGCACAAGCGGGGCAGGAGCCAGCTCCTCTGCATTGTCCCCAATGTCCCTCTGCAGGATGACGAGGACGTGTCAGAATTTGCCTTGGATGGCCTGAAGCAAGTCATGGCAATCAAGAGTCGTGTGGTGCTGCCCTACCTCGTGCCCAAGGTAAACCCCAACGCGTGGCAACCCCGCTAGGGCCCAGAAGCCACAGCCACATCACCGTCCCTGGGCCTGCCGTGAAGACTGGTTCTGAAGTCAGGTTGGGGGAGGCTGGTGGTGGGAGCAGGATGCCAGGAGAGACACCCAGCCCTGACAGCGGAGATGGATGCTCCCTGAGCCCAGGCAGCATTCTTCGAGTCGATGGTGTTCATCATTCTACAGCTGACAACTCCGCCTGTCAATACCCGGGTGCTGGCCTTCCTTTCATCTGTGGCAGGCGATGCCCTGACCCGGCACCTTGGAGTGATTCTCCCGGCGGTCATGTTGGCCCTGAAGGAGAAGCTTGGGACTCCGGATGAGCAGCTGGTGAGTGTCGTGATCACCCTGTCGGCTTTCTGATGGCCTTCTGGTCCTACCCTGAGGAGCCGTGCTCAGCCCGGGTGTCCCCTGTGCTTTTAGGAGATGGCCAATTGTCAGGCCGTGATTCTGTCGGTAGAAGATGACGTCGGGCACCGGATCATCATCGAGGATCTGCTGGAAGCCACCCGCAGCTCTGAAGTGGGCATGAGGCAGGCTGCTGCCATCATCCTCAACATTTACTGTTCCCGCTCGAAGGCAGACTATTCCAGCCACCTGCGCAGCCTGGTCTCGGGCCTGATCCGCCTGTTCAACGACCCAAGCCCAGTGGTTCTGGAGGAGAGCTGGGATGCCCTGAATGCCATCACCAAGGTGAGGCCCACTGACCCCACCGCCAGCTTTTGACTGCAGACAGTTCCCGATGCTGATCAGCCCAGACTCTTAACTCCTGTGTACCTGTCACCTAGCGTCAACATTTAGCAAGTCATGGCCAGTCTATTGCTGCTCCCACCCACACCCTTCCCCCTGCTGTCACATTTTGAAGCAGTCTCAAGAGGGCTGTACTTAGAACCCTGACAGCCTCTCTGCCTTCTCCTGGCTTCCCACAGAAGCTGGATGCTGGCAACCAGCTGGCACTGATTGAAGAACTCCACAAAGAGATCCGGTTCATAGGGAATGAGAGCAAAGGCCAGCACGTGCCAGGCTTCTGCCTCCCAAAGAAGGTAAGCCAGGGCTTGTGCGTGGTGCCGGGGCACGTGGCCGCCCTCAGGCCCAGGTGTGCGGGGCAGCTGCAGCAGCCATGTGTCAGGGTGACAATGCTCCACGTGCTGTTTCCCACCTCGGTTTAAGCTGTGGGGTGTCACCAAGGTGACAGCAGTGCGTACACTTGTGTGATAGGCCTGTTGGGGCTTTTCCTGGTCACTGTGAAGACGGTTCCCCAGCCAGCACCCTCTCAGGCTGTGACCTGGCTGCCTGAGTCAGTCTGTCTCATGCAGCTGTGGAGAGGCTGGCCGACAGGAGCACCTTGCTTTGGATGGAAGGCACCCAAGGGGCCCAGTACCTTTTAGATTGACTCTCACGTGTGGTTTTCTTGTCAGGGAGTAACCTCCATCCTTCCGGTATTGCGGGAGGGAGTCCTGACTGGCAGCCCAGAACAGAAAGAGGAGGCAGCAAAAGCTTTAGGCTTGGTGATCCGCCTCACCTCAGCGGACGCCCTGAGGCCTTCTGTGGTCAGCATCACCGGCCCTCTGATTCGCATCCTGGGAGACCGGTTCAGCTGGAACGTGAAGGCGGCTCTGCTCGAGACACTCAGCCTCCTGCTAGCCAAGGTAAGTGACTGATGCGTTCATGCTCTTGGTCCATTTGAATCGTAGAGAAGCGATCTGTCTGCAGGAGACTGGCACAAGGAGTCACGTGGCAGAGCGACAGCTTATTATGGAGAAGTGGCATAGCAGAGGGAGTTAAGATCTTGGACTCTAGACTCATATAGTCCACCACTTAGTAGCTGTATGGCTGCAATGACCTTGGTAAAGCCATGTGACCTCTGACCCTGTTTCCTCACGTATAATTTTGAGAGTCCTAATACTGCCTGTCTTATGTAGGGCTGTCAAATATGGGGCTTAGATGAAATAACATCGGGCACACTGCCTGACACGTTCTAAGCATCTGATACACGTTAATTGCTATTATTTTGAAGAACTGGTTCAAAGGAAAAAAATCCAGGGCCACGTAAATATAATTAAAACATTGTTTAAATATGCCTTCGTTCTTTATTATTTCGTTCGTTTCATAAAGGCAGATGCAAAGAACCTGATGAAAGAATGAAAATGAAGTCGAGAGCAGCTAGAATAACTTCAGTTTTTGCTAAAAGTGTTAAGAAGGGAAGATCCAAAATGTTAACCATTTCTGATGTTTTACAGGGCAGTAATTAAGCCCTTTTGATTTAAAAAAAGTATAAACAGAGCTGAAATTTGATGTTAAAAAATTCAATTCTTACTTGAGGATTGAAAACAAAAGCAAGCTTAAAATTTGTAGCTTTTTATCCCTTTTGGGAGAAAGGTGTGGGGAGCAACTTCCCAGCTAAAAATGGGATTGTGAGCATCAGCCTCATTCTGCAGAATTGAATCTTGTTTAAAAAAAATTAAGCATCATCTTTACTTTGCTTTCTGTGCTGTTCTTTTCCATGGTATTTTTGCAACTCTGCATCCAAATGAGGCCTTCCCTCCTGGAAGCTGTCCCTTAGGCTCTGAGTCAGATGTCACCGCTGGGCAGATGGTTCCCACCTCACAGATTTACCGGCTTCACTCTGGTGTGCCTCCCAGCAGGCTGCAAACTCCTGACCTCAGTATTTCCAGACTTTCAGACAGCAATTTTGATTTTCCCATTTATCAATAAGTAAACCTTTAGTCTTGGACCCATCTGTATTTTATCATAAGTGTGCCAGGTTTTTTTTACATATGGTCAGGGATTAAACTGGGTTTTAGTGAGAGGGGTGCACATCTGGATAGGGATGACTTTCTGAGGTCGTTGGCTTCCTGGGATTGTTCTGGAGGCTGAATGCTGAGCCCGTGCGTCAGTTGCTCAGTAGATGGTACCTGCCTTTGCACACCTAGGCTGTTTCCTTATTTTGGCACCAGGACAGTCACCCTTTAATGTATTTGCAATCAGAGGTTTCGAGTCATTTGTCCATGAGGACAGGTCTCCACTGAGCCAAGCTGGCGGTTCCCTCGGTGGTGGCCGTCTTCCTCTTGTCCCCCTTTTCCTCCCCCTTTTCCCTGTGCCTTTCAGCAAAGGATGCTGAAGACAGAAGAGGAGGCTGAGCCTGACCCATCTGGGCTTGGCTCTCCCTTACGGGATCCCTGTTCCTAGCCTGTGTGTGAGCTGCGTCAGCTCCTGGTGGTTCGTTTTCGTGCTTGTAGTACACTGTATGGCCTTGGACGCCGCCACAGCTGTGCTTCTGGGTGTGGGCTTTTCTCACAGGTTGGGATCGCCCTGAAGCCCTTTCTGCCCCAGCTGCAGACCACTTTCACCAAAGCTCTGCAGGACTCCAACCGGGGGGTGCGCCTGAAGGCCGCCGACGCGCTGGGGAAGCTCATTTCCATCCACATCAAGGTGGACCCCCTCTTCACAGAGCTGCTGAATGGAATCCGTGCCATAGAGGACCCGGGTGTCAGGTGAGGTGCCGGCAAGCGAAGTGCTGTGGCAGCCCCAGGCCAGGCCATGCCTGTGGCGGGGCTCGGTGGGGCAGAGCCAGTGTCTGAGTTGCCACATTGGTTCTGCAGGGACACCATGCTGCAAGCCCTGAGGTTTGTGATCCAGGGAGCAGGGGCTAAAGTGGACGCGGTCATCCGGAAGAACATCGTCTCGCTCCTGCTGAGCATGCTGGGACACGACGAGGTACCGCTGGCTGCAGGACCATGGCGGGGCTGGTGGGCTCTTTGGCTAATATCTCTGCTTTATGTTAGAAGAACTTGGTACAGCTGCTCACTGGTCACTTGTCATAGCCATCCCGGACATTCATATCACTCTTCATGGTTTACCAGCATTTGACTGTGAGGGAGGCAAGACGAGTAGTATTGACATTCTGTTTTATAGATCAGGAAAGTAAGGTTTTTAAAGTCCCATGTTGGGCCATCTGAGTGGCGCCGTGGTTAAGCGCTGGCTTGGGATGCCAGCGGCCCCGGTTTGGATCCCACATATGAGGGCCAGTGACACTGCCCTCAAAAAAAAAAAAAAAAAAAAAATTCCCATGTTGTTACCATGCAAAAGGGTCGGCTGTTGGCCACATGAAATCCAAAACTCGGGAGGAGGCTAGGTTGGTGGAAAGAAAAGTAGGTTTTATTCCAAAATGCCAGTGTTAAGGGAAGACAGTGACTCTGTCACAAATACTACCTTCCCTGCTCCTTACCATCAAAGATTTTATAGACATGCAAGGAGGGGCGGAACAAAGGAAGGAGAAGTTGGCCAGGTCACCTCAGGAAAAGGTGCTTCCCCGAGGCTAGTGGGTCCCAAAGTCAGGCGTGAATCCCATACAGATGCAAAAAACCTTCCCAGATTACTGGGCCTGGTGGTAAATGGAACCATTGAAACTGGTATGCATAGTAAATGCACAGTAAATAGTCATCAAGGTTTGGAGAGGGGAGCAAAGAAAGGAAAAAAAAAAATTTCAAAAAGTCCCAAGTCAAACCACTGTCAAGTCGAATTACATCAGAGGTTTAAATTTAAAAAATAGAAGATAGAGGGTCACTGTTACAACATCTCTCATAAATTTGCTCTTTAATCTTAAACAATCACTCTCCCTCTCTGCCCCTTATTTCCCCGTTTGTAAAATGAAGAGGTTTGTTTATTGGTTCAGGAAACACTTGCTGAGCTGAAGGGCCTGGCCCAGAGGTGAATAAAGCCTGGTCACCCTCAGGAAACTTCCTGTCTGGCGTCTGTCCCCGTGGGAGGCCTTAGCACTGAGAGGGTGAGACTTGCCTGCACCACACCCAGCCGGTGATAGAATCAGAACCAGAATGGGAGCCCTGGGACTCCTGGCTCTGTCTGGGTTCCATTAGGGTCCTGCCTCCTCATCTGTCTGGGGAGCATTTGTTAAGGACCCATTGGCTGCGCGGTGCTGTGGCAGGTCCAGTAGGGGCCGCATCTGTGGATTAGAATTTTCTCTTTCCCCTTTGACAAACAGCTCTCTGTTATGTGGCTTAATTTATATTGCTGGGGCTAATCTCTGGAGAGAAGCCTTTGGGTTCACACGTACACTTCCGTGTGTGCCTCCAGACGGGGTCGGCCATTGTTGCAGCCACACTGATCACGGCTCCTCAAGTGTGGCATAATCCCCAGCCACCTGTTCTCTGATGAAAGCCCCGGCCTTTTCTGGGGTACAAATGGGAAAATTCCTTTTTAGGGTCATAGACTGTCAGGGTTTTTACAGAGCCATCGACAGTGTAAGCAAAAGTGAGTGTTTAAACCAATTTGCATTTCACCACAATGGAGTTTAAAATAGAACCCGTTGGAGTGAGTGGGTGTCCAGAGTGCCAGCTTTATTTAGCCTTGCTTGGCACCTGGGCTGCTGCTTGGACCGCAGAGACCCAAACCACTGACAGACCAACTTCTCCCCCTCAGAACTCCCCCCGGATCAAAGGTGACAGTCCAGGTGCCCACCTGGCATCAGCCTCCCCACAGGCTGTTGAGTTCCTAGTTGTTTGTTTTGTTTTGGGGGAGGCACATCAAGTTGGCACTTATTGCAGTGCAGCACGTTAACCCCAAATCCACTTGCTTAGTGTCCCGTCGTTAGTTGGCTAGAGAGGAGTGCTAAAGAGCCGTTCGTCCGTGCATGTGGCCTGGATTGTGACAGAAAATGCTTGGCCTTTACCTGTCTTCCTTGGGTTGATGAGTGGCTTCAGTGTGACTCTTATGGCAAACTCGAATGTAATGTAGGTGGCAGTGGCACAGTGACAGAGAGAGCAGGGAGTCGCTCTGGGCACAGGAAAGGAGCTTGGAGTGGCTCCCTGGTGACCGGGTGGGAGAGCCTCCCCTCTCTGTGCCCCTCCCTGCCTCATAGGGCTGTGGCTGGTAATTGAGATGATAATGAAAGCATTAGACTTCCTAAGAAGAAAGGTGCTATGTAAATATATACTTATTACTGCTATTGTGATGTTGATTACCATATGCACACACTGGAGTTTTCTGTAATTAAGTGGAGTGCTGGGTGGGTAATTTTTAACTCCCTATCAAGTGGCAGTTGCAGTGAATGGCAGCCCAGCCCCCATCTGGCAGCAGGAACTGCGAGGGCCTGGAGTTAGGCCTGGATTTGGCAGTCCTGAGTGGCTTTGTTCCGCCTGCTTCCCTGCCCTCCGTCCCAGGCACAGTCTTCCTGGTTACCCTGGCTGGCGGGGTGACTCGAACCACCTTTCACTCCCTTCTCTGCTCTGTCAGGACAACACGCGCATCTCCTCTGCTGGATGCCTGGGGGAACTGTGTGCCTTTCTGCCTGAAGAGGAGCTTAGCGCTGTTCTGCAGCAGTGCTTGCTGGGTAGGTCTCGTACACCAGGGGACTTCCCATCTGGGGCCTCTCGACCCCGGGGGAGAGCCGTTGGGGCCTGTCTCCCCGTCCCCTCAGACATTCTTCTGGCAGCGGGACTATCCGCTCCTTGGGACTCCAGCTGTTCAAACAAAATGGAGTTTCCAGTGCTCCAGTAGTACCAAGGATGTCTGCTCAAAGAACACAGCTTCAGGTCTGAAGTGGTTTCTGAGAGCCCCTCCTTCACGTGCCACTTTGGGCCGGGAGGCCTGTGTGCAGTGAGAACTGGGGTTCCCGCCAGGCCCCGAGTCAGGTGGAGCAGGCCCATGGTTCTGTGGAGGCGGGGGGGCATGCTGTAACGTGCCTGGTGATAACCCCAGTGTGCCCTTCTACCCAGCGGATGTGTCCGGCATTGACTGGATGGTTCGGCACGGGCGGAGCCTGGCACTTGCCGTAGCTGTGAATGTGGCTCCCGGCAGACTGTGTGCCGGCAAATACAGCAGTGAAGTTCAGGAGATGATCCTCAGCAATGCCATGGCAGACAGGGTAAGGCTTTGGGGCAGCCGCACCAGCCCTCCCCGTCCCGTAGCCAGAGTTCCACGGCTAGAGCCTTGCTGACCCAGCATGGGGGGACCCAGATTGGGTGGTCAGAGGCCCGGGGTCGAGTTTTACCTTTGCTGGGAACTGGCTGTGCCCTTGGACCAGGCCTTGCTCCCCCTGGGCCCCCTTTGCATCGTCTAAACAATGAGGAGTTGAGGTTGGAGCATCTAGAGTTCCCTTTGAGGAAGAAAGTCTCTGACCCCTGTTCCTGGAACCAGTGGCGCAGGCTTTGTTCGTCAGCCTCACAGCACAGCCAGGGCAGCCTGCCTGCATGAGCACTGTTGGGGGTCTTGTATGTGAAGCGGTCAGGGCGATGGGCGGCTAGTGGTGCAGAGCCAGGATCCCCACAGACTCCTGGGTGATGGCATGGTGCCTGGCCCTGCTGCTCCGAGGAAGAAGCCAGACGCCGCCCTGCCCAGCACTCCCCTCTCCCCACAGATCCCCATTGCGGTGAGCGGGGTCCGGGGCATGGGCTTCCTGATGAAGCATCACATTGAGACAGGAGGAGGGCAGTTGCCCGCCCGACTCTCCAGCCTGTTCATTAAGGTGAGTGGGGGCAGCCGGGCCGTGGGCAGGCCCCATGAGGAGAGGCCACCGCGGGCGAGCGCCCAGACCCACTGTGTGCCAGGAGCTGGCCACAGAGCCTGCGGGGGTCTCTGAACGCGTAGGGATGGAGGGTTGAGCGGTTGTGGGTGCGTTTTTCTCGCAGAGTGCCCAACGTTTTGTCAGATTCTCAAATAGACCTGTGACTCCCAAAATCAAGTTAAGAACGGGATTTTAGGCATTTCGATTTTGTAAGATTAAGAACAGATCAGGGTTCAAGTCATAATACAGCTCTTCCCTGCCTCCCTTTCGCTAACCTGGCTTTTACACATGTGGCTACTGTGGGGGGGGGGAGCTGGACTTGGGGCCCCCCACCACCTGTCTAATAATACATACTTCTCAGACATGAATGTGCACACAAGTCAGAACCACAACCTGCCTTTTAAGAGATGCAGCCAAGCCCCATACTCTGCCAATGTACCCTGCTCCCAGGCTGGTGCAGACCTGGCTTGGAGCAGTGAAGTTCCAAAGGGGGATGGAGGCCATGGCTCCATCCTGCTGCGAGTTTTCAGGGCCCTGTAGTCAGCGTCGCCCTGCAGGCAGCCGTTCATCAGCATTTGTTTGCTGAGGATCGGCTGTGCGCCTGGCTGGGCTAGACCCTGGAGATGTAGAGATGAACCAGGCAGACAAGATCTCTGGAGTTGAAAATGCACAGAAAGCCCAGGGGGAGGGCCCTGACTTAGAGAGGGCCCTCGGGAGATGTCTGAAGGCTGACATTTGAGTTGAGACATGAAGGATGAAAAGGAGTCACCCAAGCAAGGATCCGGGCAAGCAAGTCCCCGCAGTGGGACCAGCCAATGCAGAGGCCCGAGGCAGGAAGGTGCATGCTGTGTTTGAGGAAGTGAAAGCACTGTGTGGGCCAAGAGTACTGAGCAGAGGGGAGAATGGCACGAGATGAAGTGGGCGTCACGCCCTCGCCCTCCCACGGGAGGGAAGGCGTCGGGAGGGAAGGCGTCAGAAAGGAGCAGTGTGGTCCGTTTCCTTGAAGAACGAGGCCAGGGCAGAGATTTGGGCTTCTTTGAGAAACAGACTGGATGTGCCTGACTAAAATCCCATGCTCCTCCTCAGTGTCTGCAGAACCCCTCCAGTGACATCAGGCTGGTGGCCGAGAAGATGATCTGGTGGGCAAACAAGGACCCGCTGCCCCCGCTGGACCCCCAAACCATCAAACCCATCCTGAAGGCTCTCCTTGACAATACCAAGGATAGAAACACTGTCGTTCGGGCCTACAGCGACCAGGCGATTGTCAACCTCCTCAAGATGAGGCAGAGTGAAGAGGTGTTTCAGGTGGGAGCCCAGGACTCGGGTGCCTCCTGGGGAGTGCTGTGCTGTGGGCATTCGTACTGTGGGGCCTCCTTCCGCACGGCAGTATTAAACACCACAGTCTCCTCCGCCCCCGGGTGCACTAGTGTGGAGGGCCAGATCTGGTCAGGAGACTGGCCTGCTGCCTGAAAACACATTCCTCTCTTCCTGTGGTGTTTAGACTTCTTCCAGCAATGGAGCCCATTCTTCCAATAAAATCTCATGTGGCACCCAAACCTATAAAACAGGCCAGCCCAGAGCCCTGCCCCCAGGCCACCTTGGAAGCACTGAAAACGCTAACCACCACTGCCTCACCACATGACAAGCATGACGGGTGGTTTTCTTGGCTTTCCCCCAGCCCATCTGATTCCCTTAATTTACCAGGTTCTCCTCAGTGGCTCTAGTTCTGCGGTTAACCTCATCTTTGTCTTTGATTGGAGAATTCTGAAGCCCTATTTTCTGACGGTGTCTCCTCATTGCCATCTTCCCACAGTCCCTGTCCAAGATCCTGGACGTGGCCAGTTTGGAGGTGCTGAGTGAGTGCAACCGAAGGTCCCTGAAGAAGCTGGCCAGCCAGGCTGACTCCACGGAGCAGGTGGACGACACTATTCTGACATGATGGGCCGGGGTCTCACCTGCCACACAGTCAGCATTTCAGCTCCACCTCTTCAGTGTTTTCATTTTTGAAAATACGTGTGTTCCGATGGGGAGCTTAGGAGATGGCCTTCCCAGAAAGTATTTTAATACATCAACAGACCACAGCCAAAGCCTTAAATCAAACCCACACAAAATTGCCTCCTCCATCTCTCACCCTTTTCTTTGGAGAAGAGAAGAAACAGCACATGTGTGAGCCTCACCAAACGGTGTCCAAGAGCTGATCACCCAGCTTAGCATGGCCGGTCTGGAGCAAGTAGGGTCAGGCTCCCGGCTCCTCTTCTCCTGTGCTTGAGCTCTGGTTCCAGAGCCAAGCTCCCAGCCTTTCGCCTAGGTCCCGGGTGGGGCGCCAGACTGGAGGCCTGCCCAGTGTGGAGTGACTTGGCGTGGCTTTTCAATGCTGTGTGGCCTGATTGGATCTGACCTCTGTCAGGTGAAACCCATACTCTCACGGCCATGGCAGTTCGCAGGTCGGGAGGGGGATGGGTTTAAATGCGGGTTGTTTGAAGGAGGAGTGTTTAATAAATAAATGCTTTGATTTAATCTTGATAGAAGCCGATTTTTAAAAATCTCCAAACATCCATTAAACACGAAGCTTCCTGCCTCCAGACAAACGAAGGCGATGCTGGCGGTGTTTTCTTTAAACATTGGTAGCACTCGTTTCTGGGCGTCTGTCTCTGCTCTCGGAAGCCTCGTAGGTACCTGGAGATCTGAGGTTAGGTCTTGAGAGGTGCATAGCCAGGCCTGTGACCTTGCCCGGTGTGGAGAGGGCAGGGGTCGAAGGAGCCACATCCCTGCTCTGTCTGACTTAGGGAGCGAGGTCGCTTCTGCAGTCAAGCTTAGAGAAGACGCCAGCCCCTTTGTGGAGTGGGAAAGAGCTGCATTCCTGTAGTCAGAGGACGTGCTGGAGGAAACCGGAGTGGCAGTTCAGCATCTGCCTCCTTTATGAATGACTTCCTTCCTCCTGGTTCTTAGAAGGCTCGTGATCCCGCGTCCTGTCCGATGGAGCACGCCCCTCTGGGCCCAGTGACGCAAGTTTTTCTGGGCTGTTTTCCTTGGTCACAATACGGAACAAACTTCTAGCAAAATTACTGGTCAGAGCTGTAAAAGGAAGAAAAATGAAATGTGGGAGCGAACTCACTTTGTACAAGGTCTAAGATGCTATACCCCCCAAAAAGCAAGGCGTTGCTTATTAATGTGGCCTCGGTAGAAAGTAGCCTTGTGAGTCAGCACTTTTGATGAATAAGACAAGGTGAACTCTGGGAACTTCTGATGAAATCCTTGCTTTCGATGCCTGAGCCTTGTGTGTCATAGGACTTCCTATTTTCTTGCAGCAGACGTGGTCTCAGCTGGTTCAATGTAATTGTAGAGTCCCAGAGCTGAAAGGGACCTTGAGAGGTCAGCTGCGTCGGTCCCCCCAGAGCCAAAGCAGCCAATGATTATAGCTTTTGGTAGCCATGGTAACTGTTCCCTGCTTCTGGGATTCAGATGGTCATTGGCGTCCTTGCTGCTGCCTGGGGCATATGTCCAGCAAGCTGTCTGCGTGTGTGGTCACCTCTGCCAGTTAGCCACGGGAGGCAGTAGGCTGGGAACCTCTGTTAAGCCCCTGACGTGGTCTTCACTGTTTCCTCTGCGATCTTAGAGTCGATGCTTATGTCCCCGTCTGGTGTTCAGTTCCCCGTCTGAAATTGGGAGGGGAATCTGATGTTCTTAGAGGTGGAGGACACTTCAGTAAGCAAAACGGAAAGGAAAAACACCAGGTTCCAATTCCAGAAACTGGAGGAGGATGAGATCTCGCTGTTCAGGATGGCTGGGTGAAGGTTGATCCACAGACAGGGATGACTCAGAGGCTCCAGAGCATGTTGAATTCCATTCCCTGAGCCTGGAAAGAGGGTGGGAGTTCCCCGGAAGCGAGCTGTGCAGGACTCGCAGACATGACGGTCAGTGGAGCAGGCAAAAAGGACCAGTCAGCTCAGAGTCAGTAGTCCTGAAAGTAGCGGCCCCGACAGAGCTGCCTGGAGGAAATGGCACTAGGCAGCAGAGAAGCAAAGCTGTTTATCTTTGGGCAAGCCATCCAGCCTCTCTGGGCCAGTTTTCTCATCTGTAAAATGGGGGCATTTAGAATGGAAGCTCTAAAAATCTGTTCTCAAAGTTATCCTTTGGGGTCATTAGTAATTATAACAGATGACATTTGGCATTTTTTTCATTTAATCCTCTCAACCTATGAAGTAGGTTCTCTTGTTGCTACTGTTTTCCAGAGCAGGAAACTGAGGCGCAGAGAAATCACCCACCTAGGGTCATATGGCTGATAAATGGCTGTCCCCAGAGCTCATAGTAGCTTTTCTCTTCCTTCTACTGCGCTGGCTAGGTAGGCGCAAGCATTTTTCCTTCTTTCCAGCAGTGTCTCCAGACCTTTCACATCCCGGCATATAGGTAACAAAGATCAGGTGCAGCAGGCTAGGCAAACGCTCAGGTGGCTCCGGATGACTGGCCCAGGGCTGTCCCCACCCCAGGTCCTACCCAGCTGCTCTGCGGCCTGATCAATATCTCACGCCATTTACAGAATACTCACTGGGAATGTCTTTTTGAAGACATTGATTCTCTCAGACTTGCGGTGATCCTCTAGAGAGGAGACTCCCATCTTTTCCCTGCGCTGTGCCTGAAAGGCAGTGACAAGATGATGTGCCCTTAGTCCAGGGAGAACGAAACAGCATTCTCCTCAGTCCTTCAGCTGACTCAGAATCTCTGGAATCCTGAGTGTCAAGATTATTTTAAAATGTGGGAGAGGATGACATGGTTCACACTCCTTCCAGGAACCAAACCTCCAGGTAAGTTGCTGCTGTCCCACTGCTGTGATGCCACAGGGCCCGGGAGACGGTAAGGAACCTGTGGGAGGGACACTCCTTTTTTATTTTTTTTTGAGGGCAGTGTCACTGGCCCTCACATGCGGGATCTGAACTGGGGCCACTGGCGTCCCAAGCCAGCGCTCAACCACTGTGCCACTCAGCCGGCCCATAAAACTTTCCTTTTTTTAGCTGAGCCATTCTGCTACCTGTTGGCAGCTCAACGGCAACTCAGCTCGGGCTGGGCATCGAACCGCCGTTGCTCAGAGCTCAGCTCGCACTCTTGAGCGAGCTCTTAACCAACTGAGCCACTCGGCCGGCCTGGGACACTTTTATTTGCAAGGACTTGGAGACGTCTTACTGAGAGCAGATTTTGAAACAAGATTGGCAGTTAGGAATGTTTTTCTTATTTCTAAATATGGTTTAGTGTGGACGTGTCTTAAAATTGCCTTAAGCCTTTCTAAATTAGAACAATAGGGAGAAACAGGAAGCAGCCTAACTTAAAGATCCAAATATTTTTCAGGAAATGCAGATGGCACTTTCAAATACTAGGGTAGTGTGCTGTAGTGGAGCCACCAGGACTTGGAAGTCGGATAGGAACCTTAACTTGACGGCTCAGTATAAAGCTGGCTGACCCAGAGTATGTGCCTTTACCTTGGAGCCCACATGCCCTCATCTGTACAATGACAGCGCAGTCACACAGGCTTGTCTGGAGGGAATGAGATAACGCACGGCACAAGGCCAGGCACCCAGGAGGTGCTCATATGAGACTGATGTGAGCAGAGGGAGGTGTCAATGAGGAGAGACTGAACACTGGCACCACTTAGCCTGTGTCACGCGGACAGCCCTCTCATACTCAGAAGGCAATTGCTGGGCCCAGAATTTGCGGATGTATTAAAGTTTTGAGCCTGAAGTTTGAAACGAACTTAAAATCCGGTTTCTCTTGAGGAATGATGATTACCATGTCTGACTGTCTAAAACACAGAATGAGATACGTAAGCACACGGATGGGTCCTCACTGCCTGCGGAGTAAAGGGTGGGTACAGACAGAACAGAGCATCTCTAAGATCATGTAGCCTGTTGGCTGCAGAACTGAAAAAAACAACCCGTATTTCTTGCTATAAAAATAATTTTGGAAGGTGAATTTAATAAATGAAACTAGACAACTTCTTGACACGTGGCTGTGGAGTGACTGGGTTTCTCTTAGGAAGAGGTGGCGCCAGTTATTTCTCCGGGCGGTTCCGAGCTGCCCCTCGGTTCTGTGAGGAAGTCCCCTGGCTGCCGGGGGAGGATAGTGTGGATGACAAGGAAGCCTAGGAAACTGGAAAAACTGGTCCACGGATTATTACCTCAGTGGGATTTCTGGGTGAGACTTTCCTGAGTGTGCCCGCATGGAATGTACCAGTCACTTTCGTTGCTACTTGAGAGATTTCTCTGGTTGAGGTGGGAAGCTGGGGTGCAGCAGTATCCAGCGTTTCTCAAATATTTTGGCCGTAGGACCCCTTTACACTTAGAAAAAGTATTGAAGACCCCGAAGCACTCTGCTTATACGTATCTCACCTATCGATATTTACCATCTTAGACGTCAAAGCTGGTCAACTTTAAAAGTTTTATTGACTTAAAAATAATCCATTACGGGGCCGGCCGAGTGGTGCGGTGGTTAAGCGCTGGCTTGGGAAGCCAGCGGCCCTGGTTCGGGTCCCACATATGAGGGCCAGTGACACTGCCCTCCAAAAAAAAACACCCCCCAAAAAAACACCATTACGTTAGTCCAGATAATCATAACAAATCTAGGTCTCCCAAAATAAAAACCATTTTAGTGAGGACAGTGGCATTGGTTTACATTTTTGGAAGTCTCTTTAATGTGTGCTTCTACAGTCAGTCTGTCGTGATATCACATGTCATGTGGGCTCTGGAAAACTCCACCGTACACTCTTAAGTGGAAAAGGCAAATCACATCTCAGCATTATGAACTGTTTTGATTTCATTGATCCTTTGAAAGGGTCTTAGACCCGGGGGTCCCAGACCACACCTAAAAGGTGAGGGGACTAAAATCCTACTGAAGGGTTTGGTGGGAGTATGTGTGTGTATGGGGGCGAGTTGAGCCTGAGTGATAGTGAAGACCCCAAATTCGGCCCACTCCCCACATAAAGCAAACTCAATAGAGTTCAATTCGGTTAGTTCTGATATTCCTTCTAGCTCTTTAAATTCCGTGTGGCTTCACTTTAATGCAACAGACACCAAGTCCCTACCCATGGGTAGGTCCCAGATGATACCAGGATGGTACCTGTAATCAGGTACTTAATGTCCACTTAATTTGGGGGTCCACCTAAGGGCAAGGCAAAGCCATTGCCAAGTCTCCTGGTATGGCATCAGGCATGCAGGTATGGGAAAAAGGGCCAATTTCCAGTTCCATCAAAGGGAGAGACCACATGCAATTTCTTACATTTCTTCCCTCTTGGCCGAGCATGTTGGATGGTGCCTCGTCTTCTTGGCTCTTCATTTAAAGCCCCTGACATTGTTTTTTTTTTTTTTAGCTGAGCCATCCTGCCACCTGTTGGCAGCTCAGCGGCAGCTCAGCTCAGGCTGGGCATCGAACTACTGCTGCTAAGAGCTCAGCTCGCACTCCTGAGCGAGCTCTTAACTGAGCCACTTGGCCGGCCCTAAGGCTCCTGATATTGTTTCTCTGCCTTCTCTAAATTCTCATTTACACCCACGTCTACCTTCTATGATTGCAGCATGTGCGTCCTCCCTTGCCACCTATCTCAGCAACTTTAGAATCCATCGTTGCTGCCCAGCCAGAAACCTGGATTTCACAGGCCCCCTCCAGGCCTCCACTGCGCTAACCTTCACCCCACCTACTGCTACCCTGGAGGCCCTACCTACCAGCAGTCTTCAAGGCCTCAGGCTTGAGGTTCCCCCTCCTTTACCCTCTTAGCCTCCCCATTGGTGACACCACACTTCCTGATTCCCGTTCTTTGTCAGTTAAGCTTTCAAGTTCCCTCAAACTCTCTTCCGTCCTCACTACTCAGTCCTTACTGTCCGCTGCCTTCTAATCCTCCCCTTGTGCTATCCTGAAAATCATTTCATTCAACTCCACTGTTCTCACCACCATTTTGTCTATTTTTTTTATTACTAGTTTCAGGTGTACAAAACAACATAATGATTAGACATTTACACCCCTCACAAGGTGATAACCCCAAGTCTTCTACCACTCGAACATCGTACCTAGCTATTACAAGACCATTGACTATATTCCCTGTTGTACTGCTGTGCTTAACACACACACACACACACACACACACACACACACACACACATAGTATATTTTAATTCAATATTTTATATTTGTTTCAGGTGTACAGTGCAGTGGTTAGGCATTTATATAATTTATGAAGGTCCCCCAGATAAGTCTGACACTATAGTTTTTACATTGACTATATATTCCCTATACTGTATGTCACATCCCCATGACTATTTTGCGACTACCAATTTGTACTTAATCCCCTCACCTTTCTCATCCAGCCCCCCCACACCCTCCCACCTGGCAACCATCAGTTTGTTCTCTGTATCTTCTACCACCAACCATTCTTTGTTCACTGCCAAACTTCTTGAGTGAATAGTAGTCCATACCCACCCCCTCAGTAGTGTAGTGTCACTGTTCCTGTGAATAACTGCACAATTCTGTCTGCCTTACTTTATTTTTCTCTTTAGAAACGTACTCTTTTGCATTCTCTACTAGAACATGAGCTCCACGAAAGCAGGGATTTGTTTCATTTGCTGCCAAATCTCAGCTCCTACACTAGTGCCTGGCACACAGTGAGCCCTCTGATTATTTACTGAAGACATGAACGAGGATGGGACTTTGTTTTGCTGGTGTTATAGCCTCGGTGCCCAGCACAGTGCTGGCACATAGTAGGCACACTATTTACTGAACTAGCGATTGAATACAGCTGTCAGGTAAGGCGCGTGATTTTTTTTTTTAATGCTGCTTTGGGCGATGCTGGCTGCGCATCGCCTTCTGCGTCTTGCCCCTTCCTGCTGTTGCCTCACGCCTGGGCTTCAGCAGTAGCCTCCTTTAGAGCAGCTGAAATCTATCCTGCAGGCTTGCACTGATTACTTCCCTAAAATAACATTCTGATATGGCCACTGTGCTCAAATGCTTTCGGGGTCTCCTCCCCACTGTAGTTACTAATGTACAAACAGGCGGTGTTGCAAAAGCGCATCTGTAAATTGGCTGTTCAGAACAGTGAGACCAAGTTTCCTAACAGCACATACTGAATCTTAACTCAGGTCACAGAAGTTTATGTATATCAAGTATCTACCTCCCTCCCTCTCTCCCTCCCTCCCATAACACAGCTCCAGTCATTGAATTGCAGTTTAAATAAATGTAAAACAGTGTTTCGACAGGAAATGTGCTCAAGAGTTTCATTTTGGGAAGTCAGACACATATCCTGGCCCACAGGGAATTCCCCCTCAAAGCCAAAACTGATGACTCTCACAGGCTGTGACAGTGGCTGTCTAAATATACTTGTCATTCAAAACTCTATTCCACTTCCATCATGAAATTTTTAGGATGAAATCTCTTCCCATCATTTTAGCTAAAAATGAAAGCGTTACTCTTCAGAAGTCTAGATTGCTTATTTGACAGTTTATTATTTTTAATCGTATTAGCTTGTTTTTTTTTTTTTTTTTTTTTAAGAGGGCAGTGTCACTGGCCCTCAGATGTGGGATCTGAACCCGAGCAGCTGGCATCCCAAGCCAGCTCTTAACCACCAAGCCACTCGGCCAGCCCCTTTTTCTTGTTTATAATTTCTCATGAATATGTATTACTCTGATGAGACTGTAAGCTCCTGGAGGGAAAAGGCTCTATTCTACAGTCTGTGGCATATAACAAATAATAAGCACCCAATTGAAGAGTTACTAAAGAAATAAAGGAATTAATGGGTATTGCTTTCCAGAAGACACATGCAGGCAAGTCAGGAATATGGACTTCACAATGGCCAATTCTGCCCTGCTTCTCACAAGTGTCCTGCAGCCCTGATATCAGGCGGGTGCCTTGGAAATGTGTGCTGCAGTCAATAATCAGAAATGGCTGAAAGTATGAGTCAGTGCAAAATGACCTTGGTTAACAGCATTAGTTACTGTTTATCACATGCCTATACAGCCATACCTTGGATATACTGCGGGTTCGGTTCCAGACCACTGCAATCAAGCAAGTACTGCAATAAAGTGAGTCACAAATTTTTTGGTTTCCCAGTGCATATAAAAGTTATGTTTTTGGGAAGCCAGTGGCCCTGGTTCGGTCCCAAATGTGAGGGCCAGTGACACTGCCCTCAAAAAAAAAAAAAAGTTTACACAATGCTGTAGTCTATTAAGAATGCAATAGCATTATGTCTAAAAAATGTATACATCTTAATTAAAAAATACTTTATTACTAAATGCTCTCATCGATCCTTCAGTGGGTCGTAATCCTTTTGCTAGTAGAGGATCTTGTTTTCAATTTGTAAAAAGCTTGATATCTGCGAGGCACAGCAAAACGAGGTATGCTTATATGTATGTCAGGTGATTTATAATATAAACCTATCTCTAATCCTTACAACTATCCGGTGCCGAAACAGGGGCTCTGAGACATTGGGACATATCTTATCCAAAATCTCAAAGCTTTTAAGGGATAGAGCAAGGATTTCAAAGCTAACATTCAAACTACAGTCTCTGGCTCCAGAGCAGATTGAGAAGATGACGGGGAGTGACCTGCCTCACTGGCTGGTCAGGGTTGAGTGCACTTGCCTGGTGGCTACAATGAGGCTTCCTTCTTCACTTCTATTTATTTTGTAAATGAAATGGCTGGATCAAAGGGGATCCCACTAACCTTTCCCAGACCAAGAATGACCATTTTTCAATGGTCATATGAGCAGACCCTCTCCCAGCTAGTAGGATTTCAAGCCCATGTTCTTTTGACATCACCACATTAATTCTCAGCTCCTGGAAAAGCAGCTCAAAGCTTGAGTTAGACACTCCATGTGCTGTTGAAGAATCTTCTCTGCAACACTGTTAATAATAACAAAAAATTATAAACAACATGAATGCCTATCAAGAGCAGAGTGGTTCAATTATTACAACCATATAGAGGAAGTACCACACCATGCAGCTGCTCAGTAAAATGTCTATATTGTTAAAGAGGAAAGGCAACGTGCATACATATATGTGTTTGCAGAGGCACAGAAAACTCACTGAAGGACACTTATTCACTCAGCATATATTTGTTACGCATTTTAAAGTATCCAATAAACTTATTAACAGGTTACCTGTGAGGAGTGGGTTGAAGGAAAAATAGTAACTTGTACGTTTTGGTAAGCTTCTGTATATTAAAAAAACAAAACATGAGCATTACTTTTTTTTTTTAATAAAGATTTACAAAAAAGGAAGTTGGATCAAGTAGAAATATCCAACAGGTACTTGCCTGGAAAGGGACAGGGCTATAAAGCACTTATAAAGAACTTAAAGATCTCTGCACTTGTATGAGGAGGGCCGTAGGTGCATCCTACTTTTAGGGCGGGTGAGAACTTACTCTAAAACTGCAAAAAAACAAACAAAAACAGGCTGATGACGAAAAAGCAACGACCGCTTAACTTCTGACGGCCCACGTCTTGGTTACTAACCACACGACTCTGAGCTGCGTATCTGCAGATGGTGTGAAACTGAAGCCCAGGGGGGCTGCTGCTTTCGGTGTCCGAGGTGCATCTTACACAGCGGGTCATCCCGGCTCCCAGGCTCAGCGTCAAAGTTGGACGGGGTTCTGAATCGAAGTATCCTCCTCCGTTGACCAAGAAGGCAACTCAGGCTCCAAGAGGTCCCAGGGCTAGGCTGGGATTTCGACCCAAAGGTCACCCTTAATACGCTGAGCTCTGGCAGCCGGTTCCTGTTCAGCAAAACCCGGCAGGCACCAGGCGCATCGGCGTCCTGTCCGCAGGCCCGGGACAGTGGGGGGGCCCAGAGCCAGCACCCCGGGCGCGGCCTCGGTGCACAAAGGGGGCGGGGTGTCCGAGTCCCGGGCCTCGAGGGACCGGCAGGTCGGCACATGCCACGCCTCCCAGGCCGCTGCGCGCGTCTCCTCTCCGCATCCCTGGCGGGGCTCGATGATGAAGGAAGGAGTCCGATGCCGGCCACAACCGGCCTCCTCCGGCACTCTCGGCTTCTATCAGTTAGGGTTCGACCGCAGCTCCGCACTCCAAGCCCACAGGGCCGAGGGCGGCGGCGACGGCGATGCTCCCCAAGGGCGACGTTGACCAGGAAGTCCGCGCGCCGGCGGGCCTCTGCCAGGGCGCATGCGCGGAGCGCGACCGCGGCGAGGGCGCGACGGGCCGTCACGGCGCCTGCGCACAGGCGGCCCAGACGCTGCGCCTGCGCAGTGCCGGGGCGGGGCGGAAAGGAGGGAGGCGGCGGCGGCGGCGGCGGCGGCAGCGGCGGCGGAGGCAGCAGAAGAGAAGAAGGAGGAGGAGGGGGGGGAGCGGAGGGAGGTGTTTCTGTCAGTTCCGGCTGTTTGTTCGGGAAGTGGATCCGCCGCGGCCGGAGCAGCCCGGACGGAGCCGCGGATCGCGAGGCCAGCAGCGACCCCGCCCGCCCGCGCGCGCGCCTCCCCGCCCGCCATGGCCCGGGACTACGACCACCTCTTCAAGCTGCTCATCATCGGCGACAGCGGTGAGGGCCGCGGGGGCCGGAGGCGGCGTGGGCCCTGCCGGGCGCGGCCCGCGGGGGCCTCGGGGCGGGCAGACGGGCGGGGAGGGGCCGGCCCGCGCGGGGCGGGCGGGGCGCGGGGCGCTCCGAGGGGAGCTGGGGGGCCCGCCGCACTCCGCGCGCCTGCCGCCGCCTCACGTGTGACCTTGGCCAAGTCGCGCGCGGGTCCTGGAGTTGGAGAGGAACCGGGTTCGAGTCCCGGGACGGCCAGCTTCCTCCCGCGGTGACCTTGGGCGAGTCGGCGCGCCTCTCTCGGCCTCAGTCTCCTCCTCTGAGACGTGGGGGCTCGGGGAGCTGAGGCTGGAAACAGCGCTGAGCCCGCAGCCTGGCGTGGACGTTGGCCAGGAACGTGGCGGTCAGCGTCCTCGGGAGCCTCGGTTTCCCCCTCTGCAAAGTGGGGCTGTTCCCAGAACCCGCCTCCGCGGGTCGCGGCGAGGCTTAAACGAGGTGAGGCAGGTGGCGCGCTTCGCACGGGGCGCAGCCCATTCCTGCCGAATGATCAGTACTCTCCCTCTCCGTGGTTCCCGTTCCTCACCGGTGAGATGGGATCCCAGGACCTGCCTCCCCGCGCGGACGGAGCGTTCAGTGAGAGAGAATGCACACACAGCGCGCAGAACGGCGCCTGGCGCCCAGGGAGCGCGCAGTATGCGTTTGCTCTTTCGCACTGTGTATTAGACGTGATGGGACCGGAGTCAGCGACAGTGACAACAGTCCTTTGGCCTTGTCCACAGCCTTGGAGAACGCCTAGCTCAGTGCACACGGCAGCATCTCCAGTGCCTAGTGCAGTGCCTGGCACCCAGTAGGTGCGTAGCACCTATGTGTGGAATGAATGAATATTAAGTGTTCTTCGAAGGGATAGGCTGGTTTCGGGGAAAGCGGAGAGGGTTTTAGAGGTGTTTGGCGTGTGGCAGGTAAGCAGGTTTCTGGGATGACCCAGAGGGGGGTTATGGAAGCATAACTGAGGTGCTGGGATTATATGATGGGGAAGAAGCCTTGGGAGCACGCGGAGTGGATAGACCAGACCCAGCTGAGTGTGGGCCAGGGGGGTGGTAACGTGACGGGTGGCACAGGCCAGGTTGGTGGTGGAGCCCATGGATTGTTAAGGAAAGAGGGGCCTACATCAAAGGGGCTGGAAGACCCTGATATAGGCGTGTTGGGTGACAGTGTCGTAGCTCGGCCAGGGCAGTGGGTGCATTTTGGTCTCACTGGAGCTGGATTGGGATGCAGTTGGTGGCTTGGATCAGGTGAAGGACAGCTAAGGTTTCCGTGGTTACCGGTAGAAGGGGAGAGGTGAGGGGAAAAGTTAGGGGCTAACTCTGGAGATGCAGAGCCGCTGTGGTTGGGGAAGGGGTTAGAAAGGAGGAGTTTGTGGTATGAATGAAAGAAACCCTGACAAGCTGTATAGACTTGCTCCTGGAGATGTCCTCTGGCATTCCTCTGGGTTGTGAGGCCTTCACCGGGTTTGGTTTCAGCCCTGGCCTCGGTTCTGAGGGACTGGCACCTGGGTGATCTCTCTCCTTTTGGAGTTCCACCACGGTCAAGGGTCCTTAGCCCCCTGCAAGACATCTAGGGTCTGTGTTGGTAGCCAGAAATGAAAAGCATAAACTCAGCAAGAAGATGCAGCTTGTTTTTTTCTTCTTCATAAAACCCAGGGGATGGTTTTGCCCCTTTCTCAAAGTGCATTTTGCATGGTCTATTGATTTCTCACTCAGAAGTCAGGTGTCAGGGAGGGCTCTCTGAGTCAAGGTTTATGTGGTCTGACTCCTTGTTCTGTCTGAGCTTGGAGGACTACGTTGTGTAGAGGAGACAGATGCTTTGTAGTTTGATGCCTCCTGATACTGAGCTGATACTCTAAGCCAAACGCCTAGAGCCTGGGAAAGGGGTAGCCATGGAAGTTCGAACTAAGCTTTGGTAACTGAGCAAGGAGACAAACGTCATGCGTTCCCCTGACCCTTATGTGGATGCTTCCTTTGCGTTTATCAAATGATTTCACAGACGTTCTCTCATCTGGTTCTCACCCATTGCCTGTGTGGTTTGTCAGATAAGTAAACCAAGGCTCCCAGGAGCTGACTGACTTGGCCAAAGTCACACAGCTCGTCAGAGGCAAAGCCAGGAGTTAATGCACAGCGATCGGGGTGTTCGGGGTGTGAGCAGCTGGTGCCAGGCTTGGCAAACAGGCCCTCACTGAATGCTGGTTCTTTTCTTTATAAACGTAGAGTTCTTCTTCCCACTCTCCCATATTGTACGTGCTTCTGGAATACATTCTCTCAGCCTTTGCAGCTCTTCTGGTTGCTTAAGGGCCTACACTGTCCCTTATGCTCTTCTGACATTGGTTCTGATGTGTAACAGCATTTCGTTGGAGCCATGGGGCCAGCCATCCTCATTCTTTAAAACCCAGAGGCTTGGGCCGGCTGAGTGGTGCGGCGGTTAAGCGCTGTCTTGGAACGCCAGTGGCCCCGGTTCGGGTCCCACATATGAGGGCCAGTGACACTGCCCTCAAAAAAAAAACCAAACAAAAAAAACCCAGAGGCTGGAGTGGCTGTCTGAGATCTAGGTACAGCCTTTCCCTTTTTAGATGAGTAAACTGAGTGAACTGAGGCTCAGAGACGGGAAGTGACTTGTGTGAGGTTCTTCAGTGAATTAGTTGCTGAGCCAGGTTTAAAATTGAGAACACTTTACTTGAAGGTCTAAAGGTCTTCAACAGTCTCAGACAGAAGCAAAGAGAATGAGGGAACTATAGCCCAAGGGAGGAGCAGGCTGGGGGTGGGGACTTTGGTGGAGGCTCTCTGAGGACCAGAGCTTCCGTGTAGCCCAAGAGGCAGAAAGCAGGGGAGCTGGGGAGTGTGATGCAGGGAGAGCAGTGATGACTGAGAGTGGTGTGTGAGGTTTTTGCAGAATAAATCTATGTCTCGTGGTTCCCAGGAGGCATCGAGGGCCCGGCCTGTGCTCCTTGCATGGTGGGAGATGATAGGCTGGACTGGTTGGGTGTCACACTAGATAAGGCCCTTGGGAAGCTGTTGACTTTGGTTGTGGTGAACCTAGATCGGTACCTATCACGTCCTCCCTTCGGCCAGTGCGGTGGGATGAATGGTAAAGTCTGTTTTCCCAAGAAGGCCTCACCAGGTATATTTAGGAGATGGCATTTCTCAGGGTGGGTGTCCCTTTCCAAGGGAAGAGCAATGCTGGAGGTTGGTGACAGGCCCAAACTAAGGCTCGGAGGAGCTGTGACTGTGGTGGCTGTGGTGGTCTTTTTGCAGCCTAGTGGTTCCGCAGCTCTGCAGAGGAGCTTGGGGGCGAGTGAAGGAGAGAGGCCAGGCCGGAGGGAACACTGCTGCTTCATTGTTCCACACACAGGGAGCACCTCCCGCTTATCTGCTTTAGATCCATGGGAGTCAGATAAAATTTATTTTTAAAAAAGGATTCTGCTGCCCCCCACCCCCTCAAAAAAAAGTTGGAAAATCACTTCTTTGGCTCCTGTTGCTGCTGCAGTCATAGCGTTCGATCACATAGCTGTCAGTGTGATTGGCATTCATTTAGTCATAAATTCATTGCACAGTATTTTGTTGGCGCCTATTAAGTGCTGGGACTGGCCTCCAGCACACTGAATGCCCAGGGTGAGTGAGGCGACATCTTCCTAGAGGAACTCACAGCCTGGTGGCTGAGACACAGCTTTTAGCTGAGTAAGCGGACCCAGAGGGCTCCAGGAGGAAGCAAGGGAGCCAGCAGGCCGATGGGGTGTTGGCATTGGGCAGGGTGCCGCGGTGAGGGACCCAGCCCAGGATTGGGGCTCTCCTTGGGCTCAGCAGGAAGCCTTGCAGAGGCAGCAATGAGGAAGTGGCTCTGAGCGAGGGTGCTGCAGGCAGAGGGGCCGCGCAGCAGGTACCCCCATCCTGCCCGTGGGAAGGTCAGAATCAAGTTCACTCCATGAAACAAGTTTTCCCAGGCAATAGACTCACCAGGACAATGGACTCAACCAGGACAAGCCTCCAGGCGAGATCAGCAGAGGACTGCCCAGAGAGAGTGTCTGGGATCGGAAGGGTTAGCGAAGCACAGCTGAGGATGGGGGTGTAGGCAGTGCCCCCTCTGTGAGGAGCTGCTGAGAGCTGTGGGCTCCTCCCCACAAGTATCCACATCCACTCAAAATGTGTGCTTGGGGGCTCGGGGGTTTCTGAGATCCTAGGTTAAGAGAGCTCCTCATGTCCAGCTTTGATAGCATCGCTACTCAAAATCGACCAGGAGTGAGATGCAGGAGCCCCTTTGGGGTCTTTTTATTCTACTTCCTGAAACAGACAGACACAAGAAGACTGCCCAAGCAGAACGTACTGGAAAGAGCTTGAATGCTGCGTGGTAGGCAGCCCTGGATTCAGCGCTCAGCTGCACGCTTCCTGCGGAGGCCCCTAGGCCAGCTGCTGAGCTCCTTGGAACCTGTTGCCCCATCTTAAGAGATGCAGCTGGAATTATAGGAGCAGCAGAGTGCCACCACACGCAGTGTTCTGTGCGTGCTAATTCCTTCCTTCTGTGGTCAGTTGACCCAGTTGGCCTTAGGAGTGGCGGGGGCAGGAGGACACAAGGCAGGTGCACTTGGCAGGCTAAAGCTGCTGTACGCGGAGGTAAAGGGAAGCCCAGCTTACAAGGGCTCCGCCTGTTCCTGGGAACCAGTGTGCCAGGAGGTGCTGTGACAAGGGAAGTGCTCTGAGCCCACAGGAGCTGTGGGGCGGACACCCCCTCCCCACTGATCCAGCTGGCAGTGACCTCAACCCGGGGAAGATGGCTGCCAGTCGGTTCACACTGTCTGGGCCTCAGTTTCCTCACCTGCAAAATAGCCCTGAAGATCTCAAGGGTTCTTTCCAGCTCTGCACTGCCCCGTCTCTCACTGCACACAAGCCGAGGCGCCACACATATGTGCAGTTCTCGTAGGGACCAGAGGGACCATGGTTTAGACACCCTTTGGGGCCAGTAGCATTTGGTTGACCTTCCCTGCTTTATTTCTGTCATCTGGTCCTTCCTCTGGGCTGCTGGGGCCTCACCCTCAGCGCAGGCCCTGGGCACCAGCCCCTGTCCCGTCTCTCCCCGGGGCATTTGGAGGGCGGCTTATCTTACACTAGGACTCAGGGGAAGGTCACGGAGGAGGAGGGATGTTCTTGGTGTTGGCGGGTTCGGGAGGTCAAAAGCAGTGTGGAGGGAGAGGGGTCCACTGAGCTTCTTGGGAGTTAGGACCCAGGTGTCATATCCCCCGAAGAAGGGAGGGTTGGGCTCCAGGGAGGGGACCCGCGCCTCCTCTCATCTTCTGCTTTTTCTCCTGCAGGTGTGGGCAAGAGCAGTTTACTGTTACGTTTTGCAGACAACACTTTCTCAGGTGAGTGTGCCCCTGGGGTGCTGCTGGGGCCTTTCGGTTTTGAAATCCCTTTTCCTGGCGCCAGGACACACCTGCCTCTGCCTGATGCTGGAACCTGGCCGTGCTGAGAGCTGCCGGCCGTTAGAAGTCTCCGGTGTTGGTCTTAACCTGTCTTGTTCAAAAATCTCTTTAGAGGCCCATCCTTTTGCCACACGGGGTCTTTTTCGTGCCCTAACATTTTTAAAAAAGAAAATATTAAAAAAAAATTTACAAGTTGGTACTCGCCCGGGTAACATTCAAACAGGAAGACTCAGTAAAGTGAAAAACGAAAGCTGTCCCTTTACCTGCCCCCGTCCTGGTGCCCTGGGAGCCTCTGTCCAGTGATGTGTGTATCTTTCAACTCCACATGGGGTGGGTCAGCAGCCTGCTACCCCTCAACCTGTGAAGGATCCCCCCCGCTCCCACGGCTATGGAGACCTCTGTTTCTTTGGAGTGGCTGGAGGTTTCGTGCATGGGTGCACAGCGAAACTACCACTGCCTTTTTTTTTTTTTAATTGGGGAGCAGCCATGGTCATTGGTTACACATTGCTTTCATGCTACAATGGCATAGTTGACTCTTTTAGGGAGGGCGCAGCTCACAGTGGCCCATGTCGGGATCGAACCAGCAACCTTGCTGTTAGCAGCACCACCTCTAACCAGCTGAGCTAACCGGTCACCCCCACTCCCAGTGCTTCTGATACCTGCATGCTTCCTGCTTGCTTCTCTTTTCGGTGGTGCTGCATTGTAGACTACTTCTCTTACGGAGGTGGAGTGACTTGCTCAGGAGCTATGTGCATTTTTCACACTATTCTCAACCCAGCTTTCAGAGCAGTGGCACTAAGTGAGAACTGACACTCCCACCCGAGGGGTTTAAAGTGCCCTGGTCAACGCTGATCAGTTTTGCTAAGCCTGTCGGCAAAAGGTGCCATCTCGTTTAAGCGTGTGTTTCCCTGGTGAAGTGGGGCATGTTCTCGTTTGTGACTGCATCGAGTTCATTGCACAGGCTTCGCGTTGGCTTGGCCTCTCTGATCAAGGATGAGAAGTGACTTCTTGTCAGGAATTCCCCGTGATGCGATTGAGGGGTGAGCTACAATTAGGAAGTGACTCCATGGCTAGCGCCCCTCTTGGTGGAGACGTGGGTTTCTCCCGACAGTAGCCCTGCGGCACCAAGGTGGTGTGATGTGGAAAGAGCCGTCTTCTCTGTGACCATGGACGTGGCTAAGCCTCAGCTCATCGGTCAAGTGGGGCTAATCATTGTCCCTCCCACAGAGGGTTGATGTTACAGGTCAGGGTGCCTGGGACCCGGTAACCTCTCAGCATGCCAGCGGCTTGTTGCTGGCACCTTCTGTTCAAGAATGGAAACTAAGGGACAGCGTCTCACTACGCTTCCTCCCTGTGTCCCCGGACTCCCCAGCCTTTTGCAGCCTCGCTCCTCTTTCCATTTCTGTTAGTACCTTGGTTGGCTGTCGCCTGCACCATGACAGCAGCCCACACCCAGCCCGCCCAGACTGCTGCGTCCATCTTGCCAATACCTGCCTCTGGCTGGGCCTCCCCTCCATAGAAACCTCAGCCACCCTCCTAGGTCGGCAGAGTTTATAGCGAGCTTTCTCCACGTCAGCACTGCTGCCACTGTGGGCCCTGGGGGTTCTGTGTTGGGGGGGCCCTTCTGTGAAGGATGTTGAGCAAAACCCCTGGGCTCCACCCATTAGATGCCAGTAGCGTTGCCCCCATGCTCCGTTGTCACAACCGAAAATGTCCCTCCAGACACTGCTTAGTGCCCTCTGTGGGGACCCCACCATCCCCGGTTGAAAACCACTGGTCTTCATAGTCTGTTTTCAGCTCCCCTTTCCAGCTCCCTTTTGCATTCTGTTTGTGATAGTTTGGCTGTCGTTTCATGCTCTCTCAGCCCCCAGCCATTTGAGTGACTGCAGGCCGAGTGCTGGGCCATACTCCTTGGCATCTTCCAGGGCTCACAGAGTGCCAGGGGCTGGCTTGTTTTCTGAACGTTTTCTCTCTGTGCTTGGTCCCCCTTCTTTACCTCTGGGTGGGTTGTCTCCCCGCGCCTACTCCCCCCACCTAGTCTCAATCTTTGAAATCTTATCTATTCTTTCAAGATAGGCGAATGTGACTTCCTCCCCAAAGCCTTCCTTGATCTCCACCCCACCCTGAACTTTGACCTTTCCTCTACACTCTCCACACTTCAGAGAGACTGTGTGTGTGTGTTTTCTGCAGCTCTGTGTTTTACTGTAAGCTCCAATTGGAGTGGGAACATGCTGTCAGCATTCGGGCCTAAGCCTGGACAGGACTGTTCATCGGCCAAGAGTTCTCTTCAACTTCATCTTTCACACAGGTGCCCCAGGAGAGCTACTTACAGTGCAGCCCATGCTCTGATTAAAACCTTTCAGTGCCTTCCCGGCACACACAAGAGGAAGCGCTCTGGAAATCAGGCCCTGAGATCAGGCCTCCGCACCCCTACCTGCCTCCGACTGTCTGCTTGACCTCACATGACCCCCCTCCCCCCATTGCTATTTTTGCTTCTGTCTCCTCTGCCTGGAGCAGTGTTTTTCAAATCGCAGGTCATGACTTGTTTGTGTGTTAGGATGTTAATTTTGTGGGTCATTTAAAGTGTTTGGAATAGAATAGAAAAGAAAAAACCCAGAGTGTATGATAGGTCTCTGGCCATTCTTAGGCCACAGCTTAACCTGTCTGTGACTGGGCCACTCTAATTCAAGCCGCCCCCACAGTCACATTCCCGGTTTTATTTCCTTTGTGGCACGCATCTCTCTTGAAATTGTTTTCTTTATCACTTAGCTTCATTGTGTCCTCTCTGCGTCCCTCACCTCAACTGTGGGCTCCATTGGGCTGTCACAGCAGGCACCGCGTCTTTTCTTAGGCTGGGACCTTGAATGTGCCAGGCCCATAGAGTGAGTGGGGAGGGATGGTGGAGCCTGGGGTCACCTGTGCAGTTTAGGACACAGTCTGACCGGGGTCCCTGCGGGCCTTGCTAACGTGTGTGCGTGTGCAGGCAGTTACATCACCACGATCGGAGTGGATTTCAAGATTCGGACTGTGGAGATCAATGGGGAGAAGGTGAAGTTGCAGATCTGGGATACAGCCGGGCAGGAGCGCTTCCGCACCATCACCTCCACGTGAGTCAGGCCGCCGGCCCCCCGTCCCGACCCCGCGCCACGGACGGCTGGACACACTGGCCACTAGTTCCTGGGTGTTGGTGGAAATGTGTGGGTGGCCCTGAGGCTGTTGAGCTCCTTGCTGGTCACAGTGGGTGGTGTCAGGCTGAGCCCTCCGCTTCCTGAAGATGTGTGTGTGGGCGGGGGGACGAGCTATGGCCGCTCCCCGTGGGTGGGCAGTGGCTGAGCAGCCTGGCCCCGGGGCTGGCAGGACCGTGCGTGGTCAACCCTGTGGCCTTTGCTTCCTTTGTCTGTAAAACGGGATAATGGTGATACTGGCTTCACCCGGTGGTCAGACACTTACAACAGTTACTCTTGCTGGGTGTCAGTTGTGACAACTGGGGTCAGCTGTGCAGCCGCCCATTACCCACCCTGACTTCTTGGAGCTGGCTTCTCTCTGTTGGGTGGCCTGGAAGGGGCACTGGTGTCCCTAACCGTGGTTACTGGGAACCCGGCTCTCCCCGCGGGCTGCCCTCCTGTGCTGCTGCCATAGCACCTGTGTGGTTCTTAGCTGCAAACGGGGAGCCCAGCTGGAGCCCCAGAGGGTAGGAGTCCTGTGCAGGCGCTCTTGGTTCTTGGGTGGTTAATAGAACAGGTTCCAGGAAAGAGCAGGGATTTGAAGGCAGACAGTTGGAATTTACATTTCCGTTCTACTGTGTGACCTTGGGCAAGCTGCCTAAACTCTCTGTGCTTGTTTCCCAGAGGGCTGTCTTTAGGCGTTGCTTTAATGCTGAGTCCTCTGGGCCAGGCTCTGTGCTTGGGCTGCATGCAGGTGATCTCATGGAGCCCTCTGCAGTCGGTGCTATTACTGTCCCCATTTTACCGATCAGGGTCCTTTTGGAGGGGCCCTGCTCCCAGTGAGGGGCAGAGCCCGAGCTGCTCCCAGTGTGCATGCAGAGGAGGAGCCGGGGTCTGGCCCGTAGTCGCTGCTGCTTCCGACTGGGAGTGGGGGCTCTGGGGAAGGTCCGTGAGGAAGCTCCCAGCCCGGGAGCCCTTTCCTCGCTTCAGCATGGAGATGGGCGGACCTCAGGCTGGCGGCGGGCCCTTCTGAGGGAGGTGAGAGGGTGAAGAGCCCCTGCGTGGAGGCGGGGAGGGGGTGGGGGTGGGGCTCCAGGGGCAGCTGGACAGCCCTGCAGTGATCACGTGCGTGCCCTGGCCTGGGACTCCCTGAAACCCCTGCGGGCTGCCCTGTGCAGCTTTCTGTGACTACTTTTCCTTTTTTTTTCCTACTGCTACTTCTGATGAGCTGCCTGAGTCCCCGTGTGTCTCAGCAGCTGCCAGCCAGGCCCTGCGGAGAGCAGCTGGGGTCAGAGGCTCCTTGGGGTGGGGGGCATGGACTTCTTTGCGGGGGCCTGTGTGTCCAGGCCTGAACAAGAACAAATCCTTGGGCAGATCAAGGCACTGACCCCAGGTATACTTACCCTGGGCTGTGACTGTCCCTAAGGACATTACCTACATCATTTCATTTAATCCGATAAAGAGGCCTGTGGTTACCTGCATTGCAGGGATGGGGAAGGGGAGGCCCAGAGAGGGGAGGCGACTTAGCTTGGCTGGTCTGTCAGGTGGTGAAGCTCCTCCCTTTAACCAGTCCCCCAAGGGACCCGGCCGCGACAGGTGGCAGATGCTCTAGTGCCTCCTGCGGGTTCAAATCAGTCACGGAGTTCAGGGTGGTGAGAATATCCAGCCTGTGGGGACCTGGGATGCCCAGTCGTTTAGCAGAGGAGCCACAGGCGTCCCCCCCGCCGGCCACCATGTGGTCAGCTCCTTTCAGGGCGGGGCAGGAAGGGGGTGAACGGCCTCTTTGATTCTGTTGGGGAGCTGGAGTTAACTCAGCTGCCTGAGGGCAATTGTGTGTTTGTTTCAGGGTGCTTGGGAAAGGGGGCGGGTGACACTGCATGCTGGCTGTCCTGTCTGTCTGGGAGGCTGAGGGTAGCTCCATCTCAGGGTCCCCGCCTCTGCCCCTCATGAGGCAGGAGGCACGACAGGCCATGCCGAGGGACCACGGAAAGATTTGACACCTGGTGCGGGTAGCTGGTGAAGAAGGGACGAGTCTTGGACGAGTTCAGGAGTTTTTCTCTTCAGGGGTTGGGGCAGTCAGGGTACAATAGTGTGGCCTTTTCTGGTTCAGGGCATTAAAAGAGAAACTAAAGTTGCATCCTGTTAGCCTGACCGGAGAGAGTCTTACTGTCACCCCTTCACAGTTCCTGGTCTCTTGGTAGCTGGGGTTTGCTGATCCCAAGAGGTGTGGGTTTGGGAGACGTAAGTAGCGAGGTGTTTGATAGTGAGATAAGCAGGGGTGACAAGGATGGGAAGCCCCTCCGATACCTGGCCCCGGACCCAGGCGGTGTCACTCAGCCTTACGTCTTCACTGGTAAAATGACAACCCTCCTGTCTGTCATACCAGGTTGTCGCAAAGATGAATTGTGTCGTGCGCTGGGTGCTGGCCTGGCACAGCTCACTCGTGGTTACTGGTGGCAGTGATTACTGGTGGCAGTGGTAACAGGAAGCCCAGAGGCACTGGCGCTCCTCGCCAGAGCTCTGAGCCCCTGACCTTGTTCCTGGACTGGTTCCCTGTCTCTCTTTCCTTCTAAAGGCCCCTTCCTTACCTGGGCCCCAAAGAAGGCGGAGGTGCCAGGGGCTGTGCTGGGCTGCGGCCTAGGCCTCTTTGGCATCTTCAGTCATTTTCAGCGAAGGAGAGATTGGAAGGAAACACAGTCCACTGCTCACACTTACTTTGCTGGCGGGGGACAAGCGTCTCTCCCCCTGGTCCCCGGCTTGCACTCGTGGACCCGCTCAGGTGGTCTGCCACGCTGGTAACCTCATGATAAGATGGTGCTCGCAGCTGCAGCTGCCGGAGGGCAGGGGGCCGGGGCCAGGCCGAGAGCTGGTTCCGAGGGCTCAGGGCCTGGATGGCTCAATTGTTAGGGCTCCCCGAGGCAGGGGGCATTGTGTCCTTGGGAGGGCAAAGTGGGGGGGGGCAGGATGAAGCCCTGGGAGATCTCAGCGGGTGTCTGTGGGGTGGGGGGACTAGTGGCCTTGACCCCAGAGCACAGTAGGGGCTCCTCTTGCCTTCACTGCTGCCTTGCCATGCCGTCCCCTGGTTTTCTTGCAGCTGTGTCGGGCCCCAGATTGTCACTGAAGGGATATATATTTTTTTTTTTTTTGAGCGCAGTGTCACTGGCACTCATATGTGGGATCCGAACTGGGGCCGCTGGCGTCCCAAGCCAGCGCTTAACCAGCGTGCCACTCGGCCAGCCCACTGAAGGGATATTAATAGTGATAATAAAGAGCCACCATTCCTTGACTGTTCACTACTCGCCCGCCCTTGTGAAAATGTGTGTTATCCTTCATACCTCAGAACCACACCAAGAGTTAGTTGTACTGGCATCCCCATTTTAGAGCTGAGGAAACTGAGGTGTGACAAGGTGTGTGCAGTGACCTCCCCAGGGTCCCACAGCCTTTTCAGAGATGGAGCTCAGTTGCCCTTTGCCCTGTGGCTGTGGCTCGAATGGGAAGAGCTGGCCAGAGAGCTGCCGGGCAGGCAGATCAGAACACAGCTGCACCCACCAGCCTAGCTGCCCTGTCGTTGCTAAGCCTGGTGCCCAGAACCACAGCTCTCCCGCAGCCTCGGGCCCGGCGCTCAGGCCCTGCTAAGCCTCCGGAGGACAGGGGTGCGTGGGCTGGGCCGGGGGGCAGCGGCCTGTCAGCCCAGGAGTGCGGCCCCTTGTGGCAATGGTTCTTACCTCGTAAGTGAGAATCTCTGCAGCTCTGGGGGGGGGGGGGGTGTCACCTGGCCAGAGGGTCAGGGAAGTGTGAGGCTCTGTCTTGCTTTCCTCCTGAGCCACGTCAGTGAGTGGGGACATGGCGTCTGCGGGGGAATGGTTACACCTGCCTGCCCTCAGACCTTCCAGCTGGGTGGTGGTGTGTGTGGGGCACCCTCTTCCCAGTGGGACCAGCATGCCCCCCATTTCCATGCTCCGCCTGCCACTGGCATGGATGAGCCTGGAGTGCAGACCTGGGTACGTCTTACAGGAATGGCATTTTAGTAAGATTTGATAGAAAAATTTTTTGAATTTAAAACAAGGACAGTGAGGGGCCGGCCGAGTGGCGCGGTGGTTAAGCGCTGGCTTGGGAAGCCAGCGGCCCCGGTTCGGGTCCCACATACGAGGGCCAGTGACACTGCTCTCAAAAAAAAAAAAAAAATTAAAACAAGGACAGTGATAATATGTCAAAAGCAAAAGTTGCCTGAATTTAAAAATTAAAACAAGAACTTCAGAGACATTCCAAGCTAGTGGCAGACCCTGAACAAGCTGGCTGGCCACCTCAGGGCCCGCACTCCTTCCTCTCTGGGGCCCTGGTGACAAGCGTGCACAGCTGCGCTGCTGAGCCGTCCGTCCTGCTGGCTGGGACACGGTCGGGAAGGTCGAGGCGAGCGAGGCCTGGTGGAGGGGAGACGGGTCTTGCTGGACCGCGTCTGCGCCGCGCCAGTGCCCCGGCCGCTGTCTGGGCCCGGGCAGGCAGGTCCGGGCAGGGGCCGCTCTGTGTAGGCCGGAGCTCTGACACAGACCCCGGCCTACAGGTATTACCGGGGGACCCACGGTGTCATCGTGGTGTATGACGTCACCAGTGCCGAGTCCTTTGTCAACGTCAAGCGGTGGCTTCACGAAATCAACCAGAACTGTGACGACGTGTGCCGAATATTAGGTGAGGTTGTACCCACTGGGTGGGGACAGTGGGCTGCGCTCCTGCTGGGCCGGGCTGACTCTGCTTTGCCTTGAAGTGGGAAATAAGAACGATGACCCTGAGCGGAAGGTGGTGGAGACGGAAGATGCCTACAAGTTCGCCGGGCAGATGGGGATCCAGTTGTTTGAAACCAGCGCCAAGGAGAATGTCAACGTGGAGGAGGTGAGTCCGGGGCAGGGTGGGGGTGGGGGGCCTCCCCGCTCAGCACCACCGCCCTGCCCGCCCCTCCCTGCTGCTTGGCTGCCCGGGGGGGCCCCCCCCGGGTGGTCCGCAGGCAGTGTCACAGGAACTGCTGGTTACTGTGTGCCAGGCAGAGTGCCGGGCCCTTCAGCGGTGTTAGCTCTTCTTATATCTCAAGGCTTCTGAGGTAAATTAGTCCCACATTTCAAATGGGAGACAGGTTCCAGCTTAAGGAATATCACTCAGGCCGTACTAGGCTGAGTCAGACGTAGACCTCAGCCACAGCCACGCAGAGTTCCCACTCAGTCCTCTGCCTCCTTGTCCTGCCCGGGCCCCACTGCTGTCCCCTTCCTGCTTTCTGGCCTTCCCTGGGGCCGTGGCCTCCAGAGCTCGGGGGGCTCCTGCCGTGATGAGCCACACAACCCCACAGCCCACGGAATCCCCTGCAGCCTCCTCTGCCTTCCTTGGGCTTGCTGGGGGGCAGTCAGGAAACTAGGACAAAGGCCGGGCTTTTTCCCCCAAGCCCGGGCCACACTCAGGTTTGGGGGAGTCCAGAGGCTCCCGGAAGCTGGGATATCCATTGCGTCCTCGACACAGGGAGCCTGAGTCAGGCTAGGATCCCAATACGGGCCTTTCTGCTTGGGGGCCTGTGGTGGGGTCCCTGAGACCTTGGGCGGAGGGAGACTTAGCTTTCCAGGCTCCGTGTGTTCCTTCTGGACATTGGGGTGGGCTGAGTCCCTGCCTCCCGGGCTGTGAAGCAGCAGCTACTTGTCCAGCGCCCGGCCGAGGGAAGGACAGACTGTGGGGTGGAAGGTGGGTCCCACCGGACCCTGGCATCGCAGGGACGTCCTGAGGGGGTCTGGGGAGGGCTCTAGGCAGGACGTGCAGCGAGGCGGCATGGAGTGGGCAGGCTCTGGGTCCGTGTAGCGTGTCCCCAGAGCAGGGAGGGGCACCTTTATTTGTCTTGTCCAAAGATTATAGCTGAAGGAAAGGGGTTCGTTCCTTCTCTTTAAAAGATGGGCAAATCCTGAGATGGACTTCCCCAGGACACAGCTCAGCTCGTTGGTCGTTGATGCTGTTCCTCTGTTTTGTTTTGGTTTTTTTGATTTTTTTTTGAGGTCAGCGTCACTGGCCCTCATATGTGGGACCGAACCGGGGCCGCTGGCGTCCCAAGCCAGCGCTCAACCACCGCGCCACTCGGCCGCCCATGCTGCTCCTCTTTGACCGTTATACTCTCCCACCTCCTTCTGGAAAGGGTTTGAGGACATACATACCGAAAAATTCATGAGCGCAACTAGACAGCCGGGCCCTGGGAAGCGGGCGGGTCCCCCCAGGTCTGAGGCCTGCCCTGCCTCCTTCCTTCTCGCAGATGTTCAGCTGCATCACGGAGCTGGTCCTCCGAGCAAAGAAAGACAACCTAGCGAAACAGCAGCAGCAGCAACAGAACGACGTGGTGAAACTCACAAGGAACAATAAACGAAAGAAACGCTGCTGCTGAGGCCCCGCCCACTGCAGGGACTGCGCTGCGGCCACGCCCCGGCCACGCCCCCGGGCTCCGGGACAGTCTGTTTCGTGCCGTTATTTAAAGAAGTCTCTCCACGTTTTTGTATCTGGAGGCGCCGCCGGCACTTCCTCCCCTGCCCCTCGAGTTACCAAGGTGTTGGACAGCCTGCCCTTCCCGTCTGGTGCCCCCGCCCCGTGGCCGTGGCGCCTGGGCCCAGCGAGGACGCTGCCTGCCGAGCGGACTGATTAACCAGTTTGTACATAATGTATATTGCTTTAACCAGCGCGCCCCCTCATCCTGCCCTGGCTCTGCCTCCCTAACGCCAGCCTGCTGCAAAAGACCCTCCCTCCCATCCCATCCCACCGCCAGCAGCTTCCCGAGGATCGGCATTGGGTTCTAGCCACGTCTTTTGCCAACCTGGGCTGGTGGCGTGGGCTCCATGTTCCCTGTTTTCTCCTGCAGGCCGTCGTCAACTCCTGTCCCTGGGTCTCACCCGTCTCCAGGGCCCGTGCCATCTCCGTGCCCAGCCCGGCGCCCTTCCATCCCCACCCCGTGCCCCTAACCATTCTGGCAGCTGGGGAAGCCGGGCCTTGCGGTGGGCCCAGGGTTCCCTTTGCAGGCCCTGCACTCGCCTGGCCCAGCCCTTCGGCCCCGCCGGATCACTCCTGCCTTTTGGCCAACAGATTTCTTGTCCTGCCTTCTAGACGCCTCTGAGCTACAAACCCAGGGGGAGCCGTTGCTTCTGTTTATACCACCCTGTTTCAGTTACAGCAGAAAGGTAGGCTGTGTTCATGTAGGGAGGGGCTTAGGAGTGTGATTTTCACATAAAATGAAGCCAAATCAAGTGAATTAGGTTCCTCACACTCCCTCCTCCGTCCCCCCCAGGTTTGGTTGGCACGGCAGTAAAAGTTGTAGCCTCCTTGCTTTGGGTCCCGTTGTTTTTAGAAAAAGTAAATGGCTTCCTGTGATTGTGGGGCCGGGCTCTTGGCACAGTGGCTCTGCCATCCTGGACGTTTCTTGGTAAAGGAGAATAGGCGTCTCGCCCTCGTCTGTGTCGGCCCAGGGCCTCCCGCCGAGTTCCTGGGTCTTCGATGCAGCACCAGGCACCTCTGGATGTGGGGGGGGGGTGCCGGGGGCTGCCTCGCCTTGGAGCACTGACAGGACTGTTAGTACCAAAGTAGCACGAGGATTTCTTAGCAGCTTTGATCCGCCCTGGTCCCGTGGAGGAAACCCCAGGGTTATCTGCACTTGATTATACTGTTCCCTTGCCTCCCCCGCGGGACACTTCATTCACCTTTCCCCTAAAAGGATCATGTAATCTGGGATAACTTATTTCAACACCATGATGGGTTTTATTAGAGTTCCTTTCCTATGCGATTACCAGGTGAAGCCCTGATCGGACAATCACATCACAGATCACGTTGCAGATTTTCCACACTGACACTGTTGGTGGGTTTTTAATCAATCAGAACTGGGGGTTTCTCTCCTGACCTGTTTCTCCACTTCCCCAAACTGCCAAAACATTGTGGTTCCATGGGACAGGCCCTCACTTTGGAGCCACGGGGAGAGGTGGCCTGGGAGGGCGGCTGCAGCCCCAGCCGGTAGGCAGCCTTGTCTGGTTGGGGGGCCAGGGGCCAAACGACGGTCTCCGTCCTGACTGGCCATGGGTCCCGCACATGCAGAGCCCCAGACTCGCGGGGCGGGCGGCACACTCTTCTGAGACTTAAGGTGACGCCGGTGTGGCAGTGCTTGCAAATTCAGGCAATAAGAGGAGGGGGGTCCTGGAGGCTGCCGGCCCAGGCTAGAAACCATGATGGCTTCTGTCAGCCGAACGTGCAGCCCCGGGTGGTGGGGTGACTGGTGACGCCAGTGTGCCTGTCCCACTGAGAGTTATACGCATGAGTGGGGGGTGGGGGTGGGGGGACTCACGGGGCAGACCTGCCGGCGTCCTGGTGGACCTGATGCGAAATTCCTCTTGAACAACAAAACTTTTAAATGGTTTGCTAGGATTATTTCTGTATTGAAAGTTTCTAATTATGCTTTTTAAAAAAAGTACTAAAAATAAAGGTTCAAGCTGCCAAATCTTCTTCAGGGTCTGTTCCTCTCCCAGCTGCCCTGGGTGGGCCTGCCTTCTTCACCACTGTGTCCAGCTCCTGTTCTCAGCCGAGTCCTGCACAGGTGCCTCTTGAGGCCCAGGGGCGCCGTCAGAAGCCAAGTTCATTTCCTCCATGGAGGGTCGGTCCGGGTTGAGCTCTGGTCTGACATAGTGGCCGGGAGCGCCGGATAAGATGCCCAGGGAAGCGCTGTGTTTATTCTGTGTGCCCGGAAGGATGCAGTGGAAGCCTTGCCTCAAGTGGTTTCTCTCTGGCTTGAAGTTTCTGCCAAGCTGTAGGGCCTGCCTGTGGCTGGGCAACTGCACCACTGGCAGGGAGCCCAGGCCTGGGTGGGCATGGAAGGCAGCGCCTCGGGCCACTGCTCCCCAACAGCTGTCACTGACAGGACGTCTCCACCCCTGCCTGGCAGAATCGGCTTGTTGGGCCCCAGGGTTTGAGGTGACCTCCCAGGTGTACGGGGGTGGGGGGGACACGCGACTCACTACTGCTGCCCCTTCATGCCAGCCAGGGGCTGTTCTGAAAGGTAAGCTGCCTTCGGGCCAAACAACCCTTCCAGGAACCCAATGACTGAGGCAGGAAGCTCTGTAGAAATTCCTTTTATTCTTAGACTATTTTCAAAAGAAGCTGTGGTGCGCTGTTTTTCTAAAAATATGCCTTTATAGATTTACATATAATATGTATATTATAAAATCCATACATGTATTTACATGATTGCTACATACAAAATTACAGCACTGTGGTATGTACATATCTACAGGCACATTCTTTCTGCTCATCCCTGCTGTGCTTTCCCAGCTGAGGGGGAGGGCGGCCCTCGGGGCGCAGCCTGGCCGCTCAGCCCCGGGCGGCAGCGAGAGGGCCTCAGCAGGGAAGGTGGCGTGGCTGCTGGGCTCCAGGACCGAAGCAGCAGTTGCGGTACTCCTGCAGGCCTGGGGGGCAGTATCTGCAGGCACCCACGCTTGACAACACCGCCCTTGCGGTGGGGCTGGCTCACCGCAGACCCCCCCCCCCCCCGCCCCGGGGCCATTCTGTGGCCTGGACTTGCTTGGCTGAACCAAGCACTTTATGCGAGGGGAGCAGGGGTGCTGTGGCAGGAGGCTGGGACCCCTCGCAGCCCTGGCCCCACAAAGGGGAAAGGGCTGGCTGGCTAAAGCCTGCCGAGGGGACGGCCCGCCAAGGCCGGGCAGAGGCCAGGGGGCAGGCCCTTCCTCGGCCAGCCGCCAGCCCCACAGGCTGGGGCTCCTGGCAGAGGTGCATGCACGTGGGGGAGAGCCACCCCGCTTCCTTCGGGCCAGGCTGGGGGCGCAGCAGCCTCCTGAGCATGCAGAAAGGCCTTCGTTTCTCCTGTCCCCAATTTCACAACAGGAGGGCAGTGGCGCCTGGGGTTGGGCACGGGAGCAGGCGGGCCGCTCCGAGGCAGGCTGAGCTCGGCTCCACAGCAGCGGATCCTGGCCGGCGGTGGGGACGGGGGTCCCACCGGTCCGTGTGGAGGGCCGACTCCAGAGGCCAGCGGGCCCTCCGGGAGGCCCGCGCCAGTGCGGGTGGGCAGTGCGGCCACGGGCTCGGCCCAGGGGGCCCTTGCATGCAGACAAACACTGTACCCTGGGCTCTCACCCGCACCCCCTTTCGGTCGCCTCCAGTCCACCCATCCGCGCGGGCCTGACTCCTCCCAACCTAAACTCTCCGGAAGAATGAGAAGAGCCGTTTGCCTTCAGCGCTGCTGGGCTCGTCCCCGCGCCCTGCGCCGTGGGCCCTGGCGAGGGCAGCAGCCGGCCGGCGCTGTTCCTTCAGGTGCGTGTCCATCAGCTGCCGGTCAATGACCCTGTGCATGTCATCCTGCGGAGGGCAGAGCGGGGCGCTGAGCGGGGCGCGGAGCGGGGGCTGACCTGGCGCTGGGGTGGGCAGGAAGGCGACACGGGGGATGAGGATGAGGGATGAGATGAATGCGGCTGCAGCCGGGCTGCCTTGACCAAGAGGATGCGATGCCAGGAGCCACATGACCCTCGTCTGGGCTCCGGCAGGCCTCTCCTCGCTAGCGTTGCCTCCGGGCTGACCCCACATATAGTGTGTTTTCTAGGCCCAGGGAACAGCTCCAGGCCACCGGCCCCACACCAGCACCCCGCCGCCTGGGACTGGCCCTCTGCGCCCTGCCCCCTGCGTCTCTTGAGGTTGGGTGGGTGCCTCTCACTTGGTACACCCCCCACCCCACCCCTGACCTCCAGCTCATTGGCCTGGCCTCAGGGGGCTTCTGTCCCTTTTTTCCCCTCCGTTTGCTCCCAGCCTGAGCTGCTGATGTGTGTGCACCAGTGGCAGCTGCACGTGGCCAGGACCGCGTGCCTGGGTGCCACCCTTGCCCGCCGCCAAGCCTAGGCCTCAGCCCCCTACTGGCGAGACCCCACCTGAGGCGGAGGCCTGGCCATCACCGTCTGCAGGGCTTGTCTTGCTCCCACTTAGGCCCATTTCTTTGGCTTCCTCACCGGGGCAGCACCTTTCCCCTTCCAATTTGCTGGTTGCCTAGAAAATGTCCCCCTCACCCAGACTTGACCTTACCAAACAGCTTTTCCTCCAGAGGGCTTCCTGACAGAGCAGCTCCACTTTCTATTCTAGTTACTAGATTCCAATTCTGTGCGAGACCCCACTGGACACAGGCATTCTGCCACTCCCCAGCTATGCAGACCCTGTCCTGTTGGAATCAGCTGGAAACCTAACAAGCATCTGCCCGATTCCTTCAGCCGTGAACCTGGCGGGGTCTGAGCGGCCTCTCCCTTAGTGAGGGCAGGAAGTGGGGCGGGCGGGCCCTCTCTTCCTGAGCAGCTTGGACATCACCTCCCACACTCTCACCCAGGCTCTCACCAGTGGGTGTCACTCAAATGTTTGCAGGTTTTGGTGTGAAACAAAGGGACTTCCTTGGCCATGTCACCTGGTGGCAGTAGATATGGGCCTGTTCCCACCCTGCTCTCCTCGCCTCCCATCCCTGCCTTTCTTCATACTCAACTTCCTTCGGCACCCCGTGTCCTCCTCCCAGAAACGGGAGACACGGTCTCTGCTTCTAGTGCTCCAGCTCGAACCCTCTGCACCTGAACTTGGCACATGCTCAATAAAATCTATGTTGTTGATGCAACAGTAGGAACGTTAAAGCGTTCTTCAGAAAGACACCCTTTCAAAGCTGCCAGTGTTTACTCAGGCACTTGGCAAACTGCATTTTGATACTTGAAACTTTGTCAAGGTAACCCCCTGGAATGTATCACTTTAGAACAGCGCGCGCGTGCGTGCACACACACACACACACACAGAGCTGCTCAGAAGCCCATGCCTGCTGTCACCTCTGGGCAAAACAAGTCGTTTATAAGGAGGTGGTACCAAGAAACCAGGGGCCAGCGGCTCAGAACAGGCTCCGCCTGTCAGTGCTGGGTCACGTGCTGCAGCGATGACTGGATGTGATGGTGATGGGAGGCCGGGGCTCGATGGCACACAGAACACGGTGGGCGGTAGCGGGGGCAGGGCTTCAATGGCAGAGGCGGAGGGGGAACGGGATGGGGGCTCAGTCTCACCTCAAAGGCAGGAGGGGTGTACAACTAAAGCTGTTGATACGGGAACTGAGAAAGGCCACTAGATCAGAAACCAAAGGAGCCAGATAGTAAAAAGCCCTGAGGAAGCAAACTGTAGCCAGGAGAGAAGAGAAGAGAAGAGCAGCAGTAAGCCGGGGAGCGGGCCGAGGGGCCAGGGACCAGCTCGGGGGCTAGTGCTCCTGCAGCCAGCTCGGCAGGGCCCCTGGAGGAAGGGTCCCCGTCAGCCTGCCCTCCGGGACGGGCTTGCCAGGTAAGCCGAAGGTGGCTTTTCATCGGTCTGGTTAGGGTTTCTTGGGGAGCAGTGTGAATAGTTATACCCATATCCTGAAACTGTACTGCCCTAACCTCAAGGAAAAGCAAGCACAGCCCTGGCCCAGGGGGCCGCCATGCTGGGCCTGGAATGGCGCAGGCCGCACGGACTCTGCGAACAGCCGTCCCAGGGAAGCACGCTGACTCACTTTCCCCAGCTTGCACGGGCCAGTCTTCTTCGGAAAAAGGAAGCTGGCTTCTGAGAAAGGGAAGAGCAGTGGCTGCCGGCAACCTGAGGGCTGCTGAGCTATAGCTGCCTGTGCATTGTCCCTCGGTCACACAGGGCTTCCTGGGCCTCCACGTTCACAGCTGAAGGAGGCCACCACAGCCCCAAACAGCACAACCTGGGGCTCCCCGCTCTCGAGAGCACCCTCGGGCATTCTGCCCCAGGGACTGTGGGGCACGAGCGCTGCATTTCACCAGGTAAAGACGGGGGTCACTGCCCACCCACGCGCCTCGGACCCTCCTTCTCACCCTGCCTGCCTGGGTGCGCAGCCCCTCTTGGCAGGGGCCTGTCCCCCCCGCCCTTACCTGCCAGGCCTCCAGCTGCTGGGAGAGGTTCAGTTTCTGCTGAATGGCATCCAGCAGCTGGCTGTTCAGAGACATCATGTCCACCTTGCACTTGGTGAGTTCTAGCTCCACGGCGTTCTTCCTGCAGACAGACAAGTGGGGGAGCATGGACACCCTGTGCCAGAAGCACCACGTTCTTTACCTGGGGTTCCTGGAGTCCACAGGATGAGCAAACAGGCTCGACAGGAAACATTCACGACAAATAGTAACTATGATGTCACCTGGAGGGGCTGGGGAGTTTGAGACACGCTTTCACAGACACTGTCTCAATCTGTCACCCCACCTCACAGGAGAGATGACGAGGGTGATACGTAAATCAGGGCTGGAACCCAGAGGCCTCACACACAGCGCTAGGGAGTGCTGCTCCTTCCCCGCAAGGCCAGTCGCGGTGAGAGGTGGGGACTTGGCCTCCTGGTCCCCTCCTTTTCATTAGCAATGACCCCCTTAAGGGATCTTGGAGCTACAATGTGTGCAAAGGTGGCGACACAGTGGGGATCATCCCAGCTAATCACAGCAGCCAACAGGGGGACTGGTGGTAAATTCTACCATGGAGTCCAGTCCCTAGTAACAGCCATGGCATGAATATTCACTGACAGCGGGGAAATACTCCTCACGGATCTGGGCCTGGGGAGGGAGGCACCAAACAAGGTCTGCTATGACACCTGCTTTGTGAAAGAAAAACCGCCTGTGTGCATTTGAGGGTCACAGACGCAAGTGTCGGCTTGGCTATCTGTGGATAAAGACTGCTGATGGGTAACACACCTTTGCCTTTTGTATTTTCATATTTTGACATGTTTCACATATTATTTTGTAAATCTTCCCCAACACTGCTAAATCATAGCTTAATGCAAAAGAAAATTAATTTTTTTCGGGGAGGGGGGATGGGAATAAAAAGTGCAGGAGACTACCCCTGGCAGCCTCTGCGGAAGCGGCACTGGATGCCAAAATGAGCATTATTTAGCCCTTGTCTTCATCAACCGTTAATTACCTTCCACATTTGAAACGACAAAAACTAGTAAGAGTCCTCACTGCACAGGGCCAGCGACCAATGTGCACGGCCAAGGGCAGCTGGAGGACTCGCCTGCAGGAACGCCGACTGCACCGGCTGAGGCCCCAAGGCGGGCCAGTTGGGGTAAAGCGTTCAGGCCACCACTTCGACCGGCACTTCCTCTCCGGCCTCCAGGCCACCGCCCCAGACACCCAACAGCGCCCCACCCTCCCTGCCTAGAGGAGCCGCTCCGGACAGCCCCCAGCACCCTGGGCCGCCCGCACTGCGGCTGCAGGCACAGGAGTCAGCCCGGCCAATGAGCGCCAGCGTCTCAGGCGCCGCCGGCTGCCCCGTCACAGCCCCTGCCATTGGCCAGTGGCAAACCGCGGAGCTCATCACGCGGAGCCGGTTGTCATGGACGCCCAGCCAGCCACGCCCTCGGCACTGGAACGTCAGAACCTTTGACGCCCCGCCCCACGGCAGCCTCGTGAGCTCTTGGTGGCTCCCGGCAGGTGGCGCCGCGAGTACCCCGGAGACCCCGGAATGTGCTGACTAATGCCAGCGGGTGGAGGGGCAGGTCTGCCAGCCCTGCTCCCGGTCCCGGCCTCGGGCTGCCCCCTCGGGAACGTCTGCTCACTGGGGAACGTTGGTGCTTCTCCTTCATGAGAAACCCGCGGCCCGGAAAGCAAAGCTGCTGAAACCATTGATCAATATACAAGTATTAAGCAGCTTTTAGGAGACATTTCACAGGCCTAAGAATTCTTTATTTACATGAAACTACTAGTAACTGACTGATTCCTTTTGTTTTTATAAAGCAGACTGCTAGCCGCAAATTTTTGTTTTTAGTGAGGGCCTTCCACATGCCAGGAGATAAAATTTGTTGCTTAACTTTTCTGGAACTCATCTATTATATAGGATGAGAAATGCCTTAACATTCTTGCAGCCCAGTGAAGAGAAGGAAGTTATTTTCCTGGTAATCACGCATGACTACACATTAGAATCATGGGGTGGGTCAGGGCGACGCTTTTTCGAAGTTGCCCCAGACCCAGAGACTCAGGCAGACTTGTTCTGGAGGGGGCCTGGCATCCTGGGAGTTCCAGCTGATTCTGAAGTGCGGCCAGGACATGGAATCAGGGATGATGGAGATGAAAGCACAGGGAAAACCCTGAACATCCACACTTAAATGATTCCTTAGGTCTGTTTTCTCAACTGCTGTATACCAAGAATTTCATTTCTCAGAGACAGAACAAGAGAACTGCCCTCCTGGAGTGATCTAACACTCGCCCTACGGTCCAGCCCTGGTCTTTGGGCTCCAGGAAGGACAGGGACCACCCTGCAGGGTTCTCCCTGGTCAGGGAGGAGAATTTGTAACAGGACTTAGGAGGCCGGTCAGTCAGACTCCAGGAGGGTAACTTGACAGCAGGCAAGGAAAGGCACGTATTTCAAGGTTCTTGGAGACTGGGTGGCCTCCTCTGTCCCCCGTGTCAGGGCACGGTTCCACTTATTTTAACGGAGGGGGACTGGACAACTTGCTGCTCCTTCTCTCCTACACCCTGGTACTTGATCTGGCTGTACCTCTCACCTCCCATGCTGATGACAGAATATGGTCAGAGTTTGATGGTCAGCTCTATTCTACTTGTCTAGTTGAGAAAAGGTCGTCAACCAGTCTCTACTTCTAACTTCCTTCTGCTTTTTATCACCAATGGACTTCCACAATTAGTACTTTAATTTTACCATTTTTATGCCCTAATTGTGTGACACAATTGCACCTTTTGTTATTCATCAAAGTATGCTCCCACTCGAAAATATCACATTGCTATTCAAGTATGCATTAATCAAATCTACCAGGAATCCAGTGGCAAAGATAGTGAGGAAAGAATGAAGACAGGGAATATATAAAATGGAGTCACTTTAATCAAGCTGCTAAAATTATTAACATTATGAAGGTTGAGGCATGAGGAAAGACTCTATTCTTGCTTTACCAGCCTGGAAACTAAAAGTTTTCAACTTTCCAGTCCTGGGTCAATGCCTGGATATACATCTGGACATAAACCAGACCTCCAGGAAACCCTCGGATTGCCCATGAAGGACTCAGGTATCCAGACCATCAGATATGACCCGACTTCCTGGCATACATCCTTTAGACAACCTGGCATCCATCATCTGCCTCACATCTGACTGACAACATCCTGGACCCATCCTAGGGCTAAGAACGCAGGATTTTAGGAGCTCTTACTTTCCTTTTTTTCTTCGGAACACTTCTGGGTTTTTGCCTAGCTGTATTCCCAGTTTGCAAACTCTAAGAGCCTTGAATAAATCTTTTATCATTTATTTCTAGCTAAAGCCTCCAATCTCTCTTTGAGTTCGCGTGACAACATAGGTCTGTGAGCCTCACTGGGTAAAAATGAACTGGAAACTGATAATCTGAGATGAAGTTCTGAGCAGATAGAAAAGTGGACCCAATGATAAAACTAAGAAATGGAGATGATAAAAATGACTAAGGAGAACATTATGGGGGAACAAGTGTGTGTGGAAATGAGAAGGGGGAAGGTGTGGGGAACTTTAGAGTCAGAAATGAAAATGTGTCCAATTATTTAAAAAAAAAAGGCATATAGTATCTAATTACAAATTGTTTCCAATGAGCTCATTTACCTTCCTGACAAGCAGCCAGGTGATTCCATGTGGTAAGGGGAAAGGATGTGGTGACAGGAGTGTCCCCCCCACTGACCCCCACCCCCCAGGGAAGAGGCCAGTGATTCCCCTGGCTATGATCCTGGGGAAAATATCTCGGGGTACTCCTCTGTAGAATTGGGGTTAAAAATTTATACTTTTTGCTGTGGCCAGGAGGATTAAAGGATGAAAGTGTTTTGTAAACAGTAAAGTGATACACAAATGTTATTAATGTGTTATAAAGCACCTCAAAGCTGACACATTTTTAGTACTTTGTATCTCCTTACACTCAATGAATAGGGCAGTCTGAGTGCATGATAAATAATTTACAGGGGGGTGGAGAATATGTAAATAGGTATTTTGCTTACGTATTTCCAAATTTTTTGAATGTAAGAGAATGCATTTCTTCTCTGCTAAAGAAAACCCAAAAACATTAAAAAAAGTACCCAGTTTACTGAAAATACAGGGATCAGAGAAAAACGTTCAATGACGCGCTGAGGGTGCAATCACACTCAGGCTGTAGAAAAACGGTGAGACAAATGATGCAGTTTCTTCAATGCCATATTAAAAAAAAAAAGGGGGCCGGCCGAGTGGCGCGGTGGTTAAGCGCTGGCTTGGGACGCCAGCGGCCCCGGTTTGGGTCCCACATATGAGGCCAGTGACACTGCCCTCCAAAAAAAAAAAAAAAAAGACGGAGCGGGAAGTGTTACAGACTTTTGGGACATATCAACTAAATGGAATATACGGACTTTGGAGTCTGATTCTAATCAATTATAAAAAGACATTTATGGGACAACAGAGAACATCTGAATCCTGGATACCAGATGATATTAAGAAATCACTGTTAAGGTTTTTTCAAGTGTGATAACTGTTATGGTTGTGTGTTTTACAAAAAGAACCTTTTTCTGGTAGAAATTCATACTGAAGTTTATGGATGAGCCAATGGGCTGTCCTGTAATCTGCTTTCACACAGTCCAGTGGGGAGGTGGAGGAAGTGGGAGGCACAGACCGGAAACACTAGGGTGTGCTGATTAGTGTTGAAGCTGAGAGAAGGGTAAGTGCAGATTCATCTTATGTTTTCTATTTTTGTGTGTGCTTGAAAATGTCCAAAATAAAAGTTTAAAAAAAAAAAACCCGCAATAACCTGCAAATAAAAAAAGCTGAGGTAGGTAGGTAGAGATATATATATATATGATGAAACTGGAAGGCTTGCTAAGATATAAGTTGGAAAAAAAACCATGACATGTAGAGCATCATCCCTTTGATGTTTTAAAAAAATCCACAACAACTACATTGTATACATGCCTGCATACACATAGGAAAGAGATCTGCAAAAAATGCACAGCTTTCTATGGTAGTGTCTGCCCGGAGAAGATGGGTTGGAGGTGAGGGTGGGTAGCAGGGAGACTCCCACTTTCACTTTTATATTCTTCTGTATGACTTAACTTTCAAAATTCAGTACGTACTCATGCTGCCTGCAGTTACATTAAAATTAAACAAGCCATGCTCACTCACTTTGCAATGGCCTCATCCCGGTCCCTGATGGCCTTCTGAAGCTGCTCCTTTGGTTCCTTGTCCTCAGATGTCACTCTGAGTCGGTCTCTCTCCTCCTTCAATGCCGTCATCTCCACACTCAGCAGTGTCACCTAGAGGGAGGCAAAAGGGGATGACTGTAACGATGATGGTAGCTGCCCGCTGCCCCTACTCCGAGGGAGGCCCATCTCTCCCTGAGAAAGGATGCCACCTGCTAGGCTGGAACTCAGGGTCCATGTGTGCACTGCGGCCATGGGGCCAGACCCCTTTGGACAAGGACCACCACACTACCTCCTTCATTTCTAGGCAACCCCACGGAACTGATGAACGAAGACTCCACATGCATCAGGGCTCTGAAACCCATTTTTGGGGATCGGGACTCAGGTTTTGTTTCCAGCCATCTTCCACTCAACATGGAACGCTGTTCTCCCCGGGCCTGGCTGGCCCTGCGGCCTGGCTCCCGTCTGTGACGGCACTTGATGCAGCCTGGCTCTTCCCTCTTCATTCTGCTCTCCAGGTCAAAGCCACATGGAATTTGGACACTTAAATGATGTTATCACCTTTTACTTCAAACCTGTTAGCTCTTCTGTGGTGCATGCCTCAGAGACTGGCACCACAGCCCGCTTTCTGGTGGTGAAGTGCCCTTCCTAGTGGCTCCCTTGGTGGCCACGGCTTACCCGACTCACTGCACACTGTGGGCTCTGTGATGGTAGAAGTGTGCCCTATCTACGTGTGCATCTCAGAGCCTGACTGGGTATGATGCTTGTACACTGAGTGGATAGTTGTCATTTTCTGGCTAGTCACCATCCAAAAATCCCTATTCTGGGGGCATTCCTGATTGCGTCCGTCTTGGTGGCAGACAGGACGTGCCCTCTCCCACTAACGAAGCCCAAAGGGAGAGACATACGCCATTTCCTAGGCACCCGGGCATGGGTATGAGGCCTAGACTTGCCTGTCACGCCCGACTACCTGGGACTGTAGCTTGGTACAGCGCAGCCACAGGCCACTGGGAATTACTACACGGACAGCAGAGTGTCACCCACTTCCCAGGCTCCTGCCTCCTTCCTGTGGAGCTCAGTCCTCCCAGCCTTCTTGCTGATTGTGTAAACTATCACACTGAATTCCAATACATTCTCTTTCTGCTGTTGAGTATGTTTCTGTTGTGTGCAACCAGAAACCCTGACTGGTAGAGCTTTCAGTAAATATTTGTGAATGAATGGAAGGGTGGGAGCCCCATCTCATAGTCGATAGGATCAGACTAGAGTCAGGATACCTGACTCTGCCCTCTTGTTAAATATTACACATACTCTGACATTTTGCCAAGGGAGGATCCAGCCATATAGATCTGTCCCTCCCACTAGGGGACAGATGTCACCTGTCAGTATACTCCCCTGCTTTTCAAGTCCCAGGTCTAATCATCGTCAGACAGAATGAAACTGAGCAAAAGGCCTCAGGACTAAGGATGAAGAAGAAGTTTCGCTGGGACACTTCAGACCGCCCAGACTTAAGAAGACAGCAGAGCTGCCAGCTCCTGGAGCTTTTGTGGTGGGGCCAGCTCGGGTCAGCAGGGTTAGATGCCTTAGGGATGAGCAGGCAGGGGCACCTGCCGAGGCCGTGGCATGCACATGAGGCTAGCCCTGGGGCAGACAAGGCCGTAGGTGAGAAGCCAGCCTCACCCCATTTGTTAGCATGGTCTGCAGCCTCGCAGGCCAGAACTCAAGACCCAGAATGCACCTGGCAGAGGCAGCCAGACCTCTTCAGAGCGAATGGGAGTTGACATGGCCTCGGGCCGTCTGTGGGCCAGCCAGTCTTCCGCCAGCTGGGTAAGCGACAGAGACAAGTACATGCCAGGCAGGAAATGCCAACATTTAATATGTTCCAGATAAAACTCCATAAGAACTTTTTGCTTTGGTAAAGGTAGAGACCCCCAGCTATCTGCCTCAGAGGTGACAAGGGACTTACCCTCTCTAAGCTATAAAACTTTTTGTAAAGAGCAGAATAAAAATAACCATTCCCCACCATCAAGATGTTGTGAGGCTCAAACAAGATGAATAACACCCAGGACCCAGCTCAGTGCCTGGCACATGGTTGTAAGTTCCACCCCAACCCCCTTCGGCACCTAATTGCTGATGGCTGCCATGAGCACTGATCTGGCTTGTTTATACAATGACGGTACAGCCACCTCGAAATCCCCTTTTCCCAAACAAGGTGGGTGTCCTCACAACTGAACAGCATCAAGGAAAGCATCCTGAAGTTATGTATCTAGGGCTTTATTTGCCTTTTTGACAATGATCTGAGTGCCTACTCTAGGCAAGGTGCTGTGCTGGGTGCTTTAGGAGAAGAGAAGTCAGAACTTGAGCTTGTCCTTGTGGGGCCCACGGTTTGGGAAGATGAGATAGGAGTGAAGGCAACCATGACAGCTGGGCCAGGGCGGCTCCACAAGGAAGGGAATCAGGAGTTTTGAGGAGGAAGTGAAACCGGATCAGGAACTTCGAGGATGAGTAAGGCTGAGCCACAGGCAGGTGGCAGGGGTGAGTCTGTCTTCCAGGCAGAGCGAGAGAGCCAGAGGTGAGAAGGCACTGGGAGTGTGTGCCATGCCCTTTTATAGCCGATATTCAATTCTGCTCAAGCAAAGGAGGTGAAAAGGAAACAGCAGGACAGAAGGCAGGGTGGCTGGAACGCAGCCAGACCACGGTGGCCATGGGGGTGAGAAGCTCCCCATGACTTGTTGATGGGAAGTCAATGCAGGGCTTGTAAAGGGTGCCCATTTTCAAGTCGTGCTTCAGGAAGATCAACCCAAATCATGTGGAGGTGACTGGGCTGGTGGAAGGCAGATAGACTGGGAAGTATGCTCGAAGCCAGGGAGCGGAAGAATGAAGGTCTGCCATTGGGCAGCGGCTAGGGCGATGCAGCTGAGAGGCCATGCTGAGGTGAGCGGAGTCTCCAGGGTTCATCGGTGAAGGCCTGGACTGCTCCCCGTCCACGCGCCCCGTGTTTCCCTGCCCTTCCTGGAGTAACCGGCGTGCACTCCAGCCATGAAGGAGCCAAACGATCAGACCAGGACTGTTTCTTACTGCACCTCCCACAGCCTGGCTTACTGGCCTGGGAACTGGTGGAGGGGTCCCCACGGGTAACTAGCTTTCATATTGCTCTGAAGGTCCTCCCAGCAGCTGCTCCAGAAGCCCCAGTCAGTGGGGAAGAGGGGTCCAAAGGGGGTGACAGGGAGCTCTCCACGGCACCAGGCGTGCGGCAAGTGTTCAGAACCGGCTACGATTGTTGCCTCCCTCCGATAATCATCAGTTCTATCAAACCTGGGCTCGCTCTCACCTAAAAATCTGAGTAGGCTTCTGAGGGGTGGCGCACTGCTGGTCACGCCACCATCCAGGCCGCACGCCTTTTGCCTCTGGCCCAGTTTCCAGGCAGGAAACGAACACACTCCGAGGAAAGCAGTGGGCTTTGGAGGCTCATCATCCATCAGATGCGGTCTGACCCTGGTCTTGGACTGTCTCCTGGAACCTTATCTCCACGTAACCTTGTCTGGGCTCGTCCCCCAAAGAGCACGGAGCTGGTCTGCCTGCACTCATGATGTTGGAGTCCAGGGGTGCAGGGACACGGTCACGTTCACCCTGTGCCTCTCAGGGTCTCGTGCAGCACAGTTACATGGGCGTGTTCAGGATGCTGAACTCGCTGCCTGAAGATCGTTGAACCTGCTGTGATGGCTACCATTTCCACTGTCACTTTGGAACTCAATCTGTGTCCCACCCCACTGCCTCAGAGGGCAGTTACTCCCATGGGACGGTTTTGTGTAGACAGAGTCTGGCTGAGAGGTCTGCTGCTCTGCCTGAGCTTTTGGGAAGAGATGACCAACGGGAGGGGCCCATGCTGCGCTCCACGAGGGACCCAGTGTAGCATCTGCTTGATGGGCTGTCTGAGAGAGAAGCCATAGGAAGTGGCCTAAACCAGTTATCAGCTGCACTTGTAAGCAAGACCCTGGTGGAGACTGCTTCCTAAACAGTTCCACACCCAACTCTCAGCAACCTACACTTTGTTTAGGTTTCTGAATGAAATTATGCCCTCTGGTGTTTCCAGTTTTATAATTCTGAGAAGCAACAAAACAATGTAAAAAACTTGCCCATATCAGAGCTGATAAGCAGAAGCTCCCCACAGAAATGTAAATACTCTTTAAAATAGATAAAACTTCTATTAATCCCAAGAACTTTTTGATCTACCTTCTCTTGCATTTTATTCTTCCAGTTTGGATGATCTGTCCTTAAGTCTGAACCACTCCCTGCCAAACGACTTAGGTTTTAGGCACGAGAATGTCTTTGGCTGCCCAAACTCACTCCCCACATTAGGCCAGGAACAAGCTACAGTGTTCAATAGCATCTCCCTGTCCTTGTTATCTGGTCATTCACAATGAGTGCAGTGGTGGCTGTGGGTGGGACTCCCAATATCTTCCAAGAGAATATTAGGAAGTCTAATGGGCACAACTCCCCAAAACAGAGGAGTTTATTTCTATAAGTCCTTTCAATTTAAGAAATGCTGATTCAGATAGAAGCGAAAGCCAGGCTTAAGTGCCATCTCTCAGCAGTCTCATGCAGCAGGAAGGGTGGCCAGCTTCGGATAAGACCAGAAGCGGGCAGGCAGGGTGGGGACAGGGTTTAAAATGCTGCCTGGTTGGTGTCCCCCACAAGTGGGACAGAATCTCCATACCTGACCCTAGTCAAAAGGAAGAGCCTTTATTTATCTCCTAGGATAAATTTTAGAAGCTCCTTTCTGGGTGGGGCTGGCTGCTAAGTCCTTTCAAACCTTTCAGATCAGAACACAGATGTCTTTTGCCAGTGTTCGCAAAAGAGGTGACACCATGATCAAACAGGGAAGGAACAGCGAGCAGCAAGCAGTAAGTGCTTGTAAAGCCGGAAAACAGGCTGGCAGAGGTGATGGCTCTCACAAAGAGAGGAGAGGCCCGCAAAGATCAATCCTTGGTTTGCAAACTTCCCGGCTTAAAAGCTGCTGCAAAAAGCACCCTCAGTGTCCTGGGAGCCATGGCACGTTAAACTGTCAGAGCCCACCAGTGACTCGGGCTCCGCAGGAGGCAGTGTGACTCTGGGCAGTGGGGGCAGCTGTTCTTACCCCTGACTGCTTTACTTTGGGCTACACCAGAGAACTGGCTTCTTCTCTTTGAAGACACGCAGCTCACCTCAACTTCAGGTCCCTGTCCCCCGAGGATTGAGGCAGGCAACCCGCTCCTCAAATACACGTGGGGGAAGGAAACTCACAAGGTCCCAGGAGAGTTGGGGGACACCTGTATATTCCCTGCACTGGGCTGAGGACGGGGCTGCTCACCTGACTGTGGAGTCGCTGCAGCTCTTCTAGGCTTTGCCTCAGTTTACCCCTCTCTCCCTCCATGAGTTCCCTTAAGGCTCTCGAGTCCTCACTGGTCTGCCTTATCTGCTCTTCTAAAGAGTCATCATCAATTCTCCGGGAGCTCTGACAGCAAAAGAGAGTGAGCCAGACAGAGATGGTGAGAGTGGAGGGAGCCGGGAGACGGTTCGTGGGAGATGCAGAGAGTGGAGGGGAGCAATGAGGAGAGGGGCAGAGAGATGGTTGTTTGGGGGACAGCAAGAGAGCAGGAGGTGGGCAGAGAGCGGGAAGGAGAGAAGACAGGAGACAAAGGAGGCAAGAAAGAGAGTTAGAGGTGAGCGGTTCTCTTGCGCCATTCCAATCTGCAAATGATACCTAGACATTTATTTCACTTTTGTTTCAGACTTCGGGGAAGGGAAGCTGTGCGGAGCGAGTGGCACACCTCCCTGTGACGGCTCCCTTTCCCACAGTGACCCAGGCCTCCATACTGCAACGCAGTCAACAAATGAACGCAGCACGTTCAGATAAGGACAGCCACCCCTTCATCGTACTTCATCTAAAATGGGGAGAAAGATACATCTAGTCTGTAGGAGGACGAAACCTCAGGAGAAGTAACAGCCTGAGAGCCAGGAGGGTGAGTGGAGAGCGAGGCAGGCGGGAATGAGAAACACCAGCCTGCCAGGAGGCCCAGGGGACAGTCCTCTTCTCCACAAGGGCCGCATCTGAAATTTTCAAGGGCCCTTGCTGTTGGGTCTGCTCAGCTTTCTGTGCTCACTTCTATCCCTTTAGCAGAAGCTTTGGATCTATCTTTTCAGTGTGCCTGTTCACAGTTAACCCCGCCACTGGGACCAAGAGGCTACAGAAAAGTAACTTATGAGTTTTTACCTGGATCCAAATCTCTACGTTCAAAGCTTCCAAGAAAAGCCCCGGAACTAGAGGCCACCATGGCCTGTACATACGATTACCATATGGACAAAGGACTCCCATTCGTATCCCGGTGTCTGCAGGAAGACACCTGTGGAGCTTCCCATTCCCTGGCACTCAGCATCCAGGGCTCTCAAACAGGAAGGGCTCAGAAGAAATCCTTGCAGTTTTTATAAGGTTCCGGGTTCCGGGGTCAGCCTCCCACTAGCCGGGTGCTGTGGGCTAAGGAGCCTCTCAGCCTGGCCTCTTACCGTGGGCTCCATGCCATCCACAATGCTCTGTATCAGTCTCTTGAGCTCGCTGAGGGCAGTGCGCAGGCTGCCGGCTGGCACGTCCTTGGCAGATGAGGTCTCTGAAGACTCGTCCATTGAGGAGTCCGTGGAGACGGCTGAGTCGGCACTGTCGTTCCCTCGAAGGTGTGAGCAGAGATAGCGAACCTGGCAGTAGGCCTCCCAGAGCTGCAGTCTCAGCTGCATCACAAAGGATGATTCTTGATTATGGGCTCTAGGGAACACTGCCAACTTGTCATCTTTTTTTATTTTATTTTATTTTTTTTGAGGGCAGTGTCACTGGCCCTCATATGTGGGGCCCGAACCGGGGCCGCTGGCTTCCGAAGCCAGCGCTTCACCACGGCGCCACTTGGCCGGCCCTTGTCATCTTTTTCTAGTATATGAACCTAAGTAACCAAGATGCTGGTTCTAGGAGAAAGTTTTTTTTTTTTTTTAAATCACCTGTCCCAAGAAATATTGACACTTCCTCTGGGCCCAGTACATCTATACAGACTCCCAATTCTTATTTTCCCTGCCCTCTAGCGACTCCTATTTGCCAAATAAAGCACCTCTTTATATTAGTCCATTACTTTGGTAAGGGTTTGTGCATGATTAGGGGGATGAGTCACATGAGCAGCATGAAAAGAAGCCACCAGGATGGATCACGTATAATCTAGGATGCTGTCAATACCAGAGACATGAGGCTGGCAATGAGTCAAAGCATTTCCTAAGGTGACAGTGAGCCAGGGACATGCTCCGGTCAGGGCCTGCTTCCTGCCAGCTCCTGCCGGCAGGCCTAGGGGCTTGCAGAGGTGCAGAGCCGCAGACCCTTGCCGGGCTGAAGCTGAAATGGGCCCCAGGGAGGACTGATGGGCTCTGGAAGTCCAGGGCCTGCCCCCAGGACCCCAGGCAACCTCACGTGCCAGGGAGACAGGGATGCCAGCACCTGCTCTCTCTCCTGCTCCAGCTCCTCGGCCTCCATGCTCTGCTCGATCTCAGACAGGAGGGACGTGCTGGTGGCGGTGCAGCTCTGCAGACTCCTCTCCTCGGTGAGCTCTTCCACCTTCACCTGTAGCTGTCGGTAGGAGAGCCGCACCTCCTGGAGCTCCAGTTGGCTTTGGTGCAGCTTTCAAAGAGACAGGGAATGGTAGTGAGGCTTCCCGAAACCAAGAAAAAACAAGGAACACTGACCTAGACCCTGATGATGCTTCTAGATCCAACCACCAATTTACAGAGATACCGAGGAGGGAGGTACATGCTAGACTGCATTAGGGGGATACAGTCAGCAAAATCTGAATTTGGGAAATTTTGAAGGACAAACAGCTCAGTTTCTTCAACAAATTTCAAGGAAAAAAATAAATCAGTTGGGAACCTATGGATTAAGACTTAGGAGACATCAACCAAATGCAATGTGTAGGCCTATTTTAATTTGTATCTCGATTCAAATGAAGAATGTGAAAAACAATTGTGACATTTATAACACAATTGAAAATCTGAACACTGACTACATATGTGATGATATTAAGGAGATACTGCTGAATTTTTTAGGTATACTAGTCTTGTGGTTGTATTTTTTTAGAGTTCTTATCATTTAGAGGTATTTGTTATTTACAGATGAAATTATTAAAGTTCTGGGATTTACTGTAAAAATAATACAAAAGAAAAGCACGTGAATGCAATGAAGACGGGGCAGACTGGTTAGGAATCGACAGTTTGTAGAGCTGGGCAGTGGGGTGCCTGGGGCATCATCACACTATTCTATTTTTGAGTTTGTCTGAAATTCTCCATAATAAAAATTTAAACATACACACAGGCACACACAGTCAGATGCCATTAGACTCTCGCCAGACTGGCTGAAATAAATAACAACAAAATAGTAACAGGTGTTGATGAAGACATGGACCAACTGGGACTCTCACTGCTGGTGGGAATGGAAGATGTACGCTCTGGACAAGTGCTGGGCACTTGTGAGTGAAATACATGCCTGTCCTATGGCCTGGCAGCTCCACTCTTAAGGTGCGGGCCCAGCACCGGTGACCACATATGTGCACTAAGGACCAACCGGATATACACAAAAGCATTATTTGTAACAGCCACAAATGGGAAACAATCCAAATGCCAATAAAAACAGCATGGATAGGGCCGGCCGAGTGGCATGGTGGTTAAGATGTGGCTTGAGATGCCAGTGGCCCCGGTTTGGATCCCACATATGAAGGCCAGTGACACTGCCCTCTAAAAAAAACCCAAAAAAACCCAGCATGGATATATTTCACATGCTGGAATACTAGGCCTCAGTGAAAAAAACCCACACTGCTTTCATATGCTGCAGCATGGATGAATTTCAGAGACACGATATTGGGCAAAAGCCAGGTGTAAGCCAGTATATAATGTATGATGCCATCTATAAAAAGTGCCAAAACTTCATTGAGATACAAGAGATGAAAGAACAGAAGTTTGTTTTTGAGGAAGTGGCAGGGTACAGACTGGGAGGGGGCAAGGAGGAGGCTTGTGGGGTGCTGGTAATGGGCTATATGTTGAGCCTGGGTGGTGGTGGTGGTGACACGTGTGTAAACTTGTAAAAATTCATTGGGCTGTCCACTTAAGATTTGCACGCTTTACTATATATATATATATATATATATATATATATATATATATATGTTGTATTTTAATGAAATATTGGGTTGTCGGAAAAGTCATGACACGTTTTTGCAACGAAAACCAGAAAAAATACGTCATGACTTGTCCGACAACCCAATATTTAAGGTTGTCTGGAAAAGGGCTGGGGGTGGGACCGGAATAACACCTGGGTAGTAACAGCAAAGGCTCCCAAACCCACGGGAAAAGCAGTCACCGCTTCTGCGTCACACGCACTGTCTGCAGACAGAGCCCGAGGCCGGGGCGGGGCCCGGCCCAGCATCTGCGCCCCAGAAGGTGCGACGGTGCAATGCCAGAGGGGGCGGGGCTGGCAAGGCAGGTACCGTGGCTGACAGGCCAGGCCTCCTTCGCTCTCTCGCTGCTGCTCCTTCACCCGCCTCTGCATTCTCTGCGACCCCTTCCCTGTGGAGTCGGAACGGTCACCCTTCCCTGGTGATATCGCTACTGCTGAAGGTAAGGGTTCACTCCACCGTGACTGCTGAGTGCCACACTCCATCACCACACTTGCTTTTAACGTGAGACCCTGCCTGCAGCATCCTTATCCATTTGTTGAGCGCTACACATACGTCCACACCGTACACCTGCACAGACACGCTGCTTCCTACTCTTGCATTTGTAGACTGCTCCCACAAAAGACTTTTTTGGGGGCATGGGGGAAGAACTTCCTGGGATTTAAACTGAACCAATGTGTCCTCTTATAAAATAGCACTTCTGGGGTCCCCCTGTTCATTAAACAGAGCGGACACTGGACTATCTTTTCCAGGCCAGGTGCAGCTCCAGCTCAGATGCAGAGACCAAAGGGCGGCAGGCAGCAGCTCCGAGCTCTGTAGCTCTCATGAATGGAGCAAGCTGCCTTGCAGAGCTGTCAGCCAATCTGTTACTTGTCCTGGGAACCTCGCTTCTGCAGGTTAGTATCGGAGAACGGCTGGCTAGTGGAACCCGACGTCTGGGTGGCTCTTAGGTAGGAAGAGTTTGGAGCCTGGCTGCTGGGAGAATGGGAAAGGGACTAGCGAGTCTGCTCTGCACGGTTCCCATGGATCAGCAATACTGGCTGGTCCGGTGGGAACTCCTCCAGCCTCAGAGTTGAGGGAACTCAGGAAACAAAAAATTAGGGTTTAAAAAAAAGACATTCCTGGGAAGCATCTGGCACGATTACAAACGGCATGCTCAGTTGGCAAAGCGTTTTACGGTTATCTTCCAGACGCTCCACGTACACCTCGGCAGGAGAAGCACAGCACAAAGTACAAGCTCTCCTGCCTGGCACAAAATTAGTTCAATTACTCATGTACACGCGAAGGTGCTTAATTAATTACAACAGCAAGAGAACAAAAGACCAGGACAGTCTGCCTTCTCTGGTCAATAACTGATCCACGGACTTTGGCAGAAAACCTGAACCAACCCACAGAAGAGTCTATTAAATATAAGAACCCTCTAAAACAAGAAATATCATCCTTTATGTAACAAAGATGACACTAAATGCGTTTATATGTATGAATAAGGAAGATACGGAATGCCTTGTGCTTGTACAGTATACCAAGTTCAAGCTCACTGGCAGAAGCGGAGGCACACCCCCTTTTTACAGGGAGGGAACTGAGACTGGGTGGTGTTACGTGATTTGCCTAATGGTACACGCTCAGCGCCAGGGAGAGGTCTAGACTCCAGGTCACCTGCATCCTGGGTCACCCCACAGCGGGTGCTCTCTGCTGAAGAACTCCGCACACTCGCTGGGACCAGGCCCCTGCGCACATGTGTAAGACGCCCAGCTGGGTATGAAGTAGGGCAGTCAAGTGGCCCTTAAAGAGACAAAGTCCTTTACTGGGTATTAAGACTTTAGCAAAATGCCGGATTTAAAAAATTTATTGGGTCTTCAATAAATAATGATTTTTATCCCTATTCTCAGCCTGAAAAAAAAAATCAGATTTGGATCTGATCGGCGGTTTAAAATCTGTGCTTGACAGAGGAACTCCAATTACACAGTGAACCAGATCAACGGGGTGGTGGTGGTGGGGCTACTCCACTTGTGGCAGACCTGTTATCCTGCCTGCTGAGCCCTCCTCTCATCCAGCCATCCTCTCATCCCTCATCTGAGGAAAAGGATTAAAATCACAGGATTATATACATTCCAAAGCCTCCCCTCCACGTTTCACCAGTCTATGATTTTGGCCCATCCCTGAATAAGCTGGAATGTTTATTTCCGATCAGTGCAGACCATTTCAGCAACAGAAAGCGTCTTTAGGAGGACACTGGAAATTATCAGCAGCTTAAGGACAGTTTCATACAAAGACCAAGAATTACGAATGGCTGGGAAAGATGAGGATTCAGCCCCTAAATGCAGATTTTCCAAATCAAAGTGGGAACTGCTTGACTCGATGGAGGCCCTGCGGTGAGTGAAGAAGCCCGGCCGGAAAAGTAGATGCACAGATGCCGAGGACGGGCATGCGACATGGTGTGGGGCTCCTGCTGCTAGAAAAGGTCCAGCCCACTGTGCCAGCCGGTCCCGGATGGTCCACACAGGTCCTGGCTCTTCCCCATCCCCAGGTCGCCAATTCTTGATTTGAAATAAGGACTTTTCATTTGTGAATTCATGCTAGACTGTAAGTTTCTTTTCGGCAAGGACCATTTTCTCCATTTTTGGTACTTTTTTCCTTCTCCTCTCCATGCTCGACCTTGGCAACCCTCAGGAGAATGCCTGATGGGGTAATAAATGCTGGTGAGACACTGACTCCCAGAGGCCAGCGACAGGCGGGAAGCCATCACTGAGCACCGCGTAAGGCAGGTGGAGGGTTCTAGTCTCGATTTTACCAAGGACTTGCTACACTACTTCGGATAAATGATTCGTTTTTTTCTAAGCCTCACTTTTAGAATGGAAGCAAACTCGTTCTGTTCCTGTAATGGAGCCTAGAAACCTTTACCACTATTATCATCAGCCTTAAAATATGAACAAACTCCTTTTCATCTTGAAAACTGCTGTGAGGCTTTCGCCAAGAATCATTTTCTATTCAACATTTACTGAGGCCCTGATTACCAGCTGAAGGTACCAAAAAAAAAAAAAAAAAAAAAAAAAACCACGGAGGGAGAAAATTTGCCCTTAAAAGGTTAATCACTCAGATGGCAGCTTAGCTGATGGTACCAGTGACATGTGGTCTTAGCCTAAAATGTCTCCTTATAGAGGGTTGTCCTCAACAGCTGACCACTGAGCCCAGGGGGCCTTCCGGAGCCTGGTCTTTGGGCAGGGAGGGACCCACTGATGCCTGAACTGAGCCTACTTGGCTGACCACCTCCACACAAATGACACTGCTGCAATCTATTCCACTCCCTGGCATGTGCCCAGAGAATGCCCAAGGGGAAGTAATGCCCTCTTGGCCACTAGTCTGGGTGCTCCTAGGTCAGACCAGCGAAGCTTTCTTGGTAGCAGATGCTACACTCTCTTCCTGGGGAGGCTGGGAGTGATTGTCTTATTTAGGGAGTTGTTTCTTGTCAAGTGTGAGCCTGGGGTTTCAGCTGAGGCCTGGTGGCGTTCCCAAATAAAGACAAATATGGCCATGAAACAGTTTCCTTCAGGGGGAAAAAACAGGCTAATTAGGCTCACAAAGGGGTCAGCCTGTGCCTTTTCTAGCAACTGGCAGCAGCAGGATATAAGTCTTGCTGTGTTCAGTGGGCAGCCTCTTGGTTTCTGCTCAGTGCCAGCTAACTAAATCCATCAGCCTGGGAAAGCAGCAGCCGAGAGCATTGTGAGCCAAGCACAGAAAGTCCCAGGCTCCCTCTGAAATCCCTAGCCGATTTCACAAACCCCAGCAGGCAGAATGACACCCCGGTGTTCCAGCCATGTTAACAGCCCAGAAAGAACTCTGTAAAACTGCTCTAGGGGCCAGTGGCTCAGAACAAAATGGAAGGATGACCCCTAGGTAGCAATGTGTTTCTTCTCGGCACAGCCAGACCCGAGTGAGTGAGCGCCCAAGAGCCACAGCCAGGCCCACAGGGAGACCTCACCCTCTCCCGACCCCAGAGGTGGCAATGGCCTCCCAGGCCTTCCATCTAGCTGGGCGCTGCGCGCGCCTTTCCTCTGGCCCTAGCCCCACACGGCAGCTGCTGGGCGCCCGTACCTGCAGGTCCTTGTCATGGCCCTGTCTCTCCAGGACCAGCACCCGGTCCTGCAGCTCCTCCACGGTCCCTTGGAGCAGGTCATTTTCCTCTAAGGTGGCGCTGAGGCGATGCTCCAGCTCCTGTTTCCGATCCGACAGCATTTTGATCTGAAAGGGTGGAGAGCCACGGGGGTGATGTGGGGTTACACCGGGCTGATGAGGGAGGGGGGACGAGCACCCAGACGTGAAGGCCTGTGTCTCTCCAAGTGCGCTGCCCAGGGGCCCGGGGCCCCCATCTCTGAGACAGCAGCTGTTCAACTCCTGAGCTGAAGTGGAAACCCCTCCCCTCTAGAGACCTGCCCAGGAAGGGGTGAGGGTGGGGCCCTGAGGAAGCTGGAATGTGGGATGCCAGGCAGAGGGAGGAAAGGTCCCCTGTTCTGGAAATTCCTCAGATAAGACAGAAAGGGGCTCCACCCTGCCTGCCCACGGCTTGACTTCAACCCCACAATTTACAAAGGTGTGGAACTTAACCTTCTGTACCATCTTCCTTCTCAAGTCATGAGCACGAGAAAATGCCCAAGACAGCCCCCGGAGCCGCTGTATTTTCCTATTCTACGGCTCTCTGTCCTTTCCACCGCTGGCTGGTGGGTCTGTCTCTAGAGGTCACAGTTCAGACCTGAGTTAATGGGGCGGGTGGGGGTGGGGAGAGGCTAGCAGGGCTGAGAAAACAAAACAGTGCCTCCATCAGCCGGTGTTCACGGCCACGAGTGAATAACTGATCTCACTGAAGGCATGTTTGGCTGGAGCAAATAATTTGTGAAGAGAAGCAATTTCTCTCCTTTTATTAAACAGGCTGCTATGTTTGTACACGATCTAGATGGTCTCCAGAAGATATAAACCTTTTAGGAAGGTCTGTCCAGTCTCTTCAGTTTCAGTTGGAAAATAGAGGAAAAGAGATGCCAAGTTTTTCCCGCCTCCAGGTGTGCAGGATGAGAAGTTGCGTTGGCATTCCCCAAGGCTAGCTATGCTTCACCCCAAGAACGGAGTCCTAGTTGGACGATGGGGCGCCTTCCCAAGTCCCGCCTATTGCCGGTGACCTTGGGGACTTCTGGAGTCGGCAGGTCTCCTGGGCTCCTCCTACTCATCAGTTCCCTGCTTGGGCTGATTTCTCAGCCAGCCTCTGGCTTGTGAAGAGCCTCCTGACGTGGTTAAGAGGTTCTCTGCTCTCTGGCTGAGTGTGCATAACCGTTCACTAAGGGGACCAACCTCAGACCTGCTCCAGGGGAGATTTCGAAACCAGTGTCTAACTTGTCCCAGGTCCTCTGAAATCCACCTTGCCCTCTGCTTTTTGGCTGTTCTCACTCTCAGCACTAGAATTCTGTGCAGAGGGCACAGCTCTTCCCTGGCCACCCATCAATCAGATAGAATGCCGTCCTGGGGAAATGAAGTATGTGGCCTCTGTCCAGAGAGATCAGGTATCTGGCAAACAAAGCAATACTGTCTCTCAGGTGTGCACCTGGGTACGGGACCAACAGGAGCAGGCCCCTTTCATGAATGGGCCCACTATTCCCCACACGAAGGGAATTCTCACTCTAGCTGATTTCCTTTAAATACCCTCTGACCTTTACATTTTCCTTCCCATGGGGAATCTTTGTTTCCCCAGTTCCACTCAGTGAAGCAAGGAGGCATTATCGTTCTGAGATGCAACCCCCACGCCATGAAGTCACTTATCCGAAACGCACAATTTCGTAGCTTGGCTTTTAAAAGCAATAGTGTTACTGGATGAGATGGGGCATTGGGTGGCCAGCTCCTCACCCCACTGTACACCCTGAAACTTGGAATAAACATTCCCGGGCACAACCCTGTGTCAGGAGGGTCTAGAAACAGTGAATGGGGGTGTGGGGGAGGGGAGGAGACAGGCAGCTCTGTGGAGTCAGACCCTGGCAGAGGCAGTCAAAGGGCAAGTCATGCACACAAATGGTCACAGACAGGCATGCCAAACCCAGGAACACACTACTTACTTCAAGAACCTGCTGCTCAATCCCAGTGGGAATTCCAAGGGGAGGGAGGGAGAAGGGAACGAGAGGCAGGAGAAAAGAGAAGATATTGACAGACTTTAGGAAACACAGCTCGGGGTCATTTAGGAAGCAGGGGAGAGGCCTGCTTCCCTGGGCCTGACCACGCGGGCCGACTCCTTCGCCACAATGGGGGCGCACATTCCTCGGGCTCTCGCCTGTCCCTCAGAGTGTAACTGCCTGTCCCTCAGAGTGTAACTCCGCTGAAAGCCTGCTCTTGAGACACTTGGCTGAGGGGTCCCCAGGAGCAGATTAGGCGGCAGCCTCCCCGGGAAAGCGCCCCTGTCTGGACTGACGATAGGACCCCTACTTTTCCTGCCTCACACAACTGGCCTCGCACAGTGGTGTCTCCTAAGTGCTGCTTTCCGTTTCCCTGTGGCCCACACTCAGGGCCAAGGACCCTGATGGCCTCTCATATGCTTGTAATAACACTGCTGTGTTCCAAACACCACACTCAGTGCTTTCCATGTAGCAGCTCATCATGTCTTCACAACAAGCCTAAGAAGCCTTCTATCACTCTCAGTGTCAGGGTGAGAGTCACAGGCCCTCTGAAGGTGGCTGAACCGCACCCAAAGGGAACGGAGAAAGGGAAGATTCCATTTCCCATCTTCTAGGTCGGACTGGCCGGGATGTTTCTGGAGGGATCAACACATTCAGTAAAAAGTAGGTCACTCGTGATTTCAAAACACTCAGCAGTAACGCTGGGCAACCCTATTTTTGCAGACGGCAGGCGACCCAGAGGAACGTGGATCAAGTGTTCCCCGCTTAGAGCCGCACAGACATGTCTCTCTAGAGGTTTTGGTTAGAGCAGGTGTCTGTTTCCCAGTCCAGAGGGCTCCTTATCTAAAAGACCGGCTGCAGTGCCTCCAATGAGAAAAGCACTTCCACCTCCAAGCACCGCTGCACAGGGGACTCACCTCAGCCTGCAGGCTCTCCAGACGGATGATGTGCTGGTTGGTGGACGAGTTTTTCTCCCGGAAGTCTTCTCGGAGGGCGTGCACTTGCATGGAGAGCTGCCTCTCAACTTCGGAGGCCTGCAAGCAGAGGAGACCTTCAGAGCTGACTCACCAGTTGTGCAAAAGGGAGTCTGTTCAGACTTTTGCCTTTCATTTCTTATGAGTCTCTTTGCAACTCTCTATTCTGTAAGGAGTACATGATGAGACGCAGGTCCCTGCCCACCCTGCCCTAGTCCATTTGTTCTGTAGGGTCCGAACAAGACGGACCCCTACCCCTACCTCTACCAGGAATGGCTGTCCAGGTCCAAGGCCGCTTTGCTGATCAGCGGCAAGAGGTTTAGGAAATGGTAAACTTTCAGATTAGTCATTGTTATTATCACTCTGAACAAAGCAGAAGATCAACATCCACTAAATTGAGACAAAGTCTCGGTATTTTACACGAAAGAATAAGACAGATATACTTACAACCCAGAAACTCCTTTATAATTCCATTTCCTCACTGGGCCCCACCCCAGGATAATCATCTGTCTGCAGTTCTCACTTCCATTCCACATGGACATTATTTGAAATTCCCTGTCAAGTCTGCTAAGGTGTTTGCCTTTCGTGCTTCAAGGACATTTTTTTGCAACTTTTAATTCTCTAGGAAATGCTGGCCGAGGTACTAATTTCCTACTCTAATCCATTTATTCTCTAATGCTGAAACATAATGAAAACCAAATACCATTTGGTGTGTCAGCACTTTCTCTTGAATATGCAGGGAAGTTGGTTTTTTTTTTTTTAAAGATTTTATTGGGGAATCGGGGAAGGGGAACAGACAAGTTGTTGTCCTTTTGTTCTTCAGTCTAGTTGTGAAGGACGTTGCTTCACTGGCCCATGTTGGTATCATCATTGCACTCTTCCTGGGTGAGCCAGATTGGTCACCTGCTTCTGGATGGCCGTTTATGGTGGCTCTTGGCCGCTCACGCTGGCTGCCAGCCACTCACTGTAGCCTATGGCAGCCCACTGTAGCAGGGGCTGCAGCTGTGCCGTCGCAGGCGACTCACAGCAGCCCAGCTCCAGGTGGAGCTGTTGTTCACCACCTTAGCTGTAGAGGGTGCAGTGTCACTAGCCCTCATATGTGGGATCCAAACCAGGGCCCTGCTGCTCAGAGCCCACGTCCCAATCCAACTCTTAACCAACACGACACTCGGGCCGCCCCAAGTTGTTGTCCTTTTGTTCTTCAGTCTAGTTGTGGAGGACATTGCTTCACTGGCCCATGTTGGTATCATCATTGCGCTCTTCCCGGCTGAGGAAGTCGGTTGCCAGCCATAGGACGGCCGCTAACGGCAGCCTACGCCGTCGCTGGCGACTCGCGGCCTTGCTTACCCACCTTTGTACTTGTGGGAGAATATCCTAGAAGTGAATAAATTCCTATAAATGGAGTCACCCTGGTAAAAGGATATCCGTATTCATTTTGACAGGCACTGAGAAACTGTCCCCGCCAAAAAAGATTGCTTCAGTTTATACCCTGACCAACAGAGTGCAAATATGCCTGCTTCCCAATACCTTGCCACCACTGGGTATTATGAAACGTCTTTAGCTATTTACTTCTAATATTATCAAAAATGTCTCTGTTACTTTCACTGCATACAGATTTGATGATTAAAAAAAAAAAAAACAGGGCCGGCCGAGTGGCGCATTGGTTAAGCGCTGGTTTGGGGATGCCAGCGGCCCCGGTTCGGATCCCACATGAGGGCCAGTGACACTGCCCTCTACAGCTAACAACAGCTCCACCTGGAGTTGGGCTGTGCAAGCGCCAGTGATGGTGTGGGCTGCAGCCCCTGCTGCAGTGGGCTGCCATAGGCTACAGTGAGTGGCCCGCAGCCAGCGTGAGTGGCCCGCAGCCAGCGTGAGCGGCTGGCAGCCAAGCATGAGCTGCCAAAAGCCGCGGTGAGCGACATCCAGAGGCCAGCAACCGATCTGCCTCATCCGGGAAGAGCGCAACGACGATACCAACAGTGAAGCAACATCCTCCGCAACTAAACTGAAGAACAAAAAGACAGCAACTTGTCTGTTCCCCTTCCCCGATTCCCCAACGCTGTTCCCCTCCGCCAATTCCCCAATAAAAAAAACCACAAAAAAACAAAAAACAAAACAAAAAAAACCATGTGAGAAATAACTCTAACTAGTTCTGTTAAAGAATGCTGAAAAGTTTAACACTTATATAGTCTTTGAGCTTTCTGAAATGAACTCCTTCTGTAATGAGTGCTTGAGTTATTATTAGTTAACTAATCTTCAAACTGGCAAAATAAACTGACAGTGTGTTCCTTCTGCCTGATATAATTGGTTTGGTCAGAGGACCATCTAGGATAGATTATTTCCCCCAACTGAGCAGTGAGAGCTGATCCATGGTTACTCTTACCGAAGTGATTCACAACCTATGAACATTTCCCAAGCTGGAACATTTAGGATAAATTTGTTCCAACTGGCGAAGGCAGAACTATTAACTATGTACATTTTTGTTAAGTGGAGGAAAGGAAACTGCATTAGCTACACATGAGCATCCACTTAACTTATTTGTCAAGAGGGAAAAAAAAATGAACCAATTAACTTAGAAATTATAGTAGGAAAGATATACTATTTTAATACTCTGCCTGATTTCTTTAGTTTTACTTTAAGAGAAAAATTCTTAACCTTTTTTTCTGCCAGGGCATGATGAATAATGGGCATCTGTCTTGAAATACCTCAGGAGTGGCAGTGAGAATGACAATGAGGATAACGATTACACCTATAGCAGTGGTTCACGTATCAAGCATCTGATATGTGCTTTACCCGGTTCTAAGCACTTCACATTTATCTCATTTAATCTTCACGATAACATGAAGAAGTAGGTAAATGACTATTTACAAATGAGGATATTAAGGGTAGTGTCATTTTCCCAAGGTCATACTTGTGCTGCTACAGGCTGAGCTGGGATTCCTACCCAGATCTGTGGTTCCTACATTCAGCACTCTCAGCCTCAACACATTTTCTATCATCCCTTGGCTCCCTTTCCAAAATGCTTATTAGAGGGCCGGCCGAGGGGCGCGTTGGTTAAGAGTTGGCTTGGGAAGCCAGCTCTGAGCGGCAGGGCCCCGGTTTGGATCCCACATGAGGGCAGTGAAGCTGCGCTCTCTACAGCTAAGATGGTGAACAACAGCTCAACCTGGAGCTGCTCTGCGGTGAGTTGCCGGCGAAGGCGTAGGCTGCAGTGGGGCTTCAGTGGGCTGCCATAGGCTACAGTGAGTGAATGGCAGCCATTGAGTGCGGCCAGCTGTGAGCTGCCAAGAGCCACCGTGAGCGGCAGTCCAGTGGCCAGCGACCGATCTGCCTCACCCAGGAAGAGCGCAATGATGATACCAACATGGGCCAGTGAAGCGACGTCCTCCACAACTAGACTGAAGAACAAACGGACAACCTTGTCTGTTCCCCTTCCCCAATTCCCCAACGCTGTTCCCCTCCCCCAATTCCCCAATAAAATCTTTAAAAAAAAAATGCTTATTAGAGCAACAACCTTGAATTTGTTCTAATGTAAGACAAAGGGTGAATTATTTAAAACCATTTGTAATTTACTGTGGTTGCTTTAGAACACTAATTTCAAAATAATGAAAACTATTTTTCAATTTAAATGTAACAGAACCCCGTTGCAAAATGTTGGTATGCTTTACAAATATTGTTAGCAATCTGTTGATTCCTCCACAGTCTTTCTGTGTGTGTATAGAATTAGTTATGATCATACACAGTTGACAGATTTTTTTTTCTTATTTCATGTAGCACTGTATCAAAAGCATTTCCATGTTATTATTTTTCTTAATCATTACTTTAAATGACTACATAATATTTCTTCAAGTAGCTATGTTATAATTTCCTTTACCACAACCTAATGTTAGGTATCTGGAATTTTTCTCACATTTTGCAATCATAATGGATACATGTTACTGGGATGGTGGTGGTAGAATTTTACCTGAGTAGAAGTGGAATTTAGAAAAGAAAATTAATACCAGCTTGAACCAAAAATAGGTTTATGATTAGCCTTTGTTAACTGGAAAACCCAATTAACACAAAGTCTGCATTTCTTATTTTCAAGGTTTTATTAACAAATTTCCAAATTTGGTAATGGGTGGAGAGCCTATTGATAACATATTACATGATAAGCCCCCTTTCTACTCTTTTGATTATAATAATAAAAATGATAGCCATGTTCTACATGATAAATAAATGCAAAAAATGTAAATAGCCTTTTTATTCTCACAAGGCTTAAGTATGTAAACTCCTACCAGAGCCTTTCAAAATAAAACTCAGAAATGAAGTCTGTCACATATATAGTATACATATTTTCGTATGAAGAAAAAAAGATTTTCACCAGTACCTTTCCAAAGGAAAGGCTTTCTTACTAATAATATGATGAGCTGGGTTATTTGGACTGACCCCTTCTACTGAAAGAGCTAAAAATGCCATACAAAATAGGTAAGACTTCTTAAAAGCATTGAAGAGCTGAGGAGACAGTGATAGAACTATGTTAATGTTTCATTTATGCAAATTACTACAATGAACCAACGGAACACAAACAAATAAATCCAACTACACCACAAATGAAAAACAACTAAACTGAAGCGGGTGGAGAAGAAAACAACTAACATAACTACCTTTGGAAAATAATCCTTTGTCTGTAGGTCGTAAGGTTCAACAAAAAGGAACTATACACAGTTATTGCACCGCAGTTAATAAATTTGTTTTTCGCAGAAATACGGGTAATTCTGACAGTACTATATGTGTTTAATAGAATAAATAAATATATCATGGATAATGAACGAGGTTTTTCTCTTGTGGAAAAGGAAGTTACAAATAAGTAAAGAGAGGGCTAGAATGCACTCTGGTGTTGGACTGGAACTGAAGTTATCACTATGACCTTATGATTTTATACACACACACACACACACACACACACACACACACACCCCAATGGATAGATGGAGACATAATTACAGATGTCTGTTTATAAAATGTGTTACTGTATATGCACTGTATATTTCCTAGTGCTGTCCTCTGGGAGGGCCCAAACGTCATAGCAATAAACATCCTAGTAGCCATAAACGCACCGAGTGCTCATATCTTTGTATCTAAATATTGATCTCTAATAAATGAATGAAGGTTCCTTAGTGAAATTGCTGGTCCAGGGCTGAAGCAGGAAAAATACAAAATGAGCCTGGAACATTTTGTGATGCCATAAAGAAAGCAAGAGTTCAAAAACATGATGGCGGTACACGGAGTGGGCATAGGAGTCAACTCGAAGCTCCTAATGGTGAAGGTTGGGACCATTTAATCAGTAAAACAAATAATGATAGTAATGGATTATACTGCATAGAGTAAGGTAAATATTCCTGAGTCTATACTGAATTGAATACACAAATTAGTGGGAGGAAGGGAAGAGGGACAGCTCTTCCTTACCGAAAAATTCCAATTAATACATGCAGAAGAAATGACGGAAGTAGAAATCTGTCCCTAGGCAAACATCACAGTAATAACTTCTGGCAGGTAAGAATTGGGCGGTGAAGGCTAATCATTAGTGGGCAAAAGTTTGATGAGAAACAGGATATGTGCATCGTTTCAAAGTACCTCTTTATAAGATTTATTCAGTACAAAAGGGAAAATAGTAACCTCAAAGGGGAGGAGCCTGGCAGATCACCTTAACCAGCTGATATAACTTAAAATCACCAGTAAAAATAAATATCAGCACCATGTGTCCTTAGTATGATGCACCCAGAAGGAAACAACGGCACTTCTGTGCTATAGTAAAATTGCATAATCTCAATCTAATTGTGACAACTTTCAGGACAAACCCAAATTGAGGGACTTTCTATGAAATAATTGATAAGTACTCTTCAAAAGTATCAAGAGTCAAGAAAAACAAAGCAAGACTGAGGAACTGACACAGACTGGAAGAGACCAAAGGAACATGACAACTGAATACAAGACAGGAGCTTAAACTGGTTCTGAGCCAGAAAAAGAACATTTGTGGGAAAACTAGCAAAATTCTAGTAGTTATATAGATTAGTTAATATTGTCTCAATGTTAATTTCTTGATTTTGGTAACTCTATCATGGTCACATAAGATGTTAACTTTAGGGAAAACTAGATGAAGGGCATACGAGAATCTCTGTATTGCTTTTGTAACTTCTCTGTAAATCTAACAACAACAAAAAATATGCCAGACTGATAGTGCCCCTAGACATCTTGCAGAAGAAAATAAATCATCTCTGAAGGATGGGAACTTCATTCAAAGATCAAATAATGTCCATAAATAATTTTCTAATAAAAACAAGCAGATTGTAGAAAAACAAAAAAATTTCCATGGAAACAAAGACTCATGAAACAGCATAAACTACAGCACAATCAGATCCATAAAGACTTTCGATCCTAGAATTATCAGATATCGATTATAAGACAACTGTGTTGATTATGTTTAAATAAAAGACAAGATTAAGGAGTGACTGCAGCATCATGGCAGAGTAAGAAGACGCCTTTATTTCTTCCTTTAAATTTACAAGTCGGACAACCATCACTCAACAAAGGATCCCTGCTCAACATACAAACATGGCTGAAAGATCCAGTCGAGGCAACACCTGAAGGTGGGTGGACTGGAATGAGTAGAAGAGGTGGGGTGAGGGGAGGAAGGGTAGGGACCGTGACTGCAGACAGTTCAGTGCCCACCGCGGCTCCAGGGAGTGCAGTCATGTTGGAGAAGCTGGCTGCAGCCCTCACACTGTGGCCTGGGTTGTAAGAGGGAGAGAAGCAACAGTCCCTCAGGAACCGGCATCGCGCCCTCCCTCCCCCAGCACTGCAGCCGACCCTGGCAGGCGTGGCTGGGAAGCCTTCACCACTATGGGTGGAGCTGACAGCCATTGCGGTGGTGAGGCTGAGCCGTGAGAGCCCAGCAGGGGCAGTGGAAACGCCTCTAAAAACACTGCAGGGCCAGCAACAGTTAGTAAAAGAGGAGATGGCACTGGGAACTTGCAAAACTGGTTCTCCACCTCCCCCCACCACAGTGGTAATGTCCTGTAACTGAGGTGAGCGGGTCACAGAGGGGACACCCATCACCCCAGGGGGTATGTGGCATTTTTCTTAACCAAAGCAACACCATTCCACTGTGGTCCCAGAGGCGCAAAAAAATGCAGGTAAAAGAAAACAAAAACTTGCAGTATAACACTATCCACTGGAAAACAGAAGTACCCTGCCTATCAACCTGCTGAATTGTTGAGAGCAAAACCATATCTAAACAAGAGCTCACTGCTTCAAATGAGCAGCCAGAGAAACAAGCCATCAAATACCGCCATTAACCAAAGTAACATGGGAGCACAAGAAGAAAATGAAAAGTCTCCAGAAACCAAACTTACTGTCATGGAAGACGGTGACTTAAATTACAGGGATTTCAAGACTGCAATTATGAAGAAGCTCAATGAGATACAAGAGAACTCAGAAAGGCAGTTCAATGAGCTATGGAAAAAAATTAATAAACAAAAGGAATATTCTGCCAAAGAGAATGAAACTATAAAAAAGACTCAAACAGAAATTCTGGAGCTGAAGAGCTCAATAAATGAGACCAGGAATGCATTAGAGCGCACTGGAAATAGAGCAGACCAGGTAGAAGACAGAATTAACAAAGTCAATGAAAGAAACCTAAAAATGACCCAGGAGGAAGAGGGAGAACTAAGAGTTAAAAAAATGGACGAACTCTCTGAGAGCTATCTGACTCCGTTAGAAAGAGCAGCATAAGGATAATGGGTATACCAGAAGGAGAAGAGAGGGAGGAGGGAACAGAGAGCCTATTCAAAGAAAAAATGGATGAAAACTTCCCAAGCCTATGGAAAGAAGTGGACTTGAGGATAGCGGGAGCTAAAGGACACCTAATTAAATCAAGCAGGACACTTTTTTTTTTTTTTTTAGCTGAGCCATCCTGCCAGCAGCAGCTCAGCTCGGGCTGGGCATCGAACTGCTGTTGCTCAGAGCTCAGCTCGCACTCTTGAGCGAACTCAACCAACTGAGCCACTCGGGCGGCCCAAGCAAGACACATTTTAATAAAACTGTCAAAAATTAATGACAAAGAATTCTCAAGGCAGCCGGGGCGGAAGACTATAATCTACAAAGGAAACCCTATGAAATTATCATCAGATTTTTCAGTAGAAACATTGCAAATCAGGAAGAGAGAGGAAAGAAATATTCAAAATAGTGAAGGAGAGCAGCCATCAGCCACGGATAATACAAGTATATCCAGCAGAGGTATCCTTTATATATGAAGGAGAACTAAAGGTTTTCCCAGACAAACAAAAGGTGAGAGAATTACCACCACAAAACCTGTATTACAAGAAATGTTGAAAGAAGCTCTTCTACCAGGTACAAAATGACAAAAAGTATTCAAAAAACTTTGAGTAAGATGACTAACAGACAAGAACAGGAAACTATAACTCTATTTCAGAATCAGATATTAAACAATTGTAATATAAAGGTTAAAGGGGGGAAGGGCATTAAAAATAACTAGTGTAATTTTTTAATGAATGCACAACATAAAAAGAGATAATCTGGGGCCAGCTGAGTAGCGCATTGGTTAAGAGCTGGCTTGGGATGCCAGCGGCCCTGGTTTGGATCCCACATATGAGGGCCAGTGACGCTGCCCTCTACAGCTAACAACAGCTCCACCTGGAGCTGGGCTGTGCGAGCCCCGGTGACGGTGTAGGCTGTAGCCCTGCTGCAGTGGGCTGCCAGAGGCTACAGTGAGTGGCCGGCAGGCAGCAGCCAGTGTGAACTGCCAATAGCCGCGGTGAGCGACCATCCAGAGGCTGGTGACCGATCTGCCTCATCCGGGAAGAGCACAATGACGATACCAACATGGGCCAGTGAAGCAACGTCCTCTACAACTAGACTGAAGAACAAAGGACAGCAACTTGTCTGTTCCCCTTCCCCGGTTCCCCAATGCTGTTCCCCTCCCCCAATTCCCCAATAAAATCTTAAAAAAAAAAAAAAAGAGATAATCTGTAACAAAACCTTAAAAAGGGCAGAGGAAAAGACTGAATATGTACAGGTGAATAAAGATAGGAGGCAGTCAGGAAAAAAAGGACTATTGCAGGTATGACACATTTTACACAAACCTAATAGTAACTAGAAAACAAAAATCCAGAGCTGAGAAATGAAATGTAAGAGGAAGTGGAGAAAGAAATCATAGAAAACCAGCAAACTAAAATAGCCTACAAAATCACAAGGGAAAACAATCAATGGAGATACAAAACATCCAGAAAATGAAAGATAAAAATGGCTGTAGTAACTCCTCATATGCAAGTATCAATAATATAAACGGACTGAACTGAACAATCAAAAGGCACAGAGTAGTGGGATGGTTTAAAACACAAGATTATAAGGGCCAGCCGAGTGGCGCGGTGGTTAAGAGTTGGCTTGGGACACCAGCTCTGAGAGATAGGACCCTGGTTCTGATCCCACATGAGGGCCAGTGATGCTGCGCCCTCTACAGCTAAGATGGTGAACAACAGCTCCACCTGGAGCTGGGGGGCCGTGAGTCTCCAGCGACGGCATAGGCTGCAGTGGGGCTGGTCAGCAGCTGGCGTGAGCTACCTTGACCAGCCATCTAATGGCCGGCGATCGACTGCCTCACCCCGGAAGAGCGCAATGATGATACCAACATGGGCCAGTGAAGCAACGTCCTCTGCAACTAGGCTGAAGAACAAAAGGACAGCGACTTGTCTGTTCTCCTTCCCCGATTCCCCAGCGCTGTTCCCCTCCCCGTATTTCCCAATAAAATCGTTTAAAAATTTTTTTTTTTACAAAATGAAGATAAGTTTCATATCATTTAAGCTTTTCATTTCATTTTAGTGTTTAACGGGAATCCATTTTTTTGAACAACCCGAAGTTCAATGCCTGTAAAGGCAGACATTTACCCCTCTAATCCATGTTACTGGGTTCTTGTAAGTTTATGCTGTTACATGATAATGGTGTGGTTTTGGACATCTGCTGTACTACCGTACCAATTAATAGATTTTTAGTTCAGATATGTGATGCAGGCAGATGAAACTCACTTTGCACCCAGGATTTATTCACAAAAATGTTCATTGCAGCATTGTTTTTAAAAGCAAAAATTGGAAGCAACCTAAATGTTCACTTGGCAGATTGGATTAAAAACATTATAGTATATCAGTGTGGTGGAATGCTATGTGTATCTACCCGCATTAATATGGAAAGATTTTAACAATGAAGTATAAAATGAAAAAAAAATAGCACATTTGATTCCATTTACACAAAATTATGTGTATATACGAGGTTGGACAATTAAGTTCATGAACTCATCCTAAAAAAAGTGCTACATATCTCATTGCTGAATATCACTATGGCCACCTTTGAAGTACTCCCCTTGGAAAGCTATGCACTGATGCCAGCACCTAGTCCACCCTTCAAAGCAATTTTGGAACTCTTTTTCTGGAATGGCCATCAGAGCTGTCGTGTTACTTTCATGAATTGTTGGCAGAAAGTTCAGGTCGTCTAACCTTTTTTTATACAATATTTTTAAAGTAATTTTATTAGAGGACAGTGTGTCCTTCCAGGACCCATCAGCTCCAAGTCAAGTAGTTGTCTTCAATATAGTTGTGGAGGGCGCAGTTCCTTAGCCCATGTGGAAACTGAACTGGCAACCCTGGCGCTATGAGCCTGTGCTCTAAACACCTGAGCTAACTGGCCAACCCTTGTCTAACTTTTTCATGCAGCCTTTTCAACAATTCCAAATAGTCAACTTGTTTAACCATTTGTCCAGTTGGTACAAATTCATAACGAATAATCCTTCTGAAATCAGAAAAGGTTAGCAACATTGTTACAATTTTGCGAACTTAATTATCAGATCTCATATTTATTTATGTGCAAAAATGATGCATAGAGGACTATTCACTGAAAACATTTTGATGATGAGATTTCTAGCAATTTTCACTTTGGAAAAATTATATTTTTTGGTAATTTTTGAACATTCTACAGATGTAGGTATTATCTGAATAATTAGGAAAAATACAGCTATTGTTATGCTTAAAAAATAGGTCAATTCTTAAGACATCAACCTAGGGAGAAAGGTAAAGAAAGAAAAATATATTGTTAACACTGAATAAAACCCAGGGATTTTAGTAATAATGAAGCTGGGGAGAGTGACAAAATAATCACAACAAACCTCACTCAGGTTTACTCAATCTAAGTGTACGCTTAGACTGGGGGGGAGGGAAATGCAATAATAGATATAAAATGTTTAGCACAGAATAAATATGTAATATGTTATAGCTATTACTAGTATTTGTGATGAAATGAAAACTCCAGATAGGATACTGACATTTATTCAAAGACCAACATGCAGTTAGAAAGTTGAATCCTCGGAGACTATCTAATACCCTAATTCGGCCCTAATTCAGCACACGATGAAGTGGAGGCATGGGTCAAGAAGGTCAGGCCCACCAGGATGTGATTTGAGTGAGTGAAGATAGGGGTCCTAAGCTCACAGAGACAGCCAGTCAGGTCTCAACTCCCATTCCAGTTTCTATCTTATTACCATTTTTTTTAAAAGACAAAAATGAATAGCCACATACTGGACCATTTTCAGGGATGCCAAAACCCTCACCCCCTGGAATGAGGCAAGTTTGACGTCACTAACAATGTTTATCACTGTGAGGGGAATACCTGATAAAGTCAATGCTTTATTGGTGATCCTGTTCAGAAGAGGGACAGTAAAACCTTCCATTGTGAGTAACGTAGTCTGCGAGTGTTCCACAAGAAGAGCAAACATTTCTAATACATTTTAACGTGGTAAACGAGTGATGTCTTGCAATACGAGTAGTTTGTTTCTGGAACGAATTATGCTCGCAAACCAAGGTATTACTGTATTTGTAAACGCTGCTCTTTGACACTTAGAAAATGTACACCCACTAGATGGGGGCCATGTCTAATTTTGTTTTTATTTGGACTACCTTTAAAATTAGAGCACAATAGTTTTATTATCACCCTTTTAATCATTGTCACAAATGTAATCCTTCAGCATCAAAGAGCAGCCACTTTGGCAGCTCAGGCTTTAATTGAAAAAGAAAGAAAGACAAATGTTAATCTGCTTGCTTCTGAAACAGGGCCATTATGCAATGTCGGATCCCTAACTGCTAGTTAACAAAAAATATTTCAGAAGTCAGAGAGGAGATTTTTTAAATTTTACTTTATTTTTTTAAAGATTTTATTGGGGAATTGGGGGAAGGAACAGCGTTGGAGAATTGGGGGAGAACAGACAAGTTGCTGTCCTTTTGTTCTTCAGTCTAGTTGCGGAGGATGTTGCTTCACTGGCCCATGTTGGTATCATCATTGTGCTCTTCTTGGGTGAGGCACTGGACGGCTGCTCATGCCGGCTGCCAGCCACTCACGGGAGCTTTACGGCAGCCCACTGTAGCCCCACTGTAGCCTACACCGTCGCCGGTGACTCATGGCAGCCAAACTCCAAGTTGAGCTGTTGTTCACCATCTTAGCTGTAGAGGGCGCAGCGTCACTGGCCCTAATGTGGGATCCGAACTGGGGTCCTGCTGCTCAAATCTGGTGTCCCAAGCCAACTCCTAACCAATGCACCACTCAACCGGCCCTTAAATTTTATTTTTCACCCTTCGTCGGGCGCAACTGATCTCACAGATTCATTATACACAAATTTTCAAATATCTAACTGCCTTCCAAACTCAAGTCCCAAGAAAAACATCGTCTTTCTTCTCTACCAGTTAGGACATGGTGTGACCTCAGGCAGGTTGCTGAACTATCTGTGCCTCAGTTCCTCACTTGTAAAAGGAGGATAAAGTGGTAGCTACCATAAAAGGTTGTTGGGAGGATGAATTAAATTAATATATGCAAAGTGCTAAGAACGTCTGGCACACAGAAAGTACTCTATGTGCTAGCTGTTCCTGTTGCTACTGCATTGTCACCATTATTATACGTGAGCTCTAATAATCTCAGAGAAATCAACCCTGATTTAAAATCCGGTGTTCAAGTCATTGGCACAGAAAAGTCTCAACAACTAAATAAATGTAAATGAGGACAGATCTTAAAGAGCCTAAGACAGTCTGGAACAGGGATTGATGGAGGATGGAGAATGACAGCTCTGAGGCAGAGTTGAAAAGAATGTAGGCAATCGCTTTTATCCATGGAGGGTGGCAGGGTAATAATAGAGAAAACCTGAAAAGTCTTGGGGGTTCAGCAGGGAGTGGATATGGAAAGGTGGCCAAGCTAAAAGATCACTCTCCAGTTAAATTGAGGCACTACACTGTCCCCAAGAACATGTCTGCCTTAGAACAGGCCTCCCTGTTCCCTCAGGGCTGAAAGTACCATGGGTACCATAGGATTTCCCGGAATATGAAATGTTTATGCTTTCAAAATGAGACTACGCGGAGATACTTGGAAGAGAAGCTGAGAACCTTTTCATAATAAATAGTAAGGCTGAGGGGAAGGTAGAAACTTTGAATGACATTCTACTTAGCAAATTTTAATTTAGGATGGTGATGGGAAATTATCTTGGGATAAACACTTAGGTGTGCTTCACTGGAAGGCAAATGGTGTCACAGGGACCAATGGTGACTCAGGATTCCCTCAGAAAATAGCAGTCATGTCTAATTCTAATAAAGAAAGAAAATTCCAGTACTTTTTCTCTTTTGGTCATATGGCTCACCAGGGAACTCATCTAGACCTTAAAAGAAGGTTAAAGAAGTTCAAATGTTCTTGTTTGGAGTTGGAAAAGGATGAGGGAGAAATTGCTTTCCAAATTGGTAGCCACTTTCTTCTTCCTGCCACATAAAAACAAAACTACTGGTCAAATGACGCCTTTTTCTCCCCCACCCCCCCACCCCGAACATGCCTCCATGATTTTATGGCCTACTACTCCCTTTATGGAATGTCTTTCTCTGAAAATTTTCACCTGATAAATTCTTAACTTTAACAGCCCAGTTCAGAGGTGACTTCTGTATTGCTTTTATAATCTCCCAGGTTAAATTACTACATCATTTGCACTGCTATATACTCTTATTTTGAGTATTACACACCCTATTTTGTTTGTTTACCGCATACTGTTGTGTTTATTTGTTTACATGTGTTTTCTCTCTTACACTGTGAAGGACTTAATGACAGGAATTGTACCTATTTATCTTTGTTTCCCTAAAAAAGGTACATGGCACATAGTAGGTGCTCAAATGTTTAATGTATGAGATAAAATCTAAACACCTTATGTGAGTCCTTTTTGAGACAGTCCAGCTATGACTGTAGAAAATAGAAGTGGGATTAAACTAAACCCCAGGAGTGTCCCTTTAGCTAAATTCTAGCAGGGTCATCAGGGAATTAATGAGATCATTCCCTTTGATTTAAATAGCCCATCCCTGGGCCGGCCGAGTGGCGCGGTGGTTAAGTGCTGACTTGGGAAGCCAGGGGCCCCAGTTTGGTCCTACATATGAGGGCCAGTGACACTGCCCTCAAAAAAACAAAACAAAACAAAACAAAACAAAAAAGAAATAGCCCATCCCCCAGAAAGGACACTAATTCCTCCTGTAGGTCATCGCCAAGGCTCCACAGATTTACTTGGGTGGTGATGTAAATGGCCCATGACTGATCTGTGGATTTGCCGCTTGGTGCTTCTACCTGTCTTACACACCTATCCTGCTTTGGCATGTGGGACATTTTAATATTGGAACACACAACCTCTTTCCCTGTGGCTTCTATAAGCCTCATCGAAGACCTGTCTTTTGTAAGGTCATTATTTTTGAATAGGAGATACACTTGAAATCTTTTTTGTTGCTGTGATTAAACAGGCACCCCCCCAAAAAACTATGTGGGAGTAGGCTTTAAATTCAGGTTTCTTTTATTCTGGAAGCTCATGTTCTGTTCATTTGAGTAGAATGCAACAAATTAAGCCTGAAGAAATGGAAGATAATGATTATTAAGCATATTCTATCTCAAAATACTGCTCTAGGTAACATACGTTATTTCATTTTTTTTTTTTTTTGAGGGCAGTGTCACTGGCCCTCATATGTGGGACCGAACCGGGGCCGCTGGCTTCCCAAGCCAGCGCTTAACCACCGCGCCACTCGGCCGGCCCTTCATTTTTTTTGTTTATCTTAATGCTATGGAGTATGTCCTGTTAACCCATTTTACAGATGAAGAAACTGAAGCGAGAAGAGGTCACATAGTGGAGGGCACTTAATTAGTAAATGATGGAGCTACTTAGTATTCAAATGCAGGCCTGATCCCATAGCCAATGAAAACGCCACCACAGGACCACGCCCGAGAGGGAAGACCAGAATTCCAGTGGGCGCTTCTCCCTGAATGCTGAGGCCTCTTTGTAATTTATTTCCAGCCCTGACTTCAGTCCCTTATAGCCAACGTGTCCACTGGGATAGCTAGTGTGCAACTCAAACTCAACGAACCCAAAACAGACTCGCGAGTCTAAGGCCTCAACCCAAACATACTTCTGAGTATTTCCTTTCTCAGGAGCTGGCAACTCCACGCTTAGGGATTTTAAGTCCAAACAGGAATTATCCTTGACTCCTTTGTCTCCCCCTTACACCCACATCAAATCCATCTAAAAAAACTGTGGGCTGTACCTTCAAAATTCAGCTCAGAGGGTTGTTACAGGCATGAATGAGTTGATATTTTAAAAATTCATATTTTTAAACAGCGTCTGGCATATAATAAGCACTGTATGCGTATTTACTGAGTAAAATAAATATCCAGCCTCCCGCTCCCCCTCCCGAGCTCCAGCCGTGGCTCCCTCACCCAGACTGCTGACTGCGGTCATCACCGAGCTGGTCCCTCTGCTTCAGCCTTGTCCTCCTACAGACTCTTCTCCACGCAGCAGAGCAATCCTTTCAAACCCCAGTCACCATGATACTGCTCAAAATCGTCTAGACCAGGGGTCGGCAAACTGGGGCTCGCGAGCCACATGCGGCTCTTCAGGTGCGTTCCGTCTCAGAAGTTTGCCGGCCCGTTAGAGCCAATCCTGTCCCTCACAACAACTTATGCCCTGCTGAGCATAGTCTTACATCACGAGCTGCGTTTTTGCTATCCGTCTGCCTGGAACACTGTTCCCTTAGGCATACTCACAGGGCCTGTTCCCTCCCTCACTCAGGTCTCTGCTCAAATGTCCTCTCATTGGAGAGGCTTCCTCTGCTCGCCCTACCTGTATGCATGTTAATCTCGATTCCCTTCCTTCATTTGTCTTTACAGCAGCGTTTGCACCAGATAGACACCTCTTTGTTAACTGAATTATTGCCTCTCTCTCAGCCCTTCATGACAGTTCCAAAAGGGCAGGGCCTTTTTTCCTTTGCTGCTATAACTCAGTACTCAGAACTGTGCCAAGCACAAGACATGGAAAACATATATATGCACCCATTTTCAACTGATGGTTGTCTATCACATACTCCTAAATGTCACAGAGAACTGAACAAATTCTATAAAATTTCCGTATTACAGAATGAGTTCAGTTTTCAGCAGAAAAATTATATTTTTAAATATTAAAAATTGTCTTTTAGATTCTTTCCTTTTATTTAGACAAAGCAGACAGAAGATGAATCATGCCCCTTATAACTAACTAGTCAGTAGTCACAAAAACTCTAAATTAGATATAAAACCTTTTCCCCCCTTTCAGATTTACCTTAGCTGTTTTGTCCATTTTGCAAAAACTATTCGAACAGAATTCAAGCATAATGCTATTTCCTCATAGGAAAAAAAAACAACCCATGGTGAGATTTTTGTCTTAAATGTATCTCCTACTAAATGTTTAAACATGGAACTATGGACAAGTCGAGTTTAGATTTTGGAGACAGCAGCTAGGTGGTCTGGAATCTCCCAGTGGGACATCCTACCAGCACATTTGGGCATTTGTTGAAGAAAATACTTTTTGCATCATGCCTCACTAAGATTACACGTCATCTGATGGTTGCCATGGAAATAGTGGTAATGCTAACAAGGATTGGCACCACAGGGTCTTACCGGTGGGTGAGTATTCTTTTCCATAAAGTCACCGGGGAAGCAACACAGATATCATATAGGGATAAAAAGCTAGTGAGACTCCCTGTAAGTGGGGGAGGAAAGGGGAGCCCACATTTTTCCTTCAAATCAAGAGTCTCTCCATTCCTTATCCTGACAACACCTACTGCTTGATCATCAAGTTCTGAGTCTCTTTAAATCCTCCTTCCTCCATGAGGCCTTTCCTAATAAACTCTAGCTCTCAGTTCTCGCTTCTCTCTCTCAAATTATATTTTTAAAAAATGGCCTCCAGGGCTGGCCGAGTGGCGCGGTGGTTAAGCGCTGGCTTGGGACGCCAGCGGCCCCGGTTCGGGTCCCACATATGAGGCCCAGTGACACTGCCCTCGAGAAAAGAAACAAACAAAAAACAAAAAACAAACAAAAAAATGGCCTCCATATCATAATGTAAGTACCCAACGATAGTGTCTTCCACGGTTCCCTAAATGCAAACTGAATGAACAGTTATTGAGGGCCTACCCTGGGCCAGGCACCAGTGCTAAGTATGGTCATCACGTGGATTATTTCACTAAGTCTTCATAATACAGTAATCCCCGACTTATGAACATTCGAGTTGCGAACTTTCACAGATGCAGCCAATCACGCACCCAAATTGGACTTAGGAACAAATCCGACTTACAAACATTCTCCTGGAACAGAACTCGTTCGTCAGTCGGGGACTTACTGTAATATGTATTAGGTAGATATTATTAACCCAGTATTTAAATGAGGAAACTACACTTTAGAGAGGTTAAGTGACTTTTCTGGTGTGACAAGTTATTTCCCCCAAACAAGCCTTATCACTGGCACTAGACTGTAGGCTCCTCAAAGGAAAGAGTGCCTCAACTTCTCCAGTATTCAGAAAGGGCTTGGTTCGCAACAGGCAATCAGTTGACAAAAAATGATTTAAAGAACATAAACAATGAAAAACACAAAACAACAAGAACTACATATGATGTGAATAGGTGGGAAGGCAGAGACTGGGTTTTTGGTTTTTTGGTTTTTTTTTTACAGAAATCAAACGTACTGAAAGACTTCTAACAATGTCATGTACTATTTTGAAAAAAAAAACACTAATTAAAAATCTTATATAAGGCTACAATTATGAACATACTGGTGTTTGGTCACAGTCAGTTGTGATATATGCTGCATGTCATTTGTTATTATTAATAAAGTAATGAAGTAAATACTTTAGTTTAAAAAATATCAATAGTAGCAAATTCAAAATGTCCACTCACCATGTTTTCTTGAGTGACAGAGAAAAGGTATAGTCACAACTAGCCCTCTGAGCAAACTGAACATTACAGAAGCATTTTGAGCATGTGTCTTCATGGGGAAAAGTTCAGAACCACTGGTGTAAGAAAAAAACGTATTGAGACACGGATCACCTACCACTGGACTCCACTCCTAACTGTTTCTGGTTCACTGGGTGAACATAAACAATTCTTGTAGGCAATTGGGCCTCTGGTTCCTCAGGCCTTTAAAAAACCTGGGACTAACTAACTCTACCCACTGCTGGACCATCCTTCAGGAGCAACCAGACTTTCCTCAGTGTTCCGCGTTGGCATCGATTCCATTTTCTTGTTTCTCCCAAGATGGGAAGGGAGCAAGAGTAGCTTACTAATTCTGGAAATTGCCTGCCGGATTGGCTTTGTGAAAATAAAACCAGTAAGCTTTGAAGTTGACTCAATTGTCACCTTCTGTGAAAAATGGAAGGTCAAAGGATGAGTCTGTTAAAAAAATTCAGATTGAAAAAAAAATAGAAATGTTATTATGTAAACCAGGCTACAAAAAATGTGTGTATGATTTGAAACAAAGTTAAGTTTTTCCCAAGCGAACATCAACTTCTCTGGAAGAGTTAAGAGATTAAAAGCATATCTCAGTTCTCAGCTATTAAATGTATAATAAAAACCCATTTCCTAGTTCTCCAAGGTGTTGGAAAATCGATTAGTTAATAATGTCCGCAAAGGCTTTCAGATATAAAGTGCTATCTCACTGTAAGAGCTGTTCTATTTAAACTTGTGTCTGCTTCCTTTCTATCAGTCGACTTCCATGTCTATCTGGGATGCCATGATGAAAATTATTAATTAATTGTAGTCTTATAAGCCTGATAATTCTCGGGATCAGGGAAGCTTGAAAAGATAGAAATGAAAATTGTGAGCACATTCAGACGGAGGCTAATTTAAATGCCAGAATAATTATTCGGAACCAAAAAGAATGCAAATAACCTGTCACCTCAGGGCTCCTAGGTGGCAGAGAAGGTGCTCCATAAATCAAAATCATCTTTCATTAATAAACTCAACATACTCAGGAAGAGCAAAAATACAACAAAGGCATCAATTTCAAATAATGTGGCAATCCAGTACCATTTCAACATACCACTAGTGAACATCTATTGCAGGCAAGGCACCCTGTTAGGCAATGAATAAGATGCAGCAGCCCTGCAGTCAAGGAAGGACATGAAATACACAAACCAACCAACCAGAGATGCGTTTGCTAAAATCAAAGCAACAACACAGACGCGCATATATGAAAACATTCAATCGATAGATCCTAAGTGCTGCAAAGTGAATCCTCAAATAATTAATACTGAATCAATGTATTTATTTATACATTAGATCATCATGAATTGGTATTTCTATACAATGAGATGCACCAACAGTTCTAGGCTTTCCAGCCAATCAGACGTATTTACTACATAAACCCAAAAGAATGGGCAGCACAAAAGAACTACATTTCCAGATGAAAAAAAAACTGCTTACTGATTCTGCAGCTTGTTTCCACAGACTGAACGAAGTGTAGCTGGTTTACACGGTAGCAGAGAGAATGAAACTAGAATAAAGGCTATCCGACGGATTACGGAGTAAAATCACAGTACTTCTGAAATCAGCTTCCATGGTTACACCTTTGGATCCACTAATCTCACTGCAAGGAATCTATTTGCAGGAATAATCAAAGAGGCTGTCAAAGATTTACATACTAACAAGTCCCTAAGTGTATATTCTACAGAAATGTGTGCTTCTGTTCACTTGAATACATGCCCAAGACTGGTTATAACAGCTTTATTTGCTAATAGCTAAAACCTATAGACAACCATCACCAGTAAAACAGGTACAGTATACATTCATACAATGGAATATAGTATATCAAAGCAAATAAGTTACCTAAGCTACATGTGTCAACACGGAGGAACTGTAAAACTAAACTGTTAAGTAAAATAAGTCAAGACACAAAATAATTCACACTATGATTCCACTGATACGAATTCCACAACAGAAAAACAAATGGTATTATTTATGGATACATACTTAGCAAGTAAAACTCACTATAAAGCAAAGGGAAGGACTGATTACTATAAAAGTCTGGACAGTGGTTCCTTGTGGGGAGAAGACGGGGATTGTGCTGTGGAGGGCCTTGTGAGACTCTGGAGCAGACAGAGGGCTCAGTTAATTCGTGCCTATCTCCTGACCACCAGCAATAGTGAGAGAATAAGTAAAAAGTTTACTGATCCCTGCATCTTTTGAAAGAAATTGGCGTGTGAAGCCAAATTCGAGTTAGGGATTTTTTATGCCCCAAATGGGGTCATTAAGTCCCATGTCATGCCCCCTCCAGGGATCAACTGCCCAGAACCACAAGCTGCTGTTTGAGCCCAGCAATCTCAATCTAGAGAAGGAGACCCACTGCTGGACGGCAGCTCTCAAACCCTTTGTGTTTAGTTAATTTCAGTATCATAATTTTAGTTAAAAATAAGCGCAGTCACGGGGCCGGCTGAGTGGCTCAGTTGGTTAAGAACTTGCCCAAGAGTGTGAGCTCTGAGCAACAGGGTCACCGGTTTGATTCCCACATAGGCTGGTGAGTTACGCCCCAAGCTGAGCTGCCAATAGCGGGCAGAATGGCTCAGCTGGTGAGAGTACATGCTCCTAACAAGACTGCCAGTTTGAAAGGTGGGCTATGCCCACCAGCAACTAAAGACTGAACTCAGCACCTTGAGCTGAGCTGCCACCAGGATGGCTCAGGGGATAGGGAGTGTGCTCTTAACAATAAGGCTGCTGGTTCGACTCCCGCATGGGATGATGGCTATGCCCACCCACTACTAATGGAACACAGCACCTTGAGCTGAACGGCATGACTGAACTTGGAGCTGAGCTTGCTTTTTACCCTGAACATCTAACACTGAAGGATAACAACGTGGCTGTTCCTCTTTCCCAATACTGTTCCCCTCACCCAACTCACCAATAAAATCTCTTAAAAAAAAAATAAAATAAGTGCAATCATGCCTTCCTGAAGTTACACTCAAATAACCTTGGTAGCATTTTCCATGTTCCCAAACCTGTACTTATTAAAAGACAATTCTTATTTTGTCATTTCTACAGATGGCAGCTCTCATTCATGACATCTTAAGTCTTCCTAATTTCATTCTTAAAGATAAAGTAAAATTTCTATTATTTTACAACTCATACTGGCTCATTTTCCAGAATCAGTATAGTTAAGTTATATGGGCCCAAACCATGTAGAGAAGTTACACGTGAAAATTTAGTTAGTGATACGTTTTTTTTTTCTTTTTAAAGATTGGGGGAGGAGAATAACGTTGGGGAATCGGGGAAGGGGAACAGACAAGTTGCTGTCCCTAGGTTCCTCAGTCTAGTTGTGGAGGACGTCGCTTCACTGGCCCATGTTGGTATTATCATTGCGCTCTTCCTGGGTGAGGCAGTCGCTCGCCGGCCATTGGGCAGCCTCTCACAGCGGCTCGCGCCAGCTGCTGGCCAGCCCCACTGCAGCCTGTCACGGTGACTCACAGCAGTCCAGCTCCAGATCGAACTGTTATTCACCATCTTAGCTGTAGAGGACGCAGTGTCACTGGCCTTCATGTAGGATCTGAACCAGGGCCCTGCTGCTCAGAGCTGGCATCCCAAGCCAACTTTTTTTTTTTTTTTTTTTTTTTTGAGGGCAGTATCACTGGTCCTCATATGTGAGATCCGAACCAGGGCTGCTGGCTTCCCAAGCCATCGCTCAATCACCGCGCCACTCGGCCGGCCCTCCCAAGCCAACTCTTAACCAATGCGTCACTCAGCCGGCCCTGTGATACGTTATTTTCATCAAAATTCTCATTGACTTTGAAGGATGAGAAATTGTGTTCCAGTATTTGGTGGTGTTCAAAGAAGAATCTTTAAAAAAAAAAATCAATGCCTGAATATTTCAGACTACTTTTCTTGTCAAAGGGGAAAAACACAACTGAACAATGGAGGACCTCACATCATCGCCATGGTCCAGGGATCAGTCTCAGCATTAAAGACTGACATCTGATACTATGTTTCTTAAATGCACATCTTCTAGCTCAAAATGTTTGATTTGAATCCACCGAGCTTTAACATCTAACCTCCAGTTAATAGAAGGAAATGCCAGGGAATAAAAGAATGAGCTAAATGTCATTATAAGGAAGCAACCTTACAAATTCAGAGGCTTGAACTTTCTACAGGACAACTGGCCTTGTTTTTGTTTTTTTTCCTTTTAAAAATAACATTTAAATACTTTTCATTCCATGGGAGACAATGTATGTGAGCAGTAAAACACCATATTGACATGATATTTTCATACAATTGTAATGAAAATATGATTAACTGCAGTTCATCATATAACTTAGTCACATCTTTTGTGACATTGCATCAATCTTTCTTGCTGGCCCAGTTTCTTCAACATGTCAATGGAAAAGGGAAACTGTAACTAAAGTAAATAACACTGAAGGGACAACACAAAATGCAACAAACAGAAGGCATGGCCTTGGACTGGATCGTGATTTACAAACCAAGAGTAAAGGACATTGGCTTCTGAGAATGGAATGTCTGGCTTCTGAGGATGGATGTTCTAATACAGGTATGTGTGGGGCCTGATATACATGCAATGGGATGAAGGAAAGCTATGGTGGAAGGAATTTTATTTTGAGACTGTCTCGACAGCAGGCATGAAATGCCCTTTTCAAAGTATACAGGGTTCTACTACTTTCATGAATGTGCACACTCCAGCGTTCAAGCCTGTGTTTTGATCTGACCGAGCCATTCACACACTCAATAGACATTTGATAAGCACGTAGCATGTGCCTGGCACACAAAAAGTCACACACACAAACACAAAAAAGGTACTGTAAACAAATTTTGAACTCTAGTTAATGATACACATCCTGAAGTTTTAAGAAGTAAAGTGTACTGAACACTTAGTCATAACAATGACAATGTCACCTTCCTTCGAGATGCATCAGAAAATCAGATGGGAGTGATGGAAAGCTCGATGCCTTGCCTGGAGCTGGTGGTCAGTTCTCAATACATGTTTGCTGAATTTATGAAAACCAAAACCAAAAAAGGTTAAACACAGTAGGTTCTAAATTTGTATTTGGAATCATGTTCTATAAGAGAAATTTGAAATGTGTTCCAGGCTAGAGTTTTTGATGCTCTGAGAAGTAGGCTACCTAGAGACAAACAGGATATGTTATGCCCAGACGCCATGGGAAGTAGCAAAGGCAAAAAACAACTCAGGGGTAGAAGTACAACTGGAAGTATTCATAAGGGGCGAAAAGAAGAAAGTAAGAGAAAGTGTGCACTTCTGTAAAAGAAGCGCTCATTAGCATAAATGTGAGCAGCTACATTGGTCATGTGGGCATAAACCCTGGGCTTGGAAATTAAGTGCAGAGTTCTAGATATACTATGTTTCTCTGCTGTCAAATGGGGGCAATATATGCCTTTCTTTTTTTTTTTTTTTAAGAGGGCAGTGTCACTGGCCCTCATATGTGGGATCCGAACCGGGGCCACTGGCGTTCCAAGCCAGCTCTTAACCACCGCGTCACTCGGCCAGCCCGACAATATGTGTCTTTCTACCTCACAGGGTTCTGAGCATGGAAATGTCCGTTTTGCAAATCCTACAGCATAATACAAATGTGAGGTATCCTCCTCATTCTATTAAGTGTAACTGACACAAGCCTGTCCCACTTTCCAAAATATACCCATCTCATCAAGACCACAGGGCAGATCATTATTGCTAGTGCTTTTCTTGGGCTTATCTAATTCCTTAATGATAATCTGAAATTTTCTCTTAAATCCTGGAGGTACATTACTTATAATCTAGAGCTTCTCTACTTGTTTTGAGCTCAATTAATTTGGCAAATAGCTATTGTTTCCAAGAATATGTTCTATTTTTCAAGTTAAGAAATATGAGTTTGAAAGAAAGTTAGCAGGTATTAGCAACAAAAAACAAAATTCTGGAGTCAAAAAAGTTTGGGAAACATTGGATCAAATAGATTTCTTTATTGTAAAACTTACAAACACTTTTGGTATACTAAAATACACTGCAAATCTCCAAGAGAGGGATGTTTCCTGGAATCACGTGACCATGGACTTTTAAAACATTCTGAGATACATTTCTTGGGGTTGATGCTCTAATGGCACACTTTGAGGGAAAGCTGCTGTAAACGCTTTGGAAAATTCTAAATAGATCTACATTTCAATTGAGGGCTCTGTTGATGGCAACCAAGTTACAAATAAAAAAAGAACACTTAGCCGTAATAATGACAATGTCAGAGGCTGTGTTCCAGGGAACGAAGCTGAGGGATCTACTGAGGGGAAAACATAGTGCTCACCTCTAGGTAAAATTATATCTCTGCAATTCAGGGCACAGAGCGGAATACCGCCCAGGGGGTTGGTTCAACAGTACATTCTGGTTGTACCTGTTGTGATCTTAACATGCTCCCCTTACATGACTGAGCAGATCAGCTTTGGGCCTGACCACAAGCATTAAGAGCCGTGGTAAGGCCCACATTCCCAGGTTAGGGCCTACTTTTTGCTCAGCATGCTTTGCTAGAGCCTCCTCCCTGGCTTCTTGGCTCACCATCACCTCAGCGATCCATTTTTACCAGGCTGCTTTTTCTTATGTCAGCTGCTGCCCTCCAATCTGACACCGTGATTACCTGTAACTATGGGATACGGAGACTCCCTAAATAGCTCAGTCCCTCACCACTTCTATTTCATAAAATAACTAGTTTTCTTGTTATTTTCACTATTCGGCTATTTTTTTTTTTTCATAGGTGACTGACAATGAGCCTTTGAAATATTTGGTAAAGCCAATGAAATAGAAGAGTCTGAAAGGTACAGAGCAAAACACAGAATTAGAGATGTTTTCTTATTAATTAAAACGCTAGTGAAAATGAGACTTGGTGGGACTTCCAAACTGGTATTCCTGGTAAAGCCTGTAGTCCCAGGTAATAACTGAGCTACATTCCAATTCCAGACCTTTGCCTAAACTGACAATCATGACTCCAGTGATCAGACATTAGGAGAAAAACAAAGCCATTTAACAGCGAGCCTTCCAAAATTGCCAATTTCTTGTGGATGAATTCTAAGTCATTAACAGTTTAGGGGTATGACAAGGTAGAGCAAGATTAATACCCACCACTGCCTCGATTAAAACTCTGTCTTAAAAACACCCAATTAGGGGCCGGCCGAGTGGCGCATTGGTTAAGATCTGGCTTGGGATGCCAGCGGCCCTGGTTCAGATCCCACATATAAGGGCCAGTGACACTGCCCTCTACAGCTAACAACAGCTCCACCTGGAGCTGGGCTGTGCGAGCCCCGGTGACGGTATAGGCTGCAGCCCCTGCTGCAGTGGGCTGTCATAGGCTACAGTGAGTGGCCGGCAGCCAGTGTGAGTGGCTGGCAGCCAGCTGAGCTGCCAATAGCCGCGGTGAGCAGCTGTCCAGAGGCCAGCGACTGATCTGCTTCACCCAGGAAGAGAGCAATGACGATACCAACACAGGCCAGTGAAGCAATGTCCTCCACAACTAGACGGAAGAACAAAAGGACAGCAACTTGTCTGTTCTCCTTCCCCGATTCCCCAACGCTGCTCCCCTCTCCCAATTCCCCAATAAAAAATCTGAAAAAAACCCACAAAACAAACAAACACACCCAATTAGGAGCACGACAATCAACATTTTTGTGCTTCTGAACCAGAATCTTCTTGCATTAGCCTATCTTGTACTATAATGGCAAATTAAGAGTAAACAGATCTATCAATTAGAATTAATGGTATTAAGTGATGTTAGCCTCTGTCTTGGATGAAAATAGCTAAATTAGTCCTATGGGAACTCAAGATATTTTGGATGCTTACTACATTATACCCAAGAGAAAATTCTGGGGCATAAATTGTTCCACAAGAAAAGCCGTATTTTTAATGATACCTGGGAAGTACACATTGGAATTTTAAAGATCTTCAAGAAGTCGGAGGAAAAGCAAGAAGTGACAATAATATGACAGTTTGTGAAGTATCGAGCTGATTAACACTGGGCAAATCACAGCCTCTTGGGGTGTCTGTTCCCTTATCTATAAAATAGGGATCATAACATCTAATTTACGTTAGAATTGTGATTGTGAAATTAGATAATATATGAAAATATATTAATCTATAAAGCACAGAAATGATATGACTAGGCAATTTCAAGGTAAAGTGGTACCGCAAGGGGAACAGGATGAGAGTCAACTTTATGTCAAAGGAACTTGAGATTATTCCATCATTCTCATTCTCTTCTCATTTTAAGCACTGAAATAGCCAATAATTCATATTCTTCATATAATCCCAGTTTCCACCACAGTTTAATACCAACTACAACTCAGCTGGATGTGCGGAAAACAACTTCTTGTAGACCCACATCTTTGTCAGGCCACCGCATAGAGAGCTCCTATTAATCCTAATAATCCCATCCACCTCATTCCGGCCAAGGGCTGGGAAGCTGCTTCAGTGACAGGGCCTTCCTTCCACAGGCATGAAGCAGCCCTGAGCCTCAGTGCATTTCCTTGTGAATAGGTGCTTTAAAATTATCTTCTACTGTTTTTGCCCTTTTTCTTTTTTCCTTTAAAATATTTTATTACTTATAAAACATAATAGGGCAGGCGGCCAGTTAGCTCAGTTGGTTAGAGCACGGTGCTTGTAACACCAACGTTGCCGGTTTGATCCCCACATGGGCCAGTGTGCTGCACCCTCCACAACTAGACTGAAAACTGACTTGACTTGGAGCTGATGGGTCCTGGAAAAATACACTGTTCCCCAATAAAGTTAAAAACAAACAAAACCAAAACCATAATAGTAGTAATAAAACTGTATGAATTACAGCAAACTATATATTACAAAACACTATTTTTGATGTCATACTTTATATAATAATCAATAAATAATAACACTACTAATATAACTTGACTGATCATACCATTTTCCTGGCTCACTTTAATGAAAACCATTTTATTATGTTGTTGTGGACTGGCCCTCATATGTGGAATGTGAACCAGGGCCCTGCTGCTCAGAGCCAGCATCCCAAGCCAGTTCTTAACCAGCGCACCACTCGGCGGGCCCCTCATGACCTTATTTAAATCTAATTACCTCCCAAAGGCCCCACCTCCAAATATCATCCATTGGGGGTTAGAGCTTCTACACATGAGTTCTTTGAGTGGGGGGAAATTCAGTCCATAGCACATGTTATCTCCCATGCTCTTCTCCACTTCTAACCCATTGTTCTGAACGATGCATCTTTTTTTTTTGAGGGCAGTGTCACTGGCCCTCATATGTGGGACCCAAACCGGAGCCACTGGCTTCCGGAGCCACTGGCTTCCGAAGCCAGCGCTTAAGCACCACACCACTCGGCCGGCCCAACGATGCATCTTTTTAAATGCATTAAAAAAAAATTACAGGAAAAAAATTTAAGCATACAGAAAAGTAGAGAAAATACTACATGAATACTTATATTTCTATCATATAGAAGTACTAAGTGTTAATGTTTTGCTTTCTTTACTTTGTCAGTTATTTTCTACAGTATATAAAATAAATCACATACATTAGGATATTCATCTCTATGAATCCATATTGGTATGCATTTCCATATGAATTTTGGAACAGATTGATAAAGTAGACTTGTCAATTTCTACAGAAAATACTTCAATATGAAGCTCTAAAAGAGGGACGTTTCCTACATACCACACAATACCATTTCATATCTATAAAAATGAAAAATAATTCCTTAATATCATTTGCTACACAGTATATATATTCAAACACCAATTATACTGTTGTAGCTTACTTTAATAGTTTTATTGATATATAACTGATATACAATAAACTGTATATATTTAAAGTGTACATCTAGTAAGTTTTGACAAAAGTATATATCCACGGAACAACCACCATAATGAAGATAATAAACGTATCATTCCCCAAAGTGTCCCCATACTTTTTTGAAGTCCCTTTCACTCACCCTGCCCTCTCCCCTCCAACTACTGATCGGCTTTCTGTCCCTTTAGAGTACGATGTATTTTTTAGTGTTTTATATGAATGGAATTATACATGTTCTTTTTTGTCCAGCTTCTCCCACCTAGAATAATTACTTTTTAGATTCATCCATCACGAGAACTTTTCCTTTTTTATTACTGAACAGTATTCCATTGTATACCACACTTTGTTCAGCTGTTCACCTGCTGATGGAAATTTGGGTTGTTTCCAGGTTTTGGCTGCTACCAAACAAACCTGGGGTTTTTCCACTTCATCTAAGTTGTCAAATTTATTAGCATAAAGTTGTTCATACTATCCCCTTATCCTTTTTTTTTAATAAATCAAGCAACCATTTTTTTTTTTAAAGATTTTTATTGGGGAATTGGGGGAGGGGAACAGACAAGTTGCTGTCTTGTTGCTGTCTTTTTGTTCTTCCGTCTAGTTGCGGAGGACGTTGCTTCACTGGCCCATGTTGGTATCACCATTGCGCTCTTCCCAGATGAGGCAGATCGGTCGCCGGCCTCTGGATGGTCGCTCACCGCGCCTATTGGCAGCTCACGCTGGCTGCCGGCCACTCACTGTAGCCCATGGCAGCCCACTGCAGCAGGGGCTGCAGCCCACACCATCGGGGCTCACAAAGCCCAGCTCCAGGTGGAGCTGTTAGCTGCAGAGGGCAGGGTCACTGGCCCTCATATGTGGGATCCGAACCGGGGCTGCTGGTATCCCAAAACCAGCTCTTAATCACTTGGCCAGCCCTTATTATCCTTTTAATGTCTGTAGAATCTGTAGTGATGTCACCTCTCCCACTCCTGACACTGGTGGTTTGTGTTTTCTCTCTTATTTCCCTAATCAGTCCAGCTAGAGGTTTATGAATTTTATTGATCTCAAAGAACCAGCTTTGGGTTTTACTGGTTTTTATCTACTGTTTTCCATGTCACTGACTTCTACTTTAGACTTCATTTTTTTTTTTCTGTTTACTCTGGGTTTCACATGCTCTTCTTTTTCTAGTTTCTTCAGTTGGAAGACAAGGTCAACGATTTTAAACTTTTTCCTTTTCTAATATAGGCTATAGTGCCTTAAATTTCCCCAAGTAGTGCTTTAGTAACATCCCACCAATTCCGGTACGTTGTGTATTCATTTTCATTCAGTTCCTTCAGTTCCAACACCTTTCTAATTTCCACGTTGATTTATTCTTTGATCCACAGTTCTCAGAAGTGTACCATTTACTTTCCAAATGTTTTGAATTTCCCAGATCATTCTGTTAATGATTTTGAATTTAATTCCACTGTGGTCGGAAAAACATACTTTGCAGGAGTTGAATCCTTATAAATTTATTGCGACATGTTATGGCCCATAATATGCTCTTTCTGTAAAATGTGTACTTGAAAATAATGTACATTCTGCTACTGTTAGATTGAATGGTCCACCAGGTCGAGTTCTAATTCGGTTAAATTGGTTGATAGTTGGTTCTAGTCTTCTATATCCTTTCTTTTTTCCCGTTTACTTTATCATTTATTAAGAGAGATGTATTGAATTATGAATTTATCTACAGTTGCCTGCAGTTCTATCACTTTTGCTCCATTTATTTTGAAACCCTTATTAACAAAGGCATACACGTAGGATTGTTTCAGCTTCTTGACTCTCTTCATTATTATGAAAAGACTTTCTCTATTGCTGTTAATATTCTTCACTCTAAAATGTTCTTTATTTGATATTAGTGTTGCCACTCCAACTTTTTTTGATGAACGTTGACATGTTATAATTTTTCCATCCTTTTATTTTCAACTTTGTTTTATTTTATTTTTTAAGAAGGCAGTGTCACTGGCCCTCAGATGTGAGATCCAAGCCAGCTCTTAACCACCGCGCCACTCAGCCGGCCCTATTTTGAACTTTAAATCTCTTGCATTTTTATCTGATCAGTCTGTTTTTTAACTGGTGGTGTTTTGACCATACACATTTAATGTGCTTTATTCTTAAATTTAGGTTTGAGTCTATCATCTTGTATTTACTTTCTATTTGAGCCATCTGTTCTTCATTTTCTTTTTCTGCTTTCTAAAAAATTAATGAAGCATTTTTGATTCCACTTTATCTTGTTTGTTGGCTAATTAGCTACAATTCTTTGTTTTGTTATTTTAGTGGTTGCTTTCGGGTGTATAGTATTCCTCTTTAATTTATCACAGTCCATCATCAAGTGATATCATACGACTTCATACACAATATAAGAATTTTTGTAACAGCATCCTTCCATTTCTCCTCTTCTCGCTTTTAGGCTATTGTTATTATGCATTTTATTTTTATAAATGTTATAGATCTCATAATACACTGTCATTATTTTATTATTATTATTATTATTTTTTCTTTTTCTTTTTTTTATTACTTTCAAGTGTACAACATAATGCAATAGTTACACTCTTTACCCCCCAAAGTGACAACCCCCCACCCCCAGTTCATCACCCTGCCGATATCATACATATCTATTACAATTCCTTTGACTCCTTTCCACAGTATACTCCACATCCCGTGACCATCCACATATTCAGTTACAGTTGGCATACAATACTATACAACATCAGCTTCAGGTGTACAGAGCAGTGATCAAGCCTCGACTCCATCCATGAAGTGGTCTCCCTAACAAGACATGTGACTATCTGACACGCCACAAAATTTTTACATTATTATATTCCCCAAACTCTGTTTCATATCCCTGTGGCAATATTGTAGTTGTCTATTTATGCTGTCTAATCCCTTCCCCTTCTCCCCCCATCCTCACCCCCCTCACAACTAGCAAGCCTCAGTTTTTCCTCTACATCTACGAGTCTGTTTACTTTGATGGTTCACTCAGCTCTTCAGACTCCACACACAAGTGAGATCACATGGTACCTGTCCTTCTCCAACTAACTTTTTTCACACAACATAATAGTCTCTTCACAACATTATCAATTACATTCCCAGAACTGCCCCCATATCCCTGCAGCAACATTGTAGTCCCACCTACACTGTCCAAAACCTTCCCCCTCTCCCTCTTCCCCACTCCCTCCCAGCCAGCAACCATCAGTTTTTCCTTTATATCTGGCTTGATATGACTTCAATCTTCTTAAATTTACTGAGACTTGTTTTGTGGCCTAACTTGGTCTATCTTGGAAAATGTCCCATGTGTGCTTAAGAATGTATATTCTGTTTTTTTCAGGGTGAAATGCTCTAAAAATATCAACGCAGTCCAGCTGGTCTAAAGTATCATTTAAGGCCCCTCTTTCTGTGTTGATTTTCTGTCTAAAGGGTCTGTCCATTGTTGACAATGGTGTTGAAGTCCCCTACTCTGATAGTGTTACTGTTGATCTCTGTCTTTATGTCTGTCAAAATCTGTTATATGTAATTAGGAGTTCCTATGTTGGGTGCATAGATGTTTATTAGGGTTATAATGCCCTTCTTTGTCTTTTATTGTAGTCATTTTAAAGGCTATTTTGTCCAAAATAAGTATTGGTACTCTAGCTTTTTTTTTTCTCATTTCCATTTGCATGAAATATCTTATTCCATCTGTAAACAGCATATACATGTGTCCTATTTTCTTATCCACTCAGCCATTCTCTGTCTTTTGATTGGAGCATTTAGCCCATTCACATTTAAAATGATTATTGATAGGTGCATATGTATTGCCATTTTGTTATTTGTATTCCTGGTCTCCCTGGGTTAGCTTGTTTACCTTTCTTGTGTTTAAAAAAGCCCTCTTAACATTTCTTTCAATGCTGGCTTGGTGGTAATGAATTCCTTAAGCTTATTCTTTTCTGAGAAGCTCTTTATTTCCCCTTCAATTTTAAGTGATAGCCGTGCTGGGTAGAGCAATCTTGGTTGTAGGCCTTTATTTTGTGTCACTTTGAGTATCTCCTGCCACTCCCTTCTGGCCTGCAGAGTTTCTGTAGACAAGTCAGCTGTTAGTCTAACAGGAGTTCCTTTGTATGTAATCTACTGTTTTTCTCTTGCAGCCTCTATGATTCTGTCTCTGTCTTTAACCTTTGCCATTTTAACATGAAATGTCTTGGTGTGGCCCTGTTTGGGTTCAGCTTGTTTGGAACCCTCTGCACTTCCTGGGCATGTACGTTGATTTCCTTCACCAGGATAGGGAAGTTTTCAGTCATTATTTTTTGAAGTATATTTTCGATCCCTTGCTTCTTCTCTTCTCCTTCTGGTATTTCTATGAGTCGAAGGTGGTTGTGTTTCACCTTGTCCCAAACGGCTCTTAAACTATTTTCATTGTTTTTTATTCTTTGGTCTTTTTGTTATGCCAACTGGGTGATTTCTGCTATTTTATCTTCCAAATCGCTGATCCGCTCCTCTGCTTCATCTGCTCTACTGGTGATTCCTTCGAGTGTGTTCTTCATTTCAGTTATTGTATTCTTTAGTTCTAACAGGTTGTTTTTTATGGTTTCCTTATTCTTCTTTATGTCCTCGCTAAGTTCCTTAAACATTCTTATCATCAGTGTTCTAAACTCTGTCTCTGAAAGGTTGGATCCCTCTGTTTCATTTAGTTCCATTTCTAGAGGTTTCTTCTGATCTTTTACTTGTGACATGTTTCTTTGTTTCCCCATTCTGGCTGTCGCTTTGGGATTGCTTTGATGTATTAGATAGATCACCAGGAGAGCCCTGGCTGGATCACATAGGCACACAGCTCACGGTAAACTCCCAGGAAAACTCCCAGTCTCAGCCTATCCCTATCAGCCACTCGCAGATCAGGCCGAGCAGCCCAACAACCAATCACCAGTTTGGCGACTCTGCAAGTGCAGTGCGGACAGCGGGGACCCGAGGCGGCTTGCACACTCCCGCGTCTCAGTGAGCAGCCTGCTGGAGCTGGAGCACGCCCACCAGGCGTTTCCCTGGCAACACAGCACAAGCCGTGCTGAGGGTGGGGATCCAAGGCAGCATGCGCGCGCGCACGCACACATGCACTTCTGCGCCAATTCCACCAGACCAATGAGGTCTCGGACCTGATCCTCCGTGGGCAGGCCCAAACCCGTCAAAATGGCGTCCTCCCTACACCACTCGCGTGCAGGCTCCACACCACGGGAACAATAGTCCAAAAACTTCCAGCCTTTGCACCAAAGGTGCTCAGCTCAGTCCGTCCCCGCAGGCTCCCGGGCCCGGCTCACACAGCCACTCCCTCCACCAGGAACCAGGTAAGAGCTCATCGGGGAACAAGCCCGGGCGCCGGCCCCACTGATTCTCCAGCCGCTCTTAGCCTCACCGAGCTGAGCAAAGAGAGTCCTCACTAATTTACTGTTGACTATCTTAGAACTCCTCTTCCCAGCAAAGGAACTCTGGGCTGGTGAGCTTGGTGTGCGGCCGGAGGGTCTCTCCCCCAACTAGACAAGCTTCCCATGGCTGGGGCTTCCCTCACGGGGCTCGCCGTCTCTCGTCTCCGCCCGTCCTACTAGACCCGATGCGGCCTCCTCTTTAAGTTCTTTGTTTAGTGGTTCTGTTCCTCCAGTGTTCCGGGGACCTCCAGGGTTGAATGCGGTATAATTTGTTTGTAATTCTGGTGTGATCCTGGGCGGTAGTTAGCACAGTGTCTGTCTATTGCGCCATTTTACTGGAAGTCCCTATTATTATTTTTTAAGATTTTCTTGGGGAATTGGGGGAGGGGAACAGCGTTGGGGAATCGGGGAAGGGGAACAGACAAGTTGCCGTCGTTTTGTTCTTCAGTCTAGTTGTGGAGGACGTCGCTTCACTAGCCCATGTTGGTATTATCATTGCACTCTTCCCACCCAGGGGAGGCAGTTGCTCACCGGCCATTGGACGGCCGCTCACAGCGGCTCACGGGAGCTCCTGAAAGCGCATGCCTGCTTCCAGCCAGCCCCACTGCAGCCTATGTCATCGCCAGTGACTCGTGGCAGCCCAGCTCCAGGTGGAGTTGTTGTTCACAATCTTAGCTGTAAAGGGCACAGTGTCACTGGCCCTCATTTGGGATCCAAGCCGGGGCCCTCCTGCTCAGAGTTGGCGTCCGAAGTCAACTCCTAACCACTGTGCCACTTGGCCAGCGCCACTATCATTATTTTTGTTTAAAGAGTCAATTATCATTTAAAGAGGTTTAGATAATAAGAAAAAAATATATTTATCTACGTAGTTCCCATGTGTTCTAGTGTTTTTCATTCCTTTGTATAGATCCAGATTTCCATCTGGTATCATTTTCTTTGTGCATGAAAGACTTAACATTTCTTGTAGTGTGGGTCTGCTGATGAATCATTTCAGCTTTTGTATATCTGAAAACGTCTCTATTTCACCTTCATTTTTAAAATATATTTTTACTGGGTGAAGAATTCTAGGTTGATAAGCGTTTTTTCTTCAGTTTTTTAAAGACACTGCTCAATTACATTCCTGCCTGCATTATATTTTTATGAGAAATCTGATGTAATTCATGTCTTTGTTCCTCTTTACACAGTGTGTCTTTTTCTCTGGCTGTTTTTAAGGATTTCTCTTTGTTACTGGGTTTGAGCAATTTGATTATCATGTGCTTTGGTGTATGTAGCGGTTGGGTCCAATCAGGAGACAGTAATCACACAGTACAACAAAAAAAGAAATTTAAAGGATCAGTAACTATGAAAAGAGTAGCTAAAGGAAATAAGGAAACTCTATATGGTACCTTATAGCTGAAGGAGAGTACCCATAAAGGACATATTTGGAAGGGTTCAGACCTCACTGGGAGAAGGCATGGTTTAGCCCACGAGACAGAAGTTTGCTGGTTTGGCCAGGCCAGAGGTGGCCTGGAGTTCCCAGGTAAACTACCCGTCAGAGTGTAGGTGGGAGAGCAAGTAATTGGCAACCAATGATATGCAGTAGGCAGTCCAAGTGTTGGTGGGGGCAGGAGGCCATCAGAACCCAGGGTCACATGGAAGCTCCAGTTGATATGTTGAAGGAGCTGAAGAAGGGACAAGGATACAAACGCTGCAGAGAGACCATGCTCTGGGGAAGGCTCCACTAGATGTCCTCATACCCACAACTCCGACCCCCAACTCCGACCCCCAACGTCCACCGGAAACAGCAGGAGAACTTTTTTCTCCTATAATATCCCTCTAGAGCCAACACCCTATACTAAAAATGCTTAAAGTCATGCTCACTTTAAAGAAGAAATACTCGAAGAATTCCTTTGCTCATCTCAGAGAATATATTGAAAGGTAAATTTGGAGCTGAATGGCAATAAATTGATAACAGTGTAGTTTTATTCACACATCTCTTGTGTTTGGGGTTCATTGAGCTTCTTGGGTTCTGTGGGTTTATACTTTTCATCCAGTTTGGATAATTTTCAGCCATTATTTCTTTAACAAAATTTTCTGTACACCCCGTCTCTATTGGACTCCAATTATACATATATTAGGCCCCTTGAAATTATCCTACAGCTTAGCTATGCTCTTTTTTTTCTTTCTGAATTTCACTGTGGATTATTTCTATTGTTATGCCTTCAAATTCCCTAATCTTTCCCTCTAGCAATATCTAATCTGCCATTATCGTATCCAGTGTATTTTTCATCTCAGACATTGCCATTTTCATTTATAGAAGTTCTATTTGGGTCTGTTTTATACATTTCATGTCTCCACTTAACTTCTGAACATACAGAGTACAAGTTATAATCACTCTCAAGTTCATTTTTGCTAATTCTAATATCTGTGTCAGTTTTGCGTCAGTTTCCATTGATGGATTATTCTCCTTAGTATGGATCATGTTTTCTTGCCTTTTTGCGTGCCTGATAATCTTTGATTGGAAGCCAGACGTAAATTTTACCTTGTAAGATATTGGATATTTCTTGTTCCCATAAATCTTCTTGAGCTTTGTGCTGGGATACAGCCAAGGTACTTGAACATGGTTTGATCCTTTGGAATCTTGCCTTTAAGGTCTGTTAGGCAGGTCCAGAATCGTGCTCAGTCTAGAACTAATTATTCCCTCCTACTAAGGCAAAACCTACCCACATATTCTGTCCAATGCCTCACAAATTATGAAAATTTCCTGGCTAGCTGGGAGTAACAGTGTATGTTGCTATTACTGTGAGCCCTGGACACCATTCCTTCTAATCTCTTCAAGTCCCCAATCTTGAGTAGTTTGCTCACATGCTTGTGTTGATCAGTCTCTGCTGAGTACTCAAGGGAGGCCTGCAAGGTCTCTGCAGTTCTCTCCATGTAGCTCTCATCTTTCTGGTACTCTGCTCTGTCCTATGAATGGTAGTTGTGCTGGTCTCCCCAGATGCACAGCCTCTCAGGAACTGAACCCACAATATCTGAGCTATGCCTGTATATCCTTACATCTACAAATATCAACTGACAGTCTCATGTAAAGAAGAGCATACCTCATCACCTAGAGTTATTCAGTTACCTTAAAAAAAAACACAAGTTGCTCCTGGAAAAATGCTCAGTTATTTCTTTTATCAATATTTAGAGTAAGGAGTTGATATCAGATTAATTTTTAATGTTGACAGTTGGAGAGGGGTGAACTTTCTTTTTTCTGAGTATTAATATGCACTCATGGATTTTTATATATTCATGTATATAAATCAATTGCAGTCGTTTTTCTCCCTAATGCTCCAGCTGCCCCAACTTTAGCCAGTGGGAGGCCCTTCAACTGACTTCTGTGTCCTGTTGACACAATTCCATTAGATCTCTTGTTTTAAAGTGTAATTATTGTATTAGATTTTGAAAGCTTTCTTCCTTCTAGCATAAGAGGATGTCTCAGGCTCACCCTGTCAAGTTCCTACTCCAGACTTGGTTCCTCTCAGTGGGGAATGATATTTAGAAAGTAAAACCTGGGCATTAGGAGTGCTCATTACTGCTAGTATTTCACTGCTTCTAGGCCCTTTGCAGACAGAGCTAGGAAAAAAAAAAATACGATGAACTGCACTTTTCTGACATGTTCTGATTTTGGCTTGTCTATCCATCCTAAGCTGTTTGACCTCCAATTCCTTGCCTGGTTATTCTTTACAGCTGTCCCTCATACCTATTCTCTTGCTTACATCGAACTTGCTATAACTACTGAAGCATTTCTTGCTAAATACCATGTGCTACCATTTCAGTTTCTGGGTTGTATGACATTGCATGACTTTGACCATGAATCTCATTAAACAAAAATGGGGATGCTATTAAAATAATCTGTAGCAACACTTACTTGCTGAGCACTGCTATAAATGCCACATCTGTTAATTATTTACCTATGAGATCAACCAGTCTGATTTTTTTTAAAAAGGTATCAAATTTTCTATTTTCTATACATCATCAAATGTTATAACCTTCTGGGCATAGGGCACTATGACTGGCACCAGAGATACAAATGAGTCTAGGACAGTCTGTAACTTCATAGTCCCTGACTTTAATGGCTGGTGAGATATAGCATGAGTAGTAAGTAATACAAATACAGTTGCTATTTACTAAGCCAGGAGTATGCTAAGGACTTTATATTCTATAGGACTTTGTAAGTCTAAAATCCTCACAAGCCTGCAAGGTGTATGATTCTGTTCTGATTTTTACTAATCCCTATTTTTCCAGATGAGGACAATGTGCAATTGCAAACTCTCTGAACCTCAACCAACACAGCCAGTCATCAACAGAGTCAGAATAAACCCAGATTCATCTAGTACCAATACCTGAATGCGTTTCACTATGCCATACTGCCTCCTAGAATGAGTGATGACAGATTAAATATGTCCTGATTTCAGCAAGGAGTAAGGCTTTTGCTTTCATTCCATAAACCCTCTTTTTGGACACTGACATTTCGGTGGAAGAAAGTCTGACCTGTGAGGTTCATCAGTGGCTAGGTGTCATTCTAACAGCAGATCCCAGAGACTCGCTTTTGTTAATCTCTTTACTGACAAAGGAATTAAGATAAAGGCATACTGAGTGGCGCGGTGGTTAAGCGCTGGCTTGGGAGGCCAGCGGCCCTGGTTCGGGTCCCACATGAGGGCCGGTGACACTGCCCTCAAAAAAAAAAAAAAAAAAAGATAAAGGCATACCTGGAAGATATTGCAGGGTCGGTTGCAGACCAGCCCATAAAGCGAGTTATAATCTTTTTTGCTGGTGGAGGGTTGTGCCTTCAATTTGTAAAAAACACGCAACATCCATGAAACGCAAGAAAACAGAGTACAATAAAAAGATGTGTTTATACTTGTGACATTGGCTGCTGATACTCAAGTTAGGTAAGAAGAGCTGTCACCAATCCTGGTTTCATATTATAAAAGTAATTCTCATCCTTGGCCACACGCTTTTAAAATTCTTGATGCCCAGGTCACATTCCGGTGCAGCTGAATCAGAATCTCTGGGGGTGGGACCCAGGCATTTGCATTCAGCATGAAATCTGCTCAGGTAACTCTACTGTGCAATCAGGGATGAGCATTACAGCTTTAGAATACAGGAATAACATTTGTTAAGTGACACTGACAAACCGGGGAAGGGGGGAAGGGGAGAGGAGAAGAGGGTTCCTAATCCAACAAAGATGAAACCAAAGGGAATGGGTAAATACAAAGAGATATTTGAAGTCAGCAAGAATTAAGTATGGAAAAAGGTGCTTCCAAGAATGCATCCATAGTCTCCATTCCAAGGTAGTTTGAGTAGAGACTGTTATTAATTTAGTCTGATTCAGCTAGGTTAGAATCCTCACCTGTGTGTCTCCAAAGCCTCTGCTCTTCCTACTAAGTCACTGAGCCCTAGTAGTGTAACAGCTGTCAATAATTGAGCACCTATTTATGGGCCGAATGCTTGAGGTAGGTCTCTATGTGACATATGATACAAAAAGGACACCAGATAGTTTATATTTGTTTCTAAACAAGTCATCTGGACCAGTAGCTCCAACCACAGATCCTTGGGGGACACTGGATGGCTGTAAGAGTGCACACAAAGCAATGCCTGTAGCATGAATACATCATGTCATTAAATGCTGTTGTGATTACAGAACACAGGCATACCAATAAAGTGCTTCGCTTTACTGCACTTCACAGATGTTGCACTTTTTACAAACTGAAGGCAAGACCCTCCAGCAAGGTCAGGCTCACTTTGTTGCAGTGGTCTGAAACCAAACCTGCAATATCTCCGAGCTATGTCTGAATAAATCCTTCTGAAAGTATTACTAAATCCCTAATAATGTGTCATTTTTATGCTTTTCATCAATATTCAGATGCTAAATGACATCTATATCAGACGAGAGTCTACACTTCTTTTAACATTAAAAAGGGGTCCTCTTGTGGAGAAACTGGAGCCCTCATATATTTGTTGGTGGGAATGTAAAACGGCAGAAACCTCTCTGAAAGCAGGTTTGGTAGTTTCTTAAAAAGTTCCAGAGATGGGCTGGATGAGTGGCACGGTGGTTAAGAGCTGGCTTGGGATGCCAGCGGCCCCGGTTCAGGTCCCACATATGAGGGCCAGTGATACCGCCCTCAAAATAAATAAATAAATAAATAAATAAATAAATAAATTAATTAATTAATTTTAAAAAAGGCACTATTAAAAAAAAGTTCCAGAGATATACCATACAGCAATTCCACTCCTAGGTATTTACTCAGGATAAATGAAACATGTCCACAAAAACTGTACAGGAATCAAGTTACTGTTCATAGCAGCACTACTGATAACAGGGGAAACTAGAAACAACCCAACTGGTGAATGGAGAACAAAATGCATATGACCACACAATGAAATACTATTCAACTAGCTATTGATGTGCTACAACATAAGTGAACCTCGTAAACATTATGCTAAGTGAAAGAAACCAGACACAAAAACTATGTTGTCTAATTCCGTTTATATGAAATATCCAGAGAAGGTACATCAATACAGACAGAAAGCAGATGGATGTTTTCCTGGGGCTGAGGGTGGGGATGGGAGTGGGCACTGACTGCAAAAAGACACAAGGGAACTTTTTTTGGGAGGGATTATGAAAATGTTCTAAAACTGGATTACAGTGATGTTTGCAACACTATACATTTATTAAAAATAACTGAACTGGGCCGGCCAAATGGCTCAGTTGGTTAAGAGTTGGCTTAGAGTGCGTGCTCTGAGCAACAGGGCCACCAGTTCGATTCCCACATGGGCCAGTGAATGCTGTGCCCGAGCTGAGCTGTTGCCAAGCTGCCAGGATGGCTCAACTGGTGTAACAAGATTGCCTGTTCAATGGTGGACTATGCCCACCCGCAACTAAGACTGAACTCGTTACCTTGAGCTGAGCTGCGGCCCTGATGGCTCAAAGGATAGGGCGTGTGCTCTTAACAACAAGGCTGCTAGTTTGACTCCCGAATGGGATGGTGGCTACCGCTAACCCGCAACTAAGATTGAACACAGCACCTTGTGCTTAGAGGCCACGAGCTGCCGATGGGAACCCAGATGGTGACTGGGGCCCTCCAAAATGAAGATTAAAGAACAACTTGGCTGGTCCCCTCCCCCAATTCCCTAACACTGTTCCCCTCCCCCAATTCCCCAATAAAATCTTTAAAACAAAATAACTGAACTGTATACTTATAATGGGTGCATTTTATAAAGTATAAATTATACCTCACTAAAGCTATTCAAAAATATTGTAGAAGGTCATTGGAATATATATATATATATATATATTTTTTTTTTTTTTTTTTTTTGAGGGCAGTGTCACTGACCCTCACATGTGGGACCCGAACCAGGGCCGCTGGCCTCCGAAGCCAGCGTCCAACCACCGCGCCACTTGGCCAGCCCTGGATTATATTTTTTAAAGGGGAGGATCCTCATACTGAGAGACTGGAAACCAGCGATATAAGCAAAGGTGAAGGAATTCAGGCAGAATGAGTGTACGTTTGATGACCATTTTGCAATATATATACGAACAGCGAATCATTACATCGTACTACACCTAAAGCTACTGTTATGTCAATCACCTTTCAATAACTTTTAAAAAGTTAATACACATTTCCTAAAAAAGGAGTGTACGTTAAAGGAGATAAAATATTAGTTCTTTGGGTGGGTAAAATCTTTTAGTAAACAGTCAAATTTGCTACACTTGAACCACAGAACTAAGTAATATGAGCATATATGCTTGACTTGTGAATGGAGTTCTAATACTTACTGAGCACCTACGTTTCAGAGAATGTGCTCAGCCGTCTGTAGGAGGTATCTCGAGTGCACTGCCCTTGCTTTAACAGAGTCAAGTACCTGAATTAACCATAATTAACAGTTGGTGTAAGTGACCAAAAGAAAAAAAAGGTATGAAAGTGCTCTTTGTGGTCAGTAGAAGGAAAGATGAACACTAGTGGGGGAAGAACAGCGAAGACCTCAAGAAGGAAGTGGCAACTCAGCGTGGGAAAAACTCCAACAGGTGCAATGGGAGGAGCCCATGTGAGCTGGGAAAGCACAGGGCCTTCTCAGGAAACAGGCTCATGTGTTTGAAGTGAAGGCCACAGATAGAAAGGCAGGGGGAGACAAGGCTGGAAACATGTGCTAGGTCAAAGTGGGGCAGGGCTTTGACTGGCAGGCCAAGGAGTCTCAATGTTATTTGGTGGGCCAAGGGGAGTCCCCTGAAGGCAAGGAGTTGTTCAGAGCTTCCACAGAGGAAGGTAATCTGACAATGGGGAAAAAACTGGGGAAGGGCAGAGATATGTGGGGGATTACCGCACAAAGTTCGGAGAGTTTCCACAAGGGAGGGGGCAGTAAGTAGAGAAAGAAGCAGCCAGACTCTGATTCTCTGGTCCTAGGAAGCAGGGGAGCATCATCTTGACTGACATGTCATCCCTTGAGGGTTTCTGCTTTGTCACTTTCCTGGACTCTCATGAGATTTGTCTTGTCTCTCGGACAGTTAAAATCCATAACTGACACCTTTAGCAGTCTGTATTTCAGAAGATACATTTTTATTCATTTTGTTTTTTCCCAAATAAAAAGATTCTATTTGGCAAATAAATTTATTTCATTTTAGGAAAGTGCTATCACCTGCAAGGGATGCCTTTTTAATTCCAATTCTGCCAGTTTTCTTTTTTTGTTTTATTTCTTAAAGATTTTATTGGGGAATTGGGGAAGGGAACAGTGTTGTGGAATTGGGGGAGGGGAACATTGCGTTTTTCCAGGACCCATCAGCTCCAAGTCAAGTTGTTGTCCTTCAGTCTTAGTTGTGGAGGGCGCAGCTCAGCTCCAAATCCAGTCGCCGCTTTCAATCTAGTCCAGCTGAGCCATCAGGCCATTCACTGGCAGCTCAGTTCGGGCGCAGCTCCCTGGTCCACGTGGGAATCAAACCAGCAATCCTGTTGTTCAGAGCTCGCACTCTAAGCAACTGAGCCACCCGGCTGGCTTCAAATTCTGCCAGTTTTTAAACAGATGTTAATTTTGAAAGTCTGCCCTCAATCTCATGCTATGTTCAATTTCGATCTGGTTTCTGAGGAAGAAGTCAAATATTTACGTACACTGCAAGCCTCTGAGTTAACTTGAAATAAAAATTGATATGCTCTTCACCAAGCTCCTGTTAAACACTGAAGTTCCTCTTTAATATATGTCTATCTGCCAGCTTTTAAAGTAAACAGACTGCAGAAAACAAAATATTACTGTTGAAGTAAACAGAATTCTTTTTACTGCAAAGATTTTAAACTCTGTTTTTCACAGGCTGTTTATACCATACATTTGTATAAAACCATAGCTTTACTTGCTCTGTGACCTTACATGAGTCACATCCTCTTAGAGCCTTAGATGTTTTCTCAACTCTGAGATCAAAGGGTCAGACTAGGTGAGAGCTAAGGAACATGGGTTAGGCTTGACTTTCAAAAACTGTAAGATGAAGGGGTTCTCACCATCTTAAAACATGATGCTAGAAATCTGAAGTCTAATTAGTAATTACCTACTCTTTCAGTTTTCAGAACAAATCAATAAGCCTTTTCTGGATCACTGCTATGTGCCTGGCACTATTCGAAGCACTGTTGGGGATGAAAACCAGTTAAAGACACGGTCCCTGCCTTCATGTTGTCTAAAACTTAGCAGGAAAATAAACATAACCATGCGTGCTATTAAATGGCAATACAATTTAGACAACAGGCTTCATCATTTAGATCAATTGAGTCTGACAAAGAGCATTCCCAATTGTCCCTAACCTCTGAGGGCAACGTCACAGATAATGATTACATTCCATAGAGAAACCTCTCTTTAGGGGGCAGGGTGTTGGTCTGTGGGGGCCTGTGCAGCAGGTCCCCTATTTCCAGTTCATAACCTGTTAGTTTTACTTCTGCAGAATAATAATGGAATAAAGTTCCTACGAGATGGAGTGTGTCCAGGATAGAGCTATGCCTCTTTTCCTTAACTTGTATTGGGTTGTTGGAAAAGTCATGACACATATTTGCAACGAAAAACATAGAAAAAATATGTCATGACTTTTCCGACAACCCAAAATAATATTAGAAAACATGAAATTGATATCTAATCCTTAGATCTTATCATTACTAAAGAGGGAAAGCCATATAGTACTAAAACATCTCTGGGCCGGCCGAGTGGCGCGGTGGTTAAGAGCTGGCTTGGGACGCCAGCAGCCCCGGGTTTGGGTCCCACACATGAGGGCCAGAGACACTGCCCTCAAAAAAGAAAACAAAAAACCAAAACAAACATCTCTGACATCATAGTTCCGTGTTACCTGTACTCTGAGCCTGACCAGAAGGTGTCACAGGAGGAGGAATAACTGGTATCCACAGCAACATCACCAGACTGGGACATTGTAAAACACTGTAACCTAGCAACTGGTGACGAGAGGTGTGTGCAGGGGGAATTCTTCCAGCGCTGCAAATGACAAACATGCAGTACTGAATGCAACCAATAATGCCAGGGCAATGTGGAAAATCTGACTTATCTGTAGAGTGGGGAACGCCAGCCTCAGGAAACCTTAGTACTATGCTGCATAATTTTAAACAGGAAAAGCCTGGAAACACCTCCTTACTGCCCACATCAATAGTTGTGTTCAGGGAAAGCACCTGATGTGTCATGACTGGAATGGAATATAAATTCTGTTGTAGCACCAATCATCTCAAGCTCTCTCTATTTCTCATTTATAGAGGCACTGAAGTTTGGTGAGAGGTGCCAGGGAAGAATGGTATGTTCTGTACATAAGAAGGCAGCATTACAAAGCTACCAGGCTCACAGTATACCACATAATGTGAGACTGCCCCCTTAAGAATTTTTTTTTTTTTTTGAGGGCAGTGTCACTGACCCTCACATGTGGGACCCAAACCGGGGCCGCTGGCTTCTCAAGCCAGCACTTAACCACCGCACCACTCAGCCGGCCCAAGAATTTTCTCTTTAAGAGAGATCATATACATCTGTCCACATGAACATTTACAGAGTGAAAGGACCATCTAATTCAATCCCCTTGTTTTACTGACAGACACTGATACCCAGAGTGAGGAATTAAGTCAGTAAATGACAGGGAATAGATCAGTTCTTTCTATTAATACATGATGCTATCCCCCATGTATAATCAGGAATACTGTTTGGACTTTATGGGAATGAGAGATAAACTTCTATTATGGAAAGCCATTGAAATCTTAAGGTTTATCTGTTATAACAGTTTTACCCTCCCTAATATAACCACGAATGGGTTTATGCTACCCCAAGGCAATCTGAAAAACACACCCACTTTTTTTTTTTTTTTTTAATTTTTAGAGATTCTGGATCAAGTTACATAGCTTCTAAGAAATTTACCCAAATCTGTGATTATCAGAGTACAAAAAGGCCACCAGTTTCTCTACTTGGGACTGAGTGGTTTATTGGTATAAAAAAAGATGGTACTGTTACAACTGTGTCTGCTATGGTATTAGTAGTTAGAACTGGTGGAATCTTAACAATCAACCACCCCAAATCCTTCAGAAAATTGAAGCCCAGAAAAGGCAAGTCCAGGACTCTTTCTTCTAACCAGTTTTTACAACGGCATAGTATGCGAGTTAACAGAGCAACAAGAGTGTCTCGAAGCCAATGTCACCAGAAAGGCAAGTGAAGCTGGCAGCGCACAAAGAGGCACCAGTCGTCTTTCATTTGGTAAACGTGGCGCCTCTCTCAAGAGGGTACATGATAGTCATTTTGGTAATCATTCTTCAAAGTGTTACAATTTTTAAAAAAAAACACAAATCAAATTTGATTGTGAACTTCTAAAAAGCAAACATTTTATAAACCACCGGTCCAGCTGGACTAGAAGTTCTTTTCCAGTTCTAAAAACTGTATAACCGCACTGGGTTATTGTCCTGGACTCCAGTGAAGAAGAATGCAGAAGAATCTATCCGAGTCAAACATTCCCTGCTTTTCTCCTCATTATGGTTACTCACTGAATACAGATATTTTATTTTTCAAGACTATAATATTTAGGGGCCAGAACGAGGGGTTAACCTGCAGAGGTAACAGAAGAGTGCATAGTTAGCTGCCAATTTTTTTTTCTCTGCCGGTAAACTCCAACCTTCCTATCACTTGCTACCCCTTTGCCAGGTACAAAATTTGGAGGCCCCACCTCACATCAGGCAGGAGTAACTCATTTAACTGTTTTCATCATTCCAATACAATACACTGAACTGTCTACAGGGACTGAGGGAATCCAGATTTCAATGTCAAAAAAAAATTTTAAAAAAAGGAAGCTGACTGCCTTTGTAGTAAGTCAAATCTAGAAGCATCAATGAGATCAACTCCCACACCTGAGTCTTGGGCCTTGCAATGCCCCAAATTTAGACTCAGTATGATAGAATCTTAGGCTCTCTTCTATTGAAAAAAATAACTCGATATATCAGAACTCCATATAGCTGTAACTAAGACAACCAACCTGAAGACTCCTAAATCAGGCATAGCTCTTTCTGGATAAGTAATTAAGAACAGGCTCAAATAATCAAGGCACGAATCTACCAATAAGAACACCCATATGCTGAAAGAATAAGCAATTACCATCCTAATGTGTTTAACCTACTAATTAGCAATAGTCCCAATCTGGAAAAAGCTGGAAATAATGTCTTCATAGAGCAGAGCTCCCATATGCAAAGCCCCTTTTCTGGTCTAGCTGAAGTGATCTTCTCAACAAATTGTTTTCAATCCTTTTAGCGTACTGTTGACACACACAAAAACTGCTGAAAGTAGATCCCAAACCTTTGGATTCATTTTATTCAGTGACCCTGAAATTAAGGGGCATCTGAATAATACCCAGAATGTCACCTAAAAATTAGGCCAATGAGAAGGAAATACATGTGAGGAGAGTTTTTGTTTCTGACTGACTACCCAGCCTTGAAGATGTACAAAAACCAATCTTCAGAGCAGTGGTTAACCTGAAACCAGTGCAAGGCTTGGGCGTTATCACTAAACTTCTGAGCCTCAGTTTCCTTATTTGTCAAATAAAGAATAAATACCACTACCTCTGTCACAGAGTGGTACTGAGATGAGAGGAGGTCCCATATATGAATGTTTGTTGGAAATTTAAATTACTGTTATTTGGCCGGGAAATAATCTTGTTTTCATAACTTCCTTCTAGGATAGGCTAATAACTGCCGTGTGTTTTTTCGACAACACAACACCTGTACCTGAAGCAGACTTTAAGAAAACAATAATACAGTCCCCACTCCAAAAAGGGAAAAAACGAAACTCATTCAGCAATTAAAGCTACTTTTGATGAGCAGCTGTTGTTCCCTGTAAAATGTCCTAGAAACAAAAATGGCTACATGTCACCAGAGGCAGAGCAACTGTGACAAGAATGGCCACCATTTTAAAGCCTTTAATCCTGAGAAAGAAACCTGGGAAAAATTTGCTTCAAGAAGTGTACCAGAGGCAGAGCTGTTAATCCCAAATGAGCTGCTGAAAGAACAAGGATCTGTTTACACTTCAGAGGAAACTCAAGTCTTTTCTTTAGCTCCAGTTAGTATGCATATTATATTCTCTGTGTGTGGAGAACACATTAGAGGCAATCTGGGGAATATAGCTCCAAAGACAGGAAACACAAAGCAACTGTCTGTACCAACTTCCTCCTACACATGTCACCTCACAGACAACTCAGAAGAGTGGCTCTTCTAGGCGCTGAGTGTTGGGTGGGTGAGAAGCAGTTAGGGGGTCACGGACGTAGAAGTCAGCGGTGGGGGAGCAGGGGAGGCACTCATGTGAGGTACAGCTTCAGTGGCTCTGAATGAGTCAATTCTTGGGTGCCACCCTAACAAAAGATATTAGAACAGATTCTTGGGTACTGACAGAGCTTGGATGGGAAACTGAACTCAAAATTTCACCTCAGTAAAACAGAATTTTTATTGTTCTACTTATGTGAAACCAACATGGATGTTTTTAAAGGGCAGCCCAAATTTAACAGAGAAAGAACAATTGTTCCCTTTTATATTCGAATCTACCCCTCCTCTTGAGAGTCTTTGGTGTCTCAAGTTAATGATGCCACTGTTCCTCCAGCAGCCGGAGAGAAAAACCTAGGAGTCATTTTTTATTTTTCTTTCCTTAACTCCCTTTCTCACATCCATTCAATCCATTAAGTCTTGTTGGTTCTACCTTCAAAACATACACCCGGTCTAACCCTTCTCACCACCTCCATAATCAAAGCTATCATCAACTCGCCCCCTGGAGAGTCATCTCTTCACTCCTCTCCATGGTTCCATCCCTGGCCCCTATAATCCATTCTCCCAGAGCAGCTGGAGTAATCTTTTAAAAAGTTATCAGCCAGGTCATGATGCTCCCTTACCAAAAACACAGCACTGGCTTCATAGCACACTAAATAAAACTCCCAATAAAACAGCCCTACATCATCTGGCTGCTGCCTACCCCTGACCTCGTCTACAGTCTTCCCAAGCTGACCACACGCCCTGCTCACAGCAGCCTGTTTTCCATTCATTCCTAGGCTTTTAAACGCTCTTTTTGCCCAGAACATTCTTTCACTACTTTTGATCTACACTATTAGGTGCCTACTCAAAAACTTCAACTCTTCAAAGCTTCTTCCTGATAACCCTCTCAAAGATTCAGTTGTCCCAGGGCCGGCAGAATGGCGCGGTGGTTAAGCGCTGGCTTGGGACGCCAGAGGCCCCGGTTTGGATCCCACATATGAGGGCCAGTGACACTGCCCTCCACAGCTAACAACAGCTCCACCTGGAGCTGGGCTGCGTGAGCCCCGGCGACGGTGTAGGCTGCAGCCCCTGCTGCAGTGGGCTGCCATAGGCTACAGTGAGCGGCCGGCAGCCAGCGTGAGTGGCCGGCAGCCGGTGTGAGCTGCCAAGAGCCACTGTGAGCGGCCATCCAGAGGCCGGTGACCGATCTGCTTCACCTGGGAAGAGTGCAATGATGATACCAACATGGGCCAGTGAAGCAACGTCTTCCACAACTAGACGGAAGAACAAAAGGAACGCAACTTGTCTGTTCCCCTTCCCCGGTTCCCCAAAGCTGTTCCCCTCTCCTAATTCCCCAATAAAATCATTAAAAAAAAAAAAAAAAAAAAGAATGGTGCCTTCATACATAGTAGGTGCACATTATAAATATTTGTTGAATGAAAGACTGATTTCTTTTTTTATTGTAAAATATATAAATACAAGTACATAAAACACATAGATATTGTTTAACAATAATTGTAAAGCAAACACCCATGTAATTTACCACCAAGGTCAGGAAGTAAAACATCCCAAAAGCCTCGTCCCCACGCTTTATTCCTTGATGACAACCAGGTAACCATTATCCTGACTTTTGTGATGAAAACCACCTGTTTTCTTTATAGTGTTTTCTTTTTACTGCTTATACATGCAAAATGACAGGTTTTTCAGCCTTACTAATGATATTATTGTTGTTAGGAAGAATACAGACTATTAAAAGTTTTTTGAGAGCTATTATGATAATCTCTAGTAAAAATTTAAATGTACATACTTTTTTTTTTTTTTTGAGGGCAGTCATATGTGGGACCCGAATCAGGCCACTGGCTTCCCAAACCAACGTAAATGTACATACTTTTTGACCTAGACATCCCACTTCTAGGAATCTGTCTAGAGAAATGCTAACATGAAAGTGCAAAGATAGATGAACAAGGACGTTTTACTGCAGCAGCACGTGTAACACTAGAACACTAACATGTGCTCTTCCATAGGAAATGCTGTACTACCTGTGGTTGATCCTGTGTACACAGAACGCTATACACAGCCATGTATATAACATGAAAAATATGAAAAAAGGTCTAAGATATAGTAAGTGAAAAACGTTAACAAAACCAATTTGTTTAAAAAAAAAGCAAAAATAGAGAAATTGTGCATGTGTATGTGTATATGATATACTATTAAAAAATACAAAAAAAATTAACACCAAATTGTCTTTAGTATTTTCTTTGATGGAAGATCATGGAGGATTTTCACAGCAAGCATTTCTGTACTGTCTGATTTTATTTTACAATGAACATGAGTTCATTTTGCTGTTGGAAAAAAACAATGTACAGTAATGCCTTGGTTTGTGAACAGAATTCATTCTGGAAACAAACTACTCATATTGCAAGACATCACTTGTTTACCATATAAAATGTGTTAGAAACGTTTGCGGGTCTGGCGGAACACTCACAAACCATGTTACTCATGACCCAAGGTTTTACTGTATATGTATTTTTTAAAATTTAAAAATCTATGAGTGGCAACTTAGGGCAGAGGCAAAATTAGAATTCCTGACTATCTAGTAAGGGATATTCAGTAAGGCTTAGTTCCTTAAGAAGCCACCCCTAGCCTAGCTAGATAAACCCAATTTCACAAAAGAGCACCCTGCTGGGTGCCAAGCTTTCATAGACATACACTTCAAACTGCCTGGCTTCACCTCAACTACAAGCAGACCTTTGTTCCTTTATTTCAACCTCTCCATCGCCAATCTTCAGACTATTCCTCCAGCTACCTCTTGGCCTAAGTAAGCCCTTCTAGTTTAAAATGCAAGCTTTGATTTCTCCTGGCCTTGGACATACGCCTAACTTCCTGCTGAATTCTTTTTATCCCCTTCCCTATCTGTGATTCTATAGTGATGACCTTTTTGGGCTTCACCCAGCCTTTGGAACAGCCCTGTTTGTATACTGCCCTAAATGCAGCTCCTGCCTTTGGCACAATTAAATAGTAATATCCAAAGTCATCCTGAGTAGGCATGTGACCACAATTCTGGATGCAAGGAACCAGGGAGAGAGGGTAATGATTTTAAGGTGAATTCTCACAAGTTTTACATCCAGGAGCAACTATACATCCTCAATGAGGCTCTGTTCAAAAGCAGTCACTACGCAGCTTTCCAAAGGGGAACCTTCTGACTGCCTCCTGCTCCACACTACAGGCCATTTTGGGTTCTGAGAATAGGTAAGATGACAGACAGTTGGAGACTGTTCATCTGTCCAAAGTGTATGCCCCCCATAAGTGGGGAGCCATACTGATACCCAAATCTAAATCATGGCCAACCCTCCCATGAGACAATTTTCTTTTTTTTCTTTTTTCTTTTTTGTAAAAGCTAAAATGTCATTTCCATCTCCATCAGCAAGGTCAGGGGACTACAGGGCTAGTTACGCTGTAACCATCCAACCTACAGACCCCTGAAGAAACAGCACAATGCAAAAGTACTGGCCGGCTGTAAGTCAATACACAAAAGCTCTGTCCATACTGCAGTCATTCTTCTCAATTCATGGAAGATTGGGTGCTTCTGCAATTCCGGAAGGAGTATCTATGAAGACAATACTAGCGCTCCAGGTACCTGAGTGCCCATTATCTACATTTTGCCTGTCCCAGCGCTGACATCCACGGTCCCTTTAACCACTGGTTTTCGAATAGCACACATGTAGCCTAAGAGTGAGTGTGAAAGAGTCAAAAGTGGATGGAGGGACAGTGTATTCTTCAGAAAGTTATACACAGGTCTGAACATTTCTTTATTAGGTACCTTAGATTGTCACTTAACAAATGTAACAACCAACAATCTTTTTGTTTTTCTATTTAATGTCCACTCTGCTAGATACCTGCTTATAACACTAAAGACGCCAGATGTGGTTCCCGCTCTGGAAAACTTGACATTGGAGCAGTACCCATCAAAGAATCTGCTCCCAGCTCTTCTATGGCTGACTCCTCACCCTGCAAGTCTCACCCCAAATGTGATTTCCTCAGAGAGGTCTTTCCTGCCACCCTTGCTAACGTGGCTTGCCTCTTTCTGGTCATTTGCCATCACATCACTCTTCATAGAACCCACTACAATCTCTAATTATCTTGCGGATTTGTCTAGTTCTTTATAGATCCCTTCCTACTAGTTTCCCAAGACAGAGGTCTTGTGTTAACCACTGTATCCCCTAGGCTTTGCTCAATAAATATCTGCTGAGTGTTCATTAAAGAAGGTCTAAAAAATAATAAAGGTTTCACTATATGACTCAAAAGAATAGAATGCGGGCTGGCTGAGTGGCGTGGAGGTTAAGTGCTGGTCTGGGAAGCCAGCGGCCCAGGTTCCGGTCCCGCATATGAGGGCCAGTGACACTGCCCTCAAAAAAAAAGAATAGAATGCCAGTTAGTCATTAAAAGAGAATGGTGAGGAAGGGGGATCTGGGACTTTTTCGAAGAATACGATGAAGGGTTCTAAATTTCTCCTCCTTTTTCATGGCAACCTTTAGTTGTTGGTCACAGACATATGTTTTTGGTGTGTAAACATGTTAATGAGTATATGAGCCCCCAAGGAACATGGCACCACGGTGAACACCTCCCATGGACAGCACTGACTAAGACCCAAGAGTTAGACTTGGTAAGCAAAAAAAAATACACCACCTAAAAATGGTTCTTGTTATGGGTTGAAATTCATATGTTGAAGTCCAAACCCCATTACCTCCGAATGTGACCTTATTTGGAGATAAGAGTCTTTCTAGAGGTGATCAAATTAAAAAGAGGGCACTAGGCTGGGCCCTAATGCAATATGACTGGTGTTCTTATAAGGGAGGAAATTTGGTAAGAGAGACAGATATACGCTAAGGAAAGAGACACGGGCTGTGTCTGTCAGGCAGATATCTACAAGCCAAGGGGAGGCACCTGGAACAGATCCTGCTCTCACAGCCCTCAGAAAGAACCAACCATCATACCTTGATTTTGGACCTCTAGCCACCAGAACCGTGAGACATAGCCTTCTGCTGTTTAAGGCACTCAGTCTCTGGTACTTTGTTACAACAGCCCTAGCAATCTAATACAGTTTTCAATAGGCTTCTAAAATTTTTAAGTTATCTTGGCTCTCAGTCAAGAGTAAATGTTAGGATTTTTTTTTTCATTAAAAAATCCATGCAGCATTAGAAATCCGTGGGGGAAATAAACAGTGGTGAAAAGGTAATCCATATAGAAAACATAACTGGATTCCTATGTCACGTTGTACTAAAAAATATATTCTAGATAAATATCTAAATGTAAAAAACAAGTCTTAAGATTTTGTAATTAATATGGGAAAAAATCTTTATGACTTGGAGGACAGGATTAAGCAAAACACAAAAGAATAAAACATAAAGAAAAAGATTAATAAATTTACCTTCATTAAAAGTACATACTTCTGCTTATAAAAGACTCCATAAACAAAGTAAAAATATAACAAGGTATTAAGAAAATATAAGAGGGCCGGCCGAGTGGCACGGTGGTTAAGCGCTGGCTTGGGAAGCCAGCCAGTGGCCCCGGTTCGGGTACCACATATGAGGGCCAGTGACACTGTCCTCAAAAAACAAAACAAAAGAAATTATAAGAAGGTATAAAAAAACTCTTACACATCAGTAAGAAAATAGGTGAAGATTATAAACAGGCAATTCACAATAAACATAAAAACAAAAGATGCTCAACTTCACTAGTAACTCATGAAATGGAAATTAAAACAATAAAAATTCCATTTCACATCCATGAGACTGATTAACTTTTTAAAATCTGACAATACCAACTGTTGGTGAGGATATAAAAAATCACACACACGGGCTCAGCCACACATACTTCTAGTTAGGAATGTAAATTTGTACAACCATTTTGGAGAGTAATTTGACAATATCTCATGAAGTTGAAGATGGGATTACTCTTGGACTCAGCAATTCTACTCCTAGGTTTATCCCTAGAGTAAACCAAAAATATTGCACAAGAAGAAAAGGTACAAGAATAATCATTGTAGGAAAGTTTGCAATAATGAAAAATTGGAAACAACTTAAATGTTTATTAACAAAAGAATGGAGAAATATAATGTACTGTATTTGCACAATGAAATACTAAACAGTTAAATGAACTCCAACTACGTTTATTAGTATAGGTCAGCCCCAAAAACATAACATTGAGATTGCAGAATGAAGTGTATGTATGATGCCATTTGTTAAATGTTTGAAACATGGAAGAATTCAATTATTATACATTGTTAATGGATATATATATATTAGAGATATATCTATGTTCACATATATATATATATATATGCATGTCTGTGTCATATAAATATAAAAACATGAGTAGGAAGGACAATACCTTGGAAAAGTGGGGAGGAATGAGATGAGAGCCTCAAATGTATCAATAAAGTTTTATGTATTTAAAAAATATGAATATGAAAAATGTTAAGATTTTACAAAGCTGGATTTATATTGTCCCTGCAGTTTTCTGTATGCTTGAAATATCTCATTTTTTTTAAATAGAAAAAGCAAAAATCTGTATTATCCAATAATTGCAATCCAATACATAATAATCAAATAATCACTTTGATTGTATACATTCAGTCCTGCATGGAACTGAAGCCCTAACTCCTAGGAAATAAAATGGGATTAGGACCACAAGTATAGTTCTGCAGCTGGTGGGATGCAGAGTGAGGGAAGGAGGCAGAAAAAAATGTATGACTGATATATCACGTATCAAGTTGCAGGGAAAAGTGTAAAAAAAAATGTCCTAGCCAATTTCTATAAACTCTAGAGCTACATATTTTGGGGAAAGAAAACCTTAGAAGTCCCTAAACATTTTTTTCTTCGTTTAGAATAAATCATTTGCTTTTCCCATTCTTTGGTCAACAGATGTTCAAGTCTGACTTTAGCATTTGCAAGACGTGAGCTGTGTTTTATTAGTATTGTGAAAATGCCTTCTTTTAACTCTTACCGAACTTTTTAACACTGAGATTCATTTGGAGAATAATATCTTTATTTCAACTGCCTCTGAAGAATGAAAAGGCTAAATAAGAAGCTTGTTATTACTGATATTGTCATTATTATGAACAGTTGTTGAAATCACTGCTTTGCCTTCCTACTGTAGTGGCAGAATATGAGAACTTTTCCACAGCGTCTAAACTGTGTTCTAAGCTGCAGTTGGTTAAATTAGTGAATCACCACTTCAGGACTGTTTAACGCTGGTCAGAACTCTGATATTTTTGTGGCTGCTGTTCGCGAGAAAATCATCTGAGGCTTCTGGAGGTTTCTGCTGTCATGCCAGTGAGACGCGCTGTGTTATGTATCAGAAGGATTCTCACAAAGCCCCTCCTAAAGCTTTACATGCTTTCCCCAGGGCCGTGGCCCTCCTCTCATTTCTGGAGGCAAGGCCCACTGTATTCTCTCCACTTCTGACACAGTCAGAATAAGGTCTATCAAGTCCTACTCAACCCCGCTGTCAGTGCCACTGTGCTGTTACTTTCTAACTTAGAAAGTAAGCTACACTTTCTCCAAACACGTCAGCTTGTCAGTCGTGTCCCATACAGATTAAGAGGCTGATGTATGTGGAGAACACTCACAGAATCTTTGACGCTGAGAGAATGTACAGGGCATTTTGTCCAAATGAGCAAATAAACTGGGATAGAGGTATCCCCAGGGTACAGGCAGCAGTGTCCAGGGGATATGAGGTGCCTAGATTAAACCTGACTTGACTCCCAGGAGAATCAATTTTACACAGATATATTTGGATAGAGATTTAACTGCTAAACAACTCATTTTGACACACTGATATGTGCTGGAGACACTTCAGATTCTTCTGCTTTCAAGTTAGAAAATCAATGTTTGACAAACGCAGAGATCCCAACTAAAGAATGAGGATCTGGTCATTATAATGATGGCTACCATTTATTGAGCACCTACTATATGCTAGACATTGTGGTTAGAGCTTTACATACATGATCTCATTTAGTCTTCACACTATTGGGTAATAGTAATGATGCAATTGTCTCCATTATACAGAGGAGGAAACTAAGGTTAAAAAATGTGAAAAACTTTCCCGTATTTACCCAGCTAGTAAATAGGAGAGTCAGTGTTTGGTCCCAGGGCTGTCTGTCTCCAAAACCTGGGATTTTAACCGCTGCCTCATAAATTTAAAATTGAGGCACAGGAACCCTAATGAGTCTTGAATTGGAAAATCCTTAATCAAGTCACGTATCTTTCTGTCCCTCAAGTTTTCCCAGCTATAAAATTAAAATAATACCTATCAATTCCTTCATCATAATGAGGATACAGAAGGTCACAGGATACATATGCTCACAGCAACCTATTTTAGAGCTGAAAAGAAGCTTGGTCACACAAAAACTTGCACATGAATGTTTATGGCAGTCTTATTCAAAATAGCCAAAATGTAAAAACAACCCAAGTGTCCCTCAAGAAACACATGGATAAACACATGTGTTATAGCCATACAACGGAATATTTTTCAGCCATAAAAATAAATAAAATACTGAAATATGATACAATGTGGATGAACCAGGGAAACATTACACTCAAGGAAAGAAGCCAGTCACAAAGGGTCACATATGTATGATTCCATTTACATGAAATGTCCAGAACAAGCAAATACATAGAGACAGAAAGTAGATTAGTGGTTACCAGGGTCAGGGCATGGGGTTGAGGGTTAGGGGAAACAGGCGAGTGACTGCTAATGGGTACAGGGTTTCTTTTGGGGGGAGATAAAATACTCTATAATTAGGTAGTGGCGATGGCTGCACAGCTCTGTAAATATACTAAAAACCACTGAATTATACACTTTCAAGAAGTAAATGTGTGGTATTGAATTATATCTCAATGGAGCTGTTATTTAAAAAAAAAAAGAAGAACCTTGAATGCCATGGCAGCAAAGGAAACACATTGTAAAATACTTTGGACAAAAGCATCACAAAACCATTGTACTACATTTTAGATATACACATTTCATGCTTATAAAAACACATTATATATATATATTGTACGAAAAGCATGGCCTTCTATTACCTCTGTGGGTTGTTTTCTTGTCCTCGGAGAATCTTAATTTACTTCAAAGGACTACTCAACTCTTCTAGTTCCTGAATACCCAGTTAATAAAATGATAATAAAGTGCAATCTAAACTGGCTGCTGATGGAAACCCCAGGGGCTTGTCCTGCTTAAGAAGAGAAAGGGAAAAAAAGCCACAAAACTCACTAAGGGCCTACATTCAAGGCCAGAGAGGATAAGAAGAATCTAGATCTAGTGGAAATGTTATCCTCCTATATTCTTTTGGGAGCAGCTTATCAGGATTTTCTACAGAGAAATTAAGCAAAGGAATCTCAACTATAAAGACACCGCATTAGTAAAATAACCATAAACACTGAACAAATCCTTTCTTTCATATATTCCTTACCCTACACACATTATCTCATTTTCACATTAACAGTATTTGCATGAGGTACAAATGTTTACCCCCATTTTAAAGATAAGGAAAGTGAGGCACAAACAAGGTCACCCCATTAATGAGAAGCAGAATCAAGATTCAATACGCATCTAAATTCCAGGCTCTGTATTCTTTTGCTATGTCATGCTGGTGTTTGCTTTCTCCCTTCATCTCTCTTGGCCACCTGTCTTTCAGCAGATCAAAAAGCAGAGTTATTTGGTAACATAAACTTAGCCCTCAAGAAATAACTTCCCCTTAAATTGTTCTGGTATGTTGCATTCCTTTAACTCTCCATAAGCAACACTTGCTGAGAATGAAACAAATATTTTTGGACAAATAAATCAATCTAGCCAGGCCTACCTATAATAGTTAAATTTTTTATGAATAATGAATGAAGACTCAATAATCCAAACAATCTGGGAAGGCAGAGTGGCTTGTTGGTTAAGAGTTGGCTTGGGAGCATGAGCTCTGAGCAGCAGGACCGCCAGTTTGGATCCCACATGGGCCAGAGACGCTGCACCCTCTACAGCTAAGATGCTGAACAACAGCTCAACCGGGAGCTGGGCTGCCGAGAGTCACCAGCAACGGCGAAGGCTGCAGTGGGGCTGCTGTAAGCTACCATGAGCGGCCAGTAGCCAACTAGACTGAAGAACAAAAGGACAGAAACTTGTCTGTTCCCCTTCCCCGATTCCCCAATGCTGTTCCCTCCCCAAATTCCCCAATAAAAAAAATCTTAAAAAAATAAAATAAAATATCTTACAAGGATACAGATTCCTTTCCTAGTTGCTAAAACTGAGTCAGAAATATTATTGAACTAGCCCTGTAACTGACTTCTTTAAGTCCCAATCTTCTTTTCCAGCCAATCAAATGGTGACTTGCTTCCCCAGATGGGAAACCTGCAGGCAAGATCTTTAGATCTCTCTATCACCTGAATTCTCACCTTTCACACCTGAATTCTCACACCTTCTGGTATTTACTGCAACTAGCTGTTTTCCAAGTTATCAGAAGAAGAGGAGCCCTTCCTTCTCTTCCTTTTTCCCTTCTTTTCCCTCATCTTCCCTTCCTCTCCCTTTCCACCCTCCATTCTTTCCCTCTCTATCTCTTCTGCTTCCTCTCTCTTTCTCTAGTTACTTCACATTTCCTTGTGAGGCAGGAAGGTTTTGACCAGTCTCAGAGTACCCCATGGGAAGCAACCATGACACAAACTATTGAAATAACTTCATACAGTATTGCCCATCACATTAGTGGAAGCACCCCAAGGATTGACCACATGCTGCTCTAGCTAAGCCTTTCCCAAAGGCCCAGGCACCACACATGAACCAGGCAGACAAGGGCAGTGCTCTCATGAGAACATCAGTGCTTAGAGGTGAGATCAGAGTAGTTCTTTCTTCCCCTGGTAACTGAATAGTAGTTTTATTTTCAACATGCAGGTCCAATAGTATAAATCCAGCTCTTAATTCAAAAGTGGGTGGATTTAGAGACGAAGGCATTAACAACATTCCTGCATTTGTTAAAAAGGTATGTGCTCATATTTAGATTTCCACCTATTCAGCCCTCAAACGCCTTTGCAATAATTTTAACAGTCTTGACCTTGGTTAATTAGTTAATACTTCCATGATACCACCCTATACAGGTACAAGTAAAGAGTTTTTAGAGAAATGAAGAGAAATGAAGAGGACAAATTTAAAATACAGATACAAATACCTCCTCTCATATTTAAATATGAAAGAATGTACATTCACAAATGTAACATCATGAAAATGATTTGCTCTAAAAATTTTCCCTAAGCTTTTCAGTTAAAAGACGGCACTATTTAATATTTGAACTAAACACATTAACATAATTTTACCAGTGACAGACTTTCTCCAGGTAACAGAATCACAGACTTTCAGAGCTATAAGGAATGTCAGAAATCTTTAAGCACAACTCTTTCATTTTAAAAATGAGAAAACTCCCAAGTGACTTTCAAGATAGCTGATGACAGGCAAGGGTCTTGGCTCCTGACTCCTAGTTTGGCACAGCTAAAGTTCTTATAGATGAGAAATACTTAACTTGCTGATATCACACCAAAAGCAACAAAAATCAGAACTACTCTTACCATATACATGATGGACGTTATATAAATAACGTCATTTATATATATATATAAAAGCTCTCTTTCAACTTTTAGTATTTTGTACCATCAGTTCTTAACTTGTGACTCACCCTGCTGAGCTGATCCAATAGCCTTTGGTTCTGTTCTGATAATTCCTGGACAGCCCGGGTTTTTTCTCGATCTGCCTCTCGCAGATGAACTTGCTGCCTCTCTAGCTCATCCTGAAGCTGTTTCACATCACTCTCCAGCTCTGACACGCGTCCTTCCCACTCTCCTTCTCGGTTCTCAAATCGTCTTCTTAGTTCATGTTTCTCTTGTTCTAAGTGCTGGGTGAAAAGTGAAGAGGATTTAAAAACGGTTAAAAATTCCACTGCCTTTCATTTTTCCTTTCCACACACTCCTAACTTTTCTTTTTCCCAGTCAGCACAACAAAACACTGCCACATATAAGAAGCTGCCCATTTCACAGCTATGAACATATCTGCTTCTTCCAGAGTACGGAAGGAGTGGTTTCACAGAGAGAATGCCATTCCTATTGAAAATACTTAACATTATTATGTTTATTCTTGACTTGGGCATGGAGTTCTAGACTTAAGAATTCACTTGAAATTTAGCAAGTCATCTAATTAACTGATGAACTATATACTTAAACAACATAAATGACTCCTTAAGAAGACTTCTCTTGAAATCATTTGTCATGCCTGGCATAATGCCAGGCACTTAGAATCACAGAATTTTCAGCGATGCAAAGAACTCCAGAGAGCCTACAGACCAACTATCTTTTCTTACAAGTGAGGCAACAGAAGAGGGTTAAGTAACAAGCTCAATGTCAATACTAGTAAATGGCCGAGCAGGGATTTGTATCTAAATCACTTGATTCTGTTTAGTGCTCTAAATCACAACTCAATAAATATTTGTTGCTATATACAGCACTATATTTCAAAATCATTAAGGCAAGTTCAGGATCAGGCCTACTTTAAATCATGGTCTATTATTAGCCTTGCGTATTTACTTCTGACCCATTCATTCCTTTTTTTTTATTTTTATGAGTTTGTTTTTGTAATGATTTTTTTTAACTGGGGAATTGGGGAGGGGAGCTGTGTTGGGGAATTGTGGAAGGGGAACATTGTGTTTTTCCAGGACCCCTCAGTTCCAAGTCAAGTTGTTGTCCTTCAATCTTAGTTGTGGAGGGCGCAAGCTCAGCTCTAAGTCCAGTCGGTGCTTTCAATCTAGTTGCGGGGGGAGGGAAAGAGGGGAGTTGTGTAGTGCACCATCCCATGCGGGAGTTGAACCAGCAACCTTGTTGTTAAGAGCATGTGCTCTCACCAGCTCAGCTCAGGAGCAGCTCACTGGCCCATGAGGGAATTGAACCAGCAACGCTGTTGCTCAGAGTTCATGCTCTTAACCAATTGAGCCACTCAGCAGGCCCCATTCATTCATTCTTGAGTGCCTACTATGGGCCAGCCACTGTGCTGAGGACACAATGATAAGCAAAACAGACATGGTCCTTGCCTTTATGGAGTTTTCATTCTAGTGGGAGAGGCTTATACAATAGTGTGACAAATGGTATGAAGGAAAAATACAGGAGGTCTGAAGCAGCAGCTCAATAGAAAAGGATTCTTTTGGACTGAAGGAAATAAGAACATCTTTTTGTTTCTGTGAGATAAATATGGATGCCTCTTTTCAAAGGCAAGTACGTTCTACTTAGCACAGTATGTACAAAAAGCTAAGTCTATACATCAAGGAGTATATGAAATATAAGTCAAAGCCCCTCAACTTTTGGTGCTCTCAGAAAAGCTCTGGTACAACTGTCTAAAATACACCCACCTGAACCCCAATTCCAAATATTGTGATTCAGTTAAGAATGGGATGAGGCCTAGGTATGCATGCATGTCTGTCTGTCTCTCTCCCTACCTACCTAGGTTCTATAGGAAATTCTAATGCACTGAAGGTTGATATGCAACACTGAGATTATCTCAACAAGCTAACATAGCACAGGAATCTTCTCCTTCAGAGAACTCACTCATCTCTTCATTGTGGGAAGCTATGCTCTTATTCGATCCAAGGTCTCATTTTTCAAATACTTCTTGGAATGCTTCTTTTGAAAAGCCTTAAGGGCTAGTGTATGGTTAAAAAAAAAAAAGAAAGAAAATCAGTCCCATTACTTTACATCTGAAATGTATCTAAAAAAAAGATGATCTCATTTCATCACACCATCTTATTCTCCTTACTTTGCTCTGGGTAGACTTGTGAATATGTCTGAACATCGAAGTTACCCCCAAAAGATGAAAATTTGCCAAGACAGAGCAGTCCAAATAATGGGCCAAAAGATAAAATTAAAAATTTAATGTGATCCAAGATTAAAATTTGCTCACATTAGCAAAGGCAGTTTTCACTGAAATAAATGTACACCCTCCGGAGTTGATCACTTGAAGGGAGTAACTCATTTGGATACAGCCAGTCCAGTATATTTATTGAAAAGTCACATTATAGTTATACTTATACAGCCCCAATTGGGAGCATGTGGGAGAAGGAATGACGGGGGGGCGGGCTTCTGCTTCTATTCCTCAGCATAATTTCCTGTTCTATCTATGCTTCGCTCACATGGCTAAACTTCCAAAATGAGCATGTTTTAGTCACTGTAGACACTTCAGAAAGATGAAATGCAGAAACAAATGCTAATTACAATCCTAAAATTATGATTCATGGTATACTGAGTTTTTCCAAAAAAAAAAAAAAATGAGCAGAAGGCAAGAACTCAGTAATCACAGTGTTACTGAGAGGCCAGATAAATTATGCTTATGTTGTAAAAGAACAGAGAGACTTAAAAATATTCAGGAAACAGCTGTTAGTGAACAGCCCAACCATGCAACTAAAACAATCCAATCCACTTGGTGGGGATGGGTTGAGGACAGGTGGTGCTGATCAATCCATTCTATCCTTATAGTTCTTTGGACACGTGGCAAACTTCCTAATTCAGGTTTCCCAACACTGCAAAAAAATCAAGACTTTCCTATTAATAAACATATAAAATTTAGTCTTTTGTCTATTCTGAAAAAAGAAAGGTTTCTCCTAGTATTATATTTTCAGTTAAGTGCTAAATTACCAGTAAGCACTAGGCAGAATTATCAGTAAGTGTGGAGGTCAGAAGGCTCTGCCCAATGCTATTCCTTACTGGCAAAGTCATCAAAAACAAGGAAAGTCTAAGAAACTGTTACAGCAAAGAAGAAGATACAAAAACTAAATGTAATGTGAATCCCGATGGAATCCTGGTATAAAAAAGACATTAGGTAAAGACTAAGGAAATCTGAAAAACTAAGGACTTTAGTTAATAACATATCAGTATTGGTTCGTTAATTATGGCAAGTGTAACATACTAATGTAAGACATTAATTACAGAGGTAACAGTGCAGGGCATATGGAAACTCTCTGTACCATCTTTCCAATTTTTCTGTAAATCTAAAACCATTCTAAAAAAATGAAGTTAATTTAAAACTCTCAACCAAAGTTAGTATCATTAGCCTATCTAAACTTGGTTGTTACAGAAATGGATTTCTGCAAAGAACCAAAAAAGCAACACCATTCTCGTAAGTCCAGGATATGGTTCTTGAAAAACACAAGGAAAATCTACTTTTTTTTTATTTTTAAGTGGACCAAGCACTGAATGCCAATAAGGGCTCCGGGTTTGCTTCCCTAAATCTACTTGTAACTCCCATTATGTGATCATTTTCATCTCTTTCAAAAACAGTACAAAAGCATGAGAATTGACCCAGGGAAGGGGGAAGAAAATATAATTGAGGGAAACAGCACCTTTGCGGTAAGAGATAATTCATTCTCAGCTGGATTGGGAAAAAAGGGGATCTTATACACTAAAAACAATATTTTTTAAAAAGCCTAAATATTTAATCTCTGAAGAAAAAAAGTATAAATGCAAGTTACTGACTTAGTTCACATTCTGGGAATAAAAACTAAGGACTCTGCCAAATGTAAATTTTAAAAGCAAAAGGGCTAATTGGAGATGTGAAGAAATAAATTTTTTAAAATGTCTTTAGAATTTTAAGCATATGAAAAAAATCTGATTCAGTGAGTAAAATACAGGATATTCAATTTAAGGATGTTAAAAATGACCCAAACCTTACAGTCCTTTAAATTAATTTGAATCTTCATTTTAACCCTAAGAAATGTATAAATGAAAAACTTCTGTTAACCTTTAAACTAAAGACTTTAAAGAGTATGCCTTTAAGAAGAGAGCAGTGCAAGATTAAGTAAGTACTTTACGTTTTAAATGACAAAACAAAATCTTGGGTTTGGCACACAGAACTGGAGAGGTATTCAATATTACCTAGTGAATAGGTAAGAAAGATCTTGAAAATGGCTTGTTGGTCCTGAAGTTAGAAAGGTGCCAATTCTGAAGTAGTAAGGGAGCAGGTGGGACTAAACAAAACCAGTCTCATTATTTAATAGCCAAACCAACCTTCTCTCAGAATCCACTCATGTGGTTATCTTTTAAACCAACATCTGAGAAAATGTGTTTGACTCCACTGGACTGACTGTGGAAAATTACAAATGCTTTTAAAAGTAAGAGCTAGTTCCTACCTCTAAGTGTTTAATTTACTTGAAATTATAAGCAGTGGCGGTGTTAAACTTTAGAAAGTTTTTTGTCTAAGCAGACTTTCTAAAATCTAAGCTGCTTAAAAAATACATGGTGGGGAGAACTCCTTTGAAAGTTATCAAATGAAACAGGTCCCTGTTAATCAGGTTTGACACTCTCATATTAACACTAAAAGGACTAACATGGAACTAAGGACAACATATTTCTTTAAATTCAAAAAAAAAATTTTTGATTTTGTTTTTTTTCTTTCTTTTGACAATATCTTTACAGGGTATTTTTAAATGTATTTTTTTTTTTTTTTAAAGAGAAACCTAAAATTTTAAAATAATTTTCAAACGTACCTAGAAGAAATAGTGTAACTGAACCCTCCATCACTCACCTTCAACAATGATTATTATTTGGCTTTTTAAAAATGAACTTTAAAAAAATGTTATTTTTTAAATTGTGGTAAAGTACAGCAACACCCTCCCCCCCACTCCGCCCGCCCATCTGCGGTTTCGCTTTCTACAGTTTCAATTACTTGCAGTCAACTACGGACCAAAAATAGTAAATGGAAAATTCCAGGAATAAACAATTCACAAGTTTTAAATTTTGCGCCCATCTGAATAGCGTGATGAAATCTCGAACCTTCCCACTCTGTCCTGCCTGGGATGTGAATCATACCTTTGTCCAGTGTATTCATTCACACTGTATACTATGCTCCCTGCCAGTTAGTCACTTGGTAGCCCTCTGGGTTAGCAGATCAACTGTCACTATATTGTAGTGCTTGTGTCCAAGTCACCCTTATTTTACTTAATAGTGGCCCCAAAGTGCAAGATTAGTGATGCTGGCAATTCAGATATGCCAGAGAAGCTGTAAAGCATTTACTGTAAGTGAACGGTGAAAGTTCTCAACTTAATGTTCTATTTTATTATTAGTTATTGTTGTTAATCTCCTACTGTGCCTAATTTATAAATTAACTTTAAAACGGGTATGGATGTATAGGAAAAAAACATGGTATATATAGAGCTTCATGTTATCTGCGGTTTCAGGCATCCACTGGGGGTCTTGGAACATATCCCTCTTGGATAAAGGGGGATTACGGTACATAGCATAACATTTACCATCTTAACCATTTTTAAGCACACAGTTCAGTAGTGTTAAGTACATTCACAATGTTGTGCAACCAACCTCCAGATATTTAAAATAAACTTTTAATACTAGAGTTCATATGCTGACCCACAGAGGAATAAAGATTTTAAAAAACAGTGTAAGAGCTTTCAACTATTTTATTATCGTCTACCAAGTCAAGAGCAAAAAGTCAAAGGTAATTTATTCTTTTTACAATGGAGCCTTTCTTGTTATAGAATTCTGAAATTTTTCCTTTGTTAAAGAAATGTATAATGGCTCCACATGGAACCCAGGATGTGTGTAATTGCACACTCAGGATTACTCTGAAATCTGTCACTAATCAAACTGACTGATATGATGTTCCTTTCAAGTCTGCTGTCTCTTCAATCAGGGCCCTCACTGAAGGAATTTCAAATCACAGGTATAAATCTCTGCAGTAGTACTTCTATAGTGTCATGTAATCGAATCTCTTTTTTAAAAAAGACACCCTTTTATTTCTAGACCTCTACTTCAAGTGAAAATTAAACAATTCAATTCATTGGGTTGCTTTTTGGCAGTCTACCTATAGGTTTCACAAACCACTTTTCAGAGAGGTATCTCAGGAGTTCATCGACTGGCAGACCTAGTTAACAGGCCAACTGAACTACAGGGCACTCACTGGTTTCCTTTTTTCTCCCTGATTTACTTTTGATATGTTGTTGGACTACGGACACACTTAAATCTTATTTTAGAAAAGGTTCTGAATCTACAGTGACTGTTCAGTCAGCAGTAGTGATATGTAACTAGACGAGGGTCAATTTCAGATCTTATTCAGGACTGTATTATTCTCTTGTAACTAATAATAATAATAAAAAAAGTGGTTGCAACTAAAGTGGGTAACAATAGTAAATGCACAGGCAGGCAGAAAAAGATAAGCTTGTCTCCACTGCTGTAGATGCTGCTCCGTTTTTAAATCTAATTTTTAGAAATGGCAGTGTTCCACACCACTTTCAAGGCTTTTTTCTAGTTAAGGGCAAGAAAATAAACAGGCATAGCTCTGAAAGACTTTAGCGGAAATCTTACAGATACTTTAAGGGGTACTTATAACAATAATTGAAGTCATATGGTTTTCATAGGTTGCATACAATTCCATGTGTGACACCCAGAACACAGAAAAATACTGTTTAAATGCACATAAATATTGAGGTCCAAATTAAATCCACTACCAATGGTCACATTCTGAGCACAGGCTTGCCTGACTTGCAATGGAACCACATTCCCTAATCCCTGAATATTTGAAAGCTATATAAAGCTCTTTTAGGGGCATTTGTTTCCTACAACTCTGAGCTGCTAGGAAGTTAAGACAAGGGCATCTGGAGGCCTCAACGTCAAAACTAGAAAGCTTTAGGCTAACACCCTGATGAGAGATTAACTAATTCTCTGAAAACCTGGAGCATAGTTTACATACTTCCCCTTTCTCATTTCTCGGTGTGAGGCATCATCTCAGTGCTGTATAAATTAGTCATACTGTAAAAGCTCTATTTTAGATGCTGTGTATACAGTACATACACACAGAACTGCCCACAGCGGCTGGAGCTGTGCACGGGCCCGGTGTTGTGAGCAGGGTGGGAAAGTCAGGTATACGAATTCAATGGATACCCTGCCCTGATCTTCCGAACCCCTCCATCCTACCCGCATGTCCACGCAGGGTGAGCAAGGCAGGAGTGGGATGGGATGGGGTGGGGTGGGGTGGGGAAGTGGCTCTGGAAGCTGCCCAGGGCCGGGCGGGCGGGGGCCTGGGCTCCACCGCGTCCTCACCTCCAGCTTGTCTGTCAGCTCCTTGTGCATCTGTTCGTACTGCCGGCTCATGTCCTGGTTCCTCTCGAGCAGCGCCTTGCCCAGCCGGGCCGCCAACACCAGATCCTTCTCCTTCTGTCGGATCACCGACAGCAGCTCCCGGTCCTGGGCGGGCGGCGGTTGCAGTCCGGCCCCCTCGGCCGGAGAGCCGGGCTCAGTCGCAGGATGCTCCCCGGGGTCGGACGGCTGTTCCCCAGCCGCCAGCAGCGCTAGCTCCTCCTCTAACGCCAGTTCCAGCTCCCCGGGACTCCCGGGGAAGGAGACAAGGGCGGCGGCGGCGGGACTCCCGACTGCGTCCGCGGCCGCGGCGGGCAGCTCCATGCAGCAGGCGCTGTCCGGCTCGGCGGGTGCTGAAGCGCGGCCGGCCAAGCCCAGGCAGAAGGCGGACATGGCCCGCGCGCGCCGAGCCCGCAGCGGTGCGGCCCGGCCGGCGCGCGCCAGGCTGCAGGGGGGGAGGGGCCCCGCCGCGCCGCCCCGCGCCTCGCCTCGCGCCGCGGCACGCGTCCCCCGGGTCCCCGCGAGCCCGGGGCGCGGCGCGCGCCTGCCCGCCCCTCCCCCCGCGTCGGCGGCACGCGCCCCCTCCTGCCGCCCCCGGGCTCAGCTGCTCGCTGCGCGCTGGGGAGGAGGGGCGGGTGGGAAAGGGAAGGCTAAGGAAGGGAAGGCGGAGGGGTCGCGAAGACGGAGAGGAGGCTGCGGGAAGGGACGGGGCCGCCGCCGCCGCCGGGTTTTCAGCCGCCCTGTTGCTGCTGCTGCTGCTGCTGCTGCCGCTGCCGCCGCCGGCCGGGCAGCGCCTCACGGGGCGGGCTGCGCCTCGCTGTCGCTGCGACGCTTGCTGCTGCTGCTGCCGGCGGCCGCTCTCTGCAGCCGCGCTCCATGTCCCTCGGCTCGGCGGCAGCCCCAGCAGCAGCAGCGGCGGAGGCGGCGGCTGCTGCAGGCGCCGAAGCGGCGGCTCCACATCGCGCACCGCGCAGCCCGGCGAGCGCCTTCCTGCCTGCTCCCTGGGCTCCTCCTGCTCCTCCCCCGGCGAGCCGCCCCCCGCCCCGGGCTTCCGGCCGCACCCCCTCTCCCCGCCCCTTGCCGACGCGTGACGCGCGCGGGCACCTGTTCGCCGCGCCCGCGCGGGATTCGCCGGCTCGTGGGTCTCCTCAGCGGCGCCCAGGTGGCGCCGGCCGCCTGAACCCCTACGCAGCCTCCATCACTGGGGCTGTTGCGCACGCCGCCTTGGGAGGCCAGCCCTGGCTCCTCCCTAAGGGTCCAAGCAGCTCCGGGGCGCGGCCACGCCCCCGGCCTCCCGTCCACCTCAGGGTGTGGCCCCGCCCCCAGGACGCTCGCCTCTGGGTGGGTGTGGCCTAGCGCTCACCTCAGAGCACCGCCCCTCCGCAATGTCATTCTCACCTCGGTGCACGGCCCCGCCCCCAGCCCGGTCCCCATCTGGCCCCGCCCCCAGCCTCGTTTCCACCTCGGGGCACGGCCGGGTCCCTGGCCTCCTTCTCACGGCTGGTTTGGGGTTTTTCTCAGCGTCTGGTTGGGCTCAGTCTTGTCGCCCTCTCTTACGTGGTCTCCAAAGGGATTGGGGACATTCCTCCAAGACAGGTGGCCAAGCCCGGAGAGAGACTCGCAGTCATGGACTGGAGGTCGGGGGGGGGGCCCCCTTGAGAGCTAAGCAGTCAGGAGGGGGAGCCCTGGAGAGCGGTGGAAGGGATGATCTCAGAAACCCGGCATCTTAATGATGATGACTCAGGGATCCGAGGGACCAGAACCTCGGAAAGAATAGCCCTGAAAGAGAGGAGTTATGTTGAGAAATAACGGAAAAAGCTGCTCACAGAGGGGACTAGGAAGCAAAGCATCCCCCTCATACTAGCTTCCATTTTTTAGGCACTTGAGTATGTGCCCAATCTCGTGTGAAGTTCTTTATTCGCAGTATCTTATATCTAGAGAGAAGGACCTCAGAGGAACCTTATCAAGTAAGTGCTGTCATTCTTCCCATTTTACAGAGGAAATTGAGGCCTCAAGAGATGGAGGCATCTGCCCAGGTCATTACAACAGGATCAAATTCAGGCAGGCTGACTCCAGGTAAATCGTTATTCTTGATGTTCTTCGCATATGAGAAGTCTTGAGGAAGATCATGGGTACTGTGTGATCCGGATGGCCTGGGTCAATATAGAAGTCGCGTCAGGAAAACTCCTTGCAGCGAGCGATCAAAAAAAGATTGAAGAGCCTACTGGGTGATTTCAGTTTGTCTTGGCCTCACGGAGGACGCTCTATGGTCTGCTTTCAGAAACTATCCTGTCCGAAGCTAGACTCTGTCCTTCTTTTCCTTTCCATCTTGGACAATGACCCAGTTTTGAACAGATCATGCCTGGATTCTTTGCATCACAGTGAGATGGGAATTTCAGGACAAGAGGCTGACACGGGTCAAACGGTGTCTGACGGTTTTTAATCCATGTTAAATTAAGAGCCTAGCAATATGCAGGCATCTGCATCATTTTCTAAGCTCAGACAGAGGGTGAGAATTGAAAAGGCCCCAAGCCTCAGGGCTGGCGTGGTTCACTTGGAACAGAGACAGACAGTGGAGGGATTCCCACATCCCTCTGAAGAGCTGAGTTTTTGAACTTGACCGTGGCGCCGTTCCAGCAATGGAGTGTTCTGGCGCTTTTTATTAGGCCCTCTTGAGCAGAAATTGCGGGTGAGATCCAGTGGCAATTCCCTTTTGTCTTTTTTTCATCAGGAAAGGGCAAGTTTCTCCCTAATCGATTTATACAGGCCCACATATCAGGAGCAAAGAGAATGCCTAATAGGTTTCAGCTATTTATATTTTCTTGATGTAGACGTGTAGCCAGCCCATCTTTCCAAAGAGGTCTTTGGCCTACCTTTCTTGAATTCAATGGTCCTACTCTCTTAGACGTACCTGTTTCTGTGAGAATGAACTATCACAGTGCTATCTGTAGCTTCTGAAGAACCTTTCTCACAATGTCCCACCGCCTAACCTGACTAGGAAGTGATCCTTCTCTTCTTTTTTTTCTTTTCTTTTTCTTTTTTTTTTTTTTGAGGGCAGTGTCACTGGCCCTCATATGTGAGACCGAACCGGGGCCACTGGCTTCCGAAGCCAGCGCTTAACCACCGCGCCACTCGGCCGGCCCAGAAGTGATCCTTCTCTACTGTAGGTTTGCCTTAAATACTATCGTCCTGTGAATGATCAAAGGAGGCCAACTCAAGTTTGGGGAACTATTTACAATAGTGGTTCTTACATTTGTTGGTCTCAGAACCTCTTTACACTCTTAAAAATTATTGACGATCTTAAAAACCTTTAGTTCCTCTCCAGTTTGGATATTGATATTTACCATATTAAAAATGAAAACTAGTTAACATTTAAAAAATTTGTTAATGCCTTTAAAAATACTTATATGAAGACTATTATGTGTTAACATAATGTATTTTAATGAAAAATCACTATATATTCCCAAATTTTAAAAAAATGAGAGAAGTGGCATAATTTTTCATTTTTGCAGATCTCTTTAATGTTTACTTTAATAGTAGAACACTGGATGTCTGTATCTGTTTCTCCATCCAATACAGTGATGTTTGGATTGAAATATATGAAGAAAATCTGGTCTCACAAAGATGTGGTTGGGGAAAGGAAGAATATTTTAATGGCCTTTTCAGATCAATGTGGATATTTTTCTTTGACATTACACTGAAACTCAACAAGTGGTGGCTTCTTTTTATTTTTTTAGCTGAGCCATCCTGTTGGTAGCACAGCGGCTGCTCAGCTCGGGCTGGGCATCGAACTGCTGTTGCTCAGAGCTCAGCTCACACTCTTGAGCGAGCTCTTAACCAACTGAGCCACTCGGCTGGCCCAACAAGTGGTAGCTTCTTAAAGGTTGATTGTAATGTGGAATCTAAAACCATATCAAGGAAATCTATTCATCTATCTTTCACTTTTACCTATGTATGATTAATTTTGTAACAGCATGTATTAGTCATTTGGAAACTATAAGTTCATTGAGTTATGCAGATTTTCCACATATCGTCACATGTCATTATACTATATTTAAAAAAACCGCATTTATTAATGTTGCCACTGATCTCATCAGAAAAGCCTTTAAGTATTGGCAAGCTATCAAGGCAGATATGAGTTTTCCAAACTTCTTATTTCCACTTTTAAGCTCCAATTTTATCATTGGTAACAATATTGTTATTGTTTTCCTTGAAGTGACAGACTTGTTTCATTAATATTTGAGAAAATGTCTGCCAAATACCCAAATCTGAATACCATAGTTTGTCAGTCATGTATTCAAGTAAAAATGGTGTTCCAGGAAAAACATGGCTAGTTGAACACATAACTCAGATGGTGGTACAAGTACTTTATTTCAAGATAACCATTGTAGTTAGTAATGCAGCAGAAGTGTTTTATGGGTACGTCTCATTTCATCACATGGAATATTAAAAAGAGGTGTACTCAAGGGTTAGGATTAAGTAAGAGTACTATACTATCAGGGACATTCTTAAGTGAAACCAGCTTTTGTTTTCTTCCTATGAACATATGTCCACCAAGAACACTTTGGTACCTCTGCCTGGATTCATGCTAAGGTATCAGTAGTGTTACCCGTCATTGCGTTTTCACCATCAGTGCAAATATCTACATAATGAAAAATGAAACTGAAAGTATTAGACAATTAGTATAATTATGAAATGATTTTCCTATTATTAATAAAATTAGAATTACTATTGTTGCAATGGTTATGACAATAGTGTTTACTTTGTAGATCCCCTGAAAGGGTCTTCGGGACCTTCAGGAATTGGTAAACCCCAGTTTGAGAACTGTTCATTTAGAACCACTCAATACCGTTAAGTCAGCCTTGAGCAAGAAGAATGAACAAGTACTTGCCTACATGGAAATTAGTGCCAGGATTTAAAACTCATCAAAGCAAAGTTATGAAAACCCTTAGGCTTCTAAGATGCATATTACTTAGTTTATTCTGTTTCATGCTAGAATAATAGTAGCTAAAATATAGTTAGCATTACGTTCCTTAAATCCTTTATATGACATCTCATTTAATCCTCACAATAACCCTATAATGTTAGTATGTAACATCAATATATAGTACTGCATGATGCTGTGATGCTAGTATTTTAGATTGACTCAAAAGTGCTTGCTCTTATTTAGTATGCCTCACGTCACATTTTTATCATTTATATATTCCTTTAAATATATTTGTATTAGTGTTGAATTTGGTACCCGAGTAGCCTAGTTGAACTTGGATTATGACTGATCTTAACATACGATGCATGGATTTCTAAATAAGTTCTATCACTAAGAGCAAAACATGAAATTTTCCTTCTTAAAACTCCAATTTCTAAATATGACAATACTCATTGATTTCCCCCAAGTTGTTTTGTTAATATCTTGATCTGTAAAAACTGGAAAGTGTAAAAGGCAAAACATTTTCCAGAAAAATTTGAGAAGTCAAGTGTTGAAGAAACACGAGGAGCTGGCAAAACATGTTATAAAGCCTTTCTATGCTTCATATTTTCATTCAGCAATTACAAGTGTGTTTGCATTTTTTAAGTTGTATATTTTATTTATGAACTAGTAGTGGGAACATAAAAGTCTCAAAATTTTCTCAGATGTTACCCAAAAGCTTTTTATAATTTTTGGAGATGAACTGATTCAACATTTTGCAAAATGTGGTGCATACACCCCTAGTGATTCTCAACCTGATTTTTAAGGGCAACACATTAACTTCAGTGGCGGATGCTCGCTCATCAGCGTCAGTCAAACACCCTGTCACACCCGGCATGGGAGGTGTGCTTCCTCTGCTATCCATTATCCCAGCTCACTCTGCTGGGACCCTTTCCCAGCCCCACCTAAATCAGAGTAGCCCTCCATCTCTAGGTTCTCACCTTGACTGCCCCCTCACGCTTCCCAGGGTCCTCTCCTAGCCCTTGACCCCCACCCCATACTCCCCTTTACCTTTTTCGCAGATCACCATTCTGCCTGAATTTCCACCTCCAGCCTCACCATTCCCTCATCCTGCCACGCTCCTTGCTTGTCTCAGTGCCTGCTAGGCTTTACTCAGTCAAAGCCTCATCTTGCGCCTCCCCCTGACTCCCTTCCCCCCAGCTTCTGTCCCTCCCCACCACCACTTCTGCCAGGTGAGAGTTCCCTTCTCCCAAGGATTTGCCTGATACCCCAGGTCTACCTGCCTTTTTTAACCTGTGTCCATTATTTCCTGACTACTCAGGGAATGAATACTCGGGAGTTTTCAGCTCCGGACCCACCTGTCCATATCAGGCACTTCCAATCTTTCTTCTTCCTGATTAAGAGCACAGAGTCTGGAGCCAGACTTCCTGGGCTGGAATCCCAGTTCTGCCACTTGTGTCTTGGGCGATCTTGGATCTCTATGCTTCAGTATCTTCCTTTATAAAATGAGGATAATAATAGTACTTACCTAACTAATAAAGGCGTTATTATGACAAAAAGTGTTTCATATATGTAAAGCACTTAAAATGGTGCATGGCACATGGTAGGCACACTGTGGGTGTGATAAATAAGTAAGTACATGAAACAAGTGAGCACAGATCTCTCCCTGTGACAGCATGTGCTTCCCTAACTGTTGTGTCTGTCCTCCTTTCCCTTATATGTGTGTTTCCTTTTACTGTATTTTTTATTACATTTATTGGGCTGACAGTGGTTAGTCAAATTACATAGGTTTTCAAGTGTACATTTCTATAATACATCACATTGTGTGTTCACCACACAGAGTCATGCTTGTTTCTTTTTAAAATTTATTAAGTTAAAAAATAAGTCAACTCAAATAAAAATAATGCATAATAACATAGGTAGCATTGGGTATGGCAAAATCATGATGGTGGTATGCAAGTGACTGAGGTTGGAGTATAATGGAGTTATTGAGAGTGATGGTCTGAGGTTCCCGGGTTAGGTCTGGCATTAAGCCTCTGTGTACATTTGAGCAAGGCATTCAGTGTGTTTGGGCTTTGGTTTCCTCATCTGTAGGTGAGTTTGGGCTGGATGATCATCCTTTATGTTCTAAACCAGTGGTTCTAATCTGGGGGTGCTTTTTTTTTGGCTGCTTAATAAGTTTATTTTTGTCTATATGAAAAATCTTCATAGAAAACTGTTGTTTGGTTTATTAGCTCTCAGCAGCCCGTTCTTGAGCTCTGAGGAAGCTTGCCTTCTTCTGCACTACCCGATCTTTCTTCTGGGCAAGCGACATTTTGGGACGGTTCCACCTCTTCTTTTTAACTTCTTTCTTAGGCTTTTTCTCATAGACTGGGTTCTCTCGTATAGCCACATGAGCTTTCTTATACATCTCCTCCATCATGTCTGGAGTTACGTTGTTCTTTATGTACTGAGAGAATTGTTTCTTATAAGCGTCTTCATCTTCTTCCATTAGATAACGCATATAATCTGCAACATTCTGACCCATGATGTGTTTCCGATGTACTTCTGCATTGAATTCCTTGCTTTCTGAATCATAACCAGGGAATCGTTTGGTACTGTGAGGAATAGACAAGCCTCCGTCCACAGCTCCCTTCAGGGCCCCAAAAACTTTATTTCCAGTAGTAGTTCTGGCAAGCCCTGCATCCAAATAGCAGGTGAAGGCACCAGGTTGACCATCAATGCTTTCCACATTGTATTCATCTCCAGTCACCTCCACTTGACCTTCATAGATCTTGTCCATGCCAAACCTATTGAGAAGCCTGCGAGCCAGCAGCGGGCCAGTACAATATGATGCAGCATAGTTTGTCAGGCCAACCTTCACACCGTATTTTGGGAGTTCATGAGAATAAGCTGCACAAACTATCATATCTCCTTCTATATGGGCATAAGCAATCTGACAAATGATGTCTCTGTTGGTAACACGAACTATCATCCTATATTTGGGTGTGTTGTACTTATTTTTATCCTGGATTACCAAGCGTTTTCGGGCATAGTAATCAGTTTTGCCCTCACGGCGTCTTCTAAATTTCACTTGGTATCTCTTGAAGTAGGCCTTATTCTTGACAACTTTAACAAATCCCATCCTGCTGAACCGCCGTCCGCGGCTCGCCACAGAACTGCAGGCCCAGCTCAGCAACGGGGGAGAAAAGACTGGGGGTGGTTTTGCCCACTGGGGACACTGGGCAATATCTGGAGACATTTTTGGTTGTCGCAACTGGGACTGGGGGTTTTGCTGCTGGCATCTAATGGGTAGAGGCCAGAGATGCTACTAAACACATTACAATGTCAGGATAGCCTCCAAAACAAGAATTTTCTGAGGCTGTCTGAGCGGTGTAGCTGATTACAGGTTGGCTTCGGAGCGTGAGCTTTGAGCAACAGGGCCGCCAGTTTGGTTCCCACATGGGCCAGTGACGCTGCACCCTCCACAGCTAAGATGGTGAACAACAGCTCGACCTGGAGCTGGGCTGCCGTGAGTTGCCGGCGGTGGCGTAGGCTGCAGTGGGGCTGCAGTGGGCTGTGATGAGCTACCGTGAGTGGCCGAGAGCCAGCGTGAGCGGGTGGCAGCCGGCGAGAGTTGCCATGAGCCACCGTGAGCAGCCATCCAATGGCCGGCAAGTGACTGCCTCAGCCGGGAAGAGCGCAATGATCATAATACCAACATGGGCCAGTGAGACATTGTCCTCCACAATTAGACTGAAGAACAAAAGGACAGCAAATTGTCTGTTCCCCTTTCCCGATTCCTCAAAGCTGTTTCCCTTCCCCCAATTCCCCAATAAAATCTTTAAAAAAAAAAGGATTTTCTGTCCCCAAATGTTAATAGTGCTGAGGTTGAGAAACTGTGATCTAAAATAACAGGCTTCTACAGTTTGACCATGGAATTTGTTGCCTGAAAATGGTATAAATGGGCTATAGATAAGAAAGTCTATGATAAGAAAGTCTATAGATAAGAAACATTCTTGGGCTGCTTCTAGCAATTCCTGTGGGAAAAGCAGCCCATAATAGAGCCATACCACGTAGACAAACGTGGGCTGAATTTTGTTTTGGGCTGAATTGCTCCCAACATTGACCAGATTTCTCCCTACTCTCCCCTTCCCTCTTCTAATGATTCAGCTATTTCCATTGCCCAAACTCATCAGAAAATTACTGCTTTATGCTCTAGAGTTGGCTATTTTTTGTTCTTCCAGTGCCTACATCTAGAAAGATTTATGATTTATTTTTCGTTGTGTTCACATCTTTCTGCTTTTTTTCAATGATCTTGGCCCTAAAAACACTGCTATGTGTTTTGCTACATGTATCATTCATCTGAAGCTGTTTTTTTTTTTTTTTTTTTTTTTTCTTTTTTAATTTTATTTTATTTTATTTTTAATTAGTTTCAGGTGTACAACACAGTGTAATAGTTATACATTTTACCCCTCAAAGTGACAAACCCCCCACCCCCAATACACCACCCCACACCCCCCCATATCATATATATCTATTACTCTTCCTCTGACTCTCTTCCACAGTATAATCCACATCCCGTGACTATCTATATATATTCAATTACAGTAGGTATACCACCTCCACTTTAGTAATACAGTGCAGTGATCAAACCTCTACTCCATCCATGAAATGGTCTCCCTAACAAGACCTATGATCATCTGACATTCCACAGAATATTTACAACATTATTAATTATATTCCCCAAACTGTTTTTCCTATCCCAGTATGAAGCTGTTTTTTTAGACATTTCCTAATTTTATTTCAAGAATTTCCCAAACATTTGTTATGCCTTGTTCTTTCTGCATCATACTCTGGTTTACTCTGTTGGTATGGAAGTTATTTATACCTATTGATACTTCTCATACTAACACTGCTTCTTAAGTAAATGTTCCATTTTTTTCCTTCACTTTTCTTTGTCAGTTTCAGAACAAACTAATTGTAGAAATAGTATACCATCCATTTGCCAAGACAACTAGAAACGTTTGCTGGTGGATAGGTAGGATGCCTTTAATCTATTTCTCATAGTTTGTGTTGTCGTTGCTATTACTACCCTTCTTGCTCTTAGTAAAAAGCCTTTATGGGCTTCTTGGTGTCTTCTTATGATCAGAGGAAGCCTCATTCTGTGAAGAGTCAAGATTTAACTGTGTGTCCTACGGAGTGTATCTGTTTGTATCTGGGGTGTACTTACAGGCGTGTTAAGTGTTCTTGGGAAGATAGTTGGAATAGTGCCCTAGCTAATACAGGTAATTTAATTTGTACTTGACAGCAACTGAAAGAAACAAGTCTTTGTTGGTGATGAAATATTTTTATGGGTGAATTAATTTTTAAACATTTCATGTTCTAATGAAATCCAGTGGATTATATAGTTATCAAGGCAGTTGGCCAGTAAGTCTTTCTTTTTTTTTTAAAGATTTTATTGGGAAATTAGGGGAGGGGAACAACGTTGGGGAATCAGGGAAGGGGACAGACAAGCTGCTGTCCTTTTCTTCTTCAGTCTAGTTGTGGAGGACGTGGCTTCACTGGCCCATGTTGGCATTATCATTGCGCTCTTCCCGGGTGAGGCAGTTGCTCACCGGCCATTGGACAGCCACTCATTGTAGTCTATGGCAACCCACTGCAGCAGGGGCTACAGCCTATGCCATCGCCGGCGACTCACAGCAGCCCAGCTCCAGGTCGAGTTGTTGTTCACCATCTTAGCTGTAGAGGGCACAGCATCACTGGCCCTCATATGTGCCCTGATGTTCAGAGCTGGCATCCCAAGCCAACTCTTAACTAATGCACCACTCAACTGGCCCCAGTAAGTCTTTCTTGAGTAGCCATTAGAAGTTGAAATGGGTTTGATATTAACATTATATGAGACCTTGAGTATTTATGAAAACATAATCCCTATTCTCAAGGAGGATCCCATCACTGATTGTGTAAGAGGGTGTGGTCAGACTGGGCATTCACCAATATCATGTGACCTGTCAATAGCTCACACCAGAGGAAATACAATATAGTGGTTAAGAACATGTTTCCTAGGGTAAGACCCAGATTCAAGTTGAAGCTCCCCCAGTTACTAGCCGAATAATCCTGGGCAAGTTAGTTAACCTCTGACTACCAGCCATTGTATCAGTAAATAATTTTGTTCACTAATGTGTTCTTAAGGCATAGCAAGCTCAGTGCCTAGAATATAGTAGGAACTTGATACATTTTTATGGTGAATGAATAATGTATGTAAAACACTTAACACATTGCCTAGCTCAGAGTCAGTGCTCACTCAATAAGATGTTAAAAAAAACACACACCTTGATCTTAAAATGTGCTGGATTTGTTACATATTAACATGATCTGTATGATTGGTATCAACCTCTTCATTTATTCAGAACATTTATTCAGAAGCTGTGATGTTGGATATTATGTGGGGAAAAAAGATGTATATGCTATGACACTTGCTCTCAAAAAATTTACAATTAATAAAGGATAGAACACCTGAATAGAAATAACTATGATTATAATCAGTATTGAATTACATTTAACAGTATATTAAAATACCTTATAAATTACACTATGTATTTTTTAAGAGTTCAGAAAAGGGAGATATTACTAGGTATGGTGGTACAAAAGTAGAAGTCCATATGATTTTTATTATCACTATGAGCTGGCAATTCTAAACAATGTCAGTGGCAACATACTCTCACGTCCCCCCTTGGTACGCCACTGACAATATTTGACAAAATTAGTCAAGGAATACTTCATAAAGTTGGGGATCCCATAGGAAAAGATGGAAAGCAAGGCAAGTAGAGGGAACAGCTTCTCCAAAGACACAGGGGCCAGAGAGATGTGTTTGGAGACCAGCAAAAGAGGAAGAATAATAAAGTTGTAAAGGTAAAGATAGGCTGGCATTGGCTTGCAGAAGAAGAAAAGATGCCATTTATTGAGTGCCTTCTATGGGCAGCAAAAGGATTGGCTTATATTATCTTGCTTAAACCTCACAACAACCCTTCCAGATGGGTATTATCACCCCTTTTTATAGATGAGGAAACTGAGGTTATGAGAGGCTAAGGGCTTTGCCCCCGCAGATCCCACAACTAGTAAAGGGCAGAGTTGAAATTTGAAGAGAGCTCAGATTGCTTACAAAACCTGTGGTCTCTCCACCTACATAGCCTTAAATACTAAGCCAAAAACAAGGGGGAACCATTGGAGATTTTAAAACCGTAAAGTGACCTGGTGGGAACATGGCTGCATGCCTGAGGGAATGGAAGCTTCTCCCCTTTATTGGGCCAGTGTGACTGCAGGTAGAGTGACCATCTCCCCCACCTTCCCCGATTCCCGTCTGCAGCAGGGCGCATTGGGCCTCTCTTTTCGACAGCCCACTCTACCCAATAATCTAATAAAGCGAGGGGTGAACGAGAGAAGCCGGGCCTCGGGATGGGTTTAGAAAATAATTGCCTAGAAGAAAGTTGTGTGGATGTTTTATTATACATTTGCATTTGCAAAAATCAAGCGTGCGCAAAGGCTTATATTAAAAAAGACATAAAATTACCCATTAAAAGAAAATGGCAAAAACTCAAAAACCGGTTACAGAATTCAATTTAATTGAAGAAAAACCAAGCAACATTTCAAAGGTATCCATCTGCATTTCCCTGGGGTCTCCATGGAGCAATTTAGCCTTTTTTAGTAAGTAGTTCAGAAAACTGCTAATTCTGTGATGATTTTGTTCAACGGCACTAACTGATAATATTCGTTCCTTGCGGATCTTAAAAAACCAGGTATGTAAAGATTGTCAAAGTCGACATCAACTGTGTCAAACTGCTTTGTTTATCAACCATGAATACTGTATGTATTTTCTTGATTGACAGTCTGTCCTTTTAATTGGCTAGTAGTGACAATATTGTTTGTGCCTTTATTTTGAAATGCTGTATGCTGTGTTGCACAACTCTGTATAGCTGATACCGTGACACTATATAATAGGGAGTCTCAAACAGAATGAAATTCAACAGGACAAACCATTGCATGACACGAGGACAAATACAGGAGCTGATACATTGGTTTCGTGGAAACAGAGCTTAGGTTTAAAATCAAGCCATGGGTTAGCATGAAAGAGCAATTTTTTTTCCTGTGTTGGTAAAATACCCATAACATAAAATTTACTATTTTAACCTTTTTAAGTGTTCAGCTCAGTCGCATTAAGTCCATTCACATTTTGTGCTACCATCACCACCCATATCCACAGAGCTCTTGATTTTGTAAAACTGATCATCTACCCATTACACAATAAATAATGAGGCCATCCCCACACCATCTCCTATCTTCTCCCAGCCCCTGGAAACCACCATTGTGCTTTCTGTCTCTATGAATTTGACTATTTTCGATACCTTGTATAAGTGGGATCATACAGTATTTGTCCTTTCGTGACTGGCTTCTTTCACTTAGCATAATATCCTCAAGCTTCATCCATGTTGTAGCATCTGTCAGAATTTCCTTCCGTTTTAAGACTGAATAATATTCCGTTATATGTATACACCACATTTTGTTTACCCATTCAGCAGTTGATGGACACCTGGATTGCTTCCACCTTTTGGCAACCGTGAATAATGCTGCTATGAACACGAGTATACAAATCTCTCCTTGAATCCCTACTTTCAGTGCTTTTGAGTATATACCCATTAGTGGAATTGTCGAATCACATGGTAATTCTATTTTAAAATTTTTGAGAAGTCTCCATATTGTTTCCCATAGTGATGGAGAACTATTTATGTCATCTGACATTGAGATGCATTTATTTATTCATTCCTTCACTCTCATTCTTTCGACAAACATTAATGAGGACTTGCCTTATGTAATTACTTGCTAGGCTCTGTGGAGTTTATACATTAAGACCAATCTGGTGGTAAGAAAGAGATCTATAAAATAAATACACAGAGGGCTGGCTGAGTGGCTCAGTTGGTTAAGAGCTCACTCAAGAGTGTGAGCTGAACTCTGAGCAACAGCAGTTCGATGCCCAGCCCGAGCTGAGCTGCTGCTGAGCTGCCAACAGGTGGGAGGATGGCTCAGCTAAAAAAAAAAAAAAAAAAAGTAGAAATAAATAAATAAATAAATAAAATACACAATATATCAGAATAGCGAGATCCAGTCACTCCTAAGCCAGAGAAAGGTTTGAAGGTTTCAATTTTGGAGTTCAACACAATTCTTTAAAGATGTTTGTCTATCAGAAGAGAAATTGGTCTATTTGGAAACATAGAAAAAGGAGATTCACAGAGGAAACCATCAAGAGTCCTGTTGAAAGATGGCTCGGTGATGGACTCCTAGTGTTACAGACTCATTGATGAGGCTATCCCAAGAAGGGCAGAGTGTGCCTTAAAAAACTAAGTGGAGGGACGAGTTTTTAGTTCACTCATTTAATTCTCTTGGTTCTAATTATATGCTCCTTAATCTGTGTTCTGATTGCAATTTGGCTTCTCTGCCTACAAAGGGAGAATGCTTTTAGTCATGCCAACCTCAGCCTCATGGTCTCTGAGAGCTTAACATTCTCACCCTAAATTAATCATTTGGCGTCCTGGTTTTGAACATTGGACTCATGAAACTCTAATTAATGTCAGTGCAATTCTAAAATATTTTGCTGCCCTTGATGTGCTGGCTAAACCAGATTTCTAAGGTTTTTAGACCGGATGCTAGCACCGGGACAGTTTCCTTCCTCTTAACCTGTTTCTTTCTCTGAAAATGGAGATTAGAAACAGTGCCTACCTGGGGGCTGGCAGAGTGGCTCGTTGGTTAAGAAATGGCTTGGGAGCGGGAGCTCTGAGCAGCAGGGCCCGGGTTCAGATCCCACATGAGGGCCAGTGACGCTGCGCCTCTACAGCTAAGATGGTGAACAACAGCTCGACCTGGAGCTGAGCTGCTGTGAGTCACTGGCGACGGTGTAGGCTGCAGTGGGGCTGCCATGAGCTACTGTGAGCGGCTGACAGCTGGCGTGCACTTTCGTGACCTGCCATTACCTGCCGTGAATGGCTGTCCACTCACCATGAGCCGCCGTGAATGGCCGGCGAGCGATTGCCTCACTTGGGAAGAGCACAATGATAATAACAACATGGGCCAGTGAAGTGATGTACTCCACAACTAGACTGAAGAACAAAAAAGGACAGCAAGTTGTCTGTTCCCCTCCCCCATGCCCCAATAAAATCTTTAAAAAAAAAGAATTATTTAACCTGAGATAAGTCATCACATACATTGTGTTATTTTACGAAAGGTGGTTGTGGTAATCAAGGTTCTCCAGAGAAACAGAACCAGTAGGATAAATACATAAGAGGAGATTTATTGTAGGAATTGTCTCACATGACTATGGAGGCCCCAAAGTCCCACCATCTGCAAGCTGGAGAAGCAGGAAAGCTGGTAGTATAATTCAGTCCAAGTCCAAAGGCCCTTGCCAATTGGGGAGCCACCGGGGTATGTCCAGGTCCAAGTTCAAAGGCCGGAGAACCAGGCGCGCCAATGTCTGAAGTCCCAGGGCAGGAGAAGATGGGTGTCCCGGCTCAAGCAAAAAAACAAAACTACCTTCCTCTGCCTTTTTTGTTCTGTTCAGGGTCTCAATGGATTGGATGATGCCCACCCTCATTGGTGAGGGGGATCTTCTTTATCATTCTACTGATTCAAATGGTAATCTATTCCAGAAGTGCCCTCATAGGCACAGCCAGAAATAATGTTTTATCAGCTGGGCATCCTCAGCCCAGACAAGTTGGAGTATAAAATTAATCGTCATAGTGTCGATCAATTACTTCTAACATATGTAGAATCTGAAGATTTAAAAAAAAAATTAAGGTGAGCTTTTATAGGATCAGAAACTCAGAAACCTATATTTTTCATTTTACCTTTTTTCTTTTCTTGCTTTTGGTACTTCCTATGTTTACTAGTGAAGCTTCTTTTAAAAATTATAGATAATCTCATCTTTCCTACAGGGAAAGGGAGTTTTAAATTTGTCTATGTTTTGGCCAGTCTTTAAAGGGAGAGCTATTGAGAAAGTCAGAGATACGCTGGGTTTTTTGTTTTGTATATCTTTTTCTCGTTGAAATGAACATCAGGCAAGTCATTTTTTATTTCATTTTATTGGGGAACCGTGTGATTTTCCAGGACCCATCAGCTCCAAGTCGAGTAGTTGTTTCATTCTAGTTGTGGAGGGCACAGCTCAGTGGCCCATGTGGGGATCGAACTGGCGGCAAGATTGGTGTGATGAGCCTGCGCTCTAACCACCTGAGCTAACCGGCCGCCCCAGGCAAGTCACTTAAAGTATAGAATCATTGTACAAATCTGAGAATGTATACACTTATCATATACTGAATTTATAGAGTCTGGACTGCTTTTAAAAACTGCTGTCATCAAAATAGTGATGTCCCAAGAGAATAAAGTTACCAAATTTAGTTATCCTACAGCTCACTGAACGTTTGATCTTTTCAGAACACATTCTTGGGACTACCTAGCATAGTCACCTAGTATTGTTTCAAACGATGATTAAAAATGAGTCTTTTGTGGTAGGAAGTTCTTCCTGTTATTTATTTTTGAAGCTTCCTTCCCACCCCTGCTGGTAGAGTTCTGCTTATTTTAGGAAGCATGCATATAATGCTGCCATTAATGTATTCAGTATCAATTATCCACTTGCACATAGCTCTGTGTGGGTGAGTTGCAGAGTTGAGAATTTCCTCAAGAAAATGAATTCTTAAGTTTTCTTTGATCACTTTCCTATTTTAGCTGGCTGGCTGGGGTGAAGAAAAGCGTGAAAAACATCTGATGCCACTTTTAACTTTTCGTTTGAGTCATGCAGGTTGGATGTCACTTTAATAAAAACAGGAGAAATAAACCCTGAAGTGTATGGGATGGTTCAAATATATAGGTCCTAGACAAGAAGCTGAGTTGTTTTAAAAAATTCATAAAGAATGCACTTTTCATCCTTTCTGCTTGAAATCTCAGGTATTGCTTAGGCTAAGTTTACCACCAGGCCAACAAAATGACATCCTATTAAATTCTTAGCAAAATTTTCTTCAACTCCACCCAGCTTCCCCCTCCTGGTGTCTCTCTCCCCCTTGTCCATCCCTGCTTTCCCCTCATCATCACAAAGATACCCTCATCAGCTTCAGTATGATGTCATGAGCTGGCCCCCTGCCAGCCACTTAGCCTTCTTTTCTTTCATCATAGAGACTATTTCTCAAAGTCCTGTTTGTGATAAACTAACCTTGACTGTTAGGATAACAAAAGGTGAAGCAGTTCCAGCAGCATGTGGGAAATTTCCTTTACAGATGGTTCCTTTCTCTTTGGTGGAAACAAACAGAAACTCTCAGATGGCATATATTATATGCCATGTAATTAATTATGAGCCAGGTTTGAAATATCCATCAACCTGACCCTACCAGAGTGTTCTGACTTATAAGATTACCCCCCCACCCCACCCCCAAGAAAATAGTAGGTAGTTCATCCTCGCCTCTGTCTGGGCCTACAAGGAACTAAGCCAATGAGAGATAAACCCATCTTGATAAAAACACCTTGGATAAACACATCCTAGATCTGGCTTTGTATCCAAAAAATGAGGTCTTGAAGAAACATTTGTATATCCATATTCATAGCAGCATTATTCACAATAGCCAAATGGTGGAAGTAACCCAAGTGTCCAGTGATGGATAAATGGAAGAACAAAATATGATATATACACACAATGGAGTATTATTACCCAGCCTTCCAAAGGAAAGAAATTTTGACACATGTTACAACATGGATGAACCCTGAGGACATTATGCTAAGTGAAAGAAGACAGTTTCACAAAGATACCTATTGTATTATTTCACTTATATGAGGTACCTAGAGTTGTCAAATTCCCAGAGACAGAAAGTAGAATGATGGTTGTGAGGGGCTGGAGAGAGGGGAGAATGGAGACTTGTTTAATGGCTAGGCATAGAGTTTCAATCTTACAAGATGGAAAAGTTCTGGAGATTGGTTGCCCAATACTGAATATACAGAGGGTACCAAAACAAATGTATGCACATTTTAAGAAAGGAAAAAAACTGTGTTAATATATACCAATAACAAAGATGAATATAAGTCACATTTGACTTTTGCAATGAGAAGATGTGCTCAAAGTGGTTACCATCATTGTCCAGACACTTCTGGTTACGGCAAACTACTGCTTGCGCAACGTTGACTAAAGTATTAACATCTTTTAAAATGTGTATACATTTTTTGACACCCCCAGTATTTGACAATCCTGAACTGTACTCTCAAAAATGGTTAAGATGGTAAGTTTTACGTTATGTGTATTTTACTGCCATGGAAAAAAGAAAATCCTGGAAAAAGGAGTGAGTGAGAGCCAACTCTGATAATAAGTTTGAGACTGTGACAGGGAGCGACAAGTGTTGGGTCCTGGACAGATGGGGCTGTTGTGGTTGGCCCCGCCCCATCCCCCTTTTGGGACTGAAGGACTCTCGCCCCAGCAGTTGGGGGTACTGCTGGCTGACACACACCAATCCCATAATCGCCAGCCCTCAGCTGTCAGGCCTTTGTGGGAATTGCCCTCTGCTGAAGAAAGCCATCTCACCCAGCATCACACCCACTTCCCCAGGGCAGCCTGCATCCAGTGAGATGTCAATGCAGGGGGCGATAAAGGTCCAGTCCTCTCACCCCAGCTGGCAATAGCTTTGAAGAGTGAGCCCAGCTTCAGAGCTCCCCGTGGAGTCGGCTGAAATCTCATTGTGACTGTATCACGACTTGTCCCTTTGTCTAATCTTTTTTTTCCTAAAGAGTTTATTGGGGAATTGGGGGAGGGGAACAGCATTGGGGAATAGGGAAAGGGGAACAGACAAGTTGCTGTCTTTTTGTTCTTCAGTCTAGTTGCGGAGCACGTTGCTTCACTGGCCCATGTTGGTATCATCATTGTGCTCTTCCCGGATGAGGCAGATTGGTCGCCGGCCTCTGGATGGTCACTCATTGTGGCTATTGGCAGCTCACGCTGGCTGCCAGCTGCTCATGCTGGCTGCTGGCCACTCACTGTAGCCTATGACAGCCCACTGTAGCAGGGGCTGCAGCCTACACTGTCACCGGGGCTCTCAGCCCAGCTCCAGGCGGAACTGTTGTTAGCTGTAGAGGGCAGTGTCACTGGCCCTCATATGTGGGATCCGAACCGGGGCCACTAGCATCCCAAAACCAGCTCTTAACCAATGCGCCACTCGGCTGGCCCCCTTTGTCCAATCTTGCTGCCTTCACTTCCCTCACAGGTGTTGATGCTGAGAGCTCTCTCTAACCAACTTCCTGCACGCTCAGCTCTAGCAATGAGAGTCAGAGTCATATCAGCTAAGAAACTGAAGCCAGTAGAGATGGGAGCTGAGGCTGAGGTGAACCCAGAATGTGCGGCAGAGGAAGGAAAGGATGACTATCACTTGCAACCCGGAGACCAATTGCAATGGTAGCGGCTATGGCCCATCCCACTAATCTCATCCCCTGAGTTCTCCCTCAAGAAGAGCGGCCCACTGGAGCTGTGGACAAGCCAGTCCCTGAGATTATACAGAGACATGGGTCCAACCAGAGTAAGGGGTGGATTCTAACAGACACAGAGATGTGCCATTCCCCTTCAAGGAAGGACTTGCTGCTTAGCCGTGAAGAGTGCGGTCATCGGATGGCCTCCAGCTCTCAGCTCTTTCAGAGATGGCCTCACCTAAGATCATTGCCCTTCCCAGGGCTAAAAGAATGAGGACATAAAAAAGGATGGCTATTTTGTCCTAAGAGCTTCCTGCTGGGTTGACTAAACGTGTTGCCCGCAAATTCATATGGAATCTGAAATTGGAAATAGGAACGAAGGAGGAGGAGGAGACCTGGAACAAAGTGATGTGAATGGCTGTGCTTTGGAGGAAAAGTTCATGAGCTGCTACTGAAGAATCAAAACTTACCCTGGTTTCTTCCTTTTCTAAATTTTACTTGTCAATTCTTCCTTTGATGCCACAAAATACCTCTCATTAACTTCCTCTTCTCTCTCTCGCCCTTTTTTTCTTATATTGTTTATGCTAGCCATTGGACATTTCTGAAACTTGCAATGAAAAGTTTGCAAACAAAACATTGCACACAGTCAAGTTTAACCTTGAAAGAGGCATACATGACAGCGACTCTTTTGGAAATATCTGTGATTTCTTCTGAGGCACCTGTAAAAGCCATTATTTTTGTCAGCAACAAGATAGAATGTGATATCATGGTTTGTATTTTCTTGTTATTGTTGTTTTTTCAAACCACCCAAGGCCTGTGTTATAAATAAATAAGAGAGGTATAGATTTATGGCTATAGCTGTCATTTCAATATCAGAAAGGAAGAATTTGAATACATTTCCACAATTGGACTGGCCAATAAAAAACTAACCAGTGGAAATTTTATTTACTCTTCTCTCCAATCTGATAAAGGAGAGGGAAAAAATGGGCAGCAACAAAGACAGAGAGAGAAGAAACAGTTCAGGCAATCTGCAAACTGAATAATCAGATTGGGATGTGGAAGCATCAAAAATGAGAAAATGCAATAGGGATTTCCAAGTAAAGGGCCCTGATATTCAGGGGATGGCCATCATTGAATGATATCAGATTTATCTAAGAGGTTTGAAAGATAAACTAATCAGAGAGGTTTTGATAAGAAAGACTTAGAAAAAGACTTCTTGATACCTGAGAGGCATGATTCACTGTGAAGAGAAAACAAGACTGGTTGTGGATCTTTATCTCTGGGGAGTTGAAAAAAAAAACAAAAAGGGCAAATTGCTCTTATTCATCTGGGATGGACCAGATGAGGTCATCAGATCCTTCAGTGTCCTATGAATCATCTTGGGGTTTCTTAAGGTTTTGTGCCCCTAGTCATTTAAACTGCTCCTTTAAATGTGTTACTGCCAGCACAGTGCCTGCTCTCTGTCACCTCATTCCTCCTCTGTACCCCCACTCCCCCACCTGGAGGGGAGGGCTGCTGGACCCATTATACATCACTTCTGGAAGCACAGACCACAAGCTCTGGCTGCCTCGCACCCTTCAGCCTTCGGGAAAACTATTAAAAAGTCACAACATGCTCAAAAGTGTGGCAAACCACACAATCTGTCACCCAAAACGTGCTAGTCATGCAGAACAGCAGCAATCAGATTCATGGCTACCTCTTGTGAAATGGAAATGTGACACTTCCATGGCTGCCAGGTGGTGCCTAAGTAAACTGGGACACTTCACCTTGAAAGTTTCAGTAAGCGCTGGGAAGCCGTGTCTCGTAGAAACAGAAATAAATGATTAAAAAAAGTCGTAGCCCCTGCACAGAGATAGCCTAGTTCCGTGTCGTACAACGTCATAGCCTAATGCTGTCAAGGACTTGGATCGTAGCTAGTGTAATGAAGGAACTGAAGTGGTAATTTTACTTAAATTCTATTAATTTCAGTTTTTGTTAATCGAGATGAAATTCACATAACAAAATTAACCAGTTTAAAATGAGCAATTCCGTGATATCTGGTACATTCACAATGTTGTGCAACCATAACCTCTAATTCCAAAACATTTCCATCACCCCAAAAGGAGATCCACCCAGTACATATTAAGCAATGGCTCCCCATTCCCTCCTCCCCCAGCCCCTGGCAACCACCAATCTGTGTTTTGTTTCTAGGGATTTACCTATTCTGGACAGTTCATATAAATAGAATCATACAATATGTGAGCTTTTGTGTCTGGCTTCTTTTACTTAGCAGAATGTAATTAATTTCCATTTCAAATTAAAAAACCAATACTTGATTTTGTTACTAGCAAACTTTTAAGTATGTTTGGAATTACTTGGGCATATTAATCTACTTTTTCAACTCTTAAGTTTTGAAATTTAAATATAGGGCAATTATTTTCAATTAAAATTTATCATACCAATTGAGATACACCATATCTAGATATGCCATAAATGTAAAACTACACCGGATTTCAAAGACTTAGTATGAAAAACAGAATGTAAAAGATCACATTTATCCTTTTAAAAAAATATTGATTACATATTAAAATGATAACATTTCAGACATATTGGGCTTAATGAAATGTATTATTGAAATTAATTTCAGCTGTTTTCTTCCTACTTTTTTTCACTGTGTCTACTAGAAAATTTAAAATTATGCAAATGGATCACATTATATTTCTGCTGGACAGTGCTGGTCTAGTGAAAAAACCTAACTCAAGGGGTGACCTGTTAGCTCAGTGGGTTAGAGCGTGGTGCTGATAACACCAAGGTTGCTGGTTCGATACCCACATGGGCCACTGTGAGCTGCACCCTCCCTAAAAGAGTCAACTATGCCATTGTAGCATGAAAGCAATGTGTAACCAATGACCATGGCTGTCCCCCCAACACAAAAAAACAACCAAAAACAAAAACTAAAGCTAAATGCTAATTCAAAAAAAATTATTTTGAGCATTTGCTATGAACTTTTATATTTTTTGCTACTCTGTGGAAAAGTTGGTTAGAAATAATATACCTGCCAATGTTGTTGACCTTGCCTTAGACTTTAGCCTAGACCAGGAATTGTTTATGGGTTAAACTGAAGGAGTCTAATGAAACTTTCCTCTTCTCCTGCCAGATACCGATGCTTATTTTAGAGTCAGAATCACTAAGAAAGAAAGGTCTTATGATACACTCATTTAAATGTTTTAAATGAGGGGAAATGAGAGATGTGTGTTGGCCTTTCCACTTTTTAACTCACAATTTAATGATATCAGTTTTAGATGAACCAAAAGCATATGCCTTTCTGCTGTGGAGAACGGAAGGGTAAACTCTAGTTTATGTACATCCATTCATCAGCATACTGAGTGAGCATTGTGTGCTATGCATTGTAGTAGATGCTGGAAATTTAGGTGCAAAAAAACAAATAAAGTCCCTGCCTTCTTTGAGCTTACCTCCCAGTGTAAAGAGACAGAAACAAATTCGTAAGACCATCCATCATAGTTTCTGAGAAGTTCCATGAACAAAATAAATATAAAGAGTAACTTTATTAAATGGTAAGGAGTGTGTGTGGGAGCTCTATTTTAGGTAATGTAGCTGGGCAGTCTCTGTGAGAAGATGACATTTGAGTTGATATTTGAAGAATAAGGAGCCAGCCATACAAAAAGAGCCATGGGCCCAACACTCCAGGCAGAAGGCACAGCAGAGGCAAAAGCTTGGAGGTGGGAAAAGAGTTTGATGTACTTGAGGAAAGGAAAAGAAGCCACATGCTAAGTTTGTGAGCAAAAGGGAGAGGGATAGGGGATAGGGTGGGCAAGCAGGAGCCAGTCGGTCATATTAAGAAGTCTAGGTTTTATTTTAACAGTAATGGGGAGCCATTGATGGTTTTAGAGCACAAGAGTAACCAGATACATTTTTCATACAGATGATCCAAGAATAGCTTCAACGGACAGTTGACCCTGTTCTCTGCCAGAAGCAAGACTTAAGAACTCATTAGTTTTGATAGATGTCCTCCAATATTCAACAGAGTTTAGTCAGTAAGCCCATATACTGAGTCACTTGTACATTTTGCAAGGGTTCTGTTTCCACGACGGACCAAGGAACTTCCCAGGAGATCACTCATCAATAGGAAAGACAAGATCAGTCAGGCAAGTTAGACTCAAAACAAGGCTTATATGTTTGGCTAGAGTTTGGATGGGTGATTTTTGAGGACAGTGGGGTACATGTCACTGAGATTAATTCTCCGGACCAGTCCTTATAGTCTTACCATGCCTGAATTCTATGTGGCTTTGGCTATAAGTAAAAACTGAAGGACCGGGGCAGGCCGAGTGGCTCAGTTGGTTAAGAGCTCGCTCAAGCGTGCGAGCTGAGGGCCGGCCGAGTGGTGCGGTGGTTAAGCGCTGGCTTGGGAAGCCAGCGGCCCCGGTTCGGGTCCCACTTATGAGGGCCAGTGACACTGCCCTCAAAAAAAAAAAAGAAAAAAAAAAAGAGTGCAAGCTGAGCTCTGAGCAACAGCAGTTCGATGCCCAGCCCAAGCTGAGCTGCCAACAGGTGGCAGGATGGCTCAGCTAAAAACAACAACAACAACAACAACAACAACAACAAAAAAAACCGAAGGGCTTGTTTAATGAAACCTCTTTATGGTCCCCAGGAAATGCCGTCGTGGCATCTTGCCAACATGGAGGAACACAGTGTGGGTAGGAAGCATCCCCTCTACTGATCATCAGTGAACATCCAATGGCTTGGGCACCTTGTACAAGTTGGTACCCAATAGGAGGCAGCAGTGGCTGCCAGGAAAAGTGGTACCCAGTGATACCAGGTGGTGATGTCTTTTGGATAAAGTGGAAGTCAATCGAGATAGTCATAAATAGCAGAAATATCAGTATGCCTGGTCAATGTAGGGTTGCTCAGAACAGGCGAAAAAGAGAGAAAATCCACAAACTTGGTAACTGGCTAGACTTGTTTTTCAGCATATGTGACTCCCTCCTGGGCACTCCCAGAAATTCTGTCCAGGAATAAACTTGGCAGGAGCCTGGAGTTCTACAGTAAATAGCAATTGAGGGCATGGTGAGCTGTCTTGGGTTGGGTTCCCCAAGAAGCGCATGCTGAGCCAAGGATTCAAGGGTAGGCAGTCTATTTGGGAGATGATCCCAGGAAACAGCAACATGGGGAGAGGGAAAGGGAGATGCAGAAAGGAAGACAGCCAATAAAGGGTGTATGCCAAGCAAGTTATTGTGATGGGCAGCTGGAACTCAGCGTCCTGGGGAGCTCTGTAAGACTGCTGGGAACATGCCTCACGTGTCTCAGGGGAGGGAGAGGAAGCTGCCAACTCGCTTCCATCACCGCATGGGGCTGTTTCTAGGGACAGGGACACTCTGGGACATCTGCACTGTCCTACGGGCTGGCCACAGGTTGAGCTTTCACAGCCAGAACAAAGCCCTCATTCAGAGTCGCAGGTGTGGCCATGAGCATCCTTGGGTGTGGAGAGATGAGTGTTAAGGGGCTCTGGGCAGCGCCCCAACTTTATCTACGACTCCCGTGACTTTACCAGGCTCTGAGCACAGAGGAATTTGTCATATTTATCTCTGTGCTAGTCTCACTTCTGGCCCCATTTCAGTCCTCACTCTTGTTTTTCTTGCCTTCCTTCTCTCCTACTTATAACTTGTGCAACCTGGCTATGTTTGATGTGTTCTTGTAAGCTGCCTTAAATCTTTTTTTTTTGTGAAAGGAACACAGCAGGGTATAAACAAATAAATACTAGTGAGGCTTAACATTGTTTCCTTTATCCTGTGAATTCCTTGGAACAGAACCTTCCTCCCTTGTGCCTGCCACTATGCTGGGCATACTGAAAGCATTTGGCGACTGCTCTGTAGGATGACATCTACACAGAGATACACAGACCATGTATAAACTGACTCTGGGACCAGAGGCACAACACTGTCTGGCCCCTTTCTTGAACTCATTACTTAGAACAGGTCCTGCCACCTAGTAGGTGCTCAGTAAATATTTGTTAAATGAATGAATGAAAGATTTACAGGACCTGTCTACACCAGGGCTTCCCATAGACAGAAACCCATCAGCATCCTGGCATTGTGTGTTTCATAAGGTCAAGGTTACCCTCGCAGTTACTATCATGTGCATGTACTCACTTTCATGAGCACAAGTTGGGAGGTAGGGACTAAAGATAGATGCAGAGATGGTCTTTGAAAATGTCTACCCAAGGCCCGCAGAGTGGCATGGTGGTTAAACGCTGGCTTGGGAAGCCAGTGGCCCCGGTTCAGATCCCACATATGAGGGCCAGTGACACTGCCCTCAAAAAAAAAAAGAAAAGGAAATGTCTACCCAGCAGGCCATGTGCCTCGAAGAACATTCGATGGTGGTTCGGATGCAGCCTGTTTATGAGACTAATCTTTGCTCATAAGTGTCCTGGCAGACTGCTCTGAATAACACCCTCATGGAGAAAGGAGTTTCCGGCAATATTGGAAACAGGACTCCACAGGAGCCTCAGATGCTCGAAGCTGAGTGGCTTTTTTTTCTATCCCATGAATCAGAAAGAAATTGTTTAAGTGGTGGGTCCCAGGCATGTAGGTATCTGGGGTTTTGTGCTGTAAATGTTTTTCCCTTGAGAGGCAAGCACAGTAGTTTTATTTAATAAACACTAACTAGAAGCTGAAAAGTCTAGCCTTTGAAAGACAGATTCTTGATGTTGAATAGGCAGCGTGACTCATAAGAAGGTTACTGCTAGGAAGCTCTGTTTTCATGGAGATCTTAGCAAAGGGGGAGAGGGTTTGGTGCTTCTGTTATGTATGTGTTTTTTAAATTAAGGTATCATTTACGTAACATAAAATTCGTCCTTTTAAAGTGAATAATCCAGTAGTTTTTAGTGTATTTACGGTGTTATGCCACCATTGCCACTATTTAATTCCAGAACAGTTCCATGCCTCCAAAAATAAATCGTGTACTCTTTAGCAGTCACTCCCCTTTAGTCGTTTTCCAGCTCCTGGCAACCACTAGTCCGCTTTCTGTCTCTAAGGACTTATCTGTTCTAGACATTCCATATAAATGGAATCATACAACATGTGAGCTTTCCTGTCTAGCGTCTTTCACTTACCATGATGATTTCAAGGTTGGTTCATATTGTAACATGTATCAGTACTTCCTTTTTTATGGCTGAAGAATATTCCATTAGTGTATGGATACACTATATATATATTTTTTAACTTTATTGGCAAGCAGTGTGTTTTTCCAGAACCCATCAACTCCAAGTCAAGTCTTTGTTTTCAATCTAGTTGTAGAGGGCGCAACTCAGTGGCCCATGTGGGAATCGAACTGGCAACCTTGGTGCTATGAGCTCACGCTCTAACCACCTGAGCCAACAGGCCACCCCGGGTATACTACATTTTGTTTGTCCGTTGATACATTGACAGACACTTGGTTTGTTTCCACTTTTTGGCTATTAGGAATAATGTTGCAGTGAGCATTGGCATACAAGTATCTCTTCAAGTCCCTGTTTTCAAATTCCTTTAGTTGTATACCTAGAAGTAGAATCCCCCAGAAGTTTACATGGTAACACTCTGTTTAATTTTTGGATGAACTGTCTGTTTTCCAAAGTGTTTGCACCATTTTACAATAGACGAGAGTTCCAATTTCTCCACATCCTTGCTAACACTGTGTGTGTGTGTGTGTGTGTGTGTGTGTGTTTAAATTATAGCCATCCTAATGGGTGTGAAGTGGTATCTCATGGCTTACTTCTATTATTTATTTATTTATTTTTAAAATCTCTTCTAGTCTCCCTTTCTTTCTTTTTCTTTTTTAACTTTATTGGGGAACAGTGTGTTTTTCCCAGGACCCATCAGCTCCAAGTCAAGTTGTTGTCCTTCAATTGTGGAGGGCGCAGCTCAGCTCCTCCAGTCACTGTTTTTAATCTAGTTTCGTGTTTTCTATCTAGTTGTGGGGGGCGTAGCCCACCATCCCATGTGGGAGTAGAACTGGCAACCTTGTTGTTACGAACACGCACTCTAACCAACTGAGTCATCTGGCTACCTGGCAGCTCAGCTCAAGTCATTGTCTTTAATCTAGTTGCGGAGGGCGCAGCTCACTGGCCCATGTGGGAATCGAACCGCTAATCCTGTTGCTCAGAGCTTGTGCTCTAACCAACTGAGCCACCCGGTCGCCCTATTTTTTTTTTTTATAAGCTTTAATTTTACTTTGCCCTGTCTGAGCCCAGATACACCTCTCATGGAGCATCCATCCATTTTTTTTCATCTTTCCCCTTTCACATACTTTTTTTTTGTTTGTTTTGTTTTTAGAAGAGATTTGGGTTTACAGAAAATTGAGCAGATAGTACAGAATCACCGTATACCCTTTCTCTCTTCTGCTCAGCTTCCCGTCTTAGTAACATCACACATTAGTGTGATGTATTTGTCACAATTGATGAACCACTATTGATGCATTATTATTATTAACTAAAGTCCTGAGTTTACATTAGGGTTCATTCTTTGTGCTGTACAGTTGTATGGGTTTTGACAAATATACAGTGTCATATAAACACCATTATAGTGGCATACAGAATAGTTTCACTGCCGTGAAGATCCTTCATGCTCCACTTATTCGTCTTTTCCTCTCTCCCCTAAACTGCTGCCAACCACTGATCTCTTACTATCTCTTCTTACTATAGTTTTGCCTTTTCCAGAATGTCATGTGGTTAGAATCATACTGTACTCAGCCTTTTCAGACTGGCTTCTTTCACTGGTTTGTTCACCTTTGGAAGGACACCTTGGTGGCTTATAATTTGGGGCAGTTGTGAATAAAGCTGCCGTAGATATTTGGTGACTGGGTGATGACACAGAGAGGTCATTGTCATTGAAAGGTTTTTATTACATTCCTGATAGAAGGGGGCATCCCATCCCATGCAGGGCCACAGGGGAGGCACTGGGCTTTGGTCAGGAGGGGGACACAGAAATGAGGGGAAAAGCTAAGCCAAGGCCTTTATTGGGGTTTCCACAGGAAAGGCAGGGCAGCACAGGGTAGCCTGTTTAGGATTGACTAGTTTGAATAACTCCAGTGGACTTTGGGGCAAAGGAGCCGACCCAGTTGTCTGGTACCTGATTGTGGGTTGATTTAGGGCAGGGGAAATTTTGGCTTGGTGTGTGAGAGTTAGCTAAGTAGCTGGGTGGGGGCATGCCACTGGATCGGGTGGTGTTCACATGACTGGGTGTCCTCCAGGCAAGCTGTCTATCATCCCTAGGAATTAGCTGGCCCTGGTAGGGGCAGTCTTTCCTCATCCAAAAGGCCCCCCAACATGTCAAAACATCATAAGACACAGAAAATTTAAAAAATGAGATTAAGATACTGAGTTTCCCAAGAGGGATGGTTTTAGGTTGGGTTCCCTGGAAGCAGAGGCTCCTATGAAATTCGAGATAGGAAATGCTTGCTAGGGAATCATTCCCCTCTGAAATGAAAGGAAAAGTCTAGTTGTGATACAGGGTAGGTCAAAGGCTTGGCCAACCCCGAGAGAAGCTCTGGAGTGAGGACTGTCCATCAAAATTGTGCCAGATCAGGTGGAAATGGCCACCCTTTATAGCCTTGCCTTGCTTGGTTGGTTAGCAGGTGCAGGCTGCTCTGGGGAGGGCATGACTCTGAGCGAGGCAGCTCTCTGCCCCTGAGGCAGACCCTAAAGGAGCTGACAGCTGGGGCCGTCTGCTGACCACACTGGACAGCAAGTCTGCCCTTGAAGGGGCATGTGGGTGGCATATCACTGTGACCCCTTCAGGGGTCATATTCCAGGTGCCCTCAGGCATAGCTGGCTTGATGACACACTCTAACTGGCTGCCTTTCGTCCCCCTGGGCTCACTTCCCCACTCCCCAGGTACTTCTTTTACCTCCCAAATATACTACCTGAACCCAAATCCTTGTCTCAGAGTCTGCTTCTGGGGAGACTGAAACCAGGACACACCCAACTCATCTTTAGATCCATGCTCCTAGGGGCAGGTCCATTGGTTTCCAGTTAGGTATATTTTATTTTTCTTGAGTTACCTATACTTAGGGAAACTGAAGTCCTGGTTTGCTCAACACAATTCCTTGGTAATCTGTTACCCTGATGTTCCATTCCATCGATGCCCGTTTTTCTCTTAAAAGTATCTTGGTTTGGATGATACATTTTACGATCATCCAAGTGAGCAACCCATGTAATCAGATACACGGACAGGGACAAGTGGTTAGTTTTGATCTTGAATGCCATCAACTCCTTGTTTATTTGGGTGAGTCATTGAACTGTAGAGCTGGAAGCAACTTTCGGGCCTGGCCCACCCAGTGACTCTCAACCTTTTGTCTGTTACAATTCAATGCACCTGGTCGAACATCCATACTCACATAACACTCCCGTGGAATTCACAATATGCCAGCTGTAACTCTACTCCTTTTTCTGCCACCCAGGAAAGCATATTGAATGCTGGCAAGAATTAGGTTGTTATAAGGATAATATATTATTTAAGAAAAGATGAATCATTTTTAAGCTTTGGTGCTTTAACTGTTAACGTCCAATCACTTGGAACACACTTCATGACTGATTGGATCTGAGAACTGCTGATCTCGTTTCAAACCTCTGGATGACATTTAAAAAAAAAAAAAAGAAAGGAAAAACTCATTTAGCCACATGGTGTCCCCATTCTCTCACCTGGAAATGGGGATGGTAAAATCTCCTTCCATCTCTGGTTCAGTTATGGTGGAAGGCACATGCGATAAAGAACGTGAACACTTCAGGAAGTGTAAAACCCTGAGTAAGTGGGAACTGTTGTGTGGGCTGTTTTTATCCAGCAAGAGGCAGCTGAATCTGCTGAGAGTTTTCCAGAGACGCACCTGGGTTTATGACATGGGCTCATTGGTGAATTTGCACCCGTCTAGTTTGCACAGGGATTCTTTACTCAGGACATTTGTGAGTCAGGATTTTCCCAGTGCTCCTGGTCATGATGTGAATTCGCTTTACATCTCTGCTATGGAGCGTTAGTCAGGAACCAATGGTTGCAAGACACAAAAACACAACATGAGTTAGCTTGAATAAATTGGCTCACATAATGAAACCATGGAAATGTCCTGGTTGGAGCTGGCCCCAGAAATGGGTAGAACCCGGGACTTGAATATCTCAGGGATTCTCTGTGCCTCTCGCCCATGCTGCTCTCGACATATTGGCTTCATTTTCTCCATGAATAACTTCTTCACTAGGTGGACGTATGGATATTGAGTGCTGGGCCCTCATCTTTACAGCCTTGTGACCAGGAAGGAAAGACATCCTTCTCTCCTGCCCTGCCCCCTCATATCAGTTAGAAGAACCCTAGGGAAGCACTTTGATTGGCTCACCCTTGGACCGACCACTGTAGTCTGGGGAATGATACGTAGACAAAGCCAGTTAAGCCAGATGCCCACACCTCAGGACTTCTCATGTACACAGTGGCTTCAGGGGTTATTGGGATCTGGCAGCCACTGGATTTTGTGTCTTTCACTCAGGGAAAATAAAGTCTTATACATCATCATACCTTTATTTTTAATGAATCTATTCCATTTCCAGGGCTATAAATAGTAAATTTGTTCCCTTCCAAGAGCAAATATTTTGAATATTTTAATGCTTGCTTTCCAAAGCTACTTTCAAAATCACTCTTCAAAAAGTTTGTGCCAATGTGTACTGCCACAGACAGATGGTGGTGGGCATTCTTGGATTGTAAACCGTCATTGATGTGTGCTGGTTCTTGATTGAAGGTGATTTTGCCTTCTCAGGAGATAATGGCAGTGTCTATAGACATTTTTTTTTTAGGGCAGTCTCACTGGCACTCATATGTGGGACCCAAACTGGAGCTGCTGGCTTCCCAAGCCAATGCTTAACCACCGTGCCACTTGGCCGGCCCTGGAGACATTTTTTTAAAAGTTTTTATTGGGGAATAGCCCAATGGTTATTGGTTACATATTGCTTTCATGCTACACTGGCATAGTTGACTCTTTTTTTAAGGGAGGACGCAGCTCACAGTGACCCGTGCGGGGATCAAACCGGCCACCTTGGTTCAGAATCACGCTCTAACCAGCTGAGTTAACCAGTCACCCCATGCAGACATTTTTGACTGTCACGACTGGGACAATCCTATTGGCTTCTAGTGGGTGGGCAGACAGGATGCTGCGAAACATCCTACAATACACAGATAGCAGGTCCCCAAAACAAAGAATTATCTGACCCCCAAATCTCAATAATTCTGAAGTTCAGAATCCCTGATCTATACAAACAGATATGGTCTTTATTTTATTTATTTATTTACTTTATTTTAAAAAAGATTTTATTGGGGAATTGGGGAAGGGGAACAGTGTTGGGGAATCGGGGAAGGGGAGCAGTCAAGTTGTTGTCCTTCAATCTTAGTTGTGGAGGGCGCAGCTAGTTCAGCTCCAAGTCTAGTCACCATCTGGCTGCCCATCGGCAGCTTGCGGCCACTCAGCTCAAGGTGCTGTGTTCAATCTTAGTTGCAGGTGGGCGCAGCCCACTATCCCATGTGGGAATCGAACTAGCAGCCTTGTTAAGAGCGCATGCTCTATCCACTGGGCAATCTGGCCTCCCATCAGCAACTCAGGTCAGCTCAGCTCGGGCGCAGCTCACTGTCCCATGTGGGAATTGAACCGGCGACCCTGTTGCTCAGAGCTCACGCTCTAACCAACTGAGCCACTTGACCGGCCCTATGGTCTTTAATTTTTTAATATAAAGTAGACTCAATGAGAAGACTAACAGGAAAACTTTGGCAGCTGGTCTTTGACATATTCAGGTACAGTTGAAGTCCTGTTTTCCTAACTTGGAAGGAGGGCAGTGAATATGGCTAGTAAATGTTCTTACGGTGTTTGGGTAATCTCAGAATACTCACTCTTCCAAGCTCTGTTGGACTCTTTGTTTTACGAGTGGTATTTAAAGCACATTAGCAAAAGAGGGATAGCTCAAATTACAATTGAATATGAGAATTACCAATGTTTGGTTTATTTCTATTCTGACCCTTGGAAAATAATAGTCATTTACTGTCCATTAAGGAAATTTAATGCATGACGAATAGAATGTTAGAAAAACCCACTAACAAAGTGTGGTTTCAGCAAATTATACAACAGAATATAATTGATCTTTAACTTTTAGCCTCCTTATTTTGCATCTTTCTCCACACCACTCAACATCTCTTTCCACCCATGAACCCCAACTAATGGTACCAACTACTTCCTCTTTTCAGGAGTAGTATGAGGGCTGGCCGAGAGGCGCATTGGTTAAGAGCTAGTTTGGGGTGCCAGCGGCGCTGGTTCAGATTCCACATATGAGGGCCAGTGACACTGTCCTCTACAGCTAACAACAGCTCCACCTGGAGCTGGGCTGCGAGCCCTGGCGACGGTGTAGGCTGCAGCCCCTGCTGCAGTGGGCTGCCATAGGCTACAGTGAGTGGCCGGCAGCCGGTGTGAGCTGCCAATAGCCGTGGTGAGTGACCTTCTAGAGGCCGGTGACCGATCTGCCTCATCTGGGAAGAGCGCAATGATGATACCAACATGGGCCAATGAAGCAACGTCCTCTGCAACTAGACTGAAGAACAAAAGACAGCAACTTGTCTGTTTCCCTTCCCCGATTCCCCAATGCTGTTCCCCTCCCCCAATTCACCAGTAAAATCTTTTTTAAAAAAAGTAGTATAATGAGGCAATAAAGGGCAGGGACTCTGGCATCAGCCTTCCTGGATTCAAATCCTGCCTCTATTAATTATTATTGGTGTAACATTGGGTAAATTACTTAACTCCCCTTAGTTTTCCTCATCTGTAAAATAGAGCTGATAATACTACCTCCCCATAGAGCTGCTGTGAGAGTTAAATGGTTCATATACATGAAGGACTTAGAACAGTGCCCGAAACATAAGTGCTATATATTAGTAATATTATTTCCAATTCCCTACCACTTTATCAAAACCTGGTATCAGACTGATACCCAATAGAAGCTTAGTATGGAGTGGTGGGTATATTGCATTCTATTAGTTTCAGATGTACCACATAATGATTTGAAATATACATATAGAGTGAAATGATGAGCGCAGTAAGTTTAGTAAACATCCATCACCACACGTCATTACAGTGGTTTCTTGTGATGAGAACTTTTAAGATCTACTCTCTTAGCAATTTTCAAATATACAATAAGTATTGTTATCTTAGTTGATTCTTATTGGTCTCTTAGTGATCTGAATTCTTAAAATTTGGGGCTATTACTTGAAATTAATATATTTAGAGCTGGGGGAAAAAATCTCCCTCTTCTTGGTCCATTTTCCTTTTCCTTGTCCCTTTTCAGGGTCTACATGCCTCTACTGCTGGAGAACTTAGTTGTTGTTTTTTTTTAGCTGAGCCATCCTGCCACCTGTTGGCATCTCAACGGTAGCTCAGCTCGGGCTGGGCATCGAACTGCTGTTGCTCAGAGCTCAGCTCTCACTCTTGAGCGAGCTCTTAACAGTATTTTTTTTTTTGAGGGCAGTGTCACTGGCCCTCATATGTGGGACCCGAACCAGAGCTGCTGGCTTCCCAAGCCAGTGCTTAACCACCACGCCACTTGGCCGGCCCAACAGTATTTTTTTTAAAAAAAATGTTTTCTACCCTGAATAAAACCAAGTAGTATCTGTTTTGTTGTAGTTAGAGAACTAGGACTCAGATAACATGGGTTCCGGCCTCATCTGAACTCTGCTCTTGACCAGCTGCAAGGCTTGTACAAGCTGAGTCTGTTTCCTCTTCTGCAAAACGGGAATAATTTTACCTGCTCAGGGTCTGCCTCACAGGGCTGCATGCTGTGAGGTTGAGTTGCAATACTGTATGTGAAAATGCTTCATCATTGATAAAGGAACACAAAAACCTAAGGAATTATTTCTAGATCGCCAGGCGTAGAGCCTTGAACACAGTAGGTAGGTGTGGTGTAATTGTTGTTGGGTGGAATTTTTTCCTGTGGGATCTGCTCCAGGAATAGCCACCAGATGGCAGCAAAGAGCAAGCTTCCCTCAGAGGCTCCCTGGAAGGTTTTAGGTGAGGAGGGAGGTTTTAGGCGTATAGTTGAGTCCCTCCACTCACTCTCCCCAACTCTTCCCCACTACAAACCCACCCACGCTTCTTCCTTTTTTCTTTCTACCAATTCTTGCCATGGGAATGGTACCCTCCCCCCCCCCCAAATGCATTGAGGAGCAAATTTGCAAAAAAATGCAAAAGAAATGCATCGAGGAGACAGCAAGCTCTGTGTTCAGAGTCTGAAGTTAACATGAATTGGCAATGGGGATTAAACCTAGGGGAACCATGAAATAAATTTCAGGAAAAATGGGTGAAACTTAACTGGGCAATGGGAAAAATGAACCTACTTACGCAGATTACTTGTTTTCTAAGTTCCTGTCCCTGGTGGGCAATCCGTCCACCCCTCATCCATTCCACAAACATTTATTCCTGGCTTGGGAATGCAGATGCAGCACCAGTCCTCATGGAGAAAGGGAGACAAATATTGGACAAGTAATTAATTACACATGTGATGTGCGCTAAGCCATCGAGGGAACCCTGGGGATGGGGAATGAGGCGACCTGATTTTTAGAGGAGGTCAGAATAGGCCTCTGTGGGCAAGTGATGCTTGAGCCGAGACCCAACGAGGAGGCATATGAGCTGGCTCGGTGAGGCCTCTCCGCAGAGGAAATGGCATACTTACTGGCCCAATGACCTCTATGTAATTGTAGAACACTCCGGTGGAGAACATATATAGTGACCAAAAGCTACCAGTATTCAAGGACACTTAACACATTTCTTTTTTATTTATTACATCATGTATACACAATCCCTGACTTCAAGCAGGTGATAGGTCAGCTGGGACACTGGTTGCCTCCCCCACATTCTCTGTGGCTTAACACTTCAGGGTAGCTCATATGCCACATTTTGGCAATGTCTTTCTTGGGTCTATTCCTATTCTTCTGACCTTTCCCTATCACCTCTCCCGCTACACTCATCAGACTTGGGGTTCTTAACCAGAAGCCACGGACCCCCAAAGGGACTGTGGATGGAATTCAGGTGTCCGTGAATTTTGCTGGAGGGGAAAAAAAAAATCACTTCTTTATTTTCGCCAAGTTCTAACTGAAAGTCAACATTTCTTCTTCTATGATGAATGTAGACAACAAAACATAGGAGTGGCTGTGGTGACTTTTTCACGAGTGGAAGTCACAGATATTTGCAGATGATAGGTCTACCTGTTGCTGATCTCTCAAAGGTAATGTTCACCACTATGGAAAGTATGGCAGTTTTTTAGAGTTGCTGCTGAATGTTATTATTTAGTGCATTAATAAACACACACACATTAATTACTATAGCCCAAATTCGTTTTTGAAACTATTTTGATAACTGTATTTCAATGTATTTTGTTCCTTAGTGTTTTTTTTTTGTTTTTTTAGTTGAGCCATCCTGCCACCTGTTGGCAGTTCAGCAGCAACTCAGCTCGGGCTGGGCATCAAACTGCTGTTGCTCAGAGCTCAGCTCACACTCTTTTTTTTTTTTTTTTTTTTTTTTGAGGGCAGTGTCACTGGCCCTCACATGTGGGACCGAACCGGGACCGCTGGCTTCCCAAGCCAGCGCTTAACCACCGCGCCACTCGGCCGGCCCTCAGCTCACACTCTTGAGTGAGCTCTTAATCAACTGAGCCACTCGGCCCTCCCACCATTCCTTAGTGTTTTATTTTAGGCATTTAAAACATTCTGAGAGGGTCCTTTAGCATCACAGGACTGCCAAAGGGATGCCAAGCATGGGAAAGGTGAGAAACTTCTGTAAAATCTACGAATTCCTTGAATCTGGCCTCAGTTCTCCTCGTTTTGGGTGGACTCAAGGCCATAGTCTGACTTTGGTGGGTCTCAAATGCTTTTGCCTTTCTGGGGCCCCTCCTCCATAAAAGATATTAAAAATTATATTTTACGACTATGGGGGTATAAAAATGAATGTAATCAAGACTGGATTCATTATTATTATTATAGTTATTTTCTTTTGCTTTAAAAAGCAATTAAAACATTTTTTTGGTGGGCCCTAGATACTGGGACTGCCATTCCTGATGGAGAAGTTGGCCCTGAGAAGCTCATCCATTTCCATTTTTTCAAGTATTGCGTATGTTCCAATGACACTCAGGTCTCCATCTCCAGCCCCCTTTTCTTTCTTTCCTTTCTTTCTTTTTTTCTTTTTCTTTTCTTTTCTTTCTTTCTTTCTTTCTTTCTTTCTTTCTTTCTTTCTTTCTTTCTTTCTCTCTCTCTTTCCTTCCTTCTTCCTTCCTTCCTTCCTTCCTTCCTTCCTTCCTTCCTTCCTTCCTTCCTTTTCTTTCTTTTAATTTTTATTGGGAAACAGTGTATTTTTTCTAGGACCCATCAGCTCCAAGTCAAGTCATTGTCCTTCAATCTATTGTGTTGTCGGAAAAGTCATGATGCATTTTTGTAATGAAAAATAGAAAAAATACGTCATGACTTTTCCGACAACTCAAAAGTTGCGGAGGGTGCAGCTCAGCTCCAAGTCCAGTCGCCGTTTTCAATCTGTTGTGTGTGTGTGTGTGTGTGTGTGTAACGCAGCCCACCATCCCATGCAGGAATCGAACTGGCAACCTTGTTATTAAGAGCACGCGCTCTAACCAACTGAGCCATCCGGCCATCCCTCCACCCGCCCATCTTTCTTGATGGTCAGGCAGAACTGACCATCCAGTCACTCATGGAATATCCACACTGACTCTGCCAGAGATATCTTAAATGCATCTGCTCTAACACTGAACATGCTGCGTTACTCTTTAAATCTGCTTGTACTCCTCTGTCCTTATTTGCACCACCACCCAGCCAGTCTAATCAGAGAAACCTCAGGTCATCTGTGACTACTTCCTCTCCTTCACTCTCCACGCGCAGTCAATTACCAAATACTACTAATTCCACGCTACGTCTGTCCCAGGCCCAGCTCCTACCCTCCATTCCCAGAGCCACTTGCCTGGAATTTTCCTACAGTTCCCAAAGGATTATTCCTTTCTGTCTCTCTCTTTATTCTAGAGTCACCTTGCTGGGATCCTGATCTCACCGTATCCCACCACAGCTCAATCCTTGGACTGAGGAGTTTCATAAAAGTGCACATTTACGATCTGGCCGAGTAGCGTGTTGGTTAAGAGTTGGCTTGGGATGCCAGCTCTGAGCAGCAGGGCCCCGGTTCAGATCCCACATGAGGGCCAGTGACGCTGTGACCAGTATAGCTAAGATGGTGAACAACAGTTTGACCTGAAGCTGGGCTGCCATGAGTCGCCGGCGACGGTATGGGCTGCAGTGGGGCTGCAGTGGGCTGCCATAAGCTGCCGTGAGTGGCCTGCAGCCGGTGTGAGCAGCCAAGAGCCGCCATGAGCGGCCGTCCAGTGGCCAGCAACTGATCTGCCTCACCTAGGAAGAGTGCAGTGATAATACCAACATGGGCCAGTCAAGCGACATCCTCCACAACTAGACTAAAGAACAAAAGGACAGCAACTTGTCTGTTTCCCTTCCCTGATCTGGTATTCTAGGGCTACTCAAAATATGCTCCTAGAATTGCCCCACAAAGAATAACCTGGATGTTGGTTGTTTAAAATGCAGATTCTCCACCTGACAGGAAAGGAAGTGGAAGCTCATTTCTGCCGGGGAAACCCAGAAATTTGCATTTTTTAAAAAATATATATTTTATTTGGGGATTGGGGAAGGGAACCGTGTTGGGGAATTGGGGAGGGAGAATATTGTGTTTTTCCAGGACCCATTAGCTCCAAGTCATGTTGTTGTCCTTCAGTCTTAGTTGTGGAGGGCGCAAGCTCAGCTCCAAGTCCAGTCGCCACTTTCAATCTACTTGCGTGGGGACACAGCCCACTATCCCATGCGGAAGTCGAACTCGCACTCTTGTTGTTAGGAGGACGTGCTCTCACCAGCTGGGCTATCTGGCCTCCCACTGGCAGCTCAGAGGCAGCTCAGCTTGGGGTGCAGCTTACTGGCCCATGTGGAAATTGAACCGGGGACCCTATTGCTCAGAGCTTGCACTCTAATCAACTGCACCACCCTGCCAGCCCTAAAATACTTCCTTTTCCCTACCTGTTGAAGAACTTTTCATCTTTTGGGGTTCAGTTCAAAGGTTCCTTATTTTTCAAATCCTTCTTTGACCCCTCCAAGTAGAATCAATCATTCCCTTCTCTGTCTTCCCATACCACTCTGGACAAACCTCCGGCATCACATTTTTATTATAGAGAGAAAATGGGTAGATGGATGGAATGTTCAAAATCTTCAACAATGTTATGGCACATTGACCAGCCCAGCCATAAGTCAAAAGGCTGAGTCACTCTTTTGTCTGGTTTGTAGGGAGAGTCCCCCAGGAAGGACTGTGTCATAGCGTGGAGGTACAGGAGAGGAACAGGTCTTGAAAGGAACAGCTATTTACTAACTGGCATGGAAGTATTTCAACATTTTTTTTTTGGGGGGGGAACACCCATGGTCATGGGTTACACATTGCTTTCATGCTACAATGGCATAGTTGACTCTTTTCAGGAGGGTGCAGCTCACAGTGGCCCATGCGGGCATCGAACCGGCAACCTTGGTGTTATCAGCGCCACGCTCCAACCAACTTAGCTAACCGGTCACCCCCAATTTCAACATTTTAACAATCCATATGCACATGCTGGCTAATGAGTAGTCACTTGTGAGGAAGTATGTGTGTGTATGTACATGCATGTGTATGTGTGTACGTGTGTGTGTATCTGTCTTGCTAGATTAAGCGCACAGATCTGTGCAATCCACTGCTCATCCCAAACATTTTTATAATCAGTAGCTTCCTCCAGCACCCTCACTGGGCTTTGGACCACCTGCAATACTGATGAATTCAAATGTCAACTTATTTTCCTTTCTTTTTTTCTGCCTCTGGTACAATATGACTGGGCAAGTAAAAAACAAAACAAAAAAACCCCACAAAACAAACAAACAAACAAAAAACCTCACCAAAAACCTTAAAAATAACCGAGGAAGAGGGCACCAGAATTCTTGCAGATTTGCAGTTTCCAGGGCCTCCACCCTAAACTCACTAGATTAGAATCTCTGGGTGGGAACAAGGACCCTGCAAGCTTAATAAGTTTTCCCCAAGTGATTCTGATAAATGCTAAAGTTTGGGAACCACTGATTTAGGTCAGTGGCTTTCAGATCTGGCTGCGCATTAGAATCACTTGGAGAATTTAAAAAATACGGGTAATTAGACTCCACCCCAAACCTCTTGAATAAGAATCTCTGAGGGTATGGCCCAGGCACTGTTTTTCATAAAACCTCCGAAACTGCTTTGCTGCAGGATTGAGACCTATGGGTTTAAGAAATTCCTAAACGGGCAAAACAGCCCCTGATGAGTGGAAACTGAATGTTTGCTGTAGTTAATAGGTTAGTTAATAGGTAGTTCTCTCTTTGGAATCTGAACTTATACGTTGCTTTTTTTGTCTTGGGGAGGAGGAAAGCTCATTCTTATTTTGACTGCTGTCAGTGGGAAACCGCTTAGCAAGTCAAGTCACGCATTTCTATTCTGTGCAAGTCACGATGATTATTAAGGTCTTGAAATTGTCTTCAGTGTGGGCAGAGCTGGAATTGGCTGACTTCTCATTCATTGGCTTCATGTTAATCAGTGGGGCAGATGGCCTGACTGCAATCCCTGATGTCTGTGGACGGCTTTGCACAGCTCTCTTGTGAAATAATATACCTCTTTTCTTCCTAGGTTCTTGGGATCAAAGAAAGGCACAGAGAAGTCAGGTCGCTGCTCAAGGTTAGATATCTTGCAGGTGTCAAAGTCAAAGACAGGGTCTCTAAAGTCATACAACACAAAATGGTGAACTGAGAATATTCTAGGCAACTGGGCACTTAGAAAAAGCATTTTGGATGACATAGTGTCATCCAAACTACATAGTTGTCATCTCAACTACATAGGAGGTAGTTGAGAGGGAGTGACTGCTGGTTGACCTTCAAGCTGGCTCCAGGCAACTGGGGGCTCCTCACTCCCTCCCCTGTCCTTGGAATGTAGTTCTGCCCAACATTCCCACAGCGGGAGCCGTTTTCAAGGATGCAGCCTTGAGAGAGCATTGTATTGTCGGGACCATCTGGACCAAATATGTGACTGACTCCAGTTACAGTCCCTATGTGAACATTTTAGATTCCAGCGGTTGGGGGCGGACAGAGATTGACCTGTCTTGAGGCCACCCAAGACAAGCCTCGTATGTAGGTTCCCTTGCTTATTAAACCTGCCACCTACCAATCTGGAGTTGTCTGCCTTTCTTCTGTCTCTCCTTGTCCTTCATGTATAGGGGCCAGTTTCAGATTTCACCTGGGAAGTCCCTGAGTTTGTGAATGAACTCATAGACCCCCGTCTTTCCCTTTCAGAGTTTTCATTATACAAGCTGAACCCATAGGCCAAATCCATCACTTAATTGCCTGTGGTTTAGTTAGCTAATATAAACCCAAGCTAATGGACATAGATTAAGTTCTCACTATCAGATGTAGGACCTGGACCAGTCATTTCAACATTTGTACAAGGCTGTGGCGGGCTGGAGCCAGACCAGCCACCAAGAGCCAACTATGTCCATTTCGTCCTGTCTCCATGTCCAATGGCATCACATTGATAACTTGAACTTGTTCACAATGGGCATATTTACACCACAGAAATTGGCAAACACAAAAAAATCAGATTTTGTTGTTCTTGTTTTTATTTTTAACACCCAGAGAGCTGGCTGTTAAACATTCACCAGCACACCACTGATGCTAGGTCAGCATAGAAATTTACCCAAACCCTTCAGGCTTTCACAAGTGGTAGAAACAACCAGCTACTATGATGACAAAGATTTATCTGAGTATTACCTTTGGTACAGTCTACATAGGTTTTCTTTTCTTTCTTTTTTTAAAAAATAAGAATTTTTTTTAAAGCTTTTTAAAAAATTTTATTAGGGAACATCCGTGGTCATTGGTTACACATTGCTTTCATGCTACAATGGCATAGTTGACTCTTTTCAGGAGGGCGCAGCTCACAGTGGCCCATGCGGGGATCGAACCGGCAACCTTGGTGTTATCAGCACCACGCTCTAACCAGCTGAGCTACCTGCCCGCCCCCACATAGGCTTTCTTTTTACTGCAGTAACAAATGTCAACTTTTAATGGTGATATCATCACTCACCTATCAAATTGATCTGAAAGGATGATGATAATATTCAGAGTTGGCTAAAGTGCGGGGGAGAGGCTGCTCCCCAGTGATGAGAGAACAAATAGTGCAGTCCTTCTGAACGGCAATTGACAAAATTGTGTCAGAAGCCTGAAGAAGTGCAGACTTCCTAAATTTATCCTAAGGAAACAATTAGAGATGTCTGCAACGTTATATGCTTAAAAATGTTCACTGCAGCGTGATGTACATCAGTGCTCTCAAGACTGCTTGCATGAGATTCACTTGGGGAGCTATAAGCAGTGTACCAGCGGTTCCCAGGCAGGGGGACCGTGATGGGGAGGTAAGGGAGATTTTTGCTCCCAGGGGACATTTGGCAATTATCTGGAAATATTTTTGGTTGTCACAACTGGGAAGGGGTGTGCTATTAGCATCTCATGGGTAGAGGCCAAGACTATTGGGGAACATCCCACTGAAAAGCTGCCCGCAACAGAATTCTCTGGCCCCAAATGTCCACAGCTGAGGTTAGCAAACCCTGCAGTATACGGATGTCCGGGGTCTACCTCGGACCAATTAATTCCATCAGGAACTTTTGGGAAAGAGCACTGGTATTTAAATAATAACCACCCGTGACTGTGCTGGGCCTCAGACTCGAGAATGTCTGGTATTTATATTCAGAAAATTGGAAATAACTGATGTAATTAACAACAAGACATTAGTTACATAAATCTGGCAATTTCATAATAACAGGTTTTTCTGGGTACAATAAAGAAATTAAACATCAATAATAAAAAGAGAAGAAACAATGGAAATCTGCATGGAGGACATAAAAAAGCTATTCTCTGGAAAAAAACAGCAATAAATGAGCAACATGTATTTATTTCTCTACCTATTTATAAAATGAATAAGCTTACTAACAATTAGGGAGATGCAAATAAAAACAACCGTGAAATATAATTTTTACCTATCAGATAAAGTGATCTAAAAAATTGATACTCTCCAATTTTGGATAGGGTAGGGAAAGGGTAGAAAAATAGGGACTTACATGAATTCTTGGTGGAAGCAGAAGTTGTTACATTTTTTTGGAGGGCAATTTGGCAAAATTTAAAATACATTATTAATTATGTATTTTATCAGCTTATTAATTCTGTACCTAAAATTTATAGATTTGTAAAGTATACAGAATTAATAAGTCAGAGTAAATATACATTTAAAATTTTGTTAGATATTGTGAAATTTGCTTCACACACACACACATACACACACACACACACATACACCCTCACATACTATAATGTTCTAAGCAATTTACAAGGTATAGATATATAGATAGATATCTATACATGAACATGTTTACATCTATCTGTCTATCTATCTATCTATCTATCTATCTATCTATCTATCTATCTATCTATCTGAAATAAAGAGAGCGATAGAGAGTGGTAGAGAAAGATGCAAGAATTGCAAAAGTACCCAAATAGAGCTAAAAAATTATTGCATATTTATGCAATAGCCATAGAAAGATATCTAAAATATATTGTTAGATTACATAATAATTTGTTGAACAATAATACAGTGATTCCATTTCTGTGTATGTAAACATAGAATATTCTGGAAGGATACACAAGAACCCTTTTGCTGTAAAAGTGTCATGAAATTTGTTTCCTTTTCTACTCTTCTGTACTATTTGGATTTTTTTACCAAGGGCATATATAAATTTTTTTTTTTTTAGCTGAGCCGTCCTGCCACCTGTTGGCAGCTCAATGGCAACTCAGCTCGGGCTGGCCTCGAACAGCTGTTGCTCAGAGCTCAGCTCGCACTCTTGAGCGAGCTCTTAACCAACTGAGCCACTCGGCCGGCCCCAAGGGCATATATTTTTATATCTTCAAAATTATTTAGCTTCATTACGTAAAAATTTTTGTAGAAAAATATTAAATAAATAATGATATCTATGATGTACTACAAAGGAAAAAATTGGACTCCAAAACAGTTTATACAATAGACTTGTTTTTAAAACATTCATAGAAAATAGGATTGGAAAGTACATACATCAAAATGTTTCACTGTTTGGGAGATTAGAGTTTTCTTTGTGCTTTAAGCTTTTCTCTATTTTCCAAAATTTCTGCAATGAGCTTGCCATTCTTCTGAAATTAGAAATTTTAAAACCTACAAGAAATGTTAGTTTCTCCTCAAAGTACATCTACACACAACTGTTAGGACATTGTACTTAGCTCTAGCATTGTAAAGTGCAAAAATAATTTGGCTGTGAGTACAATATTTTGCGGGGCATCTGTGATGAGGCTGTGAAGTGGATCAGCTGGAATGGTGAACCTGCCAGTCCTTTGTTAAAAATGGCACCTCTTCAACACATGGCTCCCAGAAGCACTTCATTTTTGGATCCATTTATTTAATGTGAAAAATGTGTCTGTTGCAGAAGTGCATTGTCATTTCAAGTTTATAGAATGATATTTTCCTTTTCAAGGAGCAGAGTGCCCACATCTCAGGAGGGAAGCAGGGCCCTGAGTCTTTCATTCAACATGCATTTATGGAGAGTTTACTTATGTTTCAGACACTGTTTTAGGAGTTTGGGCTTCTGTGGTATAAGAGACATCCAAGGTCCCTGCCCTTAAGAAGATGACATTGTATGGGTGATGAGAAAGATACACTGGTAAAGAGCTGAACAAGACAATTACAGAGAGTACAAATGTGAGGGTGGTGGAACAGAATAATTAAATAACTAGAAGTGGCTAATTTTGGATTGTGTGGTCACCCACATAGGCAGGGGCATTTTTAAATTGGTATATAATTGACATATGACAGCATATGAGTTTCAGATGTACAACACCATGATTCAATATTTGTATAAAGAGGGTAATTTGAACCAGGAAATAACCTACAAGATGGAGCTAGCCATCTGCAGGGCTGGTAGAAGAGCCTAGGCAGAGGAAATGGCAAGTGCAAAGGCCCTGAGGCAGAAACAAGCTTGGCATGCATATTTAAGACAGAAAAAGAAGGCCAGTGTGGTTCTTGAAGGGCGAGTGAGTGGTGGAGAAGAGGTGGAGCAGGTGGGCAATGTTCAAGCAGGGTCTGTAGGTTATTGGTGAAGAGATTGGATTTTATTTTAAGTTTAAAGCCAACAACAATACAATGGCTTACACTTAATTGTGTGCCTACTATGTGCAGGTACTGTTCTGAGCATTTTACAAGTATTATTTCATTGAATCATTACAGCAACCCTCTGAAGCAGATATTATTGGGTTGTCGGAAAAGTCATGATGCATTTTTGCAACATAGAAAACCATAGAAAAAAATACATCATGACTTTTCCAACAACCCAATATTACTATCTTCATTTTTCAGAGAAGAAAACAGATATATAAAACTTGTTTCAGGTTACACAGGTAATAAGTGGCAGAGCTCAGATTTGAACTCTTGTTGGACTCCTACTTCTATAGAATATCCAATGAGCCAGTCACAGGAGCCTTACATCTTTGTTTTTTTTTTTTTTTTTTTTTTTTTTTTGTTTTGAGGGCAGTGTCACTTGCCCTCATATGTGGGACCCGAACCGGGGCCGCTGGCTTCCCAAACCAGCGCTTAACCACCGCGCCACTCGGCCGGCCCAGGAGCCTTACATCTTATCTGAGCAGCAATGAAAAACTTCTTTCAAACAATCCAATCTTTGCAACTGTGAGACCATCACAATAAATTTGTATAACTAATTGGAAAAATCACTCACCTAACAAATCCATATTTAATACCTTCTATGTGCCACGTATTGTGTGGATCATATTTTCTTATACATAGCTATCATTTTGTCTCCTCAAAGCCAGCTTCTTAAAAAAAAATCTGATAAACTTGATTTGAACTTAATCTTATGGATTGTGACTTCCTGTTTTAGAAGCCAATCTCATCTTTCCACCATTCTCAGCCATCACTTAACAATGACCATGAGCAGAACAGTGAGGGGGCGAATGCTTTTACATCAAGAGTAGAAATAATAGAAATAATCTCTTAAATTGGGATAGCTATCGACAGTTCTCAAAAGGCTTCCCTATCTGCTGTAAGTGTAGTGTTTTCCTACTCCCTTAGAGTTGAATGTGCCCATGCGACTTGCTTTAGACAATGAATTGTGAGCAAAAGTGATGTCACATCTGGGTGGAGTTTTGGAGAGTCTGTCCATAATTTCCTCAGACTTTCTTTTTCGCTCTGTCATGGCCACCAACAGCTTTCAAGGTGGTGGCTGCTCCATCAGCCTGAATCCCTGGGTGATTATGATGAAGCGAGCCTGTTGTCAACAGAAGTTAGGCATTTAGTGTGACTAAGAAATAAACTTTTGCTGTATTAAGCCATTGAGATTTTGAATTTGTTACATTAGGTATAATCTAGCCCAGTGGTTCTCAAACTTGAGTGTGTGTCAGACTCGACCGAAGGGCTTGTTTTTTTTTTTTTTAAAGATTTTATTGGAGAATTGGGGGAGGGGAACAGCACTGGGGAATCGGGGAAGGGGAACAGACAAGTTGCGGTCCTTTTTTGTTCTTCAGTCTAGTTGTGGAGGACCCCGCCTCACTGGCCCATGTTGGTATCATCATTGCGCTCTTCCCAACTGAGGCAGATCGGCCGCCAGCCTCTGGACAGCCTCTCACGGCAGCTATTGGCAGCTCACACTGGCTGCAGGCCGCTCACTGTGTAGCTTATGGCAGCCCACTGCAGCAGGGGCTGCAGCTACGCCATTCTGGGGACTCACAGCAGCCCAGCTCCAGGTGGAGCTGTTGTTCACCATCTTAGCTGTAGAGGGCAGTGTCACTGGCCCTCATATGTGGGATCCTAACCGGGGCCCTGCTGCTCAGAGCCAGCGTCCCAAGACAGCTCTTAACCAACGCACCACTTGGCCGGCCTCAGAGGGCTTGTTAAAACACAGAATGTTGGTCCCTTTCTCTAAGAGTTCCTGATTCAGTAGGTCTGGGGTTGAGCCCAATAAATTGCATTTCTAACAAGTTCCCAGGTGACACTGCTGCTACTTGTGCAGGGACCACACTTTGGGAATCATTACCTAGCCAATCCTTACCAATTCAGAATTATCCCATGGAAACCAGTGCTCAGGCCAAGCTTGTTCATTTATTCATGTACTCAGGGGAATATTTACTTAAAATCTGCTATATGCAAGACACTGTCCTGGGTGATAAACAAAGCAGACGTGCAGACAGGGAAAGACAAATACCATATGAGGTCACTTATATGTGAAATCTAAAGAACAAAATAAGTGAACAAACAAAAACAAAATAAGTGAGCAAACAAAACAGAAGCAGACTGATAGATATAGAGAATAAACTGATGGTTGCCAGGTTGGAGGGGGGTTGTGGGGCTGGGTGAGAAAGGTGAAGGGATTAGGAAGTATAAATTGGTAGTGAATAGTCACAGGGATGTGAAATACAGTATGGGGAATATAGTCAGTAATATTGTAATAACTACAGATGGTGCCAGGTGGGGGGAATCACTTAGTAAGTTATATAAATGTCTAACCACTATGCTGTAAACCTGAAACTAATATAATATTGAGTGTCAACTGTAACTGAAAAACAAAAAAATAAAAACAAAAACAAAACAAAACAGGCATGGTCCTTGCCCTCTAGTCTTGTAGACTAGTGATTTGCTTGGGATTACACAGCCACCGGTGGAGCTAGCACTTGAATCTATGTCTTCTTACTTAAAACCCAGCACTCATTCCATTATGCAATAAGCAACATTAACACACACCTGGCTGCATTTATTACTCCCCTCAGTATCTTCTAAGGAGGTGACTTTAGAGGTAACACTCAGACCCTTTCTTTGGAGATGGGTTTGCATCTGCTAGTTGGGAGAAAGAATTTCAATGGGGGTGAGGAATGTCAGGGGCCCTGAGCACTGTGAGAATGCAAGAGAAAAAAGGGGAACCCTGCCTGATGGCAACTGTGGAAAGAGAGAAATGACTAAGGGGATGTGGTAGACGCTGTGATGTACTTGCTTCCCTAGCTGCTGGGAGTACTGCTGGCTGGCAGCCATCAGCTGTCAGCCTCCAATAGGGAAGGCGTTTTCTAAAGTGAGTCCTTCACCCAAGGTCACACTCATTTCCTGGGAAGCCCATATCGAATGGCATCAGTTTTTGGTATGGCTGCATTATAGCTCTACTTTTCCTAGTTCTGCATTCTTCTCCTCTCTTCCCAAGGGTTGGAATCCCAAGAGCACCTTTTAATAAACATTCTTCACGGGGCCTGCAGAGTGATGCATTGGTTAAGAGTTGGCTTGGGAACACCAGCTCTGAGCAGCAGGACCGCTGGCTCGGATCCCACATGAGGGCCAGTGACGCTGCGCCCTCTACAGCTAAGATGGTGAACAACAGTTCGGCCTGGAGCTGGCTGCCATGGGTCGCTGGTGATGGTTTAGGCTGCAGTGGGACTGGGCGGCAGCTGGTGTGTGCTACTGTGAGTGGCTGGCAGTCAGTGTGAGTGGCTGGCACCCAGCGTGAGCTGCCATGAACCGGGGTGAACGGCCGTCCAATAGCCGGTGACCGATCTGCCTCCCCCAGGAAGAGCGCAATGACGACACCAACATGGGCCAGTGAAGCAACGTCCTCCACAACTAGACTGAAGATCAAAAGGACAGCAACTTGTCTGTTCCCTTTCCCCGATTCCCCAACGTTGTTCCCCTCGCCCAGTTCCCCAATAAAATCTTTAAACAAATAAACAAACAAATATCCTTCATGCGAATTTTCATCTCAGAGTCTGCTTCCCAGAAATCCAGCCTGCAACAGAGGGACATCAAGGGGTCTGCTGTGGGGCGAGGAATCAAAACCTCTCCTCCCCACTTTCAGAGGCTTCGGTGAAGTCGGCATCGCTCACTCATGCTTTTGTGAGACAGTGTTTATAGTGGGTTGAATAGTGTTCTCCTACACACCCCAAATTCATGTCTACCGGGAACCTCAGAATGGGACCTTGTTTGGAAACGTCTTTGCAATGTAATTAGTTAGGGATCTCAAGGTGAAATTATCCTGGATTTAGAGTGCGCTCTACATCCAATGACTGGTGTTTTTTTGTTTTTTTTTTTTTAAAGATTTTATTGGGGAATTGGGGAAGGGGAACAGACAAATTGCTGTCTTTTTGTTCTTCAGTCTAGCTGCAGAGGACATTGATTCACTGGCCCATGTCGGTATCATCATTGCGCTCTTCCCGGGTGAGGCAGATTGGTCGCTGGCCTCTGGCTGGTCGCTCACCGCACCTATTGGCAGCTCACACTGGCTGCCAGCCGCTCACACTGGCTGCCGGCCACTCACTGTAGCCCATGGCAGCCCACTGCAGCAGGGGCTGCAGCCTACACCGTCGCCGGGGCTCGCACAGCCCAGCTCCAGGTGGAGCTGTTGTTCACCATCTTAGCTGTAGAGGGCAGTGTCACTGGCCCTCCTATGTGGGATCCGAACCGGGGCCACTGGCATCCCAATCCAGCTCTTAACCAATGCTCCACTCGGCCGGCCCCAATGACTGGTGTTTCTATAAGACGCGGAGAGGACATGGAGAAGCACATACACAGAGGAAGGGCCCAGGAAGATGGATGCAGAGACTGGAGGGACGCAACCACAAGCCAAGGAAGCCCTGGCACCACCAGCAGCTGGAAGGGGCAAGAATGGATGCCCTCCTAGAGCCTTCAGAGGGAACATGGCACTGAAGACACCTCTCTTTGTTTTTTTGTTTTTTTGTAAAGATTTTATTGGGGAATTGGCGGAGGGGAACAGCGTTGGGGAATCGGGGAAGGGGAACAGACAAGTTGCTTGTCTTTTTGTTCTTCAGTTTAGTTGCGGAGGATGTTGCTTCACTGTTGGTATCGTCATTGTGCTCTTCCCGGATGAGGCAGATCGGTCGCTGGCCTCTGGATGTCGCTCACCACGGCTATTGGCAGCTCACGCTTGGCTGCCAGCCGCTCACGCTGGCTGCGGGCCACTCACTGTAGCCTATGGCAGCCCACTGCAGCAGGGGCTGCAGCCCACACCATCACTGGGGCTCGCACAGCCCAGCTCCAGGTGGAGCTGTTGTTAGCTGTAGAGGGCAATGTCACTGGCCCTCATGTGGGATCCGAACCGGGGCCGCTGGCATCCCAAAACCAGCGCTTAACCAATGCGCCACTCGGCCGGCCCAAGACACCTCTCTTTGGGACTTGTCGCCTCCACAACTGTGAGAGAATAAAATTCTGTCGTTGAAACCACTCTCTTTTAAACCACTCAGTGGTTCCACTCAGGTGGTGGAACCACTCAGTCTGTGGTAGTTATGACAGCTTTGGGACACTAATGCAGGATTCTACTTGGAAGAGCTTAATGACGAAAATGAAGTAACAGCTGATCATCATAGGAATGAAACATGAAATGCCCAGTGCTGGACACGTAGTAGGCATTCAATAAACACTTGTCGAACTGAACTGAACCGAACGCTAACAAAGGGAAAAGCAAAGTTTATTGAAAGTTCTCTTAGGATAGCTTCTTGATGTATTTTCTTTAGACCCTGGGTGTGTGGGCCCCTGCTAATTTGCATACTTACTCTTGGTGTTTGATTCTGCCCATGGAACTGTGGAAGGATCCATATTCATTCTTGGGCAATTCTAATAACTTCTTAGAAGTCAGTCACTAATGAGGTCCCTGCCCTGTGTCACTAGAATACATATCCTGATCATTTACACGAGATGTATAATTTTAAAATGCCCCTGGCCGTTTCTTTTTTGCTTTTTTGGCCTGCTCATCTTAGGCCCTCAGGAGCCTCCCGTTCTATTTTTAGGTATGTAAGCAGGTGGATAATAGGTGATTTACAAGCGTGATTTAAAAGCACCCTTGCTAGTTCGTGTCATGTCTCTCCATAGCTGAGCCATCATATGCTTCAACTTGCTTTATCCATAACATCCTACTTCCACGTCACAAGTTAGCAGCATAAGAGAATAAAGTGAATGACCTGATCAGCTTTCACAAGCTCAGCTGCTCTGCTCATCACTTTTGGAAGTCCCAGATCATTTCTGAATCTTGTACATTGGGCCTTTGGGTCAATATCATGCAGAGGAGAGTTGAGTTTATCAATGGCCGGAGGTATAAAATAGACAAGTTTCTGAGGTTTAGGTGAGTTGTAAGAGCCCAGAATGAGCCCTAAGACACTTGCTCTATTTGGCTTTGTCTACTTGTTCAAATTTAGAGACCCAAACCATAGGCATGATTGTCGATAACTGCATCGAAATGTCTAGTCAATCAGTGAATGTATTGAGTTCTTGCTTGTGTAGAATATTGAATAGGTTCTATTGGAGGACTCAGACATATTTCTATAACTGTAGGGGCAGAAGGAAGATCTGTGAATACCCTTTAAGTGCCAAAAGAGCCTGCAGAGCTTGCTTTGGGAGTTTAGGTTTTCCTCAATGGTATAGCCTGAAGTACCCCCATGTATCACCCCTTACAAAAGGAGTAAGTTATGTTTATAAGAGATAGTTGTCAGTGGGGATGCTTTTAGTTGTAGCCTAACTGCAGAAGGCTTAAACAATACAGGGAATTTATTATCTGATTGCTCATGTAACTGCAAGTCTGTACGTATGCCCCCTCAGGTAAGGCTTGATCCAGTGGCTTGCAGAATGTCACCAAGCACGTATTTTCTTCCTGCCTCTTTATTCTAACTTCTATAGTGTTGGTATCATTTTCAGAATCTATCAAGTGGTCCTATGGCTGCTCTAGTTTCTGCTATTTTTAGTATATCTCACCTTTTCATGCCACACCATCCAGGGGGAGAAAGACTATATCTCCTGATATCTCTACCATGAGACTTGCAATTCACTCTCTCATTGACCTGAGTCCAGCCATATGCTGATACCTGAACCAATCTGTGTGGCCAGGCGACGAGGATCAGAAAGCTCTCGGAGCTCAAACATCTCTCAGGCTTGTTTTTCTAGATGCTACACAGTCTCTCATGACTCTCTTCCCTCAGCATCTCTGCTTCTTTCTTTCTGCACATCAACTTTTTCTATTTTTTTTTTCTGCATGGGGTAGATGGTGATCATCCTCAGTTCTTGAGTTTCCATGGCCTCATTCAGGGAACAGTAGAGCCTGATGGAGTCTCATGTCCTGATTTCAAGTGGTAGGAGAAATAATCTGATTGGGCTCAGTAGCGTCTGTTTCTACTCCTGGTTCCAACAAGTATGGTCAAGGAGGTGGGATCACATTGTACAGACACAGACAAAGGAGGCCACCGCTGGAGTTGGGAATGGGGCTAGACAGTTCCCAGGGACTTGGTGTCCACCCCCGTAACCAGAAAAGTAAATGTATGTCCTTATATGCCAAAATTTGGGAAAGGTCTTCAGCTCAAGAGACCTGATACATGTATCATTAGGATTTTTTTTTTTTAAGATTTTATTGGGGAATTGGGGGAGGAACAGTGTTGAGTAATTGAGAAAGGGGAACAGACAAGTTGCTGTCCTTTTGTTCTTTAGTCTAGTTGTGGAGGATGTCACTTCACTGGCCCACGTTGGTATTGTGATCATTGCACTCTTCCCGGGTGAGGCAGATCAGTCACTGGCCATTGGACAGCTGCACACGGAGGCTCATGGCAGCTCACGCTGGCTGATGGCCACTCACTGGAGCCTATGGCAGTCCACTGCAGCAGGGGCTGCAGCCTACACCGCTGCCAGCAACTCACAGCAGCCCAGCTCCAGGTCGAGCTGTTGTTCACCATCTTAGCTGTAGAGGGCGCAGCGTCATTGGCCCAAATGGAATCCGAATGAGCAGCCCTGCTGTTCAGAGCTCACCCTACCAAGCCAACTCTTAACCAAGGAGCCACTCGGCCGACCTCATTAGGATTTTTTGATTGTTAGTGAAATCAACTCTGGCTGACCCAAGCCAGACACACACACACACACACACACACACACACCTACACTCATACACACACACGCACATACATACACACAAACATACATACACACACATACACATGTACACACATATACACACACACACGTGTGTGTGTGTGTGTGTGTGTGTGTGTGTGTGTGTGTATCTGGAGTCCCAGGAGAGAATATCTAATGGGATTGGCCTGAGTCACTTTGCTGTGCTAGATCATTATAGTAATGACCTTCAGTGACTCACATTTCCTCTGCCCAGCCCTCTTTTTGTAATGTGATGTCACTGTTCCTCTCTCGAAGAAGTGGAGTCTATTTTTCCACCCCCTTGAATAGGAGTTGGCCTTCTGACTTGCCTTGACAAAGGATGTGGCAAGCGTGATGTTGTATGAGCTCCAGAGCCCATGTTTGAAGAAAGCTTGCGGTTTCTGCTCTCACCCTCCTGAAGCCCCCAAACCTCCCTGTGGGAGGGCTAGCTTCCTGGGAGCTGAGAGGTCACATGCAACAGGATGGGGACTCCCCAGATGACAGCACCCGCTGCCAAATACTGAGCGAGACCATCTTGGATCATCAAGCCCAGCCCAGCCCTACTGAAAAGGCAGCCATGTGGACGAGCCCAGCTGAGCCCAGCAGATCTATTCAGATGGCTAACCCACACAAGCATAAGAAATGAGAAATCACTGTTGTTTTAAGCTTCTAAATTTGGGATTATTTGTTGCACAGCGATAAATAACCGAAACACATGCCCAGCCCCTGGTGCTGAAGCGTGTGTGTGTGTGTGGGTATACCAGGAGGGGCCTCCAGGAACCCCTTTTGGCTTCCACAGGGCAAGGACTGCATCCTACATTGTCTGCTCTACCAACTTCCCACAGGCTGGGACAAGTTCTTCAATATGCAAGCAGGGTACTGTTTGGAAGAGAGAAATAATATACCTGCCATTCAGAACACAACAGATACCCACTCTGTTTTGCTTTGTGCTTCTTGTAAGCAGAACTCTATAAACACCGAGTACCTATTACATGTTGTCTTAAGTTCATACTTTTGGAATGAATTCCACTAGGAGGACTGATCTGAATTAAATAGACAGAGACCACAGCCTGTGCCATCTGCAATCGTCGTCGTCTCCTCTTGGCCCAATTTGAGAACAAATGCATGCACACCCCAAACCACAAGAGAACTACTGATTGAGAACACATTAAATAAAGAAGCGTGTAGGGTGTCAGTGCCGAGTGCTCCAAGACAGGACCCACACGCCCACTCAGAGTGGAAGACAGGACTGGCCATGCATGCGCTCAACCGCTCAATACTCCCAGGTCAGAAGCAGACCTGGAAACACTCCCATTTACTAAGCAAACTCTGCTGCAGTGATTCTCATCTAGGGGTGATTTTGCTCCCCCACGGAACCCTTGGCAATGTCTGGAGACAATTTTGGTTATGATGACTCGGGCAAGGGGTGGGTGGGGGACATGCTAGTGGCATCTAGTGGGTGCAGGCCAGGGATTGAATGGAAATAGAATTGCCAGATAAAACAGGAGTCCCAACTACCTCCCTGGGCCTTAGAATAGGCATATATAATAGCAAAAGCCCTGTTTTTCAACAGAGCACCCCGCGTCTGACATTTTACCGTGCTCTAAAACCTTATAGCTCACCAGCAACCCCACTCCTAGGTATGTACCCGGGAGAAATGAAAGCATAACCTTTACACAAAGATTTGGCATATGAGTGTTCACAGCAGCATTATTTGTAACAGCCAATGTGGAAGCAACCCGAAATCTATCAACGGGTGAATGGAAAAACAAAATGTGGTCTAGCCACCCTCTTCAGCGTTAGAAAGGAATGAAATAATGACACATGCTACAACGTGGATGAACCCCCAAAACGTCATGGCCATTGAAAGAAGCCAGACACGAAAGACCACATATTGTATGATTTTATATATATATATAAAGGCAAAATTAGTAAAACAGAAAGTAGATGAGTGGTTGCCTGGGGGTGGAGGTGGGAATGGGGGTTAATTGTAAATGGGCAGAGAATATCTTATTGGGGTGAGGAAAATGTTCCTAAACTGGGTTATAGTAATGGCTGCACAACTTGATAAACTCACTAAAAAAGTCCTGAACTATAAACTTAGAATGGGTGAACTTTATGATCAATAATCACACCTCAATAAAACCTTGCTTTCCAGAGTGTGTCTTTGGACCAGCAGCATCAGCATTGCTGGGGAGCTATTTAGAAGAGTCTTAGGCCCCAGACCAGACATGCTGACCCAGAATCTGCGTTTGTAACAAGATTACTAGGTGATTCATAAGCATGTTCAAGTTTGAGAAGCACTGCTTTTTACACTGGGACTTGGCCAAAATGTGCAGAACCCAAATCTAGACGAGCATAACTTTTTGCAAAAAACAAAACCAAAATCAAACAAACAAAAAAACCCATGCCTCCGGTCTGCATACTAATAGGACCCAAAAGTATTGCTTGCTGGTATCACTAATATGTAGAAAGACAGCATCTCTGATGCAATTTAGACTTAGGTTAAAGAAGAGCCATGTGTTTATATTGGAAAATAATAACTACTGTCACATACAGAATACTTTTTTTTTGTTAGCAATCTTTTTTTTTTTTTTAAAGGTGTTATTGGGGAATTGGGGAAGGGAATAGTGTTGGGGAACTGGGGAAGGGAAACATTATGTTTTTCCAAGACCCATTAGCTCCAAGTCGTTGTCCTTCAGTCTTAGTTGTGGAGGGCGCAGCTCAGCTCCAAGTCCAGTCGCCACTTTCAATTTAGTTGCGGGGGGGGGGGGCGCATCCCACCATCCCATGCAGGAATTGAACCGACAACCTTGTTGTTAAGAGCACGTGCTCTAACCAACTGAGCCATCTGGTCGCCCCAGAATACTTTTAAAATACCAGGCACTATGCTAACTTTACATAGCATTTCATTTTCTCCTTCGCATTTCATCGACTCTAAGGTGAGGTAGGTACTATATATTTGCTCCATTTTATAGTAGTGAAACAGAAGCACTTGTTCAAAGTCACACAGCTTGTGAGAGCTCCCTGTCAAATAACCCTGTGGAAAGGGAGGGCAAGTGTCACATGGATGACAATGTTGGAATTTTCCTGCAGGGGGCAGCACAACTCACACTGCATTGTAGGTGTTACATGGTGGTTAATATCCAATGTTGTGCTTTTTTACCCATTATTCTTTATTGACTCCTCTTGTCCTTCTGGGTGTACAAATCAGGCCCATGGAGGATACAAAGTAAGGGCCTAGGCCGCGCAAGTGACCTGACTTAGCAAAGTAGGGTGACATTATCCATCAGAGCTGTGCTGGGTTGCTGGTGTCTTGGAAATGGTACACAGCCAGGGAGCTTAGGCAGCGGGTGGGACCAGGCGGCAAACATCAAATGGAACCCTATGCTGCAGCTGGGGACCCAGGCCAGGCTGTGTGTCAGTCTGGGAGGGTGTGGAGAAGCGAGAAGGGCAGACACTTTAGCAGGCAAAAAGAAGGAGGGCGGACAAGGCCGGATGGCTGGTTAGAAGTCATAAAATACTCTGATAGAAGCAGACAACGTCAAACCCTGTGCCTTTGCAGCGAACTCGGGCACCCTCTCTTCCAGACTGGTTTCGGTGGGTGCCGGTGGCAGGAGGTATCCATCACTGGGAGAAGCGAAGAGGGGGGTAAACTTGAGAGGTAACCTGATGCTTCTTGGTGAGAGCGAATTGGAGGAATAAAAGCACCGGTCATAGTGGGGATGGTGAGACCTCCATGTACACGTAGTTACATTCCCAGAGCCAGGCAGGTTCCGCTGGGTGGGTATCTAAGTGGCGCAGGCAGGGAGGTGTGCCCAGTACAGTAGCGGTGTTGATTCTCAGTATTTGAAGGGCAGGTAGACAGGAGAAAGAGTAGGAAGGAGCAGGTCAGAAGATGAGAGAATCATCCAAGATTGTCCTTGATTGTGTGGCAAATGCTATTCTTGAATGAAAGGATTCGTGGCATGGAATGGTCCATCTGTCAGTCAGACAGATGGCGTCATCCCCATTTAAGTGAAATCATTTAAACCAAGGTGGTGTTGGATGAGGTGGAGGACAGATTCTAAGGTGGCTCCCATGATCTCCTCCTCCTGGTCCTCCTGTCCTAGTGTGATCCCCTCCCCTTGAGCGTGGGTAGGACCTATGACTGGCTTCTCACCAAAAGTATACGGCAAAAGCAATGGGTCATCACATGTGCGATTACATTGCCTAAGATTGTAACGCCTGCCTTGCTGCATGACTGTCTTTTTTGCTGGTTTTGAGGAAGCAGGCTGCTGCCTTGTGAGAGTCTCTGTGGATGGGGCCACAGATGGGAAACTAGTGGCCTCTGCCGACAGCCAGCAAGAAGCTATAAGAAGCTATAACTGCAGCTTTCAAAGAGCTCAGTGCTGCCGGCAACCACACGAACATAAAAGCAGATTGTTCCCCAGTCCAACCTTCATATGAGACTGCTGCCTTGGCTGAAATCTTTTCTTCTTCTTTTTTTTAACTTTATTGGGGAACAGTGTGTTTTTCCAGGACTCATCAGCTCCAAGTCAAGTCATTGTTTTCAATTTAGTTGTGGAGGGCGCAGCTCACTGGCCCATGTGGGAATCGAACTGGCAACCTTGGTGTTAGGAACACTGTGCTCTAACCAACTGAGCTAACTGGCCGCCCCTTGGGCGAAACCTTGATTGCAGTATTTGGCTCAGCTATACTTGGCCACCCGCCTCACAGAAACTGTGAAATAACAAACATGTGTTGTTTCACGTTGCGAACTTTGTGGCAAGATTGTTCTGCAGCATTAGATAAATACAGACAGGCCTGAGCGATCCACTCCATTTAATCTGCAGCAAGCATTCAGGCGCACCTCCTAGGATTGCTCTCATGTTATTGACTAGCAGTAAGTAGAGAGACACTTCGGTGCCTAAGAAAACAAGACTGCTTCCACCAGTTCCCATGGAGAGATAGATAGCCCCTCCCTCTGCCCCCCCCATTTCTGTCATTGATTGGCTACTGCGGATACTTCTGATAAATCCCAAATCACCATGATTTCTCATTCATGGAAGAATCGTAGCTACACACAAGTGAAAAACTGGTAGAGTACCTCAGACGTATGTATTACCTTTTTGTTAGTGCTGGGAATGGTTTTTACTTGGCAAATGAAAGTGAGCTGGAAATTATTCTCCTGCATTAAGCCTTCATTTTCCAAGTCTGCCTTTTAGACCCGGCGGCGAATGGAGAGCAGAGAGAACTAGCTCAGACCAGCGATCATCTTCAAACCACGTCACCCCTTAACGAGAAACTTCCATTCTAAAAATATACCATCGAGCATACCGATTGAAAGAGAAATGTCTTAACGGTTGTGGAAAACTCTCTCTGCCCAGAAAAATTGGTCACATTAAGACACTGTCTAGCTTTTGTCTGCAATGAATACAAAATATGTTGGAGCACCATCCCATTGTTCTCCCTTGTCAAGCGTTTCATTCTAAGTAACAGCAAACTGTGGGACTTTACAAAATCGATTCATCTGCATTCTCTGCTTTCCAGTTTAGTGTGTATTGGCATCTACCATCTGATGTTTGCACACTTCCCCTCTTATAACCTTCGAATTTATTCCAGTTTACAGGTGGCCCTTGTTTGTATGCCCGTGAAATAGTATGTTCTTGGAGCCCTCCATGACAGAAGAGCATCCTAAAGGAATTTGAACTTCTTATCTTTTGTGAAAGAATTACCCTGGAGGAGGCAGCCAAGACTCAAAGCTGCCTGGAATCGAAAAAGCTTCGTGGACCCCCATGTTCCAAAAGGAGAAGATGCCACAATTGGGGTCTCTCTCTCTCTCTCTCTCTTTTTTTAAAAGATTTTATTGGGGAATTGGCGGAGAGGAACAGCATTGGGGAATCGGGGAAGGGGAACAGACAAGTTGCTGTCTTTTTGTTCTTCAGTTTAGCTGCGGAGGATGTTGCTTCACTGTTGGTATCGTCATTGTGTTCTTCCCGGATGAGGCAGATCGGTCGCTGGCCTCTGGATGTCGCTCACCATGGCTATTGGCAGCTCACGCTTGGCTGCCAGCCGCTCACGCTGGCTGTAGGCCACTCAATGTAGCCTATGGCAGCCCACTGCAGCAGGGGCTGCAGCCCACACCATCACCGGGGCTCGCTCAGCCCAGCTCCAGGTGGAGCTGTTGTTAGCTATAGAGGGCAGTGTCACTGGCCCTCATGTGGGATCCGAACCGGGGCCGCTGGCATCCCAAAACCAGCGCTTAACCAATGCACCACTCGGCCGGCCCTCTCTCTCTCTTTTTAAGATTCTGTTGGGGAATTGGGGGAGGCGTCCAATTTGTTGTGCTTCAATCTTAGTTGTGGAGGGAGCAGCTAGCTCAGCTCCAAGTCCAGTCGCACTGCTCAGCTCAAAGGGCTGTGTTCAATTAGTTGCAGGTAGGCGTAGCCACCATCCCATGCGGGAGTCAAACTGGCAGCCTTGTTGTTAGGAGCATGTGCTCTCACCAGCTGAGCCATCCTGCCACCTGTTGGCAGCTTAGCAGCAGCTCAGCTCGGGCGCAGCTAACTGGCCCATGTGGGAATCAAACCTTCGACCCTGTTGCTCAGAGCTTGCACTCTTGAGCAAGTTCTTAACCAACTGAGTCACTCAGCTGGCCCGGGGTCTCTTTTCTATGAGAAGGAACCAAGCTCCTTTGCTGCCTGAGCCTCACTCTACCTCTTGATGCCCACCCCAGGCTGTGTGGGAGGTGGAGACAGGGCAAGGACTGGCCTGTCCTTCCCCTCCCTGCAGGGAACCTTCCTTAGAGATGGAGGGCTGGAGGATGCCGACCAGAAGGGAGACCTGGAGGCATCTTGTTCCCAGGGGGCCTAGGGTGGCCACCTCTTCAGGCATCAGACAGGTGAACGGGCTCTCTGAGCTTATGCTTTTTTTCTTGGCTGGTCTCTTGCATTCATTCTTTCCAAAGAATTGTATTTTCTGTTTCTTAAGTCTCTGCTACTCCTCTCCCTGAAACCCTGACGTTGGGGATTTTCTAGAATTTCATTGGAAATGGAATTACATTTCATTTTTTCTACTTCATCAGGGAATAATTTACCTACAGTAAATGCACCACTTTAGGGATACATTTGGATGAGTTTTGACAAATGCATACACCGTGTAACCACCAGTGCAGTCAAGACACTGATCATTCTCACCAGCCTCTGAAAGGTCCCTCACGCTCTTTTGCAGTTAGTCTTCATCTCCACCCTCTTTCTTTCACTTTCCCTGTTTCTAGAGTGTTATATAAAACCAGTCATACGGTACCTACTCTTTTGTGGCATAATGCTCTTGAGATTTATTCATGTTGTTGCATATATCAGTAGTTCATTCCTTCTTATTGCTGAATAGAATTTCATTGTATGGATGGATGTGCCACACAATTTGTTTATCCTGCTTTCTATTTTTATGTTACTTTGGGAAGAAAAGGAATTCTGACAATGTTGATACTTCCTGTTTAGGAACAAGACCATGCTTCTGGATTTCTTTTACTCAAATCTGGTTTTGATGTCTGTAGTCAAGCTTATTAGTTTTCTTTGCGGGGGGCCTCTGCTCTTTTCCTGTCGAGTTTATTTCTAGGAACTTGGTATTTCATTGTTACTAGGAATGGAATGTTTTCTGCTTCACATTAGTTCAATATTTATTGCTGGTATAATGGAAAGTTATTGATTTTTCTGTACATTCATCTTACATTGGACTATCTTTTGGAACTCTTGTTGGTTCTGATAATTTCTTAGCCGAGTCTCTTAAATTTTTTAGGTTTAAAGTCCTACCTAATGATAACATTATCTCCTTTACTAAGAATGATACTTATTCTTTCTTACTCTTGTGATCTCTGCAGAAAGGGAGAAAAAGGGAGGGAAATGGCTGGGATGCACAGGCAGAGAGGCAGAGAGAAGGGGCCAAGTGAAGAAGTGGAATTCTCAGTGTTAGGCGTACGGGTGCTGACTGAAGTCAGTGGACACCTTGGGATGTAGCTCAGGGTGTGAGCTGAGGGGAGGGTGGTTGGAAAAGTCCAAGAAGGCATCCATTTCCTATATCAGAAAATTGTGTGGGGCAGAGCCATTCCTCCTAGTTTCTAGTCTTGCTCCAAACATCAGAGGAGTTTTATTTTATTTTATTTTAAAGATTTTATTGGGGAATTGGAGGTGGGAACAGCGTTGGGGAACCAGGGAAGGGGAACAGACAAGTTGCTGTCCTTTGGTTCTTCAGTCTGGTTGTGGAGAATGTTGCTTCACTGGCCCATGTTGGTATTGTGATCATTGCACTCTCCCTGGCTGAGGCAGATGGCTCGCCGGCCATCGGATGGCCGCTCACGGAGGCTCACAACAGCTCCCTCCACCACCACTCACGATGGCTGTTGGCCACTCACGTAGCTTACGGCAGTCCACTGCAGCTGCACTGCAGCCTACGCTGTTGCCAGCGACTCTTGGCAGCCCAACTCTAGGTCGAGCCGTTGTTCACCATCTTAGCTGTAGAGGGCATAGTGTCACTGGCCCGTGTGGGATCCGAACCGGGGCCCTGCTGCTCAGAGCTGGTGTCCAAGCCAGCTCTTAACCAAAGAACTAGTTGGCCTGCCCAGAGGAGTTTTAAGGGAAGGGGAGAGAGGGAACAGCATGAAAAGGCAGACACTCTTCTTCCCCACCCCGAAGCCCAGCCTATTCTGGGGAGGGGGGCAAGTGAAGTATCAGATGGCCCTGCAGGAACTTTGTGAAAACTTGAAGAACCCTGAAAACTATGGGCTTTGTTAGGGATGTCTTTAAAAGGTGGAAAAGGGAGAGTCTATAGACAGTGGTTGAATGAAGAGAATAGAAGAAAATAAAAGTATTTCTTTTTTTGGACAGATTGTTCAACAAACTAGTTACACTTAAAATGTCAGCTGCACTTCTATTGTTCCTATTTTAGGAAAGAGTACAATTACGAGGACACTGGAGAAAGCATTGCCATTTAGGGTGAAAGCCCACCTATGTAATCTTTGTAAAAGCATCCCTTTCTGCATTGTACTTGGACTTTGCCTTTCATGGCACTACCAGATGGGTATCACCAGGCAAATAAAATATAATCAAGCACACTGTGTGTTAGGACAGGCACAAGTGCACGTGAGGGCTGTACCTGCAGTTACCCTGTTGGCCACGAGATGGCGCTTCTGCTTCAGTGAGGCAAAATGCAGAGTAAGCAATGGTGCTTTAGGCGCTTTAAGTAAAAGGAAGCCATTGATGGAAGTAACTTCGAAAGTGGGGGACTAAAGGCTATTGGAAGTGAAATGTAGGTGTTCATTAGACAGTGTGGAATGAGTGTGATCTGGATAAATGCCTGCATTTCATATGAAACTTCTCTATTGCTAAACAAGGAAAGTAAAATAAGTAAGCACAATGAGATACCACTTCGCACCCATTAAGATGGCTCTTGCGAAGAAAAAAAAAAAGCACAGAAAATAGGTGAAGATGTGGAGGCATTGGAACCCGGATGCATTGCCGGTGGAAATATAAAATGGTGTAGCTTCTGTGGAAAAGTTTGGTAGTTCTTCAAAAACTTGCATGTGGCATTATCATATGAACCAGCGATTCTACTCCCAGGTGTTTACACAAAAGAATTGAATGCAGGGACACAAACAGATACTTGTATGCCAATGTTTTATAACAGCATTATTTGCAAGAGCCAGAAGGTAGGAACAACCCAAGAGTCCATCAACAGATGAATGGATAAACAAAAGGTGGCATAGACACACAATGGAATACTACCCAGTCATAAAAAGGAATGAAGTTCTGATACATGTTACAAAATAATGTGGATGAACCTTGAAAACATTATGTTAAGTGACCAGACACAAAGGATAAACATGATGTGATTCCACTTATATAAGGGACTTAGACTAGGCAAATGGATACAGACAGAAAGAATAGAAGTTCCCAGGGACTAGGAAGAGGGGGTATAGGTAGTTACTGTGTAATGGGTACAGAGTTTCGGTTTTGCAAGATGAAGAGCTCTGGAGATGGGTGGTGGTGATAGTTGCACAAGAATACGAATGTACTTAACACCACTGAACTGTATATTTAAAAATGGTTAAGATGGTAAATGTTATGTTAGGTGTATTTTACCATAATTAAAAAAATAAATGGGGGGCCAGCCGAGTGGTGCATTGGTTAAGAGCTGGTTTGGGATGCCAGTGGCCCGGTTCAGATCCCACATATGAGGGCCAGTGACACTGCCCTCTACAGCTAACAACAGCTCCACCTGGAGCTGGGCTGTGCGAGCCCCTGTGACGGTGTAGGCTGTAGCCGCTGCTGCAGTGCGCTGCCATAGGTTGCAGTGAGTGGCCAGCAGTCAGTGTGAGCGTCTGGCAACCAGCGTGAGCTGCCAATAGCTGCGGTGAGCGACCATCCAGAGGCCGGCGACTGATCTGCCTCATCCGGGAAGAGTGCAGTGATGATACACCAACATGGGCTAGTGAATCAACGTTCTCCACAACTAAACTGAAGGACAAAAAGACAGCAACTATTCTGTTCCCTTTCCCCGATTCCCCAATAAAATCTTAAAAATAAATAAATAAATAAATAAATAAATAAATAAATAAATGGGGAAAAAAGAGCTATGCAAGGCTAGACAGTGTCTTCCCCGATTTGTACAAGCCCCCAAGTAGAGATCTTGGGCTTTTCTGCAAAGTGATGCTAAAGAACAACAGAATCCGTCTTTTTCTACCATGTTTTGTTTCCTATCTTTTCAAAGTCCTCCCAGCTAGGTTTGCTTTTTGGGATTAGACAGCCTCTCTCAACACCCACATATGGAAAGCTGAAATGATTTATACTGCAGTCTCTCCAAGTGTTTTTACTTTATTAGAAGCTGAGAAATAAAGAAAATGCTGCAAAGGCTGTCTGACAGCAGGAATAGAAAAGTGCAACCCAAGATTATTTATCGTGGAAAAGGCCAACCCAGTTAATTTTAAAGAACGAAATCGCAAAGACAATTTTTTTTCTAACGAATAGTCTTTTAGTCATTAAAAAAAAGTATCTTTGACCTTATCTCCGACTATGCTTGCCTGTACTAATTCTTCTTCAACCTTGCTGGTTGAGGGGCCCCTCAAAGATGTCCGTGTCCCAAGCTTCCAAACCTGTGAATATGTTACATGGCAAACGGGACAAAATTTTTAAAAGTAAACCTTAAATCAGTGTGACTTTTTCACCTGAACTTTAGATCTGGCACTTTACTGAATGCACAGATGCATTTGTTCATTTATTCACATATTCATTCAGAGAATACCAGTTGATCGAGGGCCTACCAAGGTCCAGACACTGAAGACTGTCTCTGGGACCAAGATGGGCATGACCTTTGCCCTCCTCCAGCTAGAGCTTGGGTGAGCATAGGAGAGGGATTTAAAAATACCAGAGGTTGTGCTGGCCGAGTGGCATGGTGGTTAAACGCTGGCTTGGGTAAGCCAGTGGCCCCCGGTTCGGATCCCACATATGAGGGCCAGTGACACTGCCCTCAGAGAAAAAAAAAATACCAAAGGTGGGTGCCAAAAAAAAATGTATACACATTTTAAGAAAGGAAAACTGTATTAAAATGGTAATACTCAATATACACTGATAACAAAAGATGAATACAATTTACATTGGACTTCTGCAATGACAAGAGGTACTCAAAGTGGTTACCATCAGCGTCCAGACACTTCTGATTATGGCAAACTACAGCTTGAGCAACGTTGACCAAAGTGTCCACTTGTATACACTTTTTTTTGCCACCCCCGGTATATTAGATTGATAAGAAGGGTAGAGAGCCAACTAAAAGATAAGATTATTATTACATGCAGACCTAAGATTACCCTAAACAAAAGTTATGGGACAATATTCCCAGACAAGTTCTTGTCTTCTTGGAGCTCAGCCAAGGCACGAGACAGTTTATAATAAGTATATGCTGGCATTGATTTTGAGAGACTGACTTTCATCTAGTCTCTTTTGAGTATGGGTTTTGCAGTAATAATCATGTTAAATATCCAGAAAGTGGGGAACTGGACCACAGTAGGAAATTTTCTTATGATTCTATTTGTTTTGGGCTGTTTTAGGTTTACATCAATATTGAGAGGAAGGTACAGAGATTTTTCTTGGACCCCTTGTCCCCACACAGGCATAGCCTCTCCTTTTATCAATATCTCACACCAGAGTGTGATATTTGTTACAATGAATGAATCTACACTGACACACCATTATCACCTAAAGTCAATAGTTGGCGTTAGGGTTCACTCTTGGTGTTGTCCATTCTATGGGTTTGGACAAATGTGTAATGACAGGTACCCAACATTACAGTGTCACACAGAAGAGTTTCCCTGCCCTAAAAATCCCCTGTGCTCTGGTCTAGTCACTCTTTCCTCCTCCCTAATCCCTGGCGACCACTGATATATTTTTATTGTCTCCATAGTTTTGCCTTTTCCAGAATGTCATATTGTTGGAATCATACAGTATGTAGCCTTTTCTGACTGGATTCTTTCACTTAATAATATACATGTGTGGGCTGGCTGAGTGGCTCAGTTGGTTAAGAGCTCGCTCAAGAGTGCGAGCTGAACTCTGAGCAATAGCAGTTTGATCAATGCCCAGCCCGAGCTGAGCTGCCACTGAGCTGCCAACAGGTGGCAGGATGGCTCAGCTTAAATAATAATAATAATAATAATAATAATAATAATAATAATATACATGTAAGGTTCCTCCATGTCTTTTCATGGCTTGATAGCTCATTTCTTTTTAGCACTGAGTAATATTCCATTGTTTGGCTGTCCCACAGTTCATTTATCCATTCATCTACTGAAGGACATCTTGGTTGCTTCCAAATTTATTTTGGCAATTATGAATACAGCTGCTATAAACATCCATGTGCAGGTTTTTGTGTGGACGTAAGTTTTCAGCTCCTTTGGGTAAATATCAAGGAATGTGATTACTGGACTGTATGGTAAGAGTATGTTTAGTTTTTGTTTTGTTTAGCTTTGTTTTTTCGTGTTTTTTTTTGAGGGCAGTGTCACTGGCCCTCATATGTGGGACCGAACCCGGCCGCTGGCTTCCCAAGCCAGCGCTTAAGCAACGCGCCTCTCAGCCGGCCCTAGCTTTGTTTTTTTAAAATTTTTTAAAAAGATTTTATTGGGGAATTGGGGGAGGGGAACAGTGTTGGGGAATCGGGGAAGGGAAACAGACAAGTTGCTGTCTTTTTGTTATTCAGTCTAGTTGCGGAGGACGTCGCTTCACTGGCCCATGCTGGCATCGTCATTGCGCTCTTCCTGGATGAGGCAGATTGGTTACCGGCCTCTGGATGGTCGCTCACCGCGGCTATTGGCAGCTCACGCTGGCTGGCAGCCACTCACGCTGGCTGCCAGTCACTCACTGTAGCCTATGGCAGCCCACTGCAGCAGGGGCTGCAGCCTACACCATCGCAGGGGCTCGCCCAGCCCAGCTCCAGGTGGAGCTGTTGTTAGCTTAGAGGGCAGTGTCACTGACCCTCATATGTGGGACCCAAACCAGGGCCGCTGGCATCCCAAAACCAGCTCTTAACCAATGCGCCACTCAGTCGGCCCCTAGCTTTGTTTTTTTAAGATTTTATGGGGGAATTGGGGAAGGGGAACAGCCAAGTTATTGTCCTTTCATTTTAATTGTGGAGGGCACAGGTAGCTCAGCTCCCAAGTCCAGTCACCATCCAGCCACCTGTCAGCAGCTCGTGGCCGCTCATTTCAAGGTGCTGCGTTCAATCTTAGTTGCAGGTGGGCGTAGCCCACCATTCCATACAGAAGTTGAACCAGCAACCTTGTTGTTAGGAGCACGTGCTCTCACCAGCTGAGCCATCCTGAGGCCTGTTGGCAGCTCAGTGGCAGCTCAGCTTAGGTGTAGTTCACTGGTCCTTGCTTAGATCTCACACTCTTACCCAACTGAGCCCCTCCGTCGGCCCCAAGAGTATATTTAGTTTTGCATGAAACTGCCAAACTATTATATCCTCCAAAGTGGCTGCACCATTTTCCATTTTCACTAGTAATGAATGCAAGTTCCTCTTGCTCCACGTTCATGTCAGTGTTCCAGGTTTTGGTACTAGGTGTGCAACGTATCTCATTGTTGTTTTCATTTGCGTTTTCCTGATAACATATTATGTGGAGCATCTTTTCATGCGATTATTTGCCCTCTGTCTATCTTTTTTTTGATAAGGTCTTTGGCCAATTTTTAAATTGGGTTGTTTGTTAACTTATTGTTAGAATTTTAAGAGCTTTTTGTATATTTTGGATAACAGCCCTTTATCAAGTGTATCTTTTGCAAATATTTTCTCCCAGTCTCTGGCTTCTATTTTCATTCTCTTGAACATTGTAGGGATTTGATGACACTTTTTTCCTAGTTGTCCTTAGAGAATGGTTGTTGTGAGTCAGGTGCCTGAATTTCTTGTATTTTAAATGGACTGGAGGTTATAAACTACTCCTGAAATCAGTTGGCTGAAGGATTAGAGGGAAGTTTTCCAGCTTATCACATTTTTGAAGGAACATAATTAACTGACATGTCCAAGCATTGTAGAGTAATTGTCTAGAATCAAATGGCAGGAAGGCTAATTGTCATGTAATTGAGTTTTGAAAACTTATCTTTCCTTGTTAGAAGCTTTGTCTAAGGTCAAAGAGGAAAACAAAACATAGATAGGAAATCATTCATTCAAACTTGGACAAAACACTGGAAAAGTAATGGTGTCAGAATGAAAAGTGTAACAATCAGTGAAAATTTTCATAACTTTTAAAATCTGAAAAATGTATTTTGATTTGTTTGTGAGCTCTATGGGTTTAAATAAAGTATATTTAATGTGTTTGTTGGGAATTTTCACATCATACAGTCACAACCAACAGTTCTCAACCCAGGATGATTTTGTGCCCCCTACCCCAGGGGGCATTTGGCAAGGTTTGGAGAGATTTTGGGGGTCACAACTGGGGATTTATGCTAGTGGATGGAACACAGGGATACTACTGCTAATTATCCTACAGTGCACAGGACAGTGCCCTACAAAGAAGAATTATCTGGACCAAAATGTCTGTAGTGTCTAAGAAGAGAAATCCTGAGTTACAATGGTGTTTCATATATGTATGTGTGTATATATATATATATATATATATATATATATATATATATATACTCGTTTTAGATTTTTTTACATTAAAAAATTGAGATAACTCATATCATAAAGTTTACCCTTTAATTTTACAATTCAGTGGTTTCTAGTATATTCACAAAGTTGTGTAACTATCAGCATCGCTGTCTAATTCTAGAACATTTTCATCACCCCCAACAGGAAACCCCTTACTTATCAGTCCTACTCCCCATTACTCCATCTTCCCAGTCTCCGGCAATTATTAGTCTGCCTTCTGTCTCTATGGATTTACCTAATGTAGATAATTCATGTAAATGTGATCATGTACTATGTGGCCTTTTGCTTCTCAGTTCTTTCACCGAGCATGATGTTTTTGAGATTCATCCGTGCTGCAGCGTGTGTTAGTGGTTCATTCCTATTTATGGTAGAATTATATTCCATTGCTTGGGTATACCACCTTTGTTTATCTATTCATTTGTTGGTGGACACTTAGTTCATTTCCACTTGTGTGCTATTATGAATGCCAAATGCTGTCAGGAACATTTGCATACAGGTTTTTATGTGGTTCTGTGTCCTAATTTCTCTTGGGTACATACCTAGAGGTGAAATTGTTGGGTCAGATGGTTACTTGGTGTTTAACTTTTTGAGGAACTGCCAAACTGTTTTCCGAAGTGTAGTTTTACATTCCCACCACCAGTATAGGAGGGTTCAGTCTTTTTTACATCCTTACCAGTAGTTGGTGTCATCTGTCTTTTTTTTTCTTTTTTAAAATTTTATTGGGGGAACAGTGTGTTTTTCCAGGACCCATTAGCTCCAAGTCAAGTAGTTGTTTCAATCTAGTTGTGGAAGGCATGTTTCCAGGACCCATCAGCTCCAAGTCAAGCACTTGTTTCAATTTGGTTGTGGAGGGTGCAGTGCAGTGACCCATGTGGGGATCAAACTGGCAGCCTTGGTGTTATGAGCACTGTGTTCTAACCATCTAATCTAACTGGCCACCCCTCATCTGTCTTTTTGATTATAGCCATACTCGTGGGTATGGAGTGATATCTCATTGTGGCTTTGATTTACACTTTTTTTTTTTTAGCTGAGCCATCCTGCCACCTGTTGGCAGCTCAACGGCAGCTCAGCTCGGGCTGAGCATCGAACCGCTGTTGCTCAGAGCTCAGCTCGCACTCTTGAGCAAGCTCTTAACTGATTTACACTTTCCTAATGACTCAGGATGTGGAGCATCTTTTTATGTGCTTATTGGACACTCGCATATCTTCTTTGAAGAACTGTCTATTCCAATCTTTTGCATATTTTAAAATTTGGTGATTTATCTTTTTATTATTGAGTTGTAAGAATTCTTTTTTTTTTTTTTTTTTTTGAGGGCAGTGTCACTAGCCTTCATATGTGGGACCCAAACCGGGGCCACTGGCTTGCAAAGCCAGTGCTTAACCACCGCGCCACTCGGTCGACCCGAGAATTCTTTATACATTCTGGATACTAGACCCTTATCAGATATTTGATTTACAAATATTTTCTCCCAGTCTGTGGGGTTGCCAGCTTTAGATTTTACAAAGCATTTTTCACATTTCTTAGCTCTTCGTGTCACAATAACTAGGCATAAATTTAGGCTTAAAGAGGCTAAGTGATGTGTGTTTCTCAAATTTCAAGATTTTTAAAAAGCTATATCCTTGTACCGCTTATACTGTTTTCTTAACATTTTCTTTATTCACTCACAATTTTGTTCTTACATACCTCTTTTTGCCTCACCCCAAGTGGTATAATCTATGAAATAACTGGTTTGATGGGCTAGTAATAGTACTCTCTAACACACAGTAAAATATATAATTTTTAAAAATGACATTTGTATGTGACCTGAAAGTATCTCTCCTACTAGCTGTGGGGAGACAATTTTGGGAAACAGGTAATATCTGGGATATGGCTTGCTCTTAGAAAGCACTCAGCAAGTGGTAGTTATTTTTATTATTTAGAAGTTGTCCGCGGCTAAAAGAGTTGGAGGAACTCTTTCCTGCCAAAGGGACCAGAATAGCTTTGTTTCTTGATGTCTAGAATAGGGTTAGCTCCTCAGATACATTTTTTTGTCCTTTTGGGAGGACGGTATGTACAATTTTTAATGTCCCACTAAGTCTTGTAGTCATTCATCCTATCTCTTTAAAGTGTCTTGGCATATCTCTGGTTGTGTTATTTCCCAGTTGAATGCTCTGAAGGCAATCCCATTTCTTTAATTTTCACATTTTGGGTATTTGCTGTCACATACCACCTGTCTTGGTTGCCACAGCCCTCTCTCCGCTGCCACAGGAATGTATCAAAGCGTTTCACAATTGTTTCCTTACAGCTGTACTTCCCTGCCATACTCAGCCTTTCAAAAACAGGCAAGGTGGGTGTCCTTTTCATTTTGGTACCCCCAGTGCCTTGGCACAATAAATGTTTTCTGACTAAATGAATAATTAAACATAAGAACATCATAATGTCCTTCATTATGACTTAGTTATGATCTTCTAGAATCTCCATGTTCAGCATGAAATTGGTCATTGTTTCATTTTGTCGCTATCAGTCTGGTTTTAATGACAATTCACCCTGTTTGGCAGTGGCTTATCCTTTTAGTATTGGCACAGCCACTATTGATCAGTCCCTTTTTATTCTCTTTCCCCCTTCACTTTCTGTGCAGTTACTGCCCCTAAAAGAAAAGTGGTAGAGTTCATGTGGTTTTTGCTTCATATTTCTTTATTCATTTTATTTGCTGTGTATTCCCTGTCTTGTTTCACGAAGGATTTGCAAGGGCCAGTAATTGTTCTATGGGGAAATTAACAGGATATCTAGGCCGGGTTCAGGGCAGTGCAAAATGGTGTTGTTAGCACAGTGCTCTAATTGAGGATGAATAGTGTGCAAGATTCTGGTAAAGACTTCTATTTGTGATACCCGGAAACGAACAGATTTGCTGAACTAGAAAAATCAGCAGAAACATTGACTAGCATCACATGGACCGCTTTCCTGAGATTCTTTTTTTTTCTTGTGATTTCTTTTTTATTTTATTGTATTTTTAATTAGTTTCAGGTGTACAACACAGTGCAATAGTTATACTTTTTACTCCTCAAAGTGACAACTCCCCTCCCCCATCCTGAGATTCTTTATATCAAATCAACAAACAGCTGGCTACAACTCTTTTTGTGTCTCCCCTCACCTTGCCATCCTCAAACTTTGGTTAACCAAATGTCATTAGAAGCATTTATTTTGATACATTTTTCTCAACTGGGTCAGCCCTTGCATCATGACAAAAGCAGGGGCTGGGCAAATCTCTAATGTCTTCTGAGAAGCAGGTTTTGTGGAGAGGAAAGGATTTGGAGTCAGATAGTCCCGGAGTTCCAAGCCCAGCCCCACCACCTAACACTGAATGACTCAAGATTAGTCACTCTGCCACTCAGCTTCAATAGTAAATAGTGGATCATAGTTCCTCTCAGAGTTGTAGTAAGTAAAACGAGATAAAGTCCTTGATAAAGGAAGTATGTGTGTGGGGGGTTGGGGTCTTGATAAATAGTAGCTGTCATTACTGTCCTAGGAATGTATAGCAAGTTATGCTTGGGGCAAAAAACTGTATTAAATATGTGTATAGCTTTGGTTTTGTACTGATGCATGCACATGTATGTGCATGTGTGACTGTGATAATCCATCTTCAGTTCTATTTGATGTAGGGATCAGAAGAGTACAGAAGGGACTGCCTCCTCCCTTTAATTTTTTTTTTTTTTTTTGAGGGCAGTGTCATTGACCCTCATATGTGGGACCGAACCGGGGCCGCTGGCTTCCCAAGCCAGCGCTTAACCACCACGCCACTCAGCCAGCCCCTCCCTTTAATGTTTTTATATACACAAATAGAACATATATACATGCGATTTAATAATTATGAACGAACCTCCACATTATTACCACCCAGCTTAAGAAAGAGATCATAGCAGCACCCTAAAAAGCCTACATTCCAACTTCAGGTAACCACTATCCTGATTTTTGCTTTCTTTATGGTTTTTCCACCTGTATATATATCCCTCCCTAAACAACATTGTTTTGTTTTGGCTGCTTTTGAAATTTATATTAATGAAATCATACTTGTCTTGCTTCTTCCATACAGGACTGTTTTGAGACACATTATGTCATTGCGTCTAGCTGTAGTTTATTCCTTTTCATTGCTGTATGAAAGCACTGCAATATAAAAAAATTATTCTTTCTACTGCTGCATATTTGGGTTGCTTCCAATTTTTTTTTCCATTACGCTATACAATACTATTTGTACATGTCTCCTAGTCTACATAATTAGGAGTTTCTCTTAGGTATATACCCAGGAGTGAATCATAGAATGTTCATCTCTTCAATTTTAGCAAATAGTGCCAAACTTCTTTTTTAAAAAGACACTCCCATCAGCTGTGTATGAAGGCATGTAGCTCCACTTCTTTGAAACAGTCAGACACACACCCCGCCCCTTTTTTTTTCTTTTTCCTAATCTGGGTGCATGTTATATATCTCACTGTGGCTTTATTGTTTCTTATTTCGTGATTACGAATGAGGTGGAGCACATTTTCATACATTCGTTGGCCATTTGGATTTCCTACTTGGTGAAGTGCCTGTTTAAATCTCCTGCCTTTAGCTTATTTTAAAATATCCTTTCGGATAGTCTCAATACCTTCACCTACTCGTTGCAGGGCAATTAGCCCCAAGATGCTGTCACCCAGGCAGGTGGAATTTCAAACTCAAAACCTTTGTGGCCTCAGCTGTATCCGAGAACCTGTTGGTTTCCCAAAGTAACAAGTACTTTGACTTTAGCCAAGATTGAGGAACAAGACCAGGCGGAGAGGCCTGGCTGTCTTCCTCCTCGTGGCCATGAAAGCCGGGGACATCGCCCTGGCGACTTCCCTAGGGATCTTAGACACAGACGCGCCCGCAGATTGTATCCTGCTTAACCGCCAATTTCAAACTTCCAAGCCCTGCCTTGCAGGGGGTTTGCCCTTCTCTGTTTCCTATTGGTCACGAGTCAAAGGAAGAAGCAATTTGATTGGCTTTCCCTTTCACTTCCTCTGTCCCTTTAAGGACTTGGTGGGAGGAGACTGGCTGAGACGTAGTTGTCCATCATAGGAGCAGGCACTCTGATTGGTCCAGTTCGGCTGAGCCCCGCCCGCGCCGTTCCCCATTTCAAACGCGGCGGCGGGAGGCTCGGGGCGGGACGGAGTGCAGACGGGCCGGGTCTTCTGAGCGTGAGTCTGAGCCCCCACCTCACGCCCAATTTTCCTCCACCCCACTCTGCAAGACCAGGAGAAGGGCTCCGTCCACCCACACCAACCCAGTGTTCCCTCCCGCAGCGAGGAGGGTGGCGGGCCCGTCCCCAGGGCTGCCGGGGGTCAGAAGGGTCTTCCCAGGCTACTTGCACAAGGGACCAAGGGTCTTCCAGGAGGGCGCCCGGGGCGGGAGGAATTGTTCCTCTCTGAAACCAGATTGGGGTCCTATGGTGTTCTGTCCTGCCTGCTGTCGTAACTTGCATCATTCTGTCTCGTGGAGTCAGACAGGTCCTTATGGCCTGTGTGACCGTAGCAATTTGCTTTAGTATCTCCGTACTTTTTTTTTTTTTATCCATCCATCACTTCCTACTTTCGTCTCTTTCAACTCTGTTCCAGTCCCTCTGGTTTCCTTGCTGTTGTTAGCCTGGTCCTGCCTTAGCCCTTCCTGTTCCTTCTGCCTGGGGTACTTTCCTTTCTGTAGAGATCAGCAAGGCTTGCTGCTCACCCCTTGGTTCAGATATTACCTTCTCGGTGCAGTCTACTCTGACTACACTGTAAAAAATTACGTGTCCACTCCTCCCTCCCGCCCCCACCCTTCCCCAATTGCCCTCACCTTGCTGAAAAACTTTTTTAACCCCATAGCACTTGTTTTCCAACGTATTATGTAATTTGCTTATTTTCATTCAAAAACTGTTAGTATTTACTATGTGCCAGGCTGTGTGTGTACCCACTATGTGAGGATAGAAATCCTTGCCCTTTGTGGGGCTCATATTCGAAAGGTGGGGGGAGCAGAAAATAAATTTGTGAGTTATGTCAGATAAGTGTGTCACCTCCTGTTACAGTGAGTAAAAATTTGGTTTTTAATCTCCGTTGCCAGACAGAGCTTTCCAGACATCTGTGTGCTGGTGGAGCTTTACCTCCATATCCTGATACCTTGAGGGAGATCAGGATCTCTCAAACCCTTCCTTCTCAAATTGGCAGCACACACTTGACCTTCTTCCATCTTCCCTCAGCACTGGTGTGGGGCGATGTTGAAGTTCAAGTATGGAGCGCGGAATTTGCTGGACGCTGGTACAGCTGAGCCCATTGCCAGCCGGGCCTCCAGGCTGAATCTTTTCTTCCAGGTAACAGGCTGCCAACTCTGCTCACCTGAGTTTGTTTCCTTGGAACCTCCTTGTCACTTACCTTTGCTTTTATTATAGGACTGAGGTTAATCTAGGAGAAATTCCATTTGCTGTTTTATGTATGCTGATAGTATTGGAAAAAGGAGCCACTGTGCAGACAGGAGTAGATAGCTGAACTTGCCCTTGAAGGGAGATCTTTTTTTTTTTTTTTTTTTTTTGAGGGCAGTGTCACTGGCCCTCATATGTGGGACCCGAACTGGGGCCGCCGGCTTTCCAAGCCAGCGTTTAACCACCACTCCACTCGGCCGGCCCGAAGGGAGATCTTTTTAAAAATCATTTCATACACTTTGCACTTCTGTACTAAAGTTTGTCTTTTTATTAAAGAAGTGTGAAACGGCAGTAGTACTCATTTGACTAAAATTTCTGTAGGTGTAATCCTTTTTTTTTTCATTCAAGAGATACTTATGTTTTAGAGTAAAAAAAAACAAACCACAGTTTTGATAAATACCACACATGTGAAACCCATATTCCTCTTAAGGTATAGAACATTTCCATCATCCCGGTAGTATTAAAACTTAATATCATGAGATTATTTACAAGTAGATTTCTAATTCTTTTGTCTGATGTAGATAGAACACAGTCCTTATTTGACTTACGAGTATGTGCTCACAAGTCTGGGGGATGACATAGATAGTGGTAAAGACTTAGGTTTGAATCCTGGCTGCAACACTTGTTAGCTGTGTAACCTGGGGGTGAGGCACTTGTCTCTTCTGAATCCATTTGCTACTCTTTAAAATCGAGGTTATAGCACCTAACTCACAGGATTGTTTGAGGATTAAATGAGACAATCCATATAAAGCATTTTGCTCCTTGCCCACCCTTGGTAAGCCCTTTATCAAGGGAATTATTATTTCTAACAAATGTAGGAATAGTAATAGTATTAGTTATAATAATAAATTTATGTTCAGTTGGCAGTGAGTGTATTTAGGAAGGTATTTATATAGGAATACCTGAGTGATGACACATACTAATATGTTCTCGGTGACATTTTTTTTTCAAAATATTTGTATCGGGGCATGTTCAAACAGATCAGGATGGAGACAGAATGAAAGCTTAGGTTGTTCTGTGGGACCATCCCCATTGCCATTTTAAGTGATGAGATACTTTTCACAAATAAATAGTCTGAGTCTAACCTTAGCTGACTGGGGTGCTTCCACTTTTTAGCTCCTTTATCGTTTTACTCCCAAACTTTCCCAACTATTACAGAATTACTAAGGGCTTATTATGTGCTGATTATGTAATAAGTATGGCTTCCAATGTGCTGGGCACAGAGCCAGCATGTACCGGATTATCTTTCTTTAGCCTCATAACAGAGGTAGAGGCTATTCTTGGTTACATTTCAGATACCTAGGGAGGCAAGGACTTGCCCAGGATCATGCAGCTTATAAGTGGCAGAGCCAAGTTCCATTTTTGGTCTGTCTGACTCCAGAAGGTAGTTCTGTAACCACTGGACAACACTGCCAGTGTATGTCAGTTTAAGTGTATCTTCCATTTAAATGTCATAACAGGAAGGATTGTGGGTAAATCCCCAGTTCATCTTTTTTTTTTTAATGATGAGTTCCTCCCCTCCCCAAGGAAAGCTATTATTTGCAAGTGTAGCGTACACCTAACATTAACCTAATGTAAACGAGAGGATACTCTTCTTTCCCCATACAGTGCTGTTTTAATGAGATTTTTTTTTTTTTTTTAATGTTATTGGGAAACAGCCATGGTCATTGGTTACACATTGCTTTTATGCTACAATGGCATAGTTGACTCTTTTAGGGAGGGCGGAGCTCACAGTGACCCATGCGGGGATCGAACTTCAACCTTGGTGTTACCAGCACCACGCTCTAATCAACTGAGCTAACCAGTCACCCCTTAATGAGGTTTTAATATATTAGTGATTTTGTTTTCCATTCGGATAAAAACTTTAGACTGGTCTCAGTTTCTGTTGGGTTGTCGGAAAAGTCATGACGTATTTTTTTCTATGTTTTTCGTTGCAAAAATGCGTCATGACTTTCCCAACTGCCCAATACTTCACAGTGCTTCTCAACAAGCTCTAGGCCAGTGGTTGGAGACTTTTAGATTTTTGAGCTAGTAAAAATTCACAACTTTGCAGGGCTGATCTAGGTTTGCCAACTTTTTATTTTGCCAAGTAAAGCATGTAAAAACACCAAACAGACAAAAACAAAAACCTATTATCTTCTGGTCCTTTTATTTCATAAAGAAATGACATAAATTTTATTTCATAGAGAAATGACATTTTATTTCATAAAAAAATGACATTTTAGGGCTGGCTGAGTGTCTCAGTTGGTTAAGAGCTTGCTCAAGAGTGCGAGCTGAGCTCTGAGCAACAGCAGTTTGATGCCCAGCCTGAGCTGAGCTGCTGCTGAGCTGCCAACAGGTAGCAGGATGGCTCAGCTAAAAAGAAAAAAGAAAAAAAAAAGAAATGACATTTTAAGAAACACCAAGAAAGGAAGGATATCATTTCAGAATAAAGGACTATTTTAAAATTTGAATACATTTAACTTTATAAAAGAGTCATTACGTGGTGTTCATTTTTTTCTCATTACGTGGAAGACTTGGAAACTATTAAGAATCACTACTGTATTTGGGAACTGCTGATCTAGTTAGTCTACACTCATTAAAGAACAGAAGAAACAAAGAATCTTATTTTTTTGAGTTAGTGGCAGAACTGTAAAGTGACATATATGGTGGCCTCCCCGGATATGGATGCACTTGTGACCCAGTGCTTCACAAACCTGGCTGAAGTTTGACTCTCTTGGGAAGCTTGTTAGTAAAACAGATTCTAAGCTATAAACTGGAAAATTCTAATTCAGTAGGTTGGGGATAGGACCAGAGAATCTTTTTTTTTTTTTTTTTTTAAGTTAAGTTCTCCTGTTCTCTATATTCTTATATAGCCAGTCTATTTCTGTTATCCAATGCTTGTGTAACAAATGACTCACAAAGCCTTAAGCAATAATGATTTAGTTTTTCTTATTCTGTGGGTTGGCTGGATGTAACTTCTGCTGTACCCTGTGACATCAGCTGGGGTCACTCAAGGGGCCATATTGAGTCGGGAGCTGGGCCAGGACTAGACTATCTCGGTGCTGACCGCCAGCTGAGGCACCTCAGAGTTCTTCCACGCAATCTGTCTTCTCTGTGAGGTTTTCATTATTCAGTAAATCTAACCCATTTTTTTTCTGTGAATTAACTATATTAGACTCTGTAGGCCATATGGCCTTTGTTGCAACAACTCAATTTTGCCATTGTAACACAAAAGCAGCCATAGATGGTATGTAAATGAATGAGAGTGGCTGTGTTCCAATAAAGCTTTATTTATAAAAACAGGTGGTAGGCCAGATTTGGCCCATGGACTGTAGTTCGCCGACCCCTGGTCTAGCCCAAGCTTCTTTACATGGCTGGCTTCCCAAAAGAGCAAAAGCTGAAGCTGCCAGACTTCTTAAGGACTCCACCCTGTGCTGGCACAATGTCACCTGTGTTACATTCTGTTGGCTAAAGTGAGTCACAGAGACAGCACAGATTCAAGGGGAGGCGAAACAGACTCCAGCCCTTGATGGGAGCGGCAGCAAGTGCCCTCAGAGTTAGAGGAACTGTTGGTGGCCATCTTTGCGGAGAGGCCTCCACACAATCCGTGGCCTGGCACATGGGAGCCGTTGCTCAGACCAGGGGTTGCAAACTCATGTCTTTGGGGGCCAGGCAGAGAGTACAAATGAATCAGTGGGCCAGATGGAAGACTGCGAGTCAGTGAAATGCAGAACACATTTGCTACCCAGAGGGGCAGCGCTACGCAGTTGGAGTGTGGGGCAATGTTGTTAGATCCCCCAGTGCTTCAAAACTCCCTCCCTGCCCCCTTTTTTGGGTGAAATCTGATTTTTCAATATTGGCAGATAATTCAAATTATTTTAAATACTACATGCCAAACAAAACATGTTTGTGGGCTAGCTACAGTCTGTCAGCTTGCAAATGTTGTTCTAGATCATGAATAAACTCAGCTTTAGTGTAGTCACTCCATTCATACTACTCTAGATTGTCTCAGTGAATTAAAGAAACTGCAGCTATATCACTAAACCTCTGGGCACATGTGACAGAAGTGGCCCTCGTTGATTCCTATGGTAGAGACATGGAGACACGTCAGGACCAGCAGGGTCCAGCGTAAATGTTCCCGCTAGCCTGAGACCATTAGGAATGAAGGGCCTTGGGCTGGCTGAGTGGCGCGGTGGTTAAGAGCTGGCTTGGGACGCCAGCGGCCCCAGTTAGGATCCCACATATGAGGGCCAGTGACACTGCCCTCTTAAAAAAAAAAAAGAATGAAGGGCCTTTTCTAATGAACAGCATGTTTGTGAAGTTTTTCTTCCCATGTGCTGGTGAAAGAAACCCACAGTAATGGGATCATACAGGTGATAACTTACTGACTGTCAATTGGTGTCTCTATAAAGATTGAAGCCACAGAATGATGCTGTGAGTGTGTGTCATGAAGCAGTTAGTCAAGTTGGTGGCGTGTAATGTGCTCTGTGTGGATGTTATTGATCAAAGCTTTTCATTATTGACAGTGTCTCCATCTGCTGTTTGCCGTTTTTAGGGGAAACCACCCTTTCTGACTCAACAGCAGATGTCTCCTCTTTCCCGAGAAGGGCTATTGGATGCCCTCTTTGTTCTCTTCCAAGAATGCAGCCAGCCTGCTCTGATGAAGATTAAGCACGTGAACAACTTTGTCCGGAAGTGTAAGTTGGGAGAACTTTGTCTTGGAAACTGGCCCTCTAGAGAAAACCGGAAGGAGGCCAGAAGCAGAATGACGTTAGTGGCTGGTGGTGGCGAATAAGAACTATGCTCTTAGACAGACCTAGCTGCAAGGTCAGGTTCCACCTGTTGTAGCCGGGAGACCAGATAAGTCGGGCCTCTTCGTTCCACGTGACAGAAACTCGGTTCACACTAGTAAGGCCAAAAAGTGAATTTATGGTCCACGAAACTGGGAAATCCAGGGGTGGGTCAAACTCTCGGCATGGCTGGTTTCAGGGACTGAAATCATATCCTCTGGCCCAGCCCTCTACTTGCTCAAGGTGGACTTATCCATTAGGCATGGGAGATATGGTGGGTGCTTAGGTCTTAATAAATTTATCTTAATTAGTTTAATTTAATTGTAATTTATTTTAAAATCATAAGAAAAATATGAATACAGCGATAATGCCTAACAGTTCTGGATTATAGTCATCTTTTTGCCACTGTAGTCATCAAATATCATTATTTATTTATTTGGTTAGTTATTTTTTAATGCAGGAAGGGGCCAATGAAAGCAAAGGTGCCGAAGGCCTATAAAAATCATGAATTGGCCCTTCCGAAACCCTGTTCTGGACGTTGCTTGACTTCTGCGTGGTGGAGAAGTCGGCTGCTGGACTCCCCAGTTTCACATTCCTTTACCTTATGCCGGTGTTTTTCAACCAGTGGTGATTTTGCCGCCCCACGGATACTGGGCAATGCCTGGAGACATTTTTAGTTGTCAAAACGGGGCGGGAGGGGTTGTCACTGGCATCTCATGGGTGAGGCTAGGGATGCTGCTCAACATCCTACAGTGCTCAGAACAGCCCAGCACAACACAATTCTTGGGCCCAAAATGTCAGTAGTGCCACATTGGGGAAACCCTGCTTTATACAACCTGGCAGTGTAACCAACCACCCAAAACTCGAATGGCTTAAATGATGATCATTGTATTCCTTCTCATGATCCTGTGGGTTGCCTGGGCTCAGCTGAGCCTTCCTCTGTTCTTTGTGATGTTGGCCAAGATTTCAGTCCACAGGGACGCTCCTGGTTTGGAATGTGGCTCACCCACCGTCTGGCATGTTGGCTGGAGGACAGGGCTCAGCTGGGAATCTGGGATGACAGGGCCTTTCTCTCTCCTGAAGTCGCAGGGCCTCTGACTACCCGTGGCTTCTCTAGGTGGTCTCTCCATCAGGGGTCAGCCAACTGCAGCCTGCCTCTTTTCTAAATGAGATTTTACTGGAACACAGCCACTCCCATTTGTTTTCGCCACGGCCTGTGGCTGCTTTCACAGTACAATGGCATTTGAGTAGTAATGACAGAGACCTTGAGGCCTCCAAGCCTGAAATATTTACTATCTGGCCCTCTAAGAAAAAGCTTGCTGACTCTTACCTGTGTGGTTTCTCTAGCAGAGATGTCTAGGTTTCTTACATGGCAGCTGAGGGTTTCCAAAAGCACGAAAGTGGAAGTGGGCAGACCTTCTTAGGTTTTAGGCTTGGAAGGGACATAGGATCTCTTTGGCTTGGCTGCATTCTGTTGTTTGAAGTGAGTCATAGGGCTGCACAGAGTCCATGTGCCAGGAGAATACACAAGAATATGAATTCCAGGAGGTATGCCTCACTGGGCACCATCTTTGGAGACCATACCCCGCCCAACCCTTATCTTCTACTATCTATATTAATATAGTCTCAGGGAAGATTCTAGTTGGCTCTGCTTTGGATCATTTGCCCACCCTTTGACCAGTCACTGGGCCAGGATGTGAAGTAATGTGATTGGCCTCATCTGGGTACCCAGGGTTTCAGGACCTCATGGGATGCGGGTTGTGCAAGTACCGAAAGGAGCTGGGAGTTTTGAGTAGATGAAATCAATGTATGTCCACTCCAGTGACTTTAGGTATTTATGTGTGAACCTTGTCGTTTCTCAGTTTCCTCGTCTGCACAATGGGGAAAAATGCATATCTAATAAGGCTGTATGGGGATCGAATGAGTTAGTACACAGACCCAGCGTATGTTGCCTGGCACATAGAGACCCTGAGTAAATAGACACCTGATAATGATATGTATAAGTTTCACCAATGTTTAATATATTGTGTATCTTTAACTTTAAAATAGACTTGGGCTATTTGCTTGAATAAACTCCCACCTTATCTTCTTGAATATTTAAATTCTCAAATAGGGAGTGGGAGGGCAAGGGAAATTATATGACAGACTAATTTACCAACATCTACAGGCACCTTCATTAGCCTGCCCTCTGGTTACCTTAGTAGTGGGTCTTCTAGACTCATGCAGAAATCAGTTGCCTAGGCTTGGTGAAATATAGATTTTTCCCCATAGAATTTTCTTCCAAGCAACTGTTAGGTAATTTTTTTTTTTTTTTTTTTTTTGAGGGCAGTGTTACTTGCCCTCATATGTGGGACCCGAACCGGGGCCGCTGGCTTCCCAAGCCAGCGCTTAACCAGGGCTAGGTATTTTTGAAGAGGCTTCCTGGAGAGAACAGTTGAGATCCGGCCCCCATCCCCTTTCCCACCCCGCCCCTTTTTGAGTTTCTGTTTTGGATTGTACTTTCGTTTTCCCAGGGGAAGAAGGGTCCAACTGCTGCCATGACCTGCATTTTTTGAATCTTGTCACAGAGATGGAGATTTTCTTTGGTCACAGTTGGAGGAAATGAGATGGAGCATATAGCCCTGAAGCGGTGCCCCTAGCTTGGCCCAATGGAGGGCAGGGAGCTAGCATTTGGGAACTAGGGAAGGAGTTTTTGTTTCTTAATTACTGTTCTATCCCCAGTGCCTCAAACAGTGTCTGGCACACAGTAGGAGCTCAATACATATTGGTTAGCTGACTATAATCTTAAGCGAACAAAATAAGCACCAAACCTTAAGCACAGCGTCTCATAATTTGTGTAAAACTGTGAACAGCAAGTATGATATTAAAAACATGCAAAGAAAAACGTGGATAATTTTCCAAGTTGGGCTTTTCTTTGTGATTCGATAGTAGCTGAAATTCTCCCCTCTTTCAGTTACATTCACCATAAGCAAGAGCTGCTGCTGTATGTTCACAACTTTAGTACTTGTGGGCAAATTATAACTTTAAGAAGTTTTTTCCCCCCTAATTATAAACATAATACAAAGTTAAATATAAAGGTCAAAGTGTTGTCGGAGAGTGGGCCTTTCTCGGCGCAAAGTCCAGGTCCTTGGCAACTCGAGCAAAGAATTGAACGAGATACCAGAGTAAAGCAGTAAAATAACTAGTTTATTAGAAAAGACAGTACACCCAGAAACAAAAGTAGACCTGAGTACTAGAGGATGGCCCAAGGGACCATTACCAAAGAGTGTGGAGGGGGCATATGCAAAGGTGAGGCTTAAAGGGAAGCAGCAGCAGAAATAGCAGTAGCAGCCGTGGCAGCCTCATGCTTCCCTCCCAGGAGTTGGGGTTTTTATCCTTTTTCTCCAGGATGGGCTGTTCTGGGCGTAGGACCACTTCATTGGCCCCTGTGATTAACAAGAGGTACTGTGTAGGTGTGAGTGACTGGTCTGATCTAGTTGGATATTTTGCACCCGTTTACTCTTCCAGCAGGGGTAGTAATTACAATACAAAGGGGAGTTTTGGGTGGAGAGGGGATGTCCCCCAGGCGGTCACACTCTGTGGGACGTTCAGGAATGCAGAGACCCAATGCCTGCCTCTAACTGCCTGCCTAGTTTCTCCTTGAGAGACATGATCCCCATAAAATCTCGATGGGAAGCTGAGGGACAGGAGGTCTCTTCTTCTGTATCTGCTTCCTGCTGGGCAGGGGCGTAGAGCTGTCCTTGCCTATTGGGGTTCACGGTACTCTCGCCCTAGCTGGTCTCAGATGAGAGAAAGGGATCTCAAGCTCCACCTGGAAGACCGTTGGCTTCTTTGTTTGTTGGGGTATCCCCTGCATCCTCAAGGCTCCTGAATGAGGACAAAAATATAAATCTGTTAGTTCTTATGAAACTTGTGGCTATTCAGTCCATCACTCAGGTGGAGTTAGTTGTCTGGACACAGAATGGGTTTGACTTTTAGCTTCCTGGCCTGGGGGTTGTTAGGAAGTCTCAGGTTTTCAACTAGTTATCTGAAGCAGGGGTAGGAGACTTCTATTGTTTAGGATTCTGAAACTGATGTACAATGCAATTAAGAAGCAAGGGGGATCTTCTGTCCAAGATTCACAAACTGGTCAGAAAAGCAATCAAAGCCCAAGAGCTAAGAAACTAAAGAACTAGGGAGAAGACTTAATATTTTTATACTTAACATCTCTATAGAAAAGAAAACATTAAAGTTTTTCAGTGGTGGGGGTTGGTGCTGCTCATTTGGCCGGTAACAAAAGTGAGAGAAAATCCCTCAAAATCTTACCTGTCAGAGATAGCTACAGTTACCAGTTTGGTGCACAGTATTGCATTTTTTTTTGTTATAAAATATTGTAGAAATTTTCAAACATATCTAAAGGTAAAGAGAGTAGTATAGTGAACCCCTATGTAACAGTCAACTACCTCTATCATTTATCAGCCGTTTCCCATGCATTTTCTAATGTTATGCTTGTTCAGTTTAACACAAAATGGATCATATGTGTTAACTTCAAAATAAAAAGGCCTTTCAAAATGACAGATAAGCATTTATTTGAGATCAATAAGAATAGCTATTTGGGATGCACAGATTCAGGCAGAAGCCCAAATAGTGTTCTGATTAGGAGACAAAAGCAAGGGATATTTATGAGACAGGGAAGGAAAGGTGTTTCTGTTGGTGCAGATAACATAATATAGTGATGCTAATTCTAAATAACGTTTTTCCTTTTCAGCCCAGAAGTCACCAGTCCAGTAGTCATAACAACTGCTTTTGTGTTATTTTTGCAAACAGTCCAAAGGTTTATTTTGCCTTGTGTTAACATTACAAAGATTTGAGACGTAAGATATGCAAGGCAGTTCCTCTGGCATGGCAGCTCCAGCTCCATTTTAAAGTGGCTCCGTTTACATTATTGTTTACATACGTGTGCAATATTTTGCCACTGGCTTTGCTCACTTAGCAATATATTTACTCAACAAATATTTATGGAGCACTTGCTATGTGCCAGATTCTGTTTTAGATACTGGGTTTACAATAGTGATCAAAACAGATAAAAATCCCCGCCCTTAAAGAATATGTATTCTAGTGGAGATTGAGCTACCTCATTCTTTTTTATTTTTTATAATTTTTTAAAAAATTTAAACATTCACCATATCTTTTTATTTTTTATTTTTGGGGAACAGTGTGTTTTTCCAAGACCCATCAGTTCCAAGTCACGTAGTTGTTTCAATCTAGTTGTGGAGGGCACAGCTCAGTGGCCCATGCGGGGATCGAACCGGCAACCTTGGCGTTATGAATACTGCACTCTAATCAGCTGAGCTAACCGGCCGCCCCGAGCTACCTTGTTCTTTAAACATGTGCCTAATATTCTTTACGGTGGGTGACTTTTAGGCTGGTTCCACTTTCCTGTCGTTGGACCTTTAGGTTGTTTCTGATTATCTTTCTGTTACAAGCTGTTCTCATCATGAGCATTTTCATATGTATCTTTTCCAAGCACATGCACTAGTGTTTCTGTGAAGCATGAATTCCTAGGAAGTTGAAATGTTGGATTACTGAGTTTCAAAAAGGAAGCAATGCACTCAGCTGTGTTGGCTTTTGCCCTCTGGGTCTTATGTTTTGACCTTGCCCTTATCTGACAAGGTCACTCTTTGTGACTGCATTTCATTATAGTGCTTTGGGTCTTTATCTGTTCCTCAATATTCAGTACCCATTAAGCTCTTCAATGCTGTAACCATGTGCAGGGAGAAAGGGTGATATGGTTTTGGAATCACAGAAGCTGCTGGTATGGAGGGAAGTTGTGAGGGTTTTTAAAAACATTTTTAATAGTCACAGACTTGAGTTTAGTATCTCACCTGTTCACCTTACTAATTCAAAGCCTTTGGGAAAAGACAATGAGATTTGGAATGCTTTCTCAGACTTGTGAGAGAGTATTGTGGTGGTTTTGCCTGTAAGCAGTTTGTCTACCTGGGTGACTGAGATGCTTGATGGTTGGCAGCGACAGACCCAAAGGTGATAAGTTGGACAAACGCTGTAAATGGTTTGGGGCCCCAAGGCCTAACAGAGAATGGAGAGACTGGCTTTGTGTGCAAGCCATAATGAAATCGGTTCAACCCAGAGAGCTGCAAGCCAGCCTATTTGTGGAATTATAATTCAAAACTCAAATGCTCGACCTGAAAGAAACTTGGAAGGGGACAGGGAAGGGAGATGGGGCTTGGAACTGTGATGTCAGGTTAAAAGGAAAACACGGTGCAGGGTTCAATTTTGCTTCTGCATGGAATGCTCCATAGAGGCGTTCTAGATTTATTTATTTTTTTACAGTGGTTACTATGAATTCATGGGGGTCTCTCTACCACTCCAGCATGATTCCCCAAGGGTCCAAAGGAAAGTGTTTTTCAGGGGAGAGGTGTGGCCTGTGGGTGGGAAGATAGTGCAGCAGAGCCCATCACCTCTGCCTTTGGTCCAAGTGAATTCAGCTCCACCCATGCCACAAAGAAATCGGGTGGGTAACAACAATTACAGTTGCATTGGCTAAGTCATCAATACTCCACTCAATGACTCTGGGTGTGAAATGGCTTTTCCCTTGGATGCTCTCAATCCTTGTTATTGTCTGAACTTGCCGAGCTGAGTATAACCGCAGAAGGCAGCTTTCAACCTTCTCTGGTACCCGACCTATGGAAATGGTGATCCATTCTGTGCCTGGAGGACTCTACTGTTTACCTGGGATTGCAAGACAGTCTCTTGGTCTTTACCGTGGTACCTTTCTGAAGGATTCTCCAGGGTAATTTTGATTATGTGTTTTTCTCATCTACCTTTGGAGCGTAACTCCTGTATATGGTGCAGTTTCCCTATAATGTGAAGGATTGAATTCGTTTTTCAGTCAGTCACAGTGGCTCCCCTCCATTCTTGCAGGTCATTAGCGCGTTATGTATATCCAGTGATGCCCCAGCCGAGTGTTCTTAGAGTGTTAAAAAACGTATGTTAAGATTCCAAATCTACCATCCATTTATGTCGTCCATACTTCATACATTGAGGATCTCTGACTGAATGTTTGTGTCTTGCCCAAATTCATATGTTGAGGCTGTAACCCTCAATGGCTGATATTGGAGGTGGGGCCTTTGGGAGATAATTAGATTTAGATGAGATGCTGAGGAGGGGATGGGGGAGCTTCCAAGGTGGAATTAATGTCCTTATAAGTAGAGGAAGAGGGACCAGAGTCCCCTTTGTCTCCACCATGTGAGGACACAGCGAGAAGGTAGCCGGCTGTAAGCCAGGAAGTGGGCCCTCACCAGGAATTGAATCTACCAGCGCTTTGATCTTGGACTTCCCAGCTTTCAGCATTATGAGAAATAAATGCCTGTTGTTTATGTCACCTTGTCTATGGCATGTTGTTGCAGCCCAAGCAAACTAAGGCACCGATGGAAAGATTGCACTAGGTAAAAGGTCTGAGACTATACATCAAGAGAAGATAGTTGCAAACCCTTCCAGATGTGTGACGCATCAACCCTGCAAATGTCAGGGCCCCTTTTTGTTCTTTGGGGTGAGGCTTTTTTTTTTTTTTTTTTTGATAGCGCCACCACATATCAAGGCAAGGAAGGTCTTACTGTTACTGACTTCATCCAAGGGAGTTAAAATAAGCCACTTGGAAAAAACTGAGCAGAGCCCACGTAGTCAGAAAAAAATAATCTGGAAACTAATTCCAGAGTTGATTGAGACGGAAATCATATTGCTTGTGTTTCATCGTACACCGGTCTAAATGTGGATTAGCATTTTTGACCAAACGCTGCCCTCCAGCCTTCAAGGAGGAGGCAAAAAAGCATGATCTGTATTCTCCTTCCCCTATTTTCTAAGTCTACAGGTTCAAATTAGAGCTGCCATGGAAACTGCTTTAGAATTTCTGGAGCCCTTCATTTTAACACATAAAAACACTTTCGTGCTGATTTTATAATTGTTCCCGATGATGAGAAAGTGACTGAATGTCTTTTGACAGGGAGGGAAGACATAAGAACACTCTCATCTTTCTTTTCTGGCTTTCAAAGATGCATGTATCGGAAGCATTCACCTGGGGGGTCCCTCCTCCATCTTTTGCAGATTCCGACACCATAGCCGAATTACAGGAGCTCCAGCCTTCGGCCAAGGACTTTGAAGTCAGAAGCCTGGTAGGCTGTGGACACTTTGCCCAAGTGCAGGTGGTAAGAGAGAGAGCGACGGGGGACATCTATGCCATGAAAGTCATGAAGAAGACAACCTTGTTGGCCCAGGAGCAGGTAGGAGCATTTCAGCATCACACCCTTTCCCCTTTCATACCAGAATGTTCACTGCAGAGACCCTCGTCTGCTGAGCTGACACCTGGGAGCAAGCACATTTTCCTGTGACTCAAGTTACATGGTTGCATGGGCAGAAAGGCCTCTCACATTCTTAGCTCTTCTTGAACTGCTGTTGACTCATTTGAAGGCTCACGAGCTCCCCTGGATTTCGCCATCGGGTTTTTATAGTTGTATTTTATTCAGAACCAACTTGGCCTTTTAATTAATGAATTGAAGAGGATCTTTCATGGGTGTCAGCTCCGGACTGAGAGGGATGCCTATTATGGGGTGAGTCAGCATTTGCTTTTGAACACATTTCATGTATTTGTGTTGTGGGCATGTCTATTTGATTTCAAAACAGGCCTTTGAAGAAATGAAATAAAACTGTTAATGTGGCTGGGGAGTTGTTTGTTTGAGAGCAGGTAAGAATGGATCTTTAAGGTTGTGGTATTTTTCTTTCTTTTAAGTGAGGCCGCTGCTCCAGACGTATTGATTCATTTGCCGTGTTTCTAGAGAGACGGTCACCAGCTTTGGAGTTTCGGAGAGTAATTTATTAATTACAGACGTTCAAGTGCACATCATGTGTCTCATAATGTCCCCGGCTCTGTGGGAAGCCTGTACGAGGGATTGACGCTCCACGGCTGTGAGGTTCAGAGTTTAAAAACAACCTTGGAAAGCAGAGGAGACGCGCACAGACTATATATAAAGCAGGCGCTTACCAGCTTAGGCAGTGCAGGAGGGAGAGCAGTTAGCAAATTCGAGAACAATGGAGTGAGGAGAGATGTGGGTGGGCTAGGGAGAGTTAGGGAAGGTTCACGCTGCTGAGGGAATGTACGAGTAGGTTCTGGGCAGAGAGAAGTGACAAGAATGTGCCAGGTTGAAATGTGGAGTGTGTGACATTGTGGAGGTTTGAGTGCCAGAGTGCTACGCATATATATTATAAGTGGCTTAGAACAAATAGACTGGAGAATGGGGAGAAACGAGGACATTTGGGTAGGATAGAGGTAGGAAATTTCAACAACCTTATTTTTATTGTGGCAAAGTGTACATAACATAAAACTTATCATTTTAACCATTTTTAAAGATACAATTCTTTGGGATTAGTGCATCCACAGTGTTATGCAACCACAGCCGCTAGTCATTGCTAGAACTTCTTTGTCATCTCAGACAGAAACTCTGTACCCATTCAATGGTAACTCACCATTCCCCGCCCCAAACCAGTTTTTGGAGTGGAGGTTTAATATGTGCTATGGTTGGGGATCAGTTAGGCTTTGGGAAGGAAGAGGCTGGAATCAGAGTCTGAGGACCGCAGTAACTCTGTGTGGCCTCCAATCAGAGAAGCAGCGGAGGGCAGGAAGCTGCTTGTCAGAGCCCTAGAATGATGGAGCCTGTTTAGGAATGCAGTGCGAGCAACTTCACAGAAAGGAAAAATGACAGGACGTGGCAAATCATCTGGAAGAGAGGAGTGTGGGGGGGATATTTACTCAACCTCCTGACACCTCAGCAATCTCTCTCACCTGTCTGTATACATTTACTGGGCACCTGTTGCATCAGGTCCTGGGAAAGAGGCATTAGATGTCACCCTGACCTTGCGATGCTTATGTTTTAGATGGGAAATAAATGTAAAAAGAAAGCAATCTGACATACCACATGGCAGGCAAGCAGTAGAGATGTTCAAGTAGATGTGCCTTCTTCCAGGGGAATGACTCAAGATGACACCTTGTGAGGTATAGGCTGGGTTTTTGTGTTTTTTTGAGGGCAGTGTCACTTGCCCTCATATGTGGGACCCGAAACGGGGCCGCTGGCTTTCCAAGCCAGCGCTTAACCACCACGCCACTCGGCCAGCCCTTGGGCTGGGTTTTAAAAAAAAAAATCATACACGTACAGGGTAAGGTCTAATTAAAACTGCCCATCCATTTCTTAAGAGGGTGAACATCAGAAAAGTAGGGTCCTTAACTGAGCCATGGTGAGGCTTTGGCATTTCAGAGCATGAGAAGGGAGAAGCCAGCACAGGGAGTGAGTGAAAGGAAATGCCAGAGAGTGGGCACGGAGAGAGAGGTGGTGTCCTGCAGACAAGACATGTCACCTAGGAGAGGCCAGCACACCCGCCCAGAGCTTGGTGAGAACTGGAAGAGATCCTCAGAGACTGTTTATTTTAACGGAATATTCAGGGTTTCGATGAGGAGTCGATGGTGATCAAGTAAGATGTCCGCTCTTCAGTGTAACCACCCTTCAGAGAACCATCTTATTTTTTTATTAGGGAATCAGAGAAGGGGAACAGACAGGTTGCTGTCTTTGTTTTTTAGTCTAGTTGTGGAGGACGTTGCTTCACTGGCCCATGTTGGTATTATCATTGTGCTGTTCCCGGGTGAGGCAGATGGGTTGCCGGCCACTGGACGGCAGATCATGGTGGCTCTTAGCAGCTCATGTTGACTGCTGGCTGCTGGCCACTCATAGTAACCTACGGCAGCCCATTGCAGCCCCACTGCAACCTATGCCATCGCCGGCAACTCACGGCAGCCCAGCTCCAGGTGGAGCTATTGTTCACCATCTTAGCTGTAGAGGGCGCAACGTCACTGGCCCTCATGTGGGATCCGAACCGAGGCCCTGCTGCTCAGAGCTGGTGTCCCAAGCCAACTCTTAACCAACGCGCCACTCAGCGGGCCCTGATCCACCTTTTATGTGTCAGGAAAAAAGAAGGATTGGCAAATCGGGTGCAGTAGGTTATGGGGTTGGGTTGGTGTTTCCCAAATGTGTCTGGTGAATCACTGGTGATGTGCAGGATGACTTTAGGTAGTACACAGACAAAATAATTTCAAAACATTTAATAATTCCATGTTAACTAGTATGTTAAAACCTGGGACTTTCACAGATGTTACTGTTAGAACTAAATGGAAGAAGGTATATTTGAAATTAAATTGTTTATTTTGAAAGAATCACAAATGTATAGAAAGGCTGCAGTCAGGGTTCTATATTATATGTATGTATATGCATGTAGTATATATGAGGTCGGACTCTTAAGTTCGTGAACTCATCCTAGAAAAACTGCTACATACCTCATTCTGAATATCACTACGGTCACCTTCGAAGTACTCCCCTTGGGAAGCTATGCACCGACACCAGCGCCTAGTCCACCCTTCAAAGCAATTTTGGAACTCTTTTTCTGGAATGGCCATCAGAGTTGTCGTTGTATTACCCTTGATGTTCTGAATGTCATCAAAATGTCTTCTTTTCAGTATTTCCTTTCTCTTCGGGTTAAAAAAAGAAGTCATTGGGGGCCAGATCAGGTGAGTAGGGAGGGTGTTCCAATACAGTGATTTGTTTACTGGCTAAAAACTCCCTCACAGACAGTGCCGTGTGAGCTGGTGCATTGTCGTGATGCAAGAGCCGTGAATTGTTGGCAAAAAGTTCAGGTCGTTTTACTTTTTCATGTAGCCTTTTCAGCACTTCCAGATAGTAAAGTTGGTTAACTGTTTGTCCAGTTGGTACAAATTCATCATGAATAATCCCCCTGATGTCAAAAAAAGTTAGCAACTTTGTTGCAACAGGTTGGTGAACTTGTCAGACCTCAATATACACATTGGATATATATACTTACACACATTGACTACACATACATATTTACACATATATGTATGGCTTACCTGATTTTGAGGGCTGGGAGGTCTGAAATCTGTGGCGCAGGTCAGTAGGCTGGAAGTCTTGGCGAGGTGCTGCAATTTTGAGGTAGAATTTCTTCGTCCCTGGGAAGCCTCAGTTTTGTTCTTAAGGCCTTTCCACTGATGGGATGAGGCACACTCAGATTATCAAGGATAATCTCCTGTACTAAAGTCAACTGATTGTAGGTACTAACCACACCTACAAAATAATTTCACAGCAAACCTAGAATAGTGTTTTTGTTTTTTGTTTTTTGTTTTTTTTAAAGATTTTATTGGGGAATTGGCGGAGGGGAAAAGCGTTGGGGAATCGGGGAAGGGGAACAGACAAGTTGCTGTCTTTTTGTTCTTCAGTTTAGTTGCGGAGGATGTTGCTTCACTGTTGGTATCGTCATTGCGCTCTTCCCGGATGAGGCAGATCGGTCGCCGGCCTCTGGATGTCGCTCACCGTGGCTATCGGCAGCTCACGCTGGCTGCGGGCCACTCACTGTAGCCTATGGCAGTCCACTGCAGCAGGGGCTGCAGCCCACACCATCACGGGGGCTTGCACAGCCCAGCTCCAGGTGGAGCTGTTGTTAGCTGTAGAGGGCAGTGTCACTGGCCCTCATGTGGGATCCGAACCGGGGCCGCTGGCATCCCAAAACCAGCGCTTAACCAATGCGCCACTCGGCCGGCCCCTAGAGTAGTGTTTGATTGAATAACTGGGGTTATCGCCTAAGTTAACATCTAAAATTATCCCATACAGTATTAGCAACTTTTTTTTTTCCTGAACCATTTGGAAAAAAGTTGCCAACCTGATGCAAATACTTCAGTGTGCATTTCCTACAATAAGGATGTTTTTCTATGAACTGCGATATAACCATCAAAATCAGTAAATTAACAATGATACATTATTACCGTCTACCTCAGGCCCCATTCAAGTTTCACCAATTGTTTCATGGTCTTTTAGAACAAAAGGAACCAGTTAATCACACACGGCATTTGGTTGTCCTGTCTTTTGAGTCGTTTTATTTATTTATTTTTGAGGGCAGTGTCACTGGCCCTCATATGTGGGACCGAACCGGGGCCGCTGGCTTCCCAAGCCAGCGCTTAACCACTGCACCACTCGGCCAGCCCTTTTTAGTCATTTTTTTATTTAAAGATTTTATTGGGGAACTGGGGGAGGGGAACAGCCAAGTTGTTGTCCTTCAGTCTTAGTTGTGGAGGGTGCAGCTCAGCTCAGCTCCCAAGTCCAGTTGCCATCCGGCCACCCTTTGGCCACTTGTGGCCACTCAAGTCAAGGTGCCATGTTCAATCTTAGTTGTGGGTGGGCATCGCCCACCGTCCCATGTGGTAATGGAATCCGCAACCTTGTTGTTAGGAGCACGTGCTCTCACCACCTGAGCCATCCTGCCACCTGTTGGCAGCTCAGCCTGCAGCTCAGCTGGAGCGCAGCTCACTGGCCCATGTGGGAATCGAAACGGTGATCCTGTTGCTCAGAGCTCATGCTCTTAACCAATTTAGCCACTCAGCCGGCCCCTTTTTAGTCACTTTTAATCTGGAACAGTTCCTTAATTTTTCCTGGACTCTCATGCCTGACCTTGGCAATTCTGAAAATTAAAGGTCAGTTCATTTGCAAAATTTAGATTTGTCTGATGTTGTCCATTTTAGATTCAGATTATAGATCTTGGACTGGACTAGCACAGTCGAGTTGAGAGGCTCTGTTCTTCTCATTGCGTCCCAGCAGGTGACTTTGTTTCAGTTCATCACATTCATGATGATGGTCACTTTAGTTAATCTGCCATGCTTCTCCACTGTGGGATTATTCCTTCCCCCTTGGTAATTACATAAGTATTTTGCAGGGAGGTGCTTTCAAACTATGAGGAAATACCTCTTATAAAGCTTTCAACTTATTTATTTATAACTGTACTGACTTGCATTTTTCTATTTAGGTCAGTGAGTTATGATTCATTACTGTCATTGTATATTTGTATATTCAAATTTGGTCTCCAGGTTGGCCAATGAGAATCTTTTCAGGTTGGCTTTTTGTCCTTTTGACATATCCCCATCTTTGAGTTCTATTTTACTTTCTGGTACAATAAGGTGTTTAGGTCTTGTACTTGTGCCTTGTCTGCCATCAGTTATTCCTTCAAGGAGCTCTGTTCCTTTTCTTTCTTTCTTCCTTTTTTTTTTTTTAAGCTGAGCCATCCTGCCACCTGTTGGCAGCTCAACGGCAACTCAGCTTGGGCTGGGCATCGAACCGCTGTTGCTCAGAGCTCAGCTTGCACTCTTGAGCGAGCTCTTAACCAACTGAACCACTCGGTCGGCCCTTAGCTCTGGTCCTTTTAGTGTCAAATGGTACTTAGAGGCCAAGATCTGGGCACTAGGTGTTTTCATTGCTATTGGGGTATCACAGACCGTTTTCAGTGGACAGAGCTAGAGAATACATGTGTGGATTGATAGATAGATATAGATATAGATATATCTAGATATATAAACTGTTCCTCCCCAAAATAAGACCTAGCCAGAAAATAAGCCCTCGCATGAATTTACGTGCCAAAGTATGGCACCTTAGCATACTGAATATTTTAAGCCGAAGGAGTTTGTGGAAAAGGCACCCTTCTCCCTGAAACAGGTTATAAAGCCCTCATGTGAGGAGTGCTGCCCTCCATATCCTGGAGGAATCGCACTACGGCTTCTTCTCCGGCGAGGTCTTGTTTTCGGGGAAACATGGTACACACACACACACACACACACACACACATCTATATTTCTATATCTCTTTGCGTATATATTGAAAACCGTGCTTTCATATTAGTACCTCCAAGTCCAGTCCAACTTCACAGGGTTCATTCTAGCTTTCACCTTTTTCATGACTGTAACTGTCTTCTCTGACATTACCCTTACTATTTTAACTTCTTTTTTTTTGAAAGAGTTTATTGGCGAATTGAGGGAGAGTAACAGTGTTGGGGAATTGGGGGAGGGGACCAGCCAAATTGTTGTTCTTCAGTCTTCGTGGTGGAGGGCGCCGGTCGCCGTCTGGCTTCCTGTCAGCAGCTCATGGCCTCTAAGCTCAAGGTGCTGAGTTCGGTCTTAGCTGCGGGTGGGCATAGCCACCATCCCATGCAGGAGTTGAACCAGCAGCCTTGTTTTAAGAGCGCATGCCCTATCCACTGAGCCATCCTGGCAGCAGCTCAGCTCAAGGTGCCGAGTTCAGTCTTAGTTGCAGGTGGGCATAGCCCACCATCGAACAGGCAATCTTGTCACACCAGCTGAGTCATCCTGCCACCTGTTGGCAGCTCAGTGACTGCTCAGCTCGGGCTCAGCATCACTGGCCCATGTGGGAATCGAATCGGCGGCCATGTTGCTCAGAGCTCGCGCTCCAAGCCAACTCTTAACCAACTGAGCCATTGGCCAGCCCCTATCTTAACTTCTTTTATGCATCTGTGTGCATCTAATCTATTGGTTTTGCTGCTGCCGCCTCTCTTTGGTGGGCTCACATGCTCCTTCCCAGGCCGTCCCTACACGTGGGTGCCTTCCTTACCCTGCGTGGGCTCTCGATACCCTATATTGGACACCGCCACACATGTTTGCTGTCCTCACCCTGCTTGGGCCTGGCACCCTGCTCTGATCCCCCATGACTCTCTGTCCCTACCACCTGTCAAGGACGCTGACCTTGTTCTGCTCTACCTAATGGCTTTAGGACTGAATTGTTCTGAAAGGGAAGGTGAGGAGGCAGAGAAAGAGGAAAATGTTTAGATTTAAAAGAAGTGAGTTGACTTTAAAGAGAGACGTTAAGTAAATAATTGGACAGGTAATATAGGATCTGGCAAAAATTGTGAGCACAGTAGACAAACGGACAAGATTTGGAGAATGCTGGGCCAAGTGATGCTTTTTTGAGAAGAGGGTATTTTCCCCTCCCTCACACTTCTTTATATTATAATAATCTAAAGGTTTCTTTTTCCCCCCTAGGTTTCATTTTTTGAGGAAGAACGGAGCATATTATCCGGGAGCACAAGTCCATGGATCCCCCAATTACAGTATGCCTTTCAGGACAGAAATCACCTCTATCTGGTGAGTCTACATCCATCTCTCTGGAATTCGTCCAGTGCTGGGATTTGGAGATATCACAGTCCTAGAATGAAATGTAGTTCCTGCCCATTCAGTCTGTGTCACCTCTCATTCATTCAGTTGCTTTCCTGACTTTCCTGTGTCTTCCTGTTCTATCCTAAAGATGAACAGATAGCCCATTTAGAAATAGCCCCACGTATTATTGGGTATTGTAGCTTTGGCTTAAAGGACAGTAATGAGAAGTTATCTACTTGGGAAAAGTTTGATAGCACCTTCAAAAAATCTTGATTTCATTTATTTTTATTGAGGTATAATTGATATTTAACATTATATTAGTCTCAGGTGTATAACATAATAATTCGCTATTTGTGTATATTGTGAATCAGCCTGGTTAGAGTTTTTAATTAAAAAAAAATTGAGATACTGCATAGTTATTACAAAAAGGCAAACACTGCAGAACTGTATGAAGTAGAAAAATTCTCTCCCTTTTTTTCTAATCTGTTTCCCAAGGGAAACAAATAATACCGGCTGTGTAGGTTCTTTCTGATCCTTAACTATGCCTCATGAATAAAATATTTTTATGTCTATATTTAAAACACGTATATATAGTTTGTTTTACAAAAATGGTGTATTACTCTCTGCTCTGCTCATCAGCTTGCTGTTTGCTTTTCGGCGATTTATCTTGGACATCTTTCCATGTCAGTACATACAGATCTGCCTTATTCATTTGAATGGTGCCATAGTATTCCTGACACACATAACTTATAGAATGCAAAACTTCATTGTGGGGCCTTGTTTAGGTTCTTGGGGGTTTAGATTCCTAATGTAAAAAAAAAAAAAAAAAAAGAAAAAAAAAGTATCCTAGAAACAAGTTTTGTCCCTGATTCAGCCCATAAAAGACTATATAAACTTTTATAGAGGCTCACGTATGAGACAGAGAGAGAGAGAGAGAGACTCTTATTTATCTTGAAATTTTGGGGGACTTTACTGCCTTTATTTCTGACCTGGAATGAACAGTTTATTTGCCTTGGTTTCATGTTAATTGAGAAGCCATGCTGGTAGAGAAGTTCCCCTCCCTGCCATCCAGCCTTCTAAGCCAGGATGTTCTCAATGGACCATGTTGGGAGACTGGCCTTGCGCCAACGGCACGCTCCTTCAGGACCAACACCAAGCCTGTGGTGTTTATGACCTGAAACTCCCTTTCCTTGAACATTGTCTTGGAAACTTTTCTTCCTTGAAATCTGAGGCATGGAGCCCTGACCTTCAGAAATGACCTTGGTGTGCTTCTAGGCTCACTGAGAATTCTAGGACGTTTGCTGCGTACGTGGTGTTTAACTTGTGTTCTCTGTATCATACAGAGCCCCTTATGTTTGGGTGTATTAACAGGCGTCTTCAGTAGCTCTCAGAAAAGAACTTCACTTGAAACTGCAGGAGTTTGTTTGTTACTGTGTTGTTTTAGATATTTTAATTAGAGCTCTGCAAATGATTTAAAAGACCAGCTTGCAAGGATAAGCTTGGTTTTCAAGGCAACTCAGAATACAGGCAGTCCTGGAACTGGATTGGGCTCTGATTTTTGGCAAAAGTTGAGAGTGCACAGCTTTCTGGTCTGCCTTGTGCTGCTCTCTGTAAGCCCATGTTTCCCTTCCTCTAGGTAGAAGAGCTCACTTGCTTGATGTCCAATCTCATGTAGCTTCTTAAAAGTACACATTGTTGGGGTGACTGGTTAGCTCAGTTGGTTAGAGCATGGTGCTAATACTGAAGTTGCTGGTTGAATCCCCACATGGGCCACTGTGAGCTGGGCCCTCCCCAAAAGAGTCAACTATGCCATTGTAGCATGAAAGCAATGTTTAACCAATGACCATGGCTGTTTCCCAATAAAATTAAAAAAAAAAAAAAAAGTAAGCACTGTTGAGATACTTTGGGACTCTCAAACCATCAACGTCAGTTTGGAAAGAATGAAGACAAATTCTGAGTGTTCTGTGTCACTCAGATGACAACTAGTGATTCAGTCACGTGTGACAAGCTTAGTTGCTTCAGGAAAACCAGTACTTGTCTCCGCGATGGCCAGTGAAGATGACCAGAGGGGCCCTGGGAGTGACATTAACTCGTAGTTTTCTTTATGTTGTCTAGTGGCTTTTGTTTTTTCTCCATGGCTCAGCAGTTTTCAAAGCACATCTTCAGGAGGGTACTATTTGGGTATTTTGAATATTTTAAACTCTTTTGGTGTCACTATTCTTATCCCTACCAGTTGGCTTTGTCACAGTGGTAAGAACCTTCCATTCCTTTTTATAATCATGGATTTAACTGCTGCAGACTCCTGCGTACAATACCTCAGGGACTGGGCATATCTGTTGTTCCTCTGCTAGGATGCCTCCTGGGTGCGGGGGCCTTCCTTTTGGGGCCTTTTGGCTTGTCTGGGCTTTCCTCTGGATTTTGCCTCTGGATTTTGGCATGGGCTTAGCTTAATGATCATCTTCTCAGGTCTTCCACCCGCCATCTTGCAATTAAAGGAAATGATCTCAAACAGCTGCTTTCTGGGGATCTGGTTGCCTCAGCACATTGATACCTGGCTGCAAGGACATTTTCACACCATGCTTCTGTAGCTCAGTTGGATAGCACTGATGGGATCTTGTAATTATCTCCTTGTCTGCATCACCTCCTCAAGTACTTTGGGACTTCGGCGTAAAATGCTTGCTAAGGGTACAGTTTTTCATTTAAAAATCCAAATTTAGCAAAGAAATTAAGATATGATTAGAGATCCACCATCCCTTATCTGCAATTCTGAAAGATCCAGGGCTCTGAATAACCTCAAGTTCCTCTGTTACTTATTTGGCAGCAAAGCCTGACTTGAACTCCGTAGCAAAACCTGACCTGAGCTCTCTCATTCATTCCCTTTAGTGTGACTACTCACAAGCTCTGCTGTGAAATTATGAATGCATGTTATTACAGGGTGCTATTCCAGGCACTGCCCTAGGGTATTACGTAATGTAATGTATACATACTCTTTTACCTGTGCAAATCTGGAAACACATCCTGCTGCAAGATCCGGGGACCGTAGATCTTTATTGACATTGTGAAGTACTGCAATTCCATTGTCTCTGTTGATGACTTATATAGTTCAGTAAACCTTTGAAGTTTGGGGAAACATACAAATCATGGTGAGCTCCCCTGGCAGTTGAACATTAATTTGGAATGCAAATGCAGTTTAATTGAAGATAATTTTATATCAGTGAAAAAAAAAAATACAGGATTCCACCTCCGATATATTTCTCAAAGCTATCTCTTCTCTCCAGCCCGGGTTCTACTGCGTGAGTTTAGGCCACCATCCTTTTTTTTTTTTTTTTTGGTCTGCATTGCTGCAATAACCTCCTCAGTGTTCTCCCTGCCATCTGGCTGGGCCTTCCCTCGGGTCTTCTACACAGTGCAGCGAAGTCATCCCGTTGTTAGAACCCTTCAAGACTCCCCGCTGCCCTCTGGATGAAGTCCAGGCTTTTCCGCATATGCCTCCAGCCTTGTTGCTTACCATTTCTCTCCTTTCACTTAACATTCATCTGAACTTCTTTGGTTGTTTGAATTTGCTTCTGACCTTTCTCCATGCTGTTCCCCCTTTCCTTGTTTCCCTGGCTAACTATTTTTTTAAAGATTTTATTGGGGAATTGGGGGAGGGGACCAGCATTGGGGAATCGGGGAAGGGGAACAGACAAGTTACTGTCCTTTTGTTCTTCAGTCTAGTTGTGGAGGGCATTGCTTCACTGGCCCATGTTGGTATTATCATTGCGCTCTTCTCAGGTGAGGCAGATTGGTCACCGGCCTCTGGATGGTCACTCACAGCGGCTGTTGGCAGCTAACACTGGCAGCCGGCCGCCCACACTGGCTGCCGGCCATTCACTGTAGTCTATGGCAGCCCACTGCAGCAGGGGCTGCAGCTATGCCGTCCCGGGGACTCACAGCAGCCCAGCTCCAGGTGGAGCTGTTGTTCACCACCTTAGCTGTAGAGGGCAGTGTCACTGGCCCTCATATGTGGGATCCAAACCCTGGCCACTGGCATCCCAAGCCAGCTCTTAACCAATGCGCCACTCAGCTGGCTCGCATGATTAATTTCACTGACATTTTATTTACATACAAATTTACATACTGGATTACAGAGATCATAGGTTAGCAGCGTTGAGTTTTATTCTCTGAGGTATATAATTCAAGACAGACCCTGTGGGATTTTCAAAATTTGGAGTGCAATGCCAGGACATTGAACTTGGGTCCTTTTGAATTTTAATGGTTCAAAATTTCCCATCTGTGGTTACTTACCAATGAATGTAGCTTACTGTTTTCTGGTATATAGAAAACTGTAGCAAAGTCCATTGTAATGTCTGGTTCCATGTAACAAGGCTGGTCCCGCTTTCTGGCATTTGGCCCATGGAAACAGTGCTTCGTTAACCTGGTTCATGATGAAATCTGTTCAGCTCTGTATAACAGATGTCTTTAGCAGTGTCCTTCTGCTGAAGGAGCTGATCTTTACAAAGAAAACATTGTTTTGCCACTCACCACTTGTAGCATTGTTATTTAAATTTCTTGTGAGAGTTCAAGCTTGCTGGCTTTGTACTGAAGTTTTTCATACTGTGGGTCTCTTCCAGCTGCCCTAGCTCTGAGCCTCTGATTCCTCAATCTTCTTTTCCTCCATCAACTTTCCTCTGTTTATTCCTAATATTTTTTTCCCCAGTTGCACATAGAGATGTATTCGTTAAGGTATAGGTTAAGCTCCTGTAACAAAAATACCTACAATAGGGCCGGCCAAGTGGCTCAGTTGGTTAAGAGCTCGCTCAAGAGTGCGAGCTGAGCTCTGAGCAACAGCGGTTCGATGCCAGCCCGAGCTGAGTTGCCGTTGAGCTGCCAACAGGTGGCAGGATGGCTCAGCTAAAAAAAAAAAAAAAATACCCGCAATACAAGTCCAGGTTGGTGGGACAGCTCTGTTATATGTGATAACACAGGGACCCAGGTTCCTTCCATCTTGTTGTTCCCTTGTCCCTTAGAATCTTGTCCTTTTTGACATGCTTGAACTTGGGTCATTTCATGCCTTTGGTCCCCCTGGTTGGTAGGAGAAAAGAGCAGAAAGGCAGAGCAAGCAAATTTCTTTTATACAGAATAATGTGGAAGTGGGACAGACCATTTCTGTTTTGTTACCAGAACTTCATCATATGACTGCACATCTGTACTGTCCAGCTGCATGGCCTATATCCAGCTAAAATCCTTATTACTATGGAAGGGAAGAATGGATTTGGGGGATGACCACAGTCTTCCATAGAGATTAAAGGAGTAGGTGTGAAGCCAGCCCCCGTCGATCTACCTCCCATACTTCTTTTTTTTAATTTTTTTAAAAGAGGCTCTTCTTCTTCTTCTTCTTTTTTTTTTTTAACTTTATTGGGGAACAGTGTGTTTTTCCCTGGACCCATCAGCTACAAGTCAAGTTGTCCTTCAATCTTAGTTGTGGAGAGCGCAGCTCAGCTCTAAGCCCAGTTGCCATTTTCAATCTAGTTGTGGGGGTGCAGCCCACCATCCAATGCGGGAGTGGAACCAGCAACCTTCTTGTTAAGAGCACATGCGCTAACCAGCTGAGCAACCCATCCGCCCCCATCTTCTTATTACATTATACTGTCGCATCTGAAACCACTTCTAATATGACCCTGGTTCTGATGTCCTGCTTGGAATTGGTTCTTTGTATTTCCTCTTTCGCTTCCAACCCACAGCCATTTTTGTGAACAGTGTTTCTTTTCTATGTAGGAACAGTTCAGAGGTGGGGCTGTTTCTAGGCAGGGACCTCCCCAACCCCGACCAGTAGGAACATCAGCTTGTGCTGTTGTTGGGAGTCTGGAGAGAGCTAACGAATACAACCTCTTTGTTTATTTTAGTGAAATGTCACAGCTTATGGTAGTTTTGACAGTGAGACATGTGCTGTTTTCATCTCCCGGGTGAGATTATCCAGTTTTCAGACAAGCCTCGAAACTCGCCAGTGTGTTCACGTGCTGCCGCTTCAGAAGCCAGGGTTTGGAAGACGGCTGCCCATCAGCGGGAAGCTGGTACTTATAATATAGAGGCTTGTTGCATCACTGCTCCCTGTTTGGTCTCCCCGGAGTCACTGGTCTTGGTTTCAATTTTCTCGTTGGCGAAATGAGATACTGATACCTCTGATTGACCCCAGTTCCATTGCTGAGTGTGTTGTTGCCTCGGGGGCGGGGAGTTCTCTGTACCTTAGAAATAGTTGTTTTGTGTCCAGGTCTTTTGAGGCATATTTCAAGCGAGTGCCTGTAGAGTTGTACCATCTTAGGAGTCACTGTTTAGTGAGGTTTGTCCCAGTTTACCTGGCACCACCATCAGAGTTTCTAATTCAGTAGGTCTGGGGTGGGGTCCGAGAATTGGCAGGTGTAACCAGTTTCCAGGGGAGGCTGCTGCTGCTGCTGCTGCTCATCTGGGGTCCCCACATGGAGAATCATGGTTCTGTTGTTACAGTTATATTGGGCCGTTTGGAAAAGTTATGACATATTTCCCTGTTTTTCTTTGCAAAAATGCGTCATGACTTTTCCGACAACCCAATAGTTTGTTTCTGGTTCCTACGTCTTCCCCTCATTCCTTCAGTAACAGTGTAAACATCTGAGATCCTTTTTTTTGCTCTTTTAGGCCAAGGAATGGTACCTACTCCCCTGCTGTTAACTAGCCATGGGATGCTTCCCCACTCCACAGTTTATTTCCTTTTCCCTTGCCCCCACTTTGTCTAATAGCCCCTTCGTTAATTCATGTCCTCAGTTACCTCGCTGAAGTGTGCTGTCTGTTTCTGGCCAAGACTCTGGATGATTCAATGCCCAGTGAGGATTTTTTTGAATAGACAGATGAATCATGCTGGGGTTCACAGTTTCTGAAATAAAGGGCCTTCTCTCTTTTTCTCTTGGTCGTCTTGCCATTCAAGAATAATCATTTAGGGTCTCTGCTAGGAGCCACTCTGCTTAGAGGATCCTGTCCTCCAGGTCCCCCATGCCAAAGATCAGGAACCCTGGGCACAGCAGATCATGATGCCAGCAGCATCCTTACATTTTCATTGCACTTGCAGTCATGCTAATTGTAGTGCAAGCATTTCAAGGGCATGTTTCTAAGTGGTGGCCAGCACAGCGTGCCTCTAATGACACCCTATGCAAATTGGAACAGAGTACTAAAGAACTACTAGTCACATCGCCCACATATGCATACATGTGCGTGCAAATGTGCAGGTATATGCATGTACATGCCTATGTATGTTCTCTCTCTCTCTCTCTCTCTCTCTCTCTCTCTCTCTCTCTCTCTCTCTCTCTCTCTCTCTCTGTTTGAAACACAACACAGCTGACGGGAATTGCCATCCCAGTACTTGGGGGTCTAGATGCAAACACCAATAGAGAAGCAGCTGCTCCTTCCAAACCAAACGCGTGTAAGACTTGCCCTTTAATTAGCATCTGCAGCTGCTGTTCTCAGAAGGGCCTGTCTCTCTTGGCCTGAACGTCTTTGCTTTAAAGAAGCAAGTCCGTCATAGCTCCAAGCCAGGCTCGTCTGTCAGCTGCTGTGCTTTCTCTGCCATCCTCAGGGCTGTCACATTGTTCCATGGTAGGGCCCTCTTTCCTCCTCCTGCCTCCTTGGTCTTTGATGGCCACGCCATGGCGATCACCATGTGGGTGACCTGCAGCTGTACGTTGTGTGCAGGCTCATCCCCTGACCTTGCCTGGATGGGGGATCTGTTGTATCAGTGCTGATGTACTGGTTATTTTCCAGCCCTCTGTTGTCAGTGATCTTGTCTTGATATGCAGAAAGGCTCCAGGTAGTCATTGGAAAAAGGTAAGCAGCAGAAGTGATGGCTGTCTGAAGGTCAGGCTTCCTACAAGGGCACCTTTGCTGTAGAAACTTGTCAGTTGGTTGGAGCAGGGAGCCATGTTGGCTCCACAACTTCATCAGCAGCAGGTATCAGTCCAGTCCTTGGCTGGCTCTGTCGGAATCACCCTGGTAGCTCCTTGAAAAGGTGGATCCCTGGACCCCACCCATGGAACTTGATCCATGGAGTCTGGCTTGGTCCCTGGAATCCACATTTTTAACAAGCTCCCTGAATGGTTGGGATGGGAAAGAGATGTACTTTACCCTTTTATACTGCTTCATTTTTTTTTTTCTTTTTCATTCCACTAGAATTCCAGCTCCATGAAGGCAGGTGTTTTTGTCTGTTTCTGTCACTGCTGTTTTCCTCATATCTAGAACATCGCCTGACATTTAGTAGGCACTCAGACATTGATTTGGATGAATGGGTTTTATCTATTTCAAAATAGTGCTTCCCCAAGTGCATCCCCAAAGGCAAGTTTGAGAAGCCTTTGGACTCGCCAGTCGAATTAGGTTAGAAAGCACATATTTGGGGGATCAGTGCCTCACTGGGCATTGCTAAGTAGTAAAAGTCAGGGATGGGGTCACATTTTTGGACAAAACCAGGTGCAGTGAATGGATGGTCTAGCACAACCTGGGCGGTGACTTTGGCCTTAATTTGTTCATAGTGTTCTATTGACCATGTTCTTGAAGACTCTTAGTTTGTGACTTGATAATGCTTTTGGAGCTTCTTGATTTCATACCATTTTTAAAAGCCCAAAGGTGTTTTCTGAAAGCACCTGAGTCCTGGTTCTTTACTGTATCTCTAAGCTCAACAGCAAGATGATTGATTAAGCTCTGGTTGGCCACACACAAGGTCTTCCCCATGGGCTTCATTCATACCAGAATGAGGGACTCTACCCCAGTAGGATAGCTTTAGGATAGGGCTAATGTTCTGAGATGGCCAAATTTAATAAACATCCAAGCTAAGTTCTCCTAATGGTGCACAGTTGGCATTTTTTGTATGGTAATCTGGAATTGTGTTGGCGGGTCAAGTTTGATTAGCTTCTTTGATGAGAACCTAGTCTATTTAGAGGTTTGTCATTTCGTAGGTCTATTTTGGCCTCATGTTGTAGAGCAGGCCGCCAAGCAGCTGTTGTAATTTGTGTTGCTTGTCTTCTCAATCAACCCTGGTTCTGAAGACATGAAAAGTTGTCCGACTCGTAGAAAAGACTAATCTAGTTGCGGTGGGGATTTTCCACTCGGGAAAGTTGATTTTCTGAATAGGAGCAAAGTATGCATATCTTTTTGCCTAAGAGGTGGTTCTTATTTTCCAAAGTATTTTATGGGTTATTACAAATGGACTCTTCAGGAGTAGCTGCCAAGTACTCAATGGTGGTCAGTTTGTGAGTTTTTAAAAGTTGCCAGTGGCTGCTACGTGTTTGACTTCCTCATCCTTAAACTTAAAAGCTGTTCTATTTTTTCACCTCTTTAATAGAGCCAGATGAGAAAATTTATAACTGCAGTGTCATCATAAATATGCATTGTTCTTATTTTAAGACATTTCCGTTCTAAAAGCGTGAGCACTTCTGTTAATACCTGAATTTTTTTTGGATGCTTAAGACCTTTTTTAATGGCAATAGATATTTAAAACATACGTAAAAATTAACATTCACCCACATAGCCAAGACCTATGGAGAACCAGGTTGGGATGAGTGGGTGTGCTTTCAGCAACCAGGTGGCTCCGTTGGGCTCCTCTAGGACTGGGACAAGTAGTGAATGTCTGTTGTGAATTTGGGGGAAATAAAAAGTCTGCATTTTAGGGGTCGGCCGAGTGGCTCAGTTGGTTAAGAGTTGGCTTAGAGTGCAGGCTCTGAGCATCGGGGCCGCCGGTTCGATTCCCACATGGGCCAGTGAACTCTGTGCCCTAGCTGAGCTGCCAACAGGTGGCAGGATGGCTCAGCTGGTGTAACAATAAGCTGGCCTGTTCAATGGTGGACTATGCCTACCCGCAACTAAGGATTGAACTTGGCACCTTGAGCTGAGCTGCTGCCGGGATGGCTCAGTGGATAGAGAGTGCGCTCTTAACAACAAGGCTGCCGGGTTTGACTCCCGCATGGGATGGTGGATATGCCCACCCGCAACTAAGACTGAACACAGCATCTTGAGCTGAGGTGCCACCTGGATGGCTCAGAGGATAGAGCTTGCGCTCTAAACGACAAGGCTGCCGGTTCAACTCGCGCATGGGATGGTGGCTACGTCCACCTGCAACTAAGATTGAACACAGCACCTTGAGCTTAGAGTCCACGAGCTGCCAATGGGAAGCCAGATTGCGGCGTCTGGCGCTCTTCACAACAAAGATTGAAGAACAACAACTTGGCTGGTCCCCTTCCCCAATTCCCCAATAAAATCTTTAAAAAAAAAAAAGGATATCATATCACAGGTAGTTATCACCAAAAGGAGGAAGGATTTCAGTTCCTTGGAGTGGAAGAAAGTTTTTGCTAATCGGACATTTTACTTAGGCTGTACTTTATATTTTTCCTCCAGATTTTCCCCTATGTATATATTAAGAAATATAATAATTTTTTAAATCACAAAAACGAGGTTGTACTTTATTCTGTCTAGGGTGTCAGGTTATATTTTCATGGACAGCTTTCCATGGCAGTATGAATATATTGAGCCCATTTCATTTTTAGTATTTGCATCTTATCCCATTATTTAGATATGTCATATTTTAGCACCCTCTTACTTGATGGATATTTGGGTGATTTCCAGGGTTCCCCCCCTCCCATGTTTTAAATAATGATGCAGCGAATCTGTTTATTTATCTGCGAACTATTGCAAGCTCCTATAAAATAAATTGTCAGAAGTGGAACTCTGAGGTCAAAGGGCATATATTCACATTTCAATATTTAATAGACAGATTGTCTTTCACACTGACTGTTACAGGAAAAGATGGTTATCACCTTCATTGCCCCTATATTCTACTGGCTGCTGAGGGGAATGCAGAAAGGGTGTAAGGGGGTTTGCTGCCCTCCAGGAATTTCCATCTCCGCTGTGTACCTCATCCTAGGGAACGTCTGGAGTGTCAATGTGGGTGGGTGGGTGAGTGGGTGGATTTAATTCCACTTTTCAAGCTTTGCCTTGCAAACATCGTGCATGGTGTCTGGTACTAGTCTTTCATTATATTGATTCTCTGGGGGAATGGGTGTCATTTCCGTAGGGCAGGGAGCTCGTTCTACGTGATTTACAGTATGTTTCACACATCTTCATTACTTTGTGGAGACATTGTAATTATAACACGTCAGGCAGTATTTGAGGATCTAATTGAGACATTTCCTTTTTTGGGGTGTGTGAAGAATTAATAACTTTGGCATTCTCTACAGGTCATGGAATATCAGCCTGGAGGGGACTTGCTGTCACTTTTGAATAGATATGAGGACCAATTAGATGAAAATTTGATTCAGTTTTACTTAGCTGAACTGATTTTGGCCGTTCACAGCGTTCATCAGATGGGATATGTGCATCGGTAAGTGTGATTCTCTGGTCATGTACTGAGAACTTCGCTGTATCACCCAAGAGTTCCAACAATAGAATGAAGGGATGATTTCAGCATCAAAATAACATTCCATCCAGTTTTTAGCCAGTCTTAACTCTAACTGGCTGAAAATAAATTTTCCACAGTGGCAGACATTTCAGCTTACCCATTCAACAGTGAAGTAGATCTAGAATTGTAACATTCTCAAATTTGCAAGTAAGATCTGTACATGTAGCTAATAGACGGGGAACTCTTGCATGGGTTCTTAGAGTTATATGGTAGACAAATGGAATTTGATTTGCAGAAGGAACTGAAAATCCCACATAGGACCGGAAGACCATGGAGTTGTCCTTTTGACCGCATCTGTTAGTATTTCACAAGGATGTTCCACAAAATCCTCAGTCGAAAGTGTTCTCGTTACCTCTTCACTCATTCTGATGTTTTATGTACATCTGAAAATGTCATGGGAATGGAATAGTGGTTAGGCCAGGAATCACAAAATCTGGAATCTCAGCTTTTCCATTGACTAGCTACATGATGGGAAAGTTCCCTAACATCTTTTGGCCTTAGTTTTTGTAATGTAAAATGTATGTTTCTAGGAGAAACAATTCATCTAATAACAGGTATGTGTTCTATTCCTTTCCCCTTCCGTCCTCCCTTATTTTCTTTCTTCTAATTCTTTTTTCTTACTTTAATTTGCTTTGCAAAATGTATGCTTATTATTTATGTCCATTAATAGGGAGGCCTGTATAGCCGAATACAGACACCAAGATTCTTGACCGAATCAATATCCTAGGTTAGCAATTGCTCGTTGATTGGCATGGAGATGACACTAATTTCTCTCCCGGATTTTCTTACAGAGATATCAAGCCTGAGAACATTCTCATTGATCGAACAGGACACATCAAGCTAGTGGATTTTGGATCAGCTGCTAAAATGAACTCAAATAAAATGGTAATGAAATGCAATAAGATAGCTTAATAAAGGCTGTACTGAAAAGCGTTCTGTAATCCTCATAAGTTTGGGAAAATGCTGGGATAAAGCTGAGAGACATTTTGGAGCCTTTGTCTGCCTTGACTTCTCAAGGGGAATGGGAGTAGGGATGGGGACACAGAGCTATTCCTCAGACTTACTTCACCTTGGCATCCTGTGATGTATAATACCTGTTTGTACCCTATAAGACATTTTTATAGTTTGGTTAAAGAGAAAGGAAAATGGCTTATTTTGTTTTTCCATTCATTTTCCTTGCCTGTTATAGACTGCTTTCTGTTGATACTATTTTTTTTAACCTTAAAATATTTTTGTGAAATGTAACCTTCTTTATCTCAAATCTTCTGTTTTCTGTGCTGCAAATTTTAAATTAATCACCAGAGCATTTGAACCAAACGCCCTTAAGCATTAAGAACCAAGTACTCAAAAGGTCAATTCTAAGTCCCGGAACTTTGGTAAAAATTAAAATATATTCCATATGCTAAGTAGGAAGGCAAGAGGGTAGCTATTGAGATCAAAAGTGAGACTACTTCAGGAAAAAGATGACAAAGTGAAAAAAAAATAGATTAAAAAATCTTCTAATATAATACATACTAAAATGTGAATTTAGAAGTCAATTATGCAAAAAATGGTAGATCTAAGAGAAAAATTGACTTAGGCTTTAAGTCTAATTTCACAGCTGAACCACTTGGTGACCTTATGAACTTGGCCTTTTATTCTTTCTCTAAAAGTACTAATTCTGGTAAAAATGCGTAGATTAAGAGGTTAGAGAAACTGCTCTTTGAAATGCCCCCAGCTGTGAGAGTTCATTCCTTCATGTAAGGGCAATATGCAAGATTGCCTTTTTTTTTTTTTTTACAAATTCCACAGAGGAAAGATGCATGTTATTTCAGATTATGTTTTTATAATCGATTCCACTTGATCACTACATTAAGAATTAAATTTTCGGAACAAAGCATTTTATGTTGTAAAAATTATGTACAGTTTGGAAATAGGCATGAAAACTTAGGTGTTGAATTTAGTGGAATAAAACAGAAAAAAAGTTAAAGCCAAAGTTTCATCACCTAAGATGAAAAAACTTATACATTGCATTAGTGACCTTAACAAACTCATGCATCTAGCAATAAATCAAAGCATGGGTACACAGCCTGATAATAATTGAAGCATAGGCACGTAGCACCACTGACATTTTGGTCTGGATGATTCTTTGTTGTAGGGCTGTCCTGTGTGTTATAGGGTGGTTAGCTGCATCCCTGGTCTCTATCCACTAGATGTCAATAATGCCTTCCCCCTCCAGTTGTGACAACCAAAAATGTCTCCAGACATTGCCAAATGCCCCCGTTGGGGGCAGAATCATCCCTGGTTGAGAATTACTGCAGTAGATTAAGAAGCAGCCAAAAGCTAGTTAACTAGAGCTAGCACTATGTGTTTCCAATAAGGAAACCTACTTGGAGTGCAAGATTAAGACCCAAAGGTCCTGCTTGGTAAATAAATGGGGAGTAAGAGTAAGGCCCTATCTCTGCATCTGGAGTCACACTCTTCACAGCCCCTGGCAGAAAGACAGGACTCCTGTTCATTTCAGATTTCTATTTTTCAGTGCTTCAAACTGTCCTTTTCAGGCCTTCTAACTGTGTGACCTTCACTTCAGGCAGGGTGCCTCCCAGAGCTAATTTGCAGCTCAACACGCTTCACCCCGAATTATTTTGGTCAAGGAGATATGATGCTCAGTCCTATATACTTGAGAATATTGTACCTCTTCTCTGGCAGAGAGAATCGTTTCTCTAGAAGTTTCTGCTTTTAGGGCTAGAACCTCTCAAGCAAAGAAGGAATTTTTAGCATTGTTTTAAGTGCCGAGTCCCTTTTCTTATAGAAGATCAAGAATCTGCGATCTAGATCAAGTATGGCTATTGAACTAATAACTTTTTTTTGTATTTTTGATCTATGGTGGTGGGTTAAAAATGTGTTTCCTTTAAATCCAATGTTTTATAGGCCTAAAGTAGGTTCTAAATGGTTTTTTTTTGTACTCAAAATATACTATATAAAATAGAATCCACAGTTCCTGAAATTATTGTATGTCACCCCAAATCAATTACTCCTTTTTCCTACCACTCCCAAATATCTATGTATTTTGGATATTTGTGAATCTTAGCTCTCTTGAGTTTTCCTTCTTCCGTTGTCTTTATTTCAACCCTCTTAGTCAGAATATTGCTTTGGAATATTTTTTTTGCGAGTAAACCCAGGTGGACTGTGCTGCCTGGAGATTTGGGTATTGAGCTGAGATGTGACATTGACCTGCTGTGTGACTTGGATTGCCCACTTCACCTTATTAGAATCTCAAAGAATGGCAAACAGCTGACATTTCCAACCTGTCTCGTTCAGCTCTCCCAAAAACAATTGTAAGGAGATTATAAATAAAGAGTATTATACCATGTTAAGTGATCATCGGCCCCATTTAGCAGTTGGAAACCCATAGGAGATAGCCCTTTTTGAGATTTATATAGGAGTGAAGAGATTTTATTTCTTTTCCACAAGAGGAACGTAACTTTTTTTTTTTTTTAAACCCCTGCTTCTGCAGGTGTATGTTTTATGCCCCGGGCAGCTAGATGGGGAAAATTAGGTTGAAAGAGTTTTATGTTTAAGCATTTTATGGGAAAGGGATTGGGAGGAGGGAGACAATGTTTTTCTTACTTCTCATCTGCTTTCACCTTGTAAAAGAATCTGCTAGAATCTTAACCTCTTTCTTTTTCTTTCTTCCCTCCCTCTTTCCTTCCCTCCCTCCCATCTTTCTTTTCTTCCTCCCTCTCTCTCTCCAAATATGACTGACTCTTCTGTCTCCTAGCCATTTTCTTATTGTCTGCTCCTGAACTGGTGTATTTTCTTACTTGTCGATACAGTAAAATGAATTGAAGTTTAGTAAAACTGGGCCTTTGTCAGATGGTGTACTGAAGGCATGCTGGACTCCTAGTACTTTTAATATCCCACCCAGACTAGTTGGCTGTGAATTGCCCCCAGAGGAGAGCGAAAGCATTTTGCAAAAGCCTCAGGATGTGTGAGATAGTATGTTAAACAGGTTTAATGTGCTTGGAAGTCAGTAGCTAATGGAAACTTAGTAGCCGTTAATTGTCATTAAAAGCCTTAGTAGGGAAGGGTTATCACTTTGTGAAGGGTGAAATATATAACTATTATGTTGTTTTGTACACCTGAAACTAATAAAAAATAATTTTAGAAGGAAATCAGAATTCAATAATGTTTATACTCATTTTCAGTTAATAAAAGGACTTATCTGTTTAATGGAAAAAGAAAAAAAAGCCTTAGTTAATTACTATAGTAGGAGATGTACAAAAAGCAAGCCAGGGGGTATTTTTCCTTAAAATTTACAAAACGATGAGACATACGTGTATATAGTCCCATGCATATTACCGAGAAAGAATTAATTGTGAAGTTAGCTGACTCTTTGATAAGTCTAATCGTGAGTTTGAAAATGAGACATTGACCATTTATATGCTTTGCTGGGTTGTGCTGATAAACGTGACACAGTGAAGTTCCTTTCAACTCTTTAGTTGTGAACAAGTGACCAAGTCCCGTGAGCCGCCAACAAAGAGAACTGAATATTCCAGCCACCTGGTGTGATGATAAAATAAAATCCAATAAGAGCAAATGAGGCATATTTGAGGAGAGTGTATTAATTAATGGCTCTGCAAGGTAATTAGGCATAAAGGGCAAGCAGTTCATCAACGATACAGTGGCATTCCAGTACCTGGTTAAATCAAGATACTGCAGTTTTTCTTCTCGTGTTTTGCTGTTTGAAAGATAATTTATTTCTCATTGTCAGTATTGACCAAATACCAATTTTCCCAAAACCTGTAGTTTAATCCTAATCTTGTGCAGAGCTCATTATCATTTACACACGTATTAAAAGATGGAAGTCTCAGTTCAGGCTTTCCAGCATCAAGTTTCAGGTGTGCAAAACAATGTAGCAGTTGCACATTTATACTCCTCACAAAGTGATAGCCCCCCCATCTACTACCCCTCTGACATTGTATATAGTGTTACAGTTCCACTGACTCTATTCCTTATGCTGTACTCCACATCCTGTGAATATATATATATATATATAATTATAGTTGACATTCATTATTATTCAGCTTCAGCTTCAGGTGTACACTGCAGAGGTCAGGCATCTACACCGTCCATGAAGTGGTCTCAAGGCTTCCTCTTGATTTAAGTGACTTTCAGTTCCTCAAGCTTAATTAAGGTGCTCTGTCTTAGTCCAAATATTTCTCTTCACTTTTGTCCAGCAACACAGTCCTGTGGGTTTCTTGGGTGGTGTGATCATCTCGCTTTCCCAAATGGGCACTTGCAGTGGAAACCCTGTTGCCCAAAGCAATGGATGACTGATGTCAGGAATAACAGTATCACACTGCTTTCTGGGTTTCGGGTTGGGAAAAACCTGTGTTGGGCCTGAGGGAGGGAGTGAAAAGAGAGGGCATAGGGAGAATGAGTTAGTTTCCTATAAGAATGGATCTTTGAGGGGCAGAAGAATGAACAGGATTAAAGTTACCAGCCGGAAGAGCTTGGTTCATCGTCACTGGAGAAAGGAGACCTAGCGTCCTCTCTAAACATTCACTTTCAATTCCCAGTCAGATCAAAGCAAAGGAAATTTACTTTCTTGATATAAATCTCAGCATTAAAGACGTGTAGCCTTAACTATAAAATCTCTTGGCTCATTTTAATGGGGAGAAAGTTCCTTGGCGCCATGTAACTGCCAATGTGAGAAAGTCCTTTTTATTTTAATTTAATTTAATTTAACTTTTTATTTTTTTTCAAAGATTTTATTGGGGAATTGGGGGAGGGGAACAGGCAAGTTGCTGTCCTTTTGTTCTTCAGTCTAGTTGTGGAGGATGTTGCTTCACTGGCCCATGTTGGTATCATCATTGCACTCTTCCCTGCTGAGGCAGATCAGTCACAGGCCATTGGACGGCAGCCCACTGCAGCCTACGCCGTCGTGGCGACTCATGGCAGCCCAGCTCCAGGTTGAGCTGTTGTTCACCATCTTAGCTGTAGAGAGTGCAGCTTCACCTTCCCATGTGGGATCCGAACTGGGGCCCTGCTGCTCAAGAGCTGGCGCTCCCAAGCCAACTCTTAATCAATGCGCCACTCTGCCTGCCTAAGAGAAGCCTTTTTAGATGTAGGGTTATTGGACAACTGTTCAACACAATATATGACTAACATCAGGCCTTCTCTGTTTTATGGAGAAGGTTAGAGAGGTAATCCTTAGACTTCACATTTCATGGCTGAATAAAACTTTGACACAATTTTGAAGACCAAAAGCATTGCCAGTTTATTAGGTTGCCTAGGAAGCGGGGGTTAGGGGCAGAAAACCTACTTCTATCATGAGCATCATTCCAAGAAACAAGGACATTGAAACACACAAAAAAGCCATGAAGGACAGATTCTCAAAAAAAAAGGATAGTTCTTTAAATGGAATATATTTAGCTTTATAAAAAGACCTCCTACATTGTCGTTATCTTTCTTTGCCAAGGTCAGGTGCTTGGGTGCCATTGCATCGGTGGGTCCTGGTTTCAAAACAGTGCGCAGAGAACCAAGAAACAGGAATTGGAGGTGCTAAAAATGAACTCATTAACATTTGACCTCTGGTGGAAGTTATGTATCATATCTTGCCCTGTGATTGGGACAGAGGCAGAATGTTAATTCCAAATATTTAAACTTGAGATGCAACACATGTTTGTAATACTGTGTTGACAGCTAGCTGCCAGTTGTTCAGTAATGCGTGGATTGATCTTACAGATTCATTTTAGGATTTATTATTATTTTGCCTTTTTCATAAGCAAGAGTCCTATCCTATCAGTAACATGTACCAGGAGAGATATCTTCCATTCCAGGTATATATCCTACTTCAATTTGTGTATCCAAAAGGTGTATATCAATGACTCGCTCCCCTTGTCTTTGGATTCTATTATATGCTTTTTTTGTTTTTTGTTTTTTAATTAGTAAATCATTTGCATTTCCTGACAGTGTGCCACTTGACAGAAGGTTTAAGTGTCTGGGAGAATAGCAATCAGTGGCAAATCAGCTTGTGTGTGCAATGTGGCTGTTGGCAATCTATTTGAGGATAATTGGAAGTTTTCTGTGTTGATTTTATTTATGGGTTTCCAGGTGAATGCCAAACTCCCGATTGGAACCCCAGATTACATGGCTCCAGAAGTGCTGACAGTGATGAACGGGGACGGAAAAGGCATCTACAGCCTAGACTGTGACTGGTGGTCTGTGGGCGTTATTGCTTATGAGATGGTTTATGGAAGGTCCCCATTCACTGAGGGAACGTCAGCCAGAACCTTTAATAACATCATGAATTTCCAGGTAAAGAGCCATTAGTAGATTTCAAAGTCATAGTGAGAAATGCCATTTAAAAGTTGTGAGAATGAGCGTTTGTAATGTAAACCCGCAGTATTGGTTAATGACAGTCGCAGATACTCACATAGCACTGACTTTGTGCCAAATGCTGTTCTAAACACTTTATTAATTGTATTTTATTGAGTTTCAGCTGCCACTAATTAATTATAAGCCTACGCCATTACTTTATGTGCCATTAAAAAAGAAAAGCTGCTGCCACAAATCTATGATCCTTTGATTATAAAAAGCATTTTGACTTCAAGGCTGTTAAAATGTGAATAAATGTGAGTCTTAGAATGGATGAAATATAGTTTATTAACTCAGCAAATTCTCCACCAACCTTGTGAGGTAGATATTACTGTTTTCATTTTACAGACAAGGAAACCAAAGCACACATTAGTTAAGTAACTGGCCCAAAATAACACAAACAGTCTGGCTTTGAAAGTTCATGCTCTTAATATTATGCTATATGCTGTTTCTTAGTACTAATAGCATTCGCATATGATTGAGGACATGAATTAGAACTGCCGTAATACAGGGGCCGGCCGAGTGGCGCGGTGGTTAAGCGCTGGCTTGGGAAGCCAGCGGCCCCCGTTCGGGTCCCACATATGAGGGCCAGTGACACTGCCCTCAAAAAAAAAAAAAAAAAGAAAAACAGTAATACATATATAAAGTAGAATTTAAAACTTTTTTCTAATAACAGACTTTCCATTATATTAAGACTGTTTCTTAAGGATATGATAAATATATGTTTTAGGTTCAACCCAAATGAAAAAGAGAGCTTATTTCACAGGATTTTGTATCTCACCCCATTTCATTTTTCTGGAATGCTTAATATATATTTTTATATGTATAATATTTTATATGCTTACTACCTGCATATTATTCTTGAGTCTCCTTTTGAGTTAAAGTTTCCCCTTAGATGCTTCTTAGGGCTAATTTATTTCCTTTATTGCAATTCACTCATCAGCAATGAGTGAATTGCATTAGATACTGTCAGGTGCCAGGTTTACAGTGATAAGCGAGGACAAGACTCTCTCTGCCTTCTTCCTCCATCATCACACAGAAAGCAGAATACATTGTGCATGTGCAGAAGCAGAGTGCAGAGGGAGCACGTAGGAGGGAGCGACAGGGTGGGAGAGGTAGCCAGGGAAGAAGGGGTCGAGTTGGAGAGCGTGTTCTAGGCAGACAGAATAGCATGATTTGTTCAGGGAGCTTTAAATAGCTCATCATAGTTGGACAGCAAAGAACGAGTTGGGGAGTGTAGCTAGATGAGACGGAGAGGGGAGCCCGGGTCAGGCCATGAAAAATATTGAACCCTTGCGAAGGTTCGAGACCTATTGATGTGAACAGGCCATTTATTTTGGGAATATGCCTTTAGTTCACATTTGAGGCCATGAAACTTCCTTCTTTTAAAAAAAAATAACTTGCACATACTTAACTTTGGGACATGTGAAGCTGAATTTGCTAAGGAAGTCATTATTTTATTTTTTTGGAGTAGCGGTTCTTGAAGTTTCCAGATGACCCAAAAGTTAGCAGCGAATTGCTGGACCTGATTCAAAGTTTGTTGTGTGGCCAGAAAGAGAGACTGAAGTTTGAAGGCCTTTGCTGCCATCCGTTTTTCTCAAAAATCGACTGGATTAACATTCGTCACTGTAAGTAGAAATCCCATTCCTTCAATTCAGGTGTTGGGATTAAGAAACATTTAAGAGGGCAGGCCGGGTGGCTCAGTTGGTTAGAGCATGAGCTCTGAGCAACAGTGTCGCTGGTTCGATTCTCACATGGGCCAGTGAACTGCGCCCTCCGCAACTAGACTGAAACTGGCCACTGGACTTGGAGCTGATGGGTCCTGGGAACAACACACTGTTCCCCAATAAAGTTAAAAACAAAACAAAGAATTTAAGAATGATCTACAAGTTATTCTGGCCCACAGAAGCTGGCATAAATTATGCAAATAAGAGCTTTAATTATCTTCAGAAATAGAAAGAAGCTAATGATGTAGTGTAGCTGTCTTTGAGTAATAATTCTACTAATTTAAAATTGTTTGCATGGAACTAGGTCATTTATCAGACTCTGTGTTTATGTGGCCTTTTGAATATTATCCCTCAGTATGTTACACAGAAGGAGTTCAAAGGTTGTCCCTTGGTTTGACAGAGTTTCTTCCCAGAGAAAAGTGGACCTAGGTATTTCATTCACAGATTAGGGAAAAGACTCTAAGGTTAGGCAAAGCGCCCGGTTGCTTTGCTAATAATGGCCAAGCATGCACAAAACCCATAAATGCCTCGTTGTGTACATTTGTTTCCCCAGGTTTTTTGTTTTTGCTCATAAGCCTGTAAAATCTAGAATGTATACACACAGTGGATTCATTCATACATCACTTTGTAGTCAGTTAGTGCAAACTACATCCACTGGAAACAAAGACCTGACTTACTGTCAACAAACCCAAAATGCTTGCTTTTTTACGACTTGCTAGTTTTTTTTTTTAACCTTGTTTTTATTCTTGGATGTGTTGTTGATTGAATGTGCTCTGGTGACCTGGCCCAATGATTAGCATAAATTAGAGCCAGCAGGAAAACCACTGGCCTGTTTGAGTGTATGTTTTATTTTTGGTGATGAGGGGAGGTGGGAAGATGGAACCCATTTCTGGATGTCAAAACCAGGCTTCTGGTTGGAGCCATGTTGTAATTATAACCTCTTGCACTTTTGGTTGGAATGTGTGAGTTGGGTAAAATCCAGTATCGTCTAGTGGAAAGCCATTTTAATGGTTTCTTTAACCTGCCCAAATAAATTTAAGTAGGCTGCATTTCCATAAAACTGTCTTGGCAATTTTTTTTTCTTCTGGTTGTCACATTGTTTTATTTTCCTAATCTTTAGGCATTATCAACACCCAGATCTCCAAGGTTCAGAGCTCTTAATCAGAATATATTTTCAGTGCAGTCATCCTTTTTTTTTTGAGGGCAGCGTCACTGGCCCTCATATGTGGGACCGAACCGGGGCCGCTGGCGTCCCAAGCCAGCGCTTAACCACCACGCCACTCGGCCGGCCCCAGTCGTCCTTTTTCGCTTTTAGAAAGATTTGATAGTTTCTTTCAGTTTCTGCTCAAACACTTAATCTTTTCCCACCTTGCCTTTTTATCTCCTTGATTTTCTTGAATAAGCAGTTAATTTTTTACATACGCACTTGCTGATTATATCTAACTGTTTATCTCCACTCAAGTAAGTCGGTGAATGGAGATTAATTACCTGAGTAACTTTGTTTCGTGTTTTGGTAGATCTGGACTTTTTAATATTGTGTCACAATTCTCAGATTTTGTTCTAGTCTTTTCCTTTGGGGCTGTTTATAGGTTTTAGGCTTCTTGGGTTTCCACATGTAACCACTGTTCTGCCCACGGAGAATACATATCAGTGTACAATGCAGCCCCTGTTGTCTGTTCGTCATGAGCCCCATCTTTTAAAGGCCATGGTTACCTTTAACTCCAACAGAAGTTATGCCTTTGTCCAGTCTTTTTTTTTTCATAAACACATGTTGAGTGACTTTGATCACCCAAAACACTTGAAGTCATTAAGTATCCCAAGTACATGGTTGCTGCTTAACACTTTGTAAGCAGGCATAAAAAGCTATATGACGAGTTTACTCGTTTTCCACATACACTTTGTAATCGGGCATAAAAAGCTATATGACGAGTTTACTCGTTTTCCACATACACTTTGTAATTGGGCATAAAAAGCTATATGACGAGTTTACTCGTTTTCCACATACACTTTGTAATTGGGCATAAAAAGCTATATGACGAGTTTACTCGTTTTCCACATACACTTTGTAATTGGGCATAAAAAGCTATATGACGAGTTTACTCGTTTCCCGCAAAAAATGTGTTAAATGCCTTCTGGCTCCAAGCTGTTGACTATTCCACTTCCCACACACAAGATTGTCCCTGCATGAAAGCAACATAACCTCTCTGCTGTTTCACCCGAATTCATCTTTTTCTTTTTGTAACCAAAGAAAGGAAGTCCTGCTTAACACAGCAGGTAGTAATCTTCTAAAACTCATTATCTCAAGAGGTGGTCCTGGCAGGATATATAAATGCAACTTAAGAAGGGTCTGGGCAAATTTATGAATGACAGAGTGGGGAATGGCTATTCAGAGAAACTTGGCTTTGACATTGAAGTCAGACAGAGCATCCACACCCTCCGGGTCCTCTTACCCCTTGGAGTTGAGAGGCGCAACACCACATGAACCAGGAATCTGACCCGGTTCAGGAATGCTTATTCCAGCGGGTCAAAAGCCCTGTGATGAGTTACTGCCACTCTCATTGGTCCCCAGGCTCCCATTACCCTGAAACTTCATTCCCAGCCTCACACGATCAGATGTAAGGTTGGGTTTTTGGCTGCTTATTATGATCATTATCTCAAGGCTGCTTTCCACGTTTCAGTAGGGAGCTTCTTAAGTGTACTAGCTGCCCTGAGATGTGCAAATCCGGTGACATTTCAGGTTCTGTCTTCTAAGTCACATCCTGTTAACTGTTTCCCCACCAAAGGCATAGTGATATCAATGGAACTAGCACGCTTGTACCTTTTATCCAAGACCGTCATGTTTCGACAGTGACAAATGCATAATGCAAGTGTCGATTACGGGTTATTTCCTAGAACATCTGTGGCTAACGCTCAAGAGAGCTTGTATTGTCTGTTACTTCTGACATGGGCTTTTTGTTTTGTATTGTCTTCCTTTCACCATTTTCAGAAAGGCACAGTTCTTGCAAAATTCTGAGTTTTCAGGTCCTTGGCATTTGTTAGCAGAGAATACGTTTCGCTTTAATTTGGGAGTGACTTGGGTGGTCCCTTGCTGATGAACACTGAGATGGTCCCCTGCCAAATAGGTCTTTTTTTGTTGGTTTGTTTAAATTGGGGAACAGTGTGTTTTTCCAGGATCCATTGGCTCCAAGTCGAGTAGTTGTTTCAATCTAGTTGTGGAGAGCGCATCTCAGTGGCCCATGCGGGGATCGAACCGGCAACCTTGGTATTATGAGCACTGAGCTCTAACCAACTGAAATAACCAGCTGCCTCTAAATAGGTCTCCTTTGGGTTGTTGATGATCAACAACCTGTTCCTGAGTGGCCATAGCGAGCAAGCTCATAATCTTATGGTTGCTCAATAAACCTGAAGAATGATGACCTTTGGTGTATAGGAGAGGGATTCTAGGGCTTCCTAGCCTAACATATTGTTATGTGCAGAAATAAGCACCATGTAACTCAACTGGGTGGTTTACTTCAGTCCTTTAGCATGATAGGAAATAGCTGTGTCCACCATCGGTATTTAAGTATATCTCACTATATTACTTTATAACAGTTCTGTCATAGGCAATGATTATTGTATCCATTTTACAGATATGGACACTGTGGTAACTCATCCGAGATCATTTAGCAAGTGAGTGAGAGAGTCGGATTGGGGTTGAGGGCTGTATGATTCTAGAGTCCTTGCCCATTCTATAATGCCATGTATGCTTTAACATAAATAATTGTGATTTGTAATGTTTCTCATGATGACAAATAATAAACTCCGTCACACTAGAGGGTAATGTAATCTCTGCATCTATTTAAGCACATTTGGAATTGCAGTAATTTTTGTATCTACAAGATTCATCATGATGTTTGAATATCTACAGTGTGCTAAGTGCTATGCTGGGTGCTGTAGTTCTCTAGGTGAACAGACTTGGATACAGCTCCGCCTTCCTGGAGCTTATAGTCTTAGCTCTAGATCCTTTGCTTCCATAGAGCTGTGGTCCTGTTAAATGGCTACACCTCAAAAATGACAGAATGTTTAATGCCTAGTAGGTTAGCCACTGGCTTCCTGAACCACATATGCTTGATTTTAAACAAAATATAGACTGTGACCCAGTGACCCCTTCCCTAAATACACAGTCGCATTCTGTCTGCTAATCTGTTACCCTCCCTACACCTTGGGTCTCGCCTGGGAAAGGACAATGTTGGATCAGTGATGCATTTCTAAAACTGAGATTTATAGTCTCAGGATGAATTGAGAGCACTCGGTTTGTGTTTTCTCAACCTTGGCACCGTTGACCTTTGGGACCAGATAAGTCTTTGTTGTGGGGGCTGTTGTGTGAATGAATGGCAGGATGTTTATAGCAGCACCCCTGGCCTTCACCCATAGATGCCAGTAGCACCCTCCCCCCTGCAGTTGTGACAACCAAAAAATGTCTCCACATATTGCCCAGTGTCCCTTGGGGTAGCCAGCCACCTCCAATTGAGAACCACTGATTTAGAAGCATTGACTGGGTTGTTACCAGGAGACAGAATATTACTGTAATTCGAATCCCTCCAGGTTGGCAGTTGCCCACAAGCAGTGGAACCATTCTCTTGCACCTGGGAGTGTGGTCCATGGAGAGGCAGCACTGGCATCACCTGGGAGCTTGTTAGAGATGCAGAGACTCAGGCCCAGCCCCAGACACGCTGAGTCGAAGCTGCATTTTAATAAGGTCCCCAGGAATAAGAAGCTGCATTTTAATAAGGTCCCCAGGAATAAGATTCCCGTGCATGTTAGCATCTGCAAAGCCCTGCAGGAGGAGAAAAGATTAGATCTGGCAGCCTTGGAATTTCTAACTTTGTGGGGTCTTCCTGGTCATGTCCTCTGAGCTCAGGGTAAGGAGAGACTGCATTTTGGGTAAGGACTTTCATTGGTGGATAGAACTGCTTAGAAACGCCGGGTTTTAGGTTCTGCTTTTAGGAATGTAAAGGTTTTTCTCTTAGATGGAGTTTACGGCCTTCTTGTCTTTTAAGATGGTGGTTTCACTTCATCTGCACCTGCTGATTGCACATAGGTGATTGTAAAAAGGCATTTTTTATGCCTCCTCAACCCCAGCTGACTGTCGTCCTATATTTACATTTAATTAAGGACGGATTAAGTTTTCATCATTAATACTTTCATGCAGGTATTATGTTGCTGTACCATTTATTGAGCACCTATTATGTGCTAAGTGTTCCGCAAAGTACATTATGCATATATTGTCCCATTTACTCCTCCCTAAACCTCTGTGGGACAGATATTATTAGTCCCACAGTACAGGCGAGGATACTGAGGCCTGAAGAGATGAAGCCACTTGGTGAGAGTTGCGGAGCCAGTAGTTGGCATTGGCAGGAGTCACACTCAGGTCTCCCTGACTCCAAGTCCTCTTAGCTTTTATTTATTTGAAAAAGTAGTACAGTCCATGGTAAGACATTCAAGTGACACAGAAGGTTATACAGTGAAAAATGTCTCCTTCCCGACCACACACCTGGTGCCTCTCCTTAACATGAACTACTATTGCCAGTTTCTTGTATAACTTTCCATAATATTCTCCACTAATATAAACACCAACACAGCCTGAACTCTTAACAGCATCGTTATACTGCCTCCCAAGAATTCAGGAGTTTTATTGTCAGGTTATTTTCCTGCATCATTGAATAAATGAGGATAAACCCTGCCGTGTTTCTCCTTTGAATTTGTCACTCCGACTTTGATTTCTAATGAACAGTGCCCTCTTCGCAAATGAAAACCCCGTATGGTTTCAATATGAATATTTCAGTTACTTATTTTAGTGTTCTGCTTTTCAAATAGCATTATCTCAATGGCTTGTGCAAGTGTGTGTGGGTGTGTGTGTGTTGGGCCTTTTTAAGGTCTGCTTGTTTTGGGGTTCCTATCATTTGAGCAGGCATCTGGCTGTGTGTTTTAAGCTATTGCGAGGAGGGTGGTAGATGTATCTCTCTGTTAGCCTTGGTTGGCCCTTAAATGTATCTTCCTGTCAGACACCCACCCAGTCCCTTCAGGGGATGGAGGAGGTAAGGAAAAGCGCTGGGGCTATTTGGGAAGTTAGCATGAAGAGGGTATAAAGAGGGGGGATGTTATAGTAATGATGGCGAAAATGCAACTTACTGGACCAGTAGCACGTGGGCACCGCCTGCTAAAAAATTAAAAGGAATAGTGAAGACATGTAGTCAGTAGCTCTTATGGTCTTAGGAGATATACAGGTCAAGACATTTGTGTGTCTCTTGGGGGCTTTTCCTGTTTTTAGAGAGTAAGTCATTGATAGGTGAGAAGAGACTAAAAAGAGCTAAATGCTTATGAATTAGGATTGTAGGCTTTCCCCTCTTCTAGTCTGAATTTAAAAGCTACATCCAGAAATATTAAACACATGTAATAATTTACTTTATTCCAAGATAAATTGAAGCAGCTTATTTTAGCAATGATTGCAATATTAAAAGGATTAAAAATAAATAAATGTAGATATCTGGGGGAAGGGAGTATCAGGGTAAGGAGATAAAGTCAGGGTTAAAAGTATTAGTAAAAATAAACAAGTTCATCGTCAAGTTGCTAGAAGAGGACAGATTTGGGACTCTCAGCCTCCTAGTGGCCAAAGCAAAAAGGAGAATGTGAATAGTTCCAAGAGGCTCAGTTCCAGAAGAAAACCCAGAACGGTTTGCTCTGAAAAGACTCGATTTTCTGATTACTGAGCCCTGGGGAATTTCATCATTGGGTTTCTCCTAAATGAGATCCCTTGTGACATGGTGGGCCATGTCCCTCCAATACGTGCCCCAGGGATTTCCCTGTGAGCCTTCTTATAGCCTCTTAGTGTCAGCAGCAGTGCAGTGCTCAATCCCACTTTGGTAAATCAATTCTAAATGAGGTAAATTAAGGCCTTTCCTGAGAGAAGATGGGATACAGGAAATAGGTTTGTAGAGAAAGCCCATATATTGTCACTTGCCAGACAATCTTCTATGACCAAGCAAACAGAGAAATGATTTGGCCAAAGATTCAAAATTATATTAAACATCTGGGGCTATATTTAGCAGCTAACTTTCTAGTCAGTTCTGTGAAGTGTGATGATTGCATTTATATTCATTTTCTGAGGGTTTGGATAGAACTAAAGACAGCGGTTGGCAGGAGTCAGAAGAGATTAAAACCTAGGATAGAGAGTAGGAGGTCCAGGTGGTTCATGACGGAGGGTCTGGAAATGATTTTCAGTGTCTCACTTTAGAAAAAATAAGTGTGGCCAGTGATCGCAAGGAAAGGATAGCATTCAGCTACTGCACTGGCACTTTGGGGTCTAAAGACCCCACCACCCCCCTTCTTGTCCTTCAAAATTCTGACTAACAGAGGATACACACAAAGAACTGATAGCCAGGTAGGGACCAAAATATCCACTTTATTCTTGGCAAGGCAAGTGCTCTCTAGCATTTGATGCAGGGGTCTGTTAAATTCACCTACCCTTCCGAATAGAGAAGAGGGGTGGCCTTGCCACAGTGGGCCTGATGGAAGTAAGGAGGCTAAGAGCAGTCACCTGGCTCAGTGTGCGCCACGGCGGGACATAGGCAGAAGGTGGGAAGTGCTCAGCCCAGTTCTCGCTTTCATGGCACAGTAGCCTGATGAATGTCCGGCTCTGGTGTTAGATTAGCTCCTCCTTCTTTGGGGGAGGAATGAGTAAAAGGGTGAGACTACATGTGTTTGTTTAACACTTCTACCTCATGGGGGGAAGAAGCCTGGCTGGAAGCCTTTTAGACCAGGAAAGGGTGGGGGTCCAGATCTTCTCCCTCCCCAACGGCTGGAAGCAGCTTCATTGAGGAATAATAAACATACAATAAGTACATGTATTGTAAGTGTGCATTTTAAGTTTTGACTTCTGTATACACTTGTGAATCTATTAGCACACTCAAGATAATAAATATTGGGTTGTCGGAAAAGTCATAGTGTATTTTTTTCTGTGTTTGTTGTTGTAAAACTGCGTCATGACTTTTCTGACAACCCAATAATATCCATTACCCCCAAAAGTCCTTCCCTGCCCCTTTGTAACCCATCCCTACGGCCCCTCCACACTCCTTTCCTTGTCCCCAGGCAATGCCTGATCTGCCTTCTGTCACTGTAGTGTGTGTTTTCTAAACTTTATATAAATTAAATCATACAATACGTACTTAGTTTGCCTGGCTTCTTTCATTCAACGTAATTATCCTGAGATTAATCCATGTCGTAGGATGTATCATCGTTAATTTCTTTTTCTTGCTAAGTAGTAATTCATTGTATGGATGGACCACAATTTGTCTATCGAATCATCTGCTCGTAGACATTTGGGTAGTTTCCAGTTTAGGGCTATTTGAAATACAGCTTCTATGAACACTCATGTACAAGTCTCTGGATATATGCATTGACTTCCCTTGTGTAAGTATTTAGAAGTGGGATGACCATATCCCACATATGGGATGATCATATGGAAGTTGTATGCTTAACATGTTAAGAAAGTGCCCCACTTTCTCTAAGTGGTTGTGCCATTTTACATTCCCGCTGACAATGTATGAGAGAGCCAGGTCCTCCCGTATTGCCAACGCCCCGACCATTGGATTTAAAGTCACTCGCGGGGCCAGCCGAGTGGCTCAGTTGGTTAAGAGCTTGCTCAAGAGTGTGAGCTGATGAGCTCTGAGCAACAGCAGTTCGATGCCCAGCCTGAGCTGAGCTGCTGTTGACTGCCACCAGGTGGCAGGATGGCTCAGCTAAAAAAAAATAAAAAAAATAAAGTCACTCATATCTTGGAATATAGCCAGCTGTGGAGGTAGGCTTAATTTTTTTTTTTTAATTAAAAAATATCCCTTGATGAAGAAGTTCGGTCATTGTCTTATAGAAGATCCCCATGTTTGTCTCTTTGCTTCCTCAGCAGAGGAGGATGATGACGATAGTTTTGTACTTGCTCCTCCAGCCCCTATAAACTGGAATTAGCTCCAAAAGCTAAGATAGATTCTGATTAGACTTAAAGCTAAGATAGATTATGATTAGACTTTTCTGCATGGATATCTAGTAGAGGTGCTTCTCCTGGCCTAAGATGGGATAATACGAGCATCAAAAAGACGGCAGTGGCTTGAAACACATCAAATATATAAAAGTTCATGTGTTTATAATGAAAAAGAAATCCCATTGGCATTTCTGGCTATTGCTAAGACCCCACCCCCACCCCCACCCACACACTCATTACGTTGAATGTTGCTAAATACAGGAAAGAACCAGGCATTTATCCTGCCTTCCTATTTGAACTGTATGGGTGACCAAATTATTTGTGTGCTGATATATGTAGAAGGAATGATGCAATTAGAAAACCACCCTTTTGCAGCCCTTAATGAAATAGCAGCTCTAAGGAATGATCATCAATGGCTGCTGAAACCATTAAGTGAAGGATTGGAGGGATCTTTATGATGGAGGCATCAGGCTGATGTCATCGGAACCCATGGGCCATTCTTAACATCACAAGAAGGGAGACAAGGAGACATTGTTTGCCCTCTAATGTCATGGAATAGTAAATAGATGACACATCCTGGAAAGTATTCTAGCCAAAGAATTGAATATGAATATACGGAAGGCCCTGAATTTAACTGCCAGTTTATGGAAACATGGGTGGGTGGGGGGGTGGGCAGAGAAACATGTTTCATGATGTCACAAGGTTACAATCACCCAAGTCCAGAATATGGGAAATTCATCAGGGACACGTGATCACATTTCTTAAACCAACAAATGGCCTTTAAAAAGAAAAGAGGTCAGTGTTATAGATTAGGAGGCATACCAACCAAATCAATGGGTGAACATTGGTAGGATCCTGATTCAAACCAACCAACTGTAAAGAGATAGTTTTGAGAGAACTGGAGAAAATCGAATACCAGCATGGTATTAGATAATGTCAAGGAGTGATTGTTAATTGTGTGATGACAATATTGTGCTGTGGTGTGGGATGGTGTGGTGATTTTGCCCTCCAGGGGACATTTGGCAATGTCTGCAGGCATTTTTGGCTGTCATGACTTGAGGTGCTGTTGGCTTCTGGTAGTTAAAGGTCAGGGATATTGCTGAACACCCTACAATACACATGACAGCCCTCCCTTTAGAACAAAGCATTCTCCAATTCCAACTGTCAGTGGTGTCATGGTTGAGGAACCCTGTGTTAGAGACATCTCCTGCCATAATTATGGGTGAAGCGATATGATGTCTGAGGCTTGCTTTTGATAACCAACAAGCATGCAGACTGGATAGGGGTGGAGGTAAGATGAAATGGGGATGGCAGTTGCAAGTGTTGAAACTGGGTGATGGGCCCGTGGGAATTCATTTTTCTGCCTTGCTACTTTTGTGCATGTGAACATTTTCATAACAGAAAATTTAAAAACAAATTTTAGGGCCGGCCAAGTGGCGCAGTGGTTAAGCGCTGGCTTGGGAAGCCAGCGGCCCCGGTTCGGTCCCACATATGAGGGCCAGTGACACTGCCCTCAAAAAAAATAAAAATAAATAAAAATAAAAATAAATTTTTTTAAATGTTGGAGGAAAGGATACTGCAGAGGCAGCAGAGAATGAGTCTAGTCTGATGTGTTCGTGGGTGTAGGTAATTCAAGATGGAAGGTGCTGGAAGGGAAAGTTGTTGGGGTTTAGGGCAAGCTGATCCTGGGGAATGGAAGCCCATGAACCAGCTCCTTTGCTATTGTTTCAATATGTTCTGGGGGTCTCCACCTGGACCCCAAACCGGATATATCCAAACCCAACTTTGCAGAGAAATGCAGTCATGCCTAGTTGCAGTTTGAAAAGATTCTGTCTTTTGAGCGTTTTTAGGTGTTTCACAGGTCACTGAGAACCTAGACTGAGAGGGCGTGGAAAAGCAAATTAAAGCTAAGATGTTCAAAGTCTGGTTAAAGTGCCATCCAGAATCGAGAGAAAGCATCTCTTAAAGTATAATTCTGTGGGAAAACATAAGTTGTTCACCAAGAACTTGGTTTTAAGGAGCCTGGTAGGAACGTGGCTTTTGAGAATGGCGAGATTTACATAGAACACACAACTCTGTGGAGGCCTCTTATCTGCCACCAGAGAGGAAATGTGCTTAGCTGCTGGCAGCCAGACCCCAGCATCCTTGAGACGGATTGATGGAAGCATATCTTATTCATCTGCTTTGAAGACTCCATTGTAAAAATTGATCACCAGCCAAATCCACATTACCCTAAAGTCTTTTAAGGACTCTTTTGGGAAACAGAGATGGGATAACTTTTAATTGACTTAGCTCTATTGGAAACTGGCTCTGATTTGTCTTCTGTTTGAATGTCTTATACAACGTGTTATTTGGATGAGTTCTATCTGATCACCTGGAGGGGAGAAAGTAGGGGACTTATCTCAGGCCCCTGGGAAGTATAATCTGTTATCATGGGCTGAATTACTTATGTGTATTTAGGAACCATTACTAGCTCTATTTGCCTATCCCCTCACTCATTCTCTTGGTTCCTTTTCATGAAACCTCCCATATTGGATATCTTGCTCTTCCTAAAATGTCTGCTATTTTGCATCACTTGTCACATTTTCCCACTTCTTTTTATAGCCTGTCTCCTGTTAATCCACATCCTCTCTGTTTCTTTCTTTCTTTTTCTTTTTAAATTGGGGAACAGTGTGTTTTTCCCAGGACCCATCAGCTCCAAGTCAAGTTGTTGTCCATCCATCTTAATTGTGGAGGGTGCAACTCAGTTCCAAGTCCAGTTGCTCTTTTCAATCTAGTTGCTGGGGAAGGGGCGCAGCCCACCATCTCATGCAGAAGTTGAATCGGCAACCTTGTTGTTAAGAGCACGTGCTCTCACCAACTGAGCCATCCAGCCTCCCACCAGCAGCTCAACGTCAGCTCAGCTCAAGGTGCCGTGTTCAATCTAGGTGCGGGCCCACCATCCCATGGGGGAGTTGAACTGGCAACCTCCTTGTTAAGAACACGTGCTCTCACCAACTGAGCCACCTGGCCGCTCTCCTCTTTGTTTCTGTTGTCACTTCCTTGGTAGAGAATTTGTCATGTTGAATGCTGTAGTGGACTTGCCCTTTAGAGGTTTCTAGCATCGACTTCTTCCAACCATCACTACTGAAACGATCGTTATTCTCTGGCACTGACACCAACCCAGCACTCTCAACCTCTCTCTAATAATCCCTTCTATCAATCCAATCCAGGGTTCCCCCCTTTCAAGGTTCAGCCAAGATTTCACTTTCACTTACTTCCCAGCTTCATTACCCACAGCCTCTTGGGCTGTTATTCCCTGGCTTTTCTAAAGTAGCACTCTTCCGCACTCCAGCCCCTGAAGATACCTTTTAACCAACTCTTGAGATTCAATCACCTGCATGACTCTTTCCTGCAGGAACACACACAAAACTCATTGTATCCTTATTACTCCATTTGTGTATTCTTTACTTTTTTTTCTTTTTTAAGATTTTATTGGAGAGTTGGGGAAGGGGAACAATGTTGGGGAATCGGGGAAGGGGAACAGCCAAGTTGTTGTCCTTCAGTCTTAGTTGTGGAGGGCACAGCTAGCTCAGCTCCAAGCCTAGTTGTCATCCGGCTGCTGGGCAGCTTGGGGCCCCTCAGCTCAAGGTGCCGTGTTCAATCTTAGCCGCGGGTGGGCATAGCCCACCATCCCATGCAGAAGTTGAACTGGAAACTTTGTTAAGAGCACATACTCTCACCAGCTGAGCCATCCTGCCACCTGTTGACAGCTCAGCAGCAACTCAGCTCAGGCGCAGCTCACTGACCCATGTGGGAATCGAACTGATAACCCTGTTGCTCAGAGCTCATGGTCTGAGCCACTCAGCCAGTCCCATTTTTTACTTTTTCATGCCTACATTCTGACCTCTCATGACATAAATAGCCTCATATTGTGCAGGTCTGTGTTCTTAACATAGATAAATACGATTGTATTGATGGCCTCAGATTTTAAGGACCTGGAAAATACCTAATTTTTGGTTAGTCTTCCTTTTAGGTTTGAACATAGCCTCCAATTAATGAGTCAAGTACTTTTTTTCTTTTGAGGTGCGGGACATCGCGATAGATAGAATGAAGTTGCAAATGTTTTTGATTTAATATTATTGAATGCCCACTGTGTTCCAGGCACAGTCCTGATTCATTGGATCATTACACAATATTTATTTATGTGCCTTTGTCCTTTATGACACTATGTTGGCTGTTATTCATCGTGTACTTCTGCTACACACAACTCAGCACCAATGTAGCCCATAGTGATGATTAAAAGTCATAGGAGTTTTAGGAGCTATATCTAGGCTCAGGTTTATTTTTATTTTTATTTTTATTTTATTTTTTTATTTTTTTAAAGATTTTATTGGGGAATTGGCGGAGGGAAACAGCGTTGGGGAATCGGGGAAGGGGAACAGACAAGTTGCTCTTTTTGTTCTTCAGTTTAGTTGCGGATGTTGCTTCACTGTTGGTATCGTCATTGCGCTCTTCCCGGATGAGGCAGTTCGGTCGCTGGCCTCTGGATGTCGCTCACCGCGGCTATTGGCAGCTCACACTTGGCTGCCAGCCGCTCACGCTGGTTGCGGGCCACTCAATGTAGCCTATGGTAACCCCCTGCAGCGGGGGCTGCAGCCCACACCATCACCGGGGCTCGCACAGCCCAGCTCCAGGTGGAGCTGTTGTTAGCTGTAGAGGGCAGTGTCACTGGCCCTCATGTGGGATCCGAACCGGGGCCGCTGGCATCCCAAAACCAGCGCTTAACCAATGCGCCACTCGGCCGGCCCTATTTTTATTTTTAACCCGTTGGTTCTTCATAACTATACTGGGTGTTCTTACTCTGAGTTTCCTAAAGTGGCATATTGCATGAAATAACCCATTAGGTCTAAGAAATTATCCCATATTATTCTTTCATGCCATTAATAAACTAGATAATTAAACATAGACTAAAGATAGCCAGAAACTGTTCTAGGTGTTAGGTTATAATGGTGAATATAACACAGTCTTTCCCCTCATGGAGCTTGTGTTCCAGTGGGGAAAGCAGACAATAAATACTAAACCAAAATTAGAAAACCTTTTGTTTCTGATATTGTTTGTCTGGTATGCTGAAAAATTAAAAGTGGGAATTGGATAAATGGAGCTCAGTGAAGCACGCTAGGAAGAAATAGAGCCAAAAGGACAAATCCATTTGGTTCTCCTTGTTTTCTATTTTTTGAATATTTTTGAAGGCAATAAAATTTTACCCCCTAAAGCTTCCAACAAATGTCAGGATTTAAAAAGAGAATTTATAGGAAAGAGATTAACTACAGCTCTTGAAATAGCTCTTTGTTTTTTTTTGTTTGTTTGTTTGTTTTTTAGCTGAGCCATCCTGCCACCTGTTGGCAGCTCAATGGCAACTCCGCTTGGGCTGGGCATCGAACCGCCGTTGCTCAGAGCTCAGCTCGCACTCTTGAGCGAGCTCTTAACCCACTGAGCCACTCGGCCGGCCCATAGCTCTATATTTTTGAAGACCTTGTTTTGCCATCTATCTTATAACTGGGGGAGGAAAAAAAAAAAGAACTTCCGGAACTTAATTGTATAGCCCCTGCCACTAAGGAGAGTGTTCCTTTGTGTGACCTTAAACGAGGCTGATTTATTTAAAAATATATATGGAAAGATTTTTTTCTTCTATTTTTCTTAGTGGCTTTTGCCAATGAAAAATAGATCTTACTATATGGATTCTTATTTGGCATTATTGAATGTAGTGGGTATGTGGGGTGGGGATGATGATTTCATAATACTGTATCAGAAAATATTAGTATAGGCACTCATTAACATATTTTTCAGACAGAACAATCTCCACTTCTAAAGCCTCTTCATTTAACTCAAACATCAAGTAACTTCTTCGTGGCCTGTATTATGCTAGGTGCTCTGTCTTTGCAAGAACCATTTTCTAATATATCTATTCAGTATGTATTTATTGTGCACCTACTATGTTCCTGGAACCATGCTATGTTGTCAGGTGCACCGTGTACCTCCATTAACACTGACTCAAATCCAATAATGTCAATGACCTATTAATACTTTTTTTTTGGAAGCAAAAAGTACTACAATTTATGAGGATCAGAAAAGGAACATTTTCCATAAAGTACAAGAAAAAAGGAACATTAGTCCCTCAAATCGGTGAGGTCACTTATTTGATGGTCTTTTGACTCGACCACATTTTTTACATAATCTGTTTCAAATGTGGCATCCAGATTTTGAGCTAGTTCTCTACTCTCTCTTTCTGGTGCTCCAATTATTATAGATGTATTTTGAACCTTCTCATTCTTTGTCTCTTGACCTCTCATGTATTCTCTCTCTTTGTGTGTTGGAAACAGTACATGTTTCCAACTGTATTGTGCTCACGAATCACCTGCAGATCTTATTAGAATATGGGTTTGATTCCCTGGGCATGGGTCAGGGCCTGAGGCTCTGCATTTCTAACCAACACCCCGGTGATGCTGATGTTGCCAGTGTACAGATTACACTTTCAGAAGCACAGTTCTATGTGATTTCTTCAGACCTAACTCGTAGTTCACTAATTTTCTCTTCAGCTGTGTCTAATCTTCTGTTGAACACATCCAGCAAAATTTTAACTGTAAATTTAATTACAGTACTTTTCATTTTTAAAAGTTCTATTTGAGTCCTTTCAAATGTGCTTAGTCCTTTTTCAGAGTATCTTCTTTTTTTTTAAAATATTAGAATTTCTATTCATTTACCTTGATAATGAATTAAAAGTTATTTTTTGGTCCATTTTAGATTATTCTTTTATCTGCAATTTTTGAAGGGCTAATTTTTCTATTTCTTGTATCTGTTGGTGCTCCTTTATTGGAGTTTGCGTGGTCTCTTTTTCCTTGTTATGTGTAGTTGTTGGTTTTTACTTTTTTTGTGTGAGCTCATTTCTAGTAGGGAGTATGTGTGTGTGTGTGTGTGTGTGAGAGAGAGAGACAGAGAGAGAGAGAGAGAGAGAGAGAGAGAGAGAGAGAGAGAGAGAGAGAGACAGAGACAGAGACAGAGACAGTCCTGTGTGTTCTGGCTTGTGAATGTACCCCTATAAGTTCTCTGCTTTTGCCAGTACCCTAAGAACTCAGTGATCCTGGACCAATATTAATGTTAATTTCTTGCCTTGTAATTCCCACACCATGCAGGATACTGTAAATGCAGACACCCTACCTGGGATTGCAGTTTTAATAGCTGCCCTATTTCTTTCCCCCAAAAGGGCCCTAGCCAAGGGTGAACATCCTCGTCACTTTCTGGTGGCTTCAGAATTTCCAGTTCCCCCACTCCTCTTTAGCTTGAAGTTGTGGCTCTCTTCCCTGCCCAGATGTGCCCTTAGAAGCCCTCCTTTTAGAGTTTCCTGTTGTACTCAACTGACTACCTGCCTAGAGGTTTACATCCTTAGCTATTAATCTATCCTGTGAATATCTCAGCCATTACCAGCCAGTGTATTTCATGTTGACTTCTCTTTCCTTTTATTGAGGAGTATCTGGCCCTTTTTCTAATCTTGACCACATGGACTATAGCTTTGAGCATGATGGAGTTTTAAAGAGGAATCTTATTTTATAATATGGAATTTCTAAATCATAATTATTTCACGGAGGGTGGCTCCTACCCCTTATATTAATCATACTCCTCACTCAGAAATGAAATTCTATTCTAGTCTCCTCGTGGTAGATTAGGATATAGTGGAAAGGGAATTTAACTTCTGTTAGGAATTAAATGGTATAGTATGAGTAACATAAACATTCACGTAAGTGTGTCTGTGTTTTGTGCAGGAAAAAGAATATTCTGTGTAGATTCTGCTATTATCTCACTAGACTTCAATAATTACAGGATCTGCCATAAACATGTACCTCACATGAGCAATAATAGTAATAGCTGGTAATCTTTATGGAGTGTTTACTGTATGCTAAGAACAGTGCTAAACACTTTATATAGACTTTTTTTTTTTAAATTGAGGGAGGGGAACAGACAAGTTGCTGTCTTTTTGTTCTTCAGTCTAGTTGCGGAGGACGTTGCTTCACTGGTCCATGTTGGTATCGTCATTACGCTCTTCCTGGATGAGGCAGATCGGTCACTGGCCTCTGGATGGTTGCTTATCGCGGCTATTGGCCACTCACGCTGGCCGCCAGCGGCTCTCGCTGGCTGCGGGCCACTCACTGTAGCCTATGGCAGTCCACTGCAGCAGGGGCTGCAGCCCACACCGTCGCTGGGGCTCGCACAGCCCAGCTCCAGGAGGAGCTGTTGTTAGCTGTAGAGGGCAGAGTCACTGGCCCTCATACATGGGATACGAACTGGGGTCGCTGGCATCCCAAAACCAGCTCTTAACCAATGCACCACTCTGCCGGCCCTTATATAGACTTTTTCACTTAAATCTTTCAACAGCCCCTTGAAGAAGTTATTTGTATATTGAAACCGAGGCTCAGAGAGGTTAAGTAACTTTCTCAACGCAACAGAGCTGGGATTTGAACCCATTCAGTCAGATTCCAAAGTATGTGCCATTAACCGCAATGCTCCAATATTATTATTATTGTCTGCGAACCTCTCATGATATATATCTTTATCTGAGTTTTTATCTGAGTTTCCTTATTTTGGGATGGAAAACTTCTTTTTGACCCTTAAAAAAGGTAATTTCCATTAAAAAAATTTTTTGTTTGCTTACACAAAGGTATTGGGTAATTGAAATTAGATTGTATTTCAGGCTGTGTTGATGGAAGTACACATGGGACATAGGCTGAAGCATTCAAAGTAATTTTTCTTTCCATCAGTTCAATTCTGATTAAGCAAGTAGATTCCAATACTAACAGGGAAGGTTTAAATTCTCCTGAGATCTTGGAGGTGTTAAATAATTTTCTAGCAGTGCACGTTTTCCATTTTCCATCTCTGACCTCATCTCAGCACACCTGAAGCTCTGAGAATATTCGTTTGCACTCCCGGGGGGCCGCCAGACCCCCTCATGGGTGGCTTCATCTCCACCCCCCCACACACATCCCTTCACCCCTCCATTTACTTCCGAAGGCTGCTTCACATGTTGTTGTCATTGGGGGAACTTTGGAAACAGGCAGTTTCTTCTGAGTGGAAGCAGAGGACAGACAGCTGCTCAGATCTGGCACACAGCTCTGTCCAGAAAACACGGAGTTAAACAAGAAGTCTGGACCATGAAGGGTTGTGACAACTGTCCTAGGGGGCGCTCTAGCGAACTCCGGCGGTGACTCATGCTGCTCTGCCACTCAGCTCAGCATTGGCCCCTGTCACGCAGGCGGCCAGGTGGGGTTACAGCCAGAGCACGCACGCACCGAGTGGGGAGCATGAAGCCTGCACTGCGGGGGATGTGATGCCCAGATAGCCACCTCGCTCGCTCGCTTGGCCGGGCTGCTACAGACCCTTCAGCCCGCAGCCATGGTAACGCTTCTTGCCGGCGACACCCCTGGGAGCCCACCACAATGGGCAGCCTGCTCGTGACTGATGGATGAGTGTCTACCTCCCTGACTGAGCGAGTGTAGTAGGTCTGCAGGAAGTGGAGAAGATGTAAGATGCCCCCCCTACCCAGGAGTCATGCCTTAACAAGGTAGGACGCAGATGTCCATCGGTGCGTTCACACCAGCAGCGCGCAGGGGAGCCGTACATCACAGGGGAAGAACTTTATTCGGCTGGTGTTTCATTATGCTGATTAAACTGCGGTTGGATTCGAGGGGCATGTTTGCGCTGGGGAGGAGGGATAATGAACTTAAAAAAAAAAGTGGTTAATAAGAGCTCTGAGTAGACTCATCCGGATATGAATGAGCCGGACTGCAGTGCTATCCTAACATGAACTGTTACCCACCCCCCCCCCCCGCCTCCCAAATCCCCTTTCTGGCCCCTTGCTTTCCTTGCTGTTCATCCACAAGGTGTAGAAATTCCATCTCATTGCAAAGATGAGCGCTAAATGTTAATAATTTAGCCCTGCCTGGAAGAGGAAATACATAGGTTTAGGTCATCTGGCGTGCTGGTACCCCCCGGCTGATGCTCTGTAGAAGCTTTCTGGAAATAATCAGGAATGAGCGGCTTGCCCAGATGAGTTCCCTAAGTGCTTGTGTTCCACCAAGTGACCTGTTTGAGTTTATCTTTCAGTTTATCCCAGCACGGAAGGCAGCCTGGCTGCCGGTGGGTGGCCATGTTGGCAGAGAAGGGGTTAATCTCTTGTTGCTGTAAGAGCCGAGGCTGGGGCTGCCTGTGTGAGCGAGATTGAAAGCAGGCGCTGCAGTGCCATTGCAAACGCTGAAGGAGTAAGATGGTTTTCCCCGCAACAGTGTTGAAACCGCCTGAATTTTTCTCTCTCCCCCTCCTTCTTGTTTTTCTTTAACCAGCTCCTCCCCCCTTCGTTCCCACCCTCAAGTCTGATGATGACACCTCCAATTTTGATGAACCAGAGAAGAATTCGTGGGTTTCGTCCCCTCCGTGCCAGCTGAACCCCTCAGGTTTCTCCGGCGAAGAACTGCCGTTTGTGGGGTTTTCGTATAGCAAGGCACTGGGGATTCTTGGGAGATCTGAGTAAGTGAGAATTTGACTTTTTAAGGGACCTGCCTGGATGCAAGGTGTACAGAGGCCAAAGGTGGTGGGTGGGGGTGGGAGGTGCTGGTGGAGGGAAGCAGTTCATTAACCTTCATTTGGAAAGCAGTTTACCTGTTTGAGCTTCCGAAGGGCGGACTGTTAATCTTCTCATTTAGCAGTGTTTGAGGTACCTCTTCCTATCTGCAGCATCATAATTGTCAATTGGGTACTTTGGGTTAGTTTTTTAGTCTTTGCTCTTTAGAGGGGAGGAGATGGGGGAGAGATCTAGCAGTACGGAGACTCGCTGGAAGGAGAAATGTGCAGGGTTAAGAGGAGCTGGCCATCTATCTACCTATGCATCCATCTCTCTCAGGTAGGTGGGTGGAGGTTGCTATGTTGGCTGTATTGGAAGACGCCTGCAAACCGGGTCTCAAGGTTTCCTGATAGATTTAGCTGAGCTGCAAGTGGCTGTACCAGAGCTCCAACTAAGAGATGGTGCCTGGTTCCCTCCCCTCGAAGTCTGCTGCAAGATCAGGGCTCTGGCAGCTGAGCCTCTGAGCTGGCAGAGCACTGGTGGCCAGAGAAAACCCCGTTACCGTGAGCCACCGGGAGGGAGTGTGATGTCGCCGAGTCATTGATTCCCAGAAACTGGGCTGCACAGGGGAAAAAAACCCCAAACAAACCAGGGGACTAGAAAATGGAAGCAGAAATATCACTGTAAACCTTTTGACATGATAGGTCTTTCTCTGTTCTTGAAAAAGCTAATGCAAAACATATCAGCACGGCACTTGCGGCTGGAGGGTCCTGCCTTGCAGCCTCCTGGCATTTCTCTAAAATGCAGTAGTCTTCATGGATATAGGAGCTCACTGTCCTGCTCCCTTCTGATGATCCGATGACATTCTGCATTGAGGCGCGACTTGCCCCCTCTGGTCTTGGACGGGCTGTATTATTCCCCTGACACCCGGCTCCCTCACTTGGAGGCTCCTGGGTTAATGTCGGGTAATTAGTTGCTGCCCACTTAGGAGAAGAGCAGAATTTTATTTTCTCCTTGGTAGCATTCATTCCAGATTTGTTTTGCTCGTAGCTTAGATATCAATTTGAAGAGATGTCATGTTGGTTCTTGGATGGTGTCTCCCCTTGGGTGCTATTTTGACGGTAATGTTCCTGAAAAGATTTTAGACAATCGTGGGGGAATCGGGCACTTGACATGAAATAGGGTTGAGGGCTGTGGTTGAATTTGAGAGATTTTTATATTGTGAGGTGCTGAGGTGGTTCTTCTTTCCTCTCTGCCTGGGGGCTGGGTTTAATACAGGGGGGGGGGCTCGGTTTTGGCAGTGTCGGCCATGCCTTTCTGACTAATTTGCTCGGCAACCCCAAAGCAATCTGGAGGATGAGAGGAGAGGCAGAAAGCTAACTAGCTGTTGAATGTACGGTCAGATAGATTTGAAATGGCCCAGCAAGGCTGCAAGATTTTACACTGGCGTCGAAGAGCAGGGCAGGAGTGGAGGCCTGGTATTGAGATGCGTGGTTAGTGGGCAGCTTAACCTTGACACACACACAGCACTCTGAAGGTCACGAGTCAGACTGGAAGGAGGTGTGTGGGGAGTTCTAGTTCTGGTTAGGAGTGGACTGGCCGGGTCAGAATGAACGCTTGCCTAAGGGGCTAATCAGTGATCTGAAAAACGAGAGAGGACTGTTTGGGAATTAGATTTTGGGGCAAAGGCAGAATGACGTTGTGGGGGGGGATCTTAGACACAGCAGTTAATCTGAAGCAGTGTGTGATTAATTGCTTATTTTTTCAGGAAGACTGTAATTGCATCTTTCTGCTTCTCCCCGAAAGCTCCGTTCAGGGAGCCCACTGACAGGGTATCGCAGTGTTAAGGCCCAGGCGCTCGATAAATATTTGTTGATTTAATTTACTTGGGAGCCTTTTCCGTGGATTGTGTTTATATTGCTCGCTGTATTTGAAGACACGCTATTTCACCTTTGGTAGTTCAAAATATATCTCTAGAGCATAAAACGAGCTTCTGTTCATGCCCCAAAAGAATGCTTAATCAGATTCTCATAAAATAAAAGAAACTCCATGCAAACCAAACGGTGGATTTACCACCTGGAAGATGGAATCGTAGCCCCTGTCTTTGGGGGAACTCGAATGCCTGTCCCATGGCAATTCAGGATTGGAAGCAAAAGAATTTCCTTTCATCTTATGTCTTCTAATGTGATCTGGCCATTGGATTTGGCTCTCCCACCACAGGCAGCCCCCACAGGTAAAACCTACAGCCTCATTTTGGAAATGCACTCCACCTGTTGGATGTAGGTGACCCTGGACTTATCTCAGGTTAGCAAGACTTAGAAATTCAATAAAAGAGATGCAAGGATGGAATCACTTAGAAGCCCCCCTGCAGTTTTGTTGACATGTAGTTAAAAAATTTATTTGGTGGTTTGGGGGAGAGGCATTTTATGGGGGTACCACCATTGCTACCAGGAGACCTGGTCTTTCTCCCTGAGTTTCTCCTTCTCCTCCTCCCTGCGTTCAGCATCACAGGTTTTTATTTATACACATTGATTACCTGCGCTGTTACTCTTCACACCACTGAGGAAATTGCAGGTTGCTGCTTTACTGTGCTGGGTAAATTGACCCCAGATCTGTTACCAATGAATTGAATGAAATGTTCAGAGGTGGAGATGAATGAATGAGGAATTTTCACGGAGACTCTTGGCAGTGCGAATGATTTTAATTGTTGTGAACGTTTGTCACTTTTTAGGATCCTTTTTTTTTGAGGGGGAGGGGACCCAAGACTATCTCTACGCCAGCCATTGAGTGTATATCATTATTTTAAGGTTTAACGAGAAGCTTGATCTCAGCATTCTATGCCTGAGATTTCAGTGGGAGTTTCTTACAGCTTGAGTTGGAGGGAGTAGGAGAGAGTCTACAGAACTAGTTATGGTTGTCTTTGGGGTGGGATTATGGTGAAGTTAGTGCTGGAGAGTGGGTGAGTGTCTGGTGCCTCTTCTTTTGTTTTTCACCAGCAATAACCCAAACCAAATCCCCCAGCTCTGAATGCCTGGAAGTTCCTGTGAGCCTTTATTTGCTTGGATTTCCCAATAGTAGGGTAGTTACAGAAATCATTGTGTTCAAGGTTTAAAAATAAAATGGAGCCCCGCTCTCTTCCGTCCCCTGTCAGCATGGGGTGTATTTCTTTAGGCCCCTTCTCCTTCCTCCTAGATCTGAGGGACTGCCTTATTTATTTAAGCGCTTGCTGAAACAGTGCATTTCTGCAAACCTTCAGCATAGACTCTCGAAGGAAAAGGCCAGTTGGTTTTGTATTGTGTGTTAGTTTTATATATGCTGGTTTTATGCTTTTGGAGAAGTTGGGAATCTTTGAGAAGCAATGGGGTCTCAGTGAGACTGGAATCTGTGGGATGGTGGTGTCTGAATAGGTTGTTTTTAGGACGGGGGTTTGCTCTTCCCGTTGGCTCAGGGCTTTTCCCATTCCTTCTGGGTGGATTTGAAAATTTCATTTTTTCAAACATGGTTGGGGGATGAAAGATGGCTGCCGCCACTGCCTTCCTGGATTGTCAGAGAATGAGTTTGTGGTGCCTTTTCCTTGCTCTGCTTGGGTCTGTTTGCCTGCCAGTTTCCACCAAGTGGGGTAGTAATGACACCTCCTGTTAGGGCTGTTGGGAGGATTATATGAAATATATAAAGTGCTTGGTCTAGTACCTGGCATGTGGAAATTTCTCAGTAAACGTTGACCTTTATTATTTATGTTAATACTAACGCACTGTTTTATGTATGCATAGTGTCCTTTTATGTATGCCAAGAAGATAGGGAAGGAACTCAGCAATAATTAAGTAGTCCAAAATCATGCCAGACCAGAAACCCAGCTGCACAGGCCCTGGGCATTTTCTGCTTGAGAAGCCTAAACATCCTGACCAACCACAAATTAATGTGCAGTTGCCAAATACCTGTAGATAGAAGGTGGTTGTTAGGGTGGAGTGGATTGGGGGATAGAATTAGAAGGTCCAGGCCTAGACTGGGTTGCTTTCCATCAAGTTGAACAAGTCAAAGCCTATATGTGTGAAACAATTCAGGGACCACCAAGCAAACACCTTTTTTTGCTGCAGAATATCAACGGTACGTATTGGATATCTAACCGTTTTCGGAGATTCAGGAGAGTAGGGCAATAATCCAGTGCAGCGACACTCGATGGGGAAGGGCAGTTCACAATTCTTGCCAAATTACAGCGATGGTCTTCGTTGGAAAGTCTGTCCATGTTCCCTGGTTGGCTGTGATCACGAGGACAGGGCTGGGTCTTATTCATCCTGTGTTTCCTGGAGCACTGGACATGGTAGACCCTCATTAAACACGTGTGTGGGAACAGAGTTTATAAGCACACTAATGGAAAGTAACATATTGGGCTTAGCGTTTTACAAGTGCGCTGGATGAGTGAGGAGGAAGGCAGAGCGAAGTTCAGGTAGGCAGATTGGCAACAGCTCATCCTTACAGGGTACCAGCTCGGTACTAGGTGCTGTTCCAAGCACTTTCCACAGATGAACTCATTTCAGCTGCACAGCAGTCCATAAGGAAGGGTACCATTATTATTCCCATTTTACATGCGAGGAGCCTGAGGCATGGAGAGATGAAACCACTTGCCGAAGGCCGTGCACTCCAAGCGGCTCAGCCGGTACTTGAACCTGGCCAGGCTGCATGATTGTGGAGTCTCTTAGCCACTGTGCCATCCTGCCGAGTATAAATGCCACACACAGACAGGAGAAATTTGTGTGAGGTCCCCAGGGTCACCTGCTTGTCAGAAGTGGAGGCCCCTTGTGGGGAATGATGAGCAGTGGGGTTGGGGCAGGGCATGATGCACATTTACATAGACACACACATCTCTCTCCCTGAGAGTTCTTAATTTGGCGAAGACGGAACCACATTGATTTTGCTCTTCACCATATCTCCAGGCTGATCATGAACAAGTTGCTCAATAAGCATTTGGGGAATTGATCCGTATCATCTTTATGGCTGCAGCTCTCCATTTGTTGATGACTCTGTGTTCCATGTCTGTTCAAATCTACGTTTGTTCTTCCAGCTGCTGCCTGTCATCCTGGGATGGCTTATTCCAGTGGCAGACAGCCTGCACTCGCTAATCAGTCCTACCTCCTCTTTACTGACATACTTGGGAGGGTGCAGGGGATCTTCTCTTAAAAATTGTTTTCCTTTCCACATCCAGCCTAAGGCTGTTGGTCAGTGTGTGGGTACCACCACCAGGTCCCTCCTGCAAAGAGCCTCATCTGTGTTGGGATTTTGGAAAACATAGTCAGCAAGAGTGACAGAATCTGCTCTGGTACACGAAGTGTACTTCCCAAAAAGGTTAAAAAACCCTAACTAGCTCCTGCCATGGTTACTGCCCTCAGGTGCTGTTTCCATTCTGCCAATATCCGGACCAGGTGTCTAACAGTCCACTCTGTGTGCTGTGTTGTGTTCTCTCCTCTTGATCCTTCTATTTCTTCTTTCTCTGAGTCGAGTACATCTTGTTCTACTTGCCTTATTCTGCACTCAATTTAGACTGTGCGTGCTTGCCTGGCAGGCCTGGCAGGACCATCGTGCCGCCTTCTCACTCGTCTTAAAGATACCTTCAGGAAATCTAATCCAAACCATCCTAGCCCAATCCCAAAGATTAGGCTCCCAAAGATCTGTCAAGCGCGGTTTCTGCTGGCCTACACATGCTAATTTGCATGGTTGCCTCGGATCCCCTAAGAAGACAGTAATTGACTAAATGGTGCTATATGTTCCCAAGCTGTGCGCCAGTTTGGCAGCTCTTCCTTTGCCTAAGTGGATTTCTCTCAGTTCTCTCTGTTTGACTTCTATTTCGTCTCCCTGACCTCACTCACCTTCCTTTCTCTGACCAACTCCCAGCAAGAACAGCCTAGGCACAGAGCCCCCTTCTCAGCCTCTCCAGCTCTGTGGAAATTACTGTCTCAGAAACCGGTGATTCCATCCAACCACCAAATCCATTAATGGCCGCATTTGTCTTGGAACTTTCTACTTTCTTCTGGAAACTTGGTTTCCCCCTAATTCTCTGAATGCCATTCTCACTCTTTAGCGGCTGTGCTCTTCTGTCCTGGCCCTTGAAATGTACACATCATTCCCCCAAGTTTCCTCCTTGGTTCTCCTTAAAGCCTGTTCTTGGTGATCTCATTTGGTCCCTTGCCTTTAACTCTCACTGCCCCATGGCCTGCCCCTCAGCATGCCCTGTGTTCATCATTGCCATGCTATTCTCCCAGTTTCTCATCATCTCTGTCCCCTGTTCCCTCCCAACACAGACAGACTCACTTGCTTACTCAGTAAGCCACTAGGTGCTGGTTTCAGCTTCCTCATTTCTTTTAAGAAACTACCACTTTTCCCACCCTTCCAGGCAAGAAAACTGTCATTTTGAACTCTTTTCTACCTCCCCCTGCCATCCCATCAGTTGCCAAATCTTTAAGTTGTGCCTCTAGGATGACACTTGCATCTATGCACATGTTTCTGTCCACACCGCCACCCCTCATTGACTTTTGCTTGGACTCTTGCAGTAGCCTCCTAGCTGATACCTCCGCCTCCAGTCTTCCTGGCTCTAATCCATTCTCGACAGAAGGTGGAATTCTTCCAAAGCACAGGTTGGATGATGTCATTCTTCTGCTCAGAGCTTTAATAGCATCACAATGGGCACAGAATTAATGGCCACTCTTGAACTTGGTATTCAGGCCTGGTGTGCCAAGACCCCAACCTGCCTTTCATTTGCACCTCCTTCTTGTCCCCTGTGGCCAAGCTGCTCAACGCAACTAAGGACAGTCAGGGACCATGTTTTGTACCTTGTTTCTTGCCCCTGGCAGGTCTTCAGTGAACATTTGTCAAATTGAATTAGACCAAAGTGGCCAGGGATAATACCATTTCCTTCTGTACAGTTTATATAACTGCTAATGGAAGCTGTCATCTATTGAGTACTTCCTATGTGTCCAGAACTATGCTGAATGCCTTACGTGCATTGTCTCATGAAGTCCCCACACTCTCACCATGACTCTATGAGACAGTTGGTCTTAACCCCCTTTTATAGATGAGGGCACTGAGGCTCAGCAATGTAAGTTATTTTTCTGAGGTTTTGTAGGTAGTAAGAGACCTAAGACTTAGACCCCTAGCTGGCTGCCTCCAGGACCGCTGTCCTACCCGGCCTGTAATAGTCATGACTTCGCTAGATTATGCAGAATCTACAGTCACCTAATCCAGGTGAAAGAGCTGACTCTACTGAGAATTCACCCTGTACAGGTGCTAGTCTAAGTGCTCGACAAGCATTCTCATTTAATTCCAGCAGCGGCCCATTGTTTTACAGATAAGGGAACTGATGATCAGACGCTTGGGTTACTTAAGTTCAGGCACCTTCATGGCTGAGGAGTGGCCAACTTTCTTCCAGCTTTTAACTTGAAAGCGTATATAAGCATTATTTTGGGGGACGAACTATAGCACCCTCATTCAAAGTGCAGGCTTTGGAAGAGATAGACATGGGCTCAAATGTAGGCTCCACCCCTTGCTGTGTGAATAAGGCATCTAGCGTCCCTCAGCCACAATTCCCTTCCGTATAAATGGGGTTATTATAGTGCCTGTTGGCTAGGTTTGTTGTGGGAACATGTAGAGCATGCAGTGTTAGCACCTGGGGCAGAGTGATATTCATTTCATACTTGTTATTGTTATTTAGGGACAAGGATGGCCTAAAGATGCTTTTCATTCTCTTCTCTCCTGCTTCCACTTTATAAAGACATCTTGCTGGTTTCTGCCTATTGAGAGAATAAGGCTCCATGTAGGGTGCCTGACAGATGCCCTAATATCTCCATCCAATTTTTTACTCTGAATGGATGGAGTCTGTGATGCATCAGTTAAACCTGCACTTTCCATAAAACATGCTGGAAGCTTCTGGTAGGATCCCGTTCCAGTGGGGTCTGGAATTCCACCCGGGGAAGGAGGAAGTGGGACGTGCCCAGCCTAGCTGTCATCCACTCCCACTCACCCTCAAGTGATGCAGTATCCTCTGGATAGAAGAGTGTGTGTGATTGTGACATTGCTGTTTCAGAATTAATGCTGGGCATCTCCTGGGCAAGGGCCAGAAAGATTTCTCATGCTAGCGCCAGTTCAATACACTGCGTATTTTGGGCTCCTTCTCCCACTGTGACCTTTGAACTGAGGCTACCTGGGGCACAGAAGTTCTTGGCATACCATTCACTCACTCACTCACCAAATACATTGTTTTAGGCCTTGTGGCATAACTATGAATGAGACAGATCATGTCCCTGTCCTCAAGAAGCTACCATTCTGTTGGGGGGAGACAGGGGATAAATAAGCTTATTATACATAAGAAAATTTCCGATAGTGGTTGGGGCTCTGAAGAAATCAGAGCTGGATGGCGGATGACCATGTTAGTTCTTGAGGCCAGGACTAGCCTGGGGTTGTCATCAGGTGGCTGGAGCCTGTGGGTTGAGGTGGCCGGAGCTTAGGGATGCTTGGGGACCATGGTCCCACTGAGGTAGGCAGGGACTTTATGTTTGCATTGGGCTCTTCGGGTAGTATAATGGTTCAATTTAAGAGTTTTTGACTTTACAATGGAACCCTACTGCATATGCAGTATGCACTCAGTAGAAACTGTCCTTCGAATTCTGAATTTATACCTTTTCCCAGGCTTCGTGTGCCGATGGGCGGCGGCAGCTCCTGGTCAGCCATGCGGTCACTGATCATGAGATACTCCGTATGGCCAGCGGTTTTTAGATATTTGTATTCTGAGCACGTGTAAGGTAGGTTAGGCTAGGCCAGGCTGTGACATTCGGTAGGTTAGGTGTACGAAAGGCATTTTTGACCTTTGATATTTTCAACTTACAATGGGCGTACTGGGACGTAACCCATTGGAAGTCGAGCAGCCTCTCTAATTGCAGTGAGCAGGAAGGCTCTGCAGGATTTTGAGCAGGGACATGGAATATCTGCTGCTCATTTTACAAAGACTCCCTCTGATGGTGAGGTGGATAGCTGGGCGACAAGGGTTCGATTCAGGGAAGTAAGTTGAGTTACCACAGCCATTCAGGCAAGAAGTGGAGATGTGTCAGTGAAATTAACCCGCAAAGCTAGGCACTGGCTCAGAGGCGGTGACTTTATTAGAGATCACGTGAGACGCTATGCTGTTATAATATTAACGTAGTTTTTAATAAACGATTCTTGAATGGCATAGTAATCATTCCAAAGCAAATGCTCTAATTCAACTGGTGTCCACTGCTGGTTGTGTGTGTGTGTGTGTGTGTGTGTGTGTGTGTGTGTGTCAGTGTATTTGTATGTATGAGTATGTGGTATGTGTGTGTGTAGGTGGCTGGGGGAGTGCGGGGCGGGGAATGCCCCAAACCCAGCTAGACTCTAAAACTCTTTAGGAGAGCAGTATTTTTGATATTTTCAAGTGTTCATGATGGAGATATCACTATGTGTTTTAAAATGGGTTTATAAAGTTAGTTCATAAATTTCAGAATGCTCCATCTTAAAAGCCAGTGTATTTTTGGAACAGAGTGCTGATGAGGTTTTTATTTTTTGCACCAGGCTACATCTTGCAGTGGCATGTATTTTTAGTGCTGTTGGCCACAATTAAGGTAGGGCCCTCTGCTAAGCTAATTTTGATTCCCTCGTTATAGCCTCAAGTATCCATTCTTGGCTATCTGGAGAATATCTGTGATTTGTGATGTGTGTGATCTGTGAATGGGTGGCATCTCCTGCAACCTTGGGGCCCTCTTCCTAAGGGAATAGATGGATGGCTTGATGCTTGCGCGTGATCTTAATGATTATAGTTAGTGATTAGAGCACTCAACGCATATACTTGCTTTTTGGATGGAAATACAGATTGTGTATTCTTGATAGGAAGCATTCTGTTAATAGCTTTATTAAGGGTGTTTTTGGAGTTATGTGGATTATTTATAGACATTGGAAAACTGCATTTTATCATTTTTTACTAAAATGTTGAAGGTACATGGAAAGCAATTTTTAGGTCACATCTAACATTAAAAAAACACCACACACACACGTTCTTTCTGCTGCAGCAGAAACAACCAAGACCAACCGTCCCTTTGTGCCATATACCACTACCCCTCTCCATACACAAGCAGATGTGTATATCAGGAAGAGATGTTAATTTCAGAGTAAATTTTTCTAGAAAATAGAAGCTTGGAAAAAAAAAAAAGGAAAACCCAAACTTGGCTTCGTGCTTGAAGAGACAGCACTGCTGTGTGTGGGTGGGTGGCTGCATAGACCCGCTGCTCAGAAGTGCCTTTTCTCTCCATGGGGATAACTGGCTGTGTATCAGAGATGTGGCCAGGAGGAGTAGGCAAGCAATGTGTGGGCAGGCGGCATGTTCTTTTATTAGCATCCTTATTGTACTGCATCTCATCGAGCTTGGTGCATGAACCAGCCTGGGTCTCAGAAATCTGCCCTCTTTCCTATTTAATCACCATCCCTGAGCTGCCAAGTGATGGAGGAAGACTTGTTCTTTGTGTGTGGGTTGAGTTGTTACTGGGGGTGGCTGTGGACTGACCTGGCCTGTGGATGTTCTTTGGTACCCAGCTGTCCTGGGCTGGGGCTTAGAGTTGCCCTCCCAGCATGGCACGCAGCCAGTCATGGCTAGAATTTTTCTTCCCTCCAGTGCTCTATTTCCCTTGCCTCCGTGATCTCGCTCCTCTGAGCCTCTCCAGTGCTTTCCTTGGGTTTGTCCAAGGCCATCCAGCCAAGAAGTAGCAGAGTTGGGATTTGAACCCACAACTGTTGGGTTGCAGAGTTCAACTTTGAACCCCCAGCTCTATTGCCTGCTTCCCCCCCTCCCCGCTGTGTCCCAATCATCATAATGTAGGAAAATGTTGGAAGATGTTGAGGTCATAGGGTAAGCTCTTCCTGAATATCAGTGCCGTGGGAGACTAATAATACCCACCTCATAGGATTGCTGGGGAGATTCAATGAAGTAAACCATAGAGCACCAGGCACAGTGCTTGGCACCCAGCACGTGCTCAGCAAATGTGCATTATTATCAATGATAAAGGCAGTGCCATTAATTCTCTCTCCTGCATTGCTGCTTCCTTGCGGACAGGACTTGTGGCTTTCCTTAATTGTATAGCCTCCGCAGCAGGGCTTCTCAACCTTGCAGTTGACATTTTGGGCTGGAGAATTCTTGTGGGAGGCTGTTCTGGGGATTGTAGGATGTTGAGCAGCATCTCTGGCCTCTGCCCACTAGTATGTTGATAGCACTCCCACCCCCAGGCAGGAGAATCAAAAAAGTCTCCAGACACTGCTAAATGTCCCCTGGGCGACAAAATTGTCCCTGGTTGAGAACCACTGGTTTACAGGTACCTCTTATGGGATCACAGGGCTTTTATATTCATATGTGTGTGTGTATTTTTTCTTTCTTTTTCTTCCATTCTTTTTCCCCTCCCCTCCCCTCCCTTCCCCTCCCATTCTCTCCCCTCCCCTCGCCTCACCTACCCCCTTTCCTTTCTTCCTACCTATCTCACATACACAGTCACTTATAGAAAGTGGCCAAAAAATGTTTGTTGAAGTTTGAGAATTTTGAGAACAGCGGGAAATTCTTGGCAGACTCTTTAGTTAGCAGGCAGCCTCTGTCCCATTCCAGGGTTAAGAGAACTTTGTGATAAGATAATTTTAATCTAACAGTACTAACTCTGTGCCCATCACCCCCAACTTTAGAGTTCCAATCAGGGCTTTTTGCAAACTTGCCTTAAAGCAACGCTAGCATCAGCTCTTGAAATAATACTACTCTTCATGAAATGGTGCGTTTCAGGGTGATTTTCGACGGGCAGAGTTGCTCCTTGAAGAGACATAGTCTGGTGGCTCTGAGGCCAACTTTTGATGGAACTTCCCAGCCTGTGATACACATTATGGTCAATTCTAGAAGAATGCAATTGTCTGCAAAAATTTGCTGTTGCTTTGAAAGTCAGAAGGGGGCTAATGAAATCCTAGAAAAATCCTGTGATAATATTTTAGAATATCGATTGGGGGGCCGGCCGAGTGGCTCAGTTGGTTAAGAGCTCGCTCAAGAGTGCGAGCTGAGCTCTGAGCAACGGCAGTTCGATGCCCAACCTGAGCTGAGTTGCTGTTGAGCTGCCAACAGGTGGCAGGATGGCTCAGCTAAAAAAAAAAAAAAAAAAAGTAGAATATCTGTTGGGGAATCTGTTCATTCAAGAAATACATATTGAGAGCTTATCATTGGCACTAGAGATTGAATTGGCCTCAGTGCCTACATGAAAAGCGAATAGGCTAAGTCGAGCCATAGTAACTGTCTCCAGTATATTTCTTTTGTAGAAATTCATGAAAATAGTTTATTTTAATTGACTCATTAAAATTGGGGGGTAGGAATAGTCTTGAATCATTGTCCAAAACACGTACATTGTTTTGAAATTCATAGCGCACCATGATTAGCTTCAAAATTGTGTTCCCGCTCAAAGAATGACCAACAGGCACCCATCAGTTCCCAATGGCCTGGCCAGAATGCCACCCAGCATCAAATGCTGAGGGCCGTCACACTAGGAGTTTTAAATACTTGGACCCTGAATCACAGGCACTTTCTTCTAATTAGCACCATGGTGCCCACTCTTGTCTGTAAACTGGAATCACCTGGGAGCTTCACAAAAGTGGCTCTGCTAGGCCCTACCCTGGTCTGTCTGTCTCTGATTTAATTCGTCTGGTTGGGGCCTGGACATTTTTTAAAAGACTTTATTATTATTATTATTATTATTATTATTATTGTTATTATTTAGAGCAGGTTTAGGTTCACAGCAAAATTGAGAGGAAGGTACAGAGATTTCCCATCGACCCCTTGGCCCCCACCATCAACATCCCCATCAGATGGGACATTTATTACAATGGATGAACCTACTCGGACACAGCCTTGTCACCCCAAGTGCATAGTTTACATGAGGGGAATCACTCTTGGTGTTGTCCATTCTGTGTGTTTGGACATTTATATAACAACATGTATCCATCATGACAGTATCACGTGGAGTATTTATTTTCATTGTCCGACATCAGTAGTTTTCAAAAGCTCTTCAGGTGATTATAACGTGCAGGGAAGCTCCAGGAAGCTGTGATGACCTTTCCTTCTCTACCCTCCAGCCTCACGTGCCAATCCCATTATTGTTTATGAGATTGTTGCTATAAGCCAGGTTTAGTCACAGAATTCTTACTATAGCTTTTTTTAGATGTGATTTTTATTTCTTTGGAAAAAAAAAAAAGATTTCCTTAGCACCTTTATTCTGAAGAGCTCTTAATTGCTGTACTTAGAACTTCTAAACAGTGAACATTTGTCAAGCATCAAAATAGCAGAATGAGGGAGTTGGACCTTGGGTAACAGGGAGGGCTGTTGCATTGTCTCCCTCAAGTGCCGGTGGGTGCGCTGCACTTCCCCTCTATTCTGGCCTCCATTAATGAATGACCTAGACATTTTTTTTTTTTTTGAATAAGCCATCAGCTTTATACCCACAGCCGCACACGTTAAACATCAAACACTGCTGGAGCCTGTCCTCCGTGTGTCATCAAGTTTTGGGAGCCACTTCCTACCCCATTATCACGCATCCATCCATGTAACTGCTCTTCTAAAGGTTGCCAATTTTGTGCTTGGGCACAAAGAGCTGTGGCCTGTGTTATCACCTCTGACTCAGGTGAATGCATGTGACTTAGTGACATGTGGGTGACTCTTGATCAGTGAAGGACCACGGAGCCCATCTATGGATCATCCCTTCCTCCTGGGGTGATTTGGGTCTTCTTCTCTAGCTCGCCCCCCAGAGTGAAGTCAGGAATAAAGGAAATAGCAAAGGCCATGCCAAGCAACCCACTTCATCTCAGATTAAAAAGAAAAAAAAATAAGTGCGTGTGTGTGCGCGTGTGTTTGGCTGCGTTGAGGTAGGAAACAGGCTAGTGAGAGGTGTAGAAATTGGCTAAAATTTCTGGCCAAAAGTTAGATTTTTAAAAAGGATTTATTTCTGGATTTCAGTCCCCGTTGCCCATTTCTATGAATAATCAACATTTGTTTTAACATGAATAATAGCACAGAGGGAAGTTAGCCCCCTGAGTTTGACTATTTCAAGCAACTGTTTTAGGCCTGGGTGGCATGCGTTATTTATGACATTGCATGGGCAGTGACAATAAAAAGGACAGCGGTAATAGTAATAGGTTGGTATTTACTGAACTCTCATGATGTGCCAGGCACTGTGCTAAGAACTTTACACAGGTCATCTCGTTTAATCCTTGCAAGAAGTCCTCAAAGTATGTTGAGATTAACCCCATTTCACAGATGAGGAAACCGAAGCTCAGAGAGATCAGATAGCTAGGAGTGGGCGCGTCAGATTTTGGACAGAGCAGCCTGACTCCGGGTGTCAGCTCACTTGGCCGCCCTGTAGTGTGTACGTAGGGAGCTGTCAAAGAGGTACAGTGAGCCAGCACCATCATGCCAGCCCTTGCCCTGGGCTGGGAGCCGTGGAGGTGTCCTGGCAGGGACATGGTTTGGGGCAGCAGAAAGCAGACCTTTCACCTGCTCATAAGATGTGAATGCTCACTGACAACCAGCTCCTGCAACCTTGTTACCAAGGCAACAAAGACGGGCCTGTGGGGCAGCGGTGAGCTCCGCCACACGTCCCTCCCTGTGTAAGAACCTCTGGCGGCCGTCGCTCCAGCCCTGCCCTTCACCAATCCCAGTGCCTGTGCCCAGGGAGCCAACTGCTAGGGGCAGCTGCCCTGGATGAGAACTGACATCTGCACCCACAATGAATTGCTTCTCGAGACGAGGTAGAGTGTATGAGTTGTATGCACGTGTGTGGGTAAGTTTTTTGTGGGTGTGTGTGGAGAGCACATCCTTTTACCCCACTCTTACGAGGTCACGCTGCATTTTTTTTGTGATATTTTCCTGAGAGTTCTATCAGATGCATCAAGCCAGTCTCCCTACGCCAGCTCTCTTCTGAGACCACCAGAAACCACTTAGTAACTGGCGGATTACTTACCCTCACTGGGCCTCAATTTCCTCATCTATAAAATGAGGATAATAAATTGCATCTGCCTCATAGAGTTGTTATGGGGAATAAAGACTTAAAACATGTCTAGAGTTAGAACACAATCAGGCATGTTGTCAGTGCTTCCTAAGTGTATGAGTTTTCTATGGTTGCTGTAACAAATCACCCCAAATTCAGTGGCTTAAAGCCACACCAATTTATGATCTTAGAATTCTGGAGGTCAGAAGGCCGAGATGGGTTCTCCTGGGCTGAAATCACGGTGCCGACAAGGCTGCACTCTCTGGAACCGCGAAGACAATTAGTCTCCTTGCCTTTTCCAGCTTCCAGAGGCTTCCCAAATTCCTCGGCTTGTGACCCCTTCCTCCACCTGCAAAACTGGCAGTGTAGCATCTTCCCGTCTGCCTGTCTGTCTGTCTCTCTTATCCTAATTCTGTCATCACATCTCCTTCCCTCTTCTGCTTCCATTTCCTTTCCACAAGGACCCTTGTGATGACATCAGAGCCACTCAGATAATCCAGGTTCACCCCCTCAATCTCAAAATCCTTAACCTTCATCACATCTGCCGAGTCTCTTTTGCCATGCCAGGTAACATCAGGATGTGGACATTTTTGGGGAGGGGCATTATCTGGCCCACTGTAATAAACCTTAGCAGTTTTTATCAAATGAAACAGAACCAACTCGCTAGCTTGGGGATGGACTAAACAATAATTTGATCCCTATGGTAACTAACCACATTTATTGGCTACTCTCTTGTGTTAGCTCTGTCTGGCTTCAGGACTGTGGCATCTCGTATCCCTCCTCCCTAGGGCTTGTTTTCCTTCCCAGCTGAAATGCCACCCCCTCGGAGAAGCCCTTCCTGATTACCCTTGCTGAAAGCAGACTGGCAACCCATTTCCTCTATCATCGGATCATCCTGTTTCCTTCTTTGACCGACGTTATCATCGTCTGTAACCTTTTCGTTTGTGTGTCTGTCTGGTGCCTTCTTTCTGCCCTCTGTGGAATGTCAGTACCAGGAGGGCAGCGACCTTGATGTCTTGTTTACTGCCATTCCAGGACCCGGGACAGTGCCTGGAACACAGGAGGTGCATATACCTGCTGAGTGAGTGAATGAGGCCATGTAGGCAGGATGCTGTGTGTAATGCCCCTCTGTGGTAGGTCCTTTTTTGATCATTGGGCCTCGTAGGTAGATACGGAAACTGAGTCATTGCCTCAGGTCAGTGGTGACTGACTTTACACCCAGGTCCTGCTGCGTGCAGAGTTCTTGCTTCCTTCTACCTCCCTGCCTCATGGCCTTGATGTCATTAGAAGCTCGGCCGACAGCCACAGAACCCTGGAAGGTCCCTCGTCCGTGCCGTAGTTTCTGAGTGCAGCTTCTCAGGCCCACCTCCTGGCCACCTTGACATTGCTTTCCTTCTATCTAGGTCTGTTGTGTCGGGCCTGGACTCCCCTGCCAAAACTAGCTCCATGGAAAAGAAACTTCTCATCAAAAGCAAAGAGCTGCAAGACTCTCAGGACAAGTGTCACAAGGTATTTATTTCCGCAGCCGGCCTCTCTCCTTGCTCCAGGATCCTCCCGTCAATATATACCAAGGGAGCTGCCCGGGGCCACTGCTGGCACTGAGCCACCTGATCCATGCAGAGCGAGCGGGGTGCTCCCTCCCTCACTGAAGTCACGCCTCCAGCAGCTCAGAGGGAGATGAATTCGGGCCTTGACGTTGCTGTCAATCCTTTAAATCTTAACCAGAGGCGGCCCTGGATTTGACACGGCCCGGCCCGGTTCCTCAGCATGACCCAGCCAGATGTCTGCTTCTTCCGGCAGGTGGTGTGGGTCCTCACCTGTGGCCGGGATGCATCCCATCTGCTTTGAGTGATGCGAAGTCTCTCTTCCTAGTCTTTTAAAACTCCTGCTTATGTAACTGCGGCCACGGTGTTGATTATGCTCTACGTCTCTTAACTCTCACTGCTCCCGCCCAGGGGCAGCTTTCTGGAAGCTCATAAAAGTCACTGCTTGCCCGGGACTCCTCTAAGAGTGCAGACGAATACATATCTCCTTGCCCTGTCCTGGATTTGTCCTCTAGATCTTTGCAAGGAGATGGGGGGGATCAAGATGGATTTGGGATAAAATTAAAGTGAACGTCTGCAAAAACCCAACCTAACCAAAAAAGCAAACAGGTGAAAAATGATGATTGTGGCTTCCTTGCTCACTGGGTTAGAGAAGTGATCAAGTGTGAACCGAGACTTGAAAGAGAGGAGTGACTTAGCATTGGTGACAATCCTTACGAAGAACTGTGCGCTCCCAGGCGAAGAAACCATGGTATTTACATCCCAACCTTTGGCGAAATAGTGCCAGCCCGGACCACCAGGTGGTTTCGGAGGCTGCCTGAGATTTGATTGCTCCCAACGCACCTCCACGGGCCTTTTTTAACCTGTCGATGTGTTTATTTCAGATGGAACAGGAAATGACCCGGTTACATCGGAGAGTGTCAGAGGTGGAGGCTGTGCTTAGTCAGAAGGAGGTGGAGCTGAAGGCCTCTGAGACTCAGAGGTCTCTCCTGGAGCAGGACCTTGCTACCTACATCACAGAATGCAGTGTGAGCCTTCCCCAAAGCCCCCTTCCCTTGGAGGTGGCACTTCCTGTTGTGTGTGTCTCATCCTGTTTCATGACAGCTTCCTGAGGCACATCACAGCCAGTGGCAGAGAGTGGAGGAAGGGAGCATACAAAAGCAAGAAGAGCTTCTGTGATTTGCAGAGTAGTGTGAGGCCAGGCGAGAGGTCCCAGAGAAATGAGACTGGACCCTAGAAAGTCCAGGTCGGCCGCAGAGCTTGGAGATGGGCGTGGTCATTACAGCGAGTCGCAAAGTGCTAACATCTCCCATCCCAACCTCTCTGGTCCATGCCATGTCTGACGCGATCAGCCTTGGGAACCAAACTGGCAAATCAGTACGAGAAAATGTATTTGTAACCTGCCTGAAATCAATTTCCCATTGCCTGCAACCAGCGTAAGTCAGAAGAAAGCTCAGCCTTTAAATAAAACCCAGACCCTTTGTCATTATTTACCATGTGGCTTTTTTTTCTTTCTTTCTTCACAAGAGTAGACTGTCTTCTCCATTGTCTCGTTAAATTTTTCATTCAGGTGTTTTTTTAATGTGCCCAATTAAACAGTCTTACGAAGTTGAATCACACATTTTTCAAGTTTTTTTTTTTTCTTTTTTTTTCACGAGAGAGAGGAAATCTATTGGACGTGGCTAATTAAGAATAACTGCTATGTTTCCATTCCAGATTTGGCTGCCTTTCAGTGGTGGGTGAAGTTATTCAGCTCTGTATTTCAGATCTATATTTCAGTGCCACTGAAGCATTGAGGGAACCTTATGGATGAAAGAAAAGTGTCCAGGAGATGTAAGCCAGGAGATGGAAATAGAGTGCTTGGAGTCTTAAATGACAACTGGGCAGAGATTGAAGTCATTGCTACTTTGAAAGAGAGCTATGTACTTGAGAGTCCTTGAATAACTGATACTACTGAAAAGACTTCGTAGCCATCCCAATGGTTGTTAAAAAGGGATTTTTATTAGTTTTTTAGTTCTGACCATACAAGTAAGTATCTGCTAGGACAGGTAGATGATGGTAGGAGACAGGGTGATGTAGCTTCAGGCTGGATCCAGAAGGTCAAGGTCCCAAGGTCGAGCTGATGTTTCTTGAACCCAGGGGTTTTACAGGATGAAAACTGGAATCTGCAACCAACCGGAAGTAGTCAACTTGGGCCCGTCACCTGAAACCGTCTTGGTGTCTATGAAGCCGCTTGCAGCTCCCTTAATGAGCAGGGTCCACAGGGCATCCCTATTAAAATTTTTGCTTTCCACAGAGCTTAAAGCGAAGTTTGGAGCAAGCACGGATGGAGGTGTCCCAGGAGGATGATAAAGCACTGCAGCTTCTCCATGATATCAGAGAGCAGAGCCGGAAGCTCCAAGAAATCAAAGAGCAGGTATGACTGCCTGCCCAGGAGCAGGGCGGCACCTCTGACCTCTCATTCAGGAGAGGTGTGTCTGAGAGGCAGAAATGGGGAAAGAGCAAGGAGGACGGGGAGAGAGAGGTGTGTAGGTAGGTCACTTGGAAACTTTAGATTCCTCATGGTTTACATAAACTGTACAGTGCTCGTTGTAGTTTCTTGGAAATCTGCATCCCCATCATGGCGACTCTTTTCAATGAAAGGTGTAGGTTTTGAACAAGGGTGGGCAAGCTGCGGCCTATGGGACGAACCCGGCTCCCCACCCGTTTCCTGTGGCCACAAGGTAAGAATGGCTATTGTGTTTTTAAATGGTTGGGGAAAAAAAAAAAATCAAAAGAAGGACAACATTTCATGAAAATTATGTGGAAGTCAAACTTTAGTGTCTATAAATAAAGTTTTTATTGGAACATAGCTATGCTCATTCATTTACGTATTTTCCCTCGCTGCTTCATGCTATAGTTGGCAGAGGTGAGTAGCTGTGACAAAGACCATATGGCCTCCAAAGCTGAAACTGCCCACTAGCTAGCCTTTTACAGGAGAAGTCTGCCAACCTCTGTTTTAGACCATTAAAACAACTTAAATATTTTTATGGCTTTTTCAGACACACTTCACTTTTTTTTTTTTTTTAATTGGGGAACAGTGTATTTTTCCAGGACCCATCAGCTCCAAGTCAAGTAGTTGTTTCAATTTAGTTGTGGGGGATATGGGGATCGAACCGGCAACCCTGGTGCCATGAGCCTGCGCTTTAACCAACTGAGCTAACCGGACACCCCAACACACTTCAAATTTTTGAGAGAAGCTAGGATAGTTCATAGTTTCACTTACAATAAAGATATATTCTAGAAGAAGAGTTTGAGCAGTTAAGGCTGAGTAAGAGTTAACACAGCTAATCCGAATGCAGAAAGCCACATCCCCTGTATGTTCAGAAAAAAACATCAAGACCTTTAAAAAGCCTACTCTTTTTTTTTTTCTCCTTTCTAAAAGGGTTTTCTTTCTCGATGGTTCATGTTTATTTCGCTGCATTGTGTCCATTTTAGCATGGATTTTTCTGTCCTTTGAAGAAACTGTAAATAGAAGCTTTAATGAAGAAATGACAGTGAGCAATTGGAGAGCTGAATGATCAGCTGCCAGGCAACTCTCATTCACTTCAGAAACTCTAATGTAAACCGTGATGGAAATGAACATTTTTGTCTCCCGGTGGCAGAAACTTAGCCATCTGGGTGGTGCTAAAAGTAACTTAAGAAACTTGCAAATAATTAGATCCATTAACTGTTCTTTAAAGAAAGAATGAATTGTTTGGGGAGTTTTGTTGGCATAATCTATTTACCACCCTAATATTTAAAAAATGATTGGTTAACATGCTCTCGCTTGATAAAAATGTTACAAGTAAATATGCAGAGGAAACACAACAATCTGGTTCTTAGGTTCCTGGACAACAATGCTTAGATTTTGACGCCCACGTGTACAGTTTGAAACATCTGCTTCTGACAGTTGACTCACTGCCCCTTTCATCAACCTAGTTTTTTATCCTAAAAGTTTCAAGAGGTGGGCTTCTTTATCTCCCACTAGCTCAGTGTGTTTGGAAATTTGCGTTTGGTGACATCAGCGGGAAATGAAAGCTGTGTTTGACCACCAGAGGGAGCAGCCGGGGTCCACACATTCCATAGAAATGGAATTATCAGGACATTTTGAAAGGTGGTTGAGTTCAAAGGAACGTCTTTTATGATTCATATCACAGTTGGCATGCAGGTGGAGTTTTAGCTTTAATGACTGCTAAAAGTTCCATTTGGCAAGGGGATAAGAGGGATGAAGAAAACTTCTCGGTTTCAGCTTTTATTTCTCATCGGAAGAAGGATTTATTAGAATGACTTTTGGTAAGTTTTGTAAGAGCAAGATGTTTGCAGCCCAGGAGAAAGCATTTCATGCTTTCTGCAAACTCCTAGTATTTGGCTTGCAGTGTGCTGATTCCCCACCTATTTGCCATTTAGGCCCCACTCTGTATCTCAACTGCTAATGTCTATACAGCTATGCATTTCTCTTTTTCTTTCTTTCTTTCTTTCTTTCTTTCTTTCTTTCTTTCTTTCTTTCTTTCTTTCTTTCTTTCTTTCTTTCTTTCTTTCTTTTTCTTTCTTTTAAATTTTATTGGGGGAACACTGTGGTTTTTCCAGGACTCAACAGCTCCAAGTCAAGTTGGTGTTTTCAATCTAGTTGTAGAGGGCGCAGCTCACTGGCCCAATATGGGAATTGAACCGGCAACCTTGTTGTTATGAGCCTGTGCTCTAACCAACTGAGCTAACTGGCTGCCCCAGCTATGCATTTTTTTAATGTTTTGCTTCTATTTAGCTACCTCCTATCGAGCATTTGGATTTGGTTTAAAATAAAATACCTAAGAGTCTCACGTGACAGTTTGAGTCATGCACCATTACTAGTGATTGCTGGGTCTTCCTTGCCACTCCTGAGCAAGGGAGACAGGAGTTTGGATAACACAGAAAGCATTTGTGTTTCAGGATTTCTGATTGGATAGGGCCATGTCTGCCCCTTGCACACACTCCTGAAACTCCACTCAGAAGACTTATCTTAGGCCTCAGAAGTCATCCATGGTTCCCCATTCTGACCCTGCTCAACTCTGACCCACAATTCAGTCTGTGCTGAGATACGACAGCTTTCTCTCTGCTGTCCTTGGGAACCGACCCGATGGTGGCTCAGATTTTTCCTGAAGCAGGGATTTGGTTAACCGTTGCATTTATAAGAGTGCCTTGAAGTACCCAGCCTAATAAGAGCGGCACAACAAATGAGGCAGAATTCCTTCTGAGGCTTCCCCAAGAGCTCAGAGAGCTGACAGAAATGTTCCCCGATTCTTCCCTTCCTCCCCCTGGGTGCTGACAGCTGAGGAAAAAGGGATGTTGGGGGGATGAACAGCCGCTCTGTCCTTACTCTCGACAAAACAAGGAAATTACATTCCCTTCTTGCTGATGCAAGTTCAAGAAAGAAAAGTGAGCTTGAGAAAAGATGGCCAAGAATTTCTCCCCGCTCTGCTTCCACCACAGTTTGGTGGTTTGTGGCTTGTGGGTAGGGCGGATGGCACTTTTAGAAGAAAAAAATTGAGCTTGTAGGTCGAAGAGACTGTTTTCATAGATCATATTGTTTCTGTCTTTATATGAAACAGTCATAAAATTTATGTAATTTTTTTTTTTTTAATGGAGGAAGCTGGTCCAGGAAAGCACAGTACCCAGAGCCACAAAACTCATAAAGCCACCTTGGCTGAGGGATTTAGAAAAACCCCAAGTAAAAGATGTATCGTTTCACGTCATTGGCTCATGTTCCACTCTGTGAGTTCAGATAATTGTGAGCAGGTTATAAAGCCCTTTGGTTATATAACCCCACATCGCCCATTTGGTATTTACCACCCGGAACAACTGGTGCCCCATGACTTCTAGGATTGACCTTCAATGACAGTATACTTTTGGGTGGAATGAAACAAGACTGTGCCTCACTCTACCAATGATGTAGGGAGAGGTGTGCTGGCATGAAAACGACTCCATTTTCATAAGAACATCACTTCCCCCTTTGTGTGCACTGGGGGATGGCCTGTGACAATAAAATGCAAGATTTCCTTTAAACCCTGTGATTAAGGAAACCATATCCTTGCTCAACTGATACCTCTTGAATTATTTCTTGGGGGAACGGCCCTTAGAGATATTCCCAGTATATTGTGAATGTCAAAGACAGTCTTGATTCAATTCTTTGTTCTTTTCATTGTGTCCATCCCTCGCCCCCCCACAAAGCCCCTTGGAGAGCATAAATGCTTATTCATAATCCTTATATGTATAAGCTTTGATTTTGCTAACCAAGACTATTTTCCCATTTTGGCCCAGCGTGTTCAAAACCATTGCCCATTGCTTCTGGTACATCCAATTTTGAAAAACCTCAATTTAGATGTTCTGTTTTGATTTTCGAAATGCATTTTGGAAAAGGTCAGGCTGTTTGGATCACTTGAAAAGGTTTGCTTGAGGGAACGAGATCATTCTTTCTTTGTAATTTTTCTCACAAGTTATTTTGACCAGCGCCCGAGTTTTGTGACTCTTCCGAGTTTCAGGGTGACTTGCATTTCAAGAGCAATGTGAAGTTCTTCATTCAGTTTTGGGGCCAGAAAAAATTAATGGTGAGAAACTGACATGATGAGTTTCACCTTTCAAGATTCTTAGCATTGAGCTTTCTAGTTACCCCCTTGTGCCCTCTGAAAGGTTCACTGTTAAACTAGGACCATATCTAATTGTTAGGAGCACATGGCTTCTAAAGGACAAATCTGTACAAGCGATGGCCCTTGGAGGAGAGCTGCCCGTGAGCGGTTTATCCTGGTTGTTTAAAGACCATTCCTTCCGGCTTTCCTGTCATTGATGGTATTATTTGCCCAAAGGATCTTATTATAGGTACATGCGTTCCAAATGGGGTTACTAGTGATACATGTCCCATCTTAGAACAGTTGAAAGATTTAATCCTCTTGCCTCCCTCGTCCTTCCACACCTGTCCCCTCTGCCCACCTGTCTATGCGCCTTCTCTCTAGGCCTGTGCTCAGCCAATCTCTCTCTTCAGTATTCGTCTTCCTTCGGCGGTCCAAGCTCTTCCCCCTTCACTGCCCGTCTTGTAGTTCTAAAGCTCACCTCCCTTCCACTGCCCGCTATTTAGGAGTACCAGGCTCAAGTGGAAGAAATGAGGTTGATGATGAATCAATTGGAAGAAGACCTGGTTTCAGCGAGGAGGCGGAGCGATCTCTACGAATCCGAGCTCCGAGAGTCTCGGCTCGCCGCCGAAGAGTTCAGGCGGAAAGCAACCGAGTGTCAGCATAAACTGATGAAGGTAGCCAGCCATCCGCCAGGAGGGTGTTATGGGGGGCGTAGAATCATGGGTGATCTTAGCAAAAATAAAGGGAAATACTAGCTGAATGAGTGAGTGTATGTTTGGGAAATACTGGGGGACCCTGGAAAGCTCCTGGTCTTTTTGGAAGGTAACTAATTATTATCATCGTGAGCGTCGTCATCGTTGTTTTGGCCACAGAGACCAAAGAACTACATACCTCAGGTAGTGTTATCTGTAAGGCTGTTATGTTCCTGAGACTCCCCATTGTGTTGTGTCTTCTAAATTACAGGCTAAGGATCAAGGGAAGCCTGAAGTGGGAGAATATTCCAAGTTGGAGAAGGTACTTTCCATTATCGGTCTTGCTGCTTTTGATTAATCTTTTAAATGTTACTATCAGTGGCCAGTCATTGGTAAGAGTACTCTGGCCATGAATAGAGAACAATCTCCCAGGTTTATTTTGATGGCCGACCTCTGGGTGACCCCTTTTAGCTTCAGCTGAAAGGGATACAGGACACCCCATTTTTTTGGTCGTGCCAGCTCAGACTCTTAATGAAACATGTGAGAAAATCCTCCTTGTTTTAAGACCCTGCATGACCTTGGTTCTGTTTCTGCCATTGGTATGTTGCTGGGACATTTGCAGTGCGACACTCAGAGTCCTTTCTGATAGGCCACTGTGTTTCCTCTCCATTAGTGGGTACTGGAAAACAAAACATAATGACCCCACAGAAACCTCAAGAAAATAGGGCTGCAGTAAATGTAGCAAGATCTTAATACCGATTTCCCTTTTGCTTTCTTTCCTGGGATTTTAATTATAGATTAACGCTGAGCAGCAGCTCAAAATTCAGGAGCTCCAAGAGAAGCTGGAAAAGGTAAGCCCGAGGGGACTTTTTTGAGGAATGTACTCCGGTTTCCAAATCCTTTGTTTTGCGTTGTCCTGGAGCACAAAAGATGAAAGAAACAATTAGTCACCCAGCACCAATGACACCAATGAAGCGGGGAGTGAGCTGTTACCTCAAAATAGGAGAGTTAGGAGTATACTTTTTCCTTTTGAGATGTGTCAGTGGTGTTTATTTTAAAAAACCAAGGGGTGTGAGACGCCCAAGTGAAAGTTGTAACTATGCTATGACAGAAGCCAAGAGGCTGGCTACTCTGCCTTCGTGGGGCCAGGCTCCCGATTTTGCACGTTTGTGAGGGATGCGTGTGTTGTTCTCGACCCAGACTGCTTTTAATCAGAAACTCTGTGGGCAGCCTTACTGTGCCCTGGAAGGTGGGAAGAGCTATGGCATCATCTTAGGGTTGGGAAAGGGGGTGAGTTTGGTTTACAGCATCCCGCAAAGTTTGTGCTAGTTGAACACAGGAAATGCTAATGAAAGGGCCAGAATGAATGTGGCTCTCAGAGATGCCTCAGAGATGTGAATGTGTTTACCGATTCAGTTTAATAGAACCGCTTCTTTTTTTTTAAATTGTGGTAAAAGACACATAACATTAAATTTACTATCATAACCATTTTAAGAGTACGGTCAAGCAGTATTAAGAATATTCACATTGTTGTGCAATGCATCACGAGAACTTTTTCACCTTGCAAAACAATCTCTCTACCAACTAAACGCTAATTCCCCCTTTCCTTCCCCAAGCCCTTGGTAACTACCTTTCTTCTGTGTCTATGCTTTGGACTGCTTTTGAAACTTCATCTGAGTAGAATCCTACAGCATTTGTCCTTCCGTGACTGGCTTATTTCATGTAGTCTAATGTCCTTGAGCTTCATCTATGTTGTAGCATGTGACAGAATCTCCTTGTTCAAGACTGCATAATATTCCATCATCTGTCTGCACCTCATTTTCTTTAACCATTCATCTCTCCTCCTCTTACCTATTCTTGAGCTCACTCATGAAAACCTCCACTGCCCTCTTGCAGCTAAAGCTTGTGAGGATTCCTATTTCCATTTAGAATCTTGCTGCCCCATAGAAGTGTGATGCAAGCCACAAATGTCAGCCATCGATGTAATTTAAAATTTTCTAGTAGGCGCATTAGAAAAAGCAAAAAACAAAAAAGTGGGATCATTTGAATGACATAGTTTATTTAATCCAATATATCCAAAATAGTCTGGTAGCATGTATCAGTATTAAAACAGTTACACTATTTGAGTTTTTAAATTAATTAAATAAAATTAAAAACTTGTTTCCTAGTCACACCAGCCACGTTCAAGTACTCAAGTGGCTAGTGGCTCCCATGTTGGACAGTGCTGGTCTTGAAACTGGAGTTTTCTTGCAGTTTCCACTTTAAAATTTTAAGTTTCTACTTTTTAAAATCTTAATTTAAAGCAAAAAAGTATGAGGTTGTCAGTCTCTTAAACGCAGATCTTGACTCGGATGCTATAAGAGCTGCAGTATAATTAAGACCCAAATAAACATTAATTTCAAAAGGTCTAGCTGTTTTTGTTTTTTTTTTTTAAAACAGGTTTGCAAATTACCATGAAACTATGGTTGTTGTGCCCTTTGAAAAGTATTTATTTGAAAAAAAAAAAAGTTTAAATGATAGTTTTTATCTTGTTTTCTTATAAACGTCGTGCAAATTCCCCATAGGAAAATGAGCAAATGAGATAATTAAATAAGGAGAAAATTAATGCTCTGAGGAAAATATATTAATACCTGGGTAGATAAATCCTTTTTGACCTTTGTGTTCACATGTACGACGTTGTGTTAAATCTAAGATGCTGGTGATTGTCAGACACATCATCTTCTGTGCCCCAAGAAGAAAAAAAACCTGTCCACTTTAATCATAGGATGCGTGCCAAAATTCAGCGATGTTAAAAAATACATATTTATAAAAGTACACCTTAGAATAGACGAACACAGAAGACAATGAATGTTGGTATGTTTCGAAAGCTGGATCTGCCCAGTCCCCTGATTTTTCCCATTGAGAAGATTGACTCAGTCGGCCCTCCACATCCTGCCCCTTCTTTCCCGCTAGGCTGTCAAAGCCAGCACAGAGGCCACGGAGCTGCTGCAGAACATCCGCCATGCAAAGGAGCGAGCCGAGCGAGAGCTGGAGAAGCTGCAGAACCGCGAGGATTCTTCTGAAGGCATAAAAAAGAAGCTCATGGAAGCCGAGGTGAGTAGGGGACCCCGGTCCCGGCGTGGCCGCGGGGGAGCAACGGGGACCGGCCATTGGCTGTGCCACGGGAGAGGAACTACACAACCACCTCTTGCTTATGTTTGACCAAACCGCTTTTCCCTTCTGCAAATTATCTTTGAAGCTCGAGAGGCTTGGAAATGTTTTCCCCAAGGGGCAGAAAGGTTTGTCACAGCGGCTGCAAGTAGAAAGATGTTTTGATCAAAGCTTTCCCTTTCTATTTGTTTTCCTCTGATTTGCTCCCTAGTCTGGGAGGGTTTGTGTTTAGTCAGACAAACTGGAAAGCCGCGCCCGAGTGTTTCCCTCTCTTCCCTCTGCACCCTTGTGTTTCCTTGCCTTGTCCCCACAGTGTTAATAATGTGTTTATTTTCAAGGCTTCAGCTATGACCCGTGTGTCGATGACTTCCCAGCTGTATATTTTTGGACCTCTTCTCTCCCTCAAATTCTTTGTTGTTGTTGTTGTTGAAATCGTTTATAGAATTATACAGGAAATATACGAGTGCCTTCTCATGTGTCAAAAACTTAAACAGGACTGAAGAATATACACTAAAAAGTGACACTTGCCCTTTCCTTCCCTCCACCTCCCCTAGTGCCTTGGATTGGTCTCCAAAACAGACAAGCCATAGTTGACTTAACCATCCCCCTGTTGCTGGGCCTTCAGCCTTTCCCTGTCACGGTGCTGGCATACCCCTGTTGGCTCACGTCTCTTTGGGGCTATCCTCACCCACTGCTCCCCTGGTATCCCCCGACTGGGTGTCTCAACAGTGCATCAAATTTAGAAGGGACTTGGGATCTTCCCCCACGAGCCGAGTTCCCTCCTCAGTTTCCTCATGGTGGTCAGGGCCACCGTTATTCATCTGGCCACCCCAGGCTCGCAACCGTGACATCGTCTGCTTCTCCTTGGACCCTGCCATGCAGTGAGTCACTCGGGCCTAGAAATACAGCCACACGTCTCCCCTGTTCATCCCCTGCTTGCCATTTCTATAGGCCTCCTCATCTTCCAGGCCCTCTTCCTCTTAGCTGAGCACACAGAGTAATTGTTTGCCCTTTGCTTCCAGCCTTTCCTTCCTCCCAGCGAGCTCATGCAATGTAAGACTCATGGACCTCAGACAGAAGGCTCATCAGCACCCCCTGCCCCATCCCAAACCTTTCAGGGCCTCCATGTATCCTAGGTGCACCTCTGAGCCTGGCACGTGAAACTCGCAACCATTTGACCCACAAATGCTTTCCTTTTTCCTTTTCCCCTGCTCCTCCCTGTCATCCATCTTAAGCTGTAGCCACTGTAGGCTTCAGCTGGGGCCTACACTGGCTCTCGACCACCTCTGCTGTTTCTGCTAATATGCCTGCCTTTGTCTTGAAAGGCCTCCCCCCCCCCGCCCCCTTCTTCTGCCCTCCCTGTCTCTCGGCCCCGCTCCAAATCTCATGTCTCTAGGACTCTTCCCCTCACCTATTGGGTGAAAAGTCCTCTTTCCTGCCTAGGCCCGCCCATAGCACTCTGTACCCATTGGCTTTATGGCTCTTCCCTCTCTGAACCTATATATTCTGTTTCTCTGTGTTTGTCTTCTCTTTTCCAAGGGCAGGAATTATGTCAGCTTCCTCTCTGTATTTTCCGTGATGCCCGGTGTGGTACTTTTGCAGATAGTAGGTGCTTGGTAAATATTTGAATGAATGAATGCACTCTTGTAACCTACACAGCCGAGTACTTGAATTAGAGAGTCTTATGTTCTTTGCTGTTGCTGCGGGTACCTGAGACTTCTCTTCCCGCCTCGAGTGTACGCGTCTTGAGGGCTCTCTCCCTCAGTGCAGGCGTGATGCCCGTAGCGGTTACTCCATTAAAACTCTCTGATTGATTCACGATCTACAGGAACGCCGCCATTCTCTGGAGAACAAGGTAAAGAGGCTAGAGACCATGGAGCGTAGAGAAAACAGACTGAAGGATGACATCCAGACAAAATCCCAACAGATCCAGCAGATGGCTGATAAAATTCTGGTGAGCAGGCACGGAAGTTGAAAAGTTAAAAGATACCAGGTTAAGAGGTTGCAGAGGGAAGGGGGTAAAAAAAAGAAGCATTAAATGCTGTCAGAGGGGAGGTATCACCGAGTAGGTGAATTAAGAGAAGTGGTTTCGGTGGACGCCACGTCAGAGCATAGTGTGAGTAACCAAATGTTGGACGTTTCAGCACTGGTAATAGACCCGTAAATATTGATTTTGGCTCTGTTTGCTACTGCCTGACATTTTAAAAGACGAACGTGCATACTTGGTCATTTCTGGTAGGTTTTTACAGGAGCATTTACGTCCTCTTCTATCAGCAGAGTTTTGTATGGCCGTTCATGTTGCAATGCCAATTTAAAAAACAGTAGGGGTTTAGATCTTTATGACCGAAGTCCAGATTCTTGCTTTTGGAGAAGAAAGAAATTAGTCATGCAGACTTGTTTTTCTCAGAGTAGTATTTGTCACAGATCCATGTTCACCCACTCACTCTCTTTGCTACAGTTGGTTGTTGTTGTTATTGTTTTTTTTTTCAATTTCCTTAGATGTAGCAGGTTTTTTTTTTTTTTTTTTACGTTTGTAGCCATCGTGGTTCTATTTTCGTCTCTGAGGACTACATTAACATCATTAAGGAGGGCTTGGGCAGTGTTTGCAGATGTGTTAAAAGTTTTGCCCCTGCCAGGGTGGAAGGCAGGTGACCCTTTGAAGGACTCTCCTTGGAGCTCAGTCCCAAAGCCAGGAATTTGATGTCACTTAGTGATGACTTGGAGTTCCGTTCATAGCTCCCTCCTCCGCCGCCCAGGAGAGGCTCTGGGATAGTTGGCTGTTCCTCTCCACCATAAGGAGGCAAGGTGGTGAGCAGGTCACTTCATCTCTCTCTCTGTCTCTCTCTCTCTCCCTCTCTCTGCATCGCTTCTGGGAAATGAGTCACCAGCAATTATATGAACTCAAGCATGGCCAACTTATAGGCCTTTGCTTAGTACACACACACACACACACACAAAAAAAAAAAATCCTTCAAAGCTTTACATTTCTGTGTTTGTATATTTTCATGATACTGTGGATAGCCTTGAGCAATCAGGTGAAAGAGAAATTTGTTCGATTGTTTGGCTTTGACACACGGTCTTCATATATACGTCTATTCACAAAGGCAAATGTGACTGTTAGTCTCCCCTTGTTGTTCTCTTGTTCTGTCATCAAAGTTTCTCTTGGCAGTTGTCAAGTGTGTGACTTTTATCGTGAGTAAAGTAGGATCACACCGAGATCCCATCACCGCCGTCCCTTGGTGCAAACGAAGTGGTTAAGTCTCTTGTGGTTGCAAAGTGTTTCTCTGTTTACTGGTGATGTGTTCATTCATTCATTCAACAAATATTTAATGAGCTTCTACTATACGCCAGGCACTGTTCTAGGAGCTGGAAATACGGCTGCGAGAAACAGTGTTTGTGTAACAGGACTGAAGAGTTTCATCCGATACATATAGAAAAGTTAATGTTTAAAAAAAATGACAACAACAACAAAAAATGCCAAACCACCAAGAAGTCAGATCTTAGAATATCTGCTTTTCCAAAGATTCACTTGTAATTAAAATGTAGGCGTATCGAGTTCTGCATTCTTTGATTATATGTTGTAAACCCCCCATTCATACATAGACCCATAGACCGGACATTTGGTCTTAATGTTGTCAGTCTCAGGTATTTGAGTTTTTGACCTGTTTTTAGATTCTGATTTCCATTCCTGTGCTATCTAATGAGAACTGAAACTAATGACAGATGGTTATCAAGTGATTTCTAACATACAGAAAAAGTAAGCAGATTTCTTTGTCCTAATGTATCTTGCCACCTGCCCGAGTACCTTTGTGGGTGTGACTTCATTTATCGGAAGGTGCCTTTTGCCCCAGAATCCTGTGTAGGCTGCAGAGTTATCTAGGACATGGGCAAAGGGTGGTCCTTCATACTGTTACGTAATGATGATGCTTTGAAACAGATCCCAAAATGTCATTTGCTTTAACAAATTTGCTATTTCGGTAAGAACTTTCAAGAAAGATCATTGGGGTTCTCATGGTAGCATAGTCTTTCGTTTTCATAAAAGAAATAATTGCAGGAGATCTGTTAGTACACATAAAGTCCTCTAAGTATGGCTTTATGAATTAAAATCCTGTTTACGTTCAACTTTTCAAGATCACATCTGTTAGATTGCAACAGAGCGTGAGCACCTGGTCTTAAAATCCAACACTTTACTGGCCCCCAAAGCAAAGCCAGTGCTTGCAGACGTTAGAATTTCAAAAGCTTAATCAGTAACATTTTATGTGCATGTGAATTTGAAAGTCTTTTCTTCCCATTTTACGGACATAGCCTGTATAATTTCCTCATTCTTCAAAATTCTCATAATTACTTCCACTTCAAAGAAAACTTTCATAACGGTGTGAAGAGATGACAACTTGGAGTAATGACTTTTGATACTGGTAATTAACGAATGGGTCCAGATTCATAAGAATTAATGAAGATGCAGCTATGATGATATCTGCATGAATTGGTATAATTTTCAAATGAATTATAATTTTTTAAAAAATCAGAATGCTTAATAAAAGAATGAAGAGAACATTAAATTTGAGCTATTCTTATTCCTCCAAATTCTCTTCCCGTCTTTCATATGTATGCACACATATTTATATCATTATCCATGTATTTTGTGTTCTGCTTTGTTCCCGTTAGTATTGTATCATATAAACATGATATTATATGAATAGCTTCATTCACACATTCCACATAATAATCAGTTAAAATAATCACTCAAAACACCAAGCATTTGAATTGTAACATTAGTTTTCTTTCTTAGCCAAGGTTCTTGAGCAGTCATTTTGTTAATGAGAAAAAGACAAGATATTTTGTTTATCATCATAATCAATTAGCTTTACATGTAACACAAATGACAATTATTTTTCTCATGTAAGGCTGTCATAGCGGTGAAAATGGCCTGGGGCTCACAACAGTGGTCAGGGGCTTTGGGCTGTACTCAACTTTCGAATGTTGCCTTGTTACTCTCATTTTTCTGTGCCGAGGAGAAGAGCTGCCTTGGTTTACCTGTCACACTGACAGGTTTCTGATCCTAGCCCACCAGCTGTGTGTGTATGTGTGAACACTTTGACTTGGGAGACCCAGGGCCAAGGCTCAGTTGGTGGTTTCCGTCCCAAGAGCCTTAGGGCTAGTGATGAAGGAAGAGATGCCCGTTGCCCGTGGTACCTGTGCCAAAGTCCTGTTTCCTGTGAATGTCGAACGTACATGGCTACATCCTGCCCTTTGCACACCTGACCATTTGTTCTTTTGTGCCCAGGAGCTGGAGGAAAAGCACCGGGAGGCCCAGCTCTCAGCCCAGCATCTGGAGGTACACCTGAAACAGAAAGAACAGCACTACGAGGAAAAAATTAAAGTAAACACACTTTCTGATCTTCCCTGGCACTCCTCTTATAGTCCGCCTAGCCTCTGTCTCTCCCTGGCCACTTTGGGCCACTTTTTATTAGACCAAAGGACTGTCTGGGGTAAATGCTGTCCTTGGCCCATGGTGGGAGGTCCTGGGGTGTCATCCATGTGGAGGCTCAAAAAGTTTATATTTTTAAAACTTTGGTCATCATGTATCTCAGTTTCATCCTTTTGATTCACTGTCATTCAGTCCATGATAATGTAAATGTAGATTCACCACACTCTTTGCTTGCTTTTCAGTTTCCTTCCTGTATCTCATACCTGAGATCTTTGTTTGTTTAAAGTATATCCTGGAGGACCTTTTTTGCTGATGAGAAACTCTCTGTTTTGTTTGTCTGAAAATGTCTTTATTTCATTCTCGTTCTTGAAAGATGTTTTGACTGGGGATAGAATTCTAGGTAGGCGGTTATCATTCCATTGACTCTTGGTTTTCATTGTTGCTATGGAGAAGTCAACTGTCAATCTAACTTTTGCTTTCTTTGAAAGTAATCAGTCTTTTTTCTTGGGCTTCTTTTAAAATTTTCCTTTTATTTAATTTTCTGAAGTTTTACATTGATGTGTCTAGATGTAGATTTATTTATTTATTTATTTATTTATTTATTTATTTATTTATTTTTTAAGATTTTATTGGGGAATTGGGAGAGGGGAACAACTTTGGGGAACCGGGGAAGGGGAACAGACAAGTTGCTGTCCTTTTGTTCTTCAGTCTAGTTGCGGAGCACGTTGTTTCACTGGCCCATGTTGGTATCGTCATTGTACCCTTCCCGGGTGAGGCAGATTGGTCGCCGGCCTCTGGACGGCCACTCATGGTGGCTCTTGGCAGCTCACACCAGCTGCCAGCTGCTCACACTGGCTGCCGGCCACTCACTGTAGCCTATGGCAGCCCACTGCAGCAGGGGCTGCAGCTACACCATCACCTGGCGACTCACAGCAGCCAAGCTCCAAGTGGAGCTGTTGTTCACCATCATAGCTGTAGAGGGCAGTGTCACTGGCCCTCATATGTGGGATCTGAACTGGGCCCAAGCCAGCTCTTAACCATAGCGCCACTTGGCTGGCCCTAGATTTATTTTTATTTATCCTGCTTGAGATATACTGGAGTTTGAACATATTGATTTTTTAAAAATCAATTTCAGAAAATCATTGGTCATTATATTTCAAATATTGTCTCTTCCTTTTCCTTCATTTTTGAGAATTTGATTAGGCATGTGTTAGATCACCTCCAATCTATCCTTTTTTCATATTTTCCATTTCTTTATCTATCAGTGCTACATTCCGGGCAAGTGCTGACTGATTTTCCAGTTTACTAATTCTTCCCTGTCTAATCTGCTGTTAAATTGAGTTTTCAATTTCAGTTATTGTATATTTTGTTTTCACACATTCTATTTGATTCTTTCCCAAGTTTCCTAGACTATTGAATACACTAATTTTCTATTCCCTGCATTCATTTCTAAGCTTGTCTTTTATTCCTTCAAATGCATTAAGCCTAGTTGTTTCATGTTCTCATATCTGAAGTACCTGAAGGTCGGTTTTTGCTCCATTGTTTCTCTTGGTTCTTTTTCATGGCACCTGTCTTGTGTGCTATTCATCTTCCTTGGAAGATTATTAATGGGAATTCTTTGAGATCTTGAATGAAAATGTGTACCCACTTTGGGGGAGTGGCCCTGGGCTTTGATTTGTCTGTTGTCTTACCTTGGAGGCTATTAAAAATGAAGCTCAATTTTATTTGGTTCTGCAAATACCTCGAGTTAAAAACAGCTTTGTGCCCCTTTTATCTTTCTGGGTTTCTACTTTCACTTAGATTGTAGTCCATAATTTCTTAGTTTCTTGCGACTTTTAGGTGCTTTTGGGAAAATGTTTTCTATGTTTTATCTAGCATTTCAAGTTATTGTCTGTAGAAGAGCTGACCTAAATTAGCCCACCACATAAATAATACAATTATTTCAATTATTGAAATTATTATTTCAATTCGATTACTGCTAATGAATTCAATGATCAGGAATGGATGCCAGCCTATCAATTTCCTTTTAAAATCACATCACAGTTTCATTATAATTTTGGACTAAGCCTTTCACTCAGTTCTTATGTTCTTGAGAATCAGACATTGGTCATTACATCTCATATGTTGTCTCTTCCCCTTCTAAATCAGACAGTGAAGGAGGCTTTTAATTTTTGTGATGTCATTGATATTGATTTGGTTGGTATTCTTAAAGAATTTACTTCCTTTTTTGGAGAACCAAACATGTACATGCTTAGACAGTATCATCACCATAACTGCCCAGCACCTTCTTTCTTTTAAGCCCTGCTATTAATTTTGGATATTTTTCATTAAAAAAAAAAAAGACCAACAAAAAAGGAAAATAACCCAGAAGCGACCTCAAAGTGTTTTAGCCTGACCTCCTACCATAGTGCATTATAAATTTTATATACCAACCTTTTTGGTTTGAATTCTTACTGGCTTCCAGACTTTTATCTTTGGAATAAACTAGCTTGTTGAAAATGATGAGACTGTAGACAGTAGCCCATTGACACCTTTGCAAGATGAAAATAACCCTTTCTGTGATTCATTCTTTGATTTGTGTGATTATATTGACTTTCCCATCGAAAAGCTGTCTTAAATTGATATAAATATCTGCAGTGGCATCTCTCAAATTCCTTGCTTCCCTCCATACTTCTCCTTGTTCATTCTTCTGCTAGTTTAACCCTGTCAAAGCTGAGGTGCATACATTCTTGACAGAGACTTGTTCCTCCTGGCCCACCCTTCCCTCTTAATTGGTATGCATCCCAGCTCAAGGTGGGGTCTCACTTTTGAGAAGAGGCATCCTGAAAATGGGCTTCATTGCTTTTGCACTTCGTAAAACAGAGAGCATACCTGGTGTCGATATTACGTGGTCTCTGCTGCCTTCTGGAAAGAACTTTGTTTTATAGACTCTCGGGGATGTTAGGGAGAGATCTGATTTCTTTTCCTCCTGGAATCTTTTTTTTTTTTTTTTAATTTTTTTTTTAAGGGCAGTGTCACTGGCCCTCACATGTGGGACCTGAACCGAGGCCACTGGTGTCCCAAGCCAGCCCCCAACCACCGCTCCACTCGGCCGGCCCTCCTCCTGGAATCTTGATGAAAGCATTTCTTTTTAGCCTGTTCTGCTTTGTGTTTCCTGTTCCAGTCTCTAAAAGGCCGTTTTAGTAATAAGTATGATCATACCCTAGATTCTACGCTTTTCTTGTCCATAATTTTAGAATCACACCCTGACATCTAAGAGAAGGGGCCACCTGTCCTATTGAGCATCTTCCCTCTTCCTATGACCTTGTCCTCCACCTTTTGTTCTTCTCCACCAACTCTCATTCTATTTTTTTCCATCAGTCGGTTCTAGTTGAAAGCCCTCTTTGAAATTTGTTCTTTCCTTTTTTTATCCTGTGGACCCCCTCCCAGCTGACCGGCTCTTTTTAGGGACGATGTCCCCATGAGTTATGAAGGTCCCTTCACAATAGACATTGTGGGGAAGGCAGATTTCAATCCCATCTGTGACCCCAATTCTTTTCGCTTTCTTCCCAGTATCCGATGCAGTTGGTGTTGTTCAGAAAACCAAAGTGGATTCTCTCAGATGAGAAACACGGGGTTGTGGTCAAAGGCTTGGACAAGTTATGATGTGGTCTTTCTTTTTCCCTTTTTTTTGCTGGTGGTTTTGGCAACCGGTAGAGCTGTGTGTGTGCCTCGCAGAACATTAGATCAAGCTGGTGAATGGTGACACCATTACTGTTTTATTTTTTCCTCTTGGGAACAGTAGGTGCTTACAGTGGTGTTCTCAGCACTGAGAACACATGATTTCTCTTCCCCTAGGTAAGTAAGGTTTCTCTTTCCAGGGACTTCTTCTATTTTTTTTGCAACTGGATCAGAGGAAAGAACGGAGGAAAGAGGCTTTTTTCTTTTTTCCCCCTCTTTTATGTTGACTCTCCACCTACTTTATTGGCGGGCAAAGTCCTCTTGTCCCTGGCTGTTTCTGACCATCAGCCTTGGTCACACAGACTTCCTCAGTCTTCAGCTTTCTGTCTGTCTCTGTACAGCCCAGAGATATCTAGATTAATTTGTATACATTAAGAGCAAGCAGTGTTCTGAAAACTACTTGGCTACGATAAAGTTCTCCCCAGGTAATATTTGCAAATTGGAAGTTCTGTAGAGAGATCTTTACCCCGCTCCCTCTCATATTGGAGTCCACCTCCATTTTGGATATACCACTTGGGTCTTTTTGACTCCTGATGTTAAAACAAGTTCTGAGTTCAAGTCCATGGCTTACTTGCCATTTCAAGGTCTGACCTGACTTCTTGATCTCATCCTGGCTGAGAAACAGTTTTCCAATTCCCCTCTTTGCCCCTGAGCTTGGAAGGCTTGTCCTTTCCACTGCTTTTCGCCTCCTTCCCTCCTTTTCCCATTTTTTCTCAAGTGCCCCTGAGTTGTCTGTGCTCAGCTTTGCTACTCAGCCAACTAACGTCTTGTGTTTCCCACAGGTGTTGGACAATCAGATAAAGAAGGACCTGGCCGATAAAGAGACCCTGGAGAATATGATGCAGAGACACGAAGAGGAGGCCCACGAGAAAGGCAAAATTCTCAGCGAGCAGAAGGCGGTAGGTATGAGGAATGGCAAAGTCAGTTTTGGAAGCAGGGTTTGCAAGCCAGGCCAGGAATCACACACCCGAGAGGAGTGCATTTCAGCTGATGAAATTGTCTTTCTGTTTCATCCTGTGGAGTGTGTGGCTAACTCTCTCTGCAACTTTCCTAGAAGCAGTGGAGGTAGAGGCTTGGGGGAGGGGGCAGTGCTGCTTTTCAGACTCTTCTTTAAGAGTTGATCTGCTGTCATCTAGGGCACTGGACAGTGGCCCTTGGTCTCCCTCTTGTGTCTCTTCATTTGCCCCTTTCTCTCCTTTCTAATCCACGTAGGCAGGTGTTTCAGTAACTTGCTGCTTATCTGGTTCACCTGCAGTGCTTGTTAATCTGCATATTATCTCAGACCCCGCTGAGACTTTCTGAGTCAGAATTTTTAAAGGAGAGGGTCCTGGGAAGCTGTATTTTTAATCATGACGCCCCCCCCCCCCGATTTTTATGATTCATTATGTTGGGGAAACTTTGATGTAGAAAATCTAGGACAGTAGTGGCTGGGTGAGAAGGAATCACTCAGAAAATGACAACCCCATGGGGGATGAGAACTATGAACTTGCAGATTTGAGTTAGAGGCTTCTGCAGGTTCAGGTCCCACCCAGGTGACATAGGGATTTAACGAGGCCTGCTTACATGCAGAATGTCAGTTTTCTGAATGGGTCCTGCTGCACTTTATTAATGCAAGCCCATTAGCCAGTGTGGGGATGTGTAATCTCTGTTTCATTAAAATGAGTGAGTGCCATCCATTTGAGCAGTAAGATCTGGGATCCTTGGGGTACAGGCTGGTTGAGTCCCTTGTTACCTCTGGTCAGGTTGCCTGCGTTTCAGGTGAGACTTTCACTCCGGCCCACGTGATAAAAGCCTCTCTTTCTGGGACGATTGTCTTGTGTGTGAGGTTTCAAAGGTGCCCTGTGTTTCAGATGATCAATGCTATGGATTCCAAGATCAGATCCCTGGAACAGCGGATTGTGGAATTGTCGGAAGCCAATAAACTTGCAGCAAACAGCAGTCTTTTTACCCAGAGGAACATGTAAGTATTCAAATTCCAACTGTACGTATGATTACATTTCGGTCTCTCCTGGGGCGTAAACTTCATTCCTCTGTCTGATGGAGCTGGAGTGGATTTTATTACTTCTGTAGCTGGCCTGGGCCCTCCAACCCCATACTTAATGTAATTTTGCCCTCTCTTAAGTCTCATTCTGCCATGTCCTCTTCTTTTGAGCTGGGTTTTCTTAAATGCTTCAAATTGCCATCAGATTAGAGTGTTTTGCTTTCACTAATGAGGCTATTTATAGTTTGCTTTTGGAAAGCTGCGGTCCTTGTTCGCAGACTTGCCTCCCCGTAATTAGCCTGAGGTGATCCCATGTGTGCCCAATTGGGCCGTCATTTTGCTGTTATTAAGTTAGGCCCTGGGGGATAAAGTTTGGGGTTCAGCAAGGATTCATGGTCTTCCAGAGGCACTTTAATCTTAATCTTGTCCCCCAAAGAAGTACAATCTTCAGGATTTTTTTCCCCGAGCTACCTCTCTTCAGAGATTTTCATCTTAGTTTAAACCATCTTGGTAGACTGTTTTTTGGTCTTTGAGTCATCCCAGTTTCTGATGCTTCTGAGCAGCCTGATGGAGAGGTGAGCACGGTCCCCAGAGAAGTAGAGGGAATGTCATTCTTTCTCCTCATCGCCCTTTCTTTCCCAGAGCTCGCCTTGGTGAGTTGTTAGGCTACTCTGTGCTCTAAGGAAGCCCCTTTTCACTCTCCTATACAGACTCAAAACAAAAACAAATAAGGTCTACCAAAGGAGTGAAATGTTAGTATCTCTTGCATTGCCCTTGACCATACTGAACCCCATAGGTGAGGGCCTCTGAGCCATGAGGACTAAATGAGCCTAGGTCCCCACGCTGAGATGATGCACACGAGGCTGGGTCCGGATAGAGCTGACCTGGGAATGACATGAGGCCCGTCAGGACAGGGCTAACCTGGGAATGACATGAGGCCCGTCAGGACAGAGCTGACCTGGGAATGACATGAGGCCGGGTCAGGACAGAGCTGACCTGGGAATGACATGAGGCCGGGTCAGGACAGAGCTCACCTGGGAATGACATGAGGCCGGGTCAGGACAGAGCTGACCTGGGAATGACATGAGGCCGGGTCAGGACAGAGCTCACCTGGGAATGACATGAGGCCAGGTCAGGACAGGGCTGACCTGGGAATGACATGAGGACGGGTCAGGACAGAGCTGACCTGGGAATGACATGAGGCCGGGTCAGGACAGAGCTGACCTGGGAATGACATGAGGACAGGTCAGGACAGAGCTCACCTGGGAATGACATGAGGCCGGGTCAGGACAGAGCTGACCTGGGAATGACATGAGGACAGGTCAGGACAGAGCTCACCTGGGAATGACATGAGGCCGGGTCAGGACAGAGCTGACCTGGGAATGACATGAGGACGGGTCAGGACAGAGCTCACCTGGGAATGACATGAGGCCGGGTCAGGACAGAGCTGACCTGGGAATGACATGAGGCCGGGTCAGGACAGAGCTCACCTGGGAATGACATGAGGCCGGGTCAGGACAGAGCTAACCTGGGAATGACATGAGGACGGGTCAGGACAGAGCTCACCTGGGAATGACATGAGGCCGGGTCAGGACAGAGCTAACCTGGGAATGACATGAGGCCGGGTCAGGACAGAGCTGACCTGGGAATGACATGAGGCCGGGTCAGGACAGGGCTGACCTGGGAATGACATGAGGCCGGGTCAGGACAGGGCTGACCTGGGAATGACATGAGGCCGGGTCAGGACAGAGCTAACCTGGGAATGACATGAGGACAGGTCAGGACAGAGCTCACCTGGGAATGACATGAGGATGGGTCAGGACAGAGCTGACCTGGGAATGACATGAGGACGGGTCAGGACAGAGCTGACCTGGGAATGACATGAGGCCGGGTCAGGACAGGGTTAACCTGGGAATGACCGTGAGGCCAGGTCAGGACAGAGCTAACCTGGGAATGACATGAGGCCGGGTCAGGACAGAGCTCACCTGGGAATGACCGTGAGGCCAGGTCAGGACAGAGCTGACCTGGGAATGATGATGGTCCACTTACTAAGATACATCTCTTGCTCTGTTTCTATCTGTCCTTCTGAGGGGACAAGCTCACCTCTGATGAGACTGTGATTTTGCTTGGCTCCTCCCACCACCCCTACCAGGAAGGCTCAGGAAGAGATGATTTCAGAACTCAGGCAACAGAAGTTTTACCTGGAGACGCAGGCTGGGAAATTGGAGGCCCAGAACCGGAAGCTGGAGGAGCAGCTGGAAAAAATCAGCCACCAAGACCACAGTGACAAGAATCGCCTGCTGGAGCTGGAGACCAGGTTGCGGGAGGTGAGAGTGAGGGCCGGCCTCCTGAGAGCATTTGTTACAGGACTCGGGGCCCCCAGACCAGCCAGGTGTCAGGCATAAATCAGCGCTACCTGAGCGGCATTGTACACGGTGGAGAAATGTGCAGCCTGGGCCCAGGGCCCTGGGTTAGAGTCCCATCTCCACTTCTTAACAGTTTTGTAACCTCGGGCAGGCTACCTTCTCTCTGTGCGTCCGTTTCCTCACCTGTAAACTGGCTGTGAAAATGTAGCTGCTTCCCAGGGTCATGTGGGGCTTATGTAAATTGGTGCATCTTCAAATGCCCGGCAGAGTTATTCCATCTTTATCCCGATTTAGCAAGGGTCACATGATCGAGCTCATGCGCCGAGTTTGGCATAGTGCTGGATTCACAGTGTAGCTTGATGACAGTGGAAGATTAAAAGGCAAACCCAAACATCAGGTTTGTTTGATGAAAGGAGGCTCTCTTCAGAGGCATAAGGAAGTTGGGGAGGGCAGCCAGGTTTGGGGGCAGGAAAATGCAACATATTTGGTTGTAAACATGTTGAAGTTGATTGAAGCTGGGAAGTGACATTCATGTACTTGCTGTGTATTTATTTATTTATTTAGCTCAGCCATCCTGCTACCTGTTGGCAGCTCAGCTCGGGCTGAGCATCGAACTGCTGTTGCTCAGAGCTCAGCTCGCACTCTTGAGGGAGCTCTTAACCAACCAACTGAGCCACTCGGCCGGTTCTCACTATGTATTGATTAAATGCCTGATAGACAGGGGTGACCAGATATACCCAGTCCCTGATCTTGGGGCTGTCAGCCTGGCGGGCAGGGTTACCTGGCACCACCGGAGGCGAGACTGTAATTCAGGGGAGTGGCCCTTGGAAGTGGGACATTGGGCTGGCCGGGGATACTCCGTGCTCCAATATTTGTGACGGAATTCTTGAAAGAGCAGATGATCGCTCTTAAGGAAAAGACCATTGATATTAAGCAGAGATCTGGGGACTGTCTTGGGGAATGCCCATGTGTAGGCGTGTCTTAGTTTGTACTGGAGTATTGCAGTGAGGCCAGCTCTCCCAAGGACAGTAGCAATCATGGGTGTGGACCCCTCCATCTGACCACCTGGTGTATCTGTTGAAATGCAGACTCCTGGGCCTCTTCCTCAGCCTGTTTGAATGGAGTTGGGGTGGTGGGGGATGGGGAGTAGGGGTTTGCATTTATAGCAGATACCCCAGGTAACCCTTATACCTCTGGAGTCTGAGAACCATTGTTCTAGGTTGTCCAAAAGCCTTAGCCAATGGCTTAACTTTTATTGTCCAGGCTGTATGTTTACTCTTCAGTAAGTTTAACAACATTTTCTCATAGCGTCCGCCTTAGGAGTGAGTGTAGGTAGCTCAGATCTCTCTGAGCTTGGGGACATGGGCTGGCTGTGCTGACTTGCCTTTCCACAAATGTCTTTTGCCTCACCTGACCTGCAGCTGTAGCTCATCTGGGCAGTTAAAATGCCCCAGGGAAAGTCTGTTGCTTTGTTTTTAAATTATAATAGTCTAGCTAGCCCCCCAAGGATGGTGAGAGAAATGGAGACTGCTTGTGAGAGGCTCGGGGTTGTATAAACTTGGGGAGTTCTGGAGCTTAGCTGTAACTATAACAAGGTGGGGTCTGCCTTCTCCTTGCCGCCAGCTGCAGAGGCCTCAGCTTCGGGTATGATTCACCTTAAAGGGCCCTGGGCTTTCCCCCCACCCCATGTGTGCAGTGTTAGCTCTTCTCTAGCAAAGTGTGTGGAGCCCTGAAGGTCCTGTCATTGTATAGCATCCTGCTTACCTACCTCCACTCCACTTGCTGTCACCTACCTCTCATGGTTTTGCCAAATGGCATCAGGGGAGTTTTTCGGGCAAACAGTAAGTAGTGGGGCCGGACTTAATGTGTTCGAAGCCAGTCCTGCCTTTTTTTTTTTTTCAGCTGAGCCATCCTGCCACCTGTTGGCAGCTCAGTGGCAGCTCAGCTCGGGCTGGGAATCGAACCGGCAACCCTGTTGCTCAGAGCTCACACTCTCGAGCAAGCTCTTAACTGAGCCTCTTGGCCAGCCCTCAGCCCTGCCATTTTTAACTATGTGACTTGGCTTGGTTAACGTGATGTCTCCATGCCACAGTTTGCTTATCTACAAAGTGGTGGTAATAGTATCTCCCTCATTGGGTTGTTACAAAGATGAAAGAAATTAAAATAGTGTGTGTTGTGACATTGTCATTGTTGCCACTATTGTCATTCTCATCCTCACCAGAGAGAGATCAGCATGTCGGCTTCAGGTGCCACTGACTTACCAACCCAGACCTTTCTCCAGGTCCTGACCCATCGTCCCCGTAGAGATTAGACATCTCCACTTGGATGTCCCCCTTGCTGCTCCAGTTCAGCTCATCAAGATGCATTTCGTATCTTTCTCCTCAGACTGGCTCTTTCTCTTACATTCCCTGTCATGGCCAGTGGTCTCACTCTGTGTAACTCACCTGCCCAGAAACATAGTCATCATCTTTGACTCCCGTCTGTCCTTTGTTCCCTGTCCCACCTTGAAATAACTACTAAATCCTGTTGGCTCTCTAGGCTAAATCTTTTATAAGCCTTTCTTCTCTTCACCCCTATGGCCTTTGGGACGTTGGTGTCGCCTTTCCTGGGGAGCCTTCTACTACCCTCTGGAGCTGGTGGGATGTCCCCTTTGTGTTCCCACAGCCTTCTGTGTTGAGCTCCTCACTCTGTGTACCTCTTGGCAGTCCCTGCTAGATAGTGAGCTCTCTGAGGGCAGCAAGCATCTCTTATTTGCTTGGCTTCCCCAGTGCCTGACCCCAGGTCTGGTCCCTAGAACAACCTTGTCAGTGTTAGATCAGTACATATGCCATGGTCCCTTCCTCTCCATGCCTTTGGATGTCTTGCTTCTCCTGCTTGGAATGTTCTTTCTTTTTGGCTCCTGTGTGCTTCAATGTACAGATCCAGCGTTATCTCTTCTACCCCTCCGATGTGTTCTCACTACATCCCCACATGCCCTGACTCGTGCACTTGACCACAGTGTGTGGTGATGGTTGGTTTTCATTTTTCTCCCCAACTCGAAGGCAAGACTGTCTTTCATCTCCATATTCCTTTTTACACTCTTCTTAAATGAATGGATGAAACGTTGAGTCAATAGATGAATAGATGGGCAGATGGAAGGAAGAATGATTAACGCAAGTTACCCAATGAGAAGAAATCAGAGCAAGACTATTTCAAATAGACAAAATTCAGTTGTTCTATTGATATTCTAACTATGAAGTTGTCCCTGTTACTAATATTATGTTATTTATATCCGCTTACTTTTAAATGCTTTTCTAATAAGAGTGCTTGTTATCATTTCTACTGGAGATTGTTGCTGTGGGGTTTTTCTTTTGAAACCTTCTCAAGCATTTGAATGCTTACAAGTAAGGGATTTTTTTTTTTATACATTCTTTTACACTTTCTTACTCCTGTTGATTTTTGAGACTCATGGAAGTCAGACCCATTTAATTGGCATTTTTTCCCCCCTTCACTTGAGCACTGAGTTCAAGATGCACATTGAACAGCAGTTCATTCCTCAGTTTCTTTATAGTTAAGGTCAACTGAGCATTTCTCTGTCTCTGTCTCTCTCTCAGGTCAGCCTAGAGCATGAGGAGCAGAAACTGGAACTAAAGCGCCAGCTCACCGAGCTGCAGCTCTCCCTGCAAGAGCGCGAGTCCCAGCTGACAGCCCTGCAGGCTGCCCGGGCGGCCCTGGAGAGCCAACTTCGCCAGGCCAAGACAGAGCTGGAAGAGACGACAGCAGAAGCAGAAGAAGAGATCCAGGCTCTCACGGTAGGCCTGGGTGGGGCCCCTCCCGGTTGCTGAAGGCCTCAGCTAGGATGAGCATGGTGCTCAGGATGGTGGCTCACTCGTAGACATTTCAAGAGAACAAAAAAAAAATGATTCATAGAGATGTTTAATGGGCAGAAAATTGGCTTACATAGGCTTCTTCTTCACTGGAATTAAAATACTCGATCAGTTGGTAGTACCTGAGCTTTCCTTAGCATCTTGAACAGTTCCTCCTTTATTTATGTATCTTCCTTCTTTCTAAAATATTCATCATTATATTTTCAATTTCAGTTTCAGCCAAAAAGTCTGTTCACTTGGGTCTTTTACTTTAGTTTTCAATAGTCATTAAAAAAATAATAATAATCTTACACCTGACAGTAGTCTTGCTACCATAGTTCTATATTTGTTTTGGTTAACCTCACGTATGTTACCTTTTTTTTTTTTTTAAGTTGTAGATTTTGCTTTGTCTTATGTATGCATCTGGCATGATCTGGATGGAAAAGATTCTTCTGAATGAGAGATGCTCTTCTAAAACGGACCTGGCTTTCTTGCTCTTTCTGAGACACTGGTTTACTCAACGGGAGAGTATTCTTTGGAAGTAGACCTTGGGTGGGGGGTTGTGGGGGTGTCATTGAATTTAGACCCCAGTTCTTTCTACAAGTCTAAAGAAAAATCTGAGATTGTTGGCCAATGTCCCACAGTTGATCCTTCTCACAGGGACTGATCCAGGCTAATAAAACTTACAAAACTCTTATATCTAAAATGCCATCTTATCAACTTAGTGTGGGAAATATAACCACCAAGTTGACCAAGATACCCCAGGGTGGCTAATCTTCACATTTTTTCCCCTTCGGGGAATTTTACTTCAAAACCCCATTACTCTTGGAAGGTTGCTTGGTGCACCTGGACTCTGGGCATAGAAAGCTGAGTGAGTTTAATGGCTATTGACAACCAAGCACCTATATTTCTCATAGTAACAGACTGCACCTGCCAAGTGATGGGTACACTCGTGCCAGCTGGTCAGGGTACCCTTTCCCATGGGCAGGGCACAATGCTGCTGATTGGCTTTAGTGTTTCATTTTGTTTTTTTAAATAAGGCACCAAGGTGGGTACCTCATTCATTCTGATCATTTTGGATGCTGTCCCCTTCTCCATCAGCAAACATCGGGGTTACTTCTACAGGTGGCCATGCTCGTTTGTTACTTATGAGTCACCCTATTTAAAAACATATATAGATATATACATATATCAATAGTTTAAAAATCCATTTATGTATTTAAAACTGATTTCATTTGGAGAAGTTATCGCCCAGGGTTGGGTTTGGGGAGCCGGAAATTCTGACAGTGCCAGGGTCCTTATGGACCAGTCTGGCACACAGGGCCTTCCAGGACCCTGGGGCACAGAGGAACTCTTATTTGGAAGGTGCTTGGCGCATCCTAGATTTTCCAGGACTTAAACCAAGTTCAGATATTGACTGCAACCTGAATTTCCATAGTCTCCATGAGAACGCTTATTAAACACTCGTCGATGCTATATGCCCCCAATATTGGTTTGGAAGAAAGTAGTCACGTTATCTCTTTATTTATACTCTGGACTTGTTTCAAAATGCATTGAAAACAGTGTGGGAAGATACATAGTGGTGTAACAGGATAAAATAAGAGAGAAAAGACAAAGAGAAAAATAAGTCTATGGAAGGAAAAAAAATGGAGGTAGGAATGAAATGAATATATAAGTGTTCGTGCAAAGAAGGGTTATATGCTTTCTGGGGGTGGGTTGTGGGGAGCCAGACAGCCAGATAACATTTCTTAGCCACTGAAGGAGACACCTAAAAATCTTACTATTATTATATAAGTAATGCATATTAATATTTTGCCCCTGTTTGAACACCCAAGCTCTGAAAGAGAAGGAAACATCAGTAATTTACTCCATACTTACCTGAGTCCACACCCTGTGCCTAGTACTGTGTTGTTAGCCTTTTCTCTCCAAGCGATTGGCTTGTCAGTCCTCTAATCCTTTTCCATTGGAGAAGGAGGACACATTTATCTCGCTGCTCTGTTGAAATTAGGAGGGAAGCTGGTGGCTGTGCATCCCATCCTCCCGTTTGGAAGGAGAAGGGTATAAAATAGAGCATGTGTCACTGCTGTTTATCTGTGGGGAAATTAGTCTTTAAATTCTGTTTCGCTGCTGGTTGGAATGTGCAGTGTCTAATGGCTGCTGGGAGCCTAGCACAGCAGCAAGTCACGACTTAATTTAGTCAGATGAGATCACTGCCTCAGAGAGTCTTAGAAAAAAGAAAGGAGCAGACCTCCCTAGGTCTAGAAACTAGGGCTCTACCAGCTTTGCAGATGAAGATGCCATGGGAAACAGGGCCTCGTTCAAAATCATCGCAGAAAAGTGCCTTTGGTCAGACAGCTGTTTGTAAGCCGGTCAGTCATGCAGGAATTCCCACCTCATGTCAGTTTGCTTCCTTTCAGTTTTGAGGCTGTGGGGTTTTTTTGCTCCCCTCTTTTTTATTATGTCCTATGAACCTGGTTATGGACTGCTTGTGCTTGTTGCCTGAATGGCTTTGTTGAATTTGTTCTAAAGAATGTATTTTTCCAAGAGAAAGAGAAAATGGTCACAAATGCAGTTCTCTCTCCCTCTCTTTCTCTCTTATTGTTTGAGGCCCAAGTTCAGACTCAAGTGTAAGCATCAATCAAATTAAATCAGCTGGATCTAAAATTATCTGCCAGGAGGTTTGTGAGTTTCACAGCAGGCTGTTTTATCAATAAAAGGGAATAGTCAAATGGGCCATTATTGCTTATTTCTAAAGAGGCCTCTATCTCCTAGCCCTGGAAGGAGTAGTTACCCTGTCTGGCCTCTGCCCCTGGGCCAAATTAGATGGAGTACAGCTCAATTGAAGCTCTGCATTGAAGGAGCTTGTCAGAGGCCACTGGGAAGCCATCTATGGTCTGCCTCAGGCTTGCTTTTCTCCCTCTCACACTCTCCCCATCCTCTCAACTGCCTTTGCATTGAAACTCACTGGCCATTAAAAGCTGAATCGAACCAAAGTAAAGAGCAACAGGAGAGTCGAATTCAAACAAAAACCCGCCCTTTTGAGATGCTTCCATGCTTGTTGCTAGAAGAGAGCGTTTTCCTGCCTGAACTTGATACTTAGGACTCCATGTAATCCCTTCGTCCAAGGAAGAGAATTTGAGTCTGCACACTTTAGAGCACACAATGTGTGGTGCGATGTGGCCGTTAAAATGAAGGGGGCCACGGGGTGGAGGTGTGGCCTGGGCCTTGTGTACATCAGCAAGGCCCCACCAACACGTTCCGTGTCCATGCCCTCACATTCCTTTATTGGCTTCGTTAAATGACTAATGCCAAATAATCAAGAGTCTAAAGCTGGAGACACTAATGAAAGGAAATGTCCCAGCATCATGTGGTTGTGAGAGCCCAGAGTCATCCTGTTTGATTTTAAAAACACTAGTGAGTGCACGCTCTCATTTTTCTTTTTTTTACATAAATATCAAACCTTATATGTAATTACTAAGCCTTTGGTGTGATAGCCATGATGTGAGGTGACAGTCTTGCTTGGAGCCTGCCTGCCTTCACAGGGAGGTGGGTGGATGCCTGGAAGCCTGAGTGTTCTAGAATCCTGACCATGGATCCCAGGAGGTGGTCAGACATCTAAGTATTGGTTTCCTTTCCTCCGCTCTGCAGGTATTTTCTCTCATCAAGACTGCATTGTAATTCTTTTTTCCTCTTGTAACTTTCCTTAAAACTAATGGAGAGCTAAGCCCTCCCTAAAGTGAGTGCTTCTCTGGTCTTCAGGCCTCTCTGGCCTGTCCGTTTTACCTGATTGTTACTCAACCCCTAGGTCAAAAGTGGGGTCCGTGGATTCTTGGAGGTCCCCAAGGTCACTTTATTTTCACAATAACACTAAGATGTCATTTGGCATTTATTATTGTGTTAACATTTACACTGATGGTGCAAAAGCAGTGTTGTTATTTTAAAAGAAGTAAAATATAAATATTTGGGGAAAAAAACCTGTTTTAATTTCTAATGTGGTCACTGTAGGTAGATATAACACACATAAACAAAAGCTCTTTGGGATCCTCAACAATTTTCACGAGTATTTATTCCTAGTGAAGCACTAGGTGTAGCACCTCGTGCTGAATTAACACTCAGATATTTCATTGAGAGAAACCAAAGCTTGTCTTACGTATTTTGCTATCCTCATATATACCATTGTGTGACTTTTTGCTTTTTGTGTGTATTTGTTTATAATTTATTTCAAAGAAACATTAAACATGTTTGTTGACATTTTCTTACATCAGTTCGATAATTGTTAAATGCTCTTAGTATTTCTAGCAGTCACAACAGGATCAGTTCTACAGTTTGGGTTTCTATTTCACAGTCAATAATAAAAGCCATAGTGATAGTAATTCATTACATAATACTCTCAAAGTGGATTGCCGTTTGATGTGTCCAAAAGATCTGAAGGTCTATAATGGTAAAATTTAAAGAAAGTAAAACAGCATTAGTGATAGAAATTTCAGACTACAGTGGGGGCAATTAAACATGATTTTAATGGTGTGGTGTTATTTGTAATCTTTGCTTTTAATAAGAAAGTGGAATAACGTGTTTAGCCCTAAGTTTGGGCCAGGTTGCTTTGCTATGATTGCTTCTTAGACTGTGAAGGAATTGATTCTACCCACAGCTTTCTGTTTCTAGCTTTGAGAGATTTCACACGAAATAGACATGTAGAGCAGGGATTGACAAGCTACAGCCAGTGGGCCAAATTTAGTTTCCTGTATTCTGTCAGTAAATTTTTTTAAAAAAAATTTTTTTAAATTAAAAAAAAATTATTTTTTATATACAACGATACCCATTTGTTTACATATTGAGTATGGCTGCTCTTGTGAGGGCAGAATTGAGTAGTTGTGACAGAGACTGAACAGCCCTCCAAGCCAAAAATGTTTACTCTCTGGTCCTTTAAAGCAAAAACGTGTTCATTCCTGTTCTAGAGTTTATTAACCTAAGTGCCTTATTCTTCCTCTAGGAAGACATGGTTTTTGTCCTTGGTGATCAAGAAGTGCACTCAAGGGAATTGGATAGTTTTGAGGGCCAGGCTGCTACTTGCTCACAGATAATATTTCAACAGCAGTGTAGTTACCCACATTTCTACTTTGGATAAGTAGTATTCTTACCCCATTCAATTAATAAATCTCTCGTATTGTTGCTGGATAAAAAGCAGATCAATTTTTGGAAAAAAATTATAAAATATTAAATTAGTCCATAAAAATATTGACTAAATTTTTTGGAAGTTGATTCTAAATGATAACTTTATTTTTGAATCTGTTTGTGAGTCTGTCTATGCAACTATCTATTTTTGTTTTGTTTTACCATTTTTTCCAGTGCTCTTTGTTCTTTTGTGTAGATTTAAGTTTTTGGTTGTCATTTTCCTTTTGCCTGTAGGACTTCGTTTAACAATTTCTTATAGTACAGGTGTGCAGGTAGCAAATTCCTTCAATTTTTGTATGTCTGAAAAAGTTTTTAGTTCACCTTCTTATTTTTTTTTTACCTCCATTTTTGAGATATTTTTGCTGGGTATAGAATTCTAGGTTGACAGGTTTTTTTGTTTTTGTTTTTTCCCTTTCAGAATACTTTAAAGATATTGCTCCACTGTCTTCTAACTTGCTTCCCATCCTTCCCTCCCCAACCCCTTTGTTAGAAATCTACTGTCTGTCTGCTCTTTGTTTTTATGTATGTAACTTGTCTTTTTCTCTGGCTGGTTTTATGACTTTCTCTTTATTGCTGGTGTTAAGCAGTTTGATTTAGCTTAAGTTTCATCATGTTTCTTGTGTTCAGGTTCACTGAATGTTTTGCATCTGTGAGCCTATAGTTTTCATCCATTTTGGAAAACTTGTGGCCATTTCTTCAAATATTTTTTTCTGTTTCATCCCTACACTCCTTTTGGAACTCTAATTACATGTATTTTAGGATGCTCGAAGTTGTCTCACAACTCACTGATGCTCTGTTCATTTTTTGAAGTCTAGTTTTTCTTTGCATGGTTCATTTTGCAGTTTTGATTGCTATATCTTCAAGTTCACAATTATTTTTCTGCAGTATCTGATCTGTTATAAACTTATAATATTAATTTATGGCAAAATCAATAAGAGAATACATCACAACTCTAAAATTTTTGGCTTAGTTGCCTTATAAACCTTCTGATGGAGACTAATTTTTTTTAAAGAGAAGGGCCACTTATGCCTCTGCCCCAAGCTAGATTCTTCTTTGGGCTTTCATAGCTAAGCAAACGGTGCCACAGTCCACCTTGTGTCTCAGATCAAAAGTTTGTTAGGGCATCCTTAATGCCTCCTTTCATTTGGCTCCATCAGCGGGTCTTATACATGTACTTCCAAAAGAGATCTCAGTTCCATCCACTTCTCTCTGTCTTTTGCCACCGTCCTACTCCAAGCCACTATCCTCTGTTCTTTGAATGACAGTGTTTCTCTTCTCCTTTCTACCTCTGTCCTGTTTTGACCTTTTCTTCCCACCACATCCATACAATGACAATCCAATCATGTCACTCTGCTTTTTAAAACTTCCATTGAGGGCTGGCCAAGTGGCTCAGTTGGTTAAGAGCTCACTGAAGAGTGCGAGCTGAGCTCTGAGCAACAGCAGTTCGATGCCCAGCCCGAGCTGAGTTGCCTCTGAGCTGCCAACAGGTGGCAGGATGGCTCAGCTAAAAAAAAAAAAACTTCCATTGGCTTGCAATTAATTGCATTTTGAATGAAATCCAGACTCTCTTTCTGGGCCTTCAAGATTCTTGATCCCTGCCTACCTCTCTACCATATCTTGGGTTACTTTTTCCTTCTCCAGCTGTGCTTTAGCCAGGTGGTTTTCAAAAATCGTTTGGCCTCAATCCACCAAAGAATACAGTTTACTTTGTATTCTAATACAAGAGAGCATATATACTATATTTCATTGATTTTTAAGGTACCTAAAATTAGGATGCATCTTATAACCTGTATATGATTTTAGTGTCAAATAGACATAAACATATTATAGCTTAATTGACAGCACTTTTTTATTGTTACATAAAATTGGGGTAGTCTTATGATCGATAGTAACTTAAACTTGATGAATTATGATATCTGAAACAAATTTCCTGCAACAGTGCTTACCTTTACCATCCAAGATACATTCTGGTATTTTCTGTTCTATCCTGTTTATTCCATTTCATTGGATGAAACAAAATCAAAAATCCCACCTGTCATGCTTGCTATTTGGCCACAGCTTGAAGTTTACAGAACTCTGCCCTGGCCTCTTACGTCTTTTTTTGTTCAGCAAATGCCCCAAATCCTTTCTCGCCTTAGCCTTTTTGTACATGCTGTTCCACTCTGCTCTTTCCTGTTCTTCGCATGGCTGGCTCCTCATCCTGCACTTTTCCTTTTAAATGTTACCTCTTCAGAGAAGCCTCCTTGACCACCCCATCTATGTAAGTTCCTTTTAATTTTCCTTATTCCCTTTTTTCTGCTTGCTTCCTTTATAGCATTTGTCACTGTCATCAATCACTTGTTTATGTTCTATCTTCCCTCACCAGAATGAAGGTGTAGGCCTTCTATTCTCTGTCCTATCAAGTATGCACTCCAAAAATCCTTGTCGACTGAACGAATGTTGCTGTTTTAGAGCAGCTCTGCCTTTATATTTATTTGAAGGTCACTGTGAGGTTTCTGAATCTCAGCAGCTTTTGATTAAAAAAGAAAAAAATCCCTACTTTGTCCTGACTATTGTTCTATATGTGTGTCTGCATGTGTGTCTCTCTTTCTTGGGAGTAGGCTTGAGGGGAAGGGTCAATTGGAGGGAAGAGGGCAAAGGTTAAGAATGGGGAATAAGACAATGAAAGAGAGTTAAAAACTTCATCCTTTATTGTTATTATTTTTCTTTCCACTTGTCCCAAGGCATCCGTATGAATGGTCAAATATATTTGTAAAGGGTAGGCATGTGTGGTCCAAATAGTTCATTGTCATATGTCAATTGTAATTGAAAAATACATTTTAAAAAGTAGTTGATTTGCTATGAACACAGCCTCGTGTGTTCCTGTAACTTTTGTTCCTGACCTTGGGGTTGACGTGATTAATTAATTCTTCGAAAAACAGACGCCAGCACTGCTGCAACAGCATGCTTGGCTTTGTAGGCAAAGGCTGCTCTCTTTATTTGACCCATAGCATTTAGAACTGTATTCTTCCCTATGGACAATTTATAATCAACTTCTTACCTTTTAGGCACATAGAGATGAAATCCAGCGCAAATTTGATGCCCTTCGTAACAGCTGTACTGTGAGTATTAACCAAAGATGATTAAAGTAACCTCAAACGAAAACCGAGAAGGCAGAGGGGACATCTCTTTATGATATCAGGGACTGATTTTTGATACAAACGTTTGGCTTGAAGCAGTTAATGTTGTCAACTGGATGTGGCCTTTTTGAGCCCCAGATAACAGTATTTTGGGATTCTGCCAGTTTTAAAAGCTTGAAACCAGTCTTCATGTTGGAGGGAGGAGAGTTGTAATGGTTCAAGCAATTCTCTTTGTACAACCACTAATAGGTTTCAGGAGCTGCAACAAAGCCCCAAGGCAGAAGCAGCTCCCCTCCCTTCTGGGGTGTAGAAGGTTCTGAGGCCAGCTAGCCCAAACCAGAGATTGTCCAGGGAGTAGGAGCAGTTAGATGTGCGAGGCTCCCCCAGTCCTCTAAGAGGACACGCCAATGACTTCTCCTGGGGATCTAAAAATTTTAACTTCCTAACAGGTAAAATTTGGCTTCCTGACAGATATGCAAATTTAAAAATCTAGGACTCTTTGGGAGATGTTATTTATATCGAGAGAAATAAATGCTATAAGCCGATAAGCATCTTTCATAGGTTATGTAATAGGGTAGGGTCGGTGGAAATGCGAAGTCTATTTTTGATCAAAACAGACTGAAATAGGCCCCTTTCAGAAGATAGGGATGTTATCTCTATTCGTAGCTCCACTGCCTTTCTTTTGTCCTTTCATTGCTTTATTACCTCCTTAGCATTATTTGCATATATAAATTTCCAGACCCTGTCCCCCCACCCCCACATACATATTTATTCTCTTATAATGAAGTCTTTCTTTCCTCCTTAACCTACTATAAATGGGACCTTAAGTCCTGATGGTATATGCTCCACTTAATTGAGGTATGAAATGCATACAGAAAAGTGTGTAAAGTGCACTAACTTGTGTATACAGTTAAGTGAATATTTATTTATTTATTTATTTATTTATTTATTTATTTTGAGGGCAGTGTCACTGGCCCTCATATGTGGGATCAAACCGGGGCCACTGGCTTCCCAAGCCAGCGCTTAACCACCGCGCCACTCGGCCGGCCCAGTTCAGTGAATGTTTTACATGTATAAACAACGGGTAACCACACCATAGATCAAGATACAGAGCCTTTGCGGCCCCCAAAAAGCTCCCTCATATCTCCTCATTAGCATCCTTTGCCCAAAGGGTAACCACTGTTCAGACCTCCGATACCATAGATTAGTTTTGCCTTTTCCTGAACTTAACATAAATGGAATCATAGAGAGTGAGCTCTTTTGGGGTTAGCTTTAATTATTTGTTTGTTTTGACTCCAGCTGTCTGTGTGGCTCATCCTAGTTGTTGCATCCGTCCAGAGTTTGTTTTGTTTTCTTACGGTGTAGTGTGTCCAGGGTGTGAATGGAACTGAGGTTTGTTTATCCGTTCTCCATTTGATGGACATACGGATTGTTTTTGTTATGAATAAAGCTGTCAGAAAACATTCTTGTACAAGCCCTTTGGTGGCTGTATGCACTTGTTTCTGATGAGTTATACCCAGAAGTGGAATAGCTGGATCATGGGATGTGCCTCTTGTTGGACTTGAGTGGCCCCTGGCGGATGGATCTGTGGTCTGTATTTGCAGGTGCTATGGCTGGATCAGGGTGAGCCTGCCTAGAAATGCCTCCATTCTCACCTCCCTTCCTTGGAGAGTTGATGCATTCTGTGCCTGTACTCTTTTGCCCTACATAAAAAAAGTTTCTTATTGTCTCGGTTTCTTATTTTACACAAAAGAGTTATTTCCTTACGTAACATACGTACTCTTAAATGATCACTGAATAAACTATAGATCATTTTATGACAGTTTTTTTTTTATACATTACTATTTTTTCCTAAAATAAACTTGGATGTATTTTAAATGTGTACATCAGTAATGCTTCACCCAGAGGCTTCTTTTCTCCTTTTTTCAGCCATTTTGGCATAAGAACTTTCCTTAAAAAAACACTTTTTATAGTTTAATTGAGGTATAATTGGGTACAGTTATCTGATGAGTTTTGTTGTGTATACACCTATGAAACCAGCGAAACAATCACAATAATGAACATACCTATCACCCTCAAAAGTTTCTTAGTGCTCCTTTGTAATCTGTCCCCCACATCTTTAAAATTGGAAGCTTAGTTTTTAATAGAATAAGTAGAATGGATTTGGTTACTTTCTTAACTTAGGTCACTTGGAGACTCTCTTTATCCCTCAAATTTGCTTTTTCTGGAACAGTGACTTCTAATCCTTCCTTTACTTACCCCTGGAGTTCTATGGAGAATCCTCTGGGGGCCACTCTGCATGGGAGGAGGAACCCCCACCCACATCTCAGCTAGAGCAGCTGGGTGGCCTCGTGGTCCAGACCATGTACTCTGGTGTCGGGCAGACCGGGCTTAGATTCTAAATTGACCTCTTGGTAACCTGTGTGATGTCATCCTTCCAAGCCTCCATTTCTTTATCTGTAAAATGGGGATAACATATTATGTCCTTCATTCCAGTATACCATTGATTATAAGGCACGTAATTCATTTAGCAACTACTCTTTGGTGACTGGGTGAGGGAAGAGAGATTGCTGCTTAGTTCACATATCCATTCAAATTTCAGCAACAGTAAAACTTGGGAAACGCCGAGTCGTAGAATCAGAAATTTGGTAGTAATACCTACCCCATGGGGTTCCTGCGAGAATTAAATGAGATGATGCCCCGAAGGGCTTGTACGGGGCCTGACCCATGGAAAGTGCTAAACAGTATTGGTTACTGTTATTATTCTGTTAGATTTATGACATAATCTTTATTTAGAAAAGGGTTCTGCTCCTTAAAAAAGTTTGAAAACCACCCCTTCTGTCCAATATCTGGTCGCACTAGTAGATCTTAATTATACTTTTGCAAGTTCAAAGTTTCAAGACACTTCAGAAGAGCATGGTAGATGTTCCTTCCTCGTGGGCACTGCCAGAGATTTTCTCCGCTCGGAAATGTCACCTTTGTTACTGTTGGGAACTCCCAGAAGAACTCAATTGATAGAAGCTCCCAGTTAGCAGCTTTTAAAAAGCTCACAAACAGTAAGATTTTCGAGCTCTGACCATTTCTATATTTTGAAGGAGATTTCAAAAAAGGATTTGATTCAATCTGGCACCTGAAACCCTGCCTAAGTCTGTTTTAGAGGGGAGTTGGTGGGCAAACATATGACACAATTTTAATTATGAATCAATCTGTCAGCTGTAAGATTAAAAATAAACAATATGCAAATAGCTTCCTTCAAGAAAGAACCAGGCATTCAAATAGGACTTCAGCCCTGGGTCTTTTTAGCCTTATGCTTATTATCTGACTGGTTTCTTCATCCCTAATACGCTATTGAACATCTACTTGGTAACGTTCCCTCCACTGGTCTCCCAGCTACTAGGTGGGAAAGGTTAACACATATTCTCAGAGCCGTGAGGTTTGCAAGAAAGCCTTGAAAAGCAACAGATAACTCCAAATAGAGATTTTTTTGGGGGGGGACATTGAGAGATTATTTTTTATATCCTTTTTCTCTTAGAATGGCACCAGGATCTCTTATCTGCAAAAGCAGTACATTAGAAAGCTCTTGTGGCCCCTGCATTATGACGCTGCCTCCCTCATCCTTTTTACTGTGAAGATGGAATCAGCCTTTCCGTTTATCTTTTTTATCCTCTGTCCTTGGAGTTGAAAGGTTAACAGACTCTAACATGTTATAGTAAAAAGACCATTTGCTCTTGTTGTGGAGAGAACATACTGAGGGCCACAAAGTAGACCCAGAAATTCTCCTTGCACATTACCTGGTTCAAAAATCACAATTGTCTATTATTATTTTATTTTTTAAATTTTTTTTAGACCATGGAGACCATTTATTTATTGCTTGTGTCTCATATCAGTTCAGTACCTGCAAACTCATCAATAGTGTGTGTGTGTGTGTGTGTGTGTGTGTGTGTGTGTGTGTGTAAAACACTTAATACTGTAACTCCACAACTCAAAATAGTCATAAGCTAAACATGTTATGGTTTGGGCAGAAAGAATACGTAAAAATGTCTGAATGAGTGAAAATGCTTTAGTAAGTTCTTAGGTGCGTCACACAAACACAGAATCCTTCTCTTGTCCAATGGGCAACATAGAGACGATGACAAAATATAGAGCCAGCCATCACAACCTATAAATAGAAACCGGAGACTTGAGACCCCTTGAACACCCAGCGACAACAGGGAAATAGAAGGACCCTTCTTACTCTAATGGGCTCATCTCCGTTGAAGTGAGAGGAAAAATCTTGCAGCCTCATTGCCTTTTTTTCATGTATTTCTTCTTAAGCACTTTGTAATTTAATTTCGGGACAGAGAGAAGAAGTGGCAGAAATGGATTCATAACAAATTGCATTTTTTTTCATAACTCTCGAAGTGGGTACCCAAAGGCTTAAATATATCTTCAGACGGCATGGAAATTACTTTGGCAATATATATATTCTTACATGAACAGATTTTCTGTAGTCTCTTTGCTCCCCTAGAGGCACTATTGTAACTGTTACAATGAAGCATCATCTTGGCCATGAATTTTTTATTCTTTCTATGCTACATGATCCTTAAGGTGGAATGGTATCCAAGAAAATTCGGAACATTAAAACAACAGAAACAGATGGGCAGTAAATACAGTGTTTACCTCCATGTCAGAGGTGGAGAAACCAGCACAGCAGGGTTCAGAGTCCCTTATTGGGGCGGGGGGTGGGGGTCCTGAATTCATTTTACAGCATAGCTTCCAGGCCAGTTTGGCTCAGTCTTGTTTTTGTTTGGGAAAGAGGTGGAAGGAAGCATAGCCGTTAAATGGAGACGTGCGCAGTCTAGAGTGAAAACTATCTTGAGGGATGCCTTTAGTCATGTCAGAAGTTCAGGACAACTATCAGGCATGGTTTATTCATTCTTTGTGGTTTTAGGAGATTTAACCATGTCAAAGAAAGGGTGATACAGGAATCCCTATGAGGCATAGTTTAGCTGCCTGCTGGGAATGACAAGCTGGCAGTACTTTCCTGCCCCCTACCCCCGTACCCCATAAAGAAGGCGTCTCAGCTAAGAACCCGACCAGATAACCTTTATTCCCTCTTTTGTAGCCGACAGTGTGCTTCACACCAGCACATTAGGAATGAACATGGCTTCTGACATTAAAATACAAATTTCTAGACCACTTATTACATGAAAAAGCCTATCAGCTCAGTTAGCGAAATGAAAAGCTGTGTTTTCTGAGCCACATTGAACAAAATGTACTTAATTGATGCTCTTTAATTCTGTGTGCCTGGGAAGATTTTTGTTTGTTTGTTTTAATTGCTAATCAAAGGTGGTTAAAATAGGAAAATTAGTCAGGAAACAGTGGTAGCGTTTCATATACTAACTGCTCTAGGTTTGAAAATCGGAAACAGTAAATAACCATAGTCTTACAGGCATTCCCTTTTAATTTACATCTTCTTGTCACATAAAATTTAATTTACTGCTTGTGCACCTCATTCCTACTATATTATAAGAAAATTGCCCTTAAACTTCTAAAGTATTATATATAAAAGTTCTCTGTAAGGGCTGATACTGAGCCTCAGCAAAGAGAACAGGAAAGCCTAATGCACTGAAATTGAAGTCATTCTGCCATTGAGCAAGGATATAATTTAGCAAAACCAGATTAAATCTCTCAATAAAATGACAATTTCGTATACATGCCTTCCCATTTTCTGATAGCTAACTGTATAATAAAAACCATTAAAGGGATGCCTTACTACAATATTGTATTTTCGGGATGATTCTGAGCTTCTCTTAACTTTTTCTTTTTCCTTTGTTGCATGAAATTCAATTTCTTGCCCGAGATAATGATTCAAATAACTTAGTGTCCTTGACTCAGCCTTCCTCCTCTAGAACTTTATTTTGCTTTCTAAGACCATCTCCAAAACCATGTCCTATACACGGGGTCATGGGCATTTTAGCTTAATTAGCTGATTGCGCTATCAGTCTTCTTTGCTCTTTCCTCAGCTTGCATTTTGCATATTGTATTATTGTCCGTTAACTTGATCGCATTTAAAGTTGCCCCTTCCCTGTGGCCTTCACTTGGGATTGATTTGCTTTTGCCACATTTTCCAGATGAATCCTGAGCGAGAAAGAAAGCAGAGACTTTTGTCTACCGCAGCGTGCGTGTCTTAGCGCTCGTGGGTGGGCGTGGGAGCTTGGGTTTGGCTCTTGCTGTCAGGTGAGCTGCACGTTGGCTGCCAGGGTCACGCCCGTTTGCAAACCCGTGGCTGTGGAAGCAGTTTCTCATTGGAAATGGACTCGCTGGGTAGGTGACAGGGTTCCTCGTTTCCCTCCTAGGTCATCACAGACCTGGAGGAGCAGTTAAACCAGCTGACCGAGGACAACGCTGAGCTCAACAATCAAAATTTCTACTTGTCCAAACAACTCGATGAGGCTTCCGGCGCCAACGATGAGATAGTGCAGCTGCGAAGTGAAGTAGACCATCTCCGCCGGGAGATCACGGAGAGAGAGATGCAGCTCACCAGCCAGAAGCAAGTAAGGATGCTTCAAACAGTGTTAGAGACCCCAGGAGCACTCAGGACGAGTGCCTGGTGCCTCTGTCCCCAGGCTTCCAAGGCCGAGCCTGTCCAGTTAAATGGGCTCTTTTCAAAAATCATGTCTGTGTTTCGAAGGCTTGCGGATATTAAGAGCAGCTTTTAAAAGTGTGTAGTTTCTTAGTTTTGATTTAAAAAAATTTAAAAAAGCAGAATGCTTTGGGGGGCGTTTGCTAATGTGAGCCACTTGATTTCTAAACATGGTCTCTTTTCCCCCTGGCTGCTTTGGGTTCTGCCTAGAGAATGGTGGCAGAAATCACCCTCCGTCCATTCTTGTCCGGTCTGTAGAAGGAAAAGATAAACTGTATAGTAATACCTTGGTTTGCGAGCACAATTCATTCGGGAAACAAACTACTCGTATTGCAAGATATCACTCATTGACCATGTTAAAATGTATTAGAAATGTGTGCTCATCTTGCGGAACACTCACAAACTGAGTCACTCGCAATCCAAGGCTGTACTCTATTTCCTGCTGTAGTCAGAAACTTGTGCTTTTCTGAAACTAATCCGACAAAAGTAACATCCGGGACATCCTCATTTGATACAAGGCACAACTCAGTGGTACTGATTTGCAGACGATGGAGGCTCTGAAGACCACGTGCACCATGCTGGAAGAACAGGTCATGGATCTGGAGGCCCTGAACGACGAGCTGCTGGAAAAGGAGCGGCAGTGGGAGGCGTGGAGGAGCGTCCTCGGCGACGAGAAGTCCCAGTTTGAGTGTCGGGTTCGGGAGCTGCAGAGGCTGCTGGACACTGAGAAACAAAGCAGGTGGGACTTTCTCTTTGTAAAAAACCAGCAGCAGATGACTGCGGGGTCACACCTGAGACTTAGGAGCAGGGCGACCAGTTGTCCCAGCTTGCCCAGGCCAGAGAAGTCCCCGGGACAAACGACTTGCAATGCTAAACCCGGGAGACTCTTGGGCAAACCAGGATGGATGGAGGTCAGTGTCAGTTGGTCAGTGTCAGTTGGAGGCTGTGGCAGTAGCTGGTGTCAGTTGACCCTGGGCAGAGGCCTGGGCATCAGAGCAGGGCAAATATCTCAGTGCTTTCTTTGCAGAAACTCTTTCCTCAGGGTTCATATTGTGACCATGTAGCAAGACCATTGCCATTTTAATCCCTGGTCATGTGGAAGGTCAGTCTTTCTTCTCCCTAACAGCCTCAGCACTGTTGACAGTTTGGGCCAGAGAATCCTTTGTCGTGGGGGGACCGTCCTGTGTATTGTAGGATGTTGAGCATCATCCCTGGTCTTTACCCACTAGATGCCAGTAGCACCGCCCTCCTCAAGTTGTGACAACCCAAAATGTCACCAGACATTGTCCAAGGTCTCCTGGGGGTGCAAAATCACCCCCAGTGGAGAAAAACAGCTTTGCAAGAATAGTTTAGTGTTCTGTTTTCTTTCTTTCTTGGTAGGAAATAATCATAATAAATTCAGGCAGTGTCTTTCCTCTGCTTTCCCACTTTTGTTTCCACAGTCCCCTAACCTGGACTCCCCCATTCCTGCCAGGGCTACGATAGCACAGTTTGTGTACCGCACAGCTCAGGGGGTGGGGGTGGGGGGGTGCATTCACACTGAAGACGTTATAGATTAGAAGATGTATTAGGACAGTTTATAGTTCACGGCACGGAAGTGGGTTTTTTTTGGGTTTTTTTGTTTTTTTTGAGGGCAGTGTCACTGACCCTCATATGTGGGACCCGAACCGGGGCCGCTGGCTTCCCAAGCCAACGCTTAACCACCGCACCACTCGGCAGGCCCAGGAAAGTGTTATTTGCTCCAACAAAATTGCTATATTACCAACAGATGGAAATAAACAGTCTTGAAGAATGGGTACCTTTTTCAGCTTGCAGAGAGGCACCACATCAACTAGAGTCAAGCCCATGACTTCATGTCTGCACAGCTAACCGTATTCATCCTTCCTAAGCCCGCTAGTGTCACCTTCCTGGGAAACGTACCTCCTTGTGATACTCCTTAAGCAAGATAAACTCTGCACAGGCATATCTGTCATTTAGGTGGATTTGGTCAGACTCATTTTAGTATTTCCTTGATCACATTTTCTAGACCCGAGTAAACTCAACTAATGTGTTGCATGTTCAATCTATGCCAAGTCAGTTAAACTAGAAAATATTGGAGTCAAAAGATAGGCACCTGTAAATTTCAAGAGAAGCTGGTAGAAATATTCCGTTTTTGGGCGTCCTCCCATCAGAGTATTGGCTCAGGTGAGGGGCTGCTGGTTTAAGACTTCCTGTTCTTACTTCCCTCCCAACCCTTGGGCTCCCCAAGTCCTCACAGTACATTCTGGTTGCTGTCACCCAGACCTCCTCCCTCCTACCCTCAAGTTCAGCTCCTATCCCAGCTGTTTCTGCAGTCCTTCCTAGATAATATTGGGGGTCAGAAGCTGGCTTCAGCATCAAGAAATACAGAACCACACATGGAAAGTATAGTGATGGGCTGTGCTTAGGTAGACATTTCATGCAGACTTTCAGGGGCAATTATAAAACAGCTTTCCTTCCCACCCCCTGCCCCATTTTGGTGTTATATAGGATACTGAGATGAGTAAAATACCGAAGGTGCCCAAAAAATGTGTACACATTTTAAGAAAGGAAAAAACTGTGTTAAAATTATAATAATATATACCAATAACAAAAGATGAATACATTTGATTAATGCCATCTTTTGAGTGAACGTCTTACTCCACATTGCTACTATAATTCAATTCAACTTCAAAAAGTAATACATAAAGAAGAATGAAATCGTACCATTTGCAATGATATGGATGGATCTAGAGAACATTATGCTAAGTGAAATAAGTCAGTTGGAGAAAGACAAATACCATATGATTTCATATGTGGAATCTAAATAACTGAATAAATAAGCAAAGTAAACAGGAATAGTTACAGAGATATAGAGGAAAAACTGATGGTTGTTAGATGGGAGGGGGGTGGGCATGAGGGGAGTAGGGGAAGGGATTAGACAGCATAAGTTGGTAACTACAATATTGCCACGGGGATATGAAAGACAGTTTGGGGAATATAATCAATAATGTGAAGATTTTGTAGGGTGTCAGATGGGCAGATGTCTTTTTAGGGAGACCACTTCATGGACTGGGTAGATGCCTGACCGCTGTGCTGTACACCTGAAGCTGGATAATATTGTATGTCAACTATAATTTAATATATATATATATAGTCACGGAATATGGAGTACAGCATAAGGAATACAGTCAATGGAATTGTAATAGATATATATGATATCAGAGGGGCAATAGATTGGGGGAGGGGATTATGACCTTGTGAGGGGTGAAATGTCTATTATATGGTTATGTACACCTGAAACTAATAAAGAAAAAACCCTAAAAACTAAAAATTAAATACATTAATTTAAAAAAAAAAAAAGCAATGTGGGGCCGGCCGAGTGGTGTGGTGGTTATGCGCTGGCTTGGGAAGCCAGCGGCCCCGGTTCGGGTCCCACATATGAGGGCCAGTGACACTGCCCTCAAAAACAACAACAACAAAGCAATGCATAGATAATGTCTCTTAAAATGAGTATATATTTTTTGGCACTCCTGGTATAATTCTTTTTTTTTTTTTTTTTGAGGGCAGTGTCACTGGCCCTCATATGTGGGACCTGAACCGGGGCTCCTGGTTTCCCAAGCCAGCGATTAACCACCGCGCCACTCGGCCGGCCCTTGGTATAATTCTTAATTCTGTCCTCAAGAGGCTGAGTCTAGTGGAGGAGATAAACTATGCATTCAGATATTTATCACCTAAAGTAGAGATTGGGGTGTGCCAGGAGAGATGTGCATTTATGCATTGGATACCGAGTACGGAGAGATAACTTCTGGGAGGAGAAATGGGGAAAGACTTTATTTATGGAGGACTTGGCCTTTGAGTTTACCCTTGAAGGTAAGGTAAGAGTTGAGTTTGTAGGGTGGGGAGGGAGAGCGTTGCCAGTGGAGGGGCTTGTTCAAGCCCAAATGTGGAAGCAGCAAAACGTAAGAGCCACATGGGGGGAGGGAAGTGCTTTTTCCAGTTTGCATCTAGTTTTCTGGTCTCTAACCTTATTTACATGCATCCAATTCAAGTTTGTTTCCTGGTAAGCACCCCTGGTAAGCACCTTGTCTTGCCTGTATTTCAAATAAAGGAAATGTTTGCTCGAATGGGGTTCTCTAGGTCTCTCTGCACCCAGTGGTCCTTCAGTGGGGCTTCATTCCATTTCTGCTCCCCTAGGAGGGTGTGACAGTCCCGACACACCCTATTCAGCCCAGTTGCATTTGGAAAAACGCCTCTTCCCCTTCAGCCTTTCCAAGCCAGTACTCATGGGAACTTTATCTTTTTTTTTTTTTTAAACCAACTTTATTTTTCAGGACCATCAGCTCCAAGTAGTCATTGTTTTCAATCTAGTTGTGGAGAGCGCAGCCCACTGGCCCATGTGGGGATCGAACCGGCAACCTCGGCGCTATGAGCCTGCGCTCTAACCACCCAAGCCAACCGGCTGCCGGAACTTTATCTTTTAAGAATATATTTTACCCAAGGCCTAAAGTGGGTCACATCTTCACTCTGGAATAATTCAGACAGCAAGACATAATTTGGAGCTAGGAATCAGGGTGGAACATCTTGTCCAGCCCGCAGTCTGTTGGGTTACTTGTCAGGACTGGAGATGGTGATGGCGGGGCTTCTCAAAGTGGGCCTGTGTTTGTCCGGCAGGGCAAGAGCCGACCAGCGGATCACCGAGTCGCGCCAGGTGGTGGAGCTGGCAGTGAAGGAACACAAGGCCGAGATTCTCGCTCTGCAGCAGGCGCTCAAAGAACAGAAGCTGAAAGCTGAGAGCCTCTCTGACAAGGTCAGTGCCCGTTCCTCTGCCTTTCAGGAAAACATTTCCATTTCCTTCTTTTAGAAGGCATACTTGACACAAGTTCAAATGCAGTCCATGGTCAACATATTTCACAAACACGCATGGACTCAGTGCAGTTAAGTCTCACGGGTATGCTTCACCCTGGGACATCCTTGGTTGGCAGTGGCATGGGTGCGGGTGGTAGGTACCAGCTTATCACTGTCAGCCAGTGACTTCTGAACGTCGGTCTGTCTGGGCCCCTGAGGTCCGACCTGGGTGTGCAGCTCTCTCATTTCCTGGCACTTGATTTCTAGAAGGCTTTATGGATTTAGTGTCCAGCATCTTCGGGAAGTGCTTGGTGGCAACGACTAGTGCCATTCCATCGCTGCAGGAATAAGCAGCTCTGCCTTTTCTGTGTTGCAAGTCCAGGGACATGAGAGGGTCTGATACAATGCAAGGCCTCAGGATTTCACATCGGAAGTTCTGTCCATTAGGTCTCTATATTATATTTATAAAGTGACATACCAGTGGTTCGGAGATTTTATCTAATACTCTTGAAAGAGATTTAGGATGGCTGCTTCAATGGTATAGATAACAAAAGTGAAGATCAGAGAAATTTCAGGTATTCACACAGACACACTCTTTTACACACACACACACACACACACTAATCTGAATTTTTGAATTTTGTGTAACTCTGTTATTTCATGATTATAAAAGTAATAATTTGGGCTCATTGTGGAAAATATAGAAACCACAGAAAACTAAAGAAAAAACGGTAATCTGTCACCACTATTACATTGGTGAATTTATTTGTGGCCCCTTTTTTTGCATGATGTGTGCATGCATACATACACACACAAATATATTTATAAATTTAGGTTCTTACTACATAAATAGCTTTATATCTTTAAAAATAAACATCACATAATTAGGGGCTTTTCTTGAATTATTGAATATATTTGGAACATATAGTTCTAAAAACAATTACAGAGAGGTACCTATTTTAATCATTGCACTTGGAATGATTGGAAATTTGAGTGTTGGAAATTTGAGCTTCTTCCAATTTTTTTGTCATTATAAATAACATGGTGATAAACATAAATCTTTATGGACATCTATGATAATTTTCTTACCAATTTTATAAAAATACAATTATTGGATTCAAGGGTAGAGCTTGCTACTCAGGAATATTCCTGGGTTCCTTGAGGAAAATAAATATATTATTTAGAGATAAGTGAACCCTTTTGTGTTTAATTTGAAGAATTTCTTTTTCCCTGTTTGACTATCTTAAAATATTCTACAGCAAAGTCCTACTCATTCTTTTAAGACTCCAGACATTCTGATTCCATCTTTTCTTGATACCTGGTAATTCAGGATTAATTTTTCTTTTCTATACCTTTCTTATCAAAATTATCATCTTATAAAGCAGTCTCAATATTGTGTATGTGTCTAGTTACGGGCCACTGTCTGCCTTTGACTTGATGTAGGATCCTTGAGAGAGCTTGTCCATCCTTTCATCCCCAGAGCCCCCGATATGATCCTGGGCAAGTAGTAAGCATTCAGCATATGCTTATTTTTAATTCAGCCAAAACATGTCAGATCAATAAATTCTTGAGCAGTTATCCTCTTAGAACTGGTCACAGTTAAACACACACACACACACACACACACACACACACACACACACACGACCCATCCTTAGCAATAATATTGCTGTCCTCATAGAATAACTTATATAAGGCTTAACCGTGACATGAACTTTTGTGGTATACTTTTTTTTTTTTTTTTAAGAGGGCGGTGTCACTGGCCCTCATGTGGGATCCGAACCCAGGCCGCTGGCGTCCCAAGCCAGCTCTTAACCACCGTGCCACTCGGCCAGCCCTGTGGTACACTTTTGAAAAACAATATTTATGCCCTGACCTTTAGAACTCGATTATTTATTATATGTGAAGGTTTGTGTGAATATTTGCAAAAGTCATTAGCATGCAACATTTCTAAATGTGGTATCATGGCCAATTTTTCCAAATGTGCAGCTCAATGACCTGGAGAAGAAACATGCTATGCTTGAAATGAACGCCCGAAGTTTACAACAGAAACTGGAGACCGAGCGAGAGCTCAAACAAAGGCTTCTGGAAGAGGTGAGTGAGTGTAAGCCACCGGGGAAATGGAGCCAGGTGGAACTTCAGAAGTGAAAATGTGTGTGTTCAAGCAGGCAGATCTACATTAGATGTTCAAATTTTGCAGTTGGAATTTTCAAGAAGAGTAAGGTGGTCAGTTAATACTTTCTTGAAGGTATTTAACATGTTAAAAGACTGTATCATCTGTGTCCTCCCACACGGTGCTTACTAGTGTGGAGCCCATGGTGACTGTGTGCCAAGTGGAAGGTTATTAAATATGTGGGTGAATGAATGTTGAGTTAAATTGCCCTTAATATCCAAAGCATATTAAGTTTTCAGGCCCATAAAGCATCCATGCAAATTAGCTTCATGCAAAGGGCAGAGACTTGATCAGATTATGCAGAGCACCAAATTTCATGAAAACTTTTGAACAGTCAGTTAATTCAATTAAAAAAAAAATTAGGCCCTGCTTTTGAGACATCAAATGAAAAGCTCAAATTGATCTCCTAAACCCATCCCTTATGTTATTTGCTGTCTGTTTTAGCAGAGATCTGAAAATCAATAATTAAAGTGGTAACTCCTTTCAACTCCCAAAGCCCTGTGGTTGAATCATTAATGATTCTGCTCTGTTCACTAGAATTGACCCACCAGGACAAAGGCACTTTATAAAGATATTTCATGAGAAGTTGGACCCTAAGAGAGTGTTCTGTTTAACCCATAATGAGCCTGACCGTTCAGTTAACCAGAATACCTATTCTGCTTACTTGAGGTTTGATTGTATGGTACCCATAGCCCCCACAAGGCCCTGGTAGAAATAATACTGCTATGCTATTAAGTTTGAAAAGTGTGTTGAAAATTTTGTAGGTGAGTATGAAATGTTTGATAGAATGATTCTTTAAAAAATACGGGTGGGGGAGCATTTGAGATTTTGCTTCCTAGCAGTTGTCATCAGTTTGACTCACATAAATAAACTCTTATCAAAATTAAAAAAAAACCAAAAACATATGGATGGGAGTTTGGGAAAACTCAGGAGATGGAGGTGGTGATGGCAGCAAAACAATGTGAATATACTCAATGCCACTGAACCGTACACTTAAAAATGGTGAAAATGCTAAATTTGATGTGATGTATATATTTTGCCAAAATAAAAAGTTTTAAATAAAATTCATTACAGACAGAGGGTGCCAAAACAATGTATACACATTTTAAGAAAGGAAAAGAACTGTTAAAATTGTCATACTCAATATATACCGATAACAAGATGAATACAAGTCACGTTTGACTTCTGCAATGACAAGAGGTGCTCAACGTGGTTACCATCAGCATCCAGACACTTCTGATGACGGCAAAGTACTGCTTGAGTCACGTTGACCAAAGTGTCCACTTGTATACATTTTTCTGGCACCCCTGATATATACATGGTGGGAAATTCACCAAAGGCGGCACTAAGAACACTGCAATAGAAACTTTAAAAGTCAAATAGAGACTTATGGCCTTTCATCTGGAATGAATAGGCACATGTTGGAAACAGAAAGAACGGAAATAATCAGTGATCGTGCCTGTCCTATTTTCCTCCTGAGGAAGGGGAGTTGACAGCTCAATACTTTGGTCCAAGGTTACATGGTGAGTCAGCAACAACGCTAGGAATAGACTGCTAGAATCCTGATTCAGTCCCCGGTTCATTCTCACTTCTAAACTACATGAGAACGTTTCCAGTTTCCCGGTCTGTACCTCACAGATAGATGTTTGAGCAGAGACATCTGGCTGACATTGAGGTGGAGGCAGATTTCACTGACAGTTGAAACCATTAGGAAACAAAGAACGATCTTTTTTGTCCAAATGTGGCTAGGATCCTTGCCTGTGGGGTGTGTTTTGTAAGCATGTGACCAAGGGCTCAAGCCAGCTGTCCTTTTTATTAGGCACAGATCAGAGTCTCAGAGCTGAAAGAAGTTTGATGTGTCATCTAGTGCAAGTTGCCAGCATTTGTACCTCTGCTCTCTTTACCCCTGGCAGACTTTACTAATGGACCTTTCTCCCCAATCTTTCCTCTTGGGCTCAAGATGGCCTCAGAGGCTTTTTTGACAGGGCACGTTACAGCCACCATTAGTTCACCGGAAGTAATGCTGGAGATGAAAGCCCATTTGCTAATCCTGGTCAAATTCATCTCCTGTCCAAGGTAGAGAATCCTTTCCCCAATGTTCCTCACCTCCTTGAGCCTGGGCCTAAATACTCACAGTGACTTTGGACATCGCAACCCATTTTTCAGAAACTCTAATTCTTGGAAAGTCCCTTATTTTGAGCTAAGGCCTATAACTTCCATCCATTGGTTCTATTAGGTTGAAACATTTGAAAACAGAGAGTAGTCTGGTATTTCCAACCAACATGGGAAATCAGCATTCAAAGTACTTGATTATTAATCAGAATAACTAATGTTTAATTACCACTTCCTATGTTCCAGGTGCCTTCCTGAGTACTTTACATGAATTAACTAATGCATATAGTCCTTTCGACAATTCTGTAACTCCTTTTATCATCTCCAGCTGCAGATTAGATATCTAAATAGCTCTCCCACTCCAGATCGCCTTCTCTTTTCCAAATGAAACATGTCAAGGTTGCGATGTTCTTTTCTGGTACATTTATCTTTCCAAAGAGAGTTCCTAGAAGTCTGAAGAGCACAGAATACAGTGGGCTACCTGTAAACTGCTACCAACGACCTGGGTACTTTGGGTGGCTTTATCATACCATTGCCATCTGCCCTTCCACAAGTTGTTTTTTTTTTTTTTTTGACATCTTTATGAGCACATTTATTCAGTTTTTAAAAAACACCACCCTATTGAACTTTCTCTAGTTGGTTTTGACACATCCTTCCAGCCACCAGGGTGGTTTTACATTCTTGTTTGTGTCATCCAGATCCTTCCTTCTGCCTCCCAGTGACCTGTCAATCACCCTCATAAAATTATTGGATGGATCTAAGCACACAGCTAAAGCTGTTCTTGTAGTCTAACTGACCAGGAATAGCCTCCATTTGCCTCTCCCTGGGAAGCAGGTGTACATGGTTTTGAAGAACAATTCATTGACCCCAAATGTCACTCTTGCTTGTTTGTTTGTTTTTTGTTTTTTTTATTATGGTGAATGAGCAGCCTATTTCTTGGAAAGCTAATGGACAGTTGGTGTGTGTATTCTAGAAAAATATTTTGGGCCTGGCTATCACCAAACGGATTCTTGTCCCCAGCACTTGCTCCTTTGCTTCCTGCTGAGTAATTAATGTTGTCCTGAAATAGTGGGAAGAAACTAAAGAGGGTAATTTGCAGAAGAAATTGCTCATGCCGCAGGGGGCGAAAGCTCCCTTGAACAGGTTATCTTAGCTGTTTTCCTCCTCCTTCTTTTTATTATTATTATTATTTTAATTTTAGGGGATTCTGTGGTTTGATTCAGAAATTCCAGGTGGGCACCCAGGCCAGGTGATGTCTGGTTAGTAACAGTCTCTCTTGCCTTGTGGAGGACTCTTGGGGGAGGGGCTGGCAGAGTATGTTGTGACATGAAAGACAAATGGGGAAGAGAAGAGAGCACCGGACGGGGTGGAGGGAAGAAAGGACAAAGGAGATAGTGGGAAAATTCATTAAGCATCTACTGTGTGCTGGGCATGTGCTCAGTATGTCACCCCGTGATGGGGGTGGGGTATTATACCCACTTTCAGATGAAGAAACTGAGTCTCTGAGAGGCAATAAGATGTCCATGGTCACTGACTGATAAGTGTTAATGTCCGTGTTTAAACCAGAGATTCTTGTATTCCAAAGCCCAGTTTCATTCTCTCACACTGTGATGCCCCAAGGAATCAGCTGCCTTGCAAGAGGAGAGGCAGGTGAGGAGTAGGAATGGAAAGAGATAGATGGAGGGAAGCATAGTAAGACAGAGAGGGCCAGCGAATCCTGAGGTCAGCCGCTGTCAGCTTGCTGGGTCTGAGATCATTGTCTGGTGGGAAACCCCCATGGTGATGTTTATTGCTCTTCGCTGGCTCCCTGTCCTGAAGTCTGTAGAGGGTTTAGGCTGCCAGAAAAGAGAGGATTTGGGCCACAGCAAGTGTGGTTAGGCTGTAACCCAGCGGTTGGAGGAAATCAAGCAGCGTCTTGGCAGGATAGCTGCTCTCTCCTGCTTTTTACAAAACAGAAGCAGTTTAGGAAACAGAGCCATGGAACCAGTGTCTTTACAGCCTGCCCTATTTTTGGGGCCATTGTTAAAATTGGAGAGAGATTTCCAGCACAAAACTATTTCCAATATACAAATTGAATTTTTTTTTTTTCTGGGTTTTACCAACAGTTGTACAGAACCTGGAGTCTTCCTCTTCTTTCCTCCCCACACTGTAGAACTATCTCCTACAATTGTGGCTGTTGGTGTGCTTGTTGGGGTCCCTCACCCTGATGCAGTGCCCTGTAAGGTAGAGGTGATGTGATCCCCCTTTGTATATTCCACGTTGCCTGGACAAAGCAACTTCTCATAACAGCAAACTGAAATCTTAAAATCGAAAAAATAAAGACCAATTGGAACTTAGTTGTAAAGGCGCTAAGTCGCATTGCCTTAGATGTCAACTTGGCTGACTCAGACTCTCAGGTACCAGAGTAGCCTTCATTGCCACTCTGGCTGGGAAGGCAGAGCCACCGCGTGGACCTCCTGTTACGGTGGGCATCCTGTGACTTGCCGGCCATCAGAGGTTTCTGTGCCAAATTCTTTTTAACCGTGCATGCATCTTTTCGAAATAGATGACAGTTGGTAATTCTGGAATGAGATGATTTCAGAAGCTGGACTTTGGGTGCCAGGCCTGAAATTAGTTTGGTAATAGAACAGTGTGGGAGCACGTTGTGTGATGAGTGGTATGGATCCTTTCTCTGGCCTTTCTTCCCACTAGCAAGCCAAACTGCAGCAGCAGATGGATCTGCAGAAGAGTCACATCTTCCGTCTGACTCAAGGGCTGCAAGAAGCTCTCGATCGGGCTGATCTGCTGAAGACAGAAAGGAGCGATCTGGAATATCAGCTAGAAAACATTCAGGTGAGAGCTGGCGAAGGGAATTTACCTAAGAATTGTCTGCGGAGGCCAAGCATGATGCCTAAAAGCCATCTGGTGAAATGGCTGGTATTTTTATATGGTGTACTCTTGTGTATTTTCCCCAATATTTCATTATGAAAATTCTCTCAGAGAAGTTGGACAATATCTACAATATAATAATTATCCCCTACATTCTACTATTAATCACTTAAACAATTTTTACTTTTTCACATACCTATCCATCTATCAGTCCTATTTTGTTGTTGTTGTTGTTGTAAGACTAGGACTAAGTAAATAAATATTGACCCTGTGTGTTTATGTTGAATTTTCACATGCTAGTATCCTAACAACTTTTTTTATTTTCTGAAAGTACCAAATTTTAAAACATATACTTCTGGTTAAGAGCTTGCTCAAGAGTGCGAGCTGAGCTCTGTGCAATGGCAGTTCGATGCCCAGCCCGAGCTGAGTTGCCGTTGAGCTGCCAACAGGTGGCAGGATGGCTCAGCTAAAAAAAAAAAAAAAAAAAAAAAGTATACTTCTTTCTGGGTCTGAGGCTGTTTTCATTTACATGAATTTTAGGTTCTCTATTCTCATGAAAAGGTGAAAATGGAAGGAACTATTTCTCAACAAACCAAACTCATTGATTTTCTGCAAGCCAAAATGGACCAACCTGCTAAAAAGAAAAAGGTGGGTCGAAGTGTTTGGAAAGTGGGGAGCTGACATTTTTGCCATATCATTAGGATTCAGTGAATACTGTGGTGATAGATAATCCAAGGAACAGCAAAGAAAACAAAATGTACATTTTCTTATTTTATTTGGGTGCTAAAAAGTAGGTTTTGAGAGCATCAGAATAGCTCTTAAAGAGAGGGTATCATTATCAAGTCTGTGACAAACTATGTTCGTGGCCTTTAAAATTGTGCCAGTCTTTGTTGAGGGAGTGATTTTTCCCCATAAGCAGCTGGGGCAGCGGTGGTAGCAGAGAGAAAGGCTTATAGTTAGGTCCCCATATAGGACTCCAGAGGAGTTCTCAGATCACCTTTAGGGGACTCCAGAGGGATTAGCAGGTCACAGGCATGAGACTCTAGAGAGATTACAGATCACATGTATGGAACTCTGGAGAGAGTATAGGTCATGTGTACTGGTCTAGAGAGGTTACAGGTCATGTGTGTAGAATTCTAGAGAGATTACAGATCATATGTATGGGGCTCTAAAGTGATCACGTATGGGGTTCTAGAGAGAGGGGGTTTCTTAGATCATGTGTATGGACTCCAGAAAAGACTAGATGGCATCTGGCCCAGTCCTTTTGATTGGCTCACGAACAGACTGGGACCTAGAGCATTGAAGTGATTTGCCTAAAGTGCCCGACTGGACACTTATACTCTCCATCAAGTACGGCTCCATGGCATCCACTTAAAGTTGTAACAGACAAATTAAAAACTATGGCTGAAAACCAAAATCAAAACCAAAAAAGTCCCCTGAAATGAAGAAACAGCTATGGACAGCGTTTTATATAGAGATACACATGGGAAGATTTCTTTTAATAAGCCCCAAACATGCTTCCCTAAACCACTGAAGTCCTCCTACTAGGCCTAGCCAAGTATTCTCAGTTTTAAAAGGTCTCTAAGGAGCTCGCAGCTTCCTGCCAAAGCCATTCCTGCATCAGCGTAGCAGTGGCCGCGGTTTTACAGGAGAGGCCTCTGATGACTTAGAATACCAAGGAGGGGACAGAAGTGGGCAGTTGGTGTCACTGTTCCCAACGCAGTGTTTACCGTGAGGGGAGGAGAGCTAGCTACATTCGGAAGCAGCCTCCTCCTAAGTGGTAGCTGCTGGGCGAGGAGTTTCTTGCATGCTGTGTGACTGTCTGTGCCTGTTATGCTCATGATATTTAATCTTCTTTATTTTAGCAGTGGACTGTTATCGGATTATGTCACTTGATGTAGTTAGGGTGTTTCCTTTTTTTTGTTGTTGTTAGTTTTTCCACTTGCATTATTCTGTGTTTTCCTTTTTTTCTTCCACGTACGGTCCACGTGTCCATTTGCATTTTTTTGAGTAAGCCCCTTGTTTTGACATCATTTTAGCAAATTCTGGTGTTTTTTTTTTTTTTTTTTGCTGCTGCTTCTTTTTTTTAATTTTTTTTTAAAAACACTCATCTCTGTGTCTTGTAACCAAGCATCATGAGACAAATTCAAGGCAAGAGTGATTTCCGAACCATCTCTCCTGACTCCCTCCTCCACTTCCATTTTTTGAGGGTAAAGAATCGGGAAGTGACTCTCCTTCTTGGGAATGCTCAAGGAAGAGGTGGTGGCAATTCAAGCATCTTGAACCCTCTTGGTGAAAACTTCCGCACCCCTATTTTTTTTTCCAGCCGGCTGGAATGGGCTGTGACTCAGTCTCCCCCTTTCCCCCCTTCACATGCCATTTTCACTAAATCCACTTACAGTGAGTATGCTCCTGGCTTTCGTGGTGTGCTTCTTCCGAGCCAGAGTCCCTTTAGTTAGTGTAAAGTGCCAGTTTCCAGGAGTTAGGAGATATCTCTGTTTCCATTGCTAGGGTTTATTTAGTCGACGGAAAGAGGACCCTGCTTTGCCCACACAGGTTCCTCTGCAGTACAATGAGCTGAAGGTGGCCCTGGAGAAGGAGAAAGCTCGCTGTGCAGAGCTTGAGGAAGCCCTTCAGAAGACCCGCATCGAGCTCCGGTCTGCCCGGGAGGAAGGTAGGGGGAGCTCTTTCTGCAAAGTGCTATGGAAAAGGTGGAGGACCGATCGATCTCAACGAGATTGGCCGGGATTCGTTCCGCAGCAGTGTTTATGGCCCATAAGCTTTCAGGCCGCACATCCCAACTCTGCAAAATTCACGGCCTCCTTGGCGTTGCCAACTTGGTCCAATGCGTGTCTTTTTGGTTGGTGGGGTCCTTGAAAAGACAGCCCAGGGGCAGTCCGCTGGGCTTGGGTTTCGGGTGAGCCCCGCCAACAGCAAGGTGTTGGACTGGTTTCTCCCCAGCTGCTCACCGGAAAGCCACAGACCACCCGCACCCATCTACTCCAGCCACTGCGAGGCAGCAGATCGCCATGTCTGCCATCGTGCGGTCGCCCGAGCACCAGCCCAGTGCCATGAGCCTGCTCGCCCCGCCATCCAGCCGTAGAAAGGAGTCTTCAACTCCAGAGGGTACGTGCCCAAGCAGCCATCGGGGTTTTGTCAACGTTTTTTTTTTTGTTTTGTTTTGTTTTTTGAGGGCAGTGTCACTGTCCCTCATATGTGTGACCCGAACCGGGACCGCTGGCTTCCCAAGCCAGCACTTAATCACTGCGCCACTCGGCTGGCCCCGTTTGTTTGTTTTTTCCCCATCTACCAAAAAATACAGACATATGGTAAAAATGACAAGTAGTAATATTTAGGGATAAAGAGTAAGCATTAAGCCTTCTTCTCATCCCTCCAATCCCACTTCCCTTACTCAGAGTCAGCCATTGTATAGTTGATGCAATAGTTCAGCAATAGTTCATGCATGGAACCGCATGTCCATATTATTCATATATCCTATATGATTATATTTAAAGAGTATAAGAAAATAAGCATATTTTTCTCAGCCCTTTTTTACCTCTTATAAATATCACAGCACACTACACTACACAGTGAAAAACACCTTTCTTCTTTTACTTAGAATGTTATCTTAGGCCACTTTATATTAACACGTGTGGGTGGACCTCATCCTTTTAAAGGGCTGTGTAGTATTCCACTGAGTGGGTATATGATTCACCTATTAAGCCAGACCCCTGTTGTTGAACATTTAAGTTATTTCCATGCACACCCACATCTTGCAGCTCTGCGGCAGGTTGTTGGATATGTCCTGAGGAACTAAATCAATTGGGTTTAAAGGCTATGCACAGTTTGAGTGTTGGTAGTTTCTGCCAATTTATATTCCTACAAACTGTGTAAGGCACTTTCTTTGTGGTCTTCAAAGTACTCTGATCTCCTAGAGATGAAACGGACTTAAAAATAAAGGCCAAGTGAGGTGGTCTGGAAAGCCTTAGGGAGAGTGGAGTAGAGGAGTCACTTTGCATCATGGTATCACCATCAAACCTAATTTAGGTGTGAATCTGGATGGCATTTCATTGTTGTTTTTCTTTAATGATGATGTCATCATGTTTCCTGTGTTTACATAACACTGAATCAAAGAGCTTTTCTCTTAGAGACATCAAATGGTGATGGTAACACAGGAGAGAGTGGTTTCTGGCCCTGGCGCCCGCTGACACGGCTGCACAGAGTGGCCGCCTGAGTAGTTTGGTAACACTGTAAGCACCTCCTTTGGGTGTGTTGCACGTTAGCAGCTTCAAAGTGCGTGTGTGTGATTTATTCCTTACAATTCTGTGATAAAGGAAGGGGAATGGAGTTACATGGAGCACACCAGTTGTATTCAGAATTTTGGATCCTGAGCTTTTCTCTCCATTGAAAGCTGCCTTTAATTAGTTCAAGGTCACTATTGAGAAGGGGCCTGTTAAATGAAAGAAAAAAAAAAAGTCAATCTTAATTTTAATGGACAGGAATATTAAAATAAGAATCAGCATTTTGAGCTTAAAAGCTGGGTTTTTAACAAAAGGAGGTTATTCATGAAAGAACTGGACATGAAGGGATAATTCTTCAGTCAGTTAATATATTTAATAATTAGAAATGCTGTAAAACATTTGACTTAAAAGCATGTTTCTTTATAAAAGCCCACAAACATCTATACTATCTCCGACTCGTAATGGTCTTTAAAAAACCCTTATTCCTAATAACCAGGTAGTGGAGAGTTTAAGTTGATTCATATAAATCTATCTGCATCTGTCAGTGTTGAAATATTGGGTTGTCGGAAAAGTCATGATGCATTTTTGCAACGAAACACATTGAAAAAATACGTCATGCCTTTTCTGACAACCCAGTAGTTTCCCAAGCTGTAATTAACCTGGTCTAGTGGTTTTTCAACAGCTTTATTGAGAGAAATTCACATACCATACTACATACCCATTTGAAATATACAATTCAATGTTTTTTTGTTAAGTTTACCAGGTTGTACAACCATCACAGTCTAATTTTTGAACATGTTTTGGCCCCACCCTTTCCTCCCCGCAAAATATCCTATGCCCATAAGCAGTTGTTTCTCATTTCCCCTTCTGCCCAATCTCTGGAAATCACAATTCTGCTGTCTGTCTATATGGATTTGCCTATTCTGGACATTTCATAAAAATGGAATTATACCATATATGGCCTTTGGTGTCTGGCTTTTTTCCCTGAGCATCATGTTTTTGAGATTCACCCATGGTGTAGCATTTATTAGCGCTTCATTTTTCATGGCTGAGTAAATATTCTATTGTATGAATAGCACATTTTGTTTATCTGTTGGATCCATTGATGCACATTTGGGTTGTTTCCATTTTTTTTAGGCTATCGTAAATAATGTTGCTATGAACATTTGTGTACAAATTTTTGTGGCTACATATGTTTTCAGTTTACTTGGGCATATGCCTATGAGTGGAATCTCTGGGTCGTATGGTAACCCTATGTTTAACTTTTCTGGGAACTTCCAGACTGGATTCCAAAATGGCTGCGCCATTCTCACCAGCCATGTATGAGGGTTCTAGTTGTCCCCCATCCTCACCTACTCTTATTTTCCATATTTTTAATTCTAGACTTTTTAGGGAGCGTGAAGGGAAGGCATCTCATTGTGGTTTTGATTTCCGTTTCCCTGATGACTAATGAAGTTGAGCATCTTTTCATTTGCTCGTGGGTCATTTGTTTTATCTTCTTTGGAGAGATGCCTATTCAAATCCTATGCTCTTTTTTTTTTTTTTTGAGGGCAGTGTCACTGACCCTCATATGTGGGACCCGAACCGGGACTGCTGGCTTCCTAAGCCAGTGCTTAACCACCGTGCCACTCGACTGGCCCCCTTTGCTCATTTTTAAATTGGGGCAATTGTCTTTTTATTATTGAATTATAAGGGTTCTTTATATAGTCCCTTGTCAGAGATATGATTAGCAAGTATTTTTTTCTCTGTTCTGTGGGTTGTCTTTTCACTTTCTTGATGATATAATCTGCAGCCCTCTAATGACCTTTAACCATTTTCCACCAGAATTCAGTCGGCGTCTTAAGGAACGCATGCACCACAATATTCCTCACCGATTTAATGTAGGACTGAACATGCGAGCCACCAAGTGTGCTGTGTGTCTGGATACTGTGCACTTTGGACGCCAGGCATCCAAATGTCTCGGTAAGAGCCGTGGCTGTGCGTTTGTGGTGGGCGCCTGTGTGTCTCCACCTAAAGAAATCTATCTGGTGGAGGTGGGTTTTTTTTCCCCCCTCCCTTTTAAAATTCCTTCTCATATAGCACATGCATCTTCAAGCTTTTAGTTTCAGTGGGAGGATGCTATTTTTCTCCTGCGAAAGGAGTGAATTTATACCTGTTTTCAGCTCATGTCTCCTACCCCCTGTGCAAAAGGCCTTGGACTTTGTTGATTTCCAGCCCTCTTTTCACCCCGCTGGTCTCACCCTACCTTTTGGCTGTGTGCCTGCTCCAACTGAAACGTGCAAATGTGTCCTTTACATGCACCTGTTTGTGACAGCCTGGGAGAAGCCAGGAACACTGGGTTGAGAGCGCTTGGCTCTCTCATTTCCTCTCTCTGTAGGAGCCTGGCTCCTGGGAAAGTTAGGGATGAGGTGGATGCCGGGGCCACGCTGACTGAGCCGGCGAGGGGTTGGCTGCGGGAGGAAGGCAATGGTCCAGGATCCATCCGCCAGGCGGCTTTTCAGGTTGTTCACTGCTTCGCCCTAGAATGTCAGGTGATGTGTCATCCCAAGTGCTCCACCTGCTTGCCAGCTACCTGTGGCCTGCCCGCTGAATATGCCACGCACTTCACTGAGGCCTTCTGCCGTGACAAAATGAACTCCCCAGGTCTCCAGACCAAGGAGCCCGGCAGCAGCTTGCACCTGGAAGGGTGGATGAAGGTGCCCAGGTATCGCGGCAGGGTGGCTCGGGCTGGGGTGGGTGCTGGTGATGAGTGGCAGACTGTCTCCCCCCAGGATAGGCTGCTCTGGGATAGAGACTGTTTTGAGCTAAAGGGAAAAACAGCAGGTGCAAGGGTACTCTGACCTCCCTTTCTCTGCCTGAAAGGAGGACATACAACTGCTGGGTGTCAAAGCCTCCCTCCGTATCCCTGGGGGAAAGAAACATTTTAATCACCAGAGGCTGGGAGTCAAGGCCGGCCTAGAGAAATCTGCAGACAGGCCCTGTTAAAGTAACCCTCTGTCCCTTTAGCCTCCCTGTGCATTTCTGGCACTTTTGCACAATGACTACTCGTTGTTCAACCTAGCATATAAGCTTTTGGGCCTGTCGGAATTGGGGACTTTGGTTTCTTATGGAGATGCCCATGTACATGCAAAACAAAATCGGTATGCGGTTTTCCTGTTCATCTGTCTGATGTCAGTTGAATTCCTAGGTCAGCCATAGAACCCAGAGGCGTTGAAGGAAGTTCTTCATCCCTGACACAGGCATGAAAGGCCATATGCCACTTCCATCCCTGATGTTTTCTAGAGAATTCTAGGGGTGTCTTGTCTAGGATTTTCTCCCTGCCCTGCTCCTTCCTCCCACCCAATCCTTCCGAGTTCAGACATTTCTTCTTCTCCATCTCTGTTTTCCCAGGAATAACAAACGAGGACAGCAAGGCTGGGACCGGAAGTACATTGTCCTGGAAGGATCGAAAGTCCTCATTTATGACAACGAAGCCCGAGAAGGTAAATTAGTGATTCAGGGGGAATTTCATTGCACGCGGTTGACCCAGGTCTCCCCAGTCTCGGCGTGAAGGCTTTGTTTTTTCGGACTGCGTTGCAAGCCTTCTGCGATGTTCCATTTTTGAAAAGTAAAAACCAAATGACTTCGCTAAAGGTTATTGGTACGATACTCACGTCTATAGGTCTCCCCTCTGAAGACCCTGCAGGGTGCTGCCCCGAAGATTCTACCTGCTAATACACCTTCCGAGAACTTCTGCCTCAGTCAACTAACCCATAAATCCGCATCGTCATCAGAAATTTGACTGTGCTACTCATCTGACACACTTTATTTTTTTTTTTTATCTTCCCTCCCCGCCTTCTCTGCACCCTGTCCTCCTTTGTTCTCGTGCGCCTGCCTCTCTTTCCACGCATACTGTCTCTCTTGTCCCCCACCCCACCTCCCCTTTCTCTTCTCCTCTTTTCTCCCCTTGTTCTTGTTCCTGTTCTTTTGTTTTTCTTTCTGCCCTTCCTGTTTGCACCAAGCTGGACAGAGGCCGGTGGAAGAATTTGAGCTGTGCCTTCCCGACGGGGACGTATCTATTCATGGCGCCGTTGGTGCTTCTGAACTTGCAAATACAGCCAAAGCAGGTGAGGAGAAGTGGGGGAGCCCCACCCCGGAAGGGGGGCTGAGTTTGATAAATCAGCAAGGGCAGGAGCGGGGGGCACATGGGCAATTGGCTTGCAAAGCAGGCCCACCGTCTGAGCTCCCCCGTCTTAGCAGTAACTGGGACTTGGGTATTTGGCACAATCTCTGCTACTTCGGGGCCCTCCCTCCTGGCTGGAGTGGGGGACCTCCACACCCAACCCTGTGCTCTCTGTCGAATCTCCTAGATGTTCCATACATCCTGAAGATGGAATCTCACCCCCATACCACCTGCTGGCCTGGGAGAACCCTCTACTTGCTAGCTCCCAGCTTCCCCGACAAACAGCGCTGGGTCACCGCCTTAGAATCAGTTGTTGCAGGTGGGAGAGTTTCTAGGGAAAAAGCAGAAGCCGATGCTGTGAGTATGAAACGGGAGCTGGAGCTTGTCTTTGAAAAGTGGGCTGACTTGGTGGGAGTCCTGCTGGCTGCCATGGTGTCCCTTGACCTCCCTCTCTGAGGAGTGATGGGGAGACTAGCATGATCAGGAACTTGGTGATGATGGAGATACAGGCTCTGAGGTGGCATGTCTGGCATTCCGGATCTCCTCCCCCCCCCGCCATCCACAGCCCTCTAGGATGGGGGAGTCAGCACCACCAGCCAACTCTTAGGGTGCGAGATCTTGGTTATGGCAACACAGCAGCTCATATGCTTAGAAGGAAATCCTCTCCCTTGTTTATTCTGATGAGTTTAACTTAAAGGCTTGAGTGCCAAGCACTTCGGCCATGAAGTAGCACAAAAGGCTGCTGCCAGCCATGCCTCCCTCAGGAAGGCTTTTTCATAACCTTCTCTGTTGCTTCCACACGATTTGCTCTTCCGTAGGCAGCTTTGAAATCCTACTCATCCTTAAGATGTTAGAAACGTAGGTGTGCCTTGATTGGCAGCACTCCTCCTAGAACCGTCCAGGATAGAAAACAGGGCTCTGTGCTTATTGGCCCTTGGTGCACCAAAGACCAAACCTCTCTTTAAACACTTAGCTCCTATAATAATAAACACTTTGAAGGACTGGAAAGTCGTTAACCATGAGCCTCCTGATAAGGAGCTCAGCTCACTGGGAAGACTTGATTTAATGACCTGGTACGTTGCTGCACGTGTAAACCTTTTACTGAAACCACATTAATATCTGTGCAACAGGGCGGTGACTGTATTTCCTATGAGCCTCTGCCTGCGTGGGTTCAGGTAAAGAGATTCAGGAGCCTGTTGGCTTGCTGCTGATGCTCTGCGCTGTACTGTTGCCGCAGCCTGCAGGGGAAGGAGCTGCCCATGTGGCTTATTAACACTTTGCGGGTGACACCTCTTTAGCTCTAGCTGACTTCCTACCCGAGAGTCTCTTTACGTCTACTGCACATTTATGTCTGCGTCCAAGCAGAGTTATAACTCCAATGCTTAATTAACGACCACCCTGGAAGTGTCGATGAGATGCACATCTAGCCTTATGAGCTCAGATCCAAAGATGAGTAGATGTGTGTTTCTGAGCTTGTTTCAGGGGCAACTTAACTGTTCTTCCTGGCATTAAACTTCTCTCCATTACTTGCTTTTGTCTCTGGATGGGTAGTCATGAACAGCTCAAGCTCACCATGTCCTCTTTCTCTTTCTTTATCTTTCTTTCACATATGAAAAGAAATTGCTTGGAAACTCCCTGCTGAAACTGGAAGGTGATGACCGCCTGGACATGAACTGCACACTGCCCTTCAGCGACCAGGTAACCATCTGTTTCAGTCACCATCAGCTGGCATCTGGCAACAGCAACACACAGTCAAGAAAGAAGGGGCCATGTCGGCTTTGTTGCCCTTACCACTCGGGGTTGTGATGGCGATGTGACGATTCTTACGTTCTCCCCTCGGACTTCTGCCCTCGCAGGTGGTGCTGGTGGGCACCGAGGAAGGGCTGTATGCACTGAATGTCTTGAAAAACTCCCTCACCCACGTCCCAGGCATTGGAGCAGTCTTCCAAATTTACATCATCAAGGACCTGGAGAAGCTACTCATGATAGCAGGTGGGAGGCCAGGGACATGGCACTTTTTCTTCGCTTGTAAGGAAAACAGTTTGCAAGCCAAACGGTTTGCATGCTTGCGAAATGCAAAGCCTGGCCCTCCTGGTGGCTGCTGGGACAGAAGCAGCGCTGTTCTCTGTGTCCCTGTACATGTCCAGCTGATGGTTCTCCTGGTCCAGAGTTCCGTTTCCTTGGGGTCCAAGATAGCACCACCTGACAGCCCCAAAAGACATCTCACCATTATGCCAAGTGAAAAGTAGATAACGTCAGACCCGTTGTCCCCATCGCATTGATCCCACTGCGAGCCGTGACCTTCTGAGAGCTTGCCTGCCCTGTTGCACGTTGTCTGGTTACTCCATGACCTTCCAGAGACCCTTCTAGATTCACATGTTCGTGTTTTGCCACATTTTTTCCTCTTCCCCTCCCCCACACAGACACACAGATGTGCATGCACTATCACTTTTTTTGAACTGAGAGTCGGTTGCAGCTGTGACTCCCATATCACTTCATATCATCACTCCCATATCACTGCAGTTCTTCAGCATATCACTTCAGAGCAAGAGTATTCTCTCACGTAACCATGGCAAAATTCTTTTTCTCTCTTTTTATTGGTGGTACTGTTTTTTTTTTTTTCTTTTTTAAGGAAAAAACAAGGGTCGATTGGCTCAACATTGGAAACATCCACATTTAGGTCTTATTTTAGGCATGACTGGATGGATCCAGGGCCTGGAGTAATATGGTCAGCAACTGGCTTTTCTTGTACTTTCAGCTCTTCCCCTTTCTTGCTTGCTTTGCATCTTCTTGTTTGCTTTCCTTCCTTTGGCTTCCTTTCCTTCCTTCCTCCTTTCTTTCTTTATTCTTTAGAGCAAGTTTCGGTTCACAGCAAAACTAAACAAAGTACAGAGAGTTCCTATTAGACCCCGTCCCCCAACACACACAGAGCCTCCCCGCTATCAGCATCCCCCCCGGAGCGGGACATTCGTTACAACTGATGAACCTCCATTAATTGACGCATCATTGTCACCAAAAGTCCATAGTTTCCAGTAGGGTTTGTGTGTGGTGTTGTCCATTCTGTGGGACTAAATAGATAGGCAATGGCACGTATCCACTATTATAGCATCATACGGAATAGTTCCACACGGTACAGTGTTGAATCCAGGGAGTTTAACCCTTGCTGTAGCACAGTTATCTGATATACTGTCCCCAGGAGATTTTACTTGTGTGTCCGATTGTGTTCTTTAGAGTATTTACTTTCCCGATCCATGATCCAGTGTAGGATCATGCATTGCATTTAATCACGTCTCTTTAGTCTCGTTTAATCTGAATCGGATCCTCAGTCCTTCTCTTGCCTCTCATGACTTCGACATACTGGAATAATCTGAGCCTGTTGTTTTATAAAACGTCCCCTCCTGGTTCCTAGCACATCTTTCTTTCCTTTGGTGGGGAACATGTTTGAAAGTACAGTTCACATTCTCTGATTTCACGTCTGCAGAATTTTTTTTCTCTTCTAGGATCTTGACTAAAATGCCAAATGCTTTCATTTTAGATCTAAAACTTGGGCCTAAACTGTGTTTACGGGAATCTGTGGAAAACATAGTCCATCCATGTGGCCTTGCTGGCTTTTATTTATGAATAGAACTAGAACTGCCATCCGTGACATTGCTTCACGGCCTCCCACTGAACCAGCAGCGGTTCCTTTTCCCCTCAGGAGAGGAGCGGGCCCTGTGTCTTGTGGACGTGAAGAAAGTGAAACAGTCCTTGGCACAGGCTCACCTTCCTGCCCAGCCAGACATCTCGCCCAGCATTTTCGAAGCTGTCAAGGGCTGCCACTTGTTTGCTGCTGGCAAGGTAAGCTCTCTCAGTGCCTCAGCTGGCGGAATGGTTCCCTCATTAATTATCAGGTCTTTCTTTCCCTAATACAAACCTTTTAGGGCTATACGTTTTCCTCTAACTACGACGTTAATTGCACCCTATAAATTTTTATTCATTCCATGTATTTTTAATTTTCTTACGATATTTTTTCTGTGAATGATGGGTTACTTAGAAATGTGCATTTTGTAAAGAAACTTTTTTGGGGAACTGTGTTTTTCCAGGACCCATCAGCTCCAAGTCAAGTAATTGTTTCAATCTAGTTGTGGAGGGCGTTTTTCGAGGACGCATCAGCTTCAAGTCACGTAGTTATTTTCAATCTCGTTGTGGAGGGTGCAGCATGTGGGAGTCAAACCAGCACCCTTGGTGTTATGAGCCTGAGCTAACCGACTGCCCCAGAAATGTGCATTTTAGTTTCTGAAAATTGGTTTTTAAAAAATTTGTAAGTTAATTTCATTATAATGTTTGAAATATTTTTAAAAAGGTATGGAGTATATATGTCAATTAGAAAATTTTAACACCTAATAATGTTGTAAACATCCATAAATTCACTACCCAACCCAAGAAATAGAATGTTACTAACAATGGGCATTTTCCTGTGTGTTCCTCCCCTATCCCATCCCATCCTATCTCCCTCCACCCCGCCAACTGCACACCTTCATCTCAGGACTGATTTGAGCAATAAGATTCTTTTCACCCTTAGTGAGATGACAAAGATCTAGTTGTATAGGTGAAGTCAGAAGGACTCAACTGTTCTAGAAAAAGAGTTTTTTTTTGTTGTTGTTCTTTAGTCTAGTTGTGGAGGACGTTTCTTCACTGGCCCATGTTGGTATCGTCATTACGCTCTTCCCAGATGAGGCAGATTGGTCGCCGGCCTCTGGATAGATGCTCACCGTGGCTATTGGCAGCTCATGCTGGCTGCCGGCCACTCACTGTAGTCTATGGCAGCCCTCTGCAGCAGGGGCTGCAGCCTACACCGTCACCGGGGCTCGCACAGCCCAGCTCCAGGTGGAGCTGTTCTTAGCTGTAGAGGGCAGTGTCACCGGCCGTCATATGTGGGATCTGAACCGGGGCTTCTGGCATCCCAAACCAGCTTTTAACCAATGCTCCACTCTACCGGCCCTAGAAAAAGAGTTTTGATGTAGAACTCTGTATACACAGATCTCAGCTAAGAACTTTTCTTTTTGGACCAAAATCTCCTCTACATTCTTACAGCAATTTCTACTGCCTTTCCCCTCCCTGAGGGTAAGATGGTCAAAAGTTACTTGTCTCCAGCAAAGGACACATATGCAGACAATGTGTCTTGGGGCAGGTGGATTTTCGTGAGCCTTTCTCTGCATCACTGTTAAGCCAGTGGTTCTCAACCCGGGATGATTCTGCCCCCCAGGGGCACTGAGCAATGTCTGAAAACATTTTTGGTGGTTATTTGTTATGACAAATAACTGGCCATTATTGGCATCCAATAGGTGGAGCCTAGAGTTGCTGCTAAACAAACTGTAACATACTGAACAGTCCCTCATCACAGAGAGTCATCTGATCCAAAGGGTCCGTAGTGCCAAGGTTGAAAGACCCTGCTCTAAATTGATGCTCTTTTCCTATTTTTCTTACGGGTCAGTATAGACACCGGTGACACTCTTCTTTCTTTTTCCCTGGTTGCTTTTCAGATTGAGAACGGGCTCTGCATCTGTGCAGCCATGCCCAACAAAGTCGTCATTCTTCGCTACAATGAAAACCTCAGCAAATACTGCATTCGGAAAGTAAGTCCTGGGCCCCTGAGTTCTGCTATCCCTGTGAGCTGGTGTGGGAAGCATGCTGCCTCAGGGGACAGCATGTGTCTGATCCCTTCAGCCTGGGTGACCTCCTTAGAGAGAGAGAGAGAGAGAGAGAGAGAGAGAGAGAGAGAGAGAGAGAGAGAGAGAGAGACCTTCCTTTCTGGAGGCAGCTCCAGAGTTGCTGGTAGCTGCAGTTTCTCCCTCTCCTTTTCCTGTTTGCGAGCTGCCTCTGCAGCCTGCCTTTCATTAAGGCAGAAAGGAAGTTGGCTGACGGAGGAGACACTTCTTTTGAACCAGCAGAGAAAAGGAAGGCGATCTCTCCGAGAAGCTGTCAGTCCCTGGTGGCAGTTACCCGAGTGCTTCTCAGATCCTAAAAGTTTCTCTCCAGTGCTGTATTCAGTATGTAATTAGGGAGTTGGTTCTCCTCGGAGCAGAGTGAGTTGTGAAGATGACTGCAGTGTGGACAAGCTCCACGTTAGATCCTTATATTTGCCTCACTTCCGGAGAAGGCTGTCTGCTGTCCCTAGCCAAAAGCTGTGCCACCCATCATAAGCCTGGTTCATTTCAGGTGCTTTCATGATTAGTCTCCAAAGTAAAGCAAGGGATGACTATATAAGGGTCATTACCGGTTAGAGAAACTGTCATCCTGGGCGGGCTGTTGTCAGTTTGCTTTGTGTTTTTATTGAGCACCACTGGTACCAGCTCCTTGACAAACACTTTTCACAGCAATTCTGGAAAGCAAGGGTGGCAGTCCCCAATTTCTGGTAAGACAACTGAGACAGGCTGAGGTCCCAAGTTACAAAGTAGAGACCAAAATCGAAGTTTGATTTTTTTTCCCTACCATTTCATTAGGTCATGCTATTGACATGTTTCTTTATACTTGGTAGGTGATCCAATAAATATTCAGTGGTCATGATAATGCCGAGTAGAGTTTGAACTGCTAGCTTCTGGAAAGTTCTCAGAAACCATTGCTTCTTTAGAATCTCTGGCCACAATTTTGAATAAGCAGTCTCAGTTTTTGAAGCCATTAGGATTGGCCTGAAAGCAAGTAGAGGAAACTAAGAAGCAGATGATTCAGAGAGATGACAACAATGGTGATGGTAATAATTATGTAGGTAACAGAGGTTCAAAATAGAAATGTAGAAGCTGGAAAAAAAGAGGAAACTAAAGCCGCTTCCTCCAACCACCGCTGTTCATAGTCGGTGTGTTCTTCCAGGCTTTTTCCTCAGCTAAGCATGTTGTATGTTTAAAGCTCTCTTTTTGAATGCTACCTTTTCCTCGAAACGCTGTTTGTGACCCTTTTCTGGGTCCACTTGACCTTATTTTCTTAGCCTGGAGTCCCAAAGACCTCAGAGGTAGCAAAGGGCTCATCCGTCCTCATGGGACAGGAGCAGATCGAAGGCGCTTTGTGTGACGGACCACTCGCACAAGTCCGGTGGCGACTGTCCGCAGGGCTCGGTCAGATGCCCAAGGCGGAAACATGGCCACCCTGTCTCAGCGCTCACAACCTCCTCTTCTGCCCTCTGTCTCAGGAGCTAGAGACCTCAGAGCCCTGCAGCTGCATCCACTTCACCAACTACAGCATCCTCATCGGAACCAATAAATTCTACGAAATCGACATGAAGCAGTACACGCTTGAGGGTAGGGCCCGCGTCCTCCCCAGCCCACACACCGCTCCGGCCCCGCTGCCAGTGGGGGCCGTTCCTGAAGCCCCGCTTCTCACCTGCCTTTACAGAATTCCTGGATAAGAACGACCACTCCTTGGCACCCGCTGTGTTCGCCTCGTCTTCCAACAGCTTCCCTGTGTCCATCATGCAGGTGAATGGCGCAGGGCAGCGGGAGGAGTACCTGCTCTGCTTTCACGGTGAGCTGGGGGAGCGCTCAGGGGCATCGGGTTTCCCAAACGGGATCCGCTCTGGGCTGGGGCTGGGCGGGTTCTGCCGAGGGGACAGAGACCACCGTCCCAACTGACCCCAAGGTCCCTTTGGGGTCCTCTGTCCCCCATCAGGATGCTACACTGGTCCACCTCTATTCTCTCCAGAGAGCAGGCCGTTCTTTCTCTCCCTTTCCTTCCTTTTTCTCTCCCCATTTCCTTCTTTTTGCTCTCTCTCCCTTTCTTCCTTTTCTTTTTCCTCTAGATGTTTCTCTTCATTTTTTTCTCCAAATCTCTGGGTCTTTCTGTCTCTTCTTCAGTGTCTTTGGGTCTCTGTTTTTGTCCCTTCCTCCCTTGTCCTTCTCCCTACCCCTCTCCTCCTTTCTCCTCCCTTTTCTTTTCCTATCTTCCCCAGCTTTCCCTTGAACCCTCTTTTTTTAAAACAAATCACAGACATGTGGCTCAGCAGAGGCTCTAAGGTTTTAAAGATCCGGTGAAATCTGGCCAGTGGTCCCCGGGCTCGATTCCTTCTTCCGTTCAAGTGTGTCTCATTGCCACCCGCTGCCTCTGGCTGTGCTGATGCCCCTGGGCTCTGACTCTTTGCAGAATTTGGGGTGTTCGTGGATTCGTACGGAAGACGTAGCCGCACAGACGATCTCAAGTGGAGTCGCTTACCTTTGGCCTTCGGTAAGTGAGCCAAAGTGTGGGGGGCTGTTTTCTGCCAGCAGCGGGTTTCCTGGGAGAGAGCTGCATGTGGCGTTCCTTTTGGCCTGCACTCTGTGCTCTTGGATTCCATTAGACACCAAGCGCCATATGTAGCTGTCACCTGAATAAGTGTTCAGGGCACAGATCTGAGGCTTGATGAACTGCATTGGCCAAACCCAGTGATATTTTTTAGGCTCTCATGAGAGAAAGGAGCCCATTTTCTGTGAGTTGATTTCAGTCATTTTAAAGGCAGCCTAGTGTCCCATGGCATAGCTGAGCACTTCTCTATATTATCAGTTCTAATGAGGCAGAGTGCTCGGGTCATGGCCATTCTTTTTGTAAGTGTGATGCTGTGGTGAACATCTTGTACTAATCTTTGCCAACTTGTCAAATAGTATCCTCTGCTCCTAAATCCTAAAAGTGGACCTGCCGGGTGAAAGCGTAAACACACACACACACACACACACACACACACACACACACACACACACTTGCAATTATGGACATACTTGTCTGTGTGACTGGTCTAAAATATTGCGGCTGAAATACCCTTCAAGGCTATTTCATTTATCTATTGCTACATACCAAGTTTCAAAACGTCGTGACTTGACAACAATGTATTGCCCAGGGTTCTGTAGTTGGCAGGACAGTCCTGCTTCATGTGGTGTCAGCGGAGGCCCTGGGACAACTGGGCAGTCCAAAACAGCCTCACAGACATGGTGGGCAGCTGGTGCAGGTGGTGGGTGCTCAGCTGGGGATCTCAGTTCCTCTCCACGAGGGCTTCTTCCAAGAGCGCAAAAAGCAGAAGCTGTCAGGCCTTCTTGCTTCTCCCACATTCTACTGGTGAAAGGAAAGCCAGCCCAGGTTTAAGGCAAGGAGACTCCACTGGGGCCTGAGACCCAGCAGGCATGGCTAATAGTCTAATACTAAAGTAATAGTTTACCACAAGAAATAAGAGTGATAATCTGCTTTTCTCTTTAAAACAGAAAACAGCTCCTACCACACCCTAGAGTTTCAATGACACTGTGATAGATAGTACTAAGACCAGAAATACCTCATTATCTGTGAACCCAGTCTTTTTTTGTTTAATTATTTTGCAAATGCATACAATCAATTTAAAAAGGTATCCAGTGAAAAGTCTCACCCATATTACCTGTCTCCCAAATTCTTTCCAACTTCCTTCAGGGGGAAAAAAAAAAGGAAGAGTTTCTTATCTTCTAGTACAGGGGTCGGCAAACTGCGGCTCTTGAGCCACATGCGGCTCTTCGGGTATGTTCCGTCTCAAAAGTTTGCCGATCCCTGGAAGAGCCAATTCTGTCCCTCACAACAATTTAAAAATTATTCGAGAGCCATAAATAAATTTTTTCATAATCACCATTATGTGAATAATATCCTCTAAATATTTTATAAATGAAACTATGATAGTTTTGTTTTCATTTTCAATTTTACTTCAGAGCCACATGGACATACCCAGAGAGCCACGTGTGACTCGCGAGCCGCAGTTTGTTAACCCTTGGCGGCTCTTCTGTCTCAAAAGTTTGCCGACCCCCATTCTAGTACTGTATGAAAATATGGAGACATAAAAAAATATACTCTTGTTCCACCCTTTTATAACCCCCTTTTTTATCCGTATGGTAGCACGCTTTATACATTATTCTGAACCTTGCTTTATGCACTAAGGAAATCCCTGTACCTTGGGCTTTTTCCCCTAGCAGTCCATGGGGAGCTTCTTCGTGCATTTTTACAGCTGTGCAGAATTCCATAGATGCACCATAATTTACTTAACTGATCCCCTAGAACATACCTTTTAATTGGTTCCCATCTTCTGCTCTAACAATATGGCAGTGAATGAATACAAACATGCCTCGTGCCCCCGGGGGCTCTTTGTAGGATCAGTTATACCTGGATGTATTTATAGGATCAATTCCTTTCAGTGGGATTGCTGGGTCAAGGATGCATTGCAGCCAGGTTTTGATTTTCTTTCTTTTAACCCTTCCTTCACGCTCTTCCTGTGTGGCGGTCACCCAGCCTACAGAGAACCCTATCTGTTTGTGACCCACTTCAATTCACTCGAAGTGATTGAGATCCAGGCACGCTCCTCTCTGGGGTAAGCATTGCCCTCCAGGCTTGGGCAAGCTCAGCAGTCAGGGTTGGGTGTCGAGGCTGGCGCGTGTTTCTTCCTATCCTGCCCAGTGGTGGGGTCACCTACAGTGCAAACTCTCGCCTGGTGTTTCACAGGACCCCTGCCCGAGCGTATTTGGAAATCCCAAACCCACGCTACCTGGGCCCTGCAATTTCCTCGGGAGCGATTTACCTGGCGTCCTCCTACCAGGATAAATTAAGGGTCATTTGCTGCAAAGGAAACCTCGTGAAGGAGTCCAGCACTGACCACCACCGGGGTCCCTCCACCTCCCGCAGGTACCGTGCCCCTCCCCCTCCTTATTACAGAGGGCCAAATGCTTTCTGCAAAGCAGAAGGAAATCTTGCTCAATGGGTTGAAAGTGCCCAATATTCAAGCTCAATCCACTCATTTCTTTGAGATCTACAGCCTTGAAAGGACAGAGTCACAGTAAGGGTCAGGAGAATTAAAAAATGTCTCCTTGTAAAAGGCGGAAGCAAATGTCTGGCCTGTCTCTGGTGGGTATTTTGAGTGGCTCTGTTTGGAATGGAGTAGGAAGTATTCACTCATTGCTTTAGCAGATATTCCACTGGGCTAGTTGGGCTTGTTATGGGGGCTTTAGTGGTGAATCAGCCAGACATATCGCTCCCCTGATGAAACCCCAGGGGAGAGACATACGCAATCAGGCTAGGAGGAGGCTGGCATTGGGGTCGTTTAAGGCACTGTGGGAGCTCAGAGGAGGCACCCTCCCCAAACCCCGCCTGGACTTGGGGGTCAGGGAAGATTTCCTGGAAGAAATGAGGCCTACATATACTTTTCTGGTTCTTTGTGTGTCTCGTAATTTTTGTGTTGGAAGCCAGACATTTCAAATAATACGAGGTGGCACCTCTGTAAATCAGATCCCCCTCCCTGGGTTTGTAGTTCTGTTCACTTAGTGACTCTCGCAGACTCATTCCGTAAAGTTTGTGTTCCTTACCACGTGCCACCATTGACGTTTCTGGGGATAGAGCTTTCCTTATGACGTAACCCTGAGTCAGGACAAATAAAAACCAGACCTGAGAATGGTCTTTTCCAAGGAGTAGCCAGACAGGTCCGACTGTGACAATTTTCCAGGGATGGGTCTTTCTGGGGAGCTTTGGTCCTGACAGGCTCCCTCCAGTGGCAGCTTGGCTGCCGGTTTTCACAGCTTCTGTGGCTGTTTACAAGGCCGTTGCTTTCAACACTACTGCAACTCCAGGGAGAGAGGCGTGGGAACAGGTCAAGTGAAAATGTCGCAAAGCTTGTTCGTACTGAGATTCAGCTGTTTTTCTTGCATAAACACTTGTCGAGTTGTGGCAAGCCTTTGGTTAATTGCGAGGGTTTTGACAAGTTGACATCGATACTTTTTGTCAGTGTTCTTGTTGCCTTTGGGGAGGGACAGGTTTGGGGAGGTCCTTACTCTGCCCGTCTGGAGGGCTCTTCTTTTTAACCCACGGGGCCGGCAGCACACTGCATACTCTTCCGCCCCTCCGTGTCTCGGAGACTGCTCCATGTCAGTTATGAAAGCTATTTCTTCCTTCTTCTTTTATGCCTCCACAGCATGCCTTCACATGACCTTAATTTAGTGAACTGCTCCTTTCTCAGTGGACGTTTGGGTGCTTTCTCATCTGTTGCTGTAGAAGTGACTGCCTGTGCCATTTTACATGCTTAGGAATCTCTCCGCAGGATAAATAACTAGATAAGGAATTGATGGGCGACACCGGTTGTGAGTTGGAGTTTTGAGAGACATGGCTGCGTGTTCCTCCCTGGAGGCTGCATGTCCCCTTTGGTGACCCCACCAGCAGTGTGTGGAAGTAGGCCTGACCTTGACACACAGGCTAGGAGCCAGATCCGGGTTGATGTGTAGGTTTGAGTTCTTGGTCCGCGGGAAGGTCTGAGATTATGTAACCCAGGGGACTGTTTGACGTAGGATTTTCATTTTCTAGACTGGTTTACAAACCTCATGTGTCTATAAAGAGTTACGTGGACCCCCATCATGAGCCAGATATATATAGAGTCTGGGCCTGGGCTCCACAGATGAAGAAGACACGGCTTTTATTCTGAAGGGACTCTTAATTTGGTAGAGGAGCCATCTCGAATATTACAAAATGCTTAGACCTTGGAAAAGAGAATCATCAATTTACTATTCTGAGACTATGTCCTAATGAATAGTCTCGTTCTCTTGCTGAAATGTAGGCGTTAGTCTGAAATGTTTGGTCAGTGTGATTTGAATACCAGGAACTTGCTGGAAAACCAGAAGGGCCAAACAACCAGCGGCTCCTAACTCTTTCCGCTTGACCCTCCTTCAAGAGCGACAGCTTCAAGGGCTCTAGTCCTCCCCTGAAAGTGTCTAGATGTTATATAAGTAGTTCCTAAGTCATGCTAAGAACAAACGAAAGTACTGTAATTATGATTTTTCCCCCCTGCATTGCCTCACTGGTTAGGTAGCCAGGCACCTTCCTTTTGAGTCTGTGTGGAGTCTCTGTAATGAGTTACTTATTCAGCGATCGAAAAATCCCACTCCTGTGAACAAGAAATAATGTTGCTTTCCTGCTGTTGCCAGGCACATCTGGAAAACCAGCAGTTAGTCTTTGGTTGTCTCCCGGCTTCCAAAACAGTCTTTTTACTGCTGGCTGCTATGGGCAGGTCAGAATGTACAAGGCCAGCGTGACAGTGCGTGATTCACGGCGGGCCGCCTTCCCTGATCTGGGGAGCAGAGCAGGAAATGTAACCACATAAAATTGATGTGGTCAATCATCAGTTATTAATGAATACAGAGATGGAAGATTGCCCTCTCGGCCCAGAATGATGGGTGTTTTCTGTCATCACATTCATCTGAGCCGGCATCCTGAATGGCCGACGTTGAGCTATCTTGCTTCCCCTTGGCAGTAAGCTCCCTCACTTGCTTTATGACGGGCCCCTGTAGACACATATTATAATTTCTCTTCTATTACAAATAAGCTTCATGTAATTGTCCTACTTGGAATTCCTTTTTTTTTTAATTTGTCTTCCATATCTGAAAATCACAAAACTAGGGGTGCATATAAACCTTGATTTCAAGCTGTTGAAATCTGAGTTACCTCAAATTTTATTGCTGCATCCCCAACACAGGGAGGTTGTGGCTTTCTGAGCACTTGTTATCTGAGTCTACACAGTTAAGAGTTGCATCAGGAAGCAAGAGAATGACATGAAGCTGTTCACGGTGAACTGACCACTTATACAATGATCTCAGCTCACCAACCTCTGTTTTACTGTGGAGCAGGACTTGGCGAACTCTATGTAAAGGTCCAGATAGTAAATATTTTTTGGCTCTGCGGGCTGTATGTTCTCTGTCTCAACTACTCAACTCTGCTGTAGTGTGCATGCAGCCAGGGATGGTGCATGACCAGCTGGGCATGGCTGTGTTCCAATAAAACTTTATTTATAAAAAAGGCATCTGTCTGGATTTAGCCGTCCAGCTTGCTCTAGGGTCTGTCTTTCTTCTCCCAGTGGGTTGGTGTCTTTGCTCCTCAATTGCTTTCAGTTACGGGCATTGACCAAAGAGGTCCTGGCAGAGTTAGACCAATAATTGAAGGGGGGAAAAAAAAATCCACAAGTTGATTAAGTGATAACCTGTTGCAAAGAGAAGGATTTAAATTTCAAGGATTAAGATAGGCCTTTGGGACAAATAACAACACTCAAATATTTCTGAAGAAGTGACTTGATTTACTGCAAAAGTCCAACAGTGATGTAAAGGATGTTGTAGTGCGTGTTAGCATACATTTTTGTTGGGAAAATTTCAGCGAAATAAATCAGTATGAGATTTATACTTGGTTCATTCTTAGAATCAGCATATAACTGCAATTTAGATTTTAAAAATATCAAGGATAGGGCCGGCCGAGCGGCGCGGTGGTTAAGTGCTGGCTTGGGAAGCCAGCGGCCCCGGTTCGGGTCCCACATATGAGGGCCAGTGACACTGCCCTCAAAAAAATAAATAAATAAATAAAAATATTGAGGATAAATGTATTTTTCTGATTTCTACTGTTATTTGCAAGATAAAGCCCCAATCAGTGACAATGTCTCCAAGTAGTATTCACTATAAAATTTTGTTTCCGTTTTAGGTAGGTTGGCTTTTCCCAGCACTTACTATGCTCAGATATGAGGACTTGAGTACTCTTACTGCTCATTGGGGTAGGAAGGGACTGACTCGGAAGGCCTTGTTTCTGGATCTTGCTTCTTCAGAGAGATCGTAAGGGCCATGTCTGCTGAAATCTTGATCTGACATACCTGGGCCAGGCCTGGGTGCAGGGTTGGATTGATCGTACAAAAAGGGCCCCCTGTTTTCAGTTGTTTGGTTATTAACCATCCATCTTTGGGGCCTGGGGCATTTTTTGAACCAGCCTTGCTCAGTTTCCTAATTATGTTGGCCCGATCCCCGCACTTCTCACATCAGCCTTGGGTGCCACAAAGACTCTTGGAAAGCCACCTGGAGGGGGAGGTGACCAAACAACAGGTCCTGGAGTGGGACAGATATGACAACAGACAGTGATGAATACAGGCTTTCTCAAAACTGCTCCTTGCGTCAAGGGCCTTGTAGCAGGCTTAACCCATAAAGGGCGACTTCCCCCTGGGCTTTCTAGGCTCTGGAACATACTAGGTCAGTTGATATAGTATGAGGATTATGACATCAGACTGATCCGTGTTATTGGAGTCCCAGCTCTGCAGCTCTCTGTGTCTCCATTTTGTCATCTGTACTGAGGGTCCTACCTGTTCCCAGCTTGTAGCACTGTTGTGATGATTTAACAAGATAATGCCCAAAAGGGCTTAGCACAGGGCCTGGCACACAGTAGGTGCTCAGTAAATAAAAGGCTGCTCTGAGACCAGGAAGCTTGATATCCTTTTGTTTTGTCTTTGCTTTCTTCCCTGTCCTCCCTACCCAAAACAAACAAACAAACAAACAGCCTGAAGAACTCCAGGTGGGAGGTTTTTCTCCTGCTCATTGGTGAGGTTGGGGCACCGGGGTTGCTCAGAGAAGGAGAATGCCCCTTGGAGGTTGTGACATCTCAGCTCCCCCTCCCTCTCCTGTTGCCAGCAGCCCCAACAAGCGAGGCCCGCCAACGTACAACGAGCACATCACCAAGCGTGTGGCCTCCAGCCCGGCGCCCCCTGAAGGCCCCAGCCACCCGAGAGAGCCAAGCACACCCCACCGCTACCGCGAGGGGCGGACCGAGCTGCGCAGGGACAAGTCTCCCGGCCGCCCCCTGGAGCGCGAGAAGTCCCCCGGCCGCATGCTCAGCACGCGGAGGGAGCGGTCCCCCGGGAGGCTGTTCGAAGACAGCAGCAGGGGCCGGCTGCCCGTGGGAGCCGTGAGGACCCCCTTGTCCCAGGTCAACAAGGTGAGGCAGTGTCCGGAGGCCAGGGGAGTGACCTCGGAGCCGAGGTCCCTCAGGGCCACTGTTGTGGAAAGGAACTCCATGACTCTAATTCAGATTTTGTGAGTCATAACCAGGGTAGGAGGAAACTGTACTTGAATTAGGAAGAAGCCCTCTAAGCAAATGGATAGATAACGTGTATGTGTATGTGTGTACCTCAGAATGGAATCATTACCAAAGTGTCTCATTCCCTTCCTCAGAGGCAGCCGGTGTGTGCTGTTTCTGGAGACAGTCTATGCATAAGTGTGAGTGTGTGTGTGTGTGTGTGTGTGTGTGTGTGAATTCTCTCTTCTTAAACACAGATAACATACTATACAAAAACTGCTATACCTTACCTTTTCCAAACACATACAAATACACACATGTACATCCAGGATTTTCCTGAAAGGCTACACAGAAACTGGTAACAGTGGCTGCCTTCTAGAAGGACTTAGAATCTTCTGTCACCGGAAGCTGATTTTTTGGATTGAATTTTCCTTCTAATGCCATCTGCTGGTCACTAGTGGCACCCCTGCCGATACAGAGAGAAGGCAAGCCATCTAAATGTTTTCTTTTTTTTGTTTTGTTTTTTGTTTTGTTGTTGTTGTTGTTGTTGAGGGCAGTGTCACTGGCCCTCATATGTGGGATCCGAACCGGGGCCGCTGGCGTCCCAAACCAGCTCTTAACCACCACGCCACTTGGCCGGCCCTAAATGTTTTTTCTTATCTCCTCTGATTTACTGATAACGTGTGTGTGTGTGTGTGTGTGTGTGTGTGTGTGTGTGTGTGTGTGTGTGTGTATAACCGTAGAAATCCACATATAGCTTTGGGGACTTTTTGGTGATCGCAGTCCCTGCCGGACTCCCAGCTCTGAGGGTTGGCTCTGCTAGTTGGTGCCACCTGCAGAGCCCTCAGTGTGAAGGGCCGCAAGGGACGAGGGACTGCAAACTCCCTGTTTGGAGTCTGCAAAGAGCACAGCAGTGTCTGGCTTCTGGTGGCTAAAACCCCTCCTTCCTCCTTTTGCTCTTAGGTCTGGGACCAGTCTTCAGTCTAAATCTCAGTCAGAAAAACCAACTCCTCATCTTAACCTGCAGGAAAACACCAAACCCTCTGGAACTCTGCTGAGGGCGACCCCAGCGCCCCTCCGCTCTGCCACCCGCGGGCACAGCTGGGCCCAGACCCGCCTCAGCACGGACAGCCCTGCATCCGGGAGGTACAGGGGGCTGAGGCTCTTAGGAGCTGCCGGCGCCTTCCTGCAGTCACCCTCTCCGCACTTTGTTACTCTTTCAAAGCATTCATACACTTTTGTACCCAGCTCCAGCCTGTACCAGTTCATCAGAGGAAACCAACGGGCCTGACTACAGCGTGGTTAGAACCCTAATTAATAATAGCTACTTTAAGACCCTAGGGTGGGTTGGTTGGGTTTTTTTGTTGTTTGTTTTTCCTTCTTCTTTTTTTTGGTTTTGTTTTTAAGACAACAGAATTCTTACTAGATTTGAATAGCAGTGTATTTCCTGTTGTAGTCCTTTTTAGCTAGATCACACCATCAGGTCTTTGCTACTAAAATGTATCGTGGAAGAGTCCCCGCCAGTTGGCTAACCTCCCGCACTCACATAGTTCATTCTCCTTCTAGCCCATCCTCACCGATGGCCCTGTTTGACCCAGGGTGACATCTTAGCCAAATGTTTACTGTTCTCATTGCCTTTTACGGCCTTGACGACTTCCCCTCCCACCAGCTGAGAATGTATGGAGGTCATCGGGCCTCCGGGCCTCCGCTCAGAGGCAGTGACTTGGGGCCAAGGGACATGGAGGAGCTCTCCCTCCCCGCCCCTCAGCGTCATCTCCCCAGCCTGCTGTCCCTGCTTTCCGTGTAGCTTTGGCCAGGAAAGCATGCAATAGACTTGCTCGGAGCCCAGCATTAATGGGTCTCTGGGGCCCGGGAGGGGACCGGGGGGGCACCCACCTCCTGTCCGTGCCGGGCCGCCCTGGGATGGGAAGAGACCCGCCTGGGAGTCCTGCATGGCGGTTCACTGCATGTGCTGCCCCCCGACCTGGCTGCCCCCTCGGGTCGCTTTGCCAGTGTGCTAGTACCATACCATAGCTCCCGCCGGATCGAGACCCTCAGACGACTTGCCAATTTACTGGCCACAAACAAGCTGCAGTCAGTAGCACTGAACCAACCAACCAACCAACCAAACGCTCAAGCCTTACGACCAGAGAAGGATTTCAGCAGACCACCACCTCACACTGTCACGCTTCCTGCCGACTCCCTCGTGGACGACTCTGTTCACACAAAACCCAGCACGGTTCTACCCCACGAAACTGTGACTTCCCAAAGAGCTTTTCCCTAGGGCTAGACTAAGACCGGGAGCTTTGAGGAGGAAGCCACAGCTCAGTCCTCCCTCTCGGCCGGGCTCAGGAAGTCCTTAGGAGCAGTGCTGCTGTTTCCACCCTGTCAAGAGTGCGAACCCCCCCAGGGACTGGTAAAGAATCAACAATAGAGGCTTTGCAGTTGGCAAGCTAACTAGCGGCCTTATTTCTGCCTTTAATCTCCCACAAGGCATTCCTTGCTACGGATTCTTCATGACTCTTAGCCACGCCTCCAACCACCAAGGCACATCCGAGGCAGGCTGACAGGTAGACCTGTTCCCACCGCAGCAGGTGAACGTGACCGTGTGTCAACCCCTGTGTCCACAGTTCAGGCCACATTTCCAGATTGCAACCTGGCCCAAGCCCCGGCTCCTTCCTGCTCGTCTCTTAACCTAAGTGCTTTCTCATTTGAAACGCCCGCGATCCTCCATGTTGTTGCACCCTTGGCAAGTGTCATGCTGTCGTGTTTTACGCGTTGCTTAATCTTTGGGGTCACACTGCATCCCCTCCTTCCCCCCAGGGCAGATCTGACTGAATGTTTGCTGAAGTTTTTTGTCTCTTGGTCCACAAGTATTTGGAAAGGTCACTGCAAACTGGTCTTTCAGTCTTGGCATTTCATTTAGGCTCTCCATGACAAAGAGGCTTCTAGAGCCCCCAAAGTGTATATCGTGTGTCTCATTCGTGAAATGCTTCCTGCGATAGAACTAGCTCAAAAGACTGTACATATTTACAAGAAACTTTATATTCGTAAAAAAAAGAAAAAAAAAAGGAAATTGAATTGGTTTCTACTTTTTTATTGTAAAAGGTGCATTTTTCAACACTTACTTTTGGTTTCAACTGCGGTGGTTGTGGACAGCCATCTTCCTGGAGGGTGGGGAGCCCCGTGTCACCACCGCCATGCCAGCAGGAAATATTGTAACACGAAATTGCAGTCAAAAGCTTATCAGCATAAATAAGATTCTAGGTCTCCAAAAGTACAGGCTGTTTTCTTCATTACCTTTTTTATTCAGAACGAGGAAGAGAACATGAGGAATGATTCAAAATCCACCTTGAGAGGAATGAACTCTGTTGTTGAACAATAGTGAAATAAAGCAATGATCTAAAATGTATGCTTCAGTGCAGCGACCTCTTCCTTTCTTGAGAGACCATAAAAATCCTAAGTCTGGCCAGTGTTATGACTTGGGACCTGCCTGCCTTTATGAGGAGGCTTTTCCTTGGGGTGGGGGAGCCTCACAGAGGTTCAAGCACCCTGCCTTTCGGGACTCAAGAGACTGGCGCCATTACCATCCAATAGTGACATTGTCAAAATCATTACTTCCAACGAGCCATGAACTGGTTATGGAGGTCACTTTATTGGACTGAGAACAGGAAAGCTCCTTAAGCGGTCAGGCCCATTTTGAAAGGATTACCCAAGAATGGATTTCCCCAGTTGTCCTAGAGTGCAGCGAATCAGGAAAACAGGTCACCTTAAAATTTCTCTCATCCATTATGATAAGCCCATGAGGAATGTAATGATGTAGATTTCCTTGGAGGGAGGAGTTCAGATTGAGGTAATTTAAAATGTAAATACTTCTATTTTTTAATTAGATGAATTTTTACAGTCTGCAAGGTAAATGTTTTCTATTTTTTTAGTTAGCAATACTTGGCTTGATCCAGACAAAACAGCAGTTTTGACAAATGGTGATTTTTTTGTGTGTGTGTGGTTCCTGTTGCTCTTAGCCTTCAATTTTTATTTTTCCAAGGAAGTAATCTGACCCTAGTCAAAGTCTGACTTATAGGGCCGTATCTGACATGGCAGTGACAGGAACCATAGTTGCAATTCTGTTCCTCTTTTCTATTTTACTGTTGGGGAGAAAAATCTGCCAAAGGTCATAACTGTAAGAATGGAAATACGTAATTCAGAAGATGAACCAGTAAATTGTTGGAACCTTTCTTATAATTGTAGGAAAAGTCCATTAACTACCAACCAGCCATTTTCGTGACTGTCCTAAGGATTCGTGTCAGCCACAGAATACTTCAAAAGCACACATAAGCATGATTTGTTCCAAAGGAATGTGCCAGAAAGGACCGAAGGAATGACCTCAAAGAAACAACTGACCAATTAGCCACACCATAAAATGAGGCTCAGCTCTCCATGCTGCTATTCCTGTCTCAAGCACAAAATTAGATGTCACGTTTCAGCTCTTACAATTTCATTTTCACAAGACTAAACAGGCTGACTGCATAGCAAATTTCATAACCATGAAACTTTAGGATTGAGAGACTTAGACCAAGCCGAGATGATCTGCTTTTAATAGGACTGACTAGCCAGCTTCTCTTCAGATTTGGGTCCCTTGAATATCATTTGCTTTAGAAAACATGCAGATTTAAGTCTAAAGCACTAAAGGTAGGTTCACAGGGGTGACATCCACTAAGCTTTCAGTCCCATAATACAACAGTTAAATGGGCCAGTTCCAGCAGTTCTAAACCAGGAGTGACTGCTGTTTTGGCTGTTGCAACTGGGGTGTACGATTGGCACCCAGTGGGTAGAGGCCAGGGATGCTGCTAAATGTCCTACAATGCCCAGGACAGCCCTCACCCCCCACAAAGAATTATCAGGCCCAAAGTGTCCATAGTCGCAAGGCTGAGAAAACTTAGCCTGTTCTAGTCTGATTTCTTTCATGGCAGTTTCAGATATTGCTTATGATATCTGAAGTATTGCTGACCATGGCTCTAGGCACAGTGTTTATAAGAGAAAAATGGTTTATCACTTGCCTAATCAAATGTTGAGGCTTTATTTTCCTGAAGCAGGGGAGGGTGGGGTCAGTGGAAATAGAGTGCAGCGTTGATCACTTGGCCTCCCCTTGAGTCTGTCAATGATTAATGGAACTCTGTTTGCCTTGAAGGGGTTGTTAAGAGAAAAGAACCTTGAAAGTGACTTTACTACTATACACAACTCGGGCTGTCTTTCAGAGAACCACAAAGAGGGAAAATGCATTGACCCAGGGTACACACAACAGGAGCTGTCTCTTGTTCTCACTAGCTGTTGTTTTCCAGAAGAGATGGGTGAATTCACTCCAGGGCCGGTAGAAAAGGTTAACGGGAAGGGCTGGCATCCTTACCCAGGCAATGGCCCTTTAGCTGTATTGAGGACAAAAAAGACGAGGTAATTTGGGGAGTGACCCTGCTGGCAGAGGCCAGCGGTGCATCTGAGGGACAGGGCCAGCCCCAGAAATTGGGCTCCAGCTGTTCCAGCTTTTAGGATCCTCTCCAGTCACTGCTGTCACTGGCTTGCAGCAGCGACAACTCTTACGAGGGCCCTTGTGGGTGTTCTTACAATCAGCTGGGATGACTTGGGTTTTAGAAAAAGTGCATATACGAGTATGTTCCAAACCTTTTCTCAAGACAATTACAATGGGAGTTCCAGGGCAGAAGGCTCATTTTTCTCCAGAATTTGCTGATCAAGAGAGGTGCCAAGGAGCGACTCCCCAGAAGCTGGATGGAGATGAGTGATCCATAGCCTGGGTCTTCATGAATCATGCAAATGGTTTGTCAACATTGGTGGAGACACAGGTTATCAGAACTGAAGTAACTGGGCTTCCTCTAAATGGTGGAGCTGTGGACGGTAGCACTTGGATGTTTCAGGTTTCAGGGCTTTGGAGTCTTTGAGGTTTGCTCATTGAGCTTGAGGGGTTGGCACTTTTTTCTTCTTTTTGGGCCCCTTGACTTCCTGTCTGTGGCCATGTCCCCTTCGTGTTGTAAAGGCTTTGTGGCTCCTAATGTGACATGAAATGGGCTTTAGCTACCATCTAGTGCTTGTCCAACCCCTCTCATTTTTTCAGGGGAAGAAATCAGACTGAGAGTTCACGTGATTTGCCCAAGGTCACTCAGCTAGTCTGCAACTGAACTGGGTCAACATCCCTAATCTCAGCCCAGTGTGTACACTCTGGGAGGGGATGCTGGTGAATGGCAGACTCCCGGGTGACCTCAGGCTTTGCCATGAGCGCTACTGACTTCCCTGTTACACCCATAAGAAGAGCCAGAGGGTCGGAAATGGCCTTGCCTGGGTCCTTGGATCTTTAGTTTCAGTTATGTTGATATATGGTTCTATTTACCAGGCAGCAGTACCATTTTACATGTTAGTAATTTAAAGCCCTTACCTTTGGCTCCGTAAATTCATTTGTATATAAATTGCTGGGAGGGAAAATATCTTCATTCAAAAGCAATTTGAGTTAAGCTTTAACCATGTGACCAGTCCTCATCCACAATGGGAACATTAATATAGAAAGCTTTACCCTGGGTCATGGGACACCTCAGTTCTATTTGTGGCTTTGCCCGTGATTTGGACAAAGCAGGATTTCCTTTTCCAAATCCGTGAATCCGTCTCCATTATCTTTAGCTTCTTGGGTCTAGTCTTTCACTTGAGTCTGTGAGCCATCTTCTGGACCACAGGGGACTTCCTTGTGTGTTGCTTTTTAAAGAAAATGAAGTCTTTTAGATACACAAACCGCTGGAGAATGCTGACACCACATCCGTTTTGTGGTCATGCCCGCACCCCTCCACCATCTCAGTCATCTTGCTGGCTCCGTGGCCCCTGGGCTGTGGAGGACTCGTATCAGGTTTACTGGCTTCCAGTTGGGTTTTTACATTGGATTTTCAGCTTGTCTTCTGAATTTTGTGGGTAGAGCCCAATTTGCAGGTTGGATTTCCCAACTTCTTGCTGTTTGCCCATGCAGCCAGGGGGCTGATGGCTCTCTCTGAGCCTTGGCTAAGGCCAGCAGCCATTCTTTAATCCTGCTTACACCACGGGCAGGTGCTGTTCTGGGCCAGCCCCCGTGTGTGGGGGCCTTCCCGCCCAGGGGAGGGTGTCAGACCCTGGCCCAGTCCTCTGCCAGCCCTCACCATGGGCCTGAGCTGTGAGCTCACAGCTCACCAACATGGCAACAATTTGTTGCTGGGGCTTGAATATTTTATACTTTTCAGCTTAGCTGTGTATTTTCAATTGTATTTTAAAAAATATCTTATCCAGTTATGAGAAAACAAGATTTTTGCTCATTTCCTTCGTCTACTTACAGAATTCCTACAGTCCCTAAAATCTAAGGTTCTCACATCACTTGGGTTTTTAGGGTGAGACAGCTAATGACTCACTTAGGAATACTTTCTAAGCTACTCACCAACTCAAGTGGCCCAGGTGACCAAGAGGTTCCCTTTGCCCCAAAATTCTTTTAAATGTTTCCTGATGCCTGGGAAGAGGCAGCTTATTAAAGGGACACCCGTGACCGGGACAGAGCCCCTTAGTGGGTGAGAACGGCTCTGACTGAACACCCTGGTGTCTTCCAAGCAGGTGTCTGACCCCAGGCTCCCCTGCAGTGCTTGATGAGCAAGGGGAAGCAAAACCTCTGACCTGGGGATGCCGCCAACCCACCCAAACCAGGAACCTTCACTGCTACCACTCCTCGCTTTCCCCCTGGGACCGCGTGATTCAGAGGGGCTCGATTTTACAGGCTCCTTAATAGCCTTCCAAACTGTTCAGAATAGGTGGGTCAGAGAACGGCCCGCAGTCCTGGGGCCGCCGGAGCCTCACCCCAGAGTGCCACAGGATGGTACCATTTTCAGTGTGTGCTGAGACATGAAAACGATTGAAATGCACTGCACTGAATAACCTCTGGAAGAGTTCCGGTCTCTTCTCCAAACTACTGAGTGAAAAAAAAAAAAAAAATGAAAGCTTTCTCCAAGCACATGTCCCATTATCGTTACAAAGCTTTATTGAAACCTGTATATCAAGGTCATAGTAATTCAGTGTTTTGAAAACAGTAACAAAAAAAAGTATCCAGGCTCCAGTTTACCAAACAAGCACTGAAACCATGGAGTTCAGTCCTGTCCCGCAGCAGGGACACAGCACAGGGACAGCTTCTGCTGACTCGGGGACAGGAACCTGCACTAATGGGCACACCTGCGGCATCTCCTGGAAACCGAGCCGAGTGCCAAGAGGTTCGCTTTGGTCCAAAGAATGTCTTCCCGAGACACTCAGAAGCTGCTGTTGAGTTCTAAGATCCTTCCGGAATAAGCAGCAGTAACTGCTGCAGCCTTCTTTGCGAAGTCGGGACAGAGGTTCTGAGCAAGGGGGCACAGGCCAGGTAGGATGCTTCTCCAGTCTTCACGGTAACACTGTCACTTCGTCACGATTAGAATGAAAAGCTGGAGAGCGTTGCAGCAAATGCCCACGGGATCAGCCAGCTCAGTGAAGAAATCCGGCAGCGGTTTTCAAAGTCTGTTCTGAGAACAGTTATTGCTGGGTACTGTTTGCTCACATGATCTTTATTCTAGTTGGGGTGATTAGAAAATTGCCCTAAGGCTGTACAGTCAGCCACCTCTGGTTAAAAAAATAAAACTTAGTGCCGGTGAGCGTAAATAACAATTGTAAAACTTCATCTGGAAACCAGACAGGTTCTAATGCCTACAGAAATTACACCTCCCTGGAGCAGAGCGCGGGAGGCAGTATTGCTATGATCTCAGAGGACGGGCAAAACCGACACTGTGCTTGTTATACTTGTTAGCGCCACAGCCAGGCCTCCAGAGCGACAAGTCAATGGCCCTAAAACTGCACAATTAGAAATATTGTGTGGCCTCGGTCCGTGCTTCCCAGATTTTTACCAGCACCGTGGCTAGCATTTACTTTTGGCTTAAGAGAAAATCTCCACGACCAGTTCAGCAGATGTCTAGAACCGCACCCGTCCTCATACGCCCTGGGGGGCTGCAGACCTGCGTTCCCTGACTCCATTCTCAGCCACTGTGCATTGGGATGACCGTCACAGACCAAGGCACTTCAGGAGCTGCTGTCCCCGGAACAAACCTTCAAGTAGGACTGGGGCGGGGGTGAAATGTGAAGAGTGTGAAATGAGAAATGTACAGTCCATTCCCTCCAGTGGGAGGCATGCCCGTGTGGAGCCTGTGGTGCAAACTGTTCGCTGGGCCCACTGCTGGCTCCCAGCCTTCATATGGGCTTGTATAACAAGGTGGTGACGTACTTTTTCTTGTACCGGTGGGTCGCGCTGAGCACCATCACTCCATCCTAAGGAAGAGGGCGGGAAGGTCAGAGGCAGGGTCAGGTCAGGGGGCTCTCAGGTTAGGGAGTGCACGAGAATCACCCCGGGGGCTTCAGGAAAACAGATTCCCAGGCCCGCCTTCAGGACTGGACAGGGTGGGTCTGCCCTTTAGGTAACAGCTCCAGGTAACCTGGTAGGGGCTCAGAGCACAGAGAAACACACTGACCGCGGCAAACATGTCATTACCTTGATGGAAAGCGCATAAAGGTGGTTCAACATGACGTGGTTGGGCTCAGGGAGCAGAGCTGGATCACACTGTGGGAACAGAAGCACATGTGAGCATTTAGGATTTATTTCATAGTACCGGACAGCAAAGGAAAGTAGGCGGGCTCTCAGGACCACTTGTTCCAAGATGACAGGCCAGGGGTGGGTGGGTGGAGGGGGTGTCACGCCTCATGGACCAACTGAGGGCAGCTCCCTGTGTGCCTGCTGGGCTCACAGGTGTCTGGTCAGGCTTCATCTCAGCCTCTGAGGTGTGGGCCACGGCTGTCCTCATTCAAGGGCAGGAGAGACAATCTACACCCCCCACTCCTGAGCAGTGGAGTGCAAACTCGTGCCTGAAGAATGAAATGGATAACTGGGGCAGCAGGAGAGGCACTGTTACTCCACAAACGCTCACACAGGAGTGGCATTTAATGTTGCTACACCTTCCAGTTTTTTAAGAGAAGCCAGCAATCTGGGTATTCTTTTCAACGTCCATTCCTCAATTTTATCATTGCTGATTCCAAACAGAAAAGGCGTATGGCAAATGCCGGCTCAGTTGTCAGGTGTGCGCTCAGGCCCTCTCCATACAGGGGGACCTGCCCCAAGGGTGGTGGGTGCCTGAGAACAAACCGCGGCCCCTGCAGGTTTCACCTGCACGCATATGCACGCAGCTCATCTCAGTACCTGCACCCACTTCTGTGTGGGGCCCAAGCTGCAACGCCGTGTGATTCCTGCCTTATAACCATGTGCCCTTCAGGTGGTGGCCTGGACAAAGCTGAAGGACCTTTAGACTCTCAAGAATTAGGCCGTGCATTCCAGAGCTGGGGGCACTGGGCAATTCAGGTTAAACTGAATGGAGAATCACAAGGGAAGAACGAGGCGTTCTTTAGGATCTGGGAGGAGCCGCGCTTCTTTCTGTGGGTACTATCTCAGGAAGTATGTGTTGCCCAGACACCCCAAATTTTGATCCAGGGGCAGTGATGTTTCTGAAAGCAAGTTGGTAAACATTGGGGGCCAGATGAGGAATTCCATTACGTAGCTTACTGAGCAGGGGTGGTTGCATATCTTGTCATGAAATTGAAAAGGAATGGGACCTAGGCTGAGGCAGGAGTGAAATGCAAAGAGACAAGCTCAGAAAGGCTCTGTGGATGGGGGAGGCAGCATCCACACTCGGGAGCATCTTGCTAGTGGCTCGTTCCTACATCAGAGCTGGGCCCCGGCAGTTAACACGGATGAGCAACACTGAGCTTTTCAGCGGCTGCTTCGCGAGACGTGCACAGAAAGAGGAGCCGCTGAACATGGAGGCCCTGCGTACTCACCGAAATCCCCGTGTCCTTGTTCAGGATGACCTGAAGCAGATGCGGGGGCAGAATGGGCGGCGCTTTGAAGCGCTCTTCTGGTTTGGAGATGTAGGGCTCCTGATGGTAGGGTCCTGGAGGCGAGCTGGACAGCTCTGCTGGGAGACGGCGACAGGACATTGGCATTGAACACGAGGGGTTCTAGGCGCAGACTTATTTAATGGATGGCACTGTCTAGTGTTCCTTGTCTCTTGTTCCCTCAATACAGACTTAGATGCTCTTGAAGGCTATACAGGCCCCCAGGGTAAAGAGCAGAGGCCATGAGAAAACCCTTCGGGAATTTGGGTGACCGGCATAAAATTCGGCAGTGAACGCGAGTGCTCTGGTGGAAGACGACAGCTTGGCAAAGCCAGTGAGTCTGGGGTGGACTAACGAGGAGGTGGTTCACAATAGCCTAACTTGACATGCTGCCCCAAAATAAAGCTATGTCTCGCTTCGAGCTGAGCTGGCAAAAATTGCAAAGAAGCTCATGGCTTCGAGCGAGGCTTAAGTGGCTAATCCCAAGTTATGAGTGCCACCGGCCAGAATAAAACAGAAGATAAAGCAGCCTGTTTATACATAGGCAGGGGCGAAAACAGGTTATACGAGGCACAGCAGCAGCCCATTTCAAAACAAAACCGAAAACCTGATCTCTAAAGGCTCCATCATTCTCCGGGTCCTTTCAAACTCTTGCTTGAGTATCTCGATTATACAGATAAAGAAGTTTCTAGAAGTCCAGTGTTTCTTAAGATTAGAAGCAGCTCACTCAGTGATATTTGGCCAGCTGGAAGGGACTGAGCTGTTACTCCGAGGACACCTAGGATGGGGCTGGTCGCCTGATCCTTGGGCTATCTGGAATAAATCTGACACAGCCTGGTTCTGCCAGTTCCTCCAACGTCCTTTTCTAGAGAACAGGCTCCCTTCACACAACCCAACCATATCACAGCAGGAAACTGAGAAAAGCATTAAGTGCAGAAAACTGAACCATTAGGAGTAAATATACATTTTAAGAAAGGATCTAAATATGATAAGTTTACAGAGCCTGAACTTGGTTTACCAGCAGTGAGGGGCCAGTTTTCTTTCCCCAGGTGATCTACGCTGCAGAAATGTGACTAAAAGCTTTGGTATGTGGCCTAAAATGACACTCATCCGTCAGTAGGGGATAGTAAGTCATTTCTTCTATCTTCCAATGCCCACCTCTCCGAAAAATAAGTGATTTCTTTAAAAGATTAGGTAGCTAGCCGGAAAGAAGTGATTTTTGGCACTCCAATTCCTACTCCACGACCTGCCTTGTCAGCCACAGCAAGCCCACCACGGTCAATTTACCACCGGAACTTCTGAGCTGGCAACAATAAGGGTTGCTGGTGGCAGAACCTCCAGGCCTACCCATGTGACAATGAAGAATCGTCCCATAAACTGAACTGAGTCCATTTCCTTAGCAACCTTTTCATTGCCTGGGGTCCAGGAATTGTTTAACCCCCTGCAAGAACTGTTTACACCCTGCAGTTTAGTTCCTGTTGACACTTTAGATTACAACACATCCTGGCCCCTGCACTGTACGTATTATGTTTCCAGGCAGTTTCTTCTTGTGGGTTTGAATGGAAAGCAATTTCCTGGGAGGTCTGTGATTGGATGACTCTTGAAAGAGGAGCAAGTTTTACTGGGACTCTACTGAGCAGATTGTGCTATGTAGCCTTTCTCCTGTGGTGAGCCTCTTTCTCCCGTGGTGAGCCTCTTTCTCCCGTGGTGAGCCTCTTTCTCCCCTGACAAGGTGCTAATGTACCGCACAAGTGACGGCCAAGGTCATGGAGGCATCCGTTTAGCACCCGTCAGGCTGAGTACCCTGAGAGGGTTGGGAGCGGGCAGGGAGCTGGCAGGCCTCCTGGCACTGGCTCACCACTGACCAAGGCAACTCTCCCAGACCTCTTGGGCTCTGCCTCTGGCCTGAGACCAAGCTCTGGTTCCGTTTCAATGGGCTGCTCTCTGAATACAGGGGATAACCCCCCAAAAGGACTTGCTGTTCCCTCGGGGCTAGATTTCAACAACCTGACCTGACGTAATTAGGAATTAGCTTTGTGGCTCTTCAGGGAGCTACAAACGTCCACCCGATTGGGCAGCTTGAGCTCAAGAGTGAGAGGAGAAACAAGAGTATTTCTAAACTGCACAGCCCCCACCTGCACACACGTGGTATAAAATAACTGTGTTCATACCAGACACATCGGAGCACTTTTGGGAATCCACCATTAAAGCATCAAATACTTCAAAGTCAGTTTTCTTCACTTGAATGATGTTGTTAACTGTGCCAAGCTGGCTGGTTACTATTGGCTGGGAAGAGACAGACAGGCAGACGTCATAACGTGGAAGGTCTCTGGGTTTTTCTTTAGAGGATTTAGAATTCCTGGCTGGCGGGGACTCAGCTCCTGGCTAGCCAACCTGCTCCTCTCGGTCAATGCCAGTCGTCTGACCATTAGCACTGCTGTCTAGCTCAGCCACACATAGGGACTTCTGCCAGCAGGACAAAGGGACCTGGCAGTGGTCTGTTAAGGGCAAGTGACTTCTTTGGATTATGCAGACAAGGGGTGGGGGAAGGAATACCTCAGATGGGTCATGGGTCCACTGACCATCCACAAAGAACTTGTACTGATGCTCTCCTTCCGGAAGATCCAGGATGGCTACAAAGTTATTGTGGCTGCAAGGAAAACGGAAGCAGAGGTTTTTAGCTGGGCGGGCTGCCCCCTTAGCTCACTTACAAAACCAGCCATAGAACAAAACCTTTCCACAAAAACCAAGAATTCAGCTGCAGGAGAACAAACGTTTTTAACCAGTGCAGACAGCTCAATAAGATGATCTCAATCTAGAAAACGTAAGAAGCTACAGCAATACAAGAGGTTTCCTTGAATTTACTATGCTCAAATACCAGGAACCCACAATCCTGCCATCAAAAGGTCAGCAAACAGGCACTTGTCCTTGTCAACTCACCAGCGAAATACCACCTGGCACACTGGATGCCAAGGAGGCTGGCAACATGAGATCAACAGCCCGCTGCCAAGTTTTACCCTTTGTCAGTTTACCTTGGGCCGGAGAGGGGATCAATTTAACAGGATACACAAATAGTTCTCCAAAGAAGCTGGCATAACGAGTAAAGAGGTTCCAGAAAACCTCTTTCATTTGATTGCTTTCTCCCCCAGACTTGAAGTGACTTGTAACTGTGCCCAGCAGTTCCCTCTACACTAACGTTAGAGCTGGAAAGGCAGGCAGTCCCCCTGACAATGAGCAAGCCTGGCCCAGCAGGGAACGACTTCTCCCCGTTCCGTCAAGAGTCTTCACTAGTGAAGCTGTTTTTTCACTGCCCACTTCAGACAGAAGTCCATGCTAGCGTTCCCAGCAAGCTGTTTCACTGTGTGACCTTGCTAATGTTGCCTACCTAACATGCACCTGTCAGAGTTAGAAGGAACCTCAGACATCATCTGGTCCAGTACTCCCTCTTACAGATAGGAATACTGAGGCTCCGGTGAGCTCTGCCAATGTGGACCCAAATCCTGGTCCTGAAGATTCCCAGCCCAGTGCTCTCTCCACTGGACTAGGAATAGATTGCTCCCCCTGAAGAACAAGCCCTGCCTGAATACACACACAACCTACTACCAGAAGTGGAAAGATGTCTGTGAAGCAGAAATAACTTATAACCCAGAAGGTTTTCCCTCAGTGTGCTCTAAACCTAGAGACCACTGGGGTGTGAGATCTGAACCCTATGAATTATTTTTCCATTCAGCGTTCATTTTATAAAAATGTCCCTTTCCACCCACCCGCAGAGACCACTGAGAAACAGAATTCTCTCTGGGTTAAGATGTGAAATACTCCCCAGGGAATTACCTTCTTGTGAGGGGAAGTTTACTCCAGTTGTTAAAGGACCCAGATAAGTACACTTCCTTTCCGCCCCCTGTCCATCGAAATACAGTTGGTCGAGCCTGGGCAGGGGCTTTATCGTTTACTTCCAGATCTTGCTGCCAGGCCAGGAATTCCTCCTTCTCTGGAGCCTAGAAATAGAGCAGTTTACTCAGGGACAGGAAGTCGTTAATGAGCTCCTTACACAGACAGGTACCCTTGGGGGGCCGGCCGAGTGGCGTGGTGGTTAAGCGCTGGCTTGGGAAGCCAGCGGCCCCGGTTCCGGTCCCACATACGAGGGCCAGTGACACTGCCCTCAAAAATAACAAAAAACCAAAAAAACACAGACAGGTACCCCAACACTGACAATTGAATCTGAAGAGGCAGCGGTTATTACCCAGGATCATATTCAGGCTTGTTAAGTGACTAGCTGTGCCTCAGTTTCCCCACTGGCAAAATGGAGATCATAAAAAGAACTATTAAGATTATTGTAAAGACTGAGAAATGAGCAAGTCCATGTAAAATGCTCTGCATCGTGTCTAACACATAGTAAGTGTGTTAACAAATTAGTAGCTACTCTTGTTCCTACAAGAGGGCTACATTAAAATTCTAGGAGAAACTATAAAACTCACTTGCAAGAAGGCTGCAATGAATGCAAGACTAGCTTAGTAAAGGTCATTTTCTTCCCTTAATTAAGCAAGATTCGAAGTACATGAACATTTATTAGGGGGTAATTCCAGAGCTGTCAACTTGAAAATTGGCAAATCCAGATTCTAAGGAAGGTTAAACTATTCACTGAGTGTCGTCCACACACTGGAAAGATAACGACAAAGACTGACCTTCGTTATGGTAAAAAAAAAAAAAGAACTTCTAGTGTAGGAAGCGCTGTGTTAACTGAAGTGTTCCAGCCAACTCTGGGTGAAATATCTGTGGCTTTGGATCTTTTACATTTATTCCTAATCAGAAGCCAAAGACTTTAAAAGAACAAGAGTTCTTGGATGGGAGAGATCCTTCAAGTTACCTAGCAGGCTTCTAGCACCTTTATTTCAAATACTGACTGAGTATATCTTAAAAGATGCCTGCATTCTTTGAGCTTAAAAAGATCTAGAGATGTAAGAATAACAGACCAGAATCACTTTCCACAAAGGATGTGATAATTAAATCCAGCCAAAATGGACACTAGTGTAGTTAAAAGAATCCACGATTTTTTATTTTTTTTTGATTTTTCTTATTTGCTACTTGGGGCATTCTATCCAGTGTGTCTGCTACATCATTTCAATGACTTCTGAGGAAATGATAATGGACTGTTGAAAATCATTCTCCACACACCATCTGTATGCTAAACATTTCTTACAGGACATTTTGGAACTGCAACAGCAACAACTATTTCTTGAGGAAAGTAGTTTTGATTCTGATGATGTCTCAAATAGCCATCCTTGGGCCAACATCATTTGGGGGGAAGGGATGTCAAGTCGTCGGAGAAACAGGATTTCAAAGTTCCCTTTGCACAGAGCTCCTCAGGAAGGCAACCGGTTCAGAAAAACCAAATTCCCATCACAGGATATAAGGCCGAGTAAAAGCAGACTCTTTATAGTTACATTCAGAGCCAAGATCCAAGTGAGGATGTAAGGTGATCATGGGATCGCCCGTTCCAACACCTGTGCAAAAAATGGGAGTCACGTCGGAACGAGTTGCCAGGCCATGAACCTAATGGATGATGATGATTCGGATGCAACTGAACACTAACATCATACGACCCTGGGCAGCCGGGTGGGCGGGCGCCTTCACATTCCCTAACCCTGCCTCGCTCCGCTGTCCTTAAGGAGTTATTTTTTGTGTGTTTTAGGCTACGCCCCATGCACATCAGCTGCCAGAATCACTACGTGTCCTTGCAGCAGGTTTTCCACTTGGAAACACACCAACCCCATCAGGTGGCTAACAGGGATGTGGCTGACGCGGGAGGAGTCAGGGAATCACCTTCGGGGAGCTTGGGATCAATGAAAGCAGCCTGCAGCAGGATGCTCACAGCCGGCCCACAAAACTGTTTGCTTTGTCCTGTTTGCAATATGAAGTCATTGAAACGGCAGGGGCGAGAGGATGAGGCGCCGGCGGGCCCTCCCCTCCCCCATCGAGGCCCGCCTCCCTCGGACGTCCAGTTACTTTTCTGTGCCGACTCTCACCAAGCCGAGTGAACCGAAACTATTAGGCAGGACTCAGCACCCCTCTGGCGTGTGCTCCAGCGTTGACAAAAAACTGCGAGAACGACTATCACAAAAACTAAAGGGGAGGGACGATTTCTCACGGCAGCATGAGGCGAGGGGGTCGGACCCCCCCCCCAGCCCGCCTCACCTTGATTTCCTCCGAGTGGAAGAGGTCGGCGTCCTCGGGGCTGTCCATCAGGATCTTGGGCCGGTCCCCATCCTTGGAGCCCCCCGAGCTGTCCCTTCGGGGCGTCTTATGGCCGCCCTGCCGCTCCAGCGCGGCGCGCTCGCTGCTCGTGTTGCCCATGGCGAAAAGAATCGGAGCGCCGGGTACCGCACCGCCGCGCGGGGTTAGACTTCCTGGCCCGGAATCCGCAGCACTGGCAAGGTTTCCCACGCGCGCTCGGTACCTGCTCCGGTGTCGGCGGCGCGAACTCCCAGGGCTGGAAGACAGTCCTCCCCACCTCTTAGCCACTTCCGCTTCCGGCACTTCCGCCAGGCGGTGGGGCCCGCGGGGCGGGGTCCCTGGCGGTGCGGGCGTAGCGCACCAGGGTAACTCTGCCTTACTTCCGCTTCCGGTCAGCAGGGGCGCGGGCGCGCGGCCTCCTTGGGCCTCGGAGCGCGCAGTCGCAGTTGGCAGATCCGGCCGACCCAGGACGAGGCTGCTGACGGCCGGCAGGGGGCGCACCAGCTCGCCCAAAGTCTGGTCCGGCCTCCCCGGGGGGCGGTGAGGGATGCTATTTAGGCGTCTTGGGTATCTTTGCCCTCTGCAAGTTGGTTCTACAGCCAAAGGGCTCGTTCTAAAGGGCAAATCTAATTAAGAGGCTCGTTTTGTTAAGGCCTGTAATGCGCTAGCTCTGACACCATTGAGAATCACCTCGAGTATAAAATAACAGACCCTAAGATTTCTGGAAATGCCGCGAGTCTCGCATGGGCACTGTAAAATGTTGGAGTTAGTGTATTTTTTAAAAAGTGAATGCACAGCCTTTTGAGAGGTAGTTTTGCAAGATAGTTTGTAATCTGACACATCATTCTGCATAAAGTGCATTTCTTTATTAGCTCTTGTCATTTACTTGGCCAGTGCTTAAGCAAGAAGTGTGTAAACACATGGCACTAAAATATGCTACTCGTATCACTGCCAGTCACTGTCATGGTTTTCTTGTGTGTGGGTTTTTTGTTTGTTTTGTTTTGTTTTTGCCTGGGAGTCTATCAAAATGCTTTGCATTTGCTGGGCCTGATCATGCATTTTGTCTACTGATCAAACATTTATTTAGTACCTACAAAGTGCCAGAAATTGTGCTAAGTAATTGGGAGACACAAATGACTAAGATATAATCTCTTAGAGGGGAATTTGGCAGTATCTATGAAAATAAAAAACGCACCTTTATTTTGGTGCACACTTTTACTTATAGGAAACTGCTACAGAAATACACACATGAAAATTATATACAGCCATGTGCATTTGCAGCATTGTGTCTAGTGCCATAATACATTAATTCTGAGATGCACATTTTAATCTCTCTGTCGGAAACCGGGTTCTTCTTACAGTCATTGGAATCTTAGATTTGATGAAATAAGGAAATGAAAAACTGCAAAATCCTAAAAAGTTCGTTAGCAGGAGAATGACTTAATGAATTAAATACATTCATTTTATGGAATATTGAGTAACCTTTAAAAAGGAAGAAAGAAAAAAATAAAGCAGACAGAATATTTTTAAAAAGGGAGGAAAGAGGATTACATGGGTAATCATGGAGAAGTGCCTTTGACATTCCAAATCCCAAAAGCAAGTAGAAGAACAATGGAGGCTAAGAGCATGAGCTCTGAAGTCGGCCTGGCTCGGTTCAAATTCTGGCTTTACCACTTAGGAACTGTCATCTTGGTTTCCTCTTTTGTGAAATGGCGAATAAAAATAACACCTACCTTATAGGCTTGTTTTGCGAATTAATTGAGAACATGCACAAAAAGTGTCTAGCGTAGCACCTGACTTAGTAAACATTCAATAAACGTTAGCACTTTTATTGGTCTCATTATGCTTGCAAATGGAAAGTTCTGGAGAGATGTACAACACGCTGTTAACGTGGTCCCCTCTGGGAAGAGAAGCGGGATTGGAAAAGGAGCAGATAGAAAGGGAACTTTCACTCTTTATTGTTTGAAAAATTTTTTTCTACCTCAGATACACTACTTTTGTCGTTTAAAAACAATTTTTAAAAGACAAAATATGCCATGGTTTCCAGCCTGAAAAGACTCCATAGAGTAGAGGTGGAAACAGATTCGCAGAAAGGCAAGGTAGGCGAGGGGTCCTATGGGAGCCCAGAAAGGACTCAGGCTAGGCCAGCGGATAACCCAGGAGGCATCCTTGGAGCTGTTTTTCTTGCTCCTAACAGTCAGGACATGACGATGATAAGTGTTGGGTTCTCTCCCAAACAACTTGAATGATAAGGAAGAACACATGAACTGTGCACCTCTAATCTGAACTATGCAGATGCTTTCACCCATGAAGAACGTTTCAAGACTTCTGCTCTAGCTTGGATAAGATAACTGATATTCCGTGGATGCTTTCTGTGTGTTTTCAACCAATGAGACAGCCCAGTAACTGGGGCCAAGCAGATGTATCCTGCATAGCGGTGCCTACCCAAGGAGGCAAGTAGTGTCTGAGATTCCACCTGCGAGGAAGAACGGGTGCCTTTTTCTAATTTGTGCAAATACATAGGGACTAGCAGTGGCTCTGGCCTCAATTAAAAACAACAACAACAACAACAACAACAAACCCAGGGCTGGTCTTAGCACGCACAGATGGTAGAGGTGTACTGTTTATACTTTTCCAATTCATTTTATGCACACTGTCTTGCAGGATGACCCCTCCACCCTGGCCATCAGAACCTGACCAGGTCATGACACTTGTTCTAGTTAACATTGAATTTTTACAGGCCTCCAGTTTCCTAACTTCATGAATTGATTTCTTTATCAGCAATTATGTATGATGCAACTGTACTATCTGCTGGGCACTGTGGTGGACCCGGAGATAAAATGGTGGGCAAAACTAGACCCACATTCCATGCTCATAGTGTTTATGATCTAGTCAGGAACAGATTGATACTTTCATCAAATAATCATCTAACAGTCATGTGTGTCAAATGCTAGGAAGGAGAAATGTGCCCTAGTGAGAGGGATGTGACCTCATCAGGAAGTCAGGGAAGGCTTTCTGGAGGAAGTGATAATTCATTTGAAATTTGAAGACCATAGGTGTTAACAGTGAAACAGTGAAATTTGTTTGTTAAGTCCTATTAATGTGTGTGGCATTGTGCTTGATACATCAACTTGTAATCCCCCTAAAATCCTGTGAGGGATCTATTACCACTTTTATTATTATTATTATTATTATTATTATTATTATTATTTAAAGATTTTATTGGGGAATCGGGGAAGGGGAACAGACAAGTTGCTGTCCTTTTGTTCTTCAGTCTAGTTGTGGGGGACGTTGCTTCACTGGCCCATGTTGGTTTTATGATCATTGCGCTTTTCCTGGCTGAGGTAGTTGGTCGCTGGCCATTGGACAGCGGCTCACGGCAATTCTCTCTGGCTGCTGGCCACTCACAGTAGCTCACGGCAGCCCACTGCAGCCCCACTACAGCCTACGTTGTTGCCGGTGACTCACGGCAGCCCAGCTCCAGGTCGTGCTGTTGTTCACCATCGTAGCTGTAGAGGGTGCAGCGTCACTGGCCCACGTGAGAACCGAACCGGCGGCCCTGCTGCTCAGAGCTCACACTCCCAAGCCAGATCTTAATCAACTGCGCCACTCGGCTGGCCCTCATTTGTATTTTATAGATAAAGAAACTGAAGCTCAGAGATGTGAAGTGGCTTTCAAGCTCACACAGCTAGGAAGTCATGGAACCAGTATTCAAATGCAGGCAGCCAGACTCATGTAGAAATGTAGGCATCATGGACAGAACATTGGGCAGAGGATGAGATTATTTGGGGCAAGCCAATGGGTCAGGCTGATCAAGAGCATAAACATAAAGCTGGAATGGTTCACTCAACAAAGGAGTCAAACTAGGCTTTTGTTTTTGTTTTTGTTATGTTGTAACATCTGTGACTTTTATAACTATGGATCCATGTTTCTAATTTTTCCCAAACTCATTAAAATCTGAAAGTTGGAGGTCTTGAATTGCTTGAAGTAAGATACTAAATCAAGAAGGTGGAATCACTTGTAATAAATAAGGTTAACACCAATGATAGCGATCCTGGCAGGCAATGCCCTCATCATCCCGTAGGTAGCAATAAAGAGCAATGAGAAATATTCCCACGATCCTCCAACAACTTAAAATGTCTGCGTTTTTAGGTGTGAATGAATATGGTGAAAACTTCAAGTAGCATAGTCGGTATTGAATAAGAAACAAGTCTCCCTCACACCTTATTCTCCATCCCTATTTCCTTTCCCCCCATATAACTTGTTGAGAGTTTCTTGTATACTTTCGGGGGGCCCAGTTTGTTATAATTGTATCACTGTTCCCAGAAAAAGTGTTTGCTTAGATCTCGCTCCTTAAAAAAAAATGGACACAGTTGGAACTTTTTCCCCCCTCAGTATATCTTTCCATGTCAACAATACAGATCTCCCTCATTGTTTTTTTAAATAGCTGCAGATTCCGTAACAGTAATAGTTGATATTTATAGTGTGCTTACTGTATGCTTGAAACTGTCCTCAGCACTCTCCTTGTTTTAACCCACTTAATCCTGACAAAGCCCTACTAGGTGCTTTCTGTTCTTTTCCCCACTTTACATATGAGGAAACTAAGGCACAGTGGGTAAGTAACTTGCCCAAGATCACAAAGCTAGTTTGTGGTGGACCAGTATTTATTGTAGATGCAGGAAATTTGATTCCCGAGTCTACACTCTTAACTACCATGCTAAACTACTGTCGCATACATGTACTGTATTTGACTCAGTACTCCCAAAAAAGTATTTATCTTTTTCAAAATTGTGCTAAAATATGCAGCTGTAAAATAGACCTGGGATTTTGATTTTATTCATGTATGGTAAAGCCAACTGACCAGGAGCCGACTGCAATGGAAAAGATAGTTTATTCCTGTCGGTTCCCAGGAGGAGGGGGTATGCCACGCCACGCAGGGCCACAAGAGAAAACCCTGAGGTTGGTTGCAGGCAGAAGGGAAAGGATGCGCAAAAAGCCCTTATAGTGGTTTCTGAGGGAAAAAATGGGCGAGGAAAGGCCAGCAGCTGAGCGGGTTTGGGATTGGATAGCCTGAATGATTTCGCTGGGCTCTGGGCTGTAAGGGCCCTAGCTGTCTGGTACCTGCCCTGGGGTGATTAGGGCGGAGGCCCCTGGAGGGTAAAAACCTGAGAGAGGAGATGGGTCAGAGTATGGGCTCTGGGTGGGTTGGTTTGCACATTCCAGGGAAGTCATTTACTATCAGTACGTTAATTAACTTCGGGAGGGGCAATCTCTCCCTGGTCACTGAAGCCTCAAGATGTCAAAGCATCATAAACTATAGAAAATAAAAAACATGATTAATACATGTACGTAACATAAAATGTATCATTGTAAGCACTTTTAAGTGTACAGTTCAGTGGCACGAAGTCCATTCACATTGCTGTGCAGCCATCACGACCAGTCATCCATCTTCAGAACTCTTCATCTTGCAAAACTGAAACTCTGTACCTAGTAAACGATACCTCCCCACTGTCCCCTTCCCTGAAGCCCTAGACAACTGCTATCCTATTCCTGTCTGTATAAATTGTACTATTCTGTCGGGTTGTTGGAAAAGTCATGATGCATTTTTGCTATGGAAAACATAGAAAAAAATACATCATGACTTTTCCGACAACCCAGTAGGTATCTCATAGGAGTGGAAGCACAATATTTGTCTTTCTGCGACTGTATTTCACTTAGCATACTGCCATCAAGACTCACCCATGTTACAGCGGTGTCAGAATCTCCTTCCTTTTTAAGCCTGAATAATATTCCCTTATGTGTATACACCACATTTTGTTTATCCGTTCATCCATTGGTGAACACCTCAGCTGCTTCCATCTTTTGGCTACTGTGAATAATGCTGTGATGAACTTGGGTGTACAAATGTCTCTGAGCTCTGCTTCCAGTTATTTTGTTGTATATCCAGGAGTAAAATTGCTGGATCGTGTGGTAATTCTGTTTTTAATTTTTTGGGGAACTGCCACACTGTTTTCCTAACGGCCACCCCAGTTTATATTCCCACCAACAGTGCACAGTGGTCCAGTTTCTCCATATCCTCCTACATATTTCTCAGAAGTTTTATCATTTGGGGTTTTCTATTGAGATCTATGATATGTTTGAGTCAGTTTATATGTATGATGTGAGGTATGGATTGAGGTGTTTTAGAATATGGATGCCCAATTGTTCCAGCACCATCTCTTGAAAACACTATATTCTTTCCCCCATTTAATTCCTTTTGCACTTTTGTCCAAAATCAATTGACCATAAATGTGCAGGTCTGTTTTTCAACTCTTTTGCTCTATTCATTTATGTGTCAATCTTATCACGATACTACACTTGATCGATAACTGTAGCTTTATTGTAAGTCCTCAAATCAGACAGTGTGAGTCCTACAACTTTGCTCTTTGTTTTTCCAAAATTGATTCAGATCTTCTGGATCTTTTGCTGTTGCCTATCAAGTTTATCAATGTCTGCGAATAGTTCTGTTGAGATTTTGATGAGGATTCTTGTCTTTTTATGTATTCACACATTTAACATTTACAGTACTTTTTATTTTTCTTCTGTAGATACTAATTTCCATCTGGTTTCATTTCCTTTCACCCGTAAGGACTTCCTTTAGCATTTCTTGTACTGCAGATTTGCTGGCAACCAGCTCTCTAAGTTTTTTTTAACTGTAAATGTCTTTATTTCACTTTAATTTTGAGGGATATTTTTCACTGGAGCGTGACAGTTTCGTTTTTTTTTTTTTCCTTTCAGTATTTTTAAAAAAAAAGATTTTCTTGGGGAAATGGGGGAAGGGGAACATTGTGTTTTTCCAGGACCCATCAGCTCCAAGTCAAGTTGCTTGCTGTCCTTCAATCTTAGTTGTGGAGGGCGCGAGCTCAGCTCCAAGTCCAATCGCTGGTGGGGGTGGGGTGCGGTGGGGGGACATGGGGAAGACCGGGACGGGCGGAGCACTACCCACCATCCCCTGTGGTGGGAATCCAACTGGCAATCTTTTTAGGAGCACGAGCGTGCTCTAACCAACTGAGCCACCCTTCCGGCCCCTCTTTCTGTATTTTAAAGTAGTCATTCCACTGTAGTCTGTATTGCATTGTTTCTGATGAGAAGTCTATTATTTGTACCATTGTTTTCATGTGTGTACTTTATCTTTTTTCCCTCTGGCTGCTTTTTATATATTTTTTCTTTATCTTTGGTTTCCAACAGTTTGCATAGGTGTGTTTTCCTATGAATTTATCCGGATGAGGGTTTTTTGAACTTCTTAAATATGTGGGCTAATATTTTTAAGAAAATTCAGAAACATTTTTGTCAATATTTGTTTAAAAAAAATTTTAATGCTCCGTTCTCTCTCTTTCTCTCTCCCTCCGCACCTCCTCCTATTATTTTGGGAATCCAGTTACATATATGGCAAATGCTTGATGTTGTCCTACAAATCACTGAAGCTCTATTTTGTTTTTAAATCTTTTTTCTTGCTCTGTTTCATTCTGAATAATTTTTACTGGTTTATCTTCAAGTTCATTGAGCCTTTGTTCTGTACTGTGCAATATGCTGTTCATCCCATACAAACAATTACAGAATTGATAACTCTTAGCTCTGGGATTCCCAGATTTTTTAGTTTCCATATGTCTCCTGAAATTCTCCATCTCTTCACTCATGATATTAATCTTTTCTTCTAGATTCTTTAATATATTTATCAGTTATTTTAAAGCACTTGCCCATGTATTTCAACATCTGCATTATCTTTGGGTCTGTTTCTATTAACGTCTTTTTCTCTTGTTGTCATGCTTTCCTGCTGCTTCACATGTTTAGTGATTTTTAAATTTTATATGGACATTTTGGATAATGTATTGCAGAGACCCTGGGTTCTGTTATTTCCTCAGAAAAGTGTTGGGTTTTGTTTTACCTAGCAGTTAAATTACTAGTGACTCATCTTTATCCTATGGAAACATAATTTTAGGCTTCACTTGGGTGAGTCTGTTTTGGTTTTTCACCTCAGGGATTACCAAGCTCCTCTAATTTGGTGGAACTTGAACTCCAAACTCTGCCTCCCCGGCACCGAGCAGCTGCTGAAATCTCTGCTGACTTCTTTAAGCTTTCCAGCCCTTTCTTTTCTCCCTCCCTCCTTCCCTGCTAGGCTCCATCTGTACAGTTTAGGAGTCAGACAAGGATCTGAGGGGAGTTTATATTCTGATTCTGGGCCCCTGCTCTGTGTGTCTGTCTTGTCTGGGATGTCTCCCCTCAATTTCCAGCTACCCTGTGAGCCCCAAACCCCAACCTGTGATTCTTCATCCCAATTAGACCATTGCTTTCTGCTTGAGCTTTATTCTTTGTGTGATGTACAGACTTGGAGACTTTTCAAAGGAAAAGGCAGGTAAATGTGGGCGACTCCCTTTTTTCAAGGGACATTTGAAAGAACTTACTCTCCAGTTTTTGCCTGCAATTGGTTGTTCTCAACGCCATCCATATTTTAAAAAATGTTTGATCCTGAGTTTGTAGCTGTATAGGGAGTTAGTTCATTATAATTACTCTGCCATTACCCGAAGCCAGAGTTTAGTCAGTCTTTCTTGATGGAATTTTTGTTTCTCAGTGTGGACTTTCGCGAATAACACTGCCATTGGATAGCCAAACAACCTGACTAAGCTACATATCCCAGTGTGGTTTTGTGAGCAAAATAGTGGGAATAATTCCTAACAATAGAATCACTAGATCTAAGAGTATATACCTTTAAAATTTTGCTAGAAATGATCAAACTTATCTCCAAAAATATTGCAGCAACTATGTTTGGGATGACTGTTGATCACACCCTCGTCAGTACTGAGCATTATTACATTTCTAAAAATTTTTTTGAAGTCTGACTAGTAAAAATGGTATCTCATTGTTTTGTCATGCATGTATTGATTTATGAGCAAGATGGACCAACTTTTCATCATTGGTCATTCTACTTATACTTTGTCTGGGCACAAAAATAATCTTTTTTTTTAAATAATAATAAAATTAATAAGAGCTAATATTTGTTGAACAACTCCAGGTCCTGACTGGACAATCCCATCTTTCTTGCTACAGAAGTTGTGGATTCAAACCTGGTCCTGTGATGTAGGTGTTACAGCGAGAAAGATGAGAATGAAAAGGGAGGCTTTTGCCTGATGGTTTGGGGTAGAGGCCTTCCTTCTCCCAGGATGTTGAAGAGGAAATTTTTAGATTGAAGCCCCCCCGCTGTCCATGAGGGAAGCCAGATTGAGAACAAAGAATAATACACAGAGGAGAACAGAACTGAGAGAATCCAAGAGAAACAGAACCATCCATGCTCTGCTGACTTCATGATCTGCTGGCGAAAATCAGTCGTGAAGTTTGTCCTCAGTCTGAAATTTCCCGTTATGAGAAGCCGTAACTTCTCTTACTATGTCAATTGGATTTTCTGTTGCTTGCAACCAAAAGCATTCTAAATCACACGCTCAGATTAGCTCATATTCTATTTTTAAAAATTTTTTATTGGGGAACAGCCATGGTCATTGGTTACACATTGCTTTCATGCTACAATGGCATAGTTGACTCTTTTAAGGAGAGTGCAGCTCACAGTGGCCCATGCGGGGATCGAACCAGTAACCTTGGTGTTATCAGCACCATGCTCTAAGAAACTGAGCTAACTGGTCACCCCTGGCTCATATTCTTAAACAATAGGACTGCAGTTGTTTTCTCTTCTGTGGATATCAATTATTGGAAATAAATTTCAGACAGAGAGGTGAGACCTCAGAGCTGCTTAAATATCTGATAAGAGTCCAAACAGGAAATGTGTTGTAATTAATGCAAATCTGTTCCAAATGTTCAGCCCATACAAATTTATGTCAAGCTTGCAACTAATTAGGGAAAACGGGTAACAGGCAATTAAGTCATTTCATTCTGCTTTGTGTAAAAAGTAGTCTTGTTATTTTTTTCTTAGTTATGAAAAAACTATGAGAATCAGTTTATGGTTTATGGGAGTTAGTCAAGTGTAATGATTAAGAACATGGATTTTAGGATCAACTTGCTTGAGCTCAAATCCTAATACTGTGCAGTTGTGTGACCTTGAACGAGTCATTGTACTCTGCCTCAGTTTCCTCAGATGCAAAGACAAATAGTAGTGTTTATATCTAGGGTTGTTAGTGACAATTGAGTGAAGGTACATTTTAAGGGCTTAGCACAATACTTAGCAGTTAGCAAGCCATGATATTTGCCATAGTATTATTTTTATAGTTACCTACTTTAAAAAATGGGTAAGCAGCTTATGGGGGGGCAAAAGAGTCTAGAATTGCAGAATATAGAGACCAAAGAATAAGCCCTACCGAGCCAACCTTTGTCTTCCACAGCCACTGGGAATTTTACTATCTTATCTGCCTTTGGTGTTTCTAAAAAACAGACATGAATAATAGTATCTACATTGCTTTTGAGAATTTTAAGGCCAGAAGTGAGTCCTAGAGTGATCTAATCTGAAAATTACCCTGGAAATCAGCCAAAAATCTGGTTCAAAACTAACAGGCTATACTTCAGTGCTTTGAACTAGTAACGACTGGCATGGTTGGGAGCTGAGGCCCTCAAGCCAACCTACACAGGTTCAAATCCTAGCTCTGCCACTTTCTAGTTATGGGCCCTTGGACGAGTTATTTAACCTTCCCATGCCTCAGTTTCCTGGTTTAATCAAAGGTGGACAATAAATAGTAGCGTCTTCCGTTGGTTCTTGCCAAGTACTTAGAACAGTGCCGGGCACAATACGATCTTTAAAAAGCATTAGTTTAATTTCTGTTTTATTGTAAGGTGGTTACTCCGGAAACTATTGTTTCTTTTCTCTATCAAAGTTTTGCAGTTTCCCTCCAGGTTGTTTCTTGATCCGGTTACACAAACACAGGGTTATAAAAAAAGCAAAATGTGCCATTCCTTAAAGGGACACCCTAAAGTGCCTTTCTCTGTTGCGTCCACTAGGGGGCAGCCCAGCCTCAGAGGAGGCCTTAGGAAAAGGCTGCTCACAAGCTGGGTTTCATTTGGGTCCCTAGCTTCTTGGACTCTTGGGTGTACGTGGATTTTCATAACTTGCGTTTTTCTAAACCATCATGATAAGTGATACAGGAATAAGTGAGAACGTTTTGGGACAGGACTGCAAACCAAGTCGTTGGTTAGTCGCATCTTCCTTTAAAAATCAGGTTTAAATTTGCCCGCTAACAATGTAAACAAGACCAAGGTGATGCAGCAACCGTGGTTCCATTCTCTTTTGCCACGTCTCCCAGCTTTATGCCCTTATTCATTAGATATTTATTCATTCTTACAGCCAACAAATAACTCCTGAAAACCTTCTCTATGCCAGGTGCCAGGAATGCAGAGGTGAAAAAGATGAACATGGCCAAAGAGGGCACGTGAGCTAGGGGATGGGCACGTGGGAGAAAAGCCTTTTACTCATTCAAGAATTAATTAGAGAGCACCTGCCATGTGCTACACCCTTTTCTAGGTGCAGAGAAAATAAAGCAGGGTGACGTGATAGCGAGGGACTAGGGGAAGGGTGTCTGCCTTAGATGGGGGGGTTAAGTCAGCCCTCTCCGAGAAGCTGAGACCCGGAGAGAAAGGAAGAGCCAGCCATGTGAAAATCTGGGAAACAATGTTCTGGGCAGAGGAAGTAGCACATACAAAGGCCCTGAGGCAGGAATGATTTGGGCACGTTTGGGCAACAGCAAGAAGGCCAGTGTGTGGCTACAGCAGAGGGAAGGAGGGGCGTGGTAGGAGACGAGATCTAAGACTCCTGCCTAGCCAGGGGTCTGATCATGCAGGGCTTTGTGAGGCATGCTTAAATGTTTGGGTTATCACTGCATGGGGGCCATTGGGTGAGTGGGTTGGGTTTCAGCAGAGGAATGGCGTGGTTCATTAGTGTTTGCAATCACCCAGGGTGCCCTGTGTGCTGTAGAGGGATGAATGTGAAAGCAGGGTATGGTAGACAGAATAATGTTCCCCCAAAGATGTCCCGTATTAATCCCTGGAGCCTGTGAATATGTTAGGTTACAAGGTAAGGGGGAATTAAGGCTATTAATCAGCTACCTTTAAAGTAAAGAGATTATCCTGGGTGGACCCCAGGCAATCATAAGGGTCCTTAAATGGGGAACAGGGAGACAAAAGAGTCAGAACCAGAGAGATGCAGTGTGGGAAAGAGTCCAATGGCTACTGCTGACTTTAAAGAAGGAACCAGGAGCCAAGGAATGTGGGCCTCCCCTAGAAGGTGGAAGGCAAGGAGACAGATTCTTCCGTAGAGCCCTCAGAAAGGAATGCATCCCTGCCGGCTTTTGGATTTCGGCCCAGTGAAATCCATTTCAGACTTTTTTTAAAAAAATTTTATTAGGGAACAGCCATGGTCATTGGTTACACATTGCTTTCATGCTACAATGGCAGTGCTGACTCTTTTAGGGAAGGCGCAGCTCACAGTGGCCCATGTGGGGATCGAACGGGCAACCGTGGTGTTAGCAGCACCACGCTCTAACCCACTGAGCTAACCGGTCACCCTCCCAAACTGTCAAATACTAGGTGTGGGTTGTTTTCAAGTCACCAAGTTTCTAGTATTTGTTACAGCATCAACCGGAAACTAATACACAGGGAGACCTAGACGAAGGTTATGGTAGTGGCTCAAGAAATGCTGATTTACCTACAGGGCATTGGGACCTGTGTTAGCTCCTCTTTCATGCCGGCCGCCAGGCCATTGGTTACCTCTGCAGAGGCAGGGTTTGGCCTTTCACAAGTTCCTGTCCACATTCTCCCTTGGAAGCACAGCGAGTCCCTGTACACAGGATTCCCTGTCAACCGGGTAGAATCAACACTTGGTGACAGTGCCAGGAGCAGACAGCTTTGGAGAACTATATGGCAGAGCACCTCAGTGAACCAGTGTATGAGTGAACTGGGCAAGTGTCCACTCGGACCGGAAAAGGATGACTGCTGTGACCGAGATTTGACCTGGCCGGGCATCCGTGCTTTGGAAAAAGTACACAGATGAAACTCAAGTGCCTTGACACCCCCCTCCCCCAAATGCACAGGGTGTTGTACTTCCCTCTCCTGCCCCTTGATAAATAAATCTCTACTGGAACAAATAATAAATCAGTCTCTGTTGGTAAGGGGATTCCTTATTTCTGCGGCTTTGCTAGGGATGATGGGTGGCGCTTGGGTAGTCCTTATGATACTTCTCTTTGTATTTGTCCAAACCAGAATTCAAAGTGTCGTCTTGGTTTAGAGACTTATATTTATAAGGCAACTCCCCAGGTCCAAATACTCAACATGCATAAATGTTTTTTTTTAAGGATTGATAGTAACCAATGAATGTGGACTTAGAATAATTTTTTTTTTGTAGTCAGTGGCCCAAAACTGTCTCTTATATTTAGAAGCCCAGATCTAAGGTTACGTATCAAGATACACGCATAATACTGTTTTGCTGAACGCAGCTGTCCTGGTGCATGCCAAAGATAATTTGCTGATACAGGAGCTGAGGCCAGCGATTTTATGTCTGCATCTGCTTCTGCCCGTAACTTGTGGGCGCAGACTGGGCAACATCAAGGGCTGTAGTCACATCAGCCTTAGCCATGCACAGAGCAGCGGGGCAGGAAAACCCGCTGCCCGGGGCTGCCCACCTCGGGTACAGCTAATCACCCTCCTGCAGGGCGACTGCAAGACACGGTTCGTGCCTCAGTCTTAGCGCTCTCGTGTTTCTTTCTCATCACAGCCGTGCCTGTTCCCCTGCTCAACTGGGAACCCTGCCCAGGGGTCTCTCTGTATCATTTTGGAGCCTCCAAAGCCTAGCCCAGTTTCTACGGGTGAACAGGCGCTCTGTCCATAATGGTTGAATGAGGACATCCACGGGAGTGACAACAGAATGGGGAAGTTGTTTGAAAAGCTATTAGATTACTTTCGTCCTGTGTGGCAGGCGTAGAAAGAAGCAGCATGCTTAATGTGGACAGTGGTTGGGTTTTTTGTTTTTTTTTCCTCTTCAGCTTCGGTCTCTCTTTCTTCTGGTAAAAGCACTTTGGTTTCCTTTGGGAAATCACCCTTCCCACACCCTCGATCCATAAAGTTTGGGTGGAGCTGACCTCACCCTGAGTTCCACTGGCTGCATCGTGACCCACGCCTGGCTATAGAGAGTGCCACACTCCTCTGGCCACTGCATCGATTTCTGTTGGGAGGCTGGCCACACCTCTTTGTTAATGGCTGGTGTCCATTCTGATAGATTGGTACCAGTTTTGAATCAATTGTACCTTCTTTTCAATGGAACCTTTTTATTTTTACTCCTGTAACTATTAGGGAGGAGACACTTTATTTCCACAGGCATGGATGGCTAAGCTGGTAGGATGAAACCTGGAGCTGCTGGCAGCCATCGTGCCACTATGAAACCAAACTGAACTCAGGAAATAGAAACTGGGGGGGAAAAAAATGAAGTTCTTCATAATGCTGAACACCAAGATCCAGCCACACCTGAAGCTGTCTCTGGAATTTTCAGTTATACGGACCAGTAAACTCTCACTTTTTGCTCTCGCCATTTTTTGTCCGTGGAGGCTGAAGGAGTTCCCTGGCTGATGCTGGTGGTCCATCATTTTTCTAGGAGCAGGGGAATCTCAGCCTAGCAGGAGGCTCTGGAGAAGACCATCATCCCACTTTGTCAATATAAAGTGGTCCATCCCAGATCGCTATCTCATTTAGTGACTAGTGGGACCACCATTTCCAGTGCCTCCTAGAAGGGCATTTCAGACCGTAAGTTACTCCGAATTGATGTCTCTCTAGCCCCTAACCCGGCCTCTCTATGGTCGTCCCTACAGGCTGGGGCTGGCATCCCCGAACCCAGTTTGGTTATGAGAATCTCTAGAAGGTTAGGAACTTCAAGAAAATACAATTGACACACCACGGTAACAGGCTTACTTAAAACCATTTTTATTCTGCCTCTCAGCAACACTTTGCATCTGATTTGGGTCAAAGATCAGGGAGCCAAACACAAACCAACAAAAGCCAAGATGTTGGAAACAGAAATCAGGACCTGCTCTACTGGAATGGCGCTATAGGGTCTCTGTGTGCTGAGAATTCGTGGCCCTGATTCAATGTCCTCCTGGGACAAGGGCTGGCTCATGACGGACAGCTGGGTGAAATGGAGATGGAATCTGACGCCCATCAACATTGATTTTTTTTTTGCTAGGGTCCAGGGTTTTAACAATGCCTGAGATTCCTAATACTCTAAGAACAATGCTTTGTATTTTATAGCACGTAGAGGTTCCCTCCAGGGGCATTCACATCTAGTATGGTGATTAAATTCTCATTGCAACACTGAGGTAAGTAGGCAGGTGCTCTTATTTCCATTTTCCAGATGAAGAAATTCGAGGCACAGAGAGGCTAAGAAACTTGCCTAAAATCAGTTTGCATAGTTAGTGGCAAAAAAAAGCATTGGAACTCGGGTGTTTTGACGCCCAGCCTCAGGTTCATTCACTTAGAACAAGCTGCCTTTTTTCTTGCTTAGGAAAGTTCATTTTCACTGTGTTTCTAATATTAATTCTTGAAGTGATTTTTGCCATACATACACATCACCTGTTATGTTAATCATCTGATACTTTCTTGGAGTCCACTTTCTTAAGTGAATGTATTTGAACAGAAATGATACTATACCAAATCCCTAAGTGGAAGCCATACATGGAAGGTAATTAATAAGAGAAACACAACAAACACAAAACCATGTTATTAAATTCTGTCTAGACAGAAGACTTTGAACCAGAGGCCAGCTCTTTCTTTGTTAAGAAGGGAAAAGAGCCGAAGAATCAGAAACGTGGTAAGGATGTGTGAGCACTAAACAGACTGTCTCCCTGCTGTAATCAGGACTGAAAAAGAACAGAGAAGGGGAAACGTTCCTTGTTTATAAACGACTTAAAAAATGATCTTGTGTACCATCAGCGGTACGTCTTCCATTCTGGGAAACCCTGGGCTCGCGTGTCCTGGCAGGCAGAATACTGGCTTCATTAAACCAGGACAGTCACACCTAAAGGGTTTACGTTTGACAGAAAACAGATACAGTGGGTGGCATTTCCAGGTGGCATCCAGGAAAACCAAAGACTTGCTAGAAAAAAAAAAAGAGAAAGAGTTTGAAAAAAAGCACATCCATTAGCATAGCCAGTGTATTCCCAAAAACTGGGGTGGGCAAGGTGCTTGTGTACCTAGAATTCACCACTAAGTATTTTTTCAGATCTGCTTGAGTGAAAGGTCAAGGTGAATGCAATCGAGGGAGGATGGTGAGACCCAAACAAAAGGCCAGAAGGCCTCTGCGTCTGTGCTTTTGATGAGGGAGAAGGAGCCACTGAAGATTGAAGGGAAGTGGCAACATGTGAAAATAAAAGGGAAAAAAATGCACAAATTCAGCTCTATTAGACAACTTTAAACATGCTGCAAATGTTTGTCCTTGACATTGCGAACACCAGCATCCATTGCTCTTCCTAGACCCTCCCTCTCACTCCAAATCTGGAAATACCCCCCACCCCCCTAACCCCACACCCCATTAAAAGTAATGAGATTTCCTGAGGCCAGGCTTGCCTCTGGAGAAGAGGAATGGGCACAAAACTATTGCTAAACTGAAACAGTGAGACTTGATTTTTTTTCCTTTTTTTTTTTTCTTTTTCTTTTTTGAATCAATGACTGGCTGATATGGCTGTGCTGCCTGGTTTTCCTACATTTTGGACCTTTTTTTTTTCCAAGTTCATTTGCCAGGGACCTGCCTCTGGAGAGTCCTGGAGGCAAAGATGTCACAGGCGAAGTCGAGCATCCATTCCTCTGAAACTCCTTTGGGGGGTGTGTGGATGACGTCCGTCCTCCATGCTTGGGGTCGACCGCCGGATGCTCAGGCTCTGGGTGGTGCAAACAGACAGTGAAAAAGAGAGAAAGGCGGCCGGACTGGCCTTCTCGACCCGGGGCTTCCTTCTGCCAGGGCAACTATGCTGATGAAACACGTGCCGATGTGGAACAGCAGATCTGCAGCCTCTTGAGTCTAAGCACTGTGGAGAAACACTGGGTTTAGAAACATTTTATTTCACCTGTGGCACACACAAAAAAACCAAACGCTATAGATGCTGCAGAATGCTTGGTGAGCATTCCTGGATCTCATTCTCCTCCTTAAGGGTTAGTAGCACTGTTAGCATTTGGCGTGTTTTTCTCTGCATTTAAGTCTATAAATAATGAGTATGCACTTAGAAATTCATCTTGTGGGTGTGCTGACATAAATGGGATCATGGTGTGTGTGTGTGTGTGTGTGTGTGTGTGTGTGTGTGTGTGTGTGTATTAATTCATTCATTCATTCATTCATTCAAGAAATGCCTACATGCCAGGCACTACTCTAGGTGCTGTGATGATAACACCACCCAACAGTTACATAGTGAGAACCAGTGCTGGGCACTGTGCTTTACACAATGTAACCTTCACAGCCCTACGAGGTAGAGATAGGTACTGTTTTATCCCCCATTTTACAGATGAGAGAACTGAGGCATGGATTGGTTAAAAGGTGCACCCAGCTATTAGAGGCAGAGGCTGGATTTAAATCTGGACAGTCTAGCTGCAAAGTAAGCACCCTGAAGTGTTATGCTCCATTATTCTGGGCAGTGATGAAATGAAAATGTTCCCAGCGTTTTCATTCCAGTAGGAGGAAACAGACCATAAAAATACGTATGATTATATTTTAATATATAAATTATAATTATGTATTATATACGGGTGCCAAAAAAATGTATACACATTTTAAGTGATGTTAACACTGGTCAGCATTGCTCAAGCAGTACTTTGCCGTCATCAGAAGTGTCTGGACGCTGATGGTCACCACTTTGAGCCCCTCTTGTCATTGCAGAAGTCAAACGTGACTTGTATTCATCTTTTGTTATCGGTATATATTAATACATATTTTTCCTTTTTAAAATGTGTATACATTTTTGGCACCCTCTGTATGACTAATATAACTATAAAATATGTAATATAAATATATAAATTTATAATGAGTATATAATTTATAATGAATATATAATTTATAAATATTATCTAAATAAATTTAGAATAGATGTAAGTTATATAAATTATATATTAAATATCTACTTGTACATTTATGTATAAATATATATTTTTAATATAAATAAATATATATATATATATATATAATTTCTCAGGGAGCGATAAGTACTAGGAAGAAAAGTTGGATAAGGGGACAGAAGGAAGGAAGGGATGGGTTCGGTTTTAGCACAGTGGGTCAGCAGTACCCTCTCTGCTAAGGTAACACACGAGCAAGTATCTGAAGGAGAGATGGGAATAAGCCACGTGGATTTCAGGAGGAAGAAAATCCTAGGCAGAAGGCCCAGCAAGTACAAAGGCCCTGTGGCAGGACCATGCTTGTGTCGCTCAGAGAAGACAGAAGAATTCTGTGTCGCTCAATTGGAGGAGTGAGGGGAGGGCGCTGGGGGCTGAGGATGGAGAAGCAGCAACCAGATTGTGTGGGGCCTTATAAAGCCATAATAAGGGAGAGATGTCCATGTCTGAACTGCAGTGTTGTATTCCATCCTATAAATAAATAAACTACTGCATATTTAACCATTTTCCCACTGATGGACATTTAGGTTGTTAAAGTTACCCCTATTTCAGACACAGCTGCAGTGAACATCACTGCACATCTTTGGTCCTCAGCCCTGGCTACGCATTGAGGATCATCTGGGGGGCCCTAAAACCTACCAATGCTCGGCCCCATCACTGGAGATTCTAATTTAACTGGTCCAGGCTAGGCCCTGGGCATTCCTCTTTTGAAAGCTCCCCAAGTGGTTCTAACGTGTAGCTAAGAGAACTACTATTTTACATGCCTTTTTGTGCATCCGTGTGAAGGGTAGGTACTGAGAAGTTGGATTGCTGGGTGGGAGGACATAGATTTTCAAGTTGAATAGATACAACCAAATTGACCTCCCAAAGTCTGCCCCAATCTATTCTTCCGCCAACAGCGTTAGTATCCAGTTCTTCATGCTCTTGCCAACCTTGATAGTGTCCATCTTTTTAACTGTTTCAATCTGGCAAACAAAAAATACATAGCGTTTCATTGTTGCTTTGGTTTGTGTTTTCCTGGTTACCAAGGAGGTTGAATATCTTTTTCAGGTTTATTCTGATTCCTTTGTCAATGTCCACCAGTTTATATCATTTTCAAAGCAAAAATATTTCCATTGTTGATGATGACTTAGCTGTGGCTTGTCTCTTACAACTTATCTGAACCAACAAAGAGAGGCCCTTCTGACCTTCTGGAAATAGGTAATGTTCCCCATTTTTCATCATGGAATCACAGAAATTCTCTGAAGACACATCTGTGCAAAAGCAATCCATAAAAGCCTTACTCCAGCCCATAATACAGGAAAAAAAGATGGATTTGTTTTGATGTTTTCGCGAAAAGGCCAACTTCTTGCGTCTTGCCCACCTTGATATATGTGCTTACTTCCAATCCTACTGCAATTGAAGGTTACTTTGAGGCCAGAAGGGGACTCATTCCCGTCTGTTTATAAGACAGAAGCTTTACTTGTTTATAAGGCAGAAGCTTTACTAGTGCAGAATAGGTTAATAGTTGGCTAATTCCGTGCCTGCCAGTGGGAGACAATGGTGAGACCCTTAACTTGGTTTGGAGGTCAAATTCTCCCTTAATGGAAACCTGGGAAGACAAAGGCTCTTAATTCTAAGAATGTACAAACACGCATTTTAAATACACAGTGGGGGCGTGCCTGGCTCTCTAGCTACTTACAAGACCACCCAGGGATGCAAACCCAGTGGAGCTGCATTGTACAAGTACATGTGTTTAACTCATGGCAAATGAACTATTCGTGTGGCTCCAAAAGGAAAAAGCAGCTGTTTAAACGGAGCTGGAGATGCTCGCCCCAGCAGTAATGTGCTTGTGATAATGCCACATTTCAGGGCCACTCAGGGGCTTGATCGCGGCCCAGGAATCTGCATTTTTACAAGCTTCCCAGCTGATCTGTCATAGGTGACTCGGAGGCTTTGAGAAACAATCGGGATAACCTGGCCTTGCGTGAGTTCCCAGAAAGTAGAAGCCTGCAGACATGTTGATTTTGCCTCGGACTTGAATGGTTAAGATTGATAACTAGATGGCTGCAATATGTAAATGTTTCACCTCTGTGTGATTTGCTTCTCCATTTTCCCTAGCAACTTGAGAGCAGTTTTCAGACTCTGAAAGACTGCAAGTTTCTGATTCCATCTGGAAACCTTACAACACGAAGGCTCTTATTTCTAAGAATGACAGACAAGCATTTGAATGCACAGTGGGGGCGTGCCTGCCTCTCTTCTGTCAACGCAGCATTCTTTCCCAAACAGCTGAATATTTTAGTTCAGGGATTCCCAGCTCTTATGGATTTGATGTCACAAAACTGTCTTTCTTTGCTCCACAGACACCACATGTCTTACACAGATATCCTGTAAAATGAGGATGATTGAGACCTTTTTATGAGTTTGGATAAAGACTATCATGACCTGAGTCTATCTGAAAAAATAAACTACCTGGGATTTTTACCATTTGGGGGGAAGAGATCGGTTACAGTTTTCTTGATAAGGATTAAAAATAATTTTTAAAAGGGAGGGACTTTGAGATTGCTTACGGTTTTGTTGATACGGATAAAGAATAATTTTTTTTTGAAGTCAGGACTTTATGATTTTTAAAAAGGCAATAGCTTACTTCATACAGTTTTTGTTGTTGTTGGTTTTTAAATGGAACTCAGAAAACTCACATATTCAAATCAAGGCTTTTGTCTCCTATCTGAGTTTGGTCAGCGCTAATGTCGGATTTTGCCAGCCCTTCCATGGCACTCCTGGCAGCCTCTTGGCTTGTTACAAAAGAGCCTCCTTGTGGGTACATCTTCCAGGTGGTAACCTGACTCCCCTCCCAGAGTTAGACATAACACACTCGGGTGGTGAGGCTGCTGATGTAATAAAAACTGGCCACCGCGTTCACAGTCAGCTACCGTTGGTGTGTTCTTCCTTTTGAGTTTCAGAGGGAGGGAATGTGCCAGGGTTTGGCACAGGGTGTTCTGCTGACCACCTGTATCCTTACCCCCAGATGGGAGTGAGGAGGTGGAAAATGCAGATTCTCAGGCCCCACTTCTGACACAGCGAGTTGGAATCCATTGAAATGGGGCTTGGATGTCAATTCTTCTAAACCTCCCCTGCTAACAGTATGCAGCCCAAAGTTTCGGACTCTCTGTATGGTCATTCAATTCCTCCTGGGGCTGGAGAATTTTATTCCAAAGGATTACTGAGAAATTGGCCGTGTTATTGGTCTTAACAGAAGATAGAATTGATTCCAGTTCTAGTTTCTTGCAGTCCCTTACACACACACACAGACAAACACACACACACAGACAAACACACACATACACAGACACACACACACACACACACACACACACACACACGACAAAAGCTTTAAATGTGAGTTTCTCCATGGATTCTAACTCTGGAAAACATTTTCATGTTCTTTGATCATGTGGAGGGAATGGCATCTATCTAAAAGGAACCTTACCATACAGATGGGGAAGGAATTCTGTCCTCTCTCTATGGATAGGGACAGAGAGTTCAATAACTTGCCAGGGTACTCTGTGTGGCAGAGCTGTCGTTTGAATCCTGGTAAAACTGGTGATGAAGTCCAGGTTCTTGCCACTGTGAAAACCCCTCAGGAAGAAGGGGTGGTGAGGTGACCCACTCGCATATTTTCTAACTACTAACAAAACCTCAGTCACAAGCATGTATACTTGTACATCAGTGCTTTGTCTCCAGATAGAAATAGCAAGAATAGACAAAGTCCCCATATATGAAGACTTCCGGGTCCCTTATAAAATTGCTTAGATGGCGTCTCATGGGCAAACAGATCTTTGAAAGCCAAATTGTCTACCAGAAACTGAAGTGATAATCTTCAGGCTGCTGATATGCTTTTCGTATGTTTTTTGGGTTTGGCCCTCACCACGTGTTTCAAGACCATGAACCGATTGTCAACATCTAAAAATCAGGAGACTTGACATGAAAACCCAGCTTTCTAATGCCATTTGACAGGTGGGCCCCATGGAGTCTGCATTCTACGTGGTAACAATTGGCTGGAGCAGAGGGGCTGCTGCTCCCTTCATACTGTGCCCCTAATTCACCACAGTCCTCACCATTCCCTACTGCCCTACAACTAGGCTGCTTCATCCACGTCTGTTCCCTGACTCCTCAAGTCTTTTGATTTTGTTACCCTTGGCTCTGTCTCATCACATGTTTTTTTTCTGTAGGTTGAAACCTCACCAAACCATCCCCCATAAAAATCAATTCTGGAGGGGGCCACAAGGCAAGTACCATCTACTGGCCTTTGTCATTGAGTGTCCTAGAAGGGACATGTTGGCTCAGAGGTGGTGTGGTGTTGTGGTGAAGCACCTAGTTTCCAGAGCCGGATATCCCAGGCTGAAACCCTGCCTTTACCACTAACTAGCTGTGACACATCAGGCAAGTCTTTGATTTCTTCACTTCTCTGAGCCTCACTTTCCTCATCTGCAAAGTGGGGATAACACCTACCTTATGGGGTTGCTGTAAAGATTCAATGAGGATTAATTCACCGAAGCACTTAGAGAGGTACCTGGGATAGGGTAAGTTCTGTGTCAGTATCAGCTGTTATTATTATTACCCACTTAGCTCAAACGCTCGTCTGGGCAGTAGGTATTTTCAGAAGTTCCTAGGAGTTAGGCCAAGACTTGGCTTTGATCCCCTGGAACACCGTCCTTTCAGTTTGGCTCACAAGTTCAAAGCCTTGAACTCTATTTAGTAGCATCTTAAATTCTGAGGTCCTTCCTCTCCCAGTTCACGTTGGTAGCAGTAATAATGATAGGATTAATAAATGGTTAGCATTTTTGTGCACCAACTAAAGAACAGACACCAAGCTATTCCGTGGTAGGTCACAATAGCTTGTTCACCTTCACAATAGCCTTATTAAATGGGTACTACTATAATCCCCATTATGCAGAGGAAGAAACTGAGGCTGAGGGACCTTAAGCGTCTGGCTGAAGGTTTCACAGTAAGTGGTAGCGGGGACTTGCACTCCGGGAGTCTGGTGTCAATCCTGCACCACAAACGCCACAACCCACAGACCCGTGCCTGTTCTCTCTGTGTCTCTCTGTCTCTCTGTCTCTCTGTCTCTCTGTCTCTCTCTCTCTCTCACACACACACACACACACACAATGCCTTCCTTAAAGAATAAAGTTGAGTGTGTTCACTTCTATTCTTCTTCACATGCCATCATCATCAATTTGCCATCTTGCAGACAAGAAACCTTGAGATTTCTTTGATGTTTCAGTGGTCTTTTATCCTCTCTTTGGCCAAAGCCATCATATTTTTCCCTTTGTGACACTTCCTGTTTTGGCATCTCATCCATCCCACTGCCCCTGATTGCTCCTGGACCTGGCCCGTGTGACAGGAAGTTAACCTACTTACTGTGACACCCACTACGCGGCTGGTTGCCAAGGCTGGGTTGGCTGAACTGGCAGTCTAGAGGGTGTCCCCTTCCTGCCTCACCCACCCAGTGAAATCCTTACCCACCCTTCCTGAAATCCAGCCAAAGAGCCTGACCCTCTCGGCTCGAGGGAAATGGTCTAGGAATAACCATGCTGCTCTGGCAGAAGGACTAAGGGATTTCTCAGAATCCTCTGCTGTTCCGGGAATTGTACGGTGACACAGAGATGGGTCGGGGCTTCTCATTTCTGGGCCTTGGCTGTCCCTCACATGACCTTGCTTCCAGTCAAAACTCTGATGGAAAATGTCATTGAGTCTAGCAGACGGAGCCCATCTCAGCTGGCTGGAGAAATCAGAATAAATTTGTCCAGCTCTAAAGAGAAATATCAACAGCATCCATCTCTTTATGAGATGAGAGCTCCTTGGCGATACCAAAAATATGTGGTGACTCTTCCGCCCTTAAACAAAGACCGGTTAGGCTAGCTGAGTGTAAAATCATGGAGGAAGCCATTTAACACATCAGATGGTAAGGCAGAGCAAGTAATAATCCTAATATCCATTTACTCTCCCACATTTTCCACTTTCCTACAGTTAGGTGGAACTATGTGATTTGTTTTAGCCAATAAATTGTGAGCCTAAGTGACATTTGTCACTCCAGAGCTGAGGTAGTGAAAACCCATGTGTAATTTTCTGGTCTTCCTCCCTTTTCTCAGCCTGAAGAGGCCCGATATTCTAGATCAGAGGTTGGAAAACTATGGCCCATGGGCCAACAACCTGTTTTTGTAAATAAAGTTTTATTGAACACAGCCATGCCCATTCATATATATATATTGTATATGGCTGCTTTTGTGCTAAAATGGTGGAATTAAGTAGTTGCAACTGAGATGGTGATAGAGCCCAGATAGCCTTCAATGCCTAAAATATTTACTATCTGGCCTTTTATAGGAAAAGCTTGTTGACCTCTGTTCTCGATAGAGCAGCTACAAAAAGGCGGAGCTTTGGCTAGCATGGGACCTTGAATGATTGCGTGGAGGAGAGAGCCTTCACCAACCTACATGGTCCCATGCAACCACAGTGAAGAAAAAATGGAAATGCGTTTGTTTGGGATTGTGTGTCACTAGAGCATAACGTAACCAATCCTAACAGATTCCAACAGGAAGTCCAAAATAAATAAGGCATTTTTACATCTGAAGGGATTTTAAAAAAAAGCCTACCTACTTCCTTGAGAAGTGAACTGCACAAGAAATACCGATGATGAAAAGGCCGATAATGATGGAGGCGATGGCCACCCACTTGGCGTTCCTCCCAAGCCGCTTGGATCCTTCGACATCTCCATTGTTGTAGCTGTTCAGAGACTGGGGGGACACAAGGGAAGAGTGGGTGATGACAGATAACCCGCAAGGAAAGACATGTGTTTCTTGGGCTGGTGGGAGCAGGCAACATATAACCGCCTCCTTCAGGAAGCTTTCCCTGAACTCCCAGGCGGTTAACTTCCCCTTCTGCATCTCTGGACTACTTTCTCTAGCTTCGTATTGACCATAGCCTATGAAAATGATTGATTTGGCCTCTCCCATTAGGGCATAAGAGCAGGCTGGGACGATTATCTGTCTTGCTCAACACAGTATTCCAGGGACCAGTGCAATATTTGTCATGGAGAAGATACTTCATCAATCTTTGTATAATGAAAGGATGAACGGGTATGTCTGTCTCATCCGTTAGAACAAGCGTTTGCATACTGTGGCCCATGGGCCGCATCCAGTCTATTTTTGTAAAGTTTTATTGGCACACAGTCACATTCATTTGTTTACTATTGTCTGTGGCTGCTTTTGTGTTACCGCAGAGTTGAGTAGCTGGGACAGAGACTTTACAGCCTGCAAGGCCTAAACTACTTATCATTTGGTCCTTGATGGAAAAAGTTCTACTCCTGCACTAGAAGGTTGATCCATGAGGGCAGGGGCCTTAGCTGAACTCTTCACCTCTGTGCCCAAGCCAAGCTGTCATTCAATGGAAACCTACTCATATGGCTTCCCCGGATGTTAAAATATTGAAACACTTCTGTACTGTCTGGTACATAGCAGCCACCCCTCCCAGTGTCCCAGCCTTCCTGGTCCCTCTGAATCTCCGCAGACCTCCCTGAGATCCAGCAGCTTAATTAAGAGTTACCACTAGGCCCAGCACAGCATCTTTCCTGATTCTGTGCTCCTGCCAAACTTGTCAAAATATTTTAAATATTGCCCTTGTTGCTAGTACTTAGAGCAGTGTCTGGTACATTGTACGAGCTCAAGGGATGTATATTGGTTGAATGAATGTGTCTGATTCCCTACAGAATGTGAGTTTGTTAAGGGTATCTTGGGGACCCCCTAGAACCCAGCCGGGTGCCAGGCAAGATGGAGGCGCTGAGACAACGCTGGCTGCTCAGCTGAAGGCCAGATGCCATTCTTCTCTCATACAATAAGCCTCTCTGTTGTAAGTCCCACTGGGAGAATCCCCCCAAAGGTATGCTGCAGCCCAAAGCCTGGAAATATGCATCCATAAGTCCCCCTTTCCAGAGGGACTCCATGAATCAGTGCCGTGCATTGTAGATTTCAGTGGGAACCTCTATTCTTCATCCTGAAATCACAGCCCTTGAGTAATAATCACTCCTCTTCCTGGACTATTAAGGGGGATTAGGCCTCTGCGGACAATTACAAGCCAGAGGAACACCCAGCAGACCACAGAGCTTTCTGCTTCCGGAACCTTCCATTAATTCTTGGATCCAGGCCACCTTAGTCAGCAGGCCAGGGGAGTCGGCAGTGAAGGGGCCTTGCTTTCAGCCCTCTTGCAGGAATGGGAGAGCGGGAACCTGCGATGATGTCAGGGACTGCCGGCCCGGAGAGTTCCAGAATTCCGAGTCCTAAATGCAGGAGTTCTCAGCCCTGGGTGCCCATTAGAAACACCTGGCTGCTATTGTTGTTGTTATTTATTTATTTATTTAACTGGGAACAGTGTGTTTTTTCCAGGACCCATCAGCTCCAAGTCAAGTAGTTGTTTCAATCTAATTGTGGAGGGCGCATCTCAGTGACCCATGCCAGATCAAACCGGCAGCCATGGTGTTATGAGCAATGCGCTCTTAACCAACTGAGCTCACCGGCCGCCCCTATTATTATTATTATTATTATTATTATTATTATTTGTAGTAGTAGTAGTAGTAGTATTTTAATACAGATAGCTGGGTCCTATCCTGGAACAATTCTGAGTTAACCAGTGTGGGCACCAGACATTAGTTTTTTGTTTTTTTTAAATTGTGGTGAAATATACATAACATAAAACTTACCATTTTAACTCTTTCTGAATGTACAATGCATTAAGTACATTCCCATTATTATGCAACCATCACTGTTATCTATCTGCAACGGAAACTCTGTACCCACTCAACACGAACTTCCCACCCTGTCCTCCCCCAGCTCCTGGGAACCACCGATCTACCTTCTGTCTCCCACTCTGGGGACCTCATGTGAGTGGAATCATACGCTATTTGTCCTTCTGTGACCAGCTTATTTCACTTAGCATAATGTTCTCCAGATTCATCCACATTATACAGCAAGTGTCAGAATTTCCTTCCTTTTGAAGGCTGAATAATATTCCATTGTATGCACATAACACATATAGTTATCCACTCATCCATTGATGGATGCCAGGGTTGTTGCCACAGGGTTTTTTTTTTTCTTTAAAGCTTCTCAGGATTGAAAACCTTTGGTCTAGGCGATGATCCTTAATGTCCTACAAGGAGGTATGTAACAGAGCATGGGCTCTAAACTCAGAGAGATCTGAGTTCAAATTCCATGTCTCATCAGCTGTGAGAGTTAGAGCAAGTTTTCAAGCTTTCTAGGCCTCAGTGTCCTCATCTGTAAACTGGGGGCAAGTAATAGCACTTTCTCCACATTGGAGGAGCCCGTGAGTTCATGCATGCAGAGCAGTTAGCATTGGCCCAGCACGTAGTATGTGCTCAGTAAACGCTAGCTTTCATTATGAATGGCCACTGTCTTATTCTTCCTCTAAAGCTGAGATCCTTGGGGTTCAACTGAATCATCAGGGCTACTTATCAGAACCGTGGGTGACCAGACTCTTCCCCATGCTGGAACAAAATCTTTGAGGACCCAAGTTGGAGAAATCTGTTTTAGAGTCTTTACAGTCAAAGTCTGTGCACTGAATTTCAGAACCCCAAATTGTAAGCTCGTAATTTAGTTTGAAATTATGTATAGTCAGACCCTCCTAAATGACACACGATTCTACTGTGGTACCTTGGGGAACCCATTTCTGAGATTAGTCATGGCAGCTCACTGGTGTTGCTGTCCCCAGAAGAAACATAATGAAACCTCCTCCTCTGTCCCCAGACATTGTCAACCCCTGGCTGTTCAGATGAGAGAACAGCTTCGTGTTCTCAGCAGCGGGGACTACAAAAGTGGGAAGAACAGGAACAGTTAGCATCTGGGCATCCCTTGAGTGCAAATGAGATTGGGGGCGGGGGGTGTCCCTGGGCCACTTGTTTGCTACAGGTTAGCAGAGCCATGTTGGTAGCTGGGTGCAGGAGATTTGGATGCACACCATGGGCAAATCCTGTCCAACCTTCATCACCTGCTGCCAGCCTGACATCTGTTGTGTGACCTCCTCTCTACAAACCATCATCTCTCTGGGGCTCATTCCAGGAAGAGGGCCTTGGTTGGCTTGTAAAACAGACGAAAAGCCTCTTTCAGTTTCAACTGTGGACTCTCTTCTCCCCACGGATCCTCTTATGAATTAGTTTCCTTTTCTGGTTCTTGGAGAAGGGGCTGCCCCTGGGTAAATCTGGGTACATTTGAGGATATGGGGGGAAAGAGGAGGGTGGATACTCTAGAACCCTAATAGCCCATTCTATGGGACTTCAAGGGCTGGGGGTAGGGTTGAGGGTGGGGTCTCAGGCTTCTGGGTAGAGATCTGACAATGGGGCAGGAAGGCACTGATGTTCCCCTCCCCAATTCATTGGCTATAACTATTTTCCTCTCCCAATTGGAATCACACACCTGGGTCTCTCGCAGATGCTATTCACTGAAGGGGTGGAAATGGGTTTTAGAGAAAATGCATGGTTTATATATTTTTTTTCTGAAGAGCATAGAAAGCGAACTACCTCATCTGCTGTGGAAGAACTAGAAAGAAACGGGATGGCTTAGATATTTAAAATTCATATGACCCTATTAGTTGTTTTACAAATTACAAATGTAATTTGTGAACATGTAAAGCATTCAAATGTTACAGGAACATATACAGTAACTAGTAAGCTCTTCCAATCCTATTTCCCAGAGATAACAGTTGTTAGCAGTTGGTGCCTTTGCTTCTAGATTTTTTCCCCCCCATGAATACTATGAAAGGAAAACTGACACTTTCTCCTGCTTTCATTATGACTAAGCACATCATGTGTCTCAGTCAGGAGAAAGAAACAGCAATTTGCACCCTGAGATACACCAAGAATAACAGGGTTGGTCTGTCTAGCCTGCACCCCCCCCCCATATTAAAACTGAGTATTTCCCATAAGTCTTGGCAAAGACAAGCTCATCCCTGCCTTTTCTGATGTTGATGCCTAACCATAGGTCACTTCCTTGGTGGATATTGTAGTCTTTTGAGAATGCTACTGTTTTGCCTTTTTAAAAAATCATGGACAGACTAACATAAAACTTGGGCAATTTTGCATTTGTTTCCCTTAAATACATGTGTTGCACTTTTCATTTGGCTAGCTGATTGTTTTGAACTTGGACTCTCTTCCATTTCTTTTCAAGTAAGTTTCTTTTTTCTTTTCTAAATATTTCAGCTTCTGAGTCTTTCTTTGACAAAATAATAAGGATGACGATGACATTTATTGAGCATTTATTATGTGCCAGGCACTGTGTTAAATCCTTTTCAGGGATTATCTCATTAATCCTTGGGACAACTCTATGAGGCAAACGCTCTCATTTCCATTTTGCTGAATGGGAAAATTGAGGCATTGGAGAAATTAAAACGATGTGCCCAAAGTCACACAGCTAGTTTGATAAAGAGAGTGTGTGTGTGTGTGTGTGTGTGTGTGTGTGTGTGGTTATTGTTTTCTTTTTCTCTTTTTATTCCAAAATGATGAATACCATCATACTATACTTGGCCTGCAACTTACTTTTTTCCACTTAATATAGGGTGGGCTCGTGCTTCTAGATCTGTCTCATTCCTGTTTTCTTTCTCCAGTCATTTAAAGTAATGAGTCCTACTGATAAACGTTCCTAATCCTGCATCACCTCTGCATTCTTGGTGGAAAATCTTACTTTGTCATGGCGCATTTTGGGGGTAACTTTTTGTTTTCAAATAGCTTCAAACTTATAGAAAAGTTGCGAGAAGGATCGTCTCACTCTTTTAATGGCTTTGTTGTTGTCACTTAAATGGTCACCGTTCACCCATAAACATTTCAGTTATGTCTAGTTTGTGGCAATTACATAATATACTGCAGTGGACATTCTTTTTCATATATTTTTGTACACATTTGAGCCTGTCCTTAGGGTGGAGTCCTAGGAATCAGATTATACAACTACCATTATTTTTTTATTATTTATTTATTTATTTATTTATTTTTTAGCTGAGCCATCCTGCCACCTTTTGGCAGCTTCCATTATTTTTTTTTAATGTATAATCTTGAATTTTCATTATTATTATTATTTATTTGGGGAACAGTGTGTTTTTCCAGGACCCATCAGCTCCAAGTAGTTGTTTCAATCTAGTTGTGGAGGGCCCAGCTGAGTGGCCCATGGGGGGATCGAACCGGCAACCTTGGTGTTGTGAGCACTGCACTCTAACCACCTGAGCTAACCGGCCACCCTTCCACCGTTTTTTTTTAAGGTGCTAGATGCAAACTCCTGTTTCTGTTGACCTTGCAAAGTATGTTTAAAGGACCTTTAGTTTCTTTCCAGTTTTTATTCTCCTCTGTGAGGCAAATGAGCCTTTCTCAGGATGTAGAACAAATGCTCTGTCAACACACGTTTTATAAGGCACTCAGAAGTCCCTAGTGGTGCCTTTTCCCTTATTGCTGGGCCTGGACTGATGCTGGGAAAGTACAACAGTCATTACAAAGCCCACTAATTAGAGCTTCCAGGGCTTGGTCAACGGCCTCGAGCCAGCAAAGGTCACATCTCGACAGAAAAAACGGGTAAGTTCCTTTCTCCTGTAGTAAATACTAATGATGTCAGGGTCACTACATCTAGTTATTTCAAGCTCATTTATACATCCCTCTTCTGGATGGACACTCAATATGTATTCAAATACTCACCAATTAGGGCAGGAGCCAGACATGAGGCTAACTGTTTCTACACACAACCTCAAGAAGGCTGCAGCAGGGAGTAGCAAGACCTTGTCATGAGGCCGTGCAGCTAAGACGCCTGGCAACCGATCAGAGGGCACAGGCAACTCCTGGCACCCACGTTTCCAAGGAGAGCCCCAGAATAACCCATACATTTTGATCACTGGAGTTGAACACCAGTGGGTCTAATGTACTAGGAATTCGCAATATTTACACCAAATGGAAAAGCTGTTCCATGCCCTGAGCCAGGAAAATACAGAAAGAGCTTCATCCTTTCCCTCTGGTCTTTAGAGCAGAACTCTCGCTGCATCTCACATGATACTGGATGAGACAGTATCACCTATGGGGTGGCTACCAGGTGCAGACCAGAAATGACACTCTCCAAAGCTATACTTTTCATATTGCCCAATGTTGGTGCTTCCCAATGCTGGCTGTACCTTAGAATTACCTGGAGGGGCTTAAAATTTTTCTTTGCCTGGACCCCATCCCAGACCTGGGGATGGGACTCCAGCATCAGTATTTTTGGAATCTGATCTCAGGTTGAGAGGAATTGAGAACCACTGTTCTGGATGAATAGCCATTTATTCATTCATTCATTCAAAAACTATTTATTGAGCACCACTGCGTGCCAGGCATTGCTCCCTGCCCTCATGGAGCTTACATTCTGGTGGAGATGGAAAATAAACAATTAAACATGCAAGTACACAAGATGATTACAGAATATTACTCAGGCAAGACAAATGGGGTGTTGGCTGGGAGCTGTCACTGAGGTCAGGGCAGGTAGGCTGGACCTGAAGGCTGGAGAAAGCACCAGGCCTGCAAAGAACAGGGAAGAAGCAGCCTGGCAGAGACAACAGCAAGTGCGAAGGTCCAGAGGTGGGAAATAAGTTTTTGTTGAAGGTATTCAAGAAAATTCAGTGTAACTGAAATGCAGGAATAAAAGGGAGGAGAGAGAGAGAAAGACAGAGAGAGAGAGAGAGAGAGAGAGAGAGAGAGAGAGAGAGAGAGAGAGAGAGATGAGATGAGGCTGGAGTGAAGCCTGGGGCTATATTAATTATAATAATAAATTATCATGTTAAAATAATAGTTAAAACGTATCCCCCATTTTACAGATGAGAAAACTGACACTCAGAGAAGGAAGCAAATAACGTTTCTGCTTTTAAAGGCAACTCTCTAATGAGGCTACAAACTTATGCAAAAGGTAGCGAGTTCAAAAGCCCCCACAATAACTACTTCATTACATCCCAAAGAACCTGAGAGCTAGATTTAATGCATGGTTGATATCCAGCACTGGATAGCTGACTTGACTCTTAACTGAGTAAAAATTGGGCCATCGGTAAAGAAAATGGTGCAAATACATCTTTAAGCTGTGCCGCTGATCTCCCTCACAAAACTCCATGCATTTCCTTTGTTCTTCCCTCCCACCAAAAATGCTCAGAATTTCCATAGTCAAACTCAAACAGAATTAGCCTCAAACACAAAATAATAACAATAGAAGATTGTCAGTTATTTTTTATTTTGGCTTCCTGCTCATTATGGATTGAATGAGTTAATACACATAAAGTACTTAGAGTAGTGCTTGGGAAATCATATCAATAAGCATTAGCTATTCTACTGATAATATTATTATTATGTCATATGCTGATTGATGCAGATGAAAACAAATGAGTTATTAAATAGGCTTTGCTATGTTCCACATTCCGCTTGCCCAATTGTCTCTCCCTTAGGATTGCACCCAGTATTTAGGAAAAAGATCTCAGTAAAAGCCAAGAGTTATGCCATTAGGTTCCCCTTTTCCTTGGTATGGCACAGATCGCACATTTCTGTTCCTTGGATGGGTAACAGAGTGAAACCTTAACAGCCAGTGACACCTTCGTGGGAAGTAGCTTTTCTGGAAAGCTCCTGATACCTGATAACACCCCATGGGAAAAAAGGATAAGTCGCTGTGTGGGTGGATAGGATGAGAGCCCAGAGTGGCTTTGGCTGAAAGCCCATCCTTGGCTTCTTTTGAAAAATTTTTTTGTTGGGGAGCAGTGTGTTTTTCCAAGACCCATCAGCTCCAAGTCAAGTAGTTGTTTCAATCTAGTTGTGGAGGGCGCATCTCAGTGGCCCATGTGGGGATTGAACTGGTAACCTTGGTGTTGTGAGCATTGCGCTCTAACCACCTGAGCTAACCGGCTGCCCCATCCTTGGCTTCTTGTTGCCCTGGAAGACCTACATATTTGAGTGGCCTTCTGCCCCCTCCCGGCCTCTCCAGCCTCATTAGGAGCCTTTATCCTTGCTCACCTCTCTTTCTTTGCTGTCTCAGGTCCTCATCCGGGTCCTTTCCTCTGGTTGGAGCCCTCTTCCCTCTCTGTGTCATGTGGCCAGTGCCTGCTCATTCTTCCGGTCTTGGCTTACATGTCAGCTTCCTCAGGACAGCCTTCTCAGGCCACCCCATCTTAAGTAGGTCCCCTGACCGACGCTCTGACTCAGCCCTCACTGGATTCTTCATGGCTGTGGATGCTACTGTTATTTTACTCTGTTGCTTACTGACTTGTTGAGTGTTGGTCTCCGTCACCTGACTGTGAGCTCAATGAGAGCAGATACCGTGTCTCTTTTTACTCACAGCTCTATTTCCAGTGCCTAATGGAGGGTTGACCCTTACTATCCCCTTAATTCCCTTCTGTCAGCTTAGATTGACAGGAAAACCAAACACATACACAAGGATAGCAAACTGACACCGAAACAAAATTGGCGAGCTTAACTCTGTGATCAGGACAGCCAGTTATTTGGGTACTGGTGGAACAGAAGGTAAACTGAGTCATCGGACTTTCTCTGTCAGAGTTCTGAAGGGTGAGCAACTGCCTTAGAATGGTTCACATGGGTTTGCTGTCTAAATGACCAGAAGAAGGAATTTTGGGCTCGAGGTCAAGTGCTCATGAAAGAATTTTAGTTGTTTAGCCTTCATTGTATAAACCAGAGTTACTGACAATTTTTCACTTAAATGGACCCCCCCCCAAGTACTGGTTATATGTGTATGTGAATTAAACACGATGCCCCATTTTACCACAGACAATGGTATACAATAGATGTACGGATCTTTAATATGGTAGCAGCTGAACCTCAAGGAAAATAAGGCCTCATAGGATTGGCTCTGGATCTCAAGTTTTTCTCATTTGTAAAATGGGGATAATAATATCTATAGCACAGGCTGGTTCTGAGGCATCACTGAGCTAGTGAGTGTGAAAGGGACCAGCATCAGCTCACTTAATCTTGAAAACAGTACAGGGAGGCCTGTCTTGACATCCCCATTGTACAGGTGGGAAAACCTAGGCTCAGGGAAGCTAGGCGGAACTGGGATTTGAACATGGGACCAAGTGCAGAGCCTGCATCAGTGTCTGCCACTGAATCTCTTGCCAGACAGTGTTGGGGACCATTGGAGAGGGAGGCTCCAAACAAAAAATGCAGGTGTTGATTCACTAAAAACTCTGCAACACATAGACCTCCCCCACCCAAACAAGGCACAAAGCAGTGAAAGAATCACAGCCCAGACAACCCACTACAGAGGAGAAAATACTTGCAAATTACATATCTGATAAGGGAGTTGTATCCAGACCATGTAAAGAACTTGATAAAAGTGAACTGACATCTTAAGATGACTAACCATAGAACTGGGAGGACTATGGGTGGACCTGGGCCCCTTCTTAATTCTCTAGTCCTAAATTCCTGTTAAAACTTTGTGGTAACTTCCAGGGGAGGGATGCGAATAAAGGAAGAAGCAATCTGTGGGTCTGGGGGCTTTTTTTTCCACGTGGGCGGCTGGTTGGGAAACCAGCTAGCGAGTATGCGTATACACACAGTTTGGTGGCTTTGTTTTCTTTTTCTTTTCCCAAATAAACCATTCTTTTGGTGGATTACCTGGAGAATTATTTGGCCAGTGGAAAAACTCTTACAACTCAACAATAACAAGACAAACATCTCAATCAAAACTGGGCAAAGAATGTGAATAGACATTTTTTCCAAAGAGGATACACCCATGGCCAATAAGCACATGAAATGATGTTCAACATCCTCAGTCATTAGGGAAATGTAAACTACAACAAGATACCCACTAGGATGGCTAGAATGAAAATGACAGACAATGACAAGTGTTACTGAGGATGTGGAGAAAGTGGAACCCACACTGCCTGCTATGGGGATGTAAAATGGTGCGGCTGCATTGGCTCCTCAAAAAGTTAAACATGAAATTAACATATGACCCAACAGTTCCGCTCCTAAGTATATAACCCAAGAAAACTGAAAGCGTATATCCACACAAAAACTTGTACATGAATGTTCACAGCAGTATTCTTTATAATAGCCAAAGAAATGGAGTCAACCTAAATGTCCATCAATGAATGAAAAAGCAAATTCCGTCTGTTCACACAATGGAATATTATTCAGGCTTAAAAAGAAGGAAGGACTGGGCTGGCCGAGTGGCGCATTGGTTAAGAGCTGGTTTGGGATGCCAACAGCCCCGGTTCGGATCCCACATGAGGGCCAGTGACACTGCCCTCTACAGCTCCACCTGGAGCTGGGCTGCTGTGAGTCCCGGCGATGGTGTAGACTGCAGCCCCTGCTGCAGTGGGCTGCCATAGGCTACAGTGAGTGGCCGGCAGCCAGTGTGAGTGGCTGGCAGCCAGTGTGAGCTGCCAATAGCTGCTGTGAGCAGCCATCCAGAGGCCGGCGACCAATCTGCCTCACCCGGGAAGAGCGCAATGACGACACCAACATGGGCCAGTGAAGCGACGTCCTCCACAACTAGACTGCAGAACAAAAGAACAGCAACTTGTCTGTTCCCCTCCCCCAATTCCCCAATAAAATCTTAAAAAAAAAAAAAAGAAGGAAGGACTGATAACGTGCTACAACATGGATGAGCCTGGAAAACCTTATGTTACATGAAAGAAGGGAAACATGAAAGATTATATAATATGTGATTCCATTTATATGAAATGTCCAGAATAGGTAAATTCACAGAGACAGGAAGTAAGTTAGTGGATGCCAGGGGCTTGGAGGGTAGGAAGATAGGGAATAACTGGGTATGAGATTTCTTTTTGGGGTGGTGAAAGTTTATTAGAATTAAACAGTGGGGATGATTACACAACCTTGTGAATATACTAAAAATCACTAAGTTGGACACTGTTCTTTCTTTTTTGTGTTAAGAAGTAAGACCTAGCGAAGGATCTTTGGCATATTGAGGGCTCCAGTGCCCCAATGGTGGAGCCCAGAGAAGTTGGTGAGGTTTGGCAAGAGATGGTGGCAGGGCTTAGAAGCAGGCTGGGAGCAGCGGCCAGGCACCGCAGGTGTTGACAGTTAGGGCAAACTTTTGTTCAGCATGTGACTAACACCTGCTAGAGATATGGAAAGGTATTTTGTGAGGAGTTGACTTGGCAGGGAGGGACCAGAACCAGTGAAACCTGGGCTATTGTTTATTTTTGTTGTTGTTTATTTTTTTAAAGATTTTATTGGGGAATTGGGGGAGGGGAACAGACAAATTGTCTTTTTGTTCTTCACTCTAGTTGCGGAGGACGTTGCTTCACTGGCCCATGTTGGTATCGTCATTGCGCTCTTCCTGGATGAGGCAGATCGGTTGCCGGCCTCTGGATGGTCGCTCACCACGGCTATTGGCAGCTCACACCGGCTGCCAGCCGCTCACACCAGCTGCCAGCCACTTGCTGCAGCCTTTGGCAGCCCACTGCAGCGGGGGCTGCAGCCCACACCATCGCTGGGGCTTGCACAGCCCAGCTCCAGGTGGAGCTGTTGTTAGCTGTGGAGGGCAGTGTCACTGGCCCTCATATGTAGGATCTGAACCGGGGCTGTTGGCGTCCCAAACCAGCTCTTAACCAATGCGCCACTCGGCCGGCCCTGGGCTATTATTTATTAAGGTAAGTCCCATTTACACTCCCAGGTCATGAATGCCAAGGGAAACTGGGACCCAGACAAAAGTAGACCCTGCTTCTTTAGTGACCACATTAGCTTCAAGTAATTGTTCTAGTTTGGAATGAGGATTGAAGTAAAAGTAAACCAGGAATTTGTGCTAAAGGTGGAAGCACGTTAGCTTGAGACCAGGGCAAAGTAATGGTCTGTTAGGAGCTTCTGTGTGACAGACGCCCCATTGAATAACAGAGTCCTAGCTTTCTATTTTGTGGCCTTTTCTGGGATTCCTTCCTGGGGGAATTAAACCCATTTTAAGTAGATGACACAGATGTCCCAGCATATGTCCTTGGAACACACCAGGTGTATCCCAGCCCAGGGCCTTTGCATGTCCTGACTCTCTGCCCAGATCCTCCCATGGCTGGCTTGTTCTTATCCTTCATCCTTTACGGGTCACCCTTTTTAAAGCACAATCTCTTCTCCACCACCTACCCCCATTAGTCCTCTCTGATACTTCCCCGTTAATTCTCTTCACTGGGCTTATCACTCTCTGAAATGATTTTGTTTATGTGCTAACCTGTATATGATCTGTCTTTTTCCCACTTGAATCTAAGTTCCCTAAGAGCTGAGACCTTAAGTGTCTCATTCGTCGATCAGGGGCAGGCTGTGCTGCCCATGAAAGATTGGGTGTCTGCTCAATTCGGGGGCAGAGTGGATCTCTTTGGCACGAATCTGAAGCCCCACTCTCCAAACAGCTCAGCTGCTGGCTTCCTGTGTCTTCTTTCTTAACTGGTTCAGAATTCTCGAGGGGAATGAGTGGTTAATTCACTGACCCCACTTCTAGTCATTGAGAACCAGTGAGCCCAAAATGTCAGCCGTATAAAGCTGGCATTTATCTACAAGGTGTCTGGCACATAGTAAGTGTTCAAAAAATGTTGAACACTCCCTGCTTTCTGCCTTTGAGAAACTGAGGCAGAAAGTTTCCCAGGTGCTGTGCACCTTCTCAGAGGGGCTAAGCACCGTCAAGTGATGTTTCTTTGTGTTGGCTTAAAGCTCTCCGCCCGCATCTGAATCCCCCCTCCCAGCTTTTCTCTTTGAACGTCCGAGCTAACTGCCACCCAGCAGCTTCCCACAATGGCAGCAAGAGCCAGGGATGGCCATAAATGGACGACAAGCCTGGTGACTCAGGCTCTCTCTGGCTTTCGCCACGCAGATATCCACTTGCCACACCCCCTACCCCCCTCCATTTTCTACCTCATTGGAAATGGGCCTTGGACTTGGCCACAGTCCAACACAAATGCAGAAGAGATTTTTTTTTGGGGGGGGGTGCTCGTGGAATGTTTAAAGTGATGGAGACATTCACTCTGGTGTCTGTCACTGCCCTCTGGTAGCTGCCACTGAGGAGCTAGTAGGCTCAAGGGAAGATATTATGAGTCACATGTGCCCTCTCTGTACCTGAGAGAACAGAAAAGTGGGCTTAAGTATGGAAACCAGTATGGAGGCACCTCAAAAAATTAAAAATAGAACTATCACATGATCCAGCAATTCCACTTCTGGGTATTTACCCAAAGAAATCCAAAACACTAATTTGAAAAGATATACATGGGGGTGGTTGGTTGGCTCAGTTGGTTAGAGCACAGTGCCCATAAAACCAAGGTTGCTGGTTCGATTCCCGCATGGGCCACTGAACTGCGCCCTCCACAACTAGATTGAAACAACTACTTGACTTGGAGCTGATGGGTCCTGGAAAAACACACTGTTCCCCAATAAAATCTAAAAAAGAAAAAAGGAAACAAAGACATATGCACCCCTATGTTCACTGTAGCGCTATTCACAATAGCCAAGATATGGAAGCAACCTAAGTGCCCATCAATAGACAATTGGATAAAGAAATTGTGGTACATTTATACAATGGAATATTACTCAGCCATAGAAAAGAATGAAATCTTACCATTTGTGACAACGTGGATGGACTTAGAAGGTATTATGCTTAGTGAAACAGGTCAGACTGCAAAAGACCAATACCGTATGATATAACTTATATATGGAACCTAAAAGAGCCAAAGTTGTAAAAATAGCAGAGTGGTGGTTACCAGGGACTGGGGAATGGAGGAATTGGGAGATACACACTTATAACTGGTGGGTAAATAAATGCTGGAGATCTAATACATAGTATAGTGATTATGGACAACAATACTATATTATAAACATCAAACTTCTAAACCTCAAAGATCTAACAGACTAGATCATAATTATTCCCACAACAAAAAAGAAATGTTAATTATGTGAGGTGACAGAGGTGTCAGCTAACACTACAATGGCAATCATATTGCAATATATAAATGTAGCACATCAACATGCTGTATGCCTTAAACTTATACAAAATTATTAATTATATCTCAATAAAAACAATTGGGTTTTTTTTTGGGGGGGGATGGAGGTGAGCTTCTGCTTAGGTAAAAACCCAGTAAAATTGGAACCAAAATAACAAACTTATGACATTTTCCAAGCATATACTTTGTGGCAGGAACTGTACTAAGCTGTTTCTGCTCTATCCTTGGAGATTTTTCAGGACTAGAACAAAACATCAGAATAAAATAGCATTTGTCTTGAGTTAACTATAGAGCTGACCTTTCAGCTCCATGACATATGATTTAGAGCAAGAATCACCCTTCGAGATGGCGAAAAATCCACTCATATCCCAACCCCTTCCTTCTTCTTTCTGAAGATTATTTTCTTTTTATTATCTTTAGAAAAATCCTTATTTCTGACTCGAAATTAGCTCTAAACATTTATTATAGGAAATTGGAAAATACTAAACAATTATAGTAAAACTTGAAATTATAATAGCCAGGGGTTTTCAAGTACTTTGCATATACCAGGGTGCCCCAAAAAATGTATATACATTTTAAGAGCTGTTATCTATGTATTACTTTTCGAAGTTGAATTGAATTATGATAGCAATGTGTAGTGTGACATTCACTCAAAAGATGGCGTTAATCAAATGAATGCTAGCGTCACCAGGCAACAGGCAGGACAGTCAAAGAAAATGGCAGAAGCATGGTTGTTGTTCAAGGAGTGCAAGGCCATTTTTAAGTGGCATCTGAAATCCAAGAACGTTGTGGAAATACAGCGACAATGGAGGCGTGAGAGTGCAACAGAGCCTCCAACACGCAGAACAATTGAATGCATTCGTGATAAGTTTGCAACGCATGATGCTGTATGAAGAAATTGAAACCACACGCGCAGCGATACAAGTGGACACTTTGGTCAACATTACTCAGGCAGTAGTTCGCCGTCATCAGAAGTGTCTGGACGCTGATGGTAACCACTTTGAGCACCTCTTGTCATTGCAGAAGTCCAACGTGACTTGTATTCATCTTTTGTTATTGGTATATCTTGGGTATGACAATTTTAATACAGTTTTTTCCTTTCTTAAAATGTGTATGCATTTTTTTGGCACCCTCTGTATTGTCCCAGTGAAGTCACATGGCAATCTCTTGGAGGTAGGTGATATTGTTTCCAATTTAAAAATGAGGAAACTGAGGCACAAGTTAAGCAACTTTATCGATGTCATATAACAGAAGGCAGTGGAGCGGGGATTCAAGCCCTGGTGGGCCCGATAAGAGAATTTGCCCTTAACCATTATATTATAACTACCCTGAGAGATCACTGTAGACATTTCGGGACACTTTCCCAGTGCTTGTTCATGCATGTGAGTGCATGGATACGGGTATGTGGACACTGATAAAGAACATGGAATCTCATTGCACATACAGCTTTGTATTCTGTCTTTATCCCTACTTGATATTTTACCTTAAACCTTTCCCGGCATCATAAAAGTTTGTCAAAAGCATGCTTGAACAGTTATGTAATATTCTATGTTATAAATGCATATATTATAATTTACTTAATCTCCTATATTGGAATCAAGTTTTCTATCCATCTCTAATTTGTCACATTTACACCATAACAAGAGTGGTACATGTGAATTAAGCAGTTACTCTGTGCCAGACACCGTGCTTCACGTTTATGAACTCGTTTCATAATTCACTTCATAAGTAATACTGGGATGAACATCAAATACGTAATGGTGTGCCTCTCCATCTGGTTAATTTTTATTTTTAAATTTTAATTTCTTGGGGAAGCTTTCTTTGTATAGATCTTGCATGTTTTCGAGGTTTATTCCTGGTATTTTAATTTTGTTTGCTAAGTATGCCAATATTTTGATCTATTGAGTTGTCAATATTGAAGTCCTAATTTTAGAATGTGTTCCCTTTTCTTCAAAACATCTTCTGTCTTTCAAGGCTTTCTTTATCTTTATCATCCCTTTTTGTTTAGTATATATTTGGCCAGTGGGAAGTGAGGTTCTCTCTCTCTCTCTCTCTCTCTCTCTCTCTCTCTCTCTCTCTCTCACACACACACACACACACACACACACACACACACACACACACACCTTTGTGTAGGCTTATATCAATGCTTGAACATAGTCTGAGATACTTTTGTCCAGGTGTAAAGAATCTTGTTATGTAGATCACTATTGTCTTAGATCCCCAAACTCCTAGATAGCAGATTTCCTCAAAATAGCTTGATGGATGTGGGCACTTGGTAAATATTTAGTAATAACATCTGAGCTCTCAGATGACTTTGGGATTTCTTGTTTAGATTTTGCTTACTCCTAACTTTCTGTGCCTAAAGGTGCTGTTGGGAATCCACAGACCGGGCTTGCTGATCATAAGGTGCCTTTTCCTCATCCACTCATTTGTTCGTTCATTCATTCATTCATTCATGCTTATCTCTGTCCTTCTTTGGCTTCTGGACTATTTCTCCCATAAATATCTTCAAGGACAAAGTGAGAACTGTCCTTTTGTCTGTCTATCATGAAAGTCAAAAAGCTAGAGAGGAATTCTGCCAGGCTTGACTGAGAGTATTATATGAGGCTTCTTATATTGATGGGGCAGGTCTATTAAAAGAGAAAGCTTTCAGAGTTTCAGAGCTGCGTTCCTATCAAAAGGGCAAGACGTTATACTCTGATTGTGATGCTTCAAGAAGCTAGACTGGAAACCCCATGGGGGCAAGGACTGTCATGTTTGATTTCGTCTACTAATGTCACCTTTCCGAGCCCCACTTCCTCATGGGTAAATGGGGAGAACAGCTTTCTTGCACACCTTGCTGGGGTTTTGCGAGGAACAAGTGATATTGTGTCCATATGAAAATGCTTTGAGAAGAAGTAAAGACATTCGGACAAATGTGGTATTATTATTATTAATAATAATAATAATAATAATAATAACAGCAATACCAAATTATCAAAATTATCCAGAACAAAGAACAAATGAAGTTATCAGATGCGGGAGTTAAATATAAGCTGGTCCCCTTCAGTTTGGGGAATGGGAGATGTGATATAAAGGGTAAAGGAAATGGAAGGACAAATTCCTGAATTCCACCTATAGAAACTAAAAAAGGAGGGAGGAAAAACAGCAGCTAGAGAGACCCACTAAAAACATCTTGTGTTGGAAGAAAAGGGGAGAGGTAGGTCTCCAGGACAAGGATGTCTGGTAATACCCCCAAATCAACAATGACTCAACTCATTAGAAGTGAGACCCAATGAGTCACAGAGAACAGCATTTCCCAAAGTGTGGCCTGTGGCATGGTAGCCTTAGATCCATGGGAGCAGAAGGGTCCTGGGCAACATGCTGTGCTGTTCCCCACAAGGCACAGTGGTTGGCCAAAGGCTTCCAGAAGCCCTAAAGGAAACGACACATGTGGAGAGCCGCGGGACGTCGCTGGGCCTTCTTGGGGCAGGGAAAGAGGCCGCAGCCTACCCTGAAAGGGGTTTGGCAAGGCGCCTTAAATCTCTGAAAGCGCACTCCAGGTGCGTATCCTCAAAACGGGGTCTGGCGAGGCCTACGTGCCTCCACAGTAATCAACAAACAGGATGTTCTAGTAGATAGCTGGGAAAGCAGTCATAAGAGGCAAACAAGGAGATACCAAGAAGATGAATAGCGCAGTCGACCTTGTAGCTTGTACACACATGTTGGCATGTCTCCCAGAGTTTGGCCTTGCACCCATACAAACTGTATAAAGCTTGCTGTGTTTTAAAATAAAGTGCCTTCTCGCAGCATCCCTGCTGAGAAGCCCTCCCGACTCCGCTTTTCTGTGTTTTTCTTTTCTTCAGCCTCTGGTGGCTCCTGGAACCTTCGTGTCGGAGCTGGACTCCGACAGACACAGTTCACTTTTACTTAGCATTTGACTTCTCAACTTCACCTCCCTCTTCTCTGCCCCCTTTTTGGAAAGTCTGGCTTAATCCTCGAACTTGCAGAACAGGAGATTTTTCAGATCTGTTCAGGTTCATGCCCTGAGGACATCACACTTTTGGCTGAGCTGCTTTGAATTAGAGAGTGGCATACCCTGGACTAGGAAGCCGAGAAGAGAGACCAATTGTCAAGGGTGGACTCATCGGTCTGCCGTGTGAGGATGTTGGCTAGTCGCAGACCAGCCAGGAAAGTTATCCTTGGGAACCAGGCCTTGGCCAAACCTCTCAGCAACCCTGGCATTAGTCTGGGTCTTTTGGATATTTTCCAAGAAAATTGTAGCAGAAATGCAGAACACAGGTGGGAAAAGAGGGAAATCCTCAGAGATAAAAATAGGAGCAAACCCAGGTCTCATTCACTCATTCATTCATTCATCAAACATTTGGTACATACTGACCATATGCTGGACATTGTACTAGGTGCTGAGGCTAACAGTGGACTCTTCCAGGGGCTCATAGAAACAAATCAGTGCCAAGAAGTGAAGGTGCTCCAAGAGAAATCTGTGCAGTGTAGTAGGGTATAGTCTAGGATGAGAGATGGGTAATCATGAAGGGCTTTCTGGAGGAGGTGACTTTCCTGCTGAGCTATGAAAGAGGAGTGAAATCTGCATTTTGCAAAGGTCTTTGAGTGGTTCAAGTTTCAGAAGCACTGCCCTTGGATGTGAATCCTCCTACATGGCCTCCCTTTGATGATTATTGGAAGGTTTCCTCTGAAGTTATCATTAAAATTCACACATTTTAAAGCCAGAAATATTTTCACTTATTAATTAATGACAAACTCTACCTCAACCAAGGCCTGTCTTGCCAACTCATGTAATAGCTGCTGTTTTGTTATCTGGGCAGTTTCAGTGACTTTGGGAGGGAGGTTCTGGCTGGACTCCCTTTTTTGCTCTTTTTTTACTATTATTATGGAAATTTTCAAACATAAAAAAATAGACAGCATAATGTAATGACTCCCCATCTTCCCATAACGCAGCTTCAGCAACCATCTGTTCGTGGCCAATCTCGTTTTATCCATACCTCCCCTATTATGTTATGACAAAACCATTTTATCATCTCCTCAGTAAATTAAAATGGCATTTAAAATGTACTTTCTTCTACAGGAACACACAGATGAACATCTTGAAATACATGTAGCCTGTACCCCCAATAATTTAGGACTGAAAGGATTCCAGTAGCAGTTTCAATTCTAGATTCACCAGTACCAAACGTTAGTGGCCACCCTCCGCATATCATGGGGAAACTTTTCAAAGGAGTCAAAGTGGCAAAGGCTGCTGGGGTGACACACAGTTCTAACATCTGTGGGTACCTATCACAGAGCTTTCCAATAGTGACACAGTTCAGGTCAGGTCTTTATCACCTGGAGCCATCTTATTGCTCTTCAGAGCTTCCAGCACAGGGATTCATAAGATATAAGTCATGGGGTCCATAATGCCGCTAGCCCATTTCTTAGCTGAAAGTCATGTGGAAAGAACTCAAGTGAGTTCAGTCAGAGAAGTCACATTGAGAGACCCAATGAATGACAATATTTAGAGCTCCATCCTGTGAGCTGTGTGAAGCCTCCTGGGTCAGCTGCCTGGACCCAAACCTGTTATTTCCAAGTTCTGCCCTGGTAACTGAAAACAAAACAAAACAAAATAAAACAATCCCAAAATCTCCCCTCTAAACTAATTGAAGTCCCTTGGAACATAGCTCTGATGGATGGGCAGCCTGGGTCCGATGGAAGAACACCCAGTTTGGTTTGTCTTTCATCCTGTGGGTATTTCTTTTCTTTTTGACCACACGCCTTGTCTTCTACAACAGGTGTGGTCAGGCTTGGGGAAGGGCTGTGGCTTTACTGTGTCAGCCCAGAGCCAGATAACGGATTGTGACAATGGCTTCAGACCAACCATCCATTATCAATGGCACCTTTTGCGGGTTTTGAGACCTGGTGCCTTGTTTGGCCGTGCTTTGCCTCTTTTCTGTGTTGGGTTCCCTTTTTTCTGGATCCTATGTCTTTCTCTTTCTTGATTTACTCCTTGTTTTGGGGGAGCACATCCTCCTATAGCTTTTTGAGAGAAGGTATATGGCAGGGTTTTTGTTTCGTTTTCTCTTTTTAGATCTCGAATATTGGAAAATGTCTTTATTCTTTCCTCTCCCTTGAATGATTTTTTGGATGGGTTTAAAATCAAAGTTGTTAATAATTTTCCTTTAGGATTTTGAAGTCATTCTTTCACTACTGTTTAGCCTTTAGCATAATTGATGCGAATTCTACAGCCATTATGAATCCATATGTGGCATGTTTCTTTTTCTTGCAAGTTCGTAGGATTGGAGAGAAATTTTATCCTTAAATACCTGAAATTTGACTATGATATTCTTTGGTACACATCTCATTTTATTCATTTTATTTGGCATTGGGTGACCCATTTAATCTGGAAACACATGCATTCAGTTCTGGAAAATTTTCCTATATATTTATTATATAATTTCCTCACTTTAATTTTCTTTTTTGGAGGGAGCTTTCTGATTAGATATTGGATTTCTGGGACTGATTCTCAGATTTTCTCGACTATTTCCATCTTTTTGGAGGCATATTTCATTCCTCTATATTTTTATGGTGATAAAGTATATGTAACGTAAAACTTACTATTTTAACCATTTTTCAGTGTACAGTTCAGCAGCATTAACTACATCCACATCATTGGACAGCCATCACCATCACCCACCTCCAGAACATTCCCATCTTGCAAACTGAGACTCTGAACCCATTAAACACTTACTCCCCATTCCCCCTCCTCCCAGCCCCTGGCAACCACAGTTCTACTTTCTGTCTTTGAATTTTACTACTCTAGGGACCTCATATAAGTGGAATCATACATGTCTTTTTGTGACTGGCCTATTTCACTTAGCATAATGTCCCCAACGTTCATCTATGTTGTAGCACCAGTCAGGATTTCCTTCCTTTTAAAGGCTGAATAATATTCCATTGTATGGATGGACCACATTTTATTTATCAATCTGTCAATGGATGTTTGAGTTGCTTCCATATTTTCCATCTTTTTGATTTTATTATTACTTCCTTGAGGGTCTCTCAACTTTAACTTCTAATCCTTCTGTTTTTTCTTTCTTTCTTTTTCTTTTCTTAAATATCTATCCTCATATTTTTAATTCCTGAGAGCTCTGTTTTGCTCCTTTAATTGTGTTTTTTTTTCCCCTACATGTTCTTGTTTTGTGGACATGACACAGTTTCTTATTTCTTTGAGGGTGTTGTTCATGTATTCTTGAAGTTTTCTTCTTATTTGCCTTATTATTTATTTCCTTACATTTCATTTTTTTTTTTTGTAAACCACAAATCTCTTAATTCAGAAGAATTTCTCAAATGCCTGATAATCTTTGCCTCTTCATCTTTGAAAGTGAGACACCGAAAAACTTCTTGAGTTTTAAACATGAGGATTGGGCTTGTCAGTAGGTGGGCACACTGGGGTGATTGTGTGGGGACGTCATCACTTCTCTGGGAGACTGAGTCCCATATGTTTGTATCAGTAGGTTTTTTTCTTTTCAAATTCTCCAATCTCCTGTCTGGATGCCAGGGTAAAGGTGCCAAATGGGGGCCATGGCTAGAGGCTTCCTTGTTCAATATGCAGACTTTCCAGTCATCCTCTGTTTTCAGGATGGACCCTTCACTCTCAGCTGGGTCTGGTGTCTAGAGCCATTTCATGCAGTCTCACCAAGAGCGAGCCTTGCATCTTCTATCAGGGTTGTTAAGAAAGTAGGTGTCTACTACATGGGGTGGTAGGTGATTTCTGGTAGTTTAATGACTTCTTAAACAGACTTTCAAAGATTCCTTCTCTCTTCAGCCCTACCTTTATTTCTACCTTCAAAGGTGATAGCTTTAGTTGGTACCTCTAATTTCTGAGAGGTATGCAGGGCAAATTGACTTCCTTTTTGTTGGCGCCTTCTGCAGGTTTAGATTTCAGTGTCATCTACTCTGTCAAGTTAGTTAAGCCTCAACTAGCTATTTTCTGTCTTCTAATATTTTGTCACCTCTCTCATTTCTTTTCCCGTTCTCCTAATTTGCCCTTGGGTGTCTGTACCCTTTTAAATTCACTCGCTATCATTTTAAGTGGTTTCAGAAGGGTGTGAAGAAAAACAGGTGTGTTCAATACTCCATGCTTAACCAAGTCTTTCTTGTTTATTTATTTATTTTTTTTTGTTTGTTTTTTTTTGAGGGCAGTGTCACTGGCCCTCATATGTGGGACCGAACTGGGGCCGCTGGCTTCCCAAGCCAGCGCTTAACCACCGCGCCACTCGGCCGGCCTTTCCTTGTTTATTTGTATATGTTTTAGTTTAGCATTAATATTTATCTTTCAGCTGCAACAGTTATATATTCCAGTGGCTGGTTTACTGCTCGTTGCTTTTATTCTAATCAAATTTGCTAGTCTCAATAAAAACAGAAAAACTGCTGCTGGAAAAGGCAATGGCTTGTATCCCTAAAATATACTCATCATCTTCGTCATCACCCTCACCATCATCATTATCAGTCCTTATTGAGCTCTAGCTGTATTCTAGGCAATGAGATGAAAACATTTAATTTTTAGCATTTCATCTCCACAAGAGTGCATGAGTAGGTATTATCATCTACAGCCCTTATTTTACAGGGTTGAGAAAACCAAGCCTCACAAAGATTGAGACAGTTGCATGAAATTAACAAACATAACAAAGGGCAGAAAATGATTTGAACCTCAGTGGCTGGTCTCCAGACAGGTTCTGTAGAAAGGAGAAGGTCTGATGAAAGAAGTCTTATAAATCACCCAGTCAAAAGTCATTGGCTATTTTGTATCCATACTTAGAGGGACCAAATTGGTTCAACTGTGCAAATGGTTGAATCAAATGACATCATCAAGAACAAAGGCTCAGGCTAGCCGAGTGGCTCAGTTGGTTAAGAGCTTGCTCAATAGTGCGAGCTCTGAACAACAGGATCACTGGTTCAATTCCCACATGGGCCAGTGAGCTGTGTTCGAGCTGAGTTGCCAACAGGTGGCAGGATGGCTCAGCTGGTGAGAGCACGTGCTCCTCACAACAAGATTGCCTGTTCAAGATGGTGGCCACGCCCACCCGCAACTAATGGAACACAGCACCTAGAGCTGAGCAGAGTGACTGGACTTGGAGCTGAGCTAGCTGCGCCCTCCACAACTAAGATTGAAGGACAACAGCTTGGCTGGTCCCCTCTCCCAATTCCCCAATAAAAATCTTAAAAAAAAAAAAAAGAATGGAGGCTCAGTATGGACTCAACTCCAGTCTCTTGAATCAGGTAGCAAATTCTAGCTACAAAACTAATAACAGACGCTGAACTCAACCCAAGTTTGCCAGCACTGCTGCCGCTTGCCTGAAACCTTTCTTCTTCCAGATCCAGGAGAGCAGAAACCTTCTTGATCTTATTTACCACTCAGTAGAGGTAAAGGAGTATACCAAAGCTGGGTATACAGCCTGGCTCATAATAGGTGCTCAATGAATATGTGTTGCGTGAACAAACATCCTTTCTCCATGGTCAAAAGCCATATGGAAATGATGAGATTCCTCTCAGATGGAATAAACAGATAATAGGGGATGCACCCAGACTTGGCGGCATGATGAATAGGGCCCGAAAGCCAATCTGGGCCCCACTTTCCAAGCTGTGTACCCCAGTGCAGGGATGCACCAGAAGGGAGAAGGGGCGCCATTTTCAAACTCACATGCACGTGCAGTGTGGGCTAGCAGTGGCCCAGTCGGGGGCAGAATTCTTGAGATATGTGTCTCTGGAAATTGAATACAGGTTAAGTGCATTTCCAACAAATAGACTTTCAGTACCTGGAGAAGCAGAGATGCTTGTGTCCCCACCCCTGGCAATGCTTGACCCACCCACATTCTGATAATTCAAGCCATGTTCTACCAGTTCTCACCCATGATGCACTGTCTCACATCCCCTAGGACTGGGGTGGTGGACAGACCACAAACGCCCACAGCTTGCAGAACACTCTTCTCAAAGGAGTATTTTTCGGGGTAGTTCTATTATGCCCCAGCACCTACTCCAACTCTGTAATTCTATATAATAGAAGGCTTTCCAGGCTTGGTTTAATAAATAAAGATATTGATTGTTTTGAGATTGATGGCTCTTTTTTACAGTTCTGGGAACTAGTTATTTTTAGTCTTGTCAATATTTTCCGTACATCTATGTTTCCATCCATTTGTTCTTGATATTGGGGTGCTGTTGATGTTTGGGGTAGGTCAGTTCTTCATGGGGCGGGGGATAGTCTCCAGCATCGCAGGACATTAGTGGTCTTGGTCCTTTCCACCAAATGCCAGGAGTGCCCCAAATCGCTGAGACCCCACAGAGGCTCCCCCACATTTCCAAAGGCCTCCTGAGGAAGGGCACCACTCCCAGGTTGGGTGTGACTGAATGTTATCACAAATTCCAGATCAATGAGCTTTAGCTGGGATGGAACATCACAAGACACCCCAGGAGAGCACACACCAGGCGGAGCTGGTCTGTCATCTTCCTCCTGTGCAGCCTTCCCCTTCCTCTTGCTTCTTTGGACTTTGGCATCTTAGCAGGAAACTCTTCAAGCACAGATCTGTCCTGTTTCAATGGGAAAACATTTCCAGTCCCTTAGAGGGAGTGCAGTGGGGAAGGTGTAGGAAGCTCTTTCTGGAATTTGGGTTTTACTTATTTGATGTTCTATTTTCATGTATGACCTATGAAGTTTCCAGGATCCAAACCTATCCACCTGTCTGACAATTACTGTATGTACCTCGCACAGTCCGGGCAGGCTTTATTTTGTTCCATCCTTACAAGAGTTTCGCTCAGCTTAAAACACTTGCCACAGTCCTATTTTCTAGGTGATGACACCAAGGCTTTGAAAAGGTACATTTGCCCAGAGTCAACTTTCTGATCCCAGGGTCCCTGTTCTGGCACTAGAATGATCTCTTGCTATTGAACCATTTTAAAAGCCTTGAGGGGAGGAAATGGGGATGGAAGAGGTCAGAAAAAGAGGTTTCTATTCAAAGCAGGTACAGATCTTCTCCCCCAGGGCAGACAGAGTGGTATCGTTAGTATTCAACCTGTCACCACCAGCTGGAGTGTTAGTGCATCTCCATCAATGAGGGGCTCTGGGAAAGGGGTGAACTGGCTGCAGATTCATTAATAAACAGGATACAGCATGGACACCAGTGCCAGCCAGTCTGCTGCTGCCTGGGGGATTTGGCTGTGGCATGCTTCCCAACTCTGCTAGAAAAAAACCCAAGACCGGATATCTTGGAAGAGGAAGGAAGAAAGGAAACTGGCTGGTTGGCTCTAAGGAACCTGATAAGGCGGTTTCTGGGGCTCCAGTGGGGGGTGGGGAGTGGGGGGTGGAAGCAGACATCGCCTTCCTGAACACCATTCATTCATTCATTCATTCATTCGTGTATTCATTTCACAATATTTTATTTAGCATCTACCACCTGCTAGATTCTATTCTAGGTGAGGATCCAGCGACAAACAAGATGACAAATATCCTTGCCCTCACAGAGCTTATGTTCTAATGAAGGGGGACAGAAAGTAAGCATATTAATAAGTAAAATAATGATGGAGAGAAGTGCTTTGGGCAAAAAGCAGCAGGAAAGGCCGAATGGAGCGTGTGTGTGTGTGTGTGTGTGTGTGTGTGTGTGTGTGTGTGTGTAAGGCTGTAGGGAGTGTGTGTGTGTGTGTAGGGATTGATTTTAAACAGTGATCAGAGAAGGCCTCAGGAAGTGACATTTGATTTAACACCGGGCATTGTTTGAAGCGTTTTACAATTATTATCGTATTGCTACAACTCCAAGAAAAACAGCTATGATTATTCCCATTTTACAAAGAAACGAGGTTAAGAGATGCAGTGATTTCGGAGATCTTACAGCTAGCACGTGGTGGAACTGGGGTTTGAACCCCAGCTGTGGGAACTTCAGGGGCTGCACATTTGGCTGTTGTTGCAGAGAGCCTACAAACTTGGGAAAGAGCGAGTTGCGGGTGCAAATGAGGTCTCCGTGGGTTTCCATGAAGCAGATGTGGGTAAGTGTGTGCAGACTTGAATGGGGGGCGGAGGGGAGGGGGGCAGTGGCTCTCCATCTTCTCTAAACCGAATCCGGACTCTCCCTGTCTGTGGCTGGGGCGTCCTGTTGCCCAACTGCAGAGGAGATGGGCCGGCGGGGGAGGAAATTCACTGCCAGGGTTGTCCCGGGACAGTGCCCGTCGGAACCTCACCCCGCCGCCACCCCCGCCCAGCTGCTCCAGTCAATAAGGCGAGGGCCTCGCGGGCGCTCGTCCCCTCCTGGTGGGGTTCCTAGCTGGGCTGAGGAGGCCGCAGAGGCGAGCCCCGGAAGAGCGGACTCCAAGCACCCGCTGTCCCTCTCCGGGAGAGGCGCGCAGTTCGCAAAGGACGCGCGGAGCCGCACAGTGCGCGGAGTCCCCAGTGCATTCCCGGGAGCACCCCGGGCGCAGGGCAGAGCACTGGCGGGGCGCTTGGGAGCCCTTGGGGGGCGCCAAGAGAGGCGGGGACGGGGTCCGTGCGCAGCAAATGAAGGAGAACCACGACGCGCTGGCGTAGAAAGAGTAAAAGGCGAGCGCTCGCCCAAGAAATGGCCTGGAGAGCGGGAGCGCTGGAAAGAGGTGCTAAGGCTGTCCGTGAGAGAGCCACGAAGAGGGTGCTGGCGTAGGAAGAAGTGAGAAGGCGCTGTTGCCCCAGCGAGGGCATGCCAAAACGTGGAACCAGGCGTTAAGGAGAGGGCGTCGGGACTCGCTGGGGGACCGTCACAGAGTGGCCAAGGCGGCGCCTGGGCGCAGCAAAGGGACCATAAAGCACAACAATGTTGCGCTGGAGCGCGGGGCGCGGCTGGAGGGGCACGTAGCGCCTGCGCGCGCCGAGAATGCAGCGTGCGGTTGCAGGTCCAGGTGGCGCGCATGGAGGTTCTAGAAAAAGCAGGTTCAGAAGAACCCGACGAGTGCCCAGGAGTGTCGGCGGCAGGGAGAGAAGCCGCCAAGTCCACGGCAGAACTTCCCCGGGGGTTGGAGAGAGAGAGAGTGCACCCTGAGCGCTGGGAAAGAGTGGAAAGCCGGCCTGGGGGAGGCTGGGTCAGGGCTCTGATCGCCACAAGGAGCGCAGAGGAGGTGCAGCTGGTTGAGGGGAGCGTTCCAAGAGCCCGAGAAAGGTGAGGAGGACAGAAAACCCTGGGCGCGCGGGGCCGCGAGGAAGGGAGCCGCGGAGAGCGTTTGGGTCTCCAGGAGGGGCGCAACGCCACCCCTGCCCCACGCCCCTGCCGCTCCTGGTCCGAACCCACTCACCATGATGGAGAAGACGAAAGCCACAATGTTGATAGGGTACGCGGGGCAAAAACACGAGACGATGGCGAGCCACAGGTAGTTCTTGGGCATGGGCACGTCCTCCTCGGTCTTGTCATCCTCGGTGTTGGCCTCGGGACTGCTGTCCAAAGCCCTCTTGAAGTCCGAGCTGGGGGCGTACTGAGACATGGACGAGGCCGGCGGCGCAGGGAGGTCGGCGCAGTCCGGGACTCTGGCCGCCGGCTCCTGGCGAGGCTCTGAAAAGCCAGCGGAGTAAGGCTCATGGGAGACGTGTGACCTCACTCCTGCGTCCTGCGCTGGCACCCGCCCGGGCTCAGGAACCCGGGCCAAAAGCCTCCGCACAAAGAGGGAGGGAGGGAGCGAGGGAGCGAGGGGAGGCGGCAGGGAGGAGAGGGAGCCTGTCAGCCTGAGAAATGGGGGAAGGGCACTCCTTGACGGACACACCTAGAGACCGTCTGACAGACGCGCAGACTTCGCCCTAACTCGGCATAAACGGAGTTTTAGGGAAGCGGGAAGCAAAGCAAACTGGCCAGCCCCTGGGCTGAAGATGGCCAGCACCCCCCTCCCCTTTTTTTGGTAAGCAGCTGAATTTGAATACATTTAGACAGGACCTGGAGGTCACCTAACCCCATCCATTTAACCACAGAGTCCCTACTTTCTCTTGACTGCAGCAATTTACCTAATTGTCTGGCTCAGGAGGCATTTAATTTGCTTCCCCTGCCTCAATCCCTTCTTCTACTCAGACCTTGAACATGGAGCCCAAGTGATTTCTCATCCCCCACAGGTGGGCGGGAAGTGAAGTGCCCAGCTTCAGCCCAGCCCTTCCACGCTGCCCAGGGCCCTCTGGAGACTGAGTCTGTAGAACCAGGCAGTGGGCACCGCCCAGCCAGGGCTGGCCCTGGTGTCTTCAGTTTTTCCCAAGTGTGGAAACAAGGAACCCTTCTCCTCTCTACTTTTCCAGCTACAGGGGCCCTAGAAGGAGAAGCAGGTAGATCTGGCTGGTGTAGACCACCCAGGTGGATCATTGGGATGGGGAGAAAATGGAAACCAGGGTAAGGGTAGCAACTGCACCAGCATCTAAGTAATTCATGTAAGGGAGGGAATAGGGACCAGAATTGAGGCCCCAAACCCAGACAGAGCTGGGAAATTGTCACACCTGAGTTGAATGGCCTCAGGAAAGTCCCTTCACCTTGCTGAGCTCCCATTTCTTCATCTGAAAAAAGGGAACTAATAAGTGCTTCTGCCTCTTAGGGACCTTGTGAAAGCTTTAAGATTGCATGCTGAGCCAGGTGAATGTAAGCGCTCCATAAATGTTTACTATTATTAGGACACTATTTCCCCCAAAATATAGTCATTATACAGTATCTGAGATGCAGTATCCATTGTTGCAAATATTTCACCAAAAATTCCAGATATGCTGACTTGGCAAGGCTGCAAAGCAATGCAAATCCTTATGCACAGCCTCAAACACAATGGCTCACATCATCCGCCTCAAAAGTATTAATCATCTGCTTTGCTTTCTCAGAGCATGACCTGATCGTCTGAGATGTTTCCACTTATCTCCTGGGGCCATATTTATGGAGTTATCTGCCTCCCTCACTGGACGTCAGCTTCCTGAGCCAGGGGACCCTCTTGCTCATCTTTGTGTCACCATCTGGCGCAATGCCTGGCACACAGTGTGTGGTTAGCATAGCTTACTGGGTGAACACATAAAGATGAAATAGCTCCTTCTCCACCATGCCTTCTCCTCCATTTTGGTTGGTTAATCAAGTTGGGAATAAACCAAAGAATTGGAATCATCCACTGAGTTCTCAGCCAAGCCCTTGCATTGGCTGTTCCCTCTGCCTAGAATGCTGTTCCCCCAGCCTGTCACATGGCTGCTCCTTCTTATGTCTCAGCTGTCAGCTCAAAGGTCACTTCCTCGGAGATCTTCTCTTTAGATTTATCTAGTGTTGGTCCTCATAATTACTCTGTATTTTTGCCAGCTTTTTTTTGTGGTGGCATGTATCACTATTGTACTTTATTTGTTTACTTGTTCACTGACTATTCTTTCTCTAGACTGTAAGTTCTGTAACCTGTTCACAGGTGTATGCCCAGCACTTAGAATTGCCCTGGCACATGGTATGGATGCAAAAAAATAGTTCTGGAATGAATGGATCAGGATTAATTACCTGGGCGTACTGGAAAAAAAATGGTTTCCAGATCTTGACCAAGACCTACTTGAATTACAACTTCCCAGGGTAGCACCTTAGAAACCTGTATTTTTAATGCCTGAGAAGTCCGTATTTTTAGTATACTCCCTATTGACTTTTTTTTTTTTTAAAGATTTTATTGGGGAATCGGGGGAGGGGAACAGACAAGTTGTTGTCCTTTTCTTCAGTCTAGTGGAGGATGCTGCTTCACTGGCCCATGTTGGTATTATCATCACGCTCTTCCCTGGTGAGGCAGTTGCTTCCCGGCCATTGGACGGCGGCTCACTGCCTCTCATGCCAGCTGCTAGCCGCTCACACTGGCTGCCAGCCTCTCTGGTAGTTCGCGGCAGCCCACGCCATTGCCAGTGACTCACGGCAGCCTAGCTCCAGGTGGAGCTGTTGTTCACCATCTTAGCTGTAGAGGGCACAGCATCACTGGCCCTCACGTGGGATCCGAACCGGGGCTCTGTTGCTCAGAGCTGGTGTCCCAAGTCAGCTCTTAACCAAAGTGCCACTCGGCCGGCCCCACTCCCCATTGACTTGGACGCAACTGACCATTTTCTCACATCCCAAGCAAATACCACCTCTAGTTCTGAGGACTTAACTCTGGATCTTTAGTTTGAAGATCCCCTCCAGCACCTTATACTCAGCATGTCAAAGATAAAAGTGTCTTCCCCAGGGACTTGCTTCTCAAGGCTCGGTCCTTGGCTAATGGGTTCTTTCCACTTCTCTATCCTCCTCTCCTCTCATTATGCTCCGTTTATATAGACCTTGTACAGCCATTTCTCAGATAAGCTTTCTCTTACCCCAAGGCTTTACGCCCACTGTTCCTTCTTCCTGTAACACTTCCCTTCCTATTTTCCTTCTCATCTTTCAGGACCCATTGCCTCACGTTTTACCTACTGAGAGAGTCCTTCCCTGACCATCGTAAGTAGCTTTTCATCCTCTAATTCTCCATCCCATTACCCTGTTTCTTTCATCACTGTTACCACAAGCAGAAATTGCCTTGTTTATGTATTGTTTACTATTTATTGTCTGTCTCCTCTACCAAAAAGGAAATTCACAAGAGCCAAGACTGGTTTTTCTTTTTCTGTTTCATTTACTGTGGTGTCCCCCCCATCCCCACCACGTGCTCAGAACAGTTCCTGGCGCTTAGTAGGTGCTCAGTAGCTATTCATTGATCCAATAAACTGTGCATTTAGTCATCAAAGTTAGGAAGTTGGGGGCATTATTCTCCTCTTTCCTCAGCCTCTCCCTTAATGAACCATCAAACCCTAGTGATTCCGTTTCAAGCATGACCCTTTACTCCATCCTCTTTCTCCCATCTGCACGGCCAGTGTCCCAATCGCAGCTCTTAGCAATGATGAAAAGGCTCAGCGGGTGCTGTCTGAGCCACATTTTGTGACCTGAGGCTGGTGAATTTAGTTGGCTAAGTCCATGGTTTGGGTACTCAATGGAACGTTGCTGTTCAAGGTCATGAACTGTTCCATCCACTCCAACCCACTTGTGTCATCCAAAGAAATACAAAAGAAGGGGTCAGTGACTCAGCAGAGCCCATCTCCTGGGCCAGGAAAACAGCCGGTCAACACTAGTCCAACACTTCAGAATCACCGTGCATTTATTGATTGATTACCTATTGTGTGCACTCAATGCATTCTCTCCATGCGTCATCTCATTTAGTTCCTACAGTACCATTGGTGAGGTAGGCTTCCTTCTTACCAATGAGGATACCTAGGATCAGAGAGGTAGGGGCTCTTCTGTGAGGTCTTTTCCATAAGAAAGTGAAGGTGCCAGGATTTGAACCAAGTCTGAGATACTTGTTCAGCTAGCAGGTCCAGGCAAGAGAATTAGGTCGACACCTCTGAAGTTTGCTGGAGTTATTATAGTCTTCTCAGGGAAGATGGATTAATAGCTTGTTGACTGGTCTAAAATGTAGCCGTGAAATTGCAGTCATTTGAAATATTTACAATTAAATGGAAGAGAAAGTGTAATGTATATGGTGCTGCCTCTTGAGGGATGCATTAGGGCCACTCCGTAGGGGCTTCCAGCTCTAATTTCCTGAGCTTCACTCATTTTCTCTTGAGAGGTCAGTTTATTGCTCTTGAAAGAATCCCACTGGCTGATTGCTTTAATAATGTGGCAACACCTTCCCTCTTTAAAATGGGAAGAGAAAGTGACTGCCTAATAGCTAGTCTAGGAGAAGAAAATGACTCACTGTAGCTTTCTGGAGCCTGATGCAGCAACAAACCTTTTTTGACCTTTGAAAAAGTTTTATTTCCAAATGTAAAAGTAATATATATTTATTCATTCATTTAAGTTTTGAAGAAAAGCATAAATAATAAGAGATCACCTAGATTCTACCATCCTGTAGTAATCACTACAAAAATAAGGAGTTATTTCCTTCCAGCTCTTTCTATATGTGTGTACTTTCCTTCAATACAATGAGGTTATAGACAGTTTTGTTTTCTGCTTTTCTCACTCAATGTTATATGACTATTAAATAATGGTTACCTTGTTATTTATGGAACCATTTCCTGATCATTAGGTATCTAGGTTATCTTTAGTGGGTTTTTGTTGTTATTATGAAAAATGCTGTCATGGACATCTTTGGCACCCACATCAACCTGCATTTGTGATCGTTTCTTTGTAACTCGTGATCTTACAGGGTAGATGTCTGTCTTTAAAGTGGCAGAGAAAACGCAGATTGGCACTGGATGGCTGAGAAGTTATAAGATGTAGCAAAGGTAAAATTAAAATTTAGACCAAAGAAACAGTCACACATTCAGTGAACTACAGAAATGAGATTGTTCACTTGAGATGACATGAAATGGAGTCAAAGAACAACCTCCCAATGAGGCCACGGGGATCCCCAAATTTGTAATCTTCAGTGGGGATGTTGAATCTATGGGCATGTGCTGGTAATCGATGCTTTTTCAATCTTAGTTACGTCTAGAATTCCAAAAGAGAAGGAGGGAGGAAAGGAGACAAGGAAGGAAGGAGGCAGTGGGAGGCAGGGAGATACTGAGATTCTGCTGATCTGTGTGAAAACGCAAGAGCAAGATTCCAGATCTTTAGGAATGGGAAGAGGTCGAGTACATTTGCTGCCAAATTTCGCATTAGTCTCAAGTACCAGCCTTAAGCAGCCATAAAGTAACTGCTGTGGTCTCAGGGGTTTGCTACAAAAGAACACTATCTTTTGGCTAATATTATTAGAAAACCATTTATCTTTCCAGTTTCCAACAGCTTGGATCCCCTCTCCAGGGAGGAAAATGCAAAAACGGGAGAGTGAGTAGAAGGGGAAACAGATTTTGTACTGTGAAAATTTCAAATCATGCCTTTTAATATAACCACTTCAGGACAGAGGGACAGAAAATGTAGACCCTCTCAGACTTAAAATGCAACCTTTTTCCTACGTGTCCTCCATTGTATCAGAGAAAAACAGTCTCCATGGCATCACTTTTCTTGCTGATTGGATGATCTATCTATTTATCTCTAGAGATATAAATAATATCATAATTAATAATATAGAATAATGATAATGCTGTGTTTTGGACAATATACTGCAACTCATGGATGACCCACTTATAATAATTATCAAATATTGTACTGGTGATCTTAGAGATCAAAAAGAAATCGATTATACCCTGATAGACTATAGCCATTGACGTGTCCTATGCTCCTTTCTAGTCCTTGTGTATATCCAGGTACGTTTTCACACACTTGCAATGAAAGCATGTGCACAATTTTGTATCTTGATTTTTTTGTATCTTTTTTTTAAAGATTTTATTGGGGAATTAGGGGAGGGGAACAGCGCTGGGGAACTGGGGACAGGGAACAGACAAGTTGCTGTCCTTTTGTTCTTCAGTCTAGTTGTGGAGGACGTTGCTTCACTGGCCCATGTTGGTATTATCGTTGCGCTCTTCCCGGGTGAGGCAGATCAGTCATCAGCCCCTGGACAGCTGCTCACGGTGGTTCTTGGTAGCTCATGCCGGCTGCCTGCTGCTCAAGCCGGCTGCCGGCCACTCACGGTAGCTCACGGCAGCCCACTGCAGCCCCGCTGCAGCCTACGCTTTCGCTGGTGACACATGGCAGCCCAGCTCCAGGTTTGAGCTGTTGTTCACCATCTTAGCTGTAGAGGGCGCAGCATCACTGGCCCTAATGTGGGATCCGAACAGGGACCCTGCTGCTCAGAACTGGCTTCCCAAGCCAGCTCTTAACCAATGTGCCACTCAGCCGTTCCTGTATCTTGATTTTTAAAAAATATTTTGTTTTTCTAACTTTATTGGGAAACAGTGTGTTTTTCCCAGGACCCATCAACTCCAAGTCAAATTGTTGTCCTTGAATCTTAGCTGTGGAGGGCAAAGCTCACTGGCCCATGTGGGAATCGAATTGCAACCCTGATGCTCAGAGCTCATGCTCTAACCAACTGAGCCACCCAGCTGCCCTGTATCTTGAGTTTTAAAAAAGTTTAGTGCTCTATGCCAGGAGTTGGCAAACTGTGGCTTGTGAGCCACGTGCGGCTCTTTGTGTATGTACATGTGGCTTTGGAGTAAAATTGAAAATGAAAATAAAACTATCGTAATTTCATTTATAACACTTTTACAGGATATTATTCACATAATGGTGATTATGTAAAAATATATTTATGGCTCTTGAATAATTTTTAAATTGTTGTGAGGGACAGGATTGGCTCTTCCGTCTCAAAAGTTTGCCGACCCCTGATCTATGCTAAACACTGTGATCCTCTGCTGAACCCTTTTTGATAACTTTAATCATTTTGTGATAATTTAACTGTTTTTCTCTTGTCGGATACTGTTGGAGCTCTGTCATCTTTTGTGTTAGAAATAAGGAAGAAGGGGGATTTTAGAGATGCTCACAGGCCCTAGGCCCTTTCTTCCTTCTCTCACCACCCTACCAAGGAAAGTCCCTTGGCCTCTTGGGATGAAATGGAGATATTCAAAGCAGGCCTTTCTAGACTGTGCTGGAGGCCCCAATTCTAGTTATCAATGTCCAGGAGTGGTCTCCTGAAGCAGAGTCCTTTCCAAAGAAGCTGGAGTAATTTGCAACCTGGAGTAATGGGTAGTGGAGGTGACAGATGGGCAGGCGTGGGCTGGAGAGGGTGCTAGGAAGACTGTAACGGAGCAGGTAAGAATTATACTTACGTGTTGACGACAGAGGGAGAGCTGAGTTTCTGTGTTTGGAGTTCATCATTTGATACACTTGAATTAAGGAACCCGGATGTTGTGGTCTTGTCACTTTGTATCACACTCTGTTAGTTATGTCATCTTAGTCCTTCAAAAATATTTATTCAAGAACCTACCATGTGTCAGGCATTAGTTTGGGTGCTGGAGACATAGTGGCAAACAAGAGAGACGTAATATCTCCTCTTAGGAACAAACACATAAAATACAATCTGTGATGAAGGAAATAAAATAGGATATTGTGATAGTGACTTGGGGGAATGGGATACTTTTGATGGAGTGGCCGGAAAAGGGATGCTAGATATACAGTAATACCTTGGTTTGCGAGCATAATTCGTTCTGAAAACAAACTACTCGTATTGCAAGACGTCACTCGTATACCATGTTAAAATGCATTAGAAATGTTTGCTCGTCTTCGGAATACTCACAAACCATGTTACTCGCAATCCACGGTCTTACTGTATTCTGTTGAACTCTAGAGCTACTCTCCCCCTTTCTCTACCCTGCCTCTGACATGGCAGATTATCTTGAATGTTCTACTTCCAGGTTCAGCAAACTATGGGTCACTGCCTGTTTTGTTTTGTTTTTCAGGGCAGTGTCACTGGCCCTCATATGTGGGACCCAAACCAGGGTTGCTGGCTTCACAAGCCAGTGCTTAACCACCACGCCATTTGGCCGACCCAAGGGTCACTGCCTGTTTTTAACCATAGTTATTCATCATTTATAGACCTAAAGAAGTGATCACTATGATAAGTCCAGCAACCATCTAACAGCATACCTCACTATCACAATATTATTGACTATATTCCCTATGCTGTACGTTAGGTACATCCCCATGACTTATTTGTTTTATACCTGGAAATCTGAACCTCTTATTCCCCTTCACCTTACCCTCCCCTTTAAAATTTTCAGTTACAGTTGACATTCAGTCTTATTTTATATTAGTTTCAGGTGTACCTGCCTGTTTTTGTAAATAAAGTTTTATTGAAACACAGCCACACTCATTCATTTACTATGTATTGTCTGTCACTTTTCTTATGCTACGATGTCAGAGTTGAGTACAGAGATTGTGACAAAGAGCATATGGCTCAAAAAGCTGACAATATTTACTCTCTGGCCCTTTGCAGAAAACTTTTGCCGACCCTTACTTTACATCTATGGGCTTCCTTGCCCCCAATTTCAGAGGGGTTTGGCCCACAGGGATTCCTGGTGGGAGAACAGAGGGAGGGAAGGCAGTGATGTTGGGCTGTTTTCCTCCCTGGCACCCTCTGTCCTGAGTTGCCTTGAGCTGGTGAAGGCCACTACTCCTCTGGGAGGGGGCACCCCTCTCCATGGAACTCGCTCTTTTGGGTGCCAGAGAGGGCCCTCTCTTTCCTCTTCAGGCCTAAGAGTGAAACCAGCCCCTCGGTGGCTCCTGGGGTATTGTGCTGTCCTCTGCAAATAGTCCTTGGATGGAGAGCATCCTTATTCTTTTCCGACTGTTTTTACTCGTAGGTTCTCTGAAGCCCCTCCTCCCTGCCCTCCGTCTTTTTTGCCGCTGAGCTTCTGTACCATGAGCCACTGGTTGGAATGATGACAGACACTTTGCTCAAACACCAACTTTTACCTCCCCTTTCCCCCCCAGAGCTTGTGCACCTGTCATCTGTTCTTTAAGGGGTGAGGCCCAGCTCACTTGACCTCCTAACTGCTGTTTGCCATTATTTGTATGTGGTCAAGGCTTATAACATTGACATTTTGTTCCTTTCATATAGAGAAATTAATTCTTTGGGGCTTTGTCCAAAGGTTAAATTGAAACCATCAACTGATAGTTTCAGAAGTGCTACATGCCTATTGTTTACTTCAGAGTCAAGTTGTGTCATTAGACTTAGAGAAGACTTCATCCTGTGTCATTACAGTTGTGTCTTTCAAAGGAGATATAATTAATAAAAGCTGGGAGTGTTGAAAAGGGAGAGGAAATAGCATATAGTAACTATACGAGGTTGGACAATTAAGTTCACGAATGCATCCTAGGGAAAGTGCTACATACCTCATCGCTGAATATCGCTATAGTCACCTTTGAAGTACTCCCCTTGGGAAGCTATGCACCGATGCCAGCGCCTAGTCCACCCTTCAAAGCAATGTTGGAACTCTTTTTCTGGAATGGCCATCAGAGCTGTCATCGTATTACCCTTGATGTCCTGAGTGTCATCAAAATGTCTTCCTTTCAGTATTTCCTTTATCTTTGGGTAAAAGAAAGAAGTCACTGGGGGCCAGATTAGGTGAGTAGGGAGGGTGTTCCAATACAGTTCTTTGTTTACTGGCTAAAAGCTCCCTCACAAACAGTGCCGTATGAGCTGGTGCGTTGTTGTGATGCAAGAACCATGAACTGTTGGCGAAAAGCTCAGGTCGTCTAACTTCCTCACGCAGCCTTTTCAGCACTTCCAAATAGTAAACTTGGTTAACTGTCCAGTTGGTACAAATTCAGAATGAATAATCCCTCTGATATAAAAAAAAAAAAAAAAAGGTTAGCAACCTTGTTGCAACAAGTTCACAAACCTAATTGTCAGACCTGGGGTACATATTGTTACTTTTATTATATGCCATCCCATTTCATCAAGTTCATCTACATTCTGTATCAATATATTAGATAATTTATCTTTTTTTTTAGAGCTCTCTGACTTCCTCTTCTAATTTGTTTCCATACCCACCGCATAGCTAGCATCCTGGGATACGCTTTTATCACACTCTTGTCTTAATTGCTGTAGCTTTATAAAATCTCTTTATGTTTGATAAGACAAATCCAACCACCTTCCTTTCTTTCTTCAAAATCCTCTTAGCTATTCTTGGCCCTGTTTTCTTTCTTGTGAGACATATTGTTTGATCTTGAGTCCAGAGAGCTGCGTTAGTCATACTCCTCAGCTCATTTTATGTATTATCAGTGGCCCATTCAAGGCTCTGCCCTTGTTTGTTTTAGTTGTTGATCCCTCCATTCTCATATTCTCACTCCCCTTCCATGTCTTGCCATCCTGTGCCTGCCACAGGCACCTACTCCTACATCTTTTATGTATGTGCCTGGGTGCATGTGTATCATTGTAAAATGGATAGTTATTTTGTGTGTATATGTGTTGAAATGATACAAACAATATCACGCAACAGATATCATCATTTCTTCTTAAAAACAAGATCATGCTTTTCAGATGTATCTATGCAGCTGAATGTATACTTAATTCCTTTCAACTGTGGCTTGGTATGCCAAAGCATGCATCTGTTAATGTTTACAATTACGTTTCCCCATTGATGGACAGCTAGTGGTCTTTAGCTCCCCACTACACAGCGTTGCAACACACACCCTCATATTCTGATTCTGTGCGAGAATTTCTATGGAGGGGGCTGCTAGGTCCTAGGGCACAGAGATTTACTTTCACTAAAAAATGCCAGGTGGTTCTCTAGAATGACTGTACTCATTTATAGTCCCACCAGGAATGCATGGAGATTCCTGTTATTGCCTTATTTTCCAGTCTAATGGGAATAAAGTAGTATTTATCATTTTAATTTCATTTCTTTGATGACTGCTGAGATTGGGCATAGCCTCATTTATTTGTCAGCCATTTAGGTTTCTCCATCTGAAAATTGTCAGCATTTTTTTCTGATATTTAAAATTGGAGTTTACATATTTTCTTGTTTTGTTTTTTTTTTGAGTTTCTTTTATTTTCTAGGCATTAATCCCTTGTCAGTTTTGTATGTTGCAAACCTCTTCTCTCAGGCTACCATCTTCCTGTTGACTCTGGTTTTTTAAAATCAGGAATCCTTGATTTTGATTTTCTCAGAACTATCAGTTTGCCACTTATGGTATAAGATTTGGGATTTCATTTAATAAGTCCTGCTCCATTTAGAGGGCACACAAATATTCTCTGACAATTTCTTATATTTGATTTCTGGCTCACATTGGGCATTTCGGTCCTCAAGGAATTTGGAGTTCACCTTTGTAAATGTCGAAGGTGAGGCTCCAACTTCACTTTTGTCCAAATAACAAGCTAGTTTCTCCAAAGCATTTATGATTCTGGATTTGTTTGGTAGCCAGATCCTGTATTAGTACTTCATGTTTTTATTGCTGTGATTTTGTATGATGTGATGAAAACTGGTAGGCTGAGCCTCCCTTATTGTTATTTGCAAAATTGGCTTAGCCAATTCAGATTCACTTTTAAATAGTTTAAAACTATTAAAACACATACATATATATTTCACGAATGGGGACAAAAATTGTAATGTTTGCAGGTCTGCCCCAATTTATATATATATATATATATATATATATATATATATATATATATATTTAGGACTTCTAGGCATTTCAATAATGTTTTATAATGTTTTCCATAAAGACCTTCTGTTCCTAGATACAATATAATTTTTGTTGCTATTTGAATAGGATATATATTTTTTTCCTATTACATTTTCTAACAGGTCGTTCTTGGAGTACAGAAATGTTACTGATGTTTGTATTTGTCATTATGCGCGATAGCCTTGTGAACTCTCTTATTGGTTCTAATACTTAGATTCTCTTGTATTTTCTCGATAGTCAAGTCATATTGGTTGTAGACTTTTCCTTTTTTGTTGTTAAACATCACTTATTTGGGGAATGGCTAAGATCTCAATTACAATGATGACTATAACTAGAAGATGCTATTATTTTTGTGTTCCTGATGTTAATAGCAATGCTTCCATAGTTTCACCAATAAATCTGTTTGTGGTAGATTTTAAAAGAAATTGTGAATTAATTCTTTTTTCACGAAAGTTGTTTTATTAGAACTTTAAAGTATACCTTTGCATGTGTATTATTGTGGGGTTTGACCAGAGTAGACAGCAGTAAGCCTGGGTAATTCAGAGTGTTGTCTTATAATCAGATGCTCTAGTTTTTGTTCGTTTTAACATATATTGGGTTAAGAAAGTGTTCGTTAGTATATTGATTTTTTTCAATTAAAATTTATTAAGGTGACAATGGTTAGGAAAGTTATATAGGTTTAAGGTGTACAATTTGGTAATTCATCATGTATATATCACATTGTGTGCTCACCCCCCAGAGTCAGTTCTCCTTCCATCACCATATATTTGACCCCTTTTACCCTATTCTACCACCCCACTCTTCCCCCCTTATCCTCTGTTAACCACTAAACTATTGTCTGTGTCTATGATTCTTTAGTTCTTTATTTCTTTGCCTTGTTCCTTTGTTGCTTTCAGTTTTATATCCCACATATCAGTAAAGTCATATGGTTCTCAACTTTTTCTGTCTGACTTATTTCACTTAGCATAATAATCTCAAGATCCATCCATGTTGTCACAATGGAATACTACCCTGCCATAAGAAAAAATGAAATAGTGCCGTTTGCAACAACATGGATATATTGATTTTTAAATCATAAGTAAGTGTTGGATTTTATTGAATGCCTTTCCTATTGAGATATGATTTTATTATTTCTTGATTATTTCATCATTTGCATTTTCTATTCTTATTTATGGGGTCTTTTATGAATCTCCTGAATTGTACCTTTATATCTCTTAGCTTTTATACCATATTTTTGCATCTCTTTTTTTTTCTTATATTCTGGAAGATTTTCTCAATTTTTTTTTCCAGGATGTCCATGAAATCAAAATTTTAGGCCATAAAGTTTTTGGTTTTTTTAATTATCTCACTTTATTTATTTACTTATATTTTTCAATTACAGTTGACACTCAATATTATTTTATGTTAGTTTCAGGAGTACAGCATAATAGTTAGACATTTATATAATTTTTGAAGTGATAAGTCTGATAAGTCTATTAGTTATAAGCAGCACCAGCTCCAGCACACACTCAGGGGGAGACGATAAATGCCTGAAGGTGGAGATAATGGGGGGCCATGTTAGCAGCTGCCATAACACCCTAGATTCTATTATTAACTCCCCAGTGTGGGGCTTAGCAAGGTTAAGTCATTTACCCAACATCCCACAGCCAGGGAATCATAGATAAGCCTGGGACCCAGATGGCTTTGCTTCTGAAGTTTGCCCTCTCAATTGCCCTACCACCACCTTTCAAAGCATGGAGACATCACTGGTGGAATGTAAAATCATTTAGGGTGACCCAGAGAGTCTCAGGCTGGTGCTAACTTACCTTGAACCTGTCTCACCCTCATTCATCTCCCATTTCACCAAGAGAGGGCTGGCCTCAGGCTCCAAGCCTTGGGAAGAAAATGGTAATAGCTAGACATTATTTTCCTTTAATGGTATTTACTTCCAGTTTTGGCAAGTAGGAGGGGCTTTAAATGTACGATAGGGACCCGAAATTTCATTTGAAAATACATCTTAAATTATGTGAATGAAAGTAAAATATGTAAATAGCAAAGATGACACTCAGATATGGCAAACATAGGAAAGGGAGGCTGTGGATGACTCAAGCTTGGGCAGTACTGCCTAAGGTGCAATGCATTTACTCTGAAAAGAACCTTGGGGAGAGGAATCCCATTCTTTTGGTTCCGTCTTTCCCCCCTTCATTTTATAGATGTGTAAAATGAAACAGAGAGAGGGTACAGTCCCCACGGTCACAGCCCAAATTCCATCACACTCATGCCAATAATGTTTTCTCTTCCTTTTACCTCTATTCCTTTTCAGCTGGAAACACTTCTTTTTTTACTCCGCCTGCCCCCCACCACAGGATTTCCGCTTCACGTTCCTCTAATCAGAGTTTCTCAAGAGCGGCATCATTGACATTTAGGGCAGGAGAATCCTTCCCTGTGGAGGAGCTGTCCTGTGTATTGTTTAGCAGCATCGCTCCTCTCTAGCCACTAGATGCCAGTAGCACCCTCACCACCAGTTGTGACAACCCAACATGCCTCCAGACACCTCCCATTGTCTCCTGGAGGGCAAAGTTACTCCAGGTGAGCATTACTGCTCTAAAGCAGTGTGTTTTTTTTTGTTGTTGTTGTTGTTTTGTTTATTATTATTATTTTATTATTATTATTATTATTATTATTTTATTTCTACAAGCTCTCTAGTGCTGCTGGTAATACTGGTTTGTGGACCACACATTGAATAAACTACACAGCCTGATAAGGTAACCATTTTCCCCCTCCATTTTGGAGAATGTGTATATCACAGCTGTAATGCAAAATAACATCTCATTCTGTACAATATTTGCTCTAAATTAAGTTAGGTCTTCTGTGTGGAAGATAGGGATTCCAGCACTAAATTTTCAGAAGCAGATTATTCCTCTGGGGTAGGGACTACACATAACATAATTTTACTTCCTACACTTGGCAAATTAGAAATCAACTGGATAAATGAAATGGAAATGCTTATCAAAAAAACCCCAATCAGGGCCGGCCAAGAGCCATGTTAGTTAAGAGTTGGCTTGGGATGCCAGCTCTGAGCAGCAGGTTTCCAGTTTGGATCCCACATGAGGGCCAGTGACCCTGCGCCCTCTACAGCTAAGATGGTGAACAACAGCTCAACCTGGAGCTGGGCTCCTGTGAGTCGCCTGCAGTGGCGTAGGCTGCAGTAGGGCTGGCCAGCAGCTGGCGTGAGAGGCCGTCCAATGGCCAGGAAGCAACTGCCTCATCCGGGAAGAGCGCAATGATAATACCAACATGGGCCAGTGAAGTGATGTCCTCCACAAGTAGACTGAAGAATGAAAGGACAGCAACTTGTCTGTTCCCTGTCCCCAGTTCCCCAGCGCTGTTCCCCTCCCCCAATTCCCCAATAAAATCTTTTAAAAAAACAAAGAAACAAGAAAAAACCCCAGTCATTTCATTATTTGTGTTATTTGGGAAAACATTTTAATGAGCCTCACCTACCTATTTAGCAAAGGGAATTTGAGAAAACTTTGCAGAAAGAGTATATAGTTGAAGTGAATAACTCCTAAATGTGTTGATGCAATCCACACAAAGTCGGGGATGAGCTCAGACTCTGCGAGGCAGCAGAATGGCCAGTTTTTAATTGCTCAGAAGAGCTTCCTGGGAGAGCTGCACATTAGCTCCATGGAGAAGCAGGAAGGGTTGTAACGCTGTCCTAAAGGTCTTCAATTATACACGAAGGGGTGGGCTTTCTATCACAATCCAACAGAAAAACTCTCCTGGGGCTCCTGGGGAATTTTCATGCATTAAGGATTAAAACTTGCCAGGATCTTTTTGGCCAATCAAGACACAACATGTTTTTGGTACGGAAAAAAAATTCTATGGTTCTTTTGAGTAACAGTGAAAGTGGATTTTTAAAATTTAGAACCACGCTTAGTGGATCCCTTCTCTCTTCTTTCTCTTTCGATCCCCATCGACTGCCACCTCCCCCAACCCCCTCCACTTCTTTCTCTTCTTTCTGTGCCTTTGATCTTTTTGTGGATATAATGAAGCACACATTCTTTTCTTTTGTTTTATGATTTGCATTATGAGATGCTCGGTTTGCTTGTTTGCCTTACAAAACCCAGAACAAGGCAGCCCAGTTCCAGGAAATGGGATGTGAAATTGTTTACGAGCTGTTAAGAATTTTCAACCACTTGGTATTGATTTACCATCTGAATTAACCATTTTTAAGCATACTGTCTGTAGTCTTAAGTATATTCATATTGTTGTGCAACCAATGTCCAGGACTTCTTCCTCTCACAAGTCTGAAACTGTACTCAGTAAACAACTCCCCATTTCCCCTTCCTCCCAGCCCCTGGCAACAGCCATTCTACTATGAGTTTGATTGCTCTAGATGTTTTATATAAGTGAAATCATACAGTATTTGCCTTTTTAGGACAGGCTTATGTCACTGAAACATAAAGTCTTCAAGATTTTTTTTTTTAAAGATTTTATTGGGGAATTGGGGGAGGGTAACAGCATTGGGGAATCAGGGAAGGGGAACAGACAAGTTGCTGTCTTTTTGTTCTTCAGTCTAGTTGCGGAGGATGTTGCTTCACTGGCTTATGTTGGTATTGTCATTGCGCTCTTCCCGGATGAGGCAGATCGGTCACCGGCCTCTGGATGGTCGCTCACTGCAGCTATTGGCAGCTCGTGCTGGCTGCCAGCCACTCACGCTGGCTGCCGGCCACTCACTGTAGCCTATGGCAGCCCACTGCAGCAGGGGCTGCAGCCCAAACCATCGCTGGGGTTTGCACAGCCCCGCTCCAGGTGGAGGTCTTGTTAGCTGTAGAGGGCAGTGTCACTGGCCCTCATATGTGGGATCCGAACCCGGGCCGCTGGCATCCCCAAACCAGCTCTTAACCAATGCGCCACTCGGCCGGCCTTTTTTTTTTTTTTAAGTCTTCAAGATTTATCCATGTTGTAGCCTATGTCATAATTTCCTTCCTTTTTTAAAAAAAAAAAAATTTTATTGGATAAATGTTTTTTCCAGGACCCATCAGCTCCAAGTCAAGTCGTTGTCCTTCAATCTAGTTGTGGAAGGTGCAGCTCAGCTCCAAGCCCAGTCACCATTTTCAATCTAGTTGCAGGGGGGAGGGGTGGGGGTGGCACGCAGCCCACCACCCCATGTGGGAATCGAACCAGCAACCTTGTTGTTCAGAGCAGGTGCTCTAGCCAACTGAGCCACCCGGCTGCCCCATAATTTCCTTCCTTTAGAAGGCTGAATAATACTCCCTTATGTAGATAGACCACATTTTGTTTATCTGTTCATCCATCTATGGACACTTGTGTTGCATCCACTTTTTGGCTGTTGTGAATATGCTGCTATAAACATGGGTGCACAAATATCTCTTTGAGACCCTGCCTTCAGTTCATTTGGGTATATCCCCAGAACTGGAATTGCTGGACCATAGGATAATTCTATTTTTAATTGTTTGAGGAATTGCTGTACTTTTTTCCATAGAAGCTGAGCTATGTTACCTGCACTATGTGTAATGACTGTACACGAGGTGCCAGTGTTTCCACATCCTCACCAGTACTTGTTATTGTCAGTTTCTTTTGATAATAGCCATCCTAAAGTGTGAGGTGATACCTTATTGTGGTTGATGCATTTTGATCATGTTCCTAGGCATGTCACCAGCACAGTGAATAGGCTTGGAGCTCGTGGGTAGAGAGTACATGCAGATAACTAATTACAGCTGTGCAAATTGCTCCAAAGGAGAAGTGACAGGGCGGGGGCGGAGGGCTTGACTAATAGCTGGAGGATGGACATCTCTTAAAGACGTGGTAGCTCATGCCCATGTCCTTGGATGGGGAACTTTTCACGCTGCTCCCTTAAGAAGGTTCTGGGGTGGTAACCTTTTGGCTGCATAGTTTTCAGAGGCCCATGGGCCTTTTCTCAGCACACAGCAGCTTTTGGGACTGGGACTTGCTAAACATCATCAGAGGTCTTTAAAGAGCTCTTACTCTCACAGACAGTTTTTCATCAATAAATAGTAGTGCTCCCTGCCCAGATGCCTGTTAAATTTGTCTCTTCCCCCTCCAGAGAGTCACTCTTAGGCCAAATGTTCCCTCATGGAGCAGAATGCTCTGGTGATGGCAGGCCACCTGATTTCCTGTGGTCCCATTTGCCCATTTGTGACTGGAAGTTGGATGGTTACGGGTGATTGGGGGGAGATGGTGGTAAACAGGAGAGGTGGCAGGTGGCTGTTGCGTTTAGGTGCGTTTTCTATAACTCCCTCTAAGACTCATTTTCTTTTATAAAGCGGCAAGATTGGACTTAGTGATGCCCTCTTGCTTGAAATTTGGTGAGTTTGAGAGGAGATGGCTAGGAGAAGCTGTTTCAACACTTTCTTTCATAAGAGACAGTTAGAATGGATGGTGAACATAGGATGACACCAACCATAGTTATGCTCAGTCCTTGGGAAAGTAGCGGCAATTCCACTCTCTTTTTTCCCATTCTAGAAAGCCCACGAAAAAGCCAAATTCTAAGTGTAATAGTATGGTAGTGAAGCATACTTTTTTTTTTTTTTAAGATTTTATTGGGGAATTGGGGGAGGGGAACAGCGCCTGGGAATCGGGGAAGGGGAACAGACAACGTGCTGTCCCCCTGCTCCTCAGTCCAGTTGCGGAGGACATCACCCCACTGGCCCATGCTGGCATCATCACTGTGCTCCTCCCGGATGAGACAGATCGGATGATCACTCACCGCGGCTATTGGCAGCTCACGCCGGCTGCCGGCCACCCACTGCAGCCCATGGCAGCCCACTGCAGCAGGGGCTGCAGCCTACACCGTCACCGGGGCTCACACAGCCCAGCTCCAGGTGGAGCTGTTGTTAGCTGTAGAGGGCAGTGGCACTGGCCCTCACATGCGGGATCCGAACCAGGGACGCTGGCATCCCGAACCAGCTCTTAACCAATGCACCACTCAGCCGGCCCCATACTTTACCTTTTTTTTTTAAATCGGGGCCATCCTGCATCTGATGGCAGCTCAACAGCAGCTCAGCTCGGGCTGGGCATCGAACTGCTGTTGCTCAGAGCTCAGCTCACACTCTTGAGCGAGCTCTTAACCAACTGAGCCACTCGGCCGGCCCTAGTGAAGCATACTTAACACAGGATCGGATGCTTAGCAATTTCTTAAAACCATATGCTATTTTAAATTATTATTCTATATATTTTAGGCTCACCCTACAACCTGGAGTAGACAAACTACACCTCATGGACCAAATCCAGCCTGCCACCTATTTTTGTATGTACTTTTGCATTTTTAAGTAGTTGGAGAAAACGTTCTGTGACATGTGAAAATTGTATGCCCATATAAAGCTCTGTTGGGACACTGCATGTTTTCCTATGCATTGTTTGTGACTTCTGTCACAGTACAAGTGGCAGAGCTGAGCGGTTGTGACAGATACCACGTGACCCACGAAGTCTAAAGGATTTATCATCTGGCCATTTACAGAAAAAATTGTCTGACACTGTCACAGACTGTGATCTTTACTGAAATCAGCTTCACATTTGTACATACTTGTTGAATATTTGTCATCTCTGTGAGGTTCAAGGCCATGTCCATCTTGCTCACCGTTGTCTTTCTAGTTCTGAATATAGAATCGATAGTCAATTCTGGTGAGTTTGTTGTAAATAAGATATTCTGGGATTGATTCTCCATCTTCCGTTAGTGATTGCACTGCAATTGTTTGAGGTCTTCTCCCAGGTGACCCACTGGAATTGCAGTTGTGTACCAGGCCGCCCCCTTCCCAGGTATTTCTGGGGGCCCCTGCGGAATTCCATGTTCCTCAGATCTGTTCTAAAGGTCCTTCTCTGGGCTCCAGCTCCTATGTTCTCTGCAGGACACCTCTCATTGCCTTGGCCCCAAGCCTTTTCCTGGAGGCCCAGAGGTCAGAGCAGGAAAATGTATCTTAAAGAGGGTGACCTGGACTTGACCTATCCCAGAACTCATCCGTCATACTCATGGGCATTCCGACTGGTGCCCTCCTCTGCTGCCACGTGTCGTGGGGTCAGCCTCTTTCCCACCATTGGTGGTGCCTTTCGCCATCCCTCCCACAAATCAGGGTCGATCCTCCCAACTCCCACTTTGTTCCAGAGAGATCGGAGACTCCTTGCTTCCATGCAGACACAGAAGTGTCTTTACAGAGATGCATGTGTGCCCTCAGTGAGGGTCTTTTCAGAAGAGGCCTTTGCCTCTGCTTTGCTTAATTTAGAGGCCCCCAGGAGTGATTCTCCCCAAACAAATGGGACTCTTCCCTCCCCTTCTTCCTATGATGAAATCAACTTCTCGCTGAGGAGCAACTGAAAAAAATACCAATGGCTTTAGAATAGGGGTTTGTCTTCCATTTTAAGCCTGCAAGATGGTACAAAATCAGGGGTCCAGTTTCACAGCCCAAAAGAATAAATGAATGTACTTTATGTATACAAACAGATGTATATGGTAAAATATGATAATCAATATAATCTTATATAGTGTATGTAATATATGTAGTGTATAGTACTATATAAATATATGTATTTTTCTCTAGCATATCATATAGTCAAGCATATTTACTATATATAATAAGTTATGTTCAATTCCTATGAATATTGAATTATTTTAAAACTTTGGTACTTTATTGGTAGTGACCCATGACTGTTACTCACCTATAGGGGTTCCAACCCAGGGATGGTCAGTCTCTGGTTTGGAACCTCTGGACCTGAAAGCAGGCGCTAATGCCTAAAGTCGTGAGATGAATCTCCTAGTAGGCTACTTGGCTGCACTCTTTCCAGGCTGGGTTCCTGTTGCAAGTCTGGCTAGCTCGCATGTCTAATAATAATCTCCATAGTCCACAGGATTGGCGACAAAGGAGGTGAGGGGGTGAAGACAGGACAAATGTGGGTATAGATTGGTGACCTCCACATCCTGGAAACATCCTTGCAAGTGTAGGCCCTACTGGTGGCCAGTTATTCCAGGTTTCTGAGTCTACGGGGGTGTGATGGTGTGAAAACATCACTTATGCTGAGTGGGCACAGATGGACCAAGTAGATACCCAGGAAGCTGGGGGAAGGCAAGAGAGGCATTGGGGTGGCTTCATGGGCTGGGCAGAGCACTTTGATGTAGCAGTAGTGGTGTTTGGTGAGCTGCTGGCTGTGAAGTCCTTCTGGGGACAACAGCCATGATTCAAGAACCAGTGGCATTGGCAGAGATGGTGGCGATGGTGTTGGCCATGGTAAGAATGATTCCTGGTTCTATCTCTCTTCTTTGCTATGTTTTCTTATGCTGAAAGTCATATATTCATTGTATACATTTAAAAAATATAGGTGAGAGGGATAAAGTTGGAGATTTCATTAAAAAACTGTCTATGGAACTTCTCCTATGACTAGATTCTAAATTCTGGGAATAGAGAAAGAGTGAAACAGACTTCCTCTTTCCTGGAACTTATAAATAGAGGAGTACATGAATAAGATATTTTCAGAAAGTGATAAGGGCAATGGAGAAATAAGACAGAGCATGGAGTAAACTGGTAGGAGGTTAGTTTAGCAAGACATGATCATCATTCACATTTTCACGTGCCTGTTTTTCAAGGTCTTTTTTCCCCTCGGTATCTGTCCTCATTCCCTTCAGATCTAATCATCTGTCTAAAAATGGGATCGCGATGGATATTCTGTGTTGTAACCTTTTTGTTGTTGTTGTTCACTGAATGTATTGTGAACATCTTCTGTTTTCAACATTTATTCATCTGCATCTTTATCTTATGGATACAGAGCAATATCAGGTGGGCTGTGCCATGCTGTATGTCTCTTACGACTGCACGTAGGTTGCTTACGTTGCTTCCCGTGTGCTGAAGGGATGATGCCTCTGGAGTTTGTCCTTTTCCTTACGTCATCACTGCCACCTCCCCTGCTCGAGCTTGCACTGTCCCTCACTTGGACCATTGAAATAGTCTCCTAACAGCTCCTCAGGCTCCATCTTACACTCTTCTGGCCAGATTTTATACTTTTGATCATGTCACTCCTCTGCTTCTAAACTGTCACTGGCTCCGTATTGCCTGCACAGTGAAACTGAAACACATTAGCTTGGCGACTCTTGGGTGGTGTGCCAGTAAAACTGGATGGCTTCAATAAGTACGTGAAGAGATGCTCAACATTCTTAGTCATTAGGGCAATGCAGATTAAAACCACAGCGAGCTACCACATCACAACTACTAGATGGATGGAAATACCAGGGGTGCCCAAAAATTGTATACACAGGACTCGTATTCATCTTTTGTTATTGGTATATACTGAGGATTACAATTTTTGTACAGTTTTTTCCTTTCTTAAAATGTGTTTACATCTTTTTTGGCACCATCTGTATCTATATGTAGTGGAACATAACAAATGTTGGCAAGGATGTGGAGAAATTAGAGCCCTCATACATTGCCTGTGAGAATATAAAATGGTGTATGTAGTCTTGGTGAAAAACAGTTTGGCAGTTCCTCAAAAAGCTAAGCTTAGAATAACTATACAACCGAGCAATTCCATTTCTAGGTACATACTCAAAAGAATTTAAAATAGGGACTTGAACAGATACTTGTACGCCAGTATTCATTGTGGCGTTGTTCACAATAGCCAACAGATGGAAATAACTCAAGTGTCCACCATCAGATGAATAAACAAAATCTCTCTCTCTCTCTCTCTCTCTCTCTCTCTCTCTCTCTCTCTCACACACACACACACACACACACACACACACACACACACACACATAATGGAATATTATTCAGTCATACAAAGGAATGAAGTTGTGGTCCATGCTACAACACGACGAGCCGTGAAAACATGATGCTAAGTGATATAAGGCAGACACAAAAGGACAAATATTATATGACTCCACTTACATGAAATACACAGAAAAGGCAAATTCATAGAGACAGAAAGTGGAATAGAGGCTACCAAGTTCCAGGGAATGGGGAGTTACTGCTTAATGGGTAGAGTTTCTGTTTGGAGTAATGAGAAAATTTCTGTCGTGACGATGGTTTTACAACGGTGTGAGTATTATTAATGCCAATGAACTATACACCTAAAAATGGTTAAAACAGAAACTTTTATGCTATGTGTGTTTTACCACAATAAAAACCAAACCAAACGGGATGGCTTCCCCATCCCTGACTCCATGCCTTTGCTCACACAGTTTGCTCTTTTGGGGGAAGGTGTGGAGGGGTACTTTTTAAAAAAATTAAATTTGTTGGGAATTACAATGTAAAATTACATAGATTTTAAGGATACAATTCTATAATACATCATCTATACATCATATTGTGTGCTCACCACCCAGAGTCAGTTCTTCCATCACCATATATTTGACCCTCTTCTACCATTCCCCCACCCTCTTTACCCTCTGGTAACCACTAAATTATTATCTGTGACTGTGAGTTTTTGATTCTTTGTGTGTCTTGTTCTTCTGTTGCTTTCAGTTTTATATCTCACATATGAGTGAAGTCATGGTTCTCGACTTTTTTTGTCTGACTTATTTCACTGAGCATAATAATCTCAAGATCCATCCATGTTGTCGTAAATGGCACTCTTTCATCTTTTCTTATGGCAGAGTAGTATTCCATTGTGTATATATACCACATCTTCTTTATCCAATCATCTGTTGAAGGACACTTGGGTTGTATTCATGTCTTGGCCACCATGAATAATGCTGCGGTGAACATTGGAGCACATACATCTTTATGGATAAATGATTTCAGAGTTTGTGGGTAGATACCCAGGAGAGGGATGGCTGGGTCATATGGTAATTCTAGTCTTAATTTTTAAAGGAAACTCTATACTGTTTTCCATAGCAGCTGTACCAATTTACATCCCTTGGTGGGTACTTTCATGTTTCTGTCTGTTGAAACCCCATTCCATTTTGCAGCCCATCTCAAATGGTACCACCTTCCTTGGTGACTTTTCTAACCTATTGTCCCTCCATTTGTTCACAAATCAATGTCATCTTTAATTTGTTTGAGTGTTCAGAGTACTTTATATGTTTCTTTTGCGCTGTTTCCTTGCCTTAAGTCCCTAGTAGGTTGTAAGTTCTTTGGGCAGAGGGACCTTACATACCTTATTTGTGTTTGTATTATTCATTCAACAAATATTTATTGAGCCTATACTAACATAATGCTAGTATACCATGAAAGTTCAATTAATGTTGAACTGAATTGAAATGTCATAGGTGGTCTGAAGCCCAGAGTCTCCAAGGATTTTCAGAGTGGTATAACCTTAAGGAGGAATCACTTTCCTCCCTACTTAAAAGCCTTGTTGGCTTTCATTCTTGGAAGTAGTGGACTATGATAGGTTGTTTTTCCTTTCTTCTGGGAACATATATCATCCTTCTTTTGGGAAAATGCTTTCCATTTCCCTTCCCCCAACTCCAAACCTTGCGATTTGAACCATCTGCCATGGTTCTTACATTTCTCTCTCTTGGTCACTGCTGATTGGTTCAAGGTGGACAACTGACCCAAGCTGGGTCAATCAGAGCTTTTCCTTGGGATTTTTTTTTTTTGAGGGCCGTGTCACTGGCCCTCATATGTGGGATCCGAACTGGGGCGGCTGGCGTCCCAAGCCAGCTGTTAACCACTGGGCCACTCGCCCGGCCCTCCCTGTGATTTTTTAAACCAGAACAGAGGAGGAGAGCCAGAAGGCATACTGCCATCTGTGTAAGAAGCTGGCATGCAGCAGCATAGGCTATGGCTGATGCACAGAAAAAAGAGGGGAGCCACAAAGAAAGAGCCCCCAGTGCCAGCTGCATCGGAGATCCAAATGCATCTTTGTCCATCCCACAGCTTGCGGTTTCAACCTTTTATTGTATTCCTTGAGGCAACAAACTCCCCTTTAGTCTGAGTTCATCTGAGTTGAGATTCCGTCACTCACAACCAAATCACTGTACCTCTCTGAGCTCCCGTCTTCTCATTATAAAATCATGGTAATAGAATTGTTATGAATATTTTTAAAATTATGCACGTAAAGTACTTATGACCAGGCCTGGCTCATAATAAGTAACCAATAAATGTTACAATGATGACTGTTTGATTCAGCACCCATAAGTGCCTGAGACAAAGTGGGTGCTCAACTGAATAAGAGATAGCTTTGATTCTTCTTACAGCTCTCAGAGAGAAGGGTCATTCTCCATGAGTTCAGAGCCTTTCTGCTTATGGTCTTTATTAGGCCAGCCATGCCTCCTTCTCTGATGACAATCTGAGTGGTGAAGATCCCTCACCGTTTTCAGCCGGTTCTCACGGAGGTGTCTCCCACTGTGGGGGCCTGAGACATCCATGGGCTTACTCCGTACTCCAAACGGAGTCTCAGCTCCCCACCTTCCAGTTTGGCTCCAGCTGGTAGACAGACACTCAGTGCGCAGCTCCAAGGCTTAATTGCATTCTGCTTGTATGTTGCCAAACACTAAATTCTTGTTGCTGGAGTTAAGTGTTTTGGGAAATGGGCTGTATTATTTCACCGACTGAGGCTTTGAAAAGTTGGAACTGCTGAATGAGCTGTCATATCCAACCCTGATTTCCAATTGGCTCACCTGTCTTCACCGGGGAGGACAGATCGAAATGCTCTGTGTGAGCTCTCTGTGAATTAATTTAGAAGACGTCTTGCTCCTGTAATGGCATTTAGTGGCACATAGTAGGCTCTCGATTGTTATTTTAACTATATTATCAATTGCTCAAGATATTAAAAATACAATAACAGCAAACACTTAAATCATGGTTATACTGTGCCAGACACTGTTTTAAGCACTCTACGCATACTAACTCAGTGGTTCACTAACTTGGATGCACGTTACAATTACCTGGGTGATTAAAAAACATCCTGACGCTCAGGCCACTCCGTGCACCAATGAAATCAGAACTCCCCAGGTATTCGAATGTTGAGTGTGAAACTTGTGAATGAACTCATTTTTGTTCTCACAACAAGTCTATGAAACAGGTACTGTGACTTCCTACATTGTACAGTTGAGGACACTAAGTAAGGCCCAGCAGTCAGGTTAAGGGACTTACCCAAGGTCACACAGGCAGTGAATATCAGAGCCAGGATTGTAACCAGGCTCTCTGGTCCCAGAGTCCTTGCTCTTAATGTACAACACGACAACTACAATGCTATACTGTACCCTATAAAAGCAGCCAAGTATCCCCCTCTTTTTTTTTTTTTAAGAAACTTTATTGGGGAACAGTGTGCTTTTCCAGGATCCATCAGTTCCAAGTCCAGCAGTTGTTTCAATCTAGTTGTGGAGGGCGCAGCTCCACAGCCCATTTGGGAATCGAACCAGCAATCTTGGTGTTATAAGCCTGCGCTCAAACCACCTGAGCCAACCAGCCGTCCCCTGAACATCTCCCTCTTATGCTCTTGCCCCACCCTACTGCCTTATCTCTCATCTTTTCTCCTGGGCATTTCTTTCTTTCTTTCTTTCTTTCTTTCTTTCTTTCTTTCTTTCTTTCTTTCTTTCTTTCTTTCTTTCTTTCTTTCTTTCTTTCTTTCTTTCTTTCCTTCTTTCCTTCTTTCCTTCTTTCCTTCTTTCCTTCTCTTCTCTTTTCTCTCTCTCTCTCTCTCTCTCTCTCTCTCTCTCTCTCTCTCTCTCTCTCTCTTTCTTTCTTTCTTTCTTTCTTTCTTTCTTTCTTGGCAGTGTCACTGGCCCTCATATGTGGGACCTGAACCGGGGCTGCTGGCTTCCGAAGCCAGCGCTTAACCACCGCACCACTCAGCCGGCCCTCTCCTGGGCATTTCTGAAGTCTCTTCATTGGTCTTCTTGCCTTTGGTCTCAGGGCCTCTAATTCAGCTGAGTCCAACAGAATTATAATGCATGCCACAGATATAATTTTAAAGTTTCTTCGAGTCACATTAAAAGAGTAAAAAACAAACAAACAGGTGAAATAAATCTATTTCTATGTAATCCGACATACCCAAATATTATCCTATGGACATGTAATCAATATTAGAAAATATTAGCAAGACAGTCTACATTTCTTTTCTCATGTAAGTGCTCAAAGTGCCATGTGTATTTTATGGTTACAGCACATCTCGATTTGGATCAGCCAAATTGTATATGCTCAGTAGCCGCACATGAGTCATGGCTGCCATATTGCACAGTGAGTGAGGCTCTAACCTGTTCCCCACCCTGCAGGTAGAATGAAATTTCTGATTTCTGAAATGTAAATTTTGCCAGCTCTCAACATTTTATTTTATTTTAAAGATTTTTATTGGGGAATTGGGGAGAGGGAACACTGTATTTTTCTAGGACCCATCAGCTCCAAGTCAAGTTGTTGTCCTTCAATCTTAGTTGTGGAGGGTGCAGCTCAGATCCAAGTCCAGTTGCCACTTTCAAACTAGTTGCCGGGGTGGGTGGTGTAGTCCACCATCCCATGTGGGAGTCGAACCTGCAACCTTGTTGTACACTGAGCCATCCAGCCGCCCCTCGGCAGCTCACAGTTGCTCAGCCCAAGGTGCCATGTTCAATCTTAGTTGCGGGGTGTGCAGCCCACCATCCCAAACAGGTGTTGAACCCGCAACCTTGCTGCTAAGAGCACACACTCTTACCAGCTCAGTGGCAGCTCAGCTTGGGTGCAGCTCACTGGCCCCTGTGGGAATCAAACCAGTGACCCTGTTGCTCAGAGCTTGTGCTCTTAACCAACTGAGCCACTCAGCCGGCCCTCAACATTTTAAAACATGTCCCTGGTTCCTCCTCACTTTCAAAATAAGACCACAAAGGCCTTTGTGATTGGGTTCCAGCTCACCTTTCTAGACTGTCTTCTCACAATCTCTTCATGAACCTCCATCCATAACAAACATCTTTCTTTTCTCCCAAAGGCATCCTTATCTTTCAGGTCTCTGTGCCTTTGCTCAGATGTTTTCCTGTACCTGGACTGTCACTTCTTCTCTCTCCACTTCTTCATTAGAAAATTCTTTCCTTTCCAAGACCCAACTCAAATGCCTCCTCCTTCTAAAACGTTCCAGGACTTACGTAGGAAGAGTTAGTCCAACCTTCCTATGGATTCACATGGTACTTTTTTTTTCTTTCTGCTGAGCCATCCTGCCACCTGTTGGCAGCTCAACGGCCACTCAGCTTGGGCTGGCATCGAACAGCCGTTGCTCAGAGCTCAGCTCGCACTCTTTTCTTAAAAATTATTGGGGTTTATTTAGTTATGACATGGTATTATGGTTAGAAACATGAGTCCTTATCTTTTTTTTTTGAGGGCAGTGTCACTGGCCCTCATATGTGGGATCTGAACCGGGGCCGCTGGCCTCCCAAGCCAGTGCTTAACCACCGCGCCACTCGGCCGGCCCTCAGCTCACACTCTTGAGCGAGCTCTTAACCAACTGAGCCACTCGGCCGGCCCCTCACATGGTACTTTGAACATAGCTTTTATCATATTTGTTGGCAACTGTCCAGGTACTTGCTTCCTTCACAAGACCAAGTGCCACACCCAGGAGGAACCACAGTTTACCCATCTGTCCACTCCCAGTGCCTTTCTCACTAAATGCCCGTCAAAGGGGATGAGCACATTCTATTAGACCAATCCCCTTCAGTTATTGTTATTACTTGCCTGGTTTGTTGAAATGTTTGTTTGGGGGAACCTCATGATCTAACCCTCTCATTTTACAGATGAGGAAACTGAGGTCCCAGAAGAGAAACGAACTCAGTCTTGCCATCTGGGCCACTTCCCGGCTAACCCTACTCAGCCATCCTACTGTTCACCGGTAAGTTTTCTGGAAATGTAAAATGATACTAGCTTGGAGAAGAGATGAGAAGGAAAGGGAGTCTGCTTTATGTAATCAGTGGTTTCTGAAACAGTACAGTGTACATAAAATGTGTATAAATGAGACCACATTTCAGATGCCCTAGAGTTGCTGGATGCGTAATGGCATCCTCTTATGAGTTCTGGTATAAAGAGAAAAACGCATCAAGTTTACGGTTTTTATACAGTTTTTTTTTTTGAGGGCAGTTTCAGTGGCCCTCATATGTGGGACCCAAACTGGGGCCGCTGGCTTCCCAAGCCAGCGCTTAACCACCGCGCCACTTGGCCGGCCCCAATACAGTTTTATCCTTTCCCTCGCCCGTCGGGACTGCTCATAGGAGAGCAACTGCTGCTGTTTCGGCCAAGCTGGATGATGATGTTTCCGCATCTCTCTAAGTACAGATTGTTGGAGGTGGATTATTTGCATCTTTGATCCCTGAAATGTCAACCCTTTTTGTTATCACAGCTGAGAGATGATTAGATGATTAGAATGTGCTCAGGAGAGCCAGCTCGTGGCGATGACTAAAAGACATGGCAGAGTGTTGCTTCTTTTCTTTAATTAGGGTTCTTGGCCATCTGACTTCCTGGTAGTCTTAGCTATTTGGAAATGTGACCATTCAACTGGGACTTAGATATAAGGAAAACAACTTGATGTCAAAGTAACTTTCTAATTGAACAAGTTTGGCCCATTGTTTTCTCTTGGCAACCCCAGTTTGGTTGGAGAGAAGCCAGAGAGCCAAGAGGAGGCAGAGGAAGGGTTAATGAGAAAAGCCGTTGACTGGAGATTTGGTGCAAATTCAAGTAGCAAATCTCCTGGTACCGGAGAGCATCACTGGGGTACAGAGAGAGCAACGCCGATTTCAGAGGCATCCTCAGTGTTCTAGAATTAATATGGTGGGAGATTTTAGAAGATGCATTGATAAGAACCGAACTCATAAATACAGAGAACGGACTGCTGGTTGCCAGACGGAAATGGTGAGGGGTGGGGGAGTTGGATGAAGGTGGCCAAAAGGTACAAACTTCCAGTTATAAGATAAATAAGTCTTGGAGATATAAATTACAGCATGGGGACTCTAGGTCACAATACTGTGGTGTATACAGTTGTTCTCTTTATATGTGGTTTCGCTTTTCAAGATTTCATTTGCCTACGGTCAACCGCGGTCTAAATATATTAAATGGAAAATTCCAGAAATAAGCAATTTGTGTTTTACATTGTGTGTCATCCTGAATAGCGTGCTATACTGAGTAGAGTGATGAAATCTAGCACTGTCCGGCTTTGACCCACCTGGGACGTGACTCCTCCCTTTGTCCGGTGTGTCCATGCTGCTTACCCTCTCCCCGCCCCCCTCTCCCCCGCCCCATTTGTCACTTAGTAGCTGTCTGGGTTATCCGATCGACTGTCAGGGTATCACAGTGCTTGTGTTCACATCACCTTTATTGAATTAACAATGGCCCCAAGCTGGCAATTCTGACATGCCAGAGAGAAGCTGTGAAGTGCTTCCCTTCCTTGAAAACGCATGTACGTACAGGAAAAAACATAGAATATATAGGGTTCGGTGCTACTGTGGTTTCAGGCATCTGCTGGAGGCCTGCTGTATTTTCAGGTTGCTAAGAGACTAGATCTGAAAAGCTCTTATCTCAAGAAAAAATTGTAACTATGTATGGGGACGGATATGAACTAGACTTACTGTGGTAATCCTTTCACAATGTATACTTATAGCAAATCATTATGTTGTACACCTGAAAGTAATACAATGCTATATGCCAATTATATCTTAGTTAATAAAAACAATTAAAAACGGGGGAAAAAAGGAGAGGCGTTGTAATTTCTTGGAAATAAGACTGGGGGTGAGAGGCCATTATTAACTACTTCCTATGGTAGAACTTTCACTTCCGCTGGGTTTCCTGGGTTGGTACCTTTCTCAGTACAGGCTAGGTAAAGGTTCCAGTGTCTATCCATGTGTAAGTTACTAGTAATGCTTAATATATACTTTCATTAAGATAACTAAAAGGTGAAGGCGAGTACCGTCAATAATGTTGTGATAACTTTGCACGGTGACAGGTGATTACTGGACTTGCTGTGGTGATCACATTGTAAGGTATAAAAATGTTGCATCATTCTACTGTACACCTGAGAGTAATACAGCATTGTCTACGACCTATACTTCAACACCACAAGGTAGCTATAAATATACATGCCAGTATTTTCTTCGGCTCCCCAATGGGTCGTCTTGCATACTGCCCACCCCCACCTCCCCACTTTGAAGACCGTGGAGCTAAGAAATTCACTTACCCAGCACCTCTGTTCACAGTGGTAGATATACACGAGTTGGCTCTGATAACAATCCCCACCTTACATTTATTTCATGCTCTTTTAAATCCAAATGGGCACTTTCACACCTGCTGCAAAGCTGAGTGATAAAACATCTGTGTTCTTAAGCTTTTCCTTTTCCTCTTGATTGATATTGTGGGTTTAGCTCAGGATTTTCTCTTAGCTTTGCCTGCGTGATGTATCTGATGATAGGCTTTCCCACCCCTACTGTCCTACCAGCCCTGTGGGGGGATGGGTGCTTCCTCAGGGGGTGTCTAGAATTTGGCTATGCTTGTCCACACGGTCCTTTTCTCTCTCTTGTTGCATTAATTAGGAATCTTTTTGTTGCAAGTGAGGGAAACCCAACTGTGAATCTGGCTTAAGCAGAAAAGATAATTTATTAGGCCCCCATCACTACACAATTTAAAGGTCTGTCTAGATCCAGGTGTTCCAACGATGGAACCAAGATTTATCATCTCCCTTACTGCATTTTTTCAGCTTGGCTTTTCTCTCTTTGTTGGCAGTCTCTCTGTATGTGGTGGTTTCCAGAAACACTAGGCTTAGTTTATCCTTAGAGTCAACAATTCCATAAAACAAAACAAAACAAAACAAAACACAACTCCTTGTACTCATCAATCCATCAGAAGCATGGGGACGGACCTTTTTTTTTTTTTCCACCCAGCCCTCCAACCCTCCTCCCATCTGGTGACCATCAGTTTGTTCTATGTATCTATATGTCTGTTTGTGTTTTGTTTTGTGGTTTTTTTTGTTGTTATTTTGTTCTTTAGATTCCACATATAAGTGAGAGCATATGGTTCTGTCTTCCTCTGCCTGACTTATTTCACTTAGGATAATACCCTCTAGGTCCATCCATGTCGTCACAAATGGTAAGATTTCATTTTTTTATGGCTGAGTAATATTCCATTGTGTGTGTGTGTGTGTGTGTGTGTGTGTGTGTGTATATATATATATATATATATATATATATATATATATATATAATCTCTTTTTTATCCAACCATCTGTTGATGGGCACTTGGGTTGCTTCCATATCTTGGCTATTGTAAATAGCACTGCAGTGAAGATAGGGGTGCATATATTTTAACGTTTTGGATTTCTTCAGATAAATAGTCAAAAGTGGGATTGCTGGCTCATAAGGTAGTTCTGTTTTTAATTTTTTGAAGCGCCTCCAAACTGTTTTCCATAGTGGCTGTATCAATTTGCAATCCCACCAACAGTGCACAAGGGTTCCCTTTTCTCTATATCCTCGCCAGCACTTGTTGTTTTTTGATTTATTGATGATGGTCATTTTGACAGGTGTGGTATCTCACTGTGGTTTTAAGTTGCATTTCTCTGAGATGATGTGATTTTGAGCATCTTTTTATATGTTCTCTTTGGAGAAATGTCTACTTAGTTCCTGCGCCCATTTTTCTATTTTAATTTTTACTTCTTATTTTTGAGGGCAGTGTCACTGGTCCTCATATGTGGGACCCGAACCGGGGCCACTGGCTTCCCAAGCCAGCGCTTAACCACCACGCCACTCGGCCGGCCCCCAGTGCCCATTTTTAAATTGGATTGTTTGGAGTGTTTTGGTTTTGAGGGGATTGACTTTTATTGGATTACCTGGGGTGTCTATCCCTGAACCATTGGCTATGGTCAGGTAAATGTAATGCAGGGATTGGCCAGACTTGGTCACATGACCACACCTAACACTGGGGTTGGAATACTGCCCTATGCACAATGAGGAGAGTCAAGGGGAAGGGGCTGTTACCTAAAGAGGAAGGGGGTGCGAAGGCACAAGTTACACATGTCTTCCATAACTATGAATGAGGCCTTTTTTTTTTTTTTTTTTAGCTGAGCCATCCTGCCACTTGTTGGCAGCTCAACCGCAGCTCAGCTCGGGTTGGGCATCGACTGCTGTTGCTCAGAGCTCAGCTCGCACTCTTGAGTGAGCTCTTAACCAACTGAGCCACTCGGCCCGCCCAATGAGGCCTTTTCTTGATACAGGCTCAACCACAGTGTCGGACCAATATAGCCCTTTGCCTGGATTCCAGCTTTCTCATCATGCAGTCATGATGCTAACTATCCAGAATTAGGTCAGATGTACAGCCCCCAACAAGAATGCGCTCAATTCAGGTATCAGCCACAAGTTCAGGAGTTCCCTGGCCACCTACACTCTGACCAACTGGCTATAATTTGGGGGTTCCCAATAGCCCCCCAGGTCCAGTAATTCAATAGAACAACCCCCAGAACTCAGGAGAGTAGGACACCTAATGATTATAGCTTTATTATGAAGGGTACAAATAAAGACAGTCCAAATTAAGTTACATAGGATGAGGTCTGGGAGGGTTTCAAATGTAAAGCTCAAGATGTGTATGATTTGCCTTGTGGCACATCAGTGTATGATTACCAACCAGGGAAGCTCACTGGGGCTTCAGGCAGTCAGAGTTTTTATTAGGGTGTCATTACATAGGCATAGTTGATTGAACGGTTGACCCTGTGACTGACCTTGATCTCCCTTCTCTTCTTGACCCTCAGGAGGACAGACTGACTTCCTGTGAGTCAAAGCTCCAACCCTCTAATCACATGGCTGGTTTTTCTAGTATTAGCCAGCCCACAATCTAAAACTATCCAGCAGCTGTGGGTCACCTCATTAGCATACACTCTGCCTCATTAGCATAAACTAGGGTGTGGTCTGAGCCCCCCCCCTCCCCCGTGAATGACAAAGATACTCCTATCATCATTTGGGAACTTCCAAGGGTTTAGAGGCTCTGTCCCAGGAACTGGGGATAAAAACCAGAGTTTCTTTATTATACAGCAACCCCCTATGCTAGGTCCCAGCTTCTTCCCAGGCCTACAGATTAGCTCTGTTCACTATTCCCCCGTTCTGCCACCATTTCTGACCCAACAGCACCTCTTTTTTTTTTTTTTTTTTTTAAAGATTTTATTGGAGAATTGGGGAAGGGAACAATGTTGGGGAATTGGAGAAGGGAAACACTGTATTTTTCCAGGACCCCTCAGCTCCAAGTCAAGTTGTTGTCCTTCAATCTTGTGGAGGGCGCAAGCTCAGCTCCAAGTCCAGTTGCTGCTTTCAATTTAGTTGCAGAGGGTAGCACAGCCCATCATCCCATGCAGGAGTCAAACTGGCAATCTTGTTGTGAGGAGCACGTGCTCTCACCAGCTGAGCCATCCTGCCACCTGTTGGCAGCTCAGCTCGGGCGCAGCTCGCTGGCCCGCCCATGTGGGAATTGAACCGGCAACCCTGTTGCTCAGAACTTGCGCTCTAACCAACTGAGCCACTTGGCTGGCCCCCCAACAGCAACTTCTGGCTGAGACTTTCAGCATCTTCCTCTCACCGCCTCATCAGAGGCCTCCTCTGGGTCCCCTGCTGAACCCTGCTGCTCCCTATTCCCAGCCCTGTCCTCTCCTCCTCCTGAAGCTTGTGGCCTTGCAAAAGTCTTCCTTGCTCTGTTTCTTCAGTGGCAAAATATGGGATGTGGATTGGTTTGGCTCCGCTAAACTGGTACTTATCCAGGAAGCTTTCTCTAGAGGAACTTTTGCATATTTTCTTGTGGCTAGAGTATGAAATCCATTCCCCACACACACACACCCCACATTTTTTTGGAGAATCTTGCACTTTGTGAGACCAATCTTCCTCCTATTATCAAAGTTGAAAAAGCCAGAACTTAACTTCTTAGCCTTTTTTGCTGCTTGGATGCGATCATGTGACCTAGGCTTTGACAGTGAGCCCTTTATGTTCTTTCTTTATGTTCTTATGTTCATATGTTCATGTAAAGACTCAGGATTAAATTAGCCAGAATCAGGTTCCATGGCATGAGTCTAAAGACATTGTCTGATACCCTTCCTTGAATTGCCAGGTTGGGGCGGTGGCTTTCTGTGTGTTCCATCTGCACCACTTTCGGTTACCATCCCCATGCTGTCATAACTAACATTGAGTTCTTACTGTCTTCTTGATTCCTTAGTGGTATACCCATTTTACAGATAGGTATGTGGAAGTGAAGACATCTCCCAGGGTGGTGGTGAGAGCACAGTTAGCATCTGAATTGTCTCAATCGGACACTAGGACCTTCTCTCTTAACTATCATGCTATAGGACTAACATTTAACCCTTCTGCACAATCCTGGAGTAGAGGTTCAAGATGTCTCTATTTTTATATTTCTGGCATCTCCCGCATGGCATGGCATGTGAGAGGTTCTCAGTGAATACTTGAGCTCAGGTGGATGACAAGGCCTCACCTGGCTCAAACACTCCACGAACTCCATGCACTGCTCACCCACCTTCCGCCCACCATGCAGCACCCCACCCTCTCTGAGCTCCCTCCTCCGAGCTGCCACCTCCCAGACTTATTTTCCAGTGAATGTGAATCATTCTCCACCTTCACAGATCCGTTCCCACGAACTCCTTCTTAAAATCACATAAAATTGAAAGGGTGCCCCAGTTGTCAGTTTTTCTTTTCCATCTGTGCCTAGGTTTTGGGGACTTTGGGAATGAAGGCGCCTCATGAAGCACCCTGAATCGGGTCATGTCACATAACTGCCCCACTGCAAGATGACCAATTTGAATCCAAAGACAAAAGCCCTTAAATTTCTCCCTGTGGCTCTTCTGTGGGCCTGGGAGCTGGGAGGTGATGTATTGCCACTCCCTCCACCCCCTTAGTCCCTAATATATTGTAGAGAGATCTTTTGTTTGCATAAATATTCCTTGCCTAAACAGAGTAGGTCTTCTTGCTGGTAATGTTTACTGCCTTCCTTTTTGGCAGGTTATATGTATTTTGCTGGCAAGCATGATGGGAGCGTAATACTAATATCCGCCACTAGATGGTGCCGCAGTTCTGAGAAATAGGCTCGGAGCGTGGCAAACAAGAAGGGGGAGTAAGCTTTGTGATGCAGCATCTCCCCATGCCCAAGGCAGACAGGCAAGTTCTAGACTTGGCTCTGCCACTTATCGGCTATGTGACTGTTGGCAAATGACTTTAAGTTTGGGCATCCTTACTTGTAAAATGGGGATTATAACAAAGCTCACCTCAGACGGGTGCTGTGAGCATCCCATATGATAACACTGGAGTACTATCTGATTTGCAAATTGTGGAATGCATTGCACATGGAAATTCACATGATGCCAGGAAGCCTCACCCGTTAAATCTCTTCCTTGGGTGTGATTCTAAACGCAAGATAACTTTTGTGACCTCCTTGTCTCATACAGTGAGGGCTGGGGGTCAGAGGGCAGCAGGTTGGGAAGGGAGGGAGCTCAGAGTAAGCTGGACATGCGTATAAACCACCTTTTGGAGCCTCCCTTTCATCATCTGTAGAGCAGGGGAGCCCTGCCTTGCAGGATCATGAAGATACATATGTCGAGCATTTTGCACAGTGTCTGGGACAAAGCAGTCCTCAGTCGTTGCTCGATTGTGAATGGGCTGCTTGATGCTTTTTGGGATGCTGTCCTCAGGGCCCTCTCTCTCCCCTCCTCTTCTAGCCTCTCCTCTCACTTCCTACTTTAACCATCATGGCCCATAAGGTGTTGATGTCATGTTTCTGTCCCCAGTGCAGCCCTCTCTCCTGAGTTGTAGGTCTCTCCACTCGGCTGTCCCATGAGCATCTCCCACCCCATATGCTTAAACAGAACTTCCCACCTTCTCATTCTGAACTTAGTTTTCTCCCCTCTCCTCCTGGTAAAGGCACCATCCTCTACCCAGTGGTCCAAGCTGGAAAACAGATCCTGATTCCTGACACCCCTTCCTTCTGCCCACTGATACCTGCCACACAAGTCCTGCTGATCCTACCTTTTAAAGGTCCTTTCAGTGTCTCCTCATCCCTACTGCCACTGCCCTCCCCACAGTTGCTGCCGCCGCCTCATTTTAGCTCCTTGCCGTGTACTCACACAGTAGCCATTTTTTATCCCTGAATGTACATCTGATTATTTCCCTGCTCTAAATCCTTCCAGGACTCCGTATTGCCAGTAAGTTGGCCTAAATATCATACAATGGCCTAGAAGGCAGCTAAAAATCTGACTTCTACCTCCATCCCCAGCCTCCCCACTCCCCTTCCCTGCCCTACACTGCCAACCTGATTTAATGGTCCAGCCAGACTCCTGTTTAGTTCTTCAAGTGACATCTTTTTGCCTCTAGGCTTTTTTGCCCCTGCTGTTCTACCTGGAACATTCTCCCCTCCCTCCTTATCCACTTACCCCTTTCTCCTTGGCTCCTGCTCAGCTTTCAGGTATCATCACCCTCTAGAAAGCCCTTACTGACATCTCAAGTCTGAGTCCATGCTCCCTCCCCCTGACTCCCAGCCCTATATCCCCTGGCATACTCTTGTACTTGCTTTAATTTGGCCCCACTGCACTGATTCTCTGGAGGAATTAAATGTCAGCTGTGATGGTCATCTGACATTTGATATATATACTCATATATGAGATCTATATCAGTTTGTCAGAGTCCCCATGCCATGTCTAGTGGGAAGCCAAATGTGCATCCGGGATTTCTATAAATCTAGAGAGCTCGTGTAATAGTCGCCTACCTCTGATTTCCTGCTCCAACTAAACTCTTTATTTTCCTCAGTTCTGAGTTACAGTGACTACAGGTCATACAACTTAGTGAGACTGTAGATAAGCATGAGACCAAGATGAGAAGAGGTTAAATGACAATGAGCCCATACACATTTTGAGCTGACAGGACATTAAGCTTCCTGGTGCCACCAGAAAATATATAAGCACTCTTTTTTTTTTTTTAAATTGGGGAATTGGGAGAGGTGAACAGTGTTGGGGAATTGGGGAGCGGGGACCAGCCAAGTTGCTGTTTTGCAATCTTGGTTGTGGAAGGCGCCAGTCGCCATCTTGCTGCCCATCAGCAGCTCGTGGCCTCTAAGCTCAAGGTGCTGTGTTCAGTCTTAGTTGTGGGGGGTGGGGAGTGGGGTAGCCACCATCCCATGCAGGAGTTGAACCAGCAGCCCTGTTATTAAGAGCGCATGCTCTATCCACTAAGCCATCTGGGGAGCAGCTCAGCTCAAGGTGCCAAGTTCAGTCTTAGTTGTGGGTGGGCATAGCCCACCATCAAACTGGCAGTCTTGTTGTTAGGAGCACGTGCTCTCACCAGCTGAGCCATCCTGCCACCTGTTGGCAGCTCAGCGGCAGCTCACCTAGGGCGCAGCTCACTGGTCCATGTGGGAATCGAACTGGTGGTCCTGTTGCTCAGAACTAGTGTTTTTTTTGTTTTGTTTTGTTTTTGTTTTTTTTTAGCTGAGCCATCCTGCCACCTGTTGGCAGCTCAATGGCAACTCAGCTCGGGCTGGCATCGAACCGCCGTTGCTCAGAGCTCAGCTCGCACTCATGAGCAAGCTCTTAACCAACTGAGCCACTCTGCCGGCCCTAATCCTTCTTTTTTTTTTTTAGAGGGCAGTGTCACTGGCCCTCATATGTGGGACCCGAACTGGGGCCGCTGGCTTCCCAAGCCAGCGCTTAACCACTGCGCCACTCGGCCGGCCCTGTTTTTTTGTGTTTTTTTTTTTGAGGGCAGTGTCACTGGCCCTCACATGTGAGACCTGAACCGGGTCTGCTGGCTTCCCAAGCCAGCGCTTAACCACTGCACCACTCGGCCTGCCCTCAGGGAACTCGTGCTCTTAAGCTAACTCTTAACCAACTGAGCCACTCGGCCGGCCCCATGAGGACTCTTAAGATGAGATTTTCTTGCACACTATTTGCCTTGTTGGGGACTGCTCCATCCATCCATCCATCCATCCATGCACCCATCCATTTGTGGCTGTATATATAACGTTGAGAAGTACACTCTAACCCCAGTGTTGTGAAATGAGAATAACTGTCAGTACCTAATTAACCAAGTTAAATAGGTGAGATTTAAATGATAACATCAGGTAATAATATCACCCAACACTGGGCCTTGTTGAATAATAAAAGCTCAATAAACAGTAAATGTTACTATTACAACCTGAATACCACACCCAAATCCCACAGCTCCAACTCTTTCACAGCTGGTCATGAAACATTCAGCTCAATTTTATTATCCAGAATTTGAGGAAGAGGGAAAGGGTGAAGGACTCCGGAGAGGGAGTGGGCAGAGTCAGGCTGGACTAAGGAGGAACAGAGGCCGGAAGGTTGAAACTGGGGTGTCAGGTTGAGGAGAGTTTCCCCCGGGGATTATCTCCCTCTAGAATGTCCCCAGAAGGCAGTCTCCAGATGACCCTTACATACCATAGTGAGTACACTTGAGATTAGGCAGGAAGCAGGAACACAATGTAGGCTAGGCCTCCTCCACAGGGACACCTGGTCAACCCAGACCCAGACTACATCCCTGCACTGTGGGGCCAGATGGGGATGCTGACTCGACTCTGCAGCCAATTGACATAATCCTTTTGAGGCATGTGGATGATGTGTTCTCGCACAAACTGTGGGGGCAAATGCAGTGGCAGCCTCAGATTTGGTCTGAAAGCCAGACCCTTGCCCACCCCCCCCAAGATCCTGGAAGATTTGTGACCAAGGCTGGTGGCCCCAGGATGCCTCCAAGGACTCATCAGGTATTCATAATGCCTTGAGCATCATGCTGGGAGTGGTTTTCTCAAGTAAAAGATCCCTTTCTAGCTTTCTGGTTCAGCAGGCTAATTTGAAGGCCCTTCTTGTTACTGTTGACCCAAAGAAATTTGGGGAGAGCAGGGAAACCCAGCGGTCTGCGTTTTTCTTTCTTTTCTACTCCTTAATATCTTTTTAAGTCATTTGTCCTAAGACACCAAATGCAGTTTCATATAACTTCTAGATGAAGAATTCTCACACCCAGGTTATCAAAAGTTCTGTGATGCTCTCGCTGGGAGAGAAGCATGCTAAGTTTTACTAGCCAGGGCCATGAACTCACCTCAGAGAATGGGGGAAGCGTCCATATCCTCCCTCCTCTAACCCACTCAGAGATTGCCTATCCACGCCCCCTGTAACTGGCAAATAGAGGTTGGATGGTTTCCTTCGAGTTACTTTTGGACTAGACAGCCAGAGTCTTTCTTGAAAGAGCCTCCTAGGGCACAGGGAGGGAGTCTGGGTGTATGGATTTATCCACAAGGTCATCTCCCTGCCCCTACTGCTGACCTCTCACCCGTGTACACACACCCCATCAGCCTGTGGAAAAGCCAACCTGGCGTGAAGGCACCAAGAGGCCTGAGAATTCCACCATTTGAGTCACTTCTTTATCTTGAGCATTGAAAGCCCTATTAAAATGTACATACGCTATCTGATAAAAATGAAGGAAGTGACACCTTTAACATCTGTTAGCACTTTAGTGTGGGGTCCTTTCCCCTCCCCCATCCGCTGATGCCTTTTGATGCTCTAGGAACTTCCAGAGTGGGCAGTGATGGTAAACAACCACTGCAAACCTTACAGTGATGCCTCAGCACCCTCGTGCTAAAGATCTAAATCCTTAACTTGACCTTCAAAGGTCGCACAGACTGGCCCCTTTCATCCCCATGTACCTCCTTGCTCACTTTCTTCCAAACCCATTGACTGCCATGAGTTCCTCCAACAAGCCAAGTTCTGTTCTGATTTAGGACCTTTGCACGTGTTCTTCCCTCTTCCAGACCTGCCCTTTCCCCTTCTCTTCATGGTCTGTCTTTTCCTCATTCAGGTCTCAGCTTAAAACTCACCTTCCCCAGTCACCCCCATTAAGAAAGCCTCCCTCTACCTTTACCTTCAACAAGTGCTCTTCAGACTTTATTGTGCATACAGATCACCTGCGATTTTATTTAAATGCAAATCCTGAGTTGGTAGATATGGTTTGGAGCCTGAGATTCTGCACCTCTAACAAGCAGCCAGGTGAGGTCCATGCTCCTGGTCCATGGGCCACAATTTTAGTAGCCAGGTTCAGAGCGCTCTGCATTATGATGGCCAAGTTATTTTATTCACTTGTCCATTTGTTTAGACCTCCGAGTTTCCAGGGGGCGCCATTTACAAACAATATAATGTCTCCTGGAGTTGAACAACCAAGGTCATATGACAATCCCTCTTCTACTATGGTAAGCTCCCTGAAAGCAGGGATCTTTATGTCTCTCTCATTGAGGTCCCAGCCCTTTGGAGGTTGAGGGATGGCTGAATGAGGGCACCCAGGGCACTGGGAGGGGAAAGGGTATGGTCCTTACTTCTATAGCCACGGCGATGTCCGGAGAGCACAGTTCCCAGATTCTCAGGTCCTGTAGCACCTTCAGGAGGACATGGGGCCTGATCCTCAGGTCCAGGTTTTCCCCAAACTTCTGCAGTTTTGCCAGGATCTTTTTGGCAGGGCGGAAATTCTTCAGATCATCAGGGAGTTTGGACAGCAGATCAAAATACCTTCAATGTCAAGAAGAGAGGGCCAGTTAGGAAGCTGCTGGCAGGTGGGTCTGGACACCTCAGGTCCTCTGCTCTCTTTTTACCATGTGTGTGATGTCCCCAGGGCAGTGGCAGTCTTTATCTGGGGGACTTCCCTCCATCCTAAAGGTAAAGGGCCCCCAGGTCAGGCAGGTTGTTAATTTCTCAGGGAAGTAACAGCTGGAGCATGATTTGCATCTTATTAAAAAAACAAATTAGACAGCATAAATTGGTAACTATACTATTGCCACAGGATATGAAAGATAGTTTAGAGAATATAATCAATAATGTTATAAATATTTTGTAGGATGTCAGATGGGCACTTGTGGAGAATATAATCAATAATGTTGTAAATATTTTGTAGGGTGTCAGATGGGCACTTGTATTCTTAGGGAGACCACTTCATGGATGGTGTAGATGCTTGACCACTGCACTGTATACCTGAAGCTGAAGCTGAATAATATTATATGTCAACTATAATTATATATATATATATATATATATATATATATATATAGTCACAGGATATGAAGTATATAGGGAATAGAGTCAATGGAACTGTAATAGATATATATGGTGTCAGAGGGGCAATAGATTGGGGGAGGGGAGTTATCACTTTGTGAGGGGTGAAATGTATAATTATTACATTGTTTTGTATGCTTGAAACTAATAAAAAAATTAGGGACAGGCTTTAAAGAGATGCATTTATGATTTTCCTACCAAACAGACAATATGAAAAGCTTACGAGAAGGGAAGAGACACTGAGATTCTGATGCTTCACCTTTGAGAGTTAATCAGGCCCGGGAGAACATAGACACACCTGTGGGATATCTTCCCGAATGCACCTTGTCTGTCACACCCAAGACGGAGGAGCTGGGAGAGCATGAGGGGGAGGGGAGGAGGAGGAAGTATTTGTGTATTTTCTACATCCCTGATAGTGTGTAAGCTTGGGCCACAGCTTTGTGTGTTTCAGTGGGTTTTGAGAACCTTGCTGCACGCTATGATAGAGTGGGTGGGTGGGTGGGTGGGTAACCCATTCTCAAGATGGTGGGAACCAGGTAGATTCTAACGTGGAGGTGGTTCAGGGGTGATCAAAGTTTAAGGCATCTCTCTTAAAAAAACGGGAGGCTGGCATCTCTTTTTTTAAAAAAACGTTTTTCTTTCCCAATATATATGTACCCATTGTGGAAAAATTTGAAGAAGTTGATCATCCACCATACATTTTGGGCTCCTCCTACTGCTTTATATTTTATACTTTATGATACATATTCACATATATATTCATGTCTCTTTGTAACTCTCGTTCCACATGATTAAAATCATGGAAGGGATTCTGCGTACATTTTTAGACCTTCTCATCTTGGTCTTAGATCTTGATTTACTCACCCTGCCAGGATTACTGTAGTTTGCCGTGTATAATGCACACCCACGTTTTAGGCCCAATCATTCAGGGGAAAAAAATCTTTCATTTTAATTTTTTAATTCAAATTTTTATTTGTTTACATTTAGGTACTTGCTTTTTGTATTGTAAAGGAATTTTAGCATTTTTTTTAAACATACTATAGTACAAGAAATTTTACGTACAGGTAACAAATTTACTATATTTACGCATCATAGAAGGCCAAGAACTCTGTTGTTGCAAGTTCATTGTAAGTTCAACAAAACCGATGATTGTATTCCAGGGTATTATTTTTGCATATGGATATCGTTAATTGATTTCTAGAGTTACATAGAGTTACACTTTTACCTCATAAGCATAAATAAAAGAATTAAAAACATGTATATAGATACAGAATTAGTACTACCCATGTATAACGTGCATCCTTATTTTTCCCTCACAAATTTGGGCATCAAAGTGTGTATTATACACAGCAAAATACGGTGGGTTCGTGAAACCGCAGTTCATCAGACTCCGATTCTATGTTGCAGATAAGCATAAAGACCAGGGTCAGATAGAGGTTTAAATCCCAAAGTTTACTTGTTTGTAAAGTGGGGATTTATATGTACCCTTCAAGATTTTGTGGGGAATAAAATAGATAATTTTTGAAAATTGCTTAGAGTGGTGCCTGCCATCCAAAAATTACTCAGTTCATGTTGCTGTTTGTTGTTATCTATCAGCCCCATGCTGGGGCGTGGGGGGATATGCCTGCCTTGTTTTGTATCCTTAAGGGGTTAAATTATTTGCAGAATATAGTGATTGCCCCAGAGACCTCAGGCTAGAAATTTTCAGGTTGGTTTGCCTTATCTGCCACTCCCAAAGGGGCTGGCAAGTTGCTCCTTATTTGCAAGTCTGAATCAAACAAGATAAATATGGAGAACAGAGCTGGTTGGATTAGCTGTGGTTCAGGAATTGAGGGGTTCTTGCCTGAGTGTGCTCTGGATACAGCCTGTTTGGGGGGCCTTATTGGTGGCTGAGGGCAATTTTGGGGCGATGTCTTGTTATGTCTTGAAGGATAATGGGATCAAATGTGATTTTGTAACAAAAGCCCTCTCTTCCCCCCTTCAAGGGCCCCCTTATCTGATTCTCAGGATCTTTACCAGTGGTCTGCAATTTCGTCTGCATCTCCTTTTACCGAGGAGACATGATGTCTCATTTTTGCTATATCCTTTTTAAAATTTGAGACAAGGACAAAAGAATGGAACTTCTGGAGGCCTCTCTCTTCTTGGCGCCTGTATCACAGGTTTTAATGAGAAAGAGGAAAAAGAATTAGATCCCTTTCTCCTTTACCATCCTAGCTGGCCTTTGAGATCTGACTTAAACACTTTTCCCTTAACCATCCTCCTTAGCCGTCCCAGCCACTCTTTAATTTACAGTCGGGCTCTGGCCACAAGAGGATACAGCTCTCTCCAAGGTTCTGAAATGTTCGTTCCTTGCCAAATCCAGTCGCTTTTTTAAAAGTCCGCGCTCATTTTCTGTCTACTTTTGATTGTATTTACATAGCTTGCTCCTCTGTAAAATGGAGGATAATAATGGTTCCTACTTTTCAGAGGTGAGGATTAAATAATACAATATGTGTAAGGTGCCGAGCTTAGCGTCAGACACATAAGAGGTGTTTGACTCATATTGGTTTTTCTTTTCCCTTCTCCCCTTAGCATTTTGTGCATATGTCCTATCTTTCCAAGGAGACTTTATATTATAAATATAACCATATCACTCACCCATATATGAATTTCAATGGCTTCCCATTTTAGTCAAAATAAAGCCCTCTGAGTAACTTGCCCTCTAAGGCTCTGGATTATTGAGCTCCTATGACATTTTCCACCTTCGTCTCCATCCTACCCATCCCTTTTCTCCCAGCATTTTATGCTTTGGCTCAAGATCAAAGTCTCTGAGATAAAGTTTAACCTCCACAGCCAGGCTGGTAAGACCTTTCATGACCTGGCCTCTATCTCTGATTACTTTGTAAGCAACCTAAGTCCCAGCCACACCTGGCTGTACTGGCAGGTCCTGGCCCACTGTGCCGCTTCTGGCCTCTAGGAATTTGCTGTTGCTTTTGCCTGGAACTCTCTTCCCTCCTATTTTTCCTGTGTGACTTCCACCTTTGAATTCCACCTTTCCTACTTAACCATTCAATGGCCTTTGGCAAGAGACATCTCTGAACCCACTTTTCTCATCTATAGAATGGGTCTAATAATAGCACCTACTCCATGGGATTGTTGTGAGGACAAAATGATAAATAAACACAAAGCTCTTAACACCCATGACTGGTACATAGTAAGTGCCCTGGAAATATCGTCTATTTTTATTAAACTGAAAATGCTGTTTCCTCCAGGAAGACCTTTCTGATTGCTGTCACAGGCTAGGCAGGACACCCCCTTTCTGTGTTCCCTTAGCCCCTGCTCACTCCCCTGTTCGGCCTCACCACCCTGTGTGCTGATTGCATATTTACTTGTCTGTGTCCCTCACTAGTCTGGGAGCTCCCAGGAGGCAGGGACAAAAGATCTCCAAACTGTGGCCCAGAGCAGGTAGTCAGCCCATCCATGCAGAGAGGGCAAAGGGTCACTGTGCAACCTTCACTGAATGGCTGAGTTCATTGGGGTGAATGGTCACTGCAGTCAAAGGGTATGCTGGGAAGGGAGGCTGTTATTGGGTTGTCAGAATAGAAAAATTTTGAATGGCCTCCTGGGTCTCTTAAAAATCAAGTTCCAAGCCTTAATTATGACATGCATGGCTGTGCACGACACAGCTCTCACCCACCACATCTCTGTCCTCTTCATATTTTCCATGTCCCTTTCAGCCTTAGGACTTTCTATGCCCTTTCCCTGCTGCCTGGAGTGGGCTTCCACCCTCTTAACACACCAGCTCCTCATCCTTCAGGGTTCAGCCTTAAAATCAACTCCTTAGAGAGGTCCTCCCAGATTACCCACCTGACATTAGGTCCTCATGACTCCTCTCTCTCTCTCATAGCACCCTGCTCTCTGCCTGTATAGTAATGATGATCTTTTCTATCAGTCCATTAATTCAGTTATTTTGTTTCTGCCTATATTTTCCAGGAGAGGCTGCAAGCTCTCTGAGGGCAGGGAACACGTCCTTCCCGAAGCCCAGCTTTTGGGGCTTAGAGTGGGCATAAAGTAGGTGCCAGACGCATGTCCTTTGAGTGAGTGGATGTACGGGTGGCCTTACTTCATGAGGATCTCCATCTTGTCCTGGAGACAGAAGCCAGCCTCCTGGGCCACACTGTAAAACTTGGCCCTCATGGTGCTACACACCTCACTCTTGCAGTGGCTGATGTCACGGTTGGCACGGCTGTAGACACAGATAAGAAGGGCTTGGGGGATCAGGCCCAGGGGACAGACCCATGAAGCTGGCCGTGCACGAGCCTCCCCCAGCATTCCCCTGGATGTAGGATGGACAGATCTTCTCAACCATGTCAGGCTGCTGGCACAGGCCTTCTTCCATGAGCCCACAGTGAGATATTGGGTCACTTGAGCCCAGCGAAAAGGTCAGGACCACGAGATGAAGGTGGAATTTGGAGCTGGGGGATTTAGGTTCAAACTCCAGTGCCACCCTTCTTAGCTGTGTGGGTCAGGCAAGACATTTCACTGGCCAAGTTTTAGGCGGGATGATGTTCCCTCCTCGTAGAATTGCTTTGGGGGAATAAGCAAGATAATGAATATGGAACGCTTTGCCTAGGGCCTGGCACCCAGGAGGAATTTGTCGCCATTATCTGTGTTGCTGCTGGGCATCTTGGCCCTGAGCCCATTGCCCTGAGAGTCCCCTGTTCCTCAGCACTGTCTGTGGCTGCAGGGAGTCTGGTCTGCCTTGGGTTTGTTCCACAGCCCTGGGAAGATAGAGGGTGCTTGCCTATCTCCTTCCATTGCCCACTTCGCTTACCTTTTAGACTTCTTCTGGGTTGATTGGCTGTAGCTTTCTCCACTTGTACTGCTGGATCTGTCACTGAAACACAAAGGGATAGTTTCAGGTTGCCTTGAGCCCTCTTTTTACAAAAAGGGCAGCTTTAGGGCCCTCGTGGCATCTGCTAGCCTCCAGGATTCAGGCAAGGGAGAGGGTTCCAATCAAAGCACCAGTCATAGAACTCAGTATTCTCCCCCTTCTTCACCTTTGCCCCTACCTACCCCCTTGCCTGGACAGTCCTTGTCTCTTTTCCACCTACTCAAATGTTACAATGTTACATGGTCTACAGCAAGTTTTGCCTTCTAGCCCCGCATTGACCTTCTGCCTCTGCCTGTTGGCAGGATGACATATTTTCTGGATCCCAGTTTCATTTGTATAAAATTGATCTCTCTCCCTGGAGGATAAGTTCATTGTGGACCCGTTTATCCTCCTGCCTACAACCATCAGCACTTAACCTGAGAGCAGAATTGGTGAAGGGACGGTTGAGTCCTGCCTGTCATGTTGTCTTGGGCGTTCCTGACCCCAGACTGCCTCCTCATTCAAGGATTCTTTTCTCTAAATTGGACCCTTGAGCTGAACACCCATTTCACTTGACTTTGGAGGCAGACAGAGCTGGGTTCAGAGCCCAGCCCTGGTACCACCACCTCCCAGCTTTTGAGCAAGTAACGCTACTCTGCAGTAGATTGTCAGCATCCTCATCTGTGACCAATCAACTCCTCTCACCATTCTACCCTTTCTACGTGGGTGTCGCTTCCTCCTGTGACTTTGCCTGGTCCGCATTCCTGGTGAGAGAGGGACAAGCTCCCTTGCTCATGCCCATCCCTCCTCTCTGCCTTCTCTCAGGTTCTCCTCTAGTGACTGGGCCTTCAGCACCAGGGTCTAGCACCTTCTCCCCCACCCTGTCTTCCTTCGTTTCTTTCAAATGTCTCAAAAACTGACTTGACTGCTTTATCTGTGTGGTTCTAGAGGGGAAGACCATTTTTCTCACCCCTATGATGTGTAGGTAGCCCTTCCTGTTTTGGCCTTGTGACATCTGGAACTTCTTTTTATTATTATTTATTTTTTTGTATTGAGGAACTGTGTGTTTTTCCAGGACCCTTTAGCTCCAAGTCAAGTAGTTGTTTCAATCTAGTTATGGAGGGCGCAGCTCAGTGGACCATGTGGGGATCGAACCGGCAACCTTGGTGTTATGAGCACTGCGCTCTAACCAACTGAGCTATTTGGCCACCCCAATCTGGGACTTCTTTAAGGAGGCAGGCCTGGTGTTTTTCCAGACCCCTCTCCATAGGCAAGGTCATGGCCTTTGCTGCTTTTCCCAGAGGCTCATGGGACTGGACCTAGAGGCCTTAGGCCTGGCAGGTGATGGAGCAAATGCTTATTCCCCAGCTGGGATGCGGAGCCCCAGTAATAATATCCAGAAGGCCTTGTGTTGGATTCCGACCAGCTGCCCCAACCCATACAAACGAATCCTTCGGGGAACATGTTGGCTTTGACCTTCCTCCTGTAGATGGCTCGCTTCTTTTTGAGAGCTGACAGTGTGCCTCAGAGAGGAGGTGGGAGGTGAGGGAAATAGTGTTATTAGCTGTGATAAAGAAAGAAACAAACAAACAGAAATAAACAACAAAAGACCTTTTTGCCTGTCTCAGTCTCCCCTTTCCTTGGCTCTCATTGATTTTCAGCCATTTTGGTTTTTGCTCAGTGCCTCTAAGTTGCTTCCTATTGCAGGCCCTCTGCACATGCTGTTCCCTCAGCTTGCCACACTGTTCCCACTGTCCCCAGTCATAGTATAGATAATTCTTCTTTCTTCCTCAAGTCTCAGCTTAAATGTCAAATTCAGAGGCCGGTCGAGTGGCGCATTGGTTAAGACCTGGTTTGGGATGCCAACAGCCCCAGTTCGGATCCCACATATGAGGGCCGGTGACACTGCCCTCTACAGCTAACAACAGCTCCACCTGGAGCTGAGCTGTGCAAGCCCTGGCGACAATGTAGACTGCAGCCCCTGCTGCAGTGGGCTGCCATAGGCTACAGTGAGTGGCCGGCAGCCAGTGTGAGCTGCCAATAGCTGCAATGAGCAACCATCCAGAGGCTGGCGACCGATCTGCCCCATCCGGGAAGAGCACAATGAGGATACCAACATGGGCCGGTGAAGCAACGTCCTCCGCAACTAGACTGAAGAACAAAAAGACAGCAACTTGTCTGTTCCCCTTCCCCGATTCCCCAATGCTGTTTCCCTCCCCCAATTCCCCCAATAAAATCTTTAAAAAAAAATGTCAAATTCAGTCTCGGTTAGGACCCTGGTGTTCAACATTCACCCAGTCCTCCATACTTCTTCAGAACACTTTCCCTCGTCATGATTATATGGCTAAATCTGTGGGGTTATTTGATAAATGCATGACTCTCCCATTAGACCAGTGATTCTTAACCATGGGCAAGATTCAAGGAGTCCACAAACACAGATGGAACAAGGTTACCTCTTTGTTTTAACCAGCCTTTAGCAGAAATGGAAACCACAGGTATTTGCACATCACATTGCAATTGTGGGAGCTATTTTGAAAAATCATTTACACTTGACACTAATCCAAAATTACAGTAGTTGCTCGAGCTGCTACTGAGTCTTGTTGTACAGTGCACCATGGAAGAAGCTCATAGATTGCTACATCCCAAATTTGATTTTACTCTCGTAGTCTATATTGCTATAGATTTCTTTGTAAACCTTTGTAATGTACAGTGTGCATTTAAAAGCAGTTTCCTGAAAGACTCCATAGGCTCCTCAGACTAGCACAGGGTTTATGGCACAAAAAAAAGTTATCTCCCCAGTCTAGACAGTGAGATCCACGAGGGCAGCCTCGTCTGTCTTATTTGCCGTCGAATCCCCCAAACTTAGCACACTGTTCCCGGCACATACAGGAATTGGTGAAAATTCTCGACATGAATAAATGAAATGGGGGCAGAGCTCCTCCGTTCCCTCATTACAAACCATCCAAGCAAAGAGGAAAGAACCATTCCTGTAACACCCCTGCTCGGCTCCATTCCTCCACTGCTGGAGGGTTTTAACTGTGGGGTGTGCACTTGTTGGGGAAAAATGCCTGGCTGCTCACCCCCCAGCCCCGGGAGTTAAGGGGCTTATGTCCAGTGAAGAAGGAAAAAGTCCTCCATCCCCACCCCTCTTTCCACAGTTTGGTGAGGAGCATCTCTGCCATGGCCCCTGGGACTGTGGGGGGCCTCCCAACCCTCCTGCTGTGGGCCCCAGGCCTTCTTACCTTGATTTGCGGGCGGTCTGCGTGTATCTATAGGCAGAATCGCTCTTGGTTTGTCTAACCATTGACAAGATACTGCAAAGCAAGATGAGTCTCTTAATAAGGCGCCAAACCTATGGTGCTCCCGAGGCAGTTAGTTATCTGCAGGAGGATGAAGAATTCTCTTTCTGGAGCAGGGCCCCTGAGACTCTACTGGGCATAGGAATCACCTGGAGAAACTGCTAAGAATACAGATTCCTGGACCTGCTCCCAGAGATTGGGATACGTTAGGCCTGGAGTGGGGCCCCACCCAGAAGCTGCATGTAAAACCACATGCATGCATGCACACACACACACTCACACATACGCATACTCACACTCTCTCATGCACTTTTGATTCATGTGTGCAAAGAGACACATTTGAAACCTTAGAATTTCTCAGCACGTGGTGAAATAATGCCTATTAAAAAAAAATACAGTTTCCCCTAGAGATTCTGCTGCAGTGGGTCTGGGGTGAGATTAGAAATTGGTATTTTTTCATGAGAACCCCAGCTGATTCTGATCATCAGGGACATTTGGGAAACATCAGGAATTTAAGAAAAGGCCATCTTCCTAGATGATGCTATGGTCTGAATGTTTGTGTCCCCCCAAATTCATGTGGTGAAATCCTAACCCCCCAAGGTGATGGCTAGGAGGTGGGGCCTTTGGGAGGTGATGAGCTCAGGAGGGTGGAGCCCATGTGAATGAGGGCAGTGCCTTTATACAAACAACCCGAGAGCTAGCTTTCCCCTTTCTTGCACCATGTGAGGTTACTGTGAGAAGACAGCTGTCTGTGAGGAAGCGGATCCTCACTGGACAGCGAATCTGCTAGCACCTCCATCTTGGATTTCCAGCCCCCAGAGCTGGGAGATACGCATGTCTGCTGTTTATAAGCCACACAGTTTTGGTATTCTGTTACAGCAGCCCAAATGGGCTACGATAGATGATATAGGGAGGTCTGGCCTGGAGGCTGGGGGCCTTGGCAGGTTGGCTTTTAGGTTCCTAAAATCCCCCAAATTCTATGTCAGCCTTGATGGGAGCAGATTTGATGTCCAAAGTGAAGAGGGAACCCAGGTTCTAAAGTGAGGTGGGGCAGAAGAAAAGCTGCAGCTTTTCCTGTCTCTCTGCAGCTCTGCAAAGAAGCCTTCAGCATCTGCTGCCTCAGTGAGAGATTAGGGAGATTTGTCTCCTGGAGGAAATGAGGAGGATGGGAAATTCGAAGAGGTTCTTACTCTGTAACCATGGTTATTTTATCACCTAAGCGAAGGAAGAGGCCATGTGATGAATTTTGTAATGAATTTTGTAACAACCAGGTTCTCATGTGGTTTTGTCTTTGATGACTTATGCAAATCACTCATAGCCATTCTTTTCCATCTGTGAGATGGGACAATGGTAATGGGTAATAAGCCTGTCTCGCCAAGGTGCTGCCAAGACTCCAGGGGACACTATGTGTGAAATAAAAGTAGCAGCCATCACGCCACTGCCATTTACCAAGTGCTTACAAAAATGCCAAGCATGTTCTAATATGTTAAACGTGTTACCTCGCTAACTGCTTGAAATGACTCATGGAAGTAGCTAGACATTATCTCCATAACAATAATAATACCTTACCAGGATAATATTTACAACTCTTTGGGATAGGTTGTCAGTGAGCCTTGTTTTACAGAATCCGGCTCAGAGAAGTGAAGCAACTTGCTCAACATCACACAGCAATGAAATGATGGGAATGGAGATCGACCCTTGTCTCTTTGGTTCCAAGGCAAATGCTTTGATGCTACACAATCTCATTTTATAGATAGGAAGACTGAGGCTGAGAGGAAGGCGGAGGGACTTACTCAAGGGTATCAGGTCCTGAACCGTTGGCAGCATGACTCCAAAGCCAGTGTTCATGCTGTGAGTTCCTACAAAGGAAGGAGGCTCGCAGAGCCACTGCTTCGTCATTATCATCTGTGTCTAATGCTGATAAATCAGGGATGGCAGCCAGGGCCTTAGGGCCAGCATTGTCTCCAAGTGCCTGCCAAATGCCACCCTCCAGAGCCCCGATTTGAGCTGAGGCGGCCGCTGACACATTCATCATTAAAAGCAGGGGCGGGGCGTGATGGCTGTGCAAATGCTGGGTGAACTGTAATCATGGTAATAACAATAACCAATAAGTCACAGCCAGCATCTCCGCAGGCTGAAGGCAGTGATGAACCTCTTCTTGGGCCTCATTTATTCTCAGGAAATAATTTGCTTACTCGGAGGGATCAGCGCTTGGGAAGGGGACTCTCGCTGTAGCCCGTGTGCATCCCGGGGCTTGTAGAGGTCAGAAGGCTTCCCACCAGATGGGAGGCACTTCAGGTTCAAGTCTGACACTGTCAGCCAATCCCATTGGTGGTTGCCTTGAAACGTCAAAGGGTCCTTGTTGCTCCTACGATAGACCCCCAAATCCTTGCGATGGCCTCCCGAGGTCCCCAGACAGACAGATGCCTCTTGCCATCCATCTTGGCTGCATTTCAGTTCCTTGAAGGTCCCATGGTCCCTTTGGACCATGTTTTCACATAGGCTGCCTGTAATGTTCGGCCTTGTCTCCTGCCTGCCCCACTCCCAACTTCAGCTGGCTGGGCTAGCTCTTTGTCATGCTTCATTCAAAATCTCAGCTTCAAGTTTCTTCCTTGGAGGAACCTTCTCTGATCCCCACCCCCATCCCAGATGAGCTCGGATACCCCTATTATTTACTCTCACAGGTCTGGGCTTTCCTTCCAGTACTGTTTCCTCTATAACTAGTACCTTGCCCATGCATATTTGTCAGTATTCAGTAACCGAATGAATGAATAACCTGAGAATTTCTGGGAAGCAAGCATAGCAGAGTGGTAGAGCATGGTTTCTGGAATTAGAAAGAGCTGGATTCAAGTCGTGGTGTTACCATTCGTTAGCTGGGTGACCTTGCACAAGTTACTTTGCCTCTCTGAACCTCATTTCCTGATTTGTAAAGTAAAGATAATAGTACCCTACCTCGTAGGGTGGTTGTGAGAACCCAGAGAGATGATGATACACATGAAAAATGTGTATTGCTCAGTGCTTGTCGCAGAGAAAATGTTCAATAACTGGGAACTGCTGTTGTTCGTGCCACCGCTCTTATTCTGATATCCTTTATTTGCCCCGGGGAGCAACAGGACATACCTGGGCACTTTTTTTTGCATCTCGTCATCCATCATCATTGTCCTCCGGGCCTCCTCCTGAACCATCTCCAGGAGCTTCTGCAGATCTGATGGGAACGAAATGTCACTGTCTGAGGGGCGCTCCTGAGACAGGATTGTGCAGGGCAGGGCCCAGCCCCCGGCCTCACCCTGCCTCTGCTTCTGAGTGTTGGGGGGCTGAGGGATTAGATAGGCGGTTCATAGTGTTTGGCAGGTTGTAAATCTGACTAGGTCACTCCCTTGTTAAAACCCTTCTGCCACTCTCCATTTGACTTTCGGGCACCGTCTAAGTCCCTCCATACGGCCTCTGAGGCCTTGTAGGATCTGTCTGTTTTTTTTCTAGTCCTGTGTCATCTGGTATCCACCCCCACTCCCCCCACTCCCCACCTTAAACCCTACGGTGGCCAGAGGGAACTGTTTACAATTCCAAGAAGAAATCATCTTGTTCGGGAAATCCTCTCTGATCCCACAGACCTGACGTTCCAAGTGGGTGATCCACTGGCCAAATATCGCTCACAGATATGTTTGATTTGATGTAGATGCCAACCTTTTATATTTATTTATTTATTTAAAAATATTTGATTGGGGACTTGGGGGAGGGGAACAGCCAACTTGTTGCCCTTCAATCTTAGTTGTGGAGGGCGCAGCTAGCTCAGCTCCAAGTCCAGTTGTGCCGCTTAGCTCAAGGTGCTGAGTTCAGTCTTAGTTGCGGGTGGGCGTAGCCACCATCCCATGTGGGAGTCGAACCAGCAGCCTCGTTGTTAAGAGCGCAGGCTCTATCCCCTGAGCCATGCGGGCAGCAGCTCAGCTCAAGGTGCCGAGTTGAGTCTTTAGTTGGGAGGGGAGGGGCATCGCCCACCATCTGGAACAGGCCATCTTGTTGTGAGGAGCATGTGATGCCAACCTTTTAAAACTGGAAGGTTTCAGCTAAAACTCCATACCTCCCGCTTCCCTGGGAAAGAATCTGAGATGGGTTTATTCCTGGTGCACGTGCCTGTGGTCTCCACCCACCACTCCTCATTGTATTTGCTGACTTGTTTCGTACTTAATATTGTTGCTTTTTTTTTTTTCTGAGGACAGTGTCACTGGCTCTCATATGTGGGACCCGAACCGGGGCCGCTGGCGTTCCAAGCGAGTGCTTAACCACTGCGTCACTCGGCCGGCCCTATTGTTGTTTTTTACATAGTGGAGAAATATTTATTTGCACCCAACGGTTCTGGGTTGAATTGGGTCTTCTTGAAAGATATGTTGAAGTCCTAACTCCCAGGACCTCAGAATGGGAGTTATTCACATTCTAATTGGAAATAGGGTCCTTGCAGGTGGAGTTAGTTAAGGTGAGGCTATACTGGAGTAGGTGGGCCCTTAATTAATCCAATATAATGAGAGGAGAGACAGAGACACTGGGAGCAGATAGCTGTGTGATGAGAGAGACGGACGGGGATTGGACTGATGATGCAACTACAAGGCAGACTGCCAAGGATCGCCATCCAGGACCCGGATCTAGAGGAGGCCAGGAAGGGTTCTTCCCAACAGGTTTCTGAGGGAATGTAGCCCTGCTGACATCTTGATGTTGAATTCTAGCCTCTAAAACTGCGAGAGAATCAAATCCTGTTGTACGAGTAAGCCACTCAGTTTGTGCCACTTTGTCACGGCAGCCCGAGGGAACGAATGCAGCGACACTTTCAGAAATTAAAAAATGAACTGTATTTGGAGTAAGCTGTATGTGTCAAGCAAAGGGGAGAGTGGAAATCCTAAGCATTTTATATGGATACAGATTTGCAAGTACCTGGCTCTGTGTTTGTCGTTTATGGGTCTCAGTTATTCTTTATTGCTGAATGAATAAGAGAATGACTAAGAAGAAAAAGGCGGGAAGGATTTGAGAGACTATGAGTTAGATTTGGGATATCAGTGAAGGACAATGCCAGTGGAGATACTGTTCACCTTTAGTAGGCGCCTGTAGTCAAGTTCAGTCTCAAAAGCCACACCTGGAAGGGGGAAGCCCAGTGCTTTCTAAGGTCATTTGTGCCCAGCTTTGTTTATGAATGCTGTCATTGGGTGCCAGAGAAAGGGCATTCCTTTAAGTGACCTTGGACCCATCTCAGCTATGATAAACATCAATATGTAGCCATTGCCACTCTACCGTCCTCATTGTCAAGTACATATTTTCCTAGTAATTTGTGGTCATGATTCCATCTGACCTGAATATAACCTGCATTTTTGTCTTGTCATGCCCACCTCCCCTTCTGCCACACATCCTAGGGGTGTGCCCAGAAACCTGTTAGTGAGGGAGCTGTGACTGCTTCTTCCACTTTCTTCCCTTTTCCTGACAACCACGCAGCAACATCTGACTTCTCCCCCACCAGCCTGGGGCGGGGGGTACCAGGAAATGACTCCATTGATCTGGCACCTTGGACACCTTTCCTGGAGAAATATGTCTGAAGCTCCACACATCCCTTAATACCCCCTAATTTTTTCTCTTCTTAGCAATAATGCCTGTGGGCAGGAATGGTGTCCCGCAATAGTAACTTCCATCCATCAAGTAGCTGAGGTGGGATATGTGTGAAAAAGAACTAAGCCTTGGGGCTGTGTGGTCCCATCTACTCCTTACGGCTACCTGGGAGAAGGGACTTATTTGGAAAGGGTGCAGATGCCACAAAATAGAGTTTCCCCGAGGAAGACAGTCCTGTGAAGGATGCCCACACTCAGAGGCACCTGCTCAGTTCTCTGTTCCCAGGGCTGGGGGGATGTCATTAGCCATGGCCTAGAGACAATGGCATCCTGTGTTTTCAAATACCAAATCCTGTCTCCAGAGAAAAAATTCTGACTCCCTTCCTCCGTGTGCTACCTCCAGCCTGTCTAAGAAGCTCAGTCTTAAGAGCTTAAATCTACTTCTTCCTCTATTTGAGGGAAAATAGGAGGTGTCTTTTTGTTGTATGGGGTGGGCTTGATGGGGAGGAACATTAGACGGCACAGGGCCCCTTTTTTTGAGTTGCTATCTAAGTAAGTTTCTCTTCTAACAGTTCCCAGACTGGGAGCTTGGAGACTGGCAGAAGGATCAGCCTGAGAGTAGCTTTCTCAGGAATCCGCTTGCCATTGATTTGGGGGAGGGGATCAGTCCATGCAGAGTCCACAACCTGCCAGTCCCCAGTGATTTGCATTCACAAAGACTTCATTATGCAGCCAGCCCTGGAAATTAGACCTTGGTCAAATAATGTGTCTCTTAGCACAGGATTCATGAATTCAGAATCAATTTGAGGAGGTTTCAGAAGGAATGGGAGCCTGGGAAATTAATCTACTTTTGTTAAGGCTGTGACCAATGGGATGGAGGTTAAAGCAGGAACAGAGGAAAAGGGTGAGGGGGCAGGAGAAGGAGGACTTTGTCTCTGGGAGTAGGTCTGAGATGGGTCAGCTCTCAGGTAGGACTTACTGATATGGAGAGGTTCATCATCAGGCTTGGTTGAAGACGACTCATTGTCCTCAATGTCCTTGCTGCCTGTTGCCTGGGTGATCACGCTTGGGGACTCCTCTGAGCCAGGGTTCATGGAGATCATGCTGTTCTGGGGAGATGACCCCCCACTAGTCCGAGACAGACTGAGCGTGGAGCCTCGCCGGCTTAGTTTGCGGCTCGTGGCACGTAGAGTAGGAACTCTGAATTTCTTCTGAAGGAGAGGAGAAAGAGGGATATTAGAAAGAAGGAAGGAGAGAAAGAAGGAGGAGGGTGGAAAGATGGGAGGGAAGGAGGGAGGAAGGGAGAGAGGGAGGGAAAACCTGGTTCTGAATGTGAATTCCTTTAGGCTCTTTCTGAACACTACAAGATACATCCTCAGTCTGGAGTGGCCTTCTGTCACAAACTGAGATCATTTAAAAGTGTGGATTATTTGAAGTAAATGTGATGCGACTTCTAGTCCGTGAATTCCATGGCTGCCCAAGCAGTCACCACAGGAAGCCAAACTCGAATTCCAATGACGTTGCCATGGCCTAGGACAGTGTTTGACTTTTCTCCTGTGACATTCATCAGAATTGATTTTTAACCCGTGGAAGAGGCCGGGTCTAACTTCTACACCTTGGTTTTGACCTCGCATTGTGTGTATCGGCTTCTTGTTGCCCAAGTGGATGCCCTCGTCTCCAGGAATGAAGATTTGTATTAATTGGGGTTTCCCAAAGAACACGAGATGGAGAAAATTCTAAGTCTGACATTTGGGAGGTGGAGTAGGAGGACACAGATTTGTCTGGTGGGGTGGCACTCTTGATTGGTTACGGTGGGCAGGGAGGTCTAGATGACAAGTCCTAGGTCTGGGTAGGTAGGGAAAGTCCTGGGAGGAGGGGAGCGTGGGTTTTTTTGGAAGGAAAGGAGTCAGAGAGGACTGGGTATAGGGGTGTGTGTGTGCGTGTGTGTATATACACACATCCTCTTGCATAATTGGTGTCACTCCAGGATGCACTGTGTGGAGTTATGTCCTGATTTATCTCACAATCTAAGCCTTGGAAAGGCTTTCTAATGTGCCTAAGATCGCACAGCTAGCAAGTGGTACAGCCAGGGTTCAAACCCACGTCAGGCAAATGCCAAAGCTAATTCATCATGACTTGCTTACAAATACTTTAAAAATACTTCAGTGGCATTGGAAATGCCACAGATCCAGGGCTATTGATTCTCTACGACCTTTAAAGTACCAGGTTTACGTGGGCAGGAGTAGGCCCTCCGCTGCTCCAGGTTAAGAGCTCCATATGGGCCTGGGCTATAGTTTACACTAAATGAAGAGACACAATTTTCATTTGATAAGATTTAACATGAAAGCTCCTGCAGGGCAGACTGAAGTCTTCTTTCAGTGCAACTCGCAGTATTTGATATCCCAGGGAAGAAGGTAGGGAGAGAAGCAGCTGCACCAACACTGCTTAAACATCTAACAGGGTGGAGAGAATTGTATCCAGCAGGATTCATTTCAGGGAGTCCACTATATGTGATCAGAAGTAATTTTTTTGATTGGCTACCTTGTAGAGTCCGGAGTGTGGGCGGAACTTCCGTGCATTAGAAGGGGGGAGGGATTTCTTGGTTGCACAGGGGAAGTAGAGGGTGGAGGAAGAGGGAGGGGGAGAGACGGGGGCTGGAAGGGGAGGCGGTGGGGCTTAAGACGTGGTCCCTCCTGTGGCACCCCCACCCCCACCCTTAATCTTCAGTGAAATTCTACACAAATGATGGAATGCTTCAGAGTGTGACCTACTGGGCAATTGGAGTTTGAACTGCATTTAAGCAGATTTCCGAGGGGACATATGGGTTACGCGACATGTCTGTGCTAAAGCAAAAGCAAATGCCAAAAAGTTGGCATGTTCACTCGTTGGATAAATTAGGAGCTTGATACAGTGTCCCCCTTGTCCTGACATTGCAACTGATCAAGAGTTTGCCAGGCTGATGGAAAGCCCCTCTACGCCTTGCCACCCTGGGGGAGAGATGATGTCAGGGCTCGAGGATAAGACATGTAGAAGTTGCCTCTTCCTATTCCATCTGGCACAATATGAATCCCTGACCCCGGAAACCAGCCTCATTAGATCAGTGCTATTCTTGAAGGCTAGACAGATAGTGTCATGCGGACAGCCTGGAGTTGTGCAATGAGCACTGGTCTCAGAGCCAGGGAACCTCAGGGAGACTTCGCCTCAGTTTCCTTACCTATAAAACAAAGAGGAGGGACTGGGATGATCTCAGGAGGGCTTTGCATAGCCAGAGTTCAGTGTGGATCTTCTTTGGACTAGGATTTCATCTTGAGCTTCTAAAGTTTCCATTAATTAAAATTCAATTAACAACTTCAGCCAGGAAATGCAGAGTGAAGGGCTGACATTTCTGATTAATTGAGAGTGGCAGAAAAGTAAAATGTGTGTGTATAGGGGGAATGTGACAGGCAGTTTTACCATCTTGCTTGCCCTTTATTGAACTGACTTTTTTCTGAATTGACTTAAATCCCCAAATGCTTCTTTGCTTTTTGTTCGCTCAAGAATGATGTTAATCAGTTGCTGTGTTCCACCTCCGTAGGAACTACAGAGATTCCTTATATTTTCTTAGAAGAAGGGATTCCAAATGGGTGGCCCATGGAGAAACGTGTACCTGCCCAGAGTTTTACAAATTGGGGAGATTTTTGTATAAAAATTGAGGCTATTGGCCTCTTGACAATGACAAGCCCTGGGTTCCCATTCTCACATGGCAAAATGAGCTAATGCTGAGCAGAGGGTCTTCCCTTTAGCTGTGCAGGAGTTTTTCTCTTTGCCACAGACCTCATCACTCCCTATTGCCTCACTCAGCCTGATTTTTTTTTTCTTCATTTACTCAATTTCTCTTGGCACCAGCAAGCTCTGCATACACAGAAGAATATCACTTGCTGTGTGAGTTGATCAGAGGCTCCCTTTCAAAGTGCTCATTTTATGGATGGAGAAACTGAGGTCAGGAGAGATGAGAGGACTTGTCCAGTGCTCCCCAGTAAACTGAGTCACAGCTGCTGAGCTAGGGCTCCTGACTCAGAGTGAACCACGTGGAAGCCCAGACTTTTTGACTCACAAACTTGCCCGGGGAATTCAATTTTGTGAGTCCAAGGACGGCGATTCACTCTCCCCTCCTCCAGTTTTTGTTGCATCTATTCCTGAAGGACATTTTTTTTTTAAAGGTTTGTGGCTCCAGCTGCTTTTTTGGTGTGTCTCTGGAGACAGATGCACACACTATCTCCATAGCAACTTTCTGCAATACAAAGCAAATGCTTTTATTTCTTAGAGCTACTCGTATGCGCACCTTGATGAAAGAACATGAAAATGGCAAAACTCTTCATGAAGGGCAATTATAATCATGATACTATGGAGAACATGCATTTGAAGACTCAGGGTTTAGCAAATAGTGTGTAATAAACAGACCCAGGATTAACTCTTGGCTCTGTCATGACGGAGCTGTGTGACCTCCTGTAAGTTGTTTAACCTCTCTGAGCCCCAACTTCCTTCTCTCTCCCCTCTGGGGATAAGAATAGTGCCTCATGGGGTTATTAAGAGGACAGCCTAGCTTTTTGTTTAGCACAGAACCTGGCTTCTTGCACTTATGTTAAAAGGTGGCTTCTAAAAATTATATACCCACAACAATGCTTAGTATTTGAACATTCTCACGGGGAGTTTGCATATTGTTTCCTGGAGTTCTTTACTAATGTTGGGGGGTACACAGGGACTGGCATTTTATCCATTTTGTGGGTAAGGGATCAGACTCAGCAAACACTCTAGCTGTGTGCTTTCTCGATTATCCTTGAGTATCTCAATGTCACCTCTTGCCTTTGTTATTATTATTAATTATTATGGTGCTTGTTTGTTGAGTAGATGAATCGGGGAGATTTTGGATTAAGAATAGTTTGGGGTGAAAAGAGTAGACCTCTTGATGTTCTCTTAATAAACACATGTTCTAGTTTGTAGAAAATCCTGTCTGTTAAAATCACTTCTTATTTCCTGACTGAGTTAGAAGGGAGGGAGATACAGAGGAAGGGCGGGAGGGAGAGATATGACGGTTATTGATTAAAAATATAGAATGAGGTAAGTCCATTTCCTTCTGGTGACATCCTGTTAAGCAGTTCCTCAGCCACCCCTCTCCTTCTCCATGAAGTGGTGTCCAGCCAAATGTCATGTCTCCTATAATCCCCAGATAACCATTTTAATTAAAATCTATGGAAACCATCCCACAGCATATGGTTCTGACTTCCTTTGCGTCCAGAGAACCAACCAGGAAAGCAAAACTCCCATCAGAGAAAAGCCTGGCAAAATCACTTCCGACACAAGTTGGGGCTGGTAGCCAGGTGGTGTAGTCACGTGCTGTCTGTTACCTTTGGCGCTGTGATGAAGTGCTCCCACCTCTGTCCCATGGACTTGTCCTTATTGATTTTTTTTATCGTGCTCTTGCTTCCACCTGGGTCCCTGAGTGAGAAACAGCTTAATGAGTTTTCCGTTGCCAGGCTCTTGGTTTATTACAAGTTCTTTTAAGAAACGCAATAAATAGATGATAGATGGTGGCTCTCTGTTATAATTTTTTCCCCTTCCTGTACTCGTGAAGAAGTGGGAGGGATAGTCCTCCATTGCAGGGTCTTTGGAGTGAAAATCAAGGTTAGGAGAGACCCCTGATAACTGGGTAGGGGCTGAGGGAGGTGGCATATATTTGTACATATGCATTCTGCATCTATTTGCATTTTGGATTCAGACCCTCTCATAGGCTCAGGGCAGATCTGCAGTTGCTCTTGGGGTGAATTGAAAAGCACGTTCGTTTCTGAATCTCTGCCCACTCTGGTGCCTAAGGTTTCCCACCATCAGTGACAGAGAGAGAATTACTGGTTGGGTTTGGGTGGAGCTTGTGTGTGTGTGTGTGTGTGGGGGGGTGCGTTGCACAAAGAAAATCACTGGTTTGGAGTTTATTGAGCAAAAGTTCTGTACGAAGTTACATGCAAGATGCTTCTGTGCATTCTTACTGAATCATAGCAACAAAACCTTGTGATATAGTCATTATCAGTCCCTTTTACAGATGAGAAAACAAACTCAGGGTGGGGGCTTGAATCTCTCTTACGGTGCTGCATATTTATAATGAGTTGAATGAACCTCGCTTGCATGGGTCCCTCCAAGGCCCTGTATCTAACTTTGTATTGTCATTTTGTATTCTATTTCTTCAAAGTCCCCTTCCCCTCACCCCACCCCAATTAAATAAGCTTCAGATCCCATAAAACCTGGATCGTCCTCTTGTGAGCAGGGGCCTTTCTGGGGATGAGACTGAAACCCCAGCAGGCTCTGGTGGTGACATGCCCATAATCTCTTATCTGGAACCCTCGGAACCAGATGTATGACCAAATTCAGAATTTTGGCATTTTGGAAATGAAATGTGCTGCATATACCATATATTAATCTAGTCCCTCCAATGGGGCCAGCTGAAGGCAGCATCCTATAATCAAACGCATTAATATTTCTGCAAGGATATGTATGTATGAAGATTGATACGAGGGGGAGTAAATAAAGACTGTAAACAGCTTCAAGTCAAGTTTGGCCACCAAATCAGTTTGGTTCATGTGAGATTTTGCTGCCAAATGAGTTATGGAAAAACTGAGTTTTCAGAACCTTTTGGATTTTGGATTTGTGCCGTGGGGCGGTGGATCTCTGTGGATAAGCAAGCAGGAAGACTCAAGGTGTGCTCTCTCCACTACCTTTACCCATAGACTGATTGATTGATTGGCCAATCTATTGATCTTTTTGCTTCCTCCCATCCATCCATCCATCCATCCATCCATCCATCCATCCATCCATCCAGTTGCTTTATCTCCCTTTACTCTTCAGAAAAGACTTGTTAGATGGCTGGCATCTTTAAATCATTTGGCTGGCTGTCACCTAGCGTAGAGCAACGACTTGAGGGAATGAGATGGCCAGGCCAGTTTGATGGAGGAAGGCACTGACAGAGGTGTAACGTTTTTAGGGGCTGCTGAGTGCTGGTGGTGCGGGGAGATAACCTCAATGGAAGAGGCAAAAGGTGATCAAGATCAACCTTATTTAAAACCTGCTTCACATGACTTGGGGGTGTGAGTAGCAGAATCAAAGGCCTTTACCAGCCCAAATGGGGCGGGAGTGGGGGAGAGGGGGCTGTGCACCCTTTGCTGACAGAGCCTTTCTGAGCACCTACTGGCTCACAGCCACATCGCAAGAAACGCACCCACACGCCAGGATGGAGGTAGGGCTGGGGAGGGCGGGGTGAGAAGGAACCTCCAAGCTTTTTGTAAGACTTTATGTTTGATTACACAATAAAAAGCCCTTTGAATAATTAACAGCGAAGCTCATTTAACGTTGGTTCTGCCTGCCTCTCCCCTGAGTCATCAAATTAGGGAATATTTAAAATCCAGGCAGGGGAAGGAGCAGCAAAACTTGTGTCCTATAAACAATATTTAAACGCGTGGCACTTTCGAAGTCTGATTGAAGGCTCACCAACTGGAAGTTTTAGCATTTCCGCTTTAGAGAGTTTCTTTCAAGACCACAGGGCTTTTTTCTTTCTCTTTTCTTTTTCCCACACAGCCCCTGCTGTGCCTCCAGCCTTCTTCTTGAAGTTCAAAAGCAACCCCCTTCCCCTTTTAAAATGAAATCTCTCCCAGCCAAGCTTTCAAAAATCTTAAATATTCAGGTCTGATCGGGAAGACATGGGTTTTCCGATAACACCGACTTCCAAGATGACCCGAAATCTATTGCATCTAAATGAGCTAAACATGCAGCAAGCCTCCCAGAGATCTTAAAAAGCCCGGCGCCCTTGCTCTTGCAAAGCCATTGATAAAGAAATGGCCTGGTTACACAGAATCAGCCTCTCTGATGTTTCATTTTCAGTAGCAAATAAACCAAAAGGGAAGATCAATAGGGAGAGGAAAAGAAATAAAGCACGGCAGCTTTGTGGGCCACAGTGGGCTGATGACACACCTGTGGGAGGAAGGCAAAGCAAGTTGGGGCTCCTTCCCCGTGGCGTGGCAGGATGGCCATGAGAGCCGCTTGCCAAATAGTCCCAGGTCTCTGGGCTCCTTGAAGTCAGGGGTAGCACCATGACTTGCTTTGTTTTAAAAAAAAAAAAAATGCATGAATGAAAGTGGCATGTGGCACTTAGGGTGCCATTCGTTGAGGCAGAGTCTCTCTTCTGCTGCATGGACAGTGGAAGCTTGTGTTGAGATGGGGCTCCTAGCAGTCCGGGTCCTTGTGTAACTCGAATGAGCAGAGCCCAGGGTTGATGGCATGTAAGGTGATCAGGAAATGAACTTGTGTTGCGTTAAGCCGCTGAGAGTTTGGGGTTGTTCATTACAGCATCTTCACCTAGTGTAACCCATTTGATGCACCTGATTTACTGTCTGGGACCTTAGGCAAGTCTCTCTGAGCATCAGAACCAGGAAAGTGGTGTATCTTGGTGGTGAAGAGTAGAAGAATTGGGCAGCCTGGCCGTTTGAGCCCTCCGCCAGCCCTGCTGCTTCCTAGATGTGGGTGTTGTGTGGGCCTCTCTGAGCCTCCGTGTCCTTACCTATGAGATGGGGGGAGAGTCATATTAGCTATGTCAGGGGAGGGCTGTTAGATGCTATGAAATGGAGCCGATTAAGAACTTGGCGGGGTGCCTTGTCCAGAGAACTGAATACAGTTAGGTGATTAATAGCAGCGTGTCTTTTTCAACAGACGTCTTAGAGTGGCTTGGAGGAAGGGCTGACGGCGGGGACCAGACACTACGGCAGATCTGTGAGGGAGAAGCGGCTCTGGTCTCTGGACTATAATTTCCACCTGCTGAAGCTTTCTCAGGGATCCTATTGGCCATAAACCAAGGGAAGGGGGTGTCAAGCACTGTGGCGTCTCTTTTAAGTGGATCCACCAAGCACATTTTGTTCTTATTGTGGTCACTTGAAGATATCTATTAACAGTGGCAATCAGGGTCATTTTTCTCAAATACTTCACTCTTCCTGAACCTGCGTTTGGGGTAAAATCCCTGCTTCCCAGGGTGGGAAATCTGTTGTCTTGTGTAGGAGACGTTCATGTGTTCACGACTGAGGTGGAGAACGGAGGTAACTGCTGATTTTACACTGGGGAAGGGATAGAGATTTTTACACCCACTTGTCACCACCAAGATACACCACTTTCCTGGATCTGATGCTCAGGGACTTGCCTGAGGTCCCAGACAGTAAATCTCCCACCCAGGACGCCCTGTCCTGCCCCCTGAGTGACAGGTGCACACCAATTCTCCTGCTACATCCCCCCACTGCTGTAGAGATGCCACTTTGGTAAAGGAATGGAGAAATGTGACTAAACCAGTGCAGAGAGGAGGGTGGGCAAATTCAGAGGTTTCATTCAGATGTGACCTTCCCAGTCTTTTCCTGATGACCCAATTTAAAAATTGTCCACCCTCCCCACATCACTATCACATCACCCTGTCAGTTTCTTTTTTTAAAGATTTTATTGGGGAATTGGGGAAGGGGAACAGACAAGCTGCTATCCTTTTGTTCTTCATGTGGAGGACATTGCTTCACTGGTCCATGTTGGTACCATCATTGTGCTCTTCTCGGGTGAGGCAGATCGGTCGCCAGCCTCTGGACAGCCGCTCACAGCGGCTCCTGGCAGTGCACACCGGCTGCCTGCCGCTCACGCTGGCTGCCGGCCACTCACTGTAGCCTATGGCAGCCCACTGCAGCAGGGGTTGCAGCCTATACTGTCGCAGGGGCACGCAGCCCAGCTCCAGGTGGAGCTGTTGTTCACCATCTTAGCTGTAGAGGGCAGTGTCACTGTCCCTCATATGTGGGATCTGAACTGGGGCCACTGGCATCCCAAGCCAGCTCTTAACCAATGCACCACTGAGCCGGCCCACCCTGTCAGTTTCTTGATGACACTTAATGCTATCCCAAAGTATCTTGCTTATTACATGTTGATTATCTGTTGCTCCTCCCACCTCCCTTAGAACAGAATCCAGAGAGCAGGGATGTTGTCTGGTTTCTCCCCAAGTAGTGCCTGAAAAGAGCAGGTTTGAGGAAAATGAGACTTTCCAGTGTTGGGGAGGGGTATGGTGCATAACAAAGGAAAGCAACTGAAATAGAATAATTGCTGTTAGGTGTGTTGTTCAAACATTGCTGCATTTTTGTTTTTCCTACAAGAGCAACAATCTGGCAAACACTTAAAGGTCTTGAGGGAATTGGTTAAACAGGTTGATAAACTCCACAGTCATTAAAAAAGGTTTTGACAGGGCTGGCTGAGTGGTGCAGTGGTTAAGAGCTGGCTTGGGACACCAGCGGCCCCGGTTCGGGTCCCACATATGAGGGCCAGTGACACTGCCCTCAAAAAAAAAAAAAAGGTTTTGATATAGAGAGCTAGTCTCCATATATTAAGTAACAAAAACTTAGTAGCAAAGCACTAAATATAGAATGGACTATTTCTTGTTTTTTTAAAGAAAATTATATATTTATAGATTGTATGTTGGGGTCCCTTTTGTATCTAGGTTCCCTGGCAAATACTACTTTGTAATGAGTTATTCTTTTTGTGTGTGTGTGTGTGTGATACCAGATTGTTCCCTAAATTCATTGAAGACTGTTGGGCTTTAGCTAGAACAGAGGAAAGCATCATTTAGTGGTTAACACACATGCTTTGCAGCCTGGGCTTCCTGAGTTCAAATTCTGACTTAGCTTTTATTTATAATAACTATGCAATGTCGAGCAAGTTACTTAAGTTCTCTGTGCCTCAGTTTCCTCCTCTGTAGTAGGTTAGAATGAGGCTCAACTAGGGTAATATACCCAGAGCAATGCTTGACATAGAAAGCACTCAAATGCTAGTTATTTTCATTATGACACAGTGGTTGGCTTTAGGTGCCTGTGTCATATTTGAAATGTCAAAGGGTGGTTGCCTTTTAGCCGTTTAAGTTTTTCTAGAGAAGGAGTGAGTTTTTCATGCCTGGAAAGTCCAGCCCTTGAGTGCCTGGACTCTCTGTCTCTCTCTCTTTTTTTTTTTTATTTAAAGATTTTATTGGGCAATTGGGGGAGGGGAACAGACAAGTTGCTGTCCTTTTGTTCTTCAGTCTAGTTGTGGAGGACGTTGCTTCACTGGCTCATGTTGGTGTCGTCATTGCGCTCTTCCCAGATGAGGCAGTTGCTTGCTGGATATTGGACGGCCACTCACAGTGGCTCACAGCAGCTCACGAAAGCACATGCCCATTGCCAGCCAGCCCCACTGCAGCCTACACCGTCCCGGGGACTCACAGCAGCCCAGCTCCAGGTTGAGCTGTTGTTCACCATCTTAGCTGTAGAGGGCGCAGCGTCACTGGCCCTCATGTGGGATCCAAATTCGGGCCCTGCTGCTCAGAGCTGACGCTCCCAAACCAACTCTTAACCAACGCGCCACTCAGCTGGCCTGTGTCTGGACTCTCTTAATGAAAGTCAGGATTATACCCAGCTGGACACCCCAGTTAAGTCCAGTGGTGTCTCTCTGGGAAAGCCCCATGTAGCTCCAGGAGTGAGCACATAACTGATAGACTCAAGATGAATAACTCTGCTCCCTGTCCCCCCCATAGCTGGCCTGGAAGGTGCATCAGTAACTCTTTATTCCCCTGTTTGGCCAGGGGCCTGCCCTGTTCTTCCCCACTGGGACTGGGGAAGATGGCAGCAGGAGTGGAAGAGAGTGGGATTGGGGAGAGACGGCACTAAGGCTTGTGGTGCTTCTTTACACTTGGTCTTGTCTACTTCTCTGCTAAGGTCCAGTCATGTCTAGGCAGTCCTTGGAAAGTTAGTCTCTAATAAAAATAATACACAGTCATAACCCCTTATCCAAAATCCATAAGGGTCTTGAAAACCAAAAAACTTTTTAATAACTTATTTGGCAGCAAAACGGGACCTGAACTGGTGGGAGGCTGCTGATAACCTTTATTTACCTTTATTTGTATACTTAGTGTAAATATTCTTTTTTTTTTTTCCTGCAGAAATAGGGTTTGATGACAGGGTGCTTCCCCATCCCCTCTGAGCATGTGATGTGCTCCATGGTATATGCCCCATATTTTCTTTCTAAAATGACAAAGAAAGAAAAAAAGGCAGAATCCTGAAACACAGCTGGTCCCAAAGATTTGGATAAAAACTCGTGGGTCTTTTTTTTTTTTTTTTTTTTTTTGAGGGCAGTGTCACTGGCCCTCCTGTGTGGGACTGAACCAGGGCCGCTGGATTCCAAAGCCAGCGCTTAACCACCGCGCCACTCGGCCGGCCCTTTTGTGGGTCTTTATAGCTAAAGCAAGTCTTTGCCTAATCAGAGGCTCGCATCTCTCACTCTGAGTAATAAGTATATTCGTTATTGAAGGTCCAGTTTCTGCCCTGTTGTAGACCCGATCATCTTGTCAATTGAAATAAACTCTCTGATATCAGTAGGATTAGTGAGGGTGCTGGGAAATGATAATGTGTTTGAATTGCCACATGATGAAATTGGGAAGGCCTTTTTTGTTTTGTTTTGTTTTTTGCAAATAAAGCAGAAACTCAGATGTAACCCATAAGGATACTTTAAAATCTGTCATCTCTCCATTCACCCAACCAGCCATCAATCCATCCAAATAAGGGCTCTCCCTGCAACTCGCAAAGATAGTCCATTGTTTGCAACACACTAGCTGCCAGTCAGTAAAATTTTGCTGCCAGTAAAAAGCCCACGTTGAGGTATTGAACCACCCCACTTTCTTACTATACAATCCATAAGGGGACAGGATTGGATCTACAGCCATCATTGTGCCTGATTGAAATGAAGCCTCTGGGAATCTAGGTACCCCGGGGATGGATGTTTTCTTCTGGAAAATGCATGGTGGGTGTCAGGGCCCAGGGTTTATGTTTCAAAGGCTTTAATAATAGGAGATGCTGTCTGCTTGATGGTGGAAACTTAGAAAAACACAGTCTGGAGATTTGAAGATTTGGTATTTCCCTCCTGCGGTCATTGCCTGGATTGATTATCTTTGCAAGATTTTGGTTGACCTTGGGTAGCTTTTATCCTATCTGTATGTTTGTCTATTCCTCTAGTGAACATGGATCTCATGTGTTGGTAACATTCTGCTCAGAAGTTCATTTCTTTCCTAGTCTAAGTCTCAATGGCATTCATAATCATAAAGCTAACTGCTCTTTAAAATAGGAATTTTAATCTTGAATAGCTGTTATTTAGTGAACACTCATTGTGTTCTCAGATATCAGGCTAAATGTTCTACATACCTGATGTTGCTTAATCCTTACAACTCTTTTCAGGAAGGAACCCATTTGGTAGATGAAGAAACAGAGGCCCAGGGATGTTAAGTGACTTGCCCAAGGTCACATAGCTATTAAATAGCAGGGCCTGGACTCATCCAGAACCACCTGATGCCAGAACCTTTGGTCTTAATAACTCAATCCCTCTGGGCTTTAAAAATGTTATTGGAAGAACTGGGGAAATTCACATTATGGCAAAAGGGTGAAACATCATAAACAGGAATTAAGTGTTAAAGTGCAGAAAGATCTCCTCCTCCTTCTTGCTTACTAAAAAGACACTTTCTGGCACTTTCTAGGGAACTTAAATCCCCCGCCCTCAGATTCATAAAAATTTTTTCATCAATCCCAAATAGTGCTGTGTGGGAGTTGGCTGCTACTGACTCACAAAAACTGAACTTGGGCATCTCTTCCCAGTTGCAAGTTCAATGACATGTTGGTAAGCCTGAAGTCAGCCTCCGTAGGACTATTTCCACCATGGAAATTGGCATGGCTACAAATCCTGGCTTTCCCCCTTGGAGATCTGGTTATGAAATATTTTAAGCATACGAGTACACTGACCCAAAACTAAAATCAGCATCAGGAATAAATGGCTCACTAGAAAAAAAAACAAAAAAAAAACAAGCCCCAACAAACACTCTGACTTCCTGTGGGACTCTTTCCTGGGCTGCATGTTTCTGTCAAGTCTGGCTGAAGTATGGGGTCAGGTTCCGCCCTAGCAAGTCACAGCAGAACCTCCACTACTCTCAGTGTGACCGCTATGTCTTTTTTTACTTCAGGTGACAATTTTGGGTCACGTTTCTAAAACCAACCAAAGGCAACAAAGATGGTTCTTTTTATCTTCTCAGTCCAATTCTCCATTGTGTTCCTGCCTCAGTTTGGGAGAACAGGTGGCCAAATGTCAGAGGCAAAAGTGTTGCCGTGGGTAGCTTGTTCAGGGAGATGAAATACTATTAGAAATCCACTGGCTGAAGGGCCTTTTTCTTAGAATCTAAGCAGTCAACTGTGAAAAATAATGAGATGTTGCTTTGACCTGAAAACTCCATTTCTCAGCACCTAGCCAACAGAAATATGTTTCGACTGGGCACAAAATGTATGCACGGGGATGCTCGGTACAGTTCTATTTGAAATGCAAAAATCTGAGAACCATCAATAGGGAAATGGTTATCTAAATTATGGTCCATCCATACCATAGAATACTCTACAAGTATGCTATTAAAGAAATGTGGGAACTGTTTTAAAAAATGTGAAAACTTGGTTACACCATTATGGAAAGATGTCCATAAGACATTGTAAAATGGAGGGGAGATATCACATAGAGAGGAATATGTGGAGTATGATCCCATTTCTGTAAAAATAATTGTATATCTGTATATATTTATAAAGGGAAGGCATTAAAAAGAGGGGCACACCTCAGACCTTCAAAAGGAGTTTCCTCTAAGGAGGAGAGTGAATGGGGGGGGGGGGGGAGTGAAGATAAAGGCTTTCATACTTTATATACTTCTGATGATTTGAAAAATTTTAATAGGAATAAATTATATTCATCGATTACTAGAGCCATTTTGTTTTAAAGAAAACACCATGGGAAATGTGGTTTTCGAAAAAAAAAGTTCTGGGAGCCACAAAAATATTTTGGAAATAACTAGGGTGCCTTGGTGAGGGTGGGAGGGGTCCCAGGTCTCCCACACCCCCCCGCCTCCTGTTTCATATAGAAGCTCCATTTTGAAAAATTTGTTTTACATTATCGGGGTTTCCATTTTTCTTTAAAGGATTTCTGCTACTTAAAAAAAAATTAATTATAGGTTATAAACTCCTGTGTTAAAGGAAACAACAGTTTTAAATGTATCCCAACTAACAACATGGAATCAATTGGGGTTACTGGTCTACCAATAGATGGCATGATTTATATTTCTGGTCGCATTTGAGGCTAGTTTATCTGGGCTCTGGTGCATGAGAGGAGTAAGGTGGGAAGGATGGGGATTTGGGAGATGGCTGGTAAATGTCCTTAGGGGAATGGCATGAATTAAAATTCAGGATTTGGGAAGAGAAAGAAGGCTGAATTCACCAGCCAGACAAGGCTGAGTGCGTACTGATATCAGCTTATTGGGTGGGAGTGAGGAGTTCCTACTTACGGGGGTGGGAGGGGGGACTATTTTATTGAATTCAGCCTGGGATTTTCACAGAGCAAATGCAATCTATCAAGTCAGGGGCCTGGACCTTTTTTGGCTCCATCCTTGCAGACATGACTCTACCTAAAGAGCCAATGCCTTCACGTGCCTGCCTGTCCCTTGTTCTGCCTTGTGTGTGCAGTGTGCCTCCTGCACCAGTGGCCTCCAGGCTTCTGCACGAGTCCCCGCTCACCCCCACCCCCACCCCCGTGGGGACACAGCTAACACTTTTCTCGGAGTAGCTTCTGCCTCCGCAGACCCAGTTTCTTCAGGGACCAGAGCACTGAGGATTCCCTTGGGTCCTAGTGGAGATCACATGGTAGAAAGTTCACGAACTTAATTGTTCGACCTCGTGTATATATAATTCAAAATCCCTTGAGAGAAAGGAGAAAAATAAGGACATAGGGAAAGGAAGAGTGAAGGGGAAGGAAGAGGAGGAAAAAGAAGAGGATCAAATAAAAAAATAGTATTGGGGAGACATGGCCCAAGAAGAGAGGTGGAGAGAAAAATCGAGCTGTGCATCCAGTGGCATGCTGGCCAATGTCTGTGGTGTAAATACTTCCACCAGGGCTGATCGATTTTGAGTTTCCGGTGTGATGTCACCGAATGTGGAGTTGGGAAGAGGTGCCGGAAGGAGATGTGCATGGTGGCTCTCACAACTCTAGGCAATGGGGCTTCAGCTCACCCCTGTTTGGATCCCACAGGGCACATAGGAAAGCTCCTAAAGCAACCCACCCACCCAAACCAGCAAATGGAAGGCAAGAACAAATAGGCGCTTCCTCCCCCACTGCCAAGTCGATTGCTAGTTATGGCAGGTCGCAGGGCTGAGACCTACTTTGGATTCCAGCAGGCGGTCAAGGGCTTCATGGTGTGGTGGGTGTGGTCGATCGTCAGGGCCTCTAGGAGCCAGTGGAGGGCACAGAGCTGGCGGAAGAGGGGTTCCCTGCAAAGATGGAGAGAGGGAGCACAGTGGGGTCCTGTCAGGGAAACACTCTTCACAGTGATGGCAACAGGGATAGGAGTTAGGCTGGCTCCCCGATAGAGAGCTGGAGCCATGCTCGCAGCATGCGTATATCCCACACATCAGCTCATTAAACTTTTGCCTTGGGCCCGTGAGGTATTCATTGGCCCCATTTTACAGGTGAGGAATCTGAGGTTCAGAGGAGTTAAGGAACTTGTGGCAGGTCACTGGGATAATACGTGGCAGAACTGTGATCTGACATAAGATAACTGTATGCCAGTCAGTGAGGGTTTGTATGTGCAAGATGGGAGGGATGATGGAGGGGTCCCACAGCTGCAGGCCTTGACTCGGGCAAACAAGAGGGTTGAAGAAAATTAATATCCTGCAGGTTTCTAGTTGTTCATATGCTAAAAGCACAATAAATACACTGAGAGTGTTGAAGAGGTCTGCAAACACAGGAAAACTAGTATATTTATTATACTTCTTTCCCCACCCCCATATTAACAATTGGACTTATTGCTTTAAATTTATAAATCCTTTGCCCACAAAGGTAGCTGGATATTGAAGAGAAACACACTGAACTTATTATTTGAAAATGTAACTAAAACACAGTTTAAAAGTATTTCTAACCTTTATTTGCTGATTTCGGGGGGCATCTTGTGTTACAATGAACCAGGCATTGACTAGGGCACGGTACACATGTATTTAATTCTCCTAACAGCCTGCTGGGGTATGACTCATTATCCATATTTTAGAGAAGAGGAAACTGGGCTCAGAGAGGTATAGTCACTTTGCTCTGGGTCACACAGCTTGTTGGTGAGAGATGGGATATGAAGATCTCATTGAATGCTCCCAACAACCATATAAGGGAGGGTACTATGATTATGTCCTCTTTGTAGATGAGAGACCTGAGATCACTCTTGGATTTGACCCCGAGGGTATAATGAGGATTTGAACCCAAGTCTGTTTAACCCCAGAGCTGTGTTTTCATGGGCCTGAGCTCTGATTGGTTGAGGTACTGACGAAGCCAACATAGTGGTCACCCAGACAGTGAGGTCAGAAGAGGGTTAACCTGCTGTACAATTATTTTTCCTGGAAACAAGGTGGAATCTTTACCCACCTACTCCCACCCCAAACGATTTCTCTTCCTAAGCTAATGGGCACGATGCTTCCATTATGAACCTGTGTAATTACTCTTCTCTGAAACCGCGTTGTGTTTTGATCGATACTCCCCAGGGCTCCAGGGCCTGATGCTCAGAGGGACAGGAAGGAGTCCACCCACCCTGCTTCCAGGAAAGCTCCACCTTGGAAGGTGGAGCCCAGGCCCTGGGGCTCAGCTGACCCCCAGTTATCTTGGAAATCCCTTGGGAGGTGTCCATTTCACTCAGCTTGAAGGAGAACTTCCCCCACACACCCCACACCCCATCCCCAGGTACTGGGGTGGCTGTGTCCACCAGGTCTTAGGAAAACCAGAGTCAGCAACTCTCTTTTTTTCTTCTCTGGAGCCCCCTCTTTCCACCTTTCCTTCCTTCTACAAACTTTCCTATTTCCTCACTTCTAAGGTAAAGGACCTGTAAGCCCACATCCCTTCCGGTGTTGTCTCTTTCTTTCCCCATAGCACCACCCTGGTCCCTCTAGGTAACCACATTTTGGCAGTTCTGGGCACTGGGCCATGTCCAGCATTTCGACAAGAGCAGCAGCTCGCTGTGCCAGACCCCTGGCCCTGTGCCAGACACTGCATGTCACCCTCACCATAACCCCAGGAAGCTGCAAAAGGCCTGGCGAGGTGCCCCCTCTACTGTTCACAGCTGAGAGCCCTGCAGCCAGGCCTACCAAGGGCATACCCGGCCTGCTTAGAAAACCCCTGTGTGCAGAACTCAGGGCGAGCCCCCAGGCATCAACACACCCGAATCACCCACTCTGTGAAACTGCCATACCAGCCAGAACGCGAGTAGGTGTAAGCATTCCTGAGAAGAAAATGATGTTTTGTTTTGTTTTGTTTTAAAGACTTTTTATTGGGGAACTGGGGAAGGGAACAGTGTTGGGGAATTGGGGAAGGGGAACATTGTGTTTTTGCAGGACCCATCAGCTCCAAGTCAAGTTGTTGTTCTTCAATCTTAGTTGTGGAGGGCACAGCTCAGCTCCAAGTCCAGTCACCGCTTTCAATCTAGTTGTGGGAGGGCACAGCCCACCATCCCCTGTGGGAATCGAACCGGCAACCTTCTTGTTAAGAGCACGCACTCTAACCAACTGAGCCATCCAACCACCTGTTGGCAGCTCAGCGTCAATTCAGCACGGGTGCAGCTCACTGGCCCATGTGAAAATCGAACCGGCAACCCTGTTGCTCAGAGCTCACACTCTAACTAACTGAGCCATCTGGCTGGACTGAAAACGATGTTTTTTTGTTGTTGTTGTTTACTAAGAGAAATTAGAAAAATGCATACAGAGGCATTCCAAGCACTCCATGCTGACTGCCAAGGGCACACCTGGGCACACTTTGCAGACACTGCTCTCGCTGCACTGTTGCCCATCAAAGCCTGTGAGGGACAGGCCAGTGATCTCAGAGAGGAAAGGAGTGGCTGTTTCTCATTCTTAGAGCCCATTTCCTCTTCTCCTTTAAAGATAAGGGTCAACTGACATGATTGGATTGATCCCCCTAAAGTCAATTCAGAACCTTCAGCAGGTTTGGGGATCAATTGCATTGCGATTGAAGGGACTGACCAGCTGTGAGCCACATTGGCTGATGTGATGACTGAGAAATTGAGAATTGACCAGGCAGGCCCTGCCCTGATGCATTTTGATAGACTGATTACAAAATGCCCTGATGCTCCACCCCTCCCTCCCTGCATCCTCACACTTGGCAGTGTGACTTTGCATCTCCCCCATCGAGAGATGGAGTCTTTCCCCCCAATTCCTTGTATCTGGGCTGGACTGATGTCTTGCTTTGGCCTGTAGAAGGTGGTGGAAGGGTTGTTGTGTCCATTCTGAGCCTACGCCTCAAGACACTGGGCGCTCAGGCTTTTGTTCTTGGAACCGTCATGATGACCATGTGAACAAGCCCGGCTGGGATGATGAGAGGCCCGTGGCTCAGCCACTCCTGTCACCATCGCCAACAACCTGTGAAAGAGGCCACCCTGGGTGGGCCGGCCCCCAGCTCATCCATCAGCTGGGTGCACACACATACACACACCCTGCCAGGGTCCACCGAAAGAACTTGGACCGGCAGAAGCTGACCTGTACACCTGTGAGCAATAACAAACGGTGGCTGTCTTGAGGCTGGCTGGAATACAGCAGTGGGTTACGGATACAGGCATCAAATGCAGCAAAGCCTTTTAACAGCCCGTCTAGCACAGGAGTCGGCAAATAACAGCCAGTGGGTCTACTGCCTGTGTTTGCAAATAAAACTTCTTTGGCACACGGCCGCATCCACTCATCGTAGCTTTCATGCTGCTGTGGCAAACTTAAGTAGTAGTGGCAAGAAAGGCCATCTGGTCTACAAAGGCTAAAATATTTATTGTCTGTCCCTTTAAGAAAAAGGTTGCTGATCTCTGGTCTGGGATATAAAATTAATGATAATAATAATAATAATAATAATCATAGCAGCCTACCTAATAAAAGTGGTACAAAGGTCTGACTTAGGAGGTCCGGGTCCCTGTTGTGAGAACTTGGGCAAGTTCTGTCCTCTCTCTGGGCTTCAGTTTCCCATCTGGCATTGAAGGAAGATGATCGAGAAATGCTCAAGTCACTTCCACAGTTGATTCAAGCCTCAGTTTGCTCGGACCACATGAATTCAGTGCAGGGCACGTGAATATACATTTTCCCAGGCTTTCCGCCACTCCCAGCCCCAGGTGATTGGGATGCTAGCGAAAGCCTAAGAACCACTGATTGATTACACCATCCGGTTTCAGAGGGCTCATCCACAGACAGGCAGAAGTGTAAGTGTTTCCAGGGCATGCTATGAGACACGGCAAGGCCTATTTTTGTAAGGTGTTTTTTTGTTTGTGTTTTTGTTTTTGTTTTTTGTTTTTTGAGGGCAGTGTCACTGGCCCTCATATGTGGTACCCAAACCATGGCCGCTGGCTTCCCAAGCCAGCGCTTAACCACTGCGCCACTCGGCCAGCCCTGTAAGGTGTTTTGAGAACTTCAATCTTCAGCTGCCAGTTGGAATGTCCCTGAACGAAGAAGTCCATCAAGAGGCCAATCATAAAATCCATCAGAGGGAGGTGGGAGGAAACTGGGGTGTGGGGTGTCAAAAGCCAGAATATTAGGGATGGGTAGGGTTGTGTCCCAATACATGGTGATGGTGACAGTGATGGTGGTGATGATGATGGTGATGATGGTGATGATGATGGTGGCATCTTCCACCCGTGAACTAAGTGCTCTCATTAATGATCTCACTTTGTCTGCCATCTCCCTCTCTGATTTCACTTTTGCATTATTTTACTCTTCAGTTACACATATCATGAGCTCTTCCAAGGTAAGGCACTGGGTCACACTTTCTGGGTAGTATTCGGTGATGAGAGCTCAGGCTCTGAAGTCAGACAGACTTGGCTTAAAGCTGCAATTGCTGCCTTATGCTGAGCTCCGCGAGCTTGGGCAGCAAGTACACTTCTCTGAGCTTCTGCTTTCTCCTCTGCAGAGAGGGGTTAAGAGTACACTACACGAGAAGCCTGAATGAGATCATGCCTACGGAGCACTCAGTATTACTGTGCACAGTGTAGGGACCTAATAAATATTTGACAAGTGAGTGGACAGAGAAATCTTGAATTCATTGCACCATGTTCATTGCCCAATGCGATAAAGTAGTTCTCAACAGGGAGTGGGAGGTGGCAGGGGTGTGTATGGGGGAAGGGGGGAAGTTACGATTTTGCCTCCAGGGGACATTTGTCAATGTCTGGAGACATTCTGGTTGTCACAATGGAGGGTGAGGTGCGACTGGCATCTAGTGGGTAGAGGCCATGGATGCCACCAAACAAGCTACAATACACAGGACAGTCTCCCATGACAGTTCTTTCTCGTCCCCAAAATGTCAGTCATGCTGAGGTTGAGAAACCCTGCCCTCAAGTCAAAAGCTTCCATCTCTGTGTTTGAAACCTTCCCATTGGAAAGTGCTAAGTAGCGAAATAGAAAAAGTTGTGCTTGAAATTCTCTGGCACTGATGCTAGGGGAACAAGATGTCAAGGTATTAGAAAGTCAGATTGTTCTTGGGAGGGTTGATTATCCAGTTCCACCATGCCTTGATGAGTTCAGGCCTCAGGTCAGAAGATTGGCAGGGCTTCTCAGGAAAATAACTCCTGGAGGCTTGGGGAAAAACATGTCCCCTGAGCCCTGGCTGAGGTGTTTTCCCAACATGCTTGGTGCTTGGCGAGGGCTGGAGACAGATTTTATCAGGCTTTGCAAACTATTTGACATTAGAGCATTTGGCTTGGGAAAGAATGGAATGACTCAGTCCCAGCTGATTTGCCACTTAGCTCTAAACCACTGGTCTGCTCTCTGTGATTTTTACACGCCAAATAGTCTTGTCAGCTCCAGGCTCTGCGGCCCTTTCAAGAGGATAAAGGAACAGCTCCACAGCTCCTGATGTGCTAGCTGGTGGAGGCATTTCACCTTGGCCTTGCTTCAGAAGCTAGCAAGGCAGACAAGCCAGGGGTGAGCTCTACTTACACATGAGCCTCAGGTAGCCACGGTGAGATGATGCAGCTGTGTATGGGGGTGAACGGGCGAAATATGACTCCATGCCCCACCTTCTTACTCTTCTCATCATCGTACATACTGGAGGAAAGGCAGACAGAGAGAAATGGAGTGAACAAGGAGAAACAGTTTTCAACACCTTTTTCCGGGGGCTACTTGGTAGATATGACTGGGCACCAACTCTGTGCCAGGCAGTAAGTAGGACTCGAGAGATGAGGAGGGTTCTAGATGCAGCCAGTGAACAGAGCATATAAAAACCCCTGCTCCCATGGAGCGCATATTCTAGTGGACAAGCGAAGCAAATAAACAGGATAGATAGGTAAATTGCATGGTCTACTAATATACTAGACTAAGAATCGGGTATATTTTCTTAAAGGTCCAGACAGATATTTATGGCTTTGTGGGACAAAGCAGCCATGGACAGTATGTAAACAATATGTAATGGCAGTGTTCCAATAAAACTTTATTCACAAAATCAGCCTGGGGGCTGGATTTGGCCAGCACTGCCTCCCTGTACTAGATAGTGATAAATGCTATAAGGGAGAAAAAAGCAGAGTAGGGGGTTCAGTAGGGCTGGGAGTGCTGGGAGTTGCAATTTTAAGCAGGGTGATTGGGGAGAAGGTGACATTTGCTAAAAATCTGCAGAGTGTAAAGAAGTGAGCCATTCAGATATCTGGGGGCAGAGCCTTCTGGATGGAGAGAGCAATAGAGAGAGAAGGCAGAGGAGGGTGGAGTGCTGAACAGGGGCCTTGGGGACCCTTGCAAAGACTTTGGCCTTTTCTCTGAATGCCAGTCAAGGATTTTGAGCTGACAGGCTCTGACTTGCATCTGAAAAGGATCCCTTTGGCTGCTGTTTGGAGAATGGCCTACTGTGGGGGGCAGAGAACAGGAAGTGGAGGCATACATTAGGAACTTAACCTCCCTCCTAGAAATGTGAAGCCAACCCTGGGGTTACAGAGTTAACTGAAAAATAGGACCAGAATCTAGGTTCCCGATTTCCATTTCCGTTGGCTCTGTATTCAGAGCTGAGAACGCCACAAGCAGATACCTTGCTGTGCCCGGTTTCACTGACTTAGCCGTTTCCCCCAGTGCTTTAGAATATGTTGAGATTAACCCAGCTTTTACACGCCTTCCTCGCTGGCTTTATGTCTTCTCTCCACCACAATAAGACAAATTCTACCCGTTGTTTTTTTTCCCCCCCTCCTTTTCAGCTGAATTTGCAGCTGCAAAATGAGGTCATCGAGCACAGTGGGAAAGACTGCTTGCAGGCAGAAACCTTTTGGGACATGTGTGATTTTCTTTCTCGCCTGCATAGTTTGTAAGACTTAAAACTTTTGTCTAAAAGAACTTATCTTCGGGTCTTAGATCCAGAGGGGAGAAAAATAATCCCTTTTGGCTTTTATAATGTGCAAGATCAAATACCTTGTTAAAAAAAATGTACTTAAAAACGAACACATACTTTTGATACTTCTGTGATTGGAATTAGGGAAGCATAGCTCTTAGATGTGAGGTGCTTTCCAGCCTGTCTGGAAATGAAGATTTTTAGCCATAAATCTGAGGATTTTAGGTAACTGGGGCCTGGAGAGATCAAATTCTCTTTACTGTATAATAATAGCTCACGATCACCAGGAACTTATTATATGCCAGGCTCTGTGCTAAGCGTTATTTCATTTAATCCTCACAACAAACTTGGGAGTTTGGTGCTGTTCATGTGGGTGAAGAAAAAAAGAGGCTCAGAGAGGTACAGACACTTGCCCAAAGTTAAACAGCTGTATGGGTGAAGCCGGGACTTGTACCCAATCCTGTGCTCTTCACCACTGCTCTGGACTTGTATGGACAGCCTGTCAATGCTGTTTTATAATCCCTGTCTCCCCACCTGTCTGCCTGTGATGGCTGCATTGCAGTAATGGCCTCTAGTTATGTTTTAATAACCAGCCCTGTACCAGCCCTAGAATTCACCAGATAGGACATAACCAGACCATTGTCTACAAGAGGACTGATCTCATGCATATTTAAACTTACTAAACTTTAAATAAACCATGTCTCACACACCAAAACATGGATGGGAGTGGGGAGCATGTGTCTTGAGACCATGGATTAAAACCCCCATGCAAACAAGGGAAGTGTTACAACCCAACTATTTAAGCAGCCACAAGAGATTCTTTAACGGATGCCACCCCCTTCCCCAGTGCCCATTAATCTGAGCAGAGCTCCTGCGCAAAACAGCCACGAGTTTACCCCTTCTGTTTATCCCAGGGAAAGGCTGCCAGCCGGCTAGTGTCACTAAGAGTAGCAGACTCTAGGCGCATCTTACGGCTCAGGGAAGGTGTAATTGGCACTGAGTTCCGGGACCCTCATGGAGAAACCCTCCCCCACACACACACCCCTGCTCTAGGAGATGCCTTCTCTGTATCATATGCCCCTTCAGGGTCCCACGAGGACACTTCCATAGTGGCCCATTGAGTGGCTGGATGAAGGTGGCTTAAGTCATGACAAGTTGTTTTTTTTTAACTCTGAAAATAACGATTCTGACTTTTGGCAAAAGACAAACACTGTCACACCCTCCTTTTTCCAGCCCTGGGCTTCCTAACCAGGAATGCTGGCTGCAGGGATTTCTGGTGGGCTGATACGGATATGTCTAATCACGCCTCTTTTTTGTCAACCAGTGAACTTCCATTCAGCATTCAGGATCCTGCTCAAAAGTCATACCTCTGGGGAGTCTCCCCAAATTCCAGTTTCGCCCCTTGAACTTGAGGGTATAGGCATTGTGAAATAATAAAACACACATAGATATTTGTCTCTGCCTCCGATTCTGGCACAGAGCTCATAAGACCTTGTAATTTCTTAAGTGATAATGTCACTTGGGCCATCTTTTATTCTGGTATTTGGTCTTAGACCCTGGTTCCTGGCACACTGTTCCTAAATCCCTTGGAGTTTCCTGGGTGATCAGAGGGTCTTTTATTCTAAGAGGAAACTCGGTGGGCTCCTGGTTGACATCAGGATGGGGGTTGGGCACCGGAAAGAGCCAAGCTATGATTAGAAGTCTGGAGCTTTCAGAGTTCGTGATAGATTATGCCTCCATGATGGAGCCTCCATAAACGTCCCCATACTATAGGGTTTGGTGAATACACCCACGTAATGGGAGGGTGGTGCACCCCAACTCCATGGGGACAGAAGCTCCTGTGCTTGGGACCCTCGAAGACCTTGCCTTATGTACCTCATCATCTGGCTGTTCATCAGGATCCTGTATGATATAATAAACTGGTAAATATAAATCAGTGTTTCCCTGAGTCCTGTGAGCTATTCTAGAAAATGATCAAAGCCAAGGAGAAGGTCATGGGAACCCTGATTTATAGCTGGTCGGTCAGTCAGAAGTACAGGTGACAGTCTGGGACTTGTGAATGGCGTCTGATGCGGGGGCATTCTTGCTGGACTGAGCCCTTAGCCTGTGGAATCTGATGCTGTCTCCAGGTAGATAGTGTCAGAACTGAATTGGATGGCAAGACACCCAACTGGTGGTGCGGAGAATCGCTTGGTGTGGAGGGAAAAACCCCCACATACCTGGTGTCGGAACTGATGTGAATGTATTTGTGGTCTGAGAGTAAAGGAGAAAAACATGGCAGGAATGGTTTTCCTTTGTTTGAAAAGGTTTGAAAGGGTGCAGTTCAATGGCATTCGAATTGATGGTTGTGCAACCATTACCTCAACCTGGTTTCAAAGTATTTTCATCACCCCTAAAGGACACCCCACACCCATGAGGCAGTCACTCCCTCTCCCTTCTCCCCCTTTCCTTAGCCCCTGGTAACCACCAGTCGGCTTTCTGTCGGGGATGCGTTTCAGAAACATCATGGTAAGTGAAAGAAGCCAGACACAAAAAGATCCCACATTCTATAATTCCATTGATGGGACCCTTTGTTTTTAAGAAACACATATTCATATTTCTTTAAGTTAACTTTGTGAAGAACAGAATTTGGGGAATGGGATAGCCGACAGGGGTGTCTGCTATGGGCTCCATTTCCTCTTTAGCCACAACTTGGCAAATTGGGTTCCTGGAGATAGATTTAGCACAATGGCTCGCAACCTTGGCCTCAGCCTGGAGTCATCCAAGGGCCTTTAATAACTGTGTCCAGGTAACACCCCCATAGAGAGTCTGGTATCGTTGGTCTGCAATGCACTCTGGGAGCTGGGATTTTTAAAACGACCCAGGGGATTCTAATGTATAGCCAGGGCCGAGACCGCTGCTCTAATCGGACAGTGGCTGCAGGGGCAGCCATTTCTGCAGTCTGTTTCCTCTCTACCTGCCTCAGCACCTCCTTTCTATCCCTGCTTTGTGCCTTATTCAATCTGCACATGCTAAGGACCCCAGGACTTTGTCCATGCCAAAGGGTGCAGTCCATGGAATTTAGTGTCATTCCGTTTGGGACTCAGGGATGCTTTCTAATTTACAGTCTGAGTTATCTCTAAGCCTCATTCCTATTCTCTACAATGGGGCTAATATTACCTATCTCATAGGAATGTTTTGAAATTTAGACAAAAATGTGTGCATAAAGCATTTAGAGACGCTTACAATTATTGTGGTTGCTATTATTATAATTGCTATTGTGATACGGATGGATGTTTCATAATGGATCAGTCTCATGATGATCCTCTCCCAATGAGAGGAAAAACTTTTATTAAAAAAAAAAAAAAGGGGGATTGGCTACTTTAGTCAACAAACCACCAAATACTGTTTGTCTCCCTGCTTTTGGTGGACACTGAGCTAGGATCTGAGGTTTCAAGCGAAGGCCTAGAATAGTGATATGGATTAAAGCGAACCAGCATAAAACACGTCATGGGAACCCAGAGTCCAAACGGGCTCTTGAGGTGGTTGGGCTGAAACCTAGGAAACCAGGAGAGGGAGGCATTTCAGCTCGGTTTTCAATGATCAGTAGAATTTCAGTTGGAAGAGGATGTAGGGAAGAGCATGTAAGGTTCAAGGAACAGCATGGGAAAAGGCCCAGAGGTAGGGACGAGCCTAGGAGGGAGAGGGAAAGGGAAAGAGGCATATTTGGGGACCAGTAGGATGTCCTGTGTAGCTCTTGGCATTGGGATATGAGGGCAGACATAGGTGGTAGAAGATATTCCACTGACTACCAGAGCGGGAGGCTGGCAAGGTAGGCTGGACCAGACTACACGTTGTCGTGGGACACCAGCCTGAGACGGGGCTCCCACTCTGAGACAGCTGCCATCCCTCCACCCAGCCAGGCAGTGTTCATTTCCCATGGTTCTTCCTAAGACCACTCGAGCCACAGCTACTGTGTCTACTTACGCCAAGAGAATATCCCCGTAATGGATTTCTGAGGTCTTTCTGGCTGGTCGGAACTTAAGCCTTTCTTCCTCTTTCATTTTCTGAAGTTGTTGTTGTCTCTTTTTCAATGCACTCTCCTCTCTCAGCATGGTGAAATATCCGCGGCCTATCTTCACGGACTTAACCAAAAAACTAGAGAGAGATGGAGGGAAGGAGAGAGAGAGGAGGGTAGAAGACCATCAAGACACTGTCTTACTGTCTCGGGGACTGATCATTGCTGAAGGGCACTCTCATGCCGGCAGGGCAGAAGCTTTCCCACCTTTAGAATTTCAGAATCAGGTAGACCTGAGCTTGAATCCTGGATCCACCTTTTACCAAAGACCTTGAACAGATGCTTTCACGTCTCTAGATTTCTGATCCTTCATCACTCCATCACTGAACAAGTATTCATTGAATGCCTACTAGGTACCAGACACTCTGCTAGGTGCTGTGAGATGAGCATAACGCTTCGCACCCCACAGGATCAGACACCTTCATGCATGGGAAGGGGTCAGCCAGGTGCCGGGGCCCCCAAGAGGGGCTCATCCATGATAATCAATAGCAGATCAGGTGCTAGGGGGCCTGGGGCCCCTCCAAGGCTGCCTTCTCTTAGATTCGCCTGATTGCTCCTTTTTGCTTTCAAGCTTCCAAATCCACTAATCATTAGAGTGCCCTGAGGTTGCAAGATAACCTGATAGAAAGAAAACCGTTACTACTTCCCCCCCATCCCTAATTTCACAAATGAGGATTTTCTTGATGTAGTGCCAACAAAGGGAGCATAGAGCTCACCTGGCAGCGGGGGCTGATGGGACAGCAGCTGGTTTTCATTGCTGCGTTACTTCACAGAGACCCTTGACTCAAAATTTGGTTCCGAGGTCGAGACTGGCACCACATATGCACCAAATAGGTATGAAGTGACTTATTACTCACATCATGAGGCTTTCTGGGCAGCATGGGAAAGCTCCCATGCTGATCTGAAATCAGCTGGAGGGGTGACTGGCTTAGGGTTTTATGGTGGTTAGGGAGTAGAGTTGGGGCGAGAGTTCCCCCCCTTCGCAGCGTGGTTTGAACTCCCTGCCAGCACCAAGAGAAGGAGCACCTGGGCTTTCTTATCAGCTTACCCAGATGTGGGCAGAATTGGAAGGGGAGGGGGAGCGCTGGAAAGCTGTCAGTCACACATCAAAAATGGAACCAGACAGTTTTTTTTATTGCATTAACTCATACCCAATTTCAGATTTGTGTGTTTGCCTTGAATCATGGCAATGCTATCAAATATTCATCAGCAATGTATTGAGTACCTACTATGTGCCAGGCACTGTTCTAGGTGTTGAGATCCAGCAACAAACAAAACAGCCACAAAATTGTTGCCCTTGGGAAGCTTGGGAAGCTCATATTCCACAGGGGTGGAGACAGACACAAAACAAAGAAGTAAACTGCATGGCGATTGAGTGCTGGATGAGGGACTAAGTGCTGTGCACGACGGACTAAGTGCTGTGGACGATGGACTAAGTGCTGTGCACAACGGACTAAGTGCTGGACTACGGACTAAATGCTGGATGACGGGCTAAGTGCTGGACAACGGACTAAGTGCTGTGGACAACAGACTAAGTGCTGGACGACGGGCTAAGTTCTGGATGATGGGCTAAGTGCCGTTGAGGACGGACTAAGTGCCGTGGACGACAGACTAAGTGCTGTGGAGGGGTATAAAATAGGGCCGGGTGGAGGGCGACTGCTAGCAGTGGGGAGTGTTGGTTCCTTGAAATAGATGGCCAGCTGGTAAGGTGGCATCTGGGGGGAGATGCGAGGAGGGGAGGGAGTGAATCGCACGGATCTGGGGGAAGAGCGTTCCAAGCAGAGAGGGAACAGCAGGTGCAAGGGCCCCAGGCAAGTACAATTTTAAATGAAGAAAAGTTTCCTTGTCGTTGAATAAAATGTTATGTGACATCACCTAGTACATTTTGTGCTATTAAAATATTGTATAATATTTGCCTGCTTTAGATATTGGGGTTCTATTTAAGATTTTTGTTTGACTGAAAGGTTCTACTCTAAAACACAAGGGGAGGGAGGAAAGATGGAAGGATGGGGACTGCTGTGTCCCAGACTGGAAAATGGAGGGAAAGACCAGGTGGCATTGCTGCCCTGGGCACCTGTCTCCCACAGCTTTACTCTAGGGTGCCACTCTAGGGTGCTACTCTAGAGTGCCACTCTAGGAGGCAATAGATTTTACCATTTTAATGAGGAAGCTTGTCTCTACTAACTCAATCTGTTGTAGCATCCTCATGTGCAGGTTCCTAGGAGAAGAGCTGTAGCGGTCCCTCTCTGCCATCGGACTTCAATGACACTTCTCAAGTGCCTCCAGTACACTCTTGAGTCACAGCAAATCATCCACTTAAGAGGCTTTCCGACTGAACTTGGCAATGACGCGATTTCACCTCGGTGGTAGAACTTGACCCTACCCGCCCGCCGGTATATCTCTGTGGCTCACCTTCCCAAAGCCCTCACTTCAAGGTGCATGAACTAGCTTATTGATTCTCACAGTTAACGCTACGTTGTAGGTGCCGTGATGATCACTTCTGTTTATAGATGAAGAAACGGGGGCTCAGAAAGGGGAGGTCACAAAGCTGGAAAGGAGCAGAGCTGGAGGTCTGACCCCAGCTAGTGGAGTCCTTGAGGAGTCCGGCTGTCCACTGGGCTGGTTTGTAATGCGTCAGGATGTTTCTCAGTGTGGTTGGCTGGCCTGCCCGTAGGAAAGTCTCCCAGCTTGTCCTGAAAATCCCTCTCATTGACTCTGGAGATTCTGTGGGCCACTAGGTCCTGGGGTGACTTGAGTGGCTTGTCATTGACTGGCAGATGTCAGGGGCGCCCCTTTAGCTGTGAAGTCTTCCTTGCTGTCATTTAGAGCCTCTCATGGAGTGGAAGTCTGGGCTGCTATGAGACCTGGCAGGTGCTGGGGCAGACGGCAGTCTTCAAAGGCATGGGGCAGGCCCGGAGAGGCTGATGGGAGTGGCCTCAGGGCCACTGAGCAGACCCAGTTGGCTCAGTGAGCTTTGGGCCCTGATTTCATTGTATAACTAGACAGAAGTCTCCATCTTTCCAACTAGATCCTGAAATGTATGTACTGTGGATTGAATTGTGACCCCACCCCACCCCGCACAAAATAAATTCATAGGTTGAAGTCACATCAGAATGTGACCTTACTTGGAAATAGGGTCATTCAGATGTAATAAGAGGGGGTCATATTGGACTAGGGTTAACCTCTGATTCAATGTGACAGGTGTCCTTATAAAAAGGGAGACATTGGGACACAGGCATGCACACAAAAAGAATGCCATGTGAAGATGAAGGTAGACATGGATGGGGTGATGCTCCCACAGGCCAAGGAATGCCAGTGAGTGCCAGCAAACCACCAAAAGCTAGGAGAGAGGCATGGAACAGATTCTCCCTGACAGCCCTCAGAGGGAACCCCCTTGCTGACACATTGACCTTGGACTTCTAGCCTCCAGAAGTGTGAGGTGGGCCGGCCGAGTGGCGCGGTGGTTAAACGCTGGCTTGGGAAGCCAGCGGCCCCGGTTCGGTCCCACATATGAGGGCCATTGACATTGTCCTCAAAAAAATAAAAAAAAATAAAAAAAGAAGTGTGAGGCAATAAGTAAACTTCTGTTGTTTAAGCCAGATGGGCGGTAGTGCTTTGTTCTGGCAGCCCTAGCTAACTAATACGGGCTGATCAAATATCCAAGGCCTACATGCGTGGAACAGTCTAACTCTGTTTTTTTTGATAGTGGCGGTTAACAACAATCTTATTAATTAATTTTATAATAAGTGACAGGGTGATGTCACAGCAAATCAAAGGGGCTTGAATATTATGTTCCAGGCCCTGGCTGGACACCTGTCATGTGTCAGCTTCTGTGTTAGGCACTTACTAGGTGTCAAGTTCTGTTCAAGGCACAGGTGTTTTACAAAGCTGAATGCATCCTCCAAGAATTCAGTCTTTACCTCTGCATCTTAGTTATCTATTATTTTTTGGTAGTAATTAAGAAGTTAGTAAGAGATTTATTTGACTGTTCTATTGGGTTGTCGGAAAAGTCACGACGTATTTTTTCTGTTTTTCGTTGCAAAAATGCGTCATGACTTTTCTGACAACCCAATATGTCCTTATTCCAAAAAGTATTAGAGACAGAAAAAAAAGCAAGTGAGAAAGGCAGGAGAAACCAGAAAACAAAAATCAGGTAAGACAAGTATGAAAACCCATGCCACGTGATCTAGTGAGCATCCTAGTGGCCAGTGCAAAGAGGGAAATGCAATGCCTCACATGATTCCTAATGACCATACGATGTTTAAGAAGCTGTTCAGGTGATGCCTAGCTATTCCTGGTGCTGAAACTAGGAAGAGCTTTCTTTCAAGGATCTGTACACGAAGACACTGTGCAAAGCCAAGTGCACAACAAACCCCTAGATGCAAATAGAGTGACAAATGCCTGTCTCAACAATTAACTCTCAAAAAGGGATAGGTGAGTCGGGGTTGACCAATTTGAGGACTCTAGGAAGTAAGTCTTCCGGCAGAATGGCAGCTCCTCTTCAACCAAGGCAGCCCGACTCCCAGTTGCCAGCTCTTCTGGAAAGACCTGGCGAGAGCTGGAGGGAAGGTCTGGGTGCTCATGTCAGATGCACCAGTCTATTTCAGGAACTTCAGGCTGCGGGATATTCCTTCAACGAGCTGTGAAGTGCTCCCCTGGCATCACAGTGGCCCATTTAAAAATGCTTAATATTTTAGCAAATTCCCACTTAATTCCCTTGTATGTTCCCTCCATTTTCTTCATCATTATTGCTGATTACCAGGCTATTTGTGTGAAGGGAGCTATTTGTAGGGAAGAGCAGTTTTTGCCTTTAAATCTGCTCACTTGGGGCCTCCTGCTCACTGCTTTCTGTGATGTAAAACTCCCCTGGCTAACATCGCAAGAAGAACAATGGGGCGTCAAATAATTAACTGCGGCAGGCAAGCGGAGGAAGCAGCAGATTATAAAATGGAAAGTGTCCTCTACCCAGCGCCACTTCCTCTTACCCGATGCATGGGGATGGGTTTTTATTTTTAAGGGACATATGTTCTCTGTCCAGGCATCTGTGTGTGAGCTGGTGAAAGAAGATCTCACTTCCCCAGTAGGACCGCTCACAGTAGGGCTTGGCTGAGAAAGACCCAAGGGATAAGGACAGAAGCAGAGCAGCCCAGGTTTCCTTCAGACTCAAGGGCCAGTATATGCAGTGCTAAGGCTTGGAGGGGACAGCTTGGATGGGTCCCCTATTCTGCCACCCCCCCTTAGGCAGGCTTCCAATCTCTCCCAACCACAGCCTCTTCATTTTCAATGGGGGAACACGTTCGTTCTTGCCTCTGAGGGCTGTGGGGAGCATGAAATGAGACAGATTAAATGACAGAAAGCTCAGTATGGCGCCTGGTACATGGGACTCAGGGACTGGAAGCTACTAGTGTTATCGTCAATTCGCTCACAGTCCTGAGAGGTCACTCTGATTTACAGATGAGAAAACAGAGGGGTAAGCTTAAGTAAATGATGAGGGCCATCTAGCTGAAAAGTGGCAGAGCAGGAATTGGATGCTGGTAGGGCTGAGTCCAGAATTTATCTCTCTGAGCCCACAAGCACAAACTCATTCAGTAGGAAGCTTTAAAGCTTCGAGCTTGTGTATCTCTGGGCTGCTGTGCCGAGTTCCTGTGTAGGCCCGTACAAGAGAAACTGGTGGCTTACTTTTTTAGACCATGTTTTACCCCGTCCAAGACAACACCTGTGGCAGATTAGGCCACTATTCGGCAAATACTAACTCCCCACCCCTACTCCCCTACATTCAGAGGTGTTATGTGCTCGCCAGCATCCCAATTTTGGGTATCACACTGTGACTTCTTTGGCCAATGGGATGTTAGCAGATATGACTTGAACAGAAGCTTGAAATAAACTTGCTCGTTTAGAAGAAAACCCACTATTTCAGTGAATCCAGAAGAATGAGAAAAGCATGGAACAGACTTGAATGCAGCTAGACCCTAGTTAACCTACAGACACACAAGCAAGGAAGAAATAGTAATACTAAAAGTCACTGCGTTATGGGGCAGCTTGTTACACAGCATTATGGTGAAAATAGCTGACCACTACATCATCCATTATAAGATGCACTATTACTTTTTATTTTTTTAAAGATTTTTATTGGGGAATTGGGGAAGGGGAACAGACAAGTTGCTGTCCTTTTGTTCCTCAGTCTAGTTGTGGAGAACATTGCTTCACTGGCCCATGTTGGTATTATCATTGCGCTCTTCTTGGGTGAGGCAGTTCGGTCCCTGGCCTCTGGACGGCTGTTCACAGCAGCTCACACCGGCTGCTGGCCACTCACTGTAGCCTATGGCAGCCCACTGCAGCAGGGGCTGCAGCTATGCCGTTGCCAGCAACTCATAGCAGCCCAGCTCCAGGTGGAGCTGTTGTTCACCATCTTAGCTGTAGAGGGCAGTGTCACTGGCCCTCATACATGGGATCCGAACCGGGGCCGCTGATGTCCCAAGCCAGCTCTTAACCAACGTGCCACTCGGCCGGCCCAAGGTGCACTATTATTTTATGAACAACAAAGAAGGAAAAACCCATGCCAATTAAATTAGGACACGATTGTTCGTCGCATCTCCAGTTCAGAGGTGTTAAAATGTTTTAAAAAAAAGAAAGAAAAAAAAGTCCCTCTTAGATGGAATAAAATGTGGTATTAGGAAAGAAACTGCCTCGAACCTGAGAGAAGATATGGAACAGAACTTGTATCGTAAGGTAATTAACAGCCCCTTCTGAGAAGCATCTAGAGTGTCTGATAAAACATTTGAGCAGTTTTCTGATATCTCTAATGAGATTAAGAGTTCTTCTTGGGATGTTAGACTTTCCCATACAGCTGGCCCATCCGACTTGTAACAAACGGTTGACTTTTAACTGGCCATTCCTCCCTTGAGCGTTGCTATCTAGCTCCTTGCTCCTCAAAGTGTGGTCCCTGCACCAGCAGCATTTGTGTCACCTGAGAATGTTAGATGCGCAGAATCTTGGGCCCATTCAGACCTCTTGAATGAGAAGCCGCATTTTAACGGGACCCCTGGGTGATTCATATACTCTTTGAAATTTGAGTTCCTCTGGTCTAGCCACCCCTCCCCCTTTTTAAAAACCAAAACCAAAACTCTCTCCAGACAGAGATCTTTCAACTGGCTTTGTTAGAAGCCTGATTCCTTTGCTACAAGTTTGAAATAAAACTTGGAACACACACCAGCCGTCAGTTCATCTCTGAAAGTTCTTTAAACACATCTGTAGCGAGTAGACAGGCTAACCATTGACACGCTGCTTACAAGTCTCCCATTACCTGAATCAGCCTGGGTCCTCAGGGCCCTCCAGGACACTAGGACTGGAAGGCACCTAAAACAGTCACCAGGCTCTCTTCACAGGGGCCATGCTGGTAGCTGCAGAGTTATGGAGATTTGGGAGGAGACAAGGGAAATCAAGTTCAACCCTTCTGTTATGAGGGGCATGGGATTAACCACTGCAAATCACTTTGTTAAAAACCAACAGTCCAGATGTACAAAAAAAAAAAAAAAACCACCACCACAAAAAACCCCAAACAACTTTTCATGGTATTATGGCTCTGTACCCAGCTGGTTTTCACTCACATTTTCTGTCTCTGCCTGCAAGAAATATGGGGCTATAAAGGCAGGAGTGCTTCGACAGGGAAGGCAAAATGACATTTAGATGAACAAACACGCCTAGCAATCTTATTTCAGGGGTGTCCTGTTCCTACAGGAGGGAATTGCCTACATGGGAAATTTTCACTTAACAAATTTTACTGTTTTTCAAATAATAGCAAATAATTCAGTTTCTCCCTAGTCAGTGGAGGCTGGAGGCTGGCAGAGCCTACTTCATCTGGCTGGTTCCCACCTTGCTGTGTGTCAGCCCACCCAGACATATTGATTTCAGAGGAGGAGTGGGCAGCCAGGATGGAACGCAGGGGTCAGGACCGCTAGCTTTGCATTCTTGAATTTTCAGACAGCCCACACAACAGGCCAATGAAAAACGCAGCCCCTATTCAGACGCACACCAAGCAAATATTTTGTATTTAAATTCCCACATTAGAATGCCCTGTTTATACAATGACTTAATAAATCTAGCCTGGCTGCCAAATTGATAAGAAGGTGAGAATCATTCATTAAAATGCAAATGCAACTGAGATGAAATTTGGAATACATTTATTACAGTAATTGAACTTCAGTCAACTGTAGTCACAACACCGATTTTGAACTGCCTCTCAGACAAAAGGATGTGTTGTATTGTCCCCCCCACCACTACATGCAAGTTAATATCTTTGTCAGCATGCAAATTAAGGCCATTTCCTGAGCGCTAATGATTTGCAATGGAGGATCTCACTCTTCTTTATAGGACAAGATTGCCAGAGATAAAGGTCAACGGCATACACAAAAGATGGCTCTGGTAGCATATTGTGTATCCAGCAAATTGACTGCAAACATATTCTCAGTGCTTATTGCCACCACATTCTTATGAAATCACACTCGAACATCCCTTTACCATCCCTAGGTCATTTGCTAATTGTAATGTCCTATAGTGGGAGTTTTGCCAAGTCAGGATTTCACGTCTCAGATCAAAAGTTCCAGGTGGATTTCTCTCCTTTCTGAATGACTCAGCCCAAAGAAACAAGGATCCGCTCATAGATTCCTTTTGATCATTAATCAGATGGGAGAAAGATGCTATCGGGAACTGTGATAAAGGCTCAGAAAACTTCACTCTCCATGGAGAAGTCACTTTAGCTACTCCAGTTTTATTCTTTCTGGCTCTTTTGCAAAATTCAGGTGGCATTTCTGAGGTCTGGGTAAATGTGCACCTGGCAGATGCTGTTTGAGTTGGAAGAAGGCATAACCTAGAGAGTTGGTTCAGCTAAAGATGTGTGCTGTTCAGGAGTCACTCTAGGGTGGCAAAATATCATTTGTTTCACCTGTACAATGGAGAGATTACTTTAGTTCCCTTTACACCTTTCATAGCCATTCATTGATCACGAATGATGTCAACTCTATTTCCTAAATATCACCTGTCTTCCGGTTGCCACCACCCCAGCCAGAAACCATCATTGTTGCTTCTGTTTGTCTAAGTAGCTTCCTACCTGGGTCTTTCTACTTCCCAATCCATTGTCCACCTGGCTGCCCCAAGGCCCCTTTCTAAAATTCAGAACTCTTTGTTCTCATCAGAGTGCTCCAAACCCTTCAGTGGCTTCCCACTGTTCTCAGGATCAAGTCCAGACTCCTTCCCTTGGCAGTAAGGTCCCCTAAGATCTGGGCTTTATCTCTAACCTCTTACCTAGCCAATTGCACCTCTCTACCCCTCCAGACTGCATGCTTCTTCCTGTAGTATCTTCTCCTGCTTCTTCACTTGACTGATTTCTACAATATTTGTCCTTCAAAGCTTGGGGAAAACTGTCAACTGTTGACTATTCAATCCCATTCTCCCCGCTTCCCATCCCTGAATTCCAGGCTAGGTCAACTGCCTCATCTGTGTCCCTAGAGCTCCCTCTGCCCATGTGTTTCCCATTATTATACTCATCATGCTATATGGCAATTGCTGGTTTTTTTGTCTGTTTTTCCTACTGGACTGTGGACTCCTTGAAGACAGTGCCTGGCCGGCAGTAGGTGATCAGCATTTGTGGGGCTTCCTTCCCTACCTCTCTCCCTTTATCCCAGTGGCAGAAAGTGCCAGTCAACTACCAAATATCCATTTTCCTAGCTTTCCTAGTAATAGACCACCTTATCTAGGGCATCACTAGACCAAAAAAAAAAAAAAATCAACAAAAAAAGCCCAACAACAAACAGAACTATATCTTCCAGCTTTCCTGGTAGATAGGACAGGCCAATGAAGTACAAGTAGAAGTCAGTGGGAGGGGCTTCTGAGAAGACTCTTTAAACGGAATTAATACAGTTGGATGGTGCATGCCCTTTGGTCTTTTTTTCTCCTTCCTTCCTGCTGCCTGGAACTTAGCTATAATGGTTGGAGCGCCAGCAGCCATTATGTGAGTATGAGGAAACCTTGCAGATGGAAGCAAATACTAAGGTAGTGGGTTACAAGATAGAAGGGACCTAGGTCCTGGATTAAGTCGCCATCCCAGTACTTCCCCCAGAGGGTAAACTTTTATGTGAGGGAGATAAGCCTTTATTTGGGTTTAAGTCATAATTTCAGGGCTCTGTTTACTCTGCGGCAGAATGCCATCCCAGCTGACGATCTCTCTGTCTCTCTCTCTCTGTTGGTCTCTGACCCTGTCTCTATTTTTCTTGACCCATCTGTCATGATGGTGGCATTTAACATGCCATCATCTTTGGCTAACTCACTGGCCATGGACTAGGGAAAGAAAATGGGAGAGGTTGGTTTGGCTAATGAGAAGGAGGCAAGGAAACATAGAAGCATGAAATCCTACCCAGAGAAATGGGTCTGGGAGAGTCTCCACTTAGGGTGCCCAGGGCAGCTAGGAAATAGGAGGCAGGAGGACATGAGCCTATAGGGAGTGAGAGCCGGCAGAGCAGAGGTGCGGGTGCTGTTGGGAGAGAAGCCATGCTGTGAGGGGCGGTGGGAGGAGGCGCGTGTGTGGTAATGATTTCAGCGAGACCCTGAACTCGGCCCTCTCTATGCATTATCTCCTTGAATCCTCCCAACATCCCTGTGAAGTTGATATTATTATCCTCATTGTGCTGATGAGGAAACCAAGGCTCAGAGAGGTCAAATGCTTGTGGACATAGGGTTAGTAACTGGTGGAGCTGGAATTTAAACCTAGGTGGCCCTGATTCTAAAGTGTTGCATGAAGAAAATGTGCTGATTTTGGAAAACACCTATTCTAGTTTTATCTGGTCATGGTTTCCTTGTCACTCAATGTCTGTGACTTTGTACTTCTTAGAGATGCATGTTCTTCATCTGCAACATTGGAATAAATTAAGGCCCATCCTAGGATATTGTTGAAATCATAGAGGAGAGGCACTTAGCATGGTGCCTGGCACATTGGAGGTGTTCAATAAATGGTTACAATCATTATTTTTGTCATCATCATCATCACTCCCCACCATTATCAAAGCCATGCATGCGACTGCTGTTACAGCTCTCTTTTTTTTTTTTTTTTTTTTTGAGGGCAGTGTCACTGGCCCTCATGTGGGATCCGAACCGGGGCCGCTGGCATCCCAAGCCAGCTCTTAACCACCGTGCCACTCGGCCGGCCCTGTTACAGCTCTCTTGCTTTGCACACAGTCAGGATGGTGGATTGGCTCTAAGCCCCACAGGCTTCTGGGAAGTGGCACTTAGTTCAAGTGGTGTGCTTGGGAGGTTCTCTTCCCTTTGGGTGGCGGCAAAAGAGTCTAATTAGACCGCAGTTATTTGGGGATTTGGTAAATTGCATTGCTCAGTAGTTCAGAAAGGCCTGTGAATCTACCGTACATGGTGGTGGTAGGATAAATGCTTGGTTACCATGTAAGTAATGAAATTTATTAGGCTGAAGGGCCAGGGAATTAACCTCTGCTCTGCTGAATAAGAAATTACATGCAGAAACCTTCTAATTATTTTAAGTGGTTTTCTTTACTGGGTTCTTTATTCATCTCTAGCTCAGATTTTCACTCAAGAAAATGAAGAAAGGGGAAAAAGAGAAGGAGGGAAACAGGGAAAGAAGAATCGAAAGGACCCACATCCCAGGCTGGTGGATAGGGTGACACTGCTAACAACAGTGTATGGGGTTTGGTGAAAGTGGTCAGATAGTACTGTCAGTTAGAATGCCAGGTTCTGTTGGGTTGTTGGAAAAGTCATGACTCATTTTTGCAATGAAAAACAGAAAAAAATACGTCATGACTTTTCCGACAACCCAATAATTCTAACTCTACCAACAACTGGCTGTGTGACTTAAGTAGAATTATTAACCACTCTGTTCCATGAACTAAGAATAACCATCATCACCCCCACCCCCACCATCACAACTAGAATATGAACAATTACTATGTGGCAGTAACTGAAGAAAGCTTTTTGGCTACTGATCTCGTTAGCTTCTTAGAATAATCCTCCCAGGCAACTATTAGTGGTGGTGTTATTAGCCCCAGTTCAAATTGAGGGAACAGAAGTACAGAGAAGTTCAGTGACTTAGGCAAGGCTACCCAGGTGGGGTGGAGGCTGTCCTGGACCGGAGCCAGAGGCCTGAGCCTGTCCTCCTCATCAGTTCTTTGAGATGATAATATTATCTTATCAGACTTGTTGTGAAAGGTGAACAATGAGGAAATAGACGCAGAAGCATTTTTTAAAAAGAAATGTCACGCAAATACAAAGCACAGTTCTAAACTGGATATTCAAAACTGCTTCATAAAGAGAAAGGATTGGTCCTTACACCTAATCAATTGTTGCAAATTGCCAGGGCAGCAGTTGGAAAAGGAAACCCTCTCATCAATCCAGGGTACACACACAGATGAGTAGGTAATGAGTGAAATTAACATGCAAAAAAAGCTGTATCTTGGGGCCAGCTGAGTGGCTCAGTTGGTTAAGAGTTGGCTTAGAACACGTGCTCTGAGCAACAGGGCCGCCAGTTCGATTCCCACATGGGCCAGTGAATGCTGTGCCCTAGCTGAGCTGTTGCTGAGCTGCCAGAAGGTGGCAGGATGGCTCCGCTGGTGTAGCAACAAGATTGCCTATTCAGTGGTGGGCTACACCCACCCACAACTAAGACTGAACTCGGCACCTTGAGCTGATCTGCCGCACGGATGGCTCAGAGGATAGAGCGTGCACTCTTAACAACAAGGCTGCTGGTTCGACTCCTGCATGGGATGGTGGCTACACCCACCCTCAGCTAAGACTGAACACAACACCTTGAGCTTAGAGACCATGAGCTGAAAGTGCCAGTCAACTACCAAATATCCATTTTCCTAGCTTGGCGACTAGCACCCTCCACAACAAAGATTGAAGAACAACAACTTGGCTGGTCCCTTCCCCCAAATCCCCAACAATGTTCCCCTTCCCCAATTCCCCAATTAAAACAAAAAGATTTTATTGGGGGAATTGGGGAAGGGAAACAACGTTGGGGAACCGGGGAAGGGAAACAGATAAGTTGCTGTCCTTTTGTTCTTCAGTCTAGTTGTGGAGGACATCAGTTCACTGGCCCATGTTGGTATCATCACTGCGCTCTTCTTGGGTGAGGCAGATCGGTCACCAGCCTCTGGATGGCCACTCACAGCGGCTGCCACCCACGGTGTGGGTGGGTGTAGCCCACCACTGAACAGGCAATCTTGTTACACCAGCGGAGCCATCCTGCCACCTTCTGGCAGCTCAGCAACAGCTCAGCTAGGGCGCAGCATTCACTGGCCCATGTGGGAATCGAACTGGCGGCCCTGTTGCTCAGAGCACGTGTTCTAAGCCAACTCTTAACCAACTCACGCTGGCTGCTGGCCACTCACTGTAGCCTATGGCAGCCCACTGCAGCAGGGGCTGCAGCTATGCCGTCCTGGGGACTCACAGCAGCCCAGCTCCAGATGGAGCTGTTGTTCACCACCTTAGCTGTAGAAGGCAGTGTCACTGGCCCTCATATGCGGGATCCGAACCGGGTCGCTGGCGTCCTAAGCCAGCTCTTAACCAATGCACCACTCGGCCGGCCCCCCAATAAAATCTTTAAAAAAAACAAAACTGTATCTCTCTGCAAAGCAGCCTTAGAGTTTTAAACAAACCTCCTGAAATTCAATTCCTTGAAGGCGGAGATCATATTATACTCATCATCACTTCCGTCCCCTCCTTGTTTGGGGGCATAAAGTGCGGACCTAATATTATTTTTGATGATCAGTTTAAGAAAATGTTGAGTTGCTTTAGTGAAGAAAGATAAAACCAAGAAGGATTATGTTGATGATTTGATCTCCTGTTGAAGGTCAGTTCTATTCTTAGCTATCTCTAAAATTAGAGACCACATCTTCAGGCAGCATTTCTTATGATTCTCAAATTCACTGTCAGTGAGGGTTTCATGTAAATCTCTTTACTGCTCGCCAGCCCCATTTCCATGTGTCCTGCCTCATTTTGAATGCAACTCATTTAATTTCTTCTTTTCTGACATCTCTACTGGACATTGACTCTGTAACAAGGTGCTGTGCGAGGCTGAGGAGAGATGTAAAAATGGAAAAGACTTGGTTTTCGCCTTCAAAGAATTTGCACTCAAATTGGCATTTCGGGGCCAGAGCCCTCCAGCCCTGGTGTCCATAACTTGGCATTGGGAAAAGTGCACACTCTGTTTTAAATCCCCCAAGGGCTCCCTTCCGTCCATGCTGGCTTCACCCTGCCTTGTCTCAGGGCTCTCCCCCTCTGTGGGGGTACATTTTCCATCCGGGCTGCCATGCTCTAAAGTCAGGCTGCCATCATCTCTCCCCTGGGTAACTGCCACTCCCTCTTCACTGGCCTCTCTGCCTGGGGCCCCTTCCTCATGCTGCACTCATTGTCTCCAGACTCCCAGTCCAGGCCACACAGCTCTCTCTGCATGAGCTGGATTTGTCCCATCTCCTTAGCCTCTTCCTTGCCAGGTATGCTCTAGCAATACCAAAGATTCTGGTACATCACCCATGTTCCCCCTCATCTCAGTGCCTGCTGTTTCCTTGCTTGGATTGTTCCTTTCTTCTTCACCTGGCTAACTTCTGTTCATTCTTTAGAACTTGCTGAACCCCCGCCCCACCCCGGAAGTTACTTCTGCAGATACCGGAAGTTTCCCAGGCTAAATTTGGCACACATCATCCATGCTATGTGAACTGCTGGTTGACTTGTCCACCCGCCAGCACCCCCAGACTGAGCCCCTTCAGGGCAGGGAAACATTCGGAATCTTTTCTGTGTCCCTAGAACCAGCACATAAGAAGTCCTCAGAAAATATTTATTGTGTGAATACTGAAACCATTTGAAATTCTTGCATTTCAAGTCCTAATGAAATGCCTGCCTATTTTGGGACACGTACCAGTGACGGCCCCCTACTCTTGATGTGGTGCGGAGCAGGGGCTGTCTGTACAGAAGTTGAATCATCCAAACAGGAAAGAGATAAATGGATGCCTTTGAAATAGCTGTATATTTTTAACTGGGAACTAGAATATATGATGTGCTCTGGAAGAAGTGATCAATGAAACAGGCTTCCTGTGTGCTTCACAGGAAAGTTATTTCTTTAGCTTGAAATTTGGTCTCTGACCTACCTTATGCCAAACGACTGCAAGTGGTGTTTAGACCCCTGAAGGGAATGCAGATTCAGCATTTAATATCATGTCACACAGGACCCCCATATTGTACTTTGATTGATGGTACAATCTGCTGGACTTTGTAAGCTTTATGTGACCTCACTGTTTACACACACACACACACACACACACACACACACACACACACACAAAATGTCCTGCCCCCAAAAGTCTCCTCAGACCTTGTAAACACCCTGAAATGCAAACATAATGATGGCTACCTAAAATGGCCATTTTGTCTGAGGATCCTGACCGAGGCTGCCATCCCCACTGGCTTCTATGTGGTTAGAAGGTGCCTGGGCCCAGGGCTGCTCTTTAATTAACGTGAGTCAGCATTTGTAGGGGAGCACTGCCTCTTGTCTGGAAGAAAACGAATAAAAACCTGCCAAGTGTCAACAAATATTTCTATATGCATCCCAATTAGGTGATTTCTGGAAGGCAGCAGAAGCCACCATGGTGCTGGTTTCTAGGCAACTGGTATTAGGGGTTCCGAACCTCATTGGGAAGGGACTATTGGCAGGCCTGCCTGGCGAAGGAGTACAGTGCGCCCTTTCCTGCTCTCCTCACCTCCCCACTGCCCTGCTTACCCCATCTTATTTAGCAGCAGGTTATGGCTTGGAGGCGGTGTTGAAGAAGCTACATATCCTTGAGGGCAAAAGCTCTGGGGAGGACACAAGCTTGGAAAAGCCTCCTAATGACAGCCACTACTTACAGGGCACTTTCTGTGGGTCAGGCAGGGGCCCAATGCCCCACACATGGTATTTTTTTAACCCCTACAACAGACCTACAAGGCAGGCATACAGTTCCAAAGATGGGGAAACTGAGGCTCACCCCATTGAAGCCACTTGTCACAAGTTACACAGTAAGATGGCTGCAGGGCCCAGATTTCCACTCTGGTCTGTCTGAATCCAGGAACCCCTGCCTTAACCTCCTGTCATCTGTCAGCACACAGGCAGTCAGGCCACCTCAGAAAGCAAAAGCTCAGCATAACATTTGGAGGCCGCTCAGCCGTCAGTTTTCAGTTCTGACAGAAACTGATTATTTTTTTTTAAAAGAATGCAATGCGCACCCTCCCTACCCCCTGCAGTACCCATCATTACCTATTGTGCTTAATGACTAAATGGAATGAATGGGAGGATTATTCTTCATGGACCTGCCAGTGTGGACATAAAAAATGCATTAGCAGGGAGAGAGGCTTTTGCTTGAGTGTACCGACAATTTCCAGAGCACTCCTGGCTTATAATTTCAAGACCAACAACAGACAGTGGACTAAGGCACAAGACCAGCAGCCTGTGGTCTCTTGACCCATGCTCTTCCACTTGATTGATGGTAGGGAGTATGTGCGGGAGACCCAGAACTCAGGAGTTTGCAGGGGCGTTTTCACTAAGCATCAGTCAGTATGGGGGAAATAGGAAGGGTCTGAGATGTGGAGCAGATGGGGGGTGGGGTGGTCAAAGGCCTCCTTTCTGAATTCCCAACTTGGGTCTTCCCTGTCACCATGAGAAGAAGCTTCCGATGGCCTCCCGGACATGGGGTGGCTGTCTGACCCTGCTTGTCCTTGTCATGGTACCTTCAGAGAGATCCTAGAAGATGTGAAACCTCTGCCCAGGACTATGGGCCAGCTCCCTCCCACTCACCCAGGGTCTGCTGAGCTGCGTCAGCCTGAAAGCTGTTATCTTAACTGTCTCGTCCTTGGGATTAAGCAGTCATCTCTCATCTTCCTCTCATGTATGAGATGATCTCACATCAATTCGTAGCCCCATGCCTGACAGAGCAGGAACCTAGTAAAAGGTAGACACCCAACCTTCCAGGGCCTGTCCTGACCTTGATCGTGTGTAGATTGTTTTCTCTGCCTGGAATACCTCTCCCAACTCCCTGTATGCTTTTTTTTTTTAAGATTTTATTGAGGAATTGGGGCAGGGGAACAGACAAGTTGCTGTCTTTTCCCCAGTCCAGCTGCGGAGGATGTTGCTTCACTGGCCCATGTTGGTATCATTGCGTTCTTCCCGGATGAGGCAAATCGGTCGCTGGCCTCTGGATGGCCGCGCACGGCGGCTCTTGGCAGCTCACACTGGCTGCCAGCTGCTCACGCTGGCTGCCGGCCACTCACTGTAGCCTGTGGCAGCCCACTGCAGCAGGGGCTGCAGCCTACACCATTGCCAGGGCTCTCACAGCCCAGCTCCAGGTGGAGCTATTGTTGCTGTAGAGGGCAGTGTCACTGGCCCTCATATGTGGGATCCCAACCGGGGCCGCTGGCATCCCAAAACTAGCTCTTAACCAATGCACCACTTGGCCGGCCCCCTGTATGCTTTTTACCTGGTCATTTCCTACTCACATTTCTACACAAAACATTTCTGATACGTGCAAACTCAAAGACCTAGAGGGGTCTTGCAGATAAAAGCTAAATGAGCCCAAACATACACCTTTTAATGCTGCATCTAGCTTGCAAACCACCATAGACACTTAGCAATAATTTGGCCTGTAATTTTCTCTCTCTCTCTCTCTCTCTCTCTCTCTCTCTCTCTTCTCCCCTGCCATGCCCTTATTTTTAAGCTCTTATTTTTATATTTGTGTAACTACCATTAAAGGGCTGCTCAATTGTTCAACCCCAGGGGCATTACTGACGTTGTATTCCGCAAATTGCGTTTTGGGGTTACTGTTTACCCTGGAGCATGCATTGTGAATGGTTGGAATGGTGCCCTGGGCATATACTGCCATCCCAACCCTACCCCTGCCCCCACCCTGTGCCTGGGTAATATAGTCCTTCAAGAACAGTTCACAGGATCCAAGGGTTGCTTTGCCGCTAATGTGCAATTTGGAGCTGTGCTCAAGGCTGAGATGGAGACTCAGATCCCCGCTTTAACTAGTGGTTTGGCTCTGGCTTTTATTGAATGGATTCCTGTGGAAGTTCTTCTGATTTAAAGACTGTCTTACAAAACAATGTTCTAATTGGTTTCTTTCACTTTGCACCCACATTCTGCCAGGAAGCCCTTGCTTGGAGCTGATCTGACCCAGGATGATTCTAAACCTACAGTCAGATGCGCTGAAGGGCCAGGTCATGCATTTTCTTTAAATGGGACCCAGGGGCCTGACAGAGCAACACTGAGACATTCAGAATTTCCTATACCCCAAATTCTGCCTGCCTTAGATGCAACCCAAGGGGACTTGCTGAAACACCATCTTGACATTTCTCAGGCTGTTCGATTTGGCCGTCTTGCATTTTTTCAGCACAGCAGAAAAGTGCTTCTGTGAGCATTCTTGCTGACTTTGTTCTCTTTTTAATGGGAAATCTTGGGAGGATAAAGTACAGCCAGTTTCTAGGGGATCCCCCTAGTCCAGTGGGGTATGACAAGGTATGGCTGTAGTGAAGTTTGACTTTGAGGAAACATGTCACTCCACATCATTGTCCATCGATGGGAATTACTTATGTAATATACCTGAGTGCCTCAATAGAAAAAAAAAATTGTGATCTCCCTGCAAGGTTTTCAGCAAGAAAAGGGTCTGGAAAACCATTTTGGTTAGATACTAGGGCAGCTTCCCTCCTGTTGAGCAGGAAGAGGGCATCCTGGAGCCCCTAAAGGTAACCTCCCCTATGCAGGTAGCCTCATTGTCTGAGGGAAGGCATCTAATCAAACTTGATGGGTTTTGAGAGCTATCATGTGGATCAGTGAGATGTCAGTGAAGAAAGGCCAGTGTGGTCTGTAAGATCTTCCAGGACCTGTTCTCCACAGCGACACCTTGTGGCAGTGAGAAGCACTGGCATTGGAGGACACAGGGACAACTTTCTCCTCCCCTGAGTGTGGAAGGTAACCAATAAACCTTGTGTTCATTAGACAGTTAAAAGGGAAGTGAAGCTCCTAAAGAGACACTAGACTTCCTGCGAATAATTCATGTGATGGCTCATATAGCTAACTGGAAAAATAAAAGGTGTGACTTGAATGTGTAGCCTCTTTCATGATGTAGGTGCTTATTTTATCCTCAGTGGATAGGATTGTGGGTATGGAGGAAGGACATAGGTTGGTCAGCTCTTATCCAGCCTTTTCTCATCCCACTGAGTCAAGCTGTTGACCCTACTTCCGAAAGAAGTAATGGTAATAAGAAAAACACTAATAATGACAAGAGTCAACACTTACGGTGGCAACTAGTCTAAATGCTTTCCAGGTACTAACTAATGTTATCCTGGAAACAATGTCTGAAAAGTACCTGGTGCTTTGTCTCTCAAGGCAGAGAACAAACTATAGCACCCTAAGCTTCTTAGCTGTATACACTCTAGCATCTGATTTTCCAATCAGATGGGAATGAAACAACTCTGGGTTCCTTCTCAGGTGATAAGGAAATGTCACCTAAAGAGTGGGCAGAGGGGTGACTGGTTAGCTCAGCTGGTTGGAGCGTGGTGCTGCTAACACCAAGGTTGCGGGTTCGATCCCCGCATGGGCCACTGTGAGCTGCACCCACCTTAAAAGAGTCAGCTATGCCATTGTAGCATGAAAACAATGTGTAACCAAGGACCATGGCTGTTCCCCTATAAAATTCAAAAAAAAAAAGAAAAGAAAAGAGTGGGTAGAATCCCAGTGGCATGGTCAGCCAGTTGGGATGAGGTAGAAACACCAGACAACTAGCTGTTCTGGTTGTATTTGTGTGTTTCACACTTGTGTAATCCAAGTGCCAGATATGTGCATCTCAACTCATTGAATTCTAACTTCCCTGTGAGGTAGATTTTATTATTATCCTCACTTTATATAGGAGGGCAATGAGACTCAGAGAGGTTAGGTAACTTGCCCACCAAAACGGCTTGTTGGTGGTACAGTCAAGATTTCGGCTGTTTTCAAACTTCGTGTTGATATGTTGGGGCAGGTGAGGGGTAGATGACTGGGAAACTGGTTTTAAAGATGATTCTTTTTCTTAGCTACTTTTTGAATAGAGACGCGAGGAAATTAACACCTGTTGAAATATATTTACATGCATTACTTTTGGAATCACAGGGTTTAAACTGCCTGCCATTGTATTATCATTGCTTTGCACTCATGTGGGCTGTGGGTTGGACAAGTGACAAAGTGTCCCTTTTCTCACAGTGGGCTGCAAGGTGTCTTCTGGTCTAGCATCCCAAGTGCTGCTCCTAAGCCCTGTACAGGTGTTCAAGATGAGCTTGGCAAACTTGTGGGGTTTCTGGCTTCTTAATGTTTATTTTATGTTTACTTTTAAGTGAAATCATGACCACAAAATGTCAGTTGATATTATGGAGAAGACTGAGACCAAGATACGGTCCAAGGGTATAGTCGGTTCAGGAAAAAAGTCTTTACCTGCACTGAAAAAGGTGAATGGCTTGTAACCATTGGCAGTGGCTCCTCTGAGTGACAACCATCAAAATAATCAGTTATGTAGGGGCTGGGATTAAAGGGAGTGCTGAGTAGGACAAAGATTTTACATGAGGGACTCTGGGGGTGGGAAGTGAACTCGCTGAGGCCTGCTGGCTCTGTCGTCTGTCTGTGGCTCAGCTGGACGTTGCCAGTAAATTTAGAGGGATTTAACACGTTGCGTACGGAGGGGTTTAAATCCCTCATACCTCCAGTTGCAGGATTCTCGTGATCCGTACGCAACATGTTAATATCATGAACACTTGTTTTCGTCTTGCTTTCCATAAAATGCTTGTCTGCTGATGATGACTGTGCTAAGGTGGAAAGAGCAAAAGTCATGTTTAAAGTAGTTTCCACCTTTCACACCCTATTTCTTGCTTTTCTTTCATTGCTTATGAGAAAAGTTCATTTTGTTTTTAAGCATTTATGAACAGGCTACTTTTCAGCAACTGAAACACAATGTAAATCTAGAGGACTTCAGTTAAAAATGGAAAATTTCGGGGCTGGCCAAGTGGCGCGTTGGTTAAGAGCTGGCTTGGGGGGCCGGCCGAGTGGCACGGTGGTTAAGCACTAGTTTGGGATGCCAGTGGCCCCGGTTCGGGTCCCACATATGAGGGCCAGTGACACTGCCCTCTACAGCTAACAACACCTCTACTTGGAGCTGGGCTGCGCAAGCCCCGGTGATGGTGTGGGCTGCAGCCCCTGCTGCAGTGGGCTGCCATAGGCTACAGTGAGTGGCCGGCAGCCAGCGTGAGCGGCTGGCAGCCAGCGTGAGCTGCCAATAGCCGCGGTGAGCGACCATCCAGAGGTCAGCAACCCATCTGCCTCATCCGGGATGAGCACAATGACGATACCAACATGGGCCAGTGAAGTGACATCCTCCGCAACCAGACTGAATAACAAAAAAACAGCAACTTGTCTGTTCCCCTTCCCCGATTCCCCAACGCTGTTTCCCTCTCCCAATTCCCCAATAAAATCTTTAAAAAAAAAAAAAAAAAGGAAAATTTCAAAGCTGCATACCTTAGGAATTTAGCTTAAGGAACTAAAGTATATGATGATGTAACTCCCAAGATGTCCATCTCAGCATTGTTTATATAACAGGAAAACAAATTGAAAACAACCAAGAAGTCCAATGATAGGAGATTGGTTAGATAAATTATGCCACATTCTTACAATGGAACATTATGCAGCCATTAAAATGGTTGTTATGCTTGAATGGACATTTGATATTAAAGAATTATTGCTATATTTTTAGATGTGATAATATTACTGTGGTAATGGTTTGGTTTTAGAAAGAGCACTTTTCTAGATAGTTGTTTAAAAACTTGTATTTACAGATAAAATGATAAATGTTTCAAAATAATGGGGGAGGATGATATATAAATGAAACAAGATTGGCTATGAGGTGATAATCATTGATCTGAATAATGAGTGCATAGAGGTTAACTGTCTGCCTGTATAGATATTCAAACATTTTCCTACTAAAAAGTTTAAAAAATGAATTCGTGGCTATGTATTTATTGACATGGAAGACGTGCATAATCTATTGCTAAATAAAAATCAGGTTATCGAATGGTATATGCAGAATGGGTATTTTTTGATGAAAAAAATACACAGGTATACATAGAAAATTATTGAAATTTGATGTGCCAAAAATATGAATAACAATTATTCCTGGGTAATGTAATCTTGTGTGGTTCTATTACTCATTTATATCTACTTGTCTGTATTTTCTGGTTTTCCAAGATTGTTTTATTTGTGTTATTTTCTAAAGTCCTTTAAAATACAGGGCTTGGGAAACTGTTTGGCAGTGACTCTTCAAGATGAGCATATGCAAACTCTATGAAGCAACAGTTTCGCTTTTAGGTATATTCCCAACAGAAGTGTGTGCATATGTTCAGCCAAACATATGTATAAGATTATGTATAAAAATACGCTCACCACAGTGCTGTTCATAACAGGCCCCAAGTGGAAACAACCTAAGTGTCCATCAATACTATAATCGGATGGACGCATTGCACTGCCTTCCGACAGTGGAAACTGTACAGAACCTGAGAAAGAATGAACCCCAGCTGCACGAGGCAGTATGGATAACTCTCAGAAACATAATATTGAGTGAAAAAAGCCAGATACTCCTAGAGGGCCCACTAGACAATTTCACGAATGTCAAGTTCAAAACAGGAGAAACGGATCTAAGCCTTTGAAATCAGGAGAGTGATTTTCTTTGGGATGGTGTAGTGATTGGGAGGGTACACAAGGAAGTTTTCTGGGGGGTGGTCCTTGGTAATGTTCCCTTTCTGATGCGGATGTGGGTTACATGGGTGTGTTCATTCTACGAAAATCCATTGAGCTGTGTGCTTAATGATTTCTGTGCTTCCCTGTATTATGTTATATTTCAATCAAAAGTTAAGAAAAATTGCAGGGCTTAATGTAGACAGTCTCTACGCTAAGTGGTGGATTAGTGCTTTATTGTCCAGCATGTGGCTACATCCATTAGAGTAATGGCTTGTTGAACAATCCCAATAGGAAGAGATTTAGAATTAATATGGAAATCCTGCACTAACAGCTGCATTTGCACAGCCTCCACTTAGGAACTCTCTCTCCTGACTTTTCTCTCTCATCCTGTTTGCTTCAGCTGTGCCTAAAACATGGCCTTGCAAGGTTCAGACTCCCATTTCAGGTGTGATCTGCGCTGTAGCCCCATGATTGGGAATAGGGATAAGTCCATGAAATCATCATCACATTAGTCAGTCACTTGGGGGACGGATCAGGCACCATTCTAGGTGCTTTATTGTTTTTGTTTGGGTTTTTTTTGAAAGATTTTATTAGAGGGGGCCAGCCGAGTGGCTCAGTTGGTTAAGAGCTCGCTCAAGAATGCGAGCTCTGAGCAACGGGTTTGCCGGTTCAATTCCTGGCCCGAGCTGAGCTGCTGCTGAGCTGCCAACAGGTGGCAGGATGGCTCAGCTGGAAAAACAAAAAAGATTTTATTGGGGAATTGGGGAAGGAGAACAGCCAAGTTGTTGTCCTTCAATCTTAGTTGTGGAGGGCACAGCTAGCTCAGCTCCAAGTCCAGTCGCCATCCGGCTGCCTGTCAGCAGCTCGTGGCCACTCAGCTCAAGGTGCCATTTTCAATCTTAGTCCATCATCCCATGTGGGAGTCGAACCGGAAACCTTGTTGCTAAGAGCGCACGCTCTAACCACTGAGCTTCCAGCAGCCCACTGGCAGCTCAGTAGCAGCTCAGCTCCCAACTCAATGGCCCACGTGGGAATTGAACCAGTGACCCTGTTGCTCAGAGCTCACGCTCTTAACCAACTGAGCTACTCAATCAGCCCCTAAGTGCTTTATATGGATTAACTCATTTAATCCTCACAATAGCCCTGTGAGAGGGAGACAGTGTTTTCGCAATCCCCACTTTGGGGATCAGAGAAATGAGGCAGCTTGTTTGTCAGTCTGTGGCTTGTAAGTGCCGGAGCTGAGATTTGAACCTAAGCCTTGTGGCTTAAAGCCTGCAAGGGCTCATGGGACAGAAGGCAGGCATGTGCTTACTGATCTGAGCTAGGTCCCCCTGGCTCAGCTTGGTCACATGATCTTTTTTCAAGGATTCATCTAGGCACTTTCCCTCCGCTCCCCTCAGCGTGATGCCTGGAAAGCATTCATTCATTCATTCATTCATTCATTCAAAGGACGTTTATTAATAACCCAGTATGTTATGTCCCATACCATACATAAAGAAACTGAGGTCTACAGGAGCGAAGTGATTTGCTCCATGGCTACCCAGCTAATAATTGGTAGAGTTGGGATTTGAACCCACAGCAGACTCCAAAGCCAGTGAATTTTCAACTATAAGAGTGAGCACGTTGCCTGTCAACTGGGAAAGAATTTCAGAAATTTTTGTAAAGTTTCTTGCAAACCCGTATGTAACAAAAGGCTCAAGGCGTCAAGATATTCGGATGTTTAAATTTGAATACATGGTCTTCTAGTTAAGTTATGTATTATGTGGGGTCCTCTGTGGCAGCCCTAACCACAAGGAAAGGAATTAAAAAGATATGTACCCTCCATGGAGAGCCGTGCACAAAAAGCAGAGAAGAAAACTTGCCCTAGAACTGTGGTTAACTAGAGATGTCAAAGACCCATGAAGACACCAGAAACAGAAAAATGGGCAGGGCATCCAGGTAATAGATATGTATGATATGGGGGGGCGGGGGCAGTGAATGGGGGTGTGGGGTTGTCACTTTGTAAGGGGTGAAAGGATAACTATTGCATTGTTTTGTACATCTGAAACCAATTAAAAAAAAATGCAATGAACTTGAGCCAGGTTCCTCCCGCTCACAGCAGTGGCCTATCCGTTGGGTGTGTGTGGCTGCATTTATCAGTTCTGGGCTAAGCACATGCAGCCAGGCATTTGCTTCTGCTAATGCCTGCCCTCTGGCTATGTGGTGTGGGGGTGATGTGAGGGGGGAATGGGGGAAGGGCGGACTAAGCTCTTCTTTGAATGATTCATAAGGTAGAACTCAGAAACCTTCACATAGCCTGCATCTAAGGTATTGACAAGTATATAAATTCATGTTCTTAAACAATACAGGGGCTTTGAGGCAAATCTCAAGTGTTGGGGAGGGGACAATGGGGGAGAATCGGGTTTAAACCTCTAAGTGAAGAAGTTCTGGGTTACAGGCTATGGATGCAGAGGGCCTGGGTCTTGAATGAGGAAATGGTGAAGCTACTGAGAACAGTTAATAAATGTCTCAGGTCAACAACAATTTTTCCAACTCTTTAAATTCACTAATAATTAAAAAGAGCCTCATTCATAAAGTGGGGTGAGGTCTGTTTCTCCTGCTGCTGGTCTCTTACGAGGTCTTACAATTAACTTCGTGAACTTGTTGTAACAATGTTGCTAAGCTCTTTTGATATCAGAGGGATTATTCATTATGAATTTGTACCAACTGGACAAACAGTTAACCAAGTTTACTATTTGGAAGTGCTGAAAAGGCTGCATGAAAAAGGTAGACGACCTGAACTTTTCGCCAACAATTCACGGCTCTTGCATCACGACAATGCACCAGCTCACACAGCACTGCCTGGGAGGGAGTTTTTAACCAGTAAACAAAGAACTATATTGGAACACCCTCCCTGCTCACCTGATCTGGTCCCCAGTGACTTCTTTTTTTACCCAAAGATGAAGGAAATATTGAAAGGAAGACATTTTGATGACATTCAGAATATCAAGGGTAATATTATGACAGCTCTGATGGCCATTCCAGAAAAAGAGTTCCATAATTGCTTTGAAGGGTGGACTAGGCCTGGAATTGGTGCATAGCTTCCCAGGGGAAGTATTTCAAAGGTGACCATGGTGATATTCAGCAATGAGTTATATAGCACTTTTTCTAGGATGAGCTCCCGAACTTAATTGTCTGACTTTGTATATGCCAACCCTCCATTTGAGTTAAAATAAGCTGTTGTTATAGATACCAGTCTTGCTGGGTTTAGAGGATTTTTTTAGATCAAGTCTGGGTTCAGATGGAAAGAGTGCTGTGATCCATTAGTGATGTCTGCCTTGGGCACAGGATAGAGGAATGGGGCACCTATACATCTATCACCCTGGACCTAGCTTCTATTAAATGATTAGTTTCACCGCTTGTTGTTTCAGAAAAGTTGGAAGAAGTGTACTCTACCTCCTAGCTCAGACACAAACCATATCTTGAAGTGAATGTTCCTTATAAAATGCCATTAACTCACGCAGCAGCCTAAGAAATAGGGTGAGATCATAAAAGTGTCATATTTCCTCTTGAGTTCTCTGTCTCTGTGGACTAAGAAATCATTTTAGTCAGGCTCCTTGGTTGGCAAGCTAGCCCAATCAAGAGGGGTTTAATGGTAAGAGTACGTGTCCTCACATAGAGGATATGAAAAGATCCCATGGGAATCCAAGAGCAGGAACCTCATAAAGTGAGCAACCAGATTTTTCTCCAGAAGATAGCTTCAGGAATCTCAGGAGTGGGAGTCTGAAAGTCTTCAAGTTGAGTATTGGCGTTAATCACTGAAGGACTTTCTTCTTTTGTGCTTGTTCTGTTCTCCTGAAACCTCCCATTTGGTTTCTTCTCCGTCGTTTCTTATAGCACCTGCTCACCCATAGTCATTTTCCCCTATTCCCTTTGGTTTCCACACGGCTCTCCATGACCCTCTGGCCTCTTTCTAGTAGGCTTGCAGCTTCTACATGCACTGCTAACTGCTTGATCCTTGACTTGGTTTCCATTTTACATTCTCAAGAGTGATGTGTGTGTGTGTGTGTGTGTGTGTGTGTGTGTGTATATATATATTTTTTTTGGCAATACTAACTCATGTCTCAAAGGCCGGCTCAGAATTGGCTATCTAACAATGGTAGATTGAAAAAAATGGCCCCCATCCTCTACCCTTTTGCAGTGTGACTTTACAGCTCTTCCCATCAAGCACTGGAGTCAATTCCCGCCCCCCCCATCTGAGCTGGATTTGTGACTCACTTTGGCCCCAAGAATATGGTGGAAGTGATGTTTTGTCAGTTCCTAGCCTTAAAGCTCAAGAGGTCTCACACACTTCCATTCTCTTTTAGAATCCTGCCACCATGAGAACAAGCCCGAGCTAACCTGCTTGAGAATGAGAGAACATGTGGTTTTGGCCAAGGCCATCCTAGAGCTGCCTTTGGCCAGCTGTTCTCCACATGTACAAGGGAGCCCAACCAAGATCAGGAAAGTTGCTTACCCAAACCTCAGCTGAGTACAAATGCTCAAAGATGCCCAGCTGAGACCAGACAGCCCCCCAACTGAACTGCAGACTTATCATCACTAACAATGTTTATTATTGTAAAAGTCACTGAGTTTTTGAGGTGATTTGTTATATGACAATAGCTAATTGATACAATGACTTCAGGTAAATCTCTGAACTTCGGAGTCTCAGTTTTCTCATCTGAGAAATGGACCAACAAGACCTTCCCTACCTGCCCCAGGGACAATTTTTAAGATGTTATACAAATATAAGATGCAGCCAATATTTACTGAGTGCTTACTTTATGATAAGCACTGAGCTAGACTCTGAGGAGTCACAGGACAGGCCGATTCTGTCGTAGGGCTATGTTAGTACTTTCTCCTTCCAGCCTCAGGCCATTCACCAGTAAACCAGAGCAGACCCTCCTGCTTAAATGGCAGTGGAAGAGGGAGAGGCCCAATGGAGATAGCAATGGACTGATCATTTCATCACCTGATGTATCCCACACGTTTATATATAAAGCATCTCCCTCACTCACTTCCTCTATTGAGTTAATAAATAGGCCTTCCCCCTTTATTTTTAACTGCTAAGTTCCAAGGATGGACAAGAGGATGAATTCATCCCACCAATAAACACTCGGGGACCATGAAAGTGGTATAGTCTAGGCTATGACAGATCTCATGTCCTAGCGAGGGAGGCAGAGATAAAAACAGGTCATCGTAGCACATTGATCCTGCCTTTCAGCCTCGTCTCATCCAACCTACTAGTCAGCCCTTTGCCTCCCAATACATCCCGACTCCATCTACTTATTTCCTGCTATTTGCCTGTTCCAAGCCATCATCATCTCTTACCATAGTCTTCCAACCAGTCTCCATGCAGCAGATGGGCGTGTTCTCTTAAAAATCAGATCATATCCTTCTCTTGTTCAGAGCCCTCTGATGGGTTCTCATTGCACCTAAACTAAAACCCAAACTTTTCACCACAGCCAATGAGGCCCTCCGCCTTGTATGATCCAGGCTTTTGCCCATCTCTCCAACTTCTTCTGTTGCTTCTCTCACCCTCTCTCACTCTGCTCCAGCGATACCGGCCGATACCGGCCTTCTCTCTGTTTCTGCAGCATTTCCATCTTGTTTCCACTTTGGTACCCATCCACCTATTGTCCTCTGAAATATCCTCCCCCTTTCCCCCAAGGTCTTTGTGTAAATGGTTCTTTCTCTCCATTCAGGTATCATGTCAGGATTCCCCTTTATAGAACAGCCTCCTCTGGCCACTTGAGCTAAAGTAGCAGCGTTCTCCTTGTCACCATGCTATATGCATCACCTTGCGTTATATTCTTCATAGTATCTGGCCAACATCCCTCCAAACCCTGCTTATTTACTTGCTAACTTGGTTGTGGTCTTTGCCCCATTATAACACACATCACTGTCTCTCACTCATATGAATCTTGTCTGCTTTGTTCACTCACTGCTGTGTCTCCAATACATACAATAATGCCTAGTGTACACCTGGCGATACCGGGCACTCAATAAATATTTGTTGAAGGGAACAAATGAGCACTGAAAAACAAAGGACCAAGAAGTGCCTAGCCCCATACAAAAAGCAAAACAAACAAACAAAACACTCCCCAAAATGCTTCTTCCTTTGCCAAAATCTACCTGTGTTATTTCTAACTGTAGCTAGAAAGTAGTCTCAGATCTCATAAACACTTGCATAATGTGTACCCTGCTGGGGGCTACTAGGAGAGGGGGATTAATTCATCACTGTTTACTTGTAATTGCCTGCACCTAACTGAACATTGCCATGGGTAAATCATGGTATTAGGTTCAACTTTTCCGTTATTTTTAGTTGTTGCAGAGATGTTTCCTTAAAACACTCCCAGTAAAAAAGCACCAGTCTGCTTGGGAGGAAGATACGTTGTTGGCTTCAACAGTCAGCTCAGGCAAAGAACTGGGAGGCGCCATTGTCAACTTCCTCTAGGAGAACTTTGGCACGTAAGGGCGTATAGCGAGCTGCTTAGTGCCACCGAACATCTGGAGGTGCGGGTGAAGAAGAAAGCAGTTAGAGTTTTATTCTTTTTAGCATTATGTTAAATTGGCCATGAAACCAGGGATGGTGCCTTTGAATTATAAGAGGGCTGAAGTATTAAATAAAAGTCTAGGAGACAGTGAAGGTGTTTGACTCAAGGTGGGCTAGATTCTAATAGGTGAAGCAGATTTGAAGAACAATAAGTGGAAAAGACATTTTTTCATTTTTTTTCTAATAATTCACCTCATTTAATATCAGAAGATGGGGCCATAGGGTCTGCATCTTTTGGAGAAGTGATTTCCCCTGGGAAACGGGGTTTCCTTCTGCAGGTTCCTTAAATGTCAGCAGGACCCAGAAGATTGGCCAGATGGAACTTTCTTTTTTTTTTGAAGATTTTTATTGCGGAATTGGGGAAGGGTAACAGACAAGTTGCTGTCCATTTTGTTCTTCAGTCTAGTTGTAGAGGATGTCGCTTCATTGACCCAGGTTGGTATTATCATTGCGCTCTTCCCAGGTGAGGCAGATTGGTCGCCGGCCATTGGACGGTGACGCATGGCAGCTCACAAAAGCGCACGCCAGCTGCCGGCCAGGCCCACTGCAGCCTACGCCATCGCTGGTGACTCATGGAAGTCCAGCTCCAGGTCGAGCTGTTGTTCACCATCTTAGCTGTAGAGGGCGCAGCGTTACTGGCCCGCATATGGGATCCAAACCCGGGCCCTGATGCTCAGAGCTGGTGTCCCAAGCCAACTCTTTTTTTTTTAAAAAGATTTTATTGGGGAATTGGGGGAGGGGAACAGACAAGTTGCCGCCCCCTTACTCCTCAGTCTAGTTGCGGAGGACATCACCCCACTGGCCCATGTTGGTATCGTCATTGTGCCCTTCTTGGGTGAGGCAGATTGTCCGCCGGCCTCTGGACAACCACTCACAGCGGCTCTTGGCAGCTCACACCAGCTGCCGGCCGCTCACACTGGCTGCCGGCTGCTCACTGTAGCCTATGGCAGCCCACTGCAGCAGGGGCTGCAGCCTACACTGTCGCCGGGGCTCGCAGCCCAGCTCCAGGTGGAGCCATTGTTAGCTGTAGAAGGCAGTGTCACTGGCCCTCATATGTGGGATCCGAACCAGGGCCACTGGCTTCCCAAGCCAGCACTTAACCACCGCACCACTCGGCCAGCCCTGATTTAATTCTTAACAATAGTTATGTGTAATAATTGGCTTGCACATGTCCTGAAAATTTAGCAGTCGGTTCTGGTTACAAGCTAGCTCACTGCTGCTTGTTGCCCTGGGGTTGGGTGGAGTCTTGGTACCTGGGTCTTCATGTCGATCATTCATCTCTTGGTACCTCTAGTTATCAGTTCTTGTCTACAGTACACAGATTACTGTGGAAACTCTCATTTCCCGGGCTCCCGAGGTTCTGGTGTGCATTTGTCGCTGGGGATCTGGGCTAGAATCATCTTCCTCTAGGCTGGTATATTCAGCTGTAGGAACCGCCATGGCCAGAATGGTCATGCATGGCCAGGGTCTGTTCTGACTGATTGGTGCGCATGACATACAGATGGTTCTGTAATCTGAATCTCACCTCTGATGCCACTTCTCTGCTACACTGTGGAGCCGAGTACAGATCCCGTCGAGAGGCTCATCTTCAGCCATGTGATCCTCTTTCTTTGCTGCCTGGCTTGAGTTGCTGCCCCCACCTGGATAAGTCTTGGCTTCCTTACCCTACTTCCTGCCAGTCCTGGGGCCTCTAAGGTTCCCAAGGCATCAGCCTCAAAAGCCCTCCAACTTGCTTTTAAAACACTGGAGAGAGGCCTACATGTCCACAATTAACAGAAGGTCCTTATGGGTCTCCGCCCTTGATTTTGACAGCCAAATTTACAGTCCATCCCTGAGCTGGGCTTCATGTGAGACTCTGAGACTCAGCTTCATCAGCCAGCCCCATTGAGCTGGGAGCATTCTTGGTAGGATTATCCCAACACTGACTATTATATTAGTCTTTTCAGGATGTCGTAACAGAATTCCACAGACTGCGTGGCTTAAACAACAGGCATTTATTTTCTTGTGGTTCTGGAGGCTGGAAGTCCAAGATCAAAGTGTTGGTAGGGTTGGTTTCTCCTGGGGCCTCTCCTTGGCTTGCAGACGGCGCCTCCTTGCTGTGTCCTCACATAGTCTTTTACCTCTTCCCCTTTATATGGACACAGTCCTATTGGATTAGGGCCCACCCTATGACCTCATTTAACCTTCATTATCTCTTTAATGTCCCATCTTCAAATATAGTCACTGTGGGGGGCAGGGCTTCCACATAAGGATTTTGGAAGGAACACAATTCAGTGCACAACGACTATTGAGCTCTTGAAATGTGGTTGGTCCGAATTGCTATGTGCTCTGAGGGCAAAATATACTCTGGATTTTTCATCACTTTTCATCATGTATTCAAAACAGAATATAAAGTATCTCATTAATACTTTTTTATTGATTACATGTTGGATGATAATGGATATATTGGGTTAAGTAAAGTATATTAGAATTACTTTCACCAATTTCTTTATAGTGCTTTTAGTGTGGCTACTCAAATATCTTAAATGACATGCACAGCTCTCATGTTTCTGCTAGACAGTGGGTGTCCAGAGACCCTCCCCGACACCCCCCCCCCGGGGCCTTCACAGCCATGCATCCTGCCGTCACGGGGAAGATCTCATTCCCTTGGCCCCTTGCACCCCTTTCCTTTGCCCCACCTTCAATGCCCACAGCTTCCTGCCTCCCCTTGGGCTCAGTCATCCAGTTCCATCAAGTTGTGCTGCTGGATGGGTCAAGGATGGAGGAGGAACTTGGAGGTGATGGAGGTGAAGGACATATGTCACTGTGATGTGACACATAAGATAAACAGGCGTCCATGCTGCCTGTATCCCCCCACAAGCACATCCTTGTGCTAAACAAGTCTCCATCTCTTACTCTGCCTTGAGTTGCTTTGCCAAGTGCCCCATTTATGATCCTGCCTTGGATCATTCCAGGTCCCAAGAAGGAGTTGAGGGGAGAGGAAAACAAGTAAGTCCCCTCTTGCCCCACAGGGACAAATAAAATGTGGTTCCTATACCCAAATTTGCTCACATTATCATGGAGGAAGGAATTGTGGTGTGGGGATGGATATGAATGGCACTATATCAAGGCCATATCAGGGGCACTTTATATGCATTATTTCACCCAGTCCTTCTCACAGCCTCATATTATAGTCATTTCACTGGTAAGGAAACAAAGACTCAGGGAGGCTAAGTAACACCTCCAGCGTCACCAGCCAGCAGGTCTATCTGGCTCTCTGCTGCCATGCTGTAAGGCCCTGGAGGAAAGAGGAGAGATTTCTCTGGAGTATATGGGAACTCTCTTGAGTTGGATTCAGGTCCAGGAGGGAAAGCAGAGGGAATTCTAGGCAGGGGACTGGCGCGTGCATGAGTAGGGCTGCAAGTCTGGGCCAGGTACTCTGCAAAGTCCAACCAGGAAATGGATCCTTACAGGGTCACCCTCCTGTAAGTCTCCTGCTTAATGTTTAGGGTTGGGGGAGGCGTGGCTGTCACTGGAACCTGGCAAGGACTTGTAGGCACCACCCCATAGTCTGCTAAATCTTGTCAGGTTGTCTGTGGGTTTTTCCACGCTGGACTCACTCACCGGCTTCGTGCAAGGTCCTTTTTGAGGTTTACTATTTCCTTGTCCACATACTTGCTGCTCTTTGTTGGCTTCTGTGGGACCTGAGGGGAAGCCAAGAAGTGAAAGAAAAAAGTGTTAGTACACCTGTTGCAAGTGGAACCAGGCTGCAGGCGGCCCCAGCGTTTATCTGAGGTGTCTGATCAGGTTGGGGGGTGGGGGGTGGGAGTGGGGGTTCTTGGCAGCACAGCATCCTCCTCTACACCAAAGAGGGACCATGTGGCACGATGGAAACAGCAAGGGCTTTGGAGACAGGGAGACCTGAGCTCTAGTCCTTATTCTGTCTGGTGACTGGCTGTGTGACCTTAGACAAATTACTCAACCTCTCTGGGCCTCAGTTTCTTCAGCAGAACAGGGGAATAATTCCTACCTTGTTGTGATAATTAAATTAATTGCCAAATTCCTGACTCACAGCAAGCATTGGAAAATGGAGGCTTCTATTATTAGCATTATATTCAACATAAAGCAAAGAATTAAATGTTAATAATCATTGTTGGCAGCATAGGCAGCTGATTTGGAGAACTGAAGCTTGTCAATGTAAAGATGCAAATGTATTTCCCCCCTCGTTGCTCCCCTAGCAACATTTTGTGAGTGAATTATCCAGGTAATTGTTCATGGGGTTTTCCTTCCCCTTCCTGTACTCATTTGTCGTGCCTCGCCATAAGTGAAACCTCCCAAGACTTAAACTCATTACCCAGAAGTCGATACCAGGTCAACATTAAGAAGAGAGTGAAATGCACTCTATTTTAATAGGAAAGTCACTTTTCTCAGCCACCAGTTTGGTGTAACAATAATAAGGCTATTATCTGGATTATCCCGTCTTGAAATTAAATTCCTGCAACATGAGGATTTTTTTTTTTTAAATAAAAGGAAAGACCAAGAAATTATGGGAAAATGAAGCTGGATGGAGAATACATTGTGATGACTGTTCTGAAGGGCAGCTCATCAGTGCATGGTCAATGCTGTACAAGTGTATGTGCCCTTAGCGCTAACAACTCTTCTGTTGTCAGGCATCCTATGGGAGTTTCCCTCTGTGGGCACAGGTTCATCAACAAATTCTTCACTAGGACACTGCTTGAAGAGCAAACACTTGGAAACCACCAACACATCTTAAACCATCATGATGTATCTAAATAATAGAATACTGTGCAGCAATTAAACACAATGACGATATAATGATATATATATATATATATATATATATATATATATATATATATATATATATTCAAGTAGGAAGACATATCACAAAGTAATATGTATAAGATGATTCTGTTGTTGTTGTTGTTGTTTTAATGATCTATGTGGATGTACACATACCAAGAGATACGGAAAGCCATACCCCCACATGCATTGATTCTCTCTGGGAGGCAGGATTATGGCAAATTTTATTTCTTTATCTTTGCTTATGTGAATTTCCTATGACCCTGCAATAAGTATTAATCAGATAGGTAATACACAAAGACAAGAGATTTTAAAAAATGAATGGTTGAGTGAAGTTTGATAAGGCTGATTGGAAGCACTGTCCCAGGCGTGCTAAGTAGTGTCATGTTAACCCTATGGACAGAAGGCAGAGCGAGGGCAGGTCAGGTACTGACTGACAGAAATCTTGATATGGACAGACACATGGGAGGAGGAGGCATGGTGGTTTCCCAGCAGCCGCCACCCTGCACTTTCTCTGAAATGAAATTGGCCTATGACGCCTGCTTCTCCGGGCCTTTGAAATGGAACATGGGAGGTCAGGAGTGGAGCTGTATCAAAGGTGACTGACATCTGTGGCAGGGTGGTGGGATGGGGTGTGGAGTTGGCCATGACGTGAAGGGACTAGGACTGGCCCGTCTGATGCTCGGCCATTTTTCTCCTGGGTCACCCAGCACATGTCCTGTGCAAGGCAGCTCAGATTCTCAGATTCAGGGTGGAGAGTTGATGGTCATTGCAGCTCCTTCTTATCCACAAAATTAAGTAATAGGACACAAAACAAAAGTATCTGGAATAGCCTTGAATAAGCTCAACTAAATATGAAACGGAGAAATCATTTATCAACTTTATTTCTTTAGCTATTATTAGGAATGACTTACAGGTAACCTGTTTTGCTCATCTCAATACACTAAGGTGTTTCAACCCCTGGGCTGACAATTGATGGTTTTCATCCTGAGGGATGGGTGAAGTGGGTGGAGAGACAGACCTCCAAGGAGATAGGTAAGGGTCTCTGGGAGTACTTTAAAACATGTCTACATAATAGACATTTGCTTGTCTCCCTCCCCCAATATCCCTTCACCTCCCTCTTGATACCCGTTCCCTGGTTAGACCTTCTTGCACCATAAGAGATACTCCTGGTACCGGCAGCAGGGATGGTCCCCAATGGCTGAAGCCATACAGCAGAGCCCATCCCCCATCACAGTGACTAGTCTGGGGATGGTCATGTGACTCACTTTGGGCTAATGAAATGCAAGCGGACATTTTCCAGGGGCTTCTAGGAAGCACGATTCCTAGATCTTCTAAAGAACCAAAGGCAGAGAAGTGCTATTTCCTCATTGACTGTGAACAGAGAAGCAGACATTCATGGGCGTTGCTAGCAGCCATTTTGTGCCCAGGAGGGGAGCCATTCTCCAGCTGAAGGAGTTGTGGGAAGACAGAAAGGAGAGTCAAAGAAACATTTGTCCTGTGGTGCCATGTTGAGCTGATCAAGCTTTATGAAGAACCTGGACTTTTCATTACATTTCTTTTATTACTTAAACCAGTTTGAATTGGCTTTTCTTTTTCCTGCCATCACAAGATTTCACTCTGAAATATGTCCCTCTCTTGGGTGTGCCAAGGCAGTTAACTAATCAAGAACTATTTATTTTATTTTATTTTTTTATAGATTTTATTGGGGAATTGGGAGAGGGGAACAGCATTGGGGAATCGGGGAAGGGAAACAGACAAGTTGCTGTCTTTTTGTTCTTCAGTCTAGTTGTGGAGGACGTCGCTTCACTGGCCCATGTTGGTATTGTGATCTTTGCGCTCTTCCCAGCAGAGGCAGATCACTCGCCGGCCTCTGAATGGCCACTCACGGTGGCTCACGGCAGCTCATGCCAGCTGCCAGCCACTCACGCTGGCTGCCAGCCATTCCCAGTAGTTTCAGGGCAGCCCACTGCAGCCCCACTGCAGCCTATGCCATCACCAGCAACTCACATTAGCCCAGCTCCAGGTCAAGCTGTTGTTCACCATCTTAGCTGTAGAGGGCGCAGTCACTGGCCCTCATGTGGGATCCAAACTGGGGTCCTGCTGCTCAGAGCTGGTGTCCCAAGCCAACTCTTAATCAAGCGCGGCACTCGGCTGGCCCAAGAAGTATTTTAACTACTCCTGTTTCCCCGCCACATCCCTTTTGGGACATCAAGTTCAGATAACTTCCATTCTGGTACATTTTGCAGTAAAAGCATTGAGACTGACCATGTTGAGATCAAACATTTGAAATCAAGGTGACCTCTCTTTCTCATCTCTCTTTTTTCTTTTCTTTTTTGAGCACCCCATTAACTCTTTCCTCCAGGACCAAAGTAACTTTCTGAAAAGATACTGTGAATTAAGCATACTTAAGAACAAGGAAGAAATAAACACACTCAAATTTATGTGCCAGTTCATTTGAAATCCATGATTGAAACCCAGCTTAAGGTCAGTCATGTACCTATCACTCTCCTTTCTCAAGCTGCAGCCCTCTAAGCAACTATGACACTGTCTACATTTCAAGCATTTTCTCCCAAATCTGACCTAGCGATAGTTGCCTAAGCACCAGGATTCACACTGTTGTAAAAGAGTGAATTTGTATTGACCGGAATTGGTGCTGAACAATTTAGAGCAGCAAAGCCAAAGTGTGCCCTCCACTTGACACAAAACTTGAGCAGGACAAGATCCTCCCCACAATTATGTCAGCATTGCAGTGGATTCTTAGGAAACCATTTCACTGTAACCATTGTTTACTTACAATTGTAATAAGCCAGTGGTAACAACTGAGGGAGTTCTGGTTGTCAGGACATTGACAAACACCGTTTGATAGTAACACAATTAAAAGTTTACAAAGCATCCAGGAACCACTCTCTCCAAACTTTCTGGATGGCAACTTCACCATATATTTGAGCAGCCTTAAAAATGCATTCCCTGGGTCGGCTGAGTGGCGTCGTGGTTAAGCGCTGGCTTGGGAAGCCAGCGGCCCCAGTTCGGGTCCCACATACGAGGGCCAGTGACACTGCCCTCTAAAAAACAACAACTGCATTTACTTTTACCCCAGCAATTCCACTTCTATCCAAGGAAATTACACGGCGAGGATAAAAAGACTTACCCATGAGGATGTCTATGACAGCAATGTGAATAATAGTGAAAAACATCTAAATGTCCAGCAAGAGACGTTTGGGGGGATAAATCATAGTCTATCCAGACAGCGGTATATGATACATTTGAATTTGGTGCTCCTATTTAATGTCGCTATAGATGTATACTTATTGATATGGAAAGAAATATTATTTCAAGTTAAAATGCATGATACAAAATACAAAGGCCTTAGATGATAGAGAGTTTTAAAATTTATATTCATAATTTCTAACACTTTATTTGACCTGATACAAATTATATTTTAAAATATTGATATATGGCAAGGTATATGTATAATTATATTACAGGCTGGAAACAAATATAACACATGGTCAATAGCAATATTATCTCAGGTTGCTTGAATTACACATAAATAGTAATTTTTAATTTGGTTATCATTTTTCCTAATTTTAAAATAATTTAAATATATTGCTTGGCTAATAAAATAATAATGTTTTTCATGTTTGGAAAGCAATTCTGACTAATTCTACCCATATAAGCAAAACGTAAGATTTCAATGCCATTTTAAATTGAGTAATCTAAATGTCTGGAATGATGTAAGTTAATAGTTTACTTTAATACAGTGTCTCATGCAGGGTCTAGGCAGGAAAACAGAGCTCATGCCAGGTCATTCAATAGAGGCAATTTAATATAGGGGAGCAATTACAAAGGTATTGAAAGAGCTGAAAAGCCAAGTAGGGGATGGCAAAGGAAAGCTAGAGATTAGCAAATGAAGGAAGCTTCTACTACCTCCAGGGCTGGAGGGACTGAGGGAGGAGGTGGTCCTTACAAGCTCTGGAATTGAGCCACCTGACAGATGTTGGGCTCATGGAGTAAACAGATGCAGTTTCAGTTGGAGGGGCTACCAGAAGCTGAGCGAAAGAGAGGGAAAAATGTCCTGGCTTCTCCCTCTTTCTCTCACCCTGCAATTTCCTGCTGCGCCTCCTACTGGCTGAACCTACCTGGAAGGGCACCTGGGAAATGTAGTTTGCAAGGATCAGCCCCCTGTGGGGAACAGGAAATGGAAAGAGGGCCCAAAACAAATCATTCTGGTTATAGCTTATTCAAATGCTGTGGCTTCAGGTGCTGACCAGCTACTTTTGGACTGTCAAGCTGGTTCTCCCTTTAGTCGAGGACTTCTTTGCAGATGGTAAATTTGTATATTCCTTATCTTTTAATCCTAAACCTGAGATTCCCAGAATTTTCCATGACTTAGATGCTTATACAGAATTGGGATCATTCTCTCTCTCTCTCTTTCTCTCTCTCCCTCTCCCTCTGAATGGTTATCAAAACCCATATATTTCTACGGAATCCAGAACCCTCCTACTTCTCTTGGGAGGTATTGTATAATCCTTACCTTTGCAGACTGCTTCCTCTTGCACCAAAACTATGTGTTCTCTGTCCCACACCCCTTAGGTCCTTATCACTGATAAACTGGTGCTAAATATTTCCTCCCCACTGACAAGGATAAATGTGTCCCCCTACCTAGGTAACACATTTGCAATTCAATTCTACATTTAAGATCATATTCAAAACTAATGAACAGGAGGTGGCCAGGTGGCTCACTTGGTTAGAGGGAGTGTTCTTAACAAGGTTGCTGGTTCGATTCCCACGTGGGTTGGTGGGCTGTGCCCCTCCCCCCAGGTCCTCCCAACCAGATTGAAAACGACTTGAGTTGGAGCTGATGGGTCCTGGAAAAACACACTGTTCCCCAATAAAGTTTTCAAAAACAAAAACAAGCAAATAAGATAAACAAACAAAAAACTCTAATGAACATTGTAGAAAATCAGGAAAAGATTTTTTTTTTTTAATTAGGAGAAAATAAAAGCCAAGCATAACCGCTGCACCATCTCTTTGGATGTCCTTTGATTTGTTTTCTGGGACTATTCCCAGCTTGGGCTCATAAAAGCCATCCTGGGATAGTTGACTTGAACTGTTTGTCCATGCTTCCCCTGGGAGTACCATCGGCCTTCAGAGCCTTCCATTTTTCTGTTGCTTTGCCGAGTCTGGGGGATTCCTCCATGGTTTTGTTTCCTGGAAAATAAAGTCCAACCTCTGCCCTATCTCCCTTTTTCCTAGCATGTGTCCTTTCTCGGGATGATCTGTAAATGGGCCTTTGAAAGCTGGACTGTGAGAAATGCCATGTGATGTTCTGTAATTCATCAGGTTAAACGCTGATACATGTGTGGGGAGGTGAGAGCACAGGCTTATAGTGAGGATGGGGTGGGGATGATTGATTGTGCATACACAGTTAATATTCATGTGCTGGGACTGTTTGCATCCTAGCATTTGGAAGTGGTTTGGCTTAACGTGTCAGCTGAGAAGTGGGAGGTGGCAGAAATGAATTGGAAAGAGCTTTGTCATCAGACAGACCCAGGTTGGAGTCCTGGTTCTGTCACTTCGATGTTTAGTAACCTTGGGTGAGTCACGGACCTTCCCAGAGTCTATTTCCACACCTGTGAAATAGAGCTAAGGGTGTCTATCAATAACGTTATTGTTGTTGTTATGTGCCAGGCACGATCCTAAGTGTGCTCTTATTTGAAATGCCTGATTCCATTTAGACCTTGCCATACGATTATTCCCATTGTATAGAGGAGCAAGCTGAGGCTTCACAAGGTACAAATGGCATGCTATTAAGTGGAAGAACTCAAGTTCAAGTGCCATCCAAGCATGTGCTCTTAACCACTACTTCATTCTGCCCCTGCCCTTCCCATTTTGCATAGTGGGGATTAAATAACGGAGAACAGTTGCTAGTTATTCATTTACAGATATTACCTCCAAAGCTTGCTCACTGGATTCTGTTAGACTTTTGTCATACACATTTTCATATGACAGAAAATCAGAATGATTTGTTGAAGGTTATGGCCGTAAAGCCAATCTTTGAAATATCTGTTGTTCTCTTGTCTTTTGTACAAGAATGTTCCAAACCCATCTTTGTTATTTCTTAAAATATGATCTACTTCCTAGAATCAGATTAAGATGGAAATGAATTCTTGCTAAATGTGCTTCGGCTGATACAGACGTCAGGGGAACAGCTGGGAGGTTCCATGGAGGGGTGAGGGGGAAGGGAGACCGTTGGAGAAAAGCAAGCAACAGGATGAACAAGTTTCAGACTCATTATGGAGACGCTGTAAAGAACAAGACAAGATAGGCAGAGAGTAGATAAGATCCATGGCAAGAGGTCTTAGCTTGCACGCTGATATTTAAGCTGTTGGTGGTTTTATGGTAGCAATGGGCACTTCTGTTGGAGAGTGTGAAGGGTTTCTCTCCTCTTCTCTTCTCTTCTCTTCTCTTCTCTTCTCTTCTCTTCTCTTCTCTTCTCTTCTCTTCTTGTCATCGGATATAAGGCAGGTACCTACCTATAGAGGGATAACCTGGAACGGGTGACCTCATTCACATGTAGACCCTTCAAACTGAAATATGATGAAGTGTGCTATTGAAGTCTTTAAAGGATCTATCTCTTCAAGGAAGGCAGGGTACATCCTTCAGAGGGTACTTCGATTCACCCTCCCTTTTTTTTTTTTTTTTAAAGATTTTATTGGGGAATTGGGGGAGGGGAACAGGCAAGTTGCTATCCTTTTGTTCTTCAGTCTAGTTGTGGAGGACGTTGCTTCAATGGCCCATGTTGGTATCATCATTGCACTCTTCCCGGATGTGGCAGTCACTCGCCAGCCATTGGACAGCTGCTCACAGCGGCTCATGGCAGCTCACAAAAGTGCACACCAGTTGCCGGCCAGCCCCACTGCAGCCTATGCCATCACTGGCGACTCACAGCAGCCCAGCTCCAGGTTGAGCTGTTGTTCACCATCTTAACTGTAAAGGGTGCAGCGTCACTGGCCCATGTGGGATCCAAACCTGGGCCCTGCCGCTCAGAGCTGGTGTCCCAAGCCAACTCTTTTTTGTTTTTTCTTTTAACTGAGCCATCCTGCCACCTGTTGGCAGCTCAGCGGCAGCTCAACTCGGGCTGGGCATTGAACTACTGTTGCTCAGAGCTCAGCTCGCACTCTTGAGCAAGCTCTTAACCAACTGAGCCACTTGGCCAGCCCTCCAAGCCAATTCTTAACCAACGCGCCACTTGGGTGGCCCTCACCCTCCCATTTTTTTCTCATCTTCCTACGGACCCAGGAGAAAGGAGGTTGGAAAATGGTGGGGAGGGGTGGTGGAAAAGGGGACTCCTCTGGGGGAGATGAGTGAGTCGTCTGCTGAAAATCTACTGGTAGAAAAAGTAGCAGGAGTCCTCATGGGGGAGAGAGGGTTGGGAGTGATCCCTGGAAAGAAGACTTTGCTCTCCAGAGCCTGGCACAGTGTCTGGCCCTGGGCTCAACCCGTCATTGTTGAATGAATGAAGAGGTGACTGCATCACAGTCTCACAGTTAAACTCTGTAAGTTAATTATTACTTACAAATGGAATGAATGACTTAGATAATTCATGGTGAGATCTGGCTGACACCACCTGAACCAGCATAAGCACACTTGGCCTCACGGATGGGACAAACTGATATCATGTGTCCCTGCAGTGATGCACTGGGGAGGGCACAGAATCATCGTCTTCCTGCCCCCAATGCCTAATCTGCAACTGATCAGGAGGAAACACTCAGAAAAATAAAACGTGAGGGTCATTCTGCAAACTGAGTGACCTGGACTCTTAGAAGATGTCAGCGTCTGGGTCATTGGGAGCCTCTGGGAAGGAGGTAATGAGACACTAAGTAGGGATACTGGGGATGGGGATATTTTTTTACATTGTTTTATTTCATCCTCATGTCAGCCTTTCCGAGCTATCCCTGTTCCTATTTTATTGAAAAAGAAACTCAGGATCAGAGAGGTTAAGCTACCTATTCAAGGTCACAGAGATACTAAGTGGTGAGCTCAGCATCTTGCACACTCTCTCACCCTTATCTAATGCAGGAGTCAGCTAACTAGGGCCTGCTGCTGGCTTTATAAATTAGTCTTACTGGAACACATTCACGCCCATTCGTTTTGTAAACCGAGGGGATTCCGGTGTCCCATCTATAAATGAGGGGTGTGGACCAGAGACAGAACTGTCAGTCTGGTGGCCCACGTGATCTGTTCCATCTATGCAGTGTTTACAGTTATTTGGAATTCATTTTCTACCTGCAGAATCCATGATCGTTCACATACACACCCAAATTTCTAACTGTGCAACACAAGAAATTGCAGAAAATGTGGCGTGCACAGGCTTCTTTGAGAGCGGGGTGGGTGATGCGTGGAGGGAGGGGGAGGGGGAGTGTCCAAGTCTCCCAAATTGACAAAGTACTGTGGAAGTGCTACATGCCAGCGCGGTGCTAAGCATTTTATGCCATCAGTCTCATTCGTTTCTTCCAACAACCCCATGAGACAGTGATTAACGAACCCATTTTACAGAAGGAGAAATGGAAGCAGAGGCAGTCCTGGTCAGTTGTCGGAGCCAAGATGAGAGTGCACGTGTGATGGTTCATTTTACATGTCCACTTGACTGGGCCACAGAGAGCTCAAATGTTATTCCGGGTGTTTCTCTGAGGGCGCTGTTGGATGAATTTAGCATGTAAATCGATTAAGTCGAGCAGAATGCCCTCCCTGAGGTGGGCGGAGCTCATCCAGTCAGTTAAAAGCCTGAAAAGAGCAAAAGGCTGACCTGTTCCCTATAAAATGGATTGTTCCTTGCCTGACTGCTTTGGAGCTGGGACATTTTTTTTTTTCCTCCTGAACTGAAACACTGACTATTCCTGGGTCTTGAGCCTGCAGGCTTTCGAACTAGAACCCACACCATCAGCTTTCCTGGTTCTTAGGCCTTTAGACTCAGACTGGAACTACCCCACCAGCTCTCCTGGTCTCCAGTTGGCCAACGGCAGACCTTGGCACTTGTCAGCCTGGCACAACTGCGTGAACCAATAATTCCTTATAACATATCTCTTCCTGTCTGTATCTATATTTCTATACCTATCGCCTCTATGCGTCCTGTTGGTTTTGTTTCTCTGGAGAACTCTGACTGATATATCAGTCTCCTTGTATTTAAAACTTAGTCCTCATCCATGAAGTATCCCTGAAAATACAGCCTTTCCCAATGCAGGGAAAGGCATTATTCCATCATTTGCTTCTTAAATCCTCTCTGTTTTCAAAGGAGGGTGATTGGTTTGCCAAGAAGGAAGATGAGGATGAAAGATGGATATTGGAGAAGCACAGAGAGAGAGTGAATGGTTCCAATTCATTAACACAGTCATATATTATGGAGGGTGGGCAGGGAGCCATGAGGCCAGGACAGGGAGGAACCGACATCCAGGAAAAAAAAAAAAAGCACAATTGAAGGACTGTTTTATTGGTTTTTCTTGGATGCAGTGTAACCAACCCTCCCCTCCATCTTGTCTGCGCACCTCCCAGTGAAATCTACATTAGGCACTGGCAATTTTGGAGTGGGAATTGTGCTTTGAGAGGCTTGACAAGGTGAGAGCCAGGGGTGGCGGAGTGACAGATGCAGGGGAGTGTAGGATGTAGATTCAGAGTCCCGGGTCCTTGTTCCACTAGCTGTATGACATCACGTCAGTCATCTTCTCTATACCTCAGGGCCTGCACCTGGTGGCACCTGCCTCGTCTTCATCCAAGAGTTGTGACTGGTCAAAGGCACACTTAGTACACAGGGCTTTGTGACTGAACCAAACATACGAAGGAAATGTTACTGTCATTGTCACTGTCTCATGAGTATCTGGAGGTTTTACGAAATTGAATCATAAATTATAAGTGAAAAATGGAACGTGAGTGAGATTACAAAATTATTCCGAAATAAACTCATTAAGGGCAGATTAAGGCTGTCCACAACCCTGAGATAGTCCATGGTGGCGATGCAGCAATGTAACAGTAGGTGGCATTAGACGCCACAGCTTTCAATCAAGTCCTGGTCTCACACCTTTCCCTCTTGATTGAAATGGAAGTTGGCTAACAGCATCACTGAGCCCCATTAGTTCTGGGATTGAGCTGGCATGCCAGCAGCCAACATGCTTTCCACCCAGTTTAAAAAGAGAGAAAGAAAGAAAAAGAAAGAAAGAAAGAAAGAAAGAAAGAAAGAAAGAAAGAAAGAAAGAAAGAAAGAAAAGAAGAGAAAAGAAAAGAAAAGAAACTTTAATCAAATACATTAATCTCATAAGAACTTTTGAAAGACTAGATATGAGGGGCCAGCAGTCCAGCTGTTGGGCACCAGTAGCCAATAGGACTCCATAAGGGCTCCTGGAGGAACTTCAGAACACCGGCCCCAGGATGTAACAACCACCTTGCCAAAGGTACTTCTGTTTAATAACTGTAACACTGCCTACATTTTCAGTACTTTCCTTGTGTCTGGAAATGTGCAACGCTACCCATTATTAACCGTGGCTGCCTGGAGCTCCCAGCAGCCTGATCTCATCAGAAAAAGAGTTCTGTGATCCATTAGCAATGTCTGCCACGGCCCCAGGAAGGAAAAGCAGCATCATGACACACAAGTGCCATTTCCATGGTGGTGGGCACTTTACCTGCCTTTTCTCATTGAATCTTCATGACCACCCTAGACATTAAAGTGTTGTTATTATTATTATCCCCATTTTATGACTCAGGAACCTGACACTCAGATGAATCAAATAACTTGCCTGAGGTCTCCCAGCTGGAAAGGAGAATCAGAAACTCAGCCTGTCTAGTGGACTGTAGGGCCCCCTCCGTTGCCTATCGCATCATAATTTACTTCCACTCCTGAAAATAAGACAAACTATTTGGCAGTTCTTCCTAGAGAAATGAAACAAGGTGGGACCCAAGAAAGTCAGTCTCCTTTCGAATTGTGAGTATCCTGGTGAGGAGCCTGTGTGGGCTAGGGGTTAAGTCCCCATGTGGCTTCAATTCCTTTTCTGGAGGAAGATGAAGTTGCCATCTTTGCAAAATCCCAGTGAACCCCTTGAAGGTCCAAAGAAACCCAGCCTCTCATTGGTGAATAACTGTTAACTCCATTTCCCACATGAGAAGCAGAAACAGAGCCAAGTTTAAGGCAGTGGTGAAGGGTGAAAGAGCCAAGATGCAGGAGAGCTGGTTGGGGCTTGAATTCTTGTTGGCTGCTGCGATATGAATTCTGTGATGCCGTCTGCAGGATGCCATTCGATGCCAAGTTACATGGACCACATCATGAGCTTGGGTGAAGGGCAAGACTAGCTGAACTATTTCTTAAATACCGACTGTGAGTTAAAAACTGGCTGGGATATGACACTGAACAGGACACTGACGCTGTCCTTAAGGAACTGTCAGTCCAGTAGAGGAGACAGGTATGAAACAGACAATTCAATGACAAAGCCATCACATGCAGTCACCAAACCCAGCCTGGGGCCGAGGGTTCAGAGGTTCACACTGAGCTGAACCCAAAAAGTGGAGGGAGAAGTGTCTCAAACAGAGGGAATCCTGAGGACTTGGAATAGAGAGTATGATGGGGGAGGGGGAGCAGTGACGAAGGTTTCTCTGACAACCCCCCACAGGAGAAAATGTGCCCAAAGCTAGTCACGCTTCTGAGAACCCATGAGAAGCCACTTCAGCAAAATCAGCTTAGAGATGAGGGCCCTCGCTAAGGACCAAAGATGAGGCATTAGTTTTATTTCATTTGTTTTAGTTTTGTTTTTTTTTGAATAGGTAGTGTTTTTAAATGGTTTAAAAACACACAAGAGGGTATGCAGTTATAAAAGTTATAAAGTATTACTCCCCGCCTTGTCCTCAAGCCATTCACTTCCCTTCCTGGAGGTGACCAGTGTTAGCAAGTTCTTGTGCATCCTTCTAGCATCCTTTTAGAGAGATTTGATAATTTAATAAGCACGCACACACACACACACGCATACACACACACACACACACACACACACACACACACACTTCTTTCCTGCCACCAGCATCCGCCTTTCACACAAATGGCAGCGTTGTTTGCGCACCAATTTCCCCCACATAACAGATGTACCTGGGAGAGTGTCCAAGTGTTGTGGTGTATATAAGGTGGCTAGAGAAAAGATGGCACCAAGCTCCTCAGTCTTTGGACCTGGAACCAGGAGCATGAGTGGTGGCCTAGAGACAGTTATCTGACACTGGGCTGGACTGGACTGCAGCTTGGAGGATAGGATGGAATAGAATAAGGTCTGAGGTATTGAATTAAGTGTCAGAGAGGATGATGGGAGGGAGGGAGAGAGAGAGAGAGAAAGAGAGATGAAGATGGCTGCTTTCTCAGCTGGCATCTTGATTGTGGCGTCCAGACATATACCTTGGGCCAGAGGCCCCCAGGTAAGCTACAGAAACTACAAGTTAAATGTTTGCTATCTAAAGCCACTAAATTTTGGAGTAATTGTTACACTGCAATAGATAACACACAGCCCTGGAGGAATAAACTCTCCACAGGAAACAGCGGGTGACTTGGGTTACATAAACTCATTTAATTTCTCTTTAGGGCCTGGTCACAGGATTAATGGAATGCTTGGACCACATAGATCAGTCTTTCCCATTGGTGAGGAAAACGCGCTGGCCCATTTCAGGGCCTGCATTGGCCACAGTGTGACTTGGTTGCAGCAAGGTCTTTCCATAGCTGAGCGACCGCAGGAGACAGTAGACTGTGGTATTAAAAAGCACAGACTTTAGAAGCAGACAGAGTTGGATTCAAATCCCAGCTCTCTGCCACCTGCCGCTACTTTGGGCTAGAGCCATAAGAAATACGTGTTCTTAAATGACCATTTTACAGGTTAAAAAAAAAAAAAAGCAAGTCATGGAGGGTAGAGTGACAGGTCAAGGTTAAATAGTCAGGGAAAGAGACCCAATGATGATCAGTAAGTAAACAAACTATTGAATTGTTTGCAAAGTCAGTCAGTTTGCAAAGTCAGTCAAAAGTCTGGGAGTTTCCTTATTGGTGTGTATACACATATGTGTGTTTGGATAGAGACTTTATCTTATAAGTTTAATTTTCCCAGTGCATTTGGCAATCTGGCCTCTAGTGTTGTCATGCCCCATTCACACACACAAAACCCACACCCCAACTTACCCGGATGGGACATTCGTGCCAAGTACAGTCAGAATATTCCCCTCCATGGCCCCAGAGGCCCACCTGATGCCCTGCGCCGGCCCCATGGGTATCATGGTGACTGGCCTGGCACCTCTCGCGATGAGCATGTTTGTTCCCAACTGTCCTCAGAGTGGTATTTCTGGTCAGTGTGTTCTGAACAAATGCATCCAGTGCTGCCAAGGTTTCCTGTGGGTGAAGGGGCTTTACAAACAGGAAACACAACTACAGCCATGATGCCTCTCACTATCTCTGTCCCTGCAGGAGGGACACATCCCCCAGTGTGTGGAATCCTCTAGTGTTCTGGCTTCAGCCTGACGGTCCGTGGGGAAAGCAGGTGGGCTGAGGCATGCTTATATCTACAAGGTTAAAAGAAACTCAAGTAGCTTCCATTTAATATATTTTTTTGTTGTTGTATTCGGCTTATCTCTTTATGATGTGTCATATTCATGTGTAACATAAAGTTGAAAACCACTGATTTAGGCAGCTATTATGCTTACGTTGTAAATTGCGTGTGTTCCCTCTCTCCTCTTCTAAAAATTCTGGCCTTGCAATGCATGCAGGGAGTGTGATCTTGTCACACTGCATCTTTGGTCTCTGGCCCAATACCAAACACAGAGTGGTTTCTTGGCAGTTACTTGTTGAGTGAGGGAATGAAGGGGTGAAAACAAAACTGTAACATCCGTTGATTTTCAATATTAGACCTGACTCATGACAAAACCTGGAAAACGGAATTATGGGTCCAGAGCAGAATGGGGGTGTTCTCAATCTAGACCTGGGGTTGGCAAACTTTTGAGATGCAAAAGCCGCCAGGGATCGGCAAACTGTGGTTTGTGAGTCACATGCAGCTCTTTGGGTACGTACATGTGGCTCTGAAGTAAAATTGAAAATGAAAATAAAACTATCATAGTTTCATTTATAAAATTTTTGAAGGATATTATTCACATAATGGTGATTATGTAAAAGTATATTTATGGCTGTCAAGTAATTTTTATTGTTGTGAGGGACAGGATTGGCTCTTCTAGGGGTCGGCAAACTTTTGAGACGGAACGCACCCGAAGAGCCTCATGTGGCTCGTGAGCTGTAGTTTGCTGACCCCTGGTCTAGACAATGCAAATAGTAGTAAAAGACATGTACAGAGCTGATGAGGAGCTAACCTCCTCTTCTACAAAGGAAGGGGTCAAAGATACTCTCTGTAGTGAGAGGGACAAGAAATGCAAGTGTCACTTAATTGTTGTTTTTTTAGACTTTATTTTGTTTTTAGAACAGTTTTAGGTTCATAGCAAAACTGAACAGAAGGTGCAGAGGTTTCCCATATGCCCCCTTCACACAGGCAAAGCCACCTTTCCCCCCACTATCAGCATCGCCAGCAGAGTGAGACATTCGTTATACTTCACGAACCCACACTGACACGCCATTGTCACCCCAAGTCCATTGTTGATGTTAGGGTTCATTTGCTGTTGCACGTTCTATGGGTTTGGACAAATGTATGATGACAGGTACATATAGAGTATCATACAGAAGAGTTTACCTGTCCTGATAATATATTTTTAAAAGTTACAGAATTAATCAGTAGAGGAACTAAAGACAATGCTAGTTTTGGGGGAACAGGAGTTGGGGTGGGGAGTGTGTAAAGATGAAGAGAAGCCAGATCCTCATCTTTCAGAGCAGCAAGTCAGTAAAGTCTTAAATGTATATACACTGAGAAACTGAGGTAAAACTTCAATAATTTAGGGATATGGATCACTGGGCAAAATAATGAAAAGTGTTCAGAGTTGTTGCCTGGTGGATGGCATCCGGGGTGAGAAGCAGACGAGAAAGAGAAATTCCCCTTTGGCTGAAGACTTCCCATGTTATTTTTTCTGTTAAACCTGTGTAGGTTTTACATTAACTTTAAAAAAGAAAATTATACGATGGTGAGAGCTCTAGATGGAATTAACATACAGAGCCCCACTGTCTTCCCACGAAAATTAACAAACACAAATATCCATTCTCATTTCGGAGTCAAGACAAAATTAATTTGGAAAAGAAAATGCAGCCAGGGAGCAGACTTAGCAACCTTAGGAAATTGAGAGAAATGTAATTGGGTGAGAATTATCTTCTTAATTACTTCTGACCAAATCAATAACAACGCTAGATGAGAAACCATGGCCGCCACCAATGAGTGTCAAGTTGCTGAGAAACTTAATTGGGGTTCAGGCTGGTTTGGAAAAGCAAAGCACCTTGCTTCTCATAGTTAGCAAACATGGTTCCTGGGGGCCAAGTAGAGGCGGGACAAGACTGGCTCGCAGAGTGCGTTGGAGAAAATAATAAGCGAAACCTGCTTATTATTCTTACACAGAGAGCCCTTCTTCAAAGAAAGCATGGATGCCTTGCATGGTGTCCGATGTTCATTTTCACACTTTCCTGGGGGCTAAACAGGGGAGAAACCAGTTCGCAGTACAAATTAGAAGGAGGTGGACCAACAGTGCAGAGGGAGGCGAGCAAGCATTCGTGTTTTGAGAGCACAAGATTCTGTGTGGGAGCTGCAAAGATTTCTGTAGAATCATCTTGGATGTGCCTTTGGTGCGGAGGTGGCAAGGTCCTTGTGGCAAAGGGGCCCTGCTGGGCACACCTAGGTCTTTCTGGGACATGGTATTTGGGCTGGTTTAACGTCTGATTTAGAGCTGCGGTTCAAGTGTACCCTATATGCCTAACCTTGTGCAGACCTACCCGTCTCTATCAACACTGGGGCCTCTTGACCATTGTTAGGGCCTTCTCATTTCTGTCTCACACTCTGTGCCTTACTCTGCTTGGCTCTTCTGATCCTTGGACTTGTATATGAATCATCCCCACTGTCCAGGACCTACTGGATATTTTTTCATTCAAAAAAGGCTTACTGAGCCCCTCGGAGGGTGCCAGCCCAATGCCAAGTTCCCAAAGCTCCGTCTCAGAGTCTCATGGGGCGTAGGTCAGACAGTTAAGCAAATTATCATCCATAGTACACACAAGGTATGATCAAAAGATAACAGTGACTGTTGAAATTTTTTAAACAATTATTACAATAAAAGACACACTGCTATTAACCCCCCTCAAAATACTCCTCACTTCGAACATGCTTATCCCATCATTCTTGCCACTTGCTGAAGCAGTTCTGGAAGTCCTCTTTCATGAGTGTCTTTAGTTGTGTTGTCATGGCTACCTCGATGTCCTGAATCAATTCAAAATGTTTACCTTTCGTGGTCATTTTGACTTTGGGGAAGAGCCAGAAATCACATGGTACCAGATCCAGTGGATAAGGTGGATAAAGACACACCATAATATTTTTATTTGACAGAAATTGCTGTATACCCGAAGTGATGTGTGACATAGAGTCTTTCTATTGTGATCACAAAATACAGTGAATGCTGCTGCTGAGTACCATCCAATGGAAAGGCAGGGATCTTTAGTATGGGAAGCGCGTGTTGAAGCTTAGTAACAATGAGATAACTTTCAGCTTGTTCGGTGCCAGTCAGTGAGGTGTGAGCTATGGTTGAGAGAAGGTGTGTTTTTTAAATGTGTGCCGTAAATCATCCTCCATCATGACATCACTCTGTGTCACATATTGCTTCTGGTATATGGCAATTTCTGTCAAATAAAAACATTAAGGTATGTCCTCATCCACCTTATTCACTGGATCTCGCACCTGTGTGACTTCTGGCTCTTCCCCAAAGTGGAAATGATTCAGGACATCGAGGCAGCCACGACAGCACAACTAAAGACTTTCACAAAAGAGGACTTCCAGAGCTGCTTCAGACAGTGGCAAGAATGATGGGATAAGTGTATTCGAAGTGAGGGGGTTTGTTTTGAGGGGGATTGATGGTAATATGTCTTTTACTGGAATAAATTTTAAAAAATTTAAAGTCACTGTATATTTTGATCATACCTTGTGCATAGGCTGTGGTGGGAGTGGGCTTGGGTTCTGTGGACACTTCTGCCCAAGCAGGGGCAGAGGGGAAGTCCTGGATGAAGGAAGTGACTTCTCTGTCCAAGTGGATTCTTGAAGGACTAGGAGGGGTCTAAAAGAATAGGAAGGGGGATGGTGTTCCAGGCAGGAGGAATAGCGCATGCAAAGATGTGGAGATGATCGAGAACTTGATACTGAAGATGGTTCAGTCCAAGTGGAGCACACACATGGGGTAGGGATGGGGGAGTGGTGAGGAAGGAGAGGCAGGTGTCATAAGCTGAAACTTGACTTACCTGTGGACTCTATTTACCTGAGACAATTTTATCTCTTGCTTAGGCAACTTTGAATTGGGGTTTTCTATCATTTGCAATTAAAAGGGTCCTTTTGACCACAATTTTGTTAGCACATTGCAAGTATTTTTGTCTAGAGGACCCCCCACACTGTATCCCAGGAGAGTTATACCGCATCCCTGTGGCTAAATCAAAATCCATAGGAGATCCTTTGGGATCATCAAAGAGCATCAGAGCTGAGAGATTACCCAGCACAGCCCCTCCATCACGTGACAGCTATACCGACATCGTCATTTATTGAGTGCTTATTAAGTGCTAGGTACTGCTGTAGGCGTTTTATATGTGTTAACTCATTTCACCCTTGTGACTTATTTTGTGAGATAGGACTGTTATTAACTGCATTTCACAGGTAGAAAATGGACTTACACAGAGGTTAGGTACATTTCCGCAGTTACATAACGAGGGACAGAGAGGTGGGGCTCAGATCCAAACTGCAGTTTCGTTCCAAAGTCTGTACTCTCTCCTCCTCATTAACAGATGAGCAATCCAAGGCCCAGATTGGCTGAGCATTTTCCTAAGGTCACACAGTAAAGCGGCAGAAGACTCCAGACAAGAACACACAAGTCCCCACCATGTACAGTAAATCAAAAGCCAGGGTATGAGATTGGAGTCACGTAGACCTGCACTCACTGGCCAAGGTCTTTGGCAAACTTTTTCTTTCTTTTTTTTTTTTTTTGAGGGCAGTGTCACTGGCCCTCATATGTGGGACCTGAACCGGGGCCGCTGGCTTCCCAAGCCAGTGCTTAGCCATCGCGCCACTTGGCTGGCCCCACAACACTTTTTCTTGAGCTTCGTTTTCATCATGCACAGAGCCTACTGCATAGGGTTGTGATGGAGAGTCAATGCACTAATGTGTGTCAGGTTCTCAGGACAGAGCTGGTTTATGGGGTCTCTCAATAAATGCCAGTTGTTAAGGTAATTGTTATAATTAATAAGCTGTGCTGCTAATGAAGGTGTAAAATGCAGGTGATCTGCCACATGACCACGGGCAATTCGCGGCCGTTGGTCCCATCGGTAAAATAGGGTTATTATCTGCCCTTTACTCATGACACAGAGCATTACAGGGATTAATTAGAAGTTTGATAATGTGCAGTGCACTTTGATGCTCTATAAACATGGAAATGTAATGGTTGAATATTTATATAATCCCCATTACCGAACATCTTGAATTTCTTTCCTGATGTTAAAAAAAAAAATTCCAACTTTCCAAGGGTGTATAAATCTGAGTTGAATAAAAGATGATTGGGCTTTTATTATCTGCCAACTAAATAGGTATCTGGGCATCAGTGGGCTGAATGCAATGACAGTCTTGGGAATGTAGAAGGAGATGCTGAGATTGTGGGCTGTCTTTAGATTTGAGTTCCTTCAGGGTTACAACTGAAACTTGTACTCCAGTGAATCACCAATATTGAGCACAGAGCTTGACATGCAGCAGGCATAGGATGAATAAAGGTAAAGGGAAGGATGGATGGGTGGGTGGATGAACAGATGGATGGATGGGTGGGCAGATGGATGGATGGATGGATGGATGGATGGATGGATGGATGGATGGACAGATGATGCATGGAGGTACAGATGATGCATGGAGGTATTGAGGATGGATGGATGGATGGATGGATGGATGGATGGATGGATGGATGGATGGATGGATGGAAAGATGAGCACATGGGGGTATTGAGGATGGATGGATGGATAGATAGATGGATAGACAGATGGATGGATGGATGGATGGATGGATGGATGGATGGATGGACGGACAGATGGATGGAAGTGTTAACCTCTTGGTAATAGGATATTAGGTGGTTATGGCCCCAAATACTTGGGCCAAAGTAGATGGGGAGTCACATCAGTTATTCGGGGAAAAGCCACTTAGGCAGTGTAACAAATTGGAAGTATATTTGGCATTGCACAGACCTGGGTCACCAGCTGTGTGACCTTAGGCTTGGATCAAACCTTTCTTTCTTTATCTGAAAATGACAATAATGTCTATTAAGATGCTTCAAGCTGCAAGTTAACAGGAAACTCCCATCTACTCTTGCATAAACACGAAGGAGGTTTATTACTTCATATAAGAGGGAGTCTACAGTAGGATTCAGGATTGGCTTAGAGGTTGTGTCATGTCACTCAGTCGTCCACAGGATCAGCTGTCCACAGAATCAGCTTCATCCTTGGACATCTTTTTCTTGTATTTGTAAAATGGCTGCTGGTAGCAATCAGGCTCAAGGCTTCTTTCCAGAAGCCCCTGGCCAGTCTCATTTCATGTGTCATTGGCCCAGATGGGCTTGGGCCGGCTCGCCATTTGAACTAGTCATTGGCTAGGTGAATAAGATCGCTGTCACTAGACCCATGCTCCTCAAATTGTGGTCCTTGAACCAACACCATCAGCATCGCTTATACCTGCAAATTTATGGGACACATACATGACCAGGACGTCTGGAGGAGGGGCACAGGAATCTTCAGCAAGCTCTCCTGGGGATACCTATGCCTGCTAAAGTCTAATAACCACTGGGTTAGATGACTCAGCTGGGATGAATTTGGGTGAGTCAGCTACAAAATGTGCATGATCATACCAACCTTAGAGTGTTGTTATGAAAATAGAAATAATATATATGTAAAGGACTGGCACATAGTAGTAGGTGCATAACAACCTTTGGCTTCCTTCTTTCCTTCTCTAGTAATGTCTAAATATTTATTCTTTCCCATGAATTGTTCCTTTACCCCCACCCCAAGTTGCCAAACATCCTCAGGCTGCTCTGACCTGTGGAAACTAACCTGTAGACTGATGTATGCTAAGGGGGGAGTTACGTAAGGTATGATTCAGCCTAGTGGCATTTTCACCCTTAAAATGGGATGCAGGGAGTAGGCAATCCTTAACCCAATGGGACACTTCGCAAATGGTGTCATTTCAGGTATGTGCCTGGTTTAGTGTGTTGGGAATTGTTTTAGGGCAAGGCCACGCTGCTCCATCCTCAGGATGTACCCCAGAAGCAGCTCCCTACTCTGGCCACCCCAAGGGGACCAGTAGACTGATCAGGACGCCCAGAGGCAGCCACCCTGGGCAAAGGCAGATGAGCATGGGAAGCTGTGGGATGAGGCAGGGCTGAGGTCAGTCAGGCTGATGGTGGCATCGCCCTCTGCACTGCACTTCCCCTTGTGTCCTTGGAGTCTTGTTGGGGCCATTAGGGAGAGACCCAGTGCCTCCTAAGGCTTTGATCTGTGTATCTGCCAGTCGCAGATTCCCTTTGAAGAATAACAACAATTAAAAGCCAAAATCCCTACAAGTATTAAGAGAGAAAACAAAAACAAAAACAAAAAACACTCAAGCAGGCACAACAGGCTCTGCTGGCAGAATTTCCTGATTCAACAGCTGGCTTCACACATCAGGCTCAAAGGGAGAAAAAGAAATTGGCCATTCGTTTAAAGGAACTTGATTCTGAATAAGCTAGAGCTGAAAAGGTCTTGTAATCTCCAGGGAGGAAAACGCTTCTCTCGAAAAGACAGGAGGGTAAGGGAAGTGTTGGCCGGGAGATGGGGATTAATTAAGTTGGAGCCCTGGCCCCTCACTAGACAGGAGGGTACCCTTCTGTGTCCTGTGTGCCTCTCCTCTGGAGCTGCCCACAGCCTGGGGACGATGACCCCAGTTTGTCATTCATGTTTCCAGAACTGCTTCTTCATCCCAAGCTAGGGACATGAAGACTCCTTCTTTGGATCAAGATAAATGGAGACCACTTGGATTCATCAAATTTGCAAAACCCACTTCCCTAATACATTATGTTTTTCTTAATGTAGGATGATTATTATCATCATCCTCATCATTGCTTTGGGCACCCCATGGCCCTGGATCCCAGATCAGGTTCCCCACCTTGACACCCTAGGCGAGGTATAACCTCACTGAGCACGTGTCCTCCCTCTGAAAAATGAGGACATGCATAATATGGCTCTTCTTTCCAGAGACATCATGAGAATCACAGCTCATAAATTCAAGGCATCTCACATAGCACCTGGCATTTAGTGTGTGCTTAATAAATGTTGGCTATTAAGACAATTATGAGCTCTGCTAATAAGCTCCCTAGCTCCGGAAGACCCCGTCTAGACTATATACCTTACTAGAAAGAGCCAGTGTGCATTCAACAATTTTAAGAATATAAAGGGATCCTCAAGACAGATGATCTCATTGTAAAATAGAGGAAACGTGGATGATTTGATCGTTAAGGTCCCTTCCAATGAGACTCACTGTGTCATTACGTCCTCCTTCCCCCTGAGAAAAGATCCACATGAACTGGTCCTTGGTATGGTGATGGGTCCCTCTTCTACTGTCACATCTAAGCCTCTTTCTCTCCCTGTGGGATTGGCTTCGTGGTAGGGTCCCCATTGACATTCTTGCCTCTTCATGATCTATAATGGGTTGAATAGTGTCCTCTCCCAAAAGCCATGTCCACCTGGAAGCTCAGCATGGGACCTTATTTGGAAGTAGGGTCTTTACAGATGTAATTAATTAAGATGAGGTCACACTGGATTAGGGTGAGCCCTAAGCACAATAGCTGGCGTCCTTATAAGAAAAAGAGAGGACAGCAGAGAAGATGAACACGTGAAGATACAGGCAGGGATTGGAGTGATGTGTTTACAAGCCCAGGATGCCAAATGTGGCTGGCAACCACCAGGAGCTAGGGGAGAGGTGTGGGACAGGTTGTCCCTGAGAGCCTCCAGAAGGAACCAACCCTTCATACACCCTGATTTTGGACTTCTGACCCCCCGAATGGTGAAAGAAAAAATTTCTGTGATTTTAAGCCACCCGATTTGCGATAATTTGTAATGACAGCCCTAGGAGACTAATATATCACCTTTCTATACAATAAACCTTACCACCACTTGTACTCAAAACTTTCAGTTGTTTCCCATTGATCTCAAAGCAAAGTCCCAATTTTTCAGGGTATTCTATAGAGCCTTTCATGACTGCATCTGCTGGCTGCACCTCTGCCCCACACACCACACCCTGTCTCCCAGTCATTCTAAAGACCTTTGAAATCTGCGTACTCCTGGGAGCGTATTATGTCTTCTGCAGGAAATGCCCTTTCTCTCCTTTCCCACTTGGGAAACTCCTCCTCGTCCTTCAAGGCCCAACTTAAATATCACCACCGCCATGAAGCCTTCCCTAGCACCCCTTTCTTCACTTCCCCTTTTGCTGGTCATGTTAGTCATGCTATTGTTTATTCCCATAGCATACTGGACAAGTCTCTCTCCTTGGAATACTGAGCTCATGCACTAAAGTCATTTATTTGCTGCATCTGCTTCTATACCAGTTGTCAGCTCCTGAGATCAGATGATCTGGTCTTTTTCTTTTTTTTTTTTTTTTGAGGGCAGTGTCACTGGCCCTCATATGTGGGATCCGAACTGGGGCTGCTGGCTTCCCAAGCCAGCACTTAACCACCGCGCCACTCGGCCGGCCCTGTTCTGGTCTTTGTAAGGGGTCAACTAATGTATGGAGTTGACCAAATGATTCTATTGAACATACAGTGAAAGATGGGGGGAACTGATATCATTTTCTAGGAGATGCTACAGTGAGGAGATGGCAGGATATACTCAAGGATGTAAAAGACATGAAGGATCAAGATAATCAGTCTCGGGGAGATCATTGTTGTCACACTTGGGCACATGCCACATGCCATGACTTGATCATCCCTGAGAATTACTGTTTTCTGTACAGCCAGAAGCCTGCCACCTCTGGGAACAAGTAAGAGTACGACTGTGCTTTTAGGGGGCTCCTGGAAGCAGTGGGAGGCCTCTTCAGGCATAGTGGGCACCCAGGAGTGCGGTCTCTGCATGAACTACCGTGTTGGGGGTGGATGCTGAGAGTGTGGACCCTCTGGCCATGAAGTTACCCTGTGCTTCCTTCATGACAAGCAGGAAAATCTGGAGGAAGTGCGTGTAAGAAGCTAAAGAGGGGGTGTGGCGGGGACAGGAGGCTAGACTATGGACTTGAGTGTCGCATAAACGTCGGTTTCAAATCCTTGGCCTCTTGCTTCCTGGTGGACTCACCTTGGACAAGTCCTGGATACCTCTGAGCTTCTGTGTTCTCATCTATTACATAAAAGAGTGAAGAGGCTCATAAATCCTGCCTCGCAGTGTGGCTGTGACCATTAGACAGTGGATGCAATGTGCCTGGCAAGTAGCAAGCTCTCGGTAAACGGCATCTGGTTTTTGTTTTTTGTTTTTTGTTTGTCTAGCAGGACTAATTATTATTATTTTAATATTATTATTATTTTAATTTTTATTGGGGAACAGTGTGTTTTTTCCAGGACTCATCAGCTCCAAGTCAAGTTGTTGTCCTTCAATCTTAGTTGTGGAGGGCGCAAGCTCAGCTCCAAGTCCAGTCGCTGCTTTCAATCTAGTAGTGGGGGGCAGGGGTGGGGGGGCACACAGCCCACCATCCCATGCAGGAATCGAACCGGCAACCTTGTTGTTTAGAACACATGCTCTAATCACCCAGCCATCCAGCAGGACTAATTATTAATTCAACAAATATTTTCTGGGGCCTACTCAGGACATGTCATTGTTTCAGGGCTCAAAAATGTCTACATCCTAGATGCTTTCAGGCTATTGAACACTGTTCACGAGACCAAAGCGTGTGCGTATGAGTGCTCTCTTCCACAGGATGCATGATGGCTTCATTGGACCCCGGGCTGGACCAGAAAAGGCATCTGACCTTTTGTCATCCTGTCCACCCTTCTGAGGGGAGTCCCATTAAGTGAGTCCTGTGTCCTTGCAGGCTCCCTTCACAGAAAATGTCACACAGAAACAGACAGCCATGGACTGACATTTCTCTCCCCTTGAAATCCGCCCAGGTGTGGACAGAGGTACCACATCAAAGGCTCTTTTCTAAACCACCAGGAGAAAATGCCACTTGCAAAACTCCTCTGGGACTTGCTTTTCAGGGGCGAGTTGATTTATCACATTTGTCTGCATTTGTTCAAGGTGCATTGCAAAAGTCATTTTCTGTTTTCGTTTTTTTTTTACTTTGCGGCCACATTTTAAAAATAGAAACATGCTTCTGTTTAATGGCGGTATCAATCTCCAGGTTGTGCATTTTTGAGCTTATGGTATAGGTGGAGACTCAAGACAAAATAAATGCTCTTTAAGAATGGTGAAAGCACAGGCCGGTCGAGTGGCGCGGTGGTTAAGCGCTGGCTTGCGAAGCCAGCAGCCCCGGTTTGGCTCCCACATATGAGGGCCAGTGACACTGCCCTCAAAAAAAAAAAAAAAAAAAGAATAGTGAAAGCAGAACAAGGAGTCATTCAGAAGAGAGGAGGATCATACCAACTATAAAAGGAGAAATACCCGAGGAACTCACCGACGCTCCGGGGGGACCCATTTCCCCCTCCTCCCTGTCGAAAGAGAGCTCCACATTTCCTGCACTAGGAGCCTAATCTTTGAAATGGCCCGAATCTCATTTTAACAAACGCACACGATTGAGTTTGTCTAACTAGAGGTTGAACGACCCATATATCACGGGCACCTGGCAGCACTCAAAACTAGATAGCACCTGCACCTCCCAACACACGGTCCTGGGCTGTGGGATGTTCAGCTGGGCTCTTTAACACAAAATCTAGTGTTTGGAAGAGAGAAATTCTGCACAACCATGCAGTCCACGTATTGCTGTAACTGAGTATCATCAAAAAAGCTTGTGTTGGGGCTGGCCTGGTAGCTCAGTTGGTTAGAGCGCGAGCTCTGAGCAACAGGATCGCTGGTTCGATTCCCACATGGGCCAGTGAGCTGTGCTTGAGCTGAGCTGCCGCTGAACTGCCGATGGGCAGCTGGATGGCTCAGCTGGTGAGAGCACGTGCTCCTAACAACAAGGTTTCTGGTTCGACTCTCACATGGGATGGTGGGCTGCACTCCCCCCGCCCCCCCCCACACACACACACAAGCAATTAGATTGAAAGTGGTGAGTGGACTTGGAGCTGGGTTGCGCTCTGCACAACTAAGATTGAAGGACAACTTGACTTGGAGCTGATGGGTCCTGGAAAAACACAATGCTCCCCTTCCCCAATTCCCCAACACTGTTCCCTTCTCCAATTCTCCAGTAAAATCTTTTAAAAAAACCAAAAACCTTGTGTTACTACAGTCTATAGCATTCTCCTGTTGATTGATTCATTCATTCACCCATTCATCCAGTGAATATTTATTGAGCACCTCTCTGTGCTAGGCCCTATGCTAGGGGACTTGGTATTAGGGATGACAGTGATAAGACTGGTCATGCTTAACTTGCTAGGTATCCTGCGTTGGGCTAAAAATTTGGCATGAATCCTCTTATCCAATTTCACCACAACCCTACAAGGTAAATATTACTATCATCATCACCATTTTCTAGAAGAGAAAACCAGCCAGGACCCATCAGCCTCAGTTCCAAATTGGTAGGGAAGGACTGATTGGCCTGCTTGGGTCAGGTGTCCACCTCTGCTCGCAGCTCAGGTGAAGAGGGTGTCACATACTTCAGAGCTGCCCAGGAGAAGGCAGTTCTCAGAGAGGCATGGTCTCTGGGACCAGCCACCTCCTTCCACATACGCGGATCTGCAGAGAGTGGATGTGGGGAGAGACGAAGGGTTGGGAAGGGACCAGTGATAGCCCAGGTTCTGGGACCACTCTTAGCCTGTCCTCCCCAGGACATCCTTGTTCTTAGGATAAATCCCCCTTTTCCAATCAAGCTTCTCTGAAAGGGTTTGTTACTTATGACCACGAGGGCTTGAGTTAGCTGATCTTGAAATCACAGATCTCTGAGTATTTCCAGGGCCCCGTCCTGAATTTTGACCTCCACCCTTTGCAATATCGTGCCCTGCAGTGGAGCGAAGCAGGAGTGACAGGTAGGTGTCTTGAGCACTCAGTCATGCCACGCAATCCACTGGCACCCTTGCAAGGTCCCACTGCAGAAGGCTTCTAGAGGTGGCAACCCCAGGCGACCAATTTTCCAGGGTTCAGAAGAAAGAAAAAGACACCAGACTTCAAATTATCCTGATGCAGGAAGTCTCTTTCACCTTACACATAAAAATCCTCTTAGCTTTCTCCAGGGGCATCAATAGTGATGACAACAAAAACAATAAGAGTAGCGCTCATTCAGTGACATTTGCCCTGTGCCAGACCCCACACCATGCACTTTACACACACTTTTCTATGCAACATTCACAACAGCCCTTTCAGGTAGCAATTATTATCGCTGTCATGGTACAGAGGCAGAAACCAAGGCTCAGAGTGGTTAAGTAATTTTCCCAAAGACACACAGCTCTGAAGTGTGGGAGTTGGTATCCCTACCCAGATTCGTTCTGAGACTAGTGTCCAAGCTCTAACATTGATTTCCATGCTTGAAGCATCAAGCCATAGTTGGGTATTCCAATCATTTGATGGTTAGTATCCAGGTCCTCAGATCAATAGCTCAGAATATCTTCTATAAATCCTGAAAGCACCCCGATGTAGATGGATGGCATTTAAGAGAAGATAACAGGATGTAAAATGGTACAGTGGCTGTGGAAAACAGTATAACAGTTCCTTAAAGAATTAAAACTAGAATTACCATATGATCCAGCAATTCTACCTCTACATGTACACCCGAGAGAAGTCATATGCTGATAGTCTGGTGGGAGAGGAGGATATTAAACTAACATTTATTCAGTTCTCATGGCAAGTACCACAATGGAAAAGTCTAGCAAGCGATGGCAAACACTCATGGCAGGGAGGATTAGGGAGGTTTCTTTGGGGGAAGATATCTCAACTGAGACCCAAGTAATGACAAAAATGCATTTATTAAGGGAGGGTTCTAGTAGCAGGAGCCGCTCGTGCACAGATCTGGAGGCAGGAAGGTGGCGGGTACATTTATGACCCTGTTGCCTTGTCCCCTGAATTTTCAGAGTGGCATTATGGTGGCATTGCACATAAGAGTGAGGCATTAGGAGCCCCTCCCCCTCTGGGGAGGTGTCTGACAACCTGTCACATTTGTCTATGGATGTATGTGTGGTTACGGACTAAACAGACATGCTTCTCTATAGAGAAACTACCGTTTCACGTGGCCACTCACCAGACAGGACTCAGGGTGTCCTTGGTGCAGAGGACAGAGAAGCACCTTCATTTGCACTCCCCATTTGCATTTTCCATTTAGTTTGCAAGTCCAGCCACTCATGGGAATGGGAGCCCAAACATCGCCCCAAGCAAGTGGCAAGCTCTCTGGTACGCGTGTGCATGCATGTGGTGTGTGCATGTGCGCACGTGTGTGGGTGTGTGGGTGTCTGTGATTTGTGGAAGAGAAGAGGGGGGACCCTAACCCTTGAGACGCCCTGGCCCAAGACCTGAGACCCACCATAGTCTGCCACCCGCTGCCTTTTCCCATTCTAGCTGTTTCTTTGCCAATCTGCCTAGGACATTACAGCTTTATGAGCACAAGGAAGCACCCAGAAAGCACCAGTAAGGAAGTGAGACAAGGAGACAAAAGTGTGCTAATGGGCAGGCAGGGTGCCACTCTGGGCAGCCTCAGCTCATCCCACTGGCCCCCAGGGGGGAGAGTGTAAAGCAGGAGTCAGCAAACTTGTCTGGAAAGGAGCTCACCGTGAATATTCTCAGCTTTGTAGGGCATAGAGTTTGTCGAACATTTCTACCCTTGTAGTGTGAACGCGCCACAGGCAGCATGTACTATGTGTAAGCAAATGGGCGTGGCTGTGTTCCAATAAAACTTTATTTATAATAGCAGGTGGTGGGCTCGATTTGGCGGGTGAGCTGCCGTTTGTTGACTCCTGGTATAGAATGTGCCTCAGGGCTGTCCCATCTACAGGCAATGCAACCCAGGTACTTATTCCAGCATTTGTCTGCCATCGAGGAGGGCCGCTCCCGGAGGGCACTATTTCCTGCCCCTTCTGGACTGCCCCAGGCCCCAGGCCGAGAGCCATGGGTGCTGCTGTAGGAAGCTATGGATGAGAGCCAAGGGGATACAGAAAAGGCACTAATGCATCTGCTATGCCCCCTAACAGCCACGCGAGGATTGTTTTTACAATGAACAAAACAAGGCTCAGAGAGGTGAAGTGATGGGCCCAAGGTCACACAGCTAGGAAGTGGTCAGATCAGAGCAGAGCTGGTCCCTATGCTGTCTGTGCATTGCGAGACTGAAAGACAGACTTTTTAGGTGGCGTTTCCAAGTTGCCTTTTAACATCTGGCAAGGCATTCTTGTGCTGAAGCACATGGTTTAGAAAGCATGTCCCCATATCCTTTTCCACGGAATGAATTTCTTCCTTTGTTTCCTGAACTGTTATAGAAGCGCTTGGGATTCCAAGGAAGAACAAAGAGAGAGGATCTAAGTGTTCTTTATCCTTTACAACCTTTTAAAATCAATAAAAAGACAGCAAACTATGCAGTAGAAAATAAGGCAAATGATACAAATAGGTAATCTCAGAAGAGAAACTACAAATGGACAATAGATATACAGACGATTGTCAATATCATTAGAAATTAGGTAGATGGAAGAAAAAACAACAATGAGATGTCCCCTGTCCCCAACATATTGGTGAAAATTTAAACACCTCACTAAAAGTAGGTGAATATGTGGAGAAACTGATACTTAGGTACTATTGGTAGGCTGCAAATTGGTACATACAGAGGGTGCCCCAAAAATGAGTACACATTTTAAGAAAGGAAAAAGAACCATATTAAAATTGTAATACTCAATATATACCGATACCAAAAGATGAATACAAGTCACGTTTGACTTCTGCAATGACAAAAGGTGCTCAAAGTGGTGACCGTCAGCATCCAGACACTTCTGATGACGGCAAACTACTGCTTGAGCATAGATAACATTTCGTGAAATGTGTATACATTTTTTTGGCACCCCTGGTCTTCTCCGGGGGACACTTGGATTCATAAAACTCATTTGCTCTCCCTCTCTTCTTCCAAGACCCAGAGGAGGAATCGGGATGGTCAATGTCAACCAGGATGCTTCCATCCCCTTTCCCAGTGACCAGTGTGCTAGCCTGCAGCCCAGTGCTGGCTGATGGGACCGGAAGAAGCTGAAGATATGCCTGCATGTGTTATCTAGAACATCTCCAGCCACCACGGGACCCCTGGGGGAGGCCTTCCCAATTCACTGAGGATGGCAGGGCATAAACATGGGATTGCATTGAGCCCCGGACTTAACTATCTTTGGAACTGACCTACGTTAGACTTCTCATTAACCTGAGAAAATCAAGCCCTTGTGTAGCCATTGGGTCTTCTTTTATTTGCAACCCAAAGTCTCCCAACTGATGTCATTGTCTCTTCCATGTAGAAATATGGGCTCACATGTCCAAGTAGACAACGTACAAGTATTTTCCTGTAGCACTGCGGGTAATAATGAAACGTCAGGAGTCACTGAATGTGCCTTGTCAGGGACATAGTGACATAAACTGTGGTTTGGAAACAGGACTGTGTTCTAGACAGCTGTTAAAAGCAATACGTTTTACCTTGCTTCAGAGGGCTGGCGAGTTCCATCCCAGAAAGGTGCTTATTTGAAATTCTGGAGGGGAACAGGGTGTTCTGGCTTCTGCAAAGTGGCGTCACTAGCTTCCCTTTTCAGCAGCGGTCTGCTCAGTACATTCCATCTTTCTCTTTTTCTGTCCTGACCTTCTATTCCGTTCCTCAAGTGCCCTATGTCTGTCTGTCTGTCTGTCTGTCTGTCTGTCTGTCTGTCTATCTATCTATCTATCTATCTATCTATCTATCTATCTATCATCTATCATCCATCTATCATCCATCTATCTGTCTGTCTATCTATCTATCTATCTATCTATCTATCTATCTATCTATCTGTCTATCATCCATCTATCCATCCATCCATCCATCCATCCATCCATCCATCCATCCATCCATCCATCCATCCATCTATCTCTCAATGATGTGTATTGTTTTTCTTCCTCTTTCTTCCACCTGTTGTTTCTCATGCTTATTCTTCCCCTCTCTTATTCACTATTTGTCTTTATACACTGGGCATTTTTTTTCCCTCTTTCTACTGCCTGTTTTCTCTGGGGAGAAAAAAAAAAGAACAATATATTTTATGTACTGATTCCATCATGCAAAGATCTCCAAGACATATTCTGAAGTTTTAAAAAGCTGTGAAATAATTAATACATGGAGTAGAACCCCATCGATGACAAACAAAATAATGTTCAAAATAACGTGCAAAGGAAGATTAATCTATATACATTTATCCCCTAGAGAAAGAGTGTGGGGGGCACTGCAATCACACACATAAAAGCATTACCTCCAGAAATGGGAGACAGACAGGAAGCGACAGTCAAGACACTTTGCTTTTTTATCTCTAGCAGTTACCTTTTGTGGCAACACAAATGGATTCCATGTATGACTTTTCTCATTAAAAATAATGTACAGGAAACATCCCACATGCTCATTATAGGAGAATATAACAAATGCTAGAAGTTTTGTTCAAAATCTGCAAGCCAGAGGGTTTTGTTTTTTGTGTTCCCCCGCCACCCCCCTATTTCAGGCTTCCTGGGAACAAAGAGGAACTTCTCCTCAGGCCCTCAAATGTTTGTCTTGTGTGTGGCACAATTACTTGGGCAGAGGTTCAGTGTTTTTAATCACAAGCTACTTGTTCAGCATGCAATGCCATTTTTCTTTGCCTGTCTAAACAAAGCTTTGTGGAAACTGGGTGTGGACAGTGGAAGGGCTGCCCCATTTGAATTGTATGTGTATGTGTATGTCGTGGGGGGAGAGGGGAAGTTGTGGATGGGGCGTTCCATGTTTGATTCTGGAGAATTCTTTATAGAAAATTCTGCCCTGTGTCTACCAGTACCAGCTCGTCTCTTCCAACTATTTGGCAGCACCCAAACTTGACCTTCTGGTGGTAGAATCTTCCTTGCAGTGCTCAGACTGACAGTAATGACAGCATGGTAAGCACAGGCTCTGTCATAATTACCTTCTTCTTGTTGCCTACATTTGCCTGGCTCTGATTTCTGGGTTGGGTACCATTAGTTTCAAGGTTCCTGTCACATGGCCATGAAATCATTGCTTTCTCTGACAGTGTCATTTCTGCAAAACCCTGCAGGGAGAATACTGTAGTCTCCAGGACTAGAATGCCACTACCTGGTCGTGATGCTCAATAGCCCTCAGCTGGCCGCCCCAGAAGCCATTTGTCTTTGTTTTGGCCACACAATGTCTCCCCAGGCTAGGCAGCTCTGTGGCGCTGTCTCGCCCCATGCTTTTTCAGAGTGGAATTATTCTGGTGAGGGAGCCCTCCCTGGGGAGAGGTCTGGCGAATGGGTGTAAAGAAAAGAAAAGTGGCAGAGGAAATAGTTTTCTGAAAATCCAAAAGGATGCTTTTCTAAGTGTGTCACTTATTCTTTTTACCCCCTAGTGTAAGGAAAGCAAATTTTTTCAGATGGCATCTGCAATAATTGGTTGAGAACAGGGAGATGTGGGGTATGCTTAACCTAGAAAGATGAGGTGGGAGGGACAGTCCTGGTGACCAGTTCTCAACAGCCCTGCTGTAGCTGAATAGAGGATGCTGGCGAGCCATTAACAAAGTACCAAGAAACCAGGGACCTGTCCCCACACTGGGGGTCAGAATTCATTCATCCTATAAATACTAGTGGTTGCTGTGGGCTAGATACTCCTCTAGGTGCTGGGGATATAGCAGCAAATTAACCAAAGTATCCTAGTAGGGTGTCCGGTAGAAAGGAGATGGTGTATTTCAATAGGAAATTTGAGGAGAGTTGACTCATTTACAAAGGCATGGGCAGGACATAAAGAAATCTATTTTAAAAGAAATCGTGCAACATCTGGTCATGCCTTTCCCAGCCTCACACTTGAGCAGGGCACAGAAAGGGAGCTGTGACCAGAACTGAGGAGGGTAGCTCCACACGACAGGCACTGTGGCCGTTAGTAGAGAGTCACCTCCCAATACTACAGAAAAGAGACAGGGAACAAATACTCCTTGTGGTCCCTCCTACTGGCTGAATCCAACTGTAAGCCTCGGAGCTGGGGCGCTCATTAAGGAGGGACACTCAGGTCATGCTTCCCTACCTTCCCCCTCCCCCTGGGCATGGAGCAGCGGGGAGGAGAAGGGCGCAGGTGGACCTGGAGAAGCAAATTAATACTAGGCATAGTCCTTGCCCGCATGGAGCTTCCATTCTACTTGGCAGACAAATGTAAGGCTGCCAGGACCTTCATTCATCTAAGCAGCACCTTTGTGCAAATTAGAAAAAGCCTCCCCTTTGTCCAAATAGATGCAGCCCGTGCCAGGGCATGTGGTTACTGAGGGCAGCAAGGGCTGGATGTCAGCCCCTAAATGCCCTTTGGGTCAGGGGCGTGAGTGGGACTCAACCCACAAAACTCCCCATCTCCGACTGCCCAGTGCTCAAGATGCCAGAAATAAAACTATCTGGGGAGAGTGATCGACGATGCAAGGTGAGGGAGGCAGCGGGGATGCTGTCCACGTCTGATGTCTCACTGCCCCAGGCTGCTCTGCCATCCTGTTAGCTCTGCTGCCACTGATGCCACCACCATGGCCCAGGACCAGCAGGTGACTATTGACTCACACAGGTGGCTTTTCCAAAGCTTAAGGCTTGGTCACGCCGGTGACATGGTGACTTGGTTAAAACAGGGCCAAGGAGGGGCCCTGAGGAGGTCCGAATGGGCTGGCCCAGAACCAGCCCCTTTGTAGCCCCCCGCTCCCACCTCCCCCAAACCTCCCAGGCAGGGAGAAGCCAAGGGCAGGTCCTTGGCGGTAGCGGAGTCACTGGTGGGAGCCGCCCGGAGCTGGCAGGGGATGGCACGGCTGTCTCCTCCCAGCCCCAGCTCCCCGAGCTGTAATGAGCAATTTGTCTTTCAGCTTTGATCTGCTGTCAGCGACTCCTAGTATTAATTTCTTCTCGGGCTGTCTAACATTGCAGCCAACAGTGGGGTGAAAAATGAGGTGGGAATATCACCGGATGCACAAACCCATCACCTAGCTGCTTTTATTAGTGGTAAAGCTGTGGTGAGAGATGAGACCTGGGCTGTACTCTTTTTCTGTTTTTAAGAAGCAGACACCAAACCCCCAATGAAGCAGCTTTCATTTTGGAGGGGGGCGTTTGACACCTTTCTGCCATTACTCTCCCTCGCCAGCATATTATCTTTGTCTCTTTAAAGAGACCAGGCAGAGAGATTACAGAGAAACCCACAGACGCCCCCGGTCACCTCCTCTGTCTATAAAGCGACCACCCATCTCATGAACCTGAGCTCTTGTGTGACTCTTGTCTTTTTTAGCTTGTTTTTTATTCAGGGATGTGAGGGTAGCAGAAATGGAAGCACAGTGATCCAACTCGAGTAAACAAACAAACACAAAAAGGAATCTACTGGCAGGAAAGCTCAGCTACTTGCTGTCTCTCAAGCTCTTCAAAAAGGCATGGGAGGGCCGGCCGAGTGGCGTCGTGGTTAAGCGCTGGCTTGGGAAGCCAGCGGCCCCGGTTCGGGTCCCACATGTGAAGGCCAGTGACACTGCCCTCAAAAAACAAAACAAACAAACAAAAAAACACAGCATGGGAGCTCAGGTCTGCTATTCCTGCATCTCTGCTTCTTTATACTTCCTCTTTGCATCCTGGCTCCTTCAGCTCCTTACAGAGCTCGTCCCAGCCCTGCAGTTTATTGGACTTTCATCTCTGTACCCGGTGCCTGTGTGGATCAGTGTCCAGAGTCCAAATTCCCAGATAAGAGAATCTGATTGGTGCAGCTTCTATCAGGTGCTGTCCTCTGGTCCAATCATCTGTGGCTTGGAGGGTGGGACTATATGGTTGTAGAGCGTCCCATCTCAGAAGCAGGGAATGTGGCTAGAGCCAGAATGGCTTTTTTAGAACTCCCAGGAAGAGGTGCTGTGGTGGCAAAAGCAGATCTGGATTTCAATCCCTCTTCACCCGACCACTTCCAGATTTGTGGCCTTTGATAAATTATTTAATTTCTCTAAGCCTCAGTGTCTTTGTCTGGCACATGGATTCGTCACATATACCTCACAGTGTTATTGGGTGTGTTGAATGGGTCAACACATATCTTAATGTGGCTTAACGTATCTGGCACGTGGTAAATGCCCAGCACATGTTCCTTAGTGCATCCTCTGGGCCTGTCTCCAACTTCAGCTGCTGCGGTGGGGAGTTCCTAGGCACTCTTGGTAGTGCCCCATCTCTAGCATTTGCACTCCTCCTTTCTGCCTTAAGCCTTTCTCCAGAGCCTTGGGAGCCTGCTAAGCTCACACACTGGTGCAGCCTGCAAATTTACAGTTCACACCTCTGGGGCAACCCCTAACCAATGGAGGATGGAAGCAAGTAGATAAACGCTCCATCCTCCCTTTCTGCGATGGCTTCCCAGAGACCTTTGCACCCTAGTTGGCCCGCGATGGTAGTAGGCTCAGTGATGCAGCCTTTTTATTTTGTCCCCTTCCTCTCACACTCTCCTTGCTCCCTCATTTCTGCTTCCTGGAATCACCTGCCAAATAAACTCCCAGCACTCAAATCCTTGTCTCAGGCTCTGCTTTTCCCAAAACCAAACTTAAAGGGAATAGTAAGTTAGTTTGTTGACCTAGGAGAAGGGTCTAGTGCCGGCCCCACCCAGAGCTATGCCTGCGAGCTGAGCTTCGAGAACATGGCTAACGGGCAGGCACAAGGTAATCCCCGCACGTGTAAAATGCCGCAGCAGTTGCAGGAATGGCTGATAGGGAAGGAGAGACCCAAGGGTCTGGGGCATTTTCAGCTGTCTTATGGCACAGAGGAGAAATAAAGTTTCCTGTTGACATGGTAGGGTGTCAGGGTGGATAGGGAGTGAGGTGATCACAGCTCAGTGGCCAAGTATTTCTGTAGAAGTATAAATATGAGCACATCGTTATTGTTTAGGATGTTTCCATGGCTTCCCGTTGAAGTCGTGATCAAGGTCAAAATTCTTTGTGGCAGACTTCAAAGACCTTATGGCTAGTGAAAGTGTACATCTCCATCCTCATCTTCTACTGCTCCCGCTTACATACTCTATTCATTCATTCATTCATTCATTCATGGATGCATGCATGCATTCATTCACTCACACCTCACTAAATGCCTCCTGTGGGCCTGCCCTGGAGTATGGGCCATTGTTGACCTTTTTGAGCTTCTCCTGTCTTCTCATGCCTCAGGGCCTTCACAGATACGAGTCCCCTTGACAGGAACACTGTTCCCTGCACCCCATTCACCAGTTAGGTGCTCCCACAGCACTTGGTACACTCTGTTCTCCTCCTCTGTCACAAACTTCACAGTGGTAAGCATCCAAGAGATTTAGACCCAATACTTGGAAATCTCCAAAATGCTTCTGAGATGCTTGGCCATCTCCTAGAGCATGTGTGCGAGGGATGAGCTAGAAGACTGCCTGCTGTCTCACAATCCGACCCCATTCTTGCCCGCCTCAGAGGTACCTTCCTGCTTGCCTCCCCACACAGACCTTGGAGGAACCTCCAGAGCTGGGCTTGACTTGCCATTTGTCCACTTTAGGTACATCTGCATTGAATTCACATCTGTATCTTCTCAGCTCTAGCTTTGCTTTGTATTCATGCAAGGTGTTCAGACTGCTGCTTGCTTAACTTTTAAGTTATTACCCCCTCCAGTAGCTTCCCTGGGTCAGTTCACACCAGTCATCACCTTTCAAGGTCTGGCATCCCCCACATGTCAATTACCATCTGCATCTAGTTGCAGGTGAATGACTGTGCATTACTGCGGCAGTTAAATCCTCACCTGATCTGTTTGCACATTTCATTGGAAATACTTCCAAGGAAAGGTGGGTCTAAATAACATTGCATTGAGGGCCCACTGTGTGCCTGGTGTTAAATGATTATTAGAGTGTCTATGTCACAGAACTGTGGTGGGGATGAACTAAGATGCTGTGCTTTCCCTTTAATCCTGTAATCGACAAAACCCAGAACAGCGCTGTGGGTCTTGTGGGTCCCCAAGCAACACTCGTTGATGGCAGTGGGGCTGCCCATTGGCTCCAGATGCAAGCTCTGGCCATCCTTCCGTCCAGCCCAGCCCTCCCAGCACTTTCTGGGTATCCAGGCCGCAAAGCATTTGGGCATCCTCCACCTGGAAAATGATGTTCTGTATATCATCACTTAGGCTTAATTGTGAGTGGCTTGGAGGACACCCCACAAGGGGTGATTTTACACAGGCCTATTATGGTGGCATATGCGTTTCATGATATCTCTGGCCATCCGCAGCCACAGCTATTTTTAGCTTCCTAGCAAACGTTTGGACCAGCTCCTGCTACGGTTTTGTTTTGTGTTTTTCCTTCCCCACTTCAGTGCCGCAATTGGCCACTGTCTGGTACGACTTCGCCAGGCTGAGCTGGGGGATTCCAGAACGAGCGGAGAAAGGCTGGATAAAGTGGCTTGTCTGATGACTCTGCCCTCTGGTCCCAGGCCCACCAGAATGGGTTGGCTCAGTGCTGAGCGTGGATGGTTACTGACATCTTAGATTAGCAACCTGACATCAAGTACAGAGGGAGGATCCCATCAGTAGGCCTGGCTCTCTGCACATGTCCAGCAAGCCCCGCTGTCTTAACAAGCCTGTGTTACGCTTGGCCCATGCATAGGGCTTTGCCTGTGATGATATCTAGGCTTGTGTCTTGGGAGTTGGGCAAAAGAAATGAAATTTCAGCAATGCACTTATCACTTGTTGGAGGGAGATCAAATTTCAACAGTGTCCACGGAAGCAGTTGCCATATTTGTTAAGAGCATGGATAGACCTGGGTTCAAATCCCATCTCTGACAATTATTAGCTCTGTGACCAGTTATTGAATCTTTTGGAGCCTCAGTTTATAAAATGGGTCCAATAACACCCCACACACACACACACACACACACAGGGTTGCTGTAAAGATTAATTGAGGCAGTTAGCACAGGGTCTGGCACGCGGTAAGTGCTTCTTTATGCTCCTTGGCAAAGCATTTGAGAGCCTGTGTTCACAGAGTTAGTTACCTTTGATGTAGAAGAAAATGTGCAGAGGTAAAATGGAAACATTGTGGAACCAAATTGCCTGGGTTTGATTCCAGGTTTTCTCATTTACTAGCTGTGCATAAAAGGGGGATATGGAAGGAATCATGCTAAATTCCATGTTTCCTTGAAAATAAGACCTGGCTGGAAAATAAGCCCTAGCATGATTTTTCAGGAAGCTCGTAGTATAAGCCCTACCCCAAACAGAAGCCCAGTTAAGATCATCAGCCAGATATGACTGTTTCAATAAATGTAGATTTTTGTACATGAATCAATGAATAAATGTAAATTGTTGGAGCAAAAATTAATGTAAGACCCGGTCTTATTTTCTGGGAAACACGGTCGTTAGCACCTACGTCTGGGGTAAGAACTGGTTTGGGATGATGGTCAAAGATGATTTCAATCTTATTTGTAATATTGTAACTGTTTACAAGGCTAATGTACACGTATTTATGTTGTTATTTGTGCATGGACAGGCTGAGAATGAAAAGAACTGGTTATTTGACTTTCCCAGATTTTCATGGGCCCCAAAGATGAGGCTTTATGACAGTTGGGAACTACTTCTGATTGTGCTCCTGCATCTCTTGTGACCTGGGTTGAATATTGAGGGTCTAGTCTCCATCCAGCTAGCCTGCAGATACTGTCCGGCCCAGAGCATGGCAAAGTCTTTCTCTAGCTCTGAATCCTTGCAGCTACAGAAGGCCCCCTATATTCTGAAATGGGGAAGTCACCCCCACTCCTAGCTATGGGCACTCCATTGCCAAAATGTGGCCCCACTGTTGGGAATACACAGGGCAAACTGCTTGAAGGATAGGAACCTAAGGAGGCTTGAGAATGGACCCAACAAATGGACCTCAGCCATCCTGAGATGACTCCTGCCTTCCATGTAGGTCAACCTCTTGAGTTATCGAAGAACAAAGCATTAGAGCTGAGGACACTCACCGCCCAGACAGCCTCAGCCAGTGACAGGACATTGGGAGAGACTAGGGCCTGGCCATTTCTGCCCAGTGTGCGACTCCTTCAATGGACCATCTTTGTCCTGGAGCTCTCCATCCGGCTGGCTGAGACTTTCTCAGAGCTGTGCTGCAGTCTGACGTGATTTTGGCTCAACCCCCTTGCCTCCCTTCTCTCCCTGGTATGGAACCTCATCACCGTCTGAAGGCTTCCCCTGCTCAGTCCTGCCCTCTCTCCTTTTGAACTGTCCCATGGAATTACCCCCAACGGATCTCTTGCCCTTCTGTCTTGATATCTGTTTCCAGAAGGACCAAACCCTCAAGACTATTTATGTTCCTCTGGCCACAGTGAGCCAGTGTCTTCATTTTGAGTGATTGGATAACTGCAGGTGTTCCTGGAAAGACAGGACAGGACGAAGAGCCCCTATGGTGTAGGGCAGTTTACCTCACTGGGGTAGCCGCCAGTGGGTTTCCGTGAAGGCGGCCATGCTTTCTTAGTTATGAATGAAATCCAGAGAGGAAATGTGTCCAATCCACGGATCTGGGTGGGGAAGCGGGGTGCTCGGGCCCTCTTCCAACACAGTCACATTTCTTGGGATAATGTAACCTTTCCATCTGATTACCACTCCGCTCTTTTCGCCAAAGGAAAGCCAGGAGAAGTATTTTTAGGCGACAACAGGTAGATTAATGAAGCGGCTCTCCATTTTGTCAGACTTTACATGAACCATTCTGAGGGGTGGGGGGTGGCCGTCACAGGAAGGAGATGTGGACCTGATTCATTTTGACACTGGCCCCCCCAGGCCTGGGCAGCCACCCGCCCTCCGCACCCACTGGGTATTTTGCGTGCACCGGGGAAGTACATGCCGTTTAAATGACATCAGAGCCACTTCCCTGTACAGCTCCACTGCCATCCATTCTGCTGAGAACTGTCTTTGTCCGGGAGCCATTCAGGTCAGGGAAGGATGCTGTTTCCCCCACTCCCTGAGCTCCCAACACCCTATTATTATGATTAAATCAAACACATTCCTTGGCGAGCTGCCTGTGGAGAGTTAATGAAGGCCCTGCGGACACACTTCATTTGCACCAGCACAGTCTGAGATGATTCAGTGGCTGAGCTGGAGGGATGTGGTCCAGGCAAGACAGCCAAGGGGTTCTTTCAGGGAAGTGATCAGGAGTCAGGTGGGGCCAAAAAAAAAAAAAAAAAAAAGGCATTCTAGCTTCTGAGAGTGACCGTGTGTCAGCTGACGCTCTGCATCTTTTCCCCAGCTCTGCACTCTGTGATGTCACCTTGGTCTCTTGAAATGGGCCACCATGGGAGTATTGACACCACAGAAATTGGCAAACGCTACAGGCAAAGATTCTTCTGTTTGTTTTTGTTTACCGGCACATCCCTGGGGCAGGTTTCTGTCTGTACAGACCCATTCCCAGATGCATGGTCCCTAAACCCCACCCTCCCTTAACAGTATTTTTTTCCCAGATTGTAATTATTTGTGCATTTATTATTTCTACAATGCTTCCTTTCCTAGTTCTACCACTTATGCCCTCTGTAGCTGGGCAAGTTAGTCAACCTCTTTGTGCCTTAGTTTTCTCATCTATAAAATGGGGATTATAAGAGTCTCGAGCCTTACAGGGTAGTTTCCTTCATGGTTGCCATGCAGGAGTGGTTCTGCATGGCAACCATGCAGAACCACTATATAAATATAGCGAATGCACTAAATATAGTGCATTCACTATATTTAATATTTTAACACAAGGTGGGACAATTAAGTTCGCAAACTCATCCTAGAAAAAGGGCTCCATGCCTCATTGCTGAATATCATTACAGTCACCTTCGAAGTACTCCCCTGGGAATGCTATGCACCAACACCAGCGTGTAGTTCACCCTTCAAAGCAATTTTGGAACTCTTTCTGGAATGGCCATCAGAGCTGTCATCGTATTACCCTTGATGTCCTGGATGTCATAAAAATGTCTTCCTTTCAAGATTTCCTTTATCTCCGAATAGAGAAAGACATCATTGGGGGCCAGATCAGGTGAGCAGGGAGGGTGTTCTAATACAGTTATTTGCTTACTGCCTAAAAGCTCCCTCCCAGACAGTGCCGTGTGAGCTGGTGCGTTGTCATGATGCAAGAGCCGTGAATAGTTGGTGAAAGTTCAGATCGTCTAACTTCCTCACACAGCCTCTTGAGCACTTCCAAATAGTAAACTTGGTTAACTGTTTGTCCAGTTGGCACAAATTCATAATGAATAATCCCTCTGATGTTAAAAGGTTAGCAACATCATTGCAACAAGTTCGTGAACTTAATTGTCAGACTTTATATGTCCAGTCCTCACAGCAATCCAGTGACATATGTATTATTAGTCACATGAGGAAAGGGAGCCCCCAAGGTTTTAAGTAACTTGGTAAAAGTGTCACAGACAATAATGGCAGAGGTGGGATTGGAACTCAGGGCTTTGGGAATTCCAGAGCCTGTGTGTCTAACCATCTCATTAAACCCCCTCTGCAACATATGTCTTCTCCCTCTGGCAAGTTTGCTTCCCACCGCTCAGCGCTGGGCAAGCACAGGTGCTCTGCCAGGAGCAGAAAAAAGATAGGAGTTCTTCTCATTTCCTTCGAAGAAACCTTTCTCGCCTCAAGGAGCGAGTGAGGAAGGAATTGGTTGAAATTCATTTGGAATTCTGAGTTCATTAGCCACTTCCTGAAAGCCTGTCTATTTGACAAATGAAATGAGAAAAATGTAGTCAATTATCCACATATTTGGTCTTTGTGATGTCAGAACAGGCACATCTTAGAAACATCTGGATGGCTCAAAAAGGGGCCCAGCCAAGCTTTTCTTAATGAGAGCTTGTGGAAATGAAGGGGGGACCCCCTTCCACTTTACAGATGGAGGAACTGAGACCCACAGCAGGAGAAGACTTTCCCTAAGGCTGCACAGATTTCTGGTGGCAGAACTGGGGTCTGAACTCGCATCAGTGTGGTTTCAAGCCCACCATGCTGCTTGACTTCAGCAGAAATTGCTTGAAATGGGGCCAGGCACACAGCCCCACACGAAAAAGCAGGTTGTACATGGTCTGGGAGCAAGCTTCTCATGAAAGTGCCTTAACTCATGAGCAGGGCAGGTGTGATGAAAACTCCCATTGGCAGATGAGGGAACTGAGGCTCAGAGAGGTTGAGTAACTTGCCAAGGGTCTCAAAGCTGCTGGTGGGGGTGAACGGGATTGGAACCCAGCGTTGTGTTAGATCAGTCGGCCACTGCCACCTCCTCTCAAGCACCGCGATCAGAACCACAGCTGTTTATTGAGTGCGTTTTATGTGCTAGGCATTTCATGACTGGAAAGGAATGGGAGGCATAGTCTCAGCTCCCCATTTAGCACTGGGGAGTTAAAGTCGCTCTGGGCTTGGGTCAAGGTCAGCCATCTTGCTTGCATTTCAGTACTTTGTAAAGACACCAGCATCCCCCTGCTCTGCAGCTCAAACCTGATGTTTTTCCTCTTTGCTTGATTCCAAGTGTTCCAAAATTTCAGTCATTCCCATACAATCATCATGATCTATTGTGGAATCCATGCACTACCTCTTTTACTATTCATATTTTTCTTTACAGTAACATTCCCCCCAAAACCATACCTACTTTAGTTTCTTCCTAAGCAATAATATACGTGATGCTATGCTTCTGAAGTGGTCATTAAGGGTTTTCCTAATGCACCATCAAAATTAACATATAATTATTAAGATTAAAATTGGCTGCACATATAAAATCACCCTGTTTGCCACTGGTGCAAACTGCCACTATAGCAGCCTCTGGGCAATGTGGCCTGGATGTTGTCTGAAATCTGTGTCATGCCTGCTGACAAGGAGGGACGGCCCCAAATCTCCCTGAGTGGGGATTTTTTGATGCTGAAGACTGAGCACTTTGAAGGTGAAGGTTAGGACCAAGGCAGTGCCTGACTTCCATGGTGTAGAGGGTTCTTCATGTGTCAGTTTGATCTCTAAAGTTTTGCCAGATGGTTTCTTGATTTGGGTTCCCTTGGGACTCTAGAGGTCAAGGCTGTGGGAGGATGTCTCCCCATCACCAAACTCCTTATGCATCAGCTCTAAACCTCACAGCCTCTTGAGAGAGTGACATTATACTACAGCTTCACAGATGGAAACTCAGAAAGGCACAGTGGCACAGTGTTGAGGGCCGTGTAGCCCAATATTGAGGGGCATGCAGGCTGACTTTAGTGGGCTTGGTGAATCTGAAAGTACTGTTAATTGGACATGTGTTCCTCAACTTTGTATTCCCTTGAAGCCTGTGTTTTATTACAAAGTGTATGTTTTGTTAAGGTTTGTGAGAAGTCTTGAGAGAACTTTAGGTACAGTTAAGCCAAATATAATTAACCAGTTAAATTTAAATATCAAAAGTGAGATTCTCTTTAGTATTCAGACCCAGGATTACAGATTATGTAGAAACGGAGTCTGGGTCATAAAGAGATTATCATAGATGGGATTATTCTTAAACGTAGAAAAGGTCACAGTGTGCCCTAAGGAGAACAATTATAAGGACTAAAGGTCTTAAGAGAAAAATACATCAAGACTATGTGGAACTTAAACTTGTGATTGGATAATGGTCAAAAGTCCCTATAAAAAGGACATGTTATTGCAATAAAGGGTGACACTTTTTTCTCTTTAACTCCCCCAGTGTCTCCACTGTTTCCCTTCTTTATTTTCCTCTCACGCCGACGCCGTGTCCACCTTCTTGAGCCCTGGTCAGCTGGGGCTGGTCCCCGGCAGCACAGCTAGCAAGGGGAGGGGCCCAGCTTCCAGCCCAGGTTTGCCTAACTTCAAAACCCAACCTCAAATATTATGCTTAGCAGCCATTCTGGACTCTTGTTCTGATGTCATCTCCCATTGTGAGTCACCAGATCTGTGAGGTTCCCCAGGGTGGGATCATCACGGGGGCTCAACAGAAGCACATTTTAATAGTGACTGCCTCTGTTGGGTTCTTCCCTTCCCCTCCCTTTCCTTCCCTTCCCTTCCTCTCCCCTTCATTACCTTTCCTTCCCTTCCTCTCCCCTAACTCTCTTCCCTCCCTTCCCCACCCTTCCCTTCCAATCCGTTTCCTTTCCTACCCTTCCATTCCACTTCCTTCCCTTCCCTTCTCTTCAACTCCCTTCCCTTCCCTTTCTCTCCCTTCTCCTTCCTTCCTTCCCCTCCCCTCCCTTCCCCTCCTGTCCCTTCCCCTCCCTTCCCTTCCGTTTCCTTCCTTTCCCTTCCGTTCCTTTCCATTTCCTTTCTTTCCTTTCCTTTACACTTGCTTCCCTTCCCTTCCCACCTGTTTCCTCTCCTTCCTTTCACCTTCGCTTCCGCTTCCTTTCCTTCCCTTCCCCTCCCTTTCCTTCCCTTCCCTTCCTCTCCCCTTCATTACCTTTCCTTCCCTTCCTCTCCCCTAACTCTCTTCCCTCTCTTCCCCACCCTTCCCTTCCAATCCATTTCCTTTCCTACCCTTCCATTCCACTTCCTTCCCTTCCCTTCTCTTCTGTTTCCTTTCCATCCCGCTCCTTCCCCTCCACTCCCTACTCTTCCCTTCCCTTCCATTTCCATACCAACCTTTCCCTTCCTTCCTGTTTCCTTTCATTTCCTTCCCTTCCATTTTGTTTCTTCGTTCTCCACCCTTTTCTTCCCCTGCTTTCCCTTCCATTCTCTTCTGTTTCCTTTCTTTCCCTTCCCTATCGATTTCCTTTCCTTTCCTTCCCTTCCCTACATCCCTTCAGTTTTGTTTCCATTCTTTCTCTTACCTTCCCCTTCCTTCCCTTCCCTGTCTTTCCCTTCCCTTTCCTTCCCTTCTCTTCCCCTCCTTTCCCTTCCCTTCCCTTCCTTTCCATTCCATTTCCTTCCCTTCCCTTTCCTTTTCTACCCTTCCCTTTCACTTCCTTCCATACCCCTCCCTTCCCTTCCATTTCCTTTCCTTCACTTCCTTTCCCTTCCCTTTCCTTCCCCTCCCTTCCCTTAACTTCCCTTCCCATCTTTTCCATTTCCATTTTTTCTCTTACCTTCCATTTCCATTTCCTTCCCTTCCACTTCCTTCTCTTCAATTTTATTTCCTTCCCTTCCCTTCCATTTCTTTTCCTTCTCACCCCTTCCCTTCTGTTTCCTTTCCTTTCCTTCCCTTCCCCTCCCTTCCCTTCTGTTTCCTTCCAACCTCTTCCCTTCCCCTCCCTTCCCTTCCCTTCCATTTCCTGCCCTTCCATCCCTTCTCTTCCCCTCCCTTCTCTTCCCCTCCTTTCCCTTCCCTTTGATTTTCTTTCCTTCCCTTCCCTTTCCTTTGCTTCCCTTCCCTTCCCCCTTCCTTTCCCTTTCCCTACCTTCCGTTTCTTTTCTTTCACTTCCCTTCCCCTCCATTCACCTCCCCTCCCTTCTCTTCTTCCCTTCCCTCCCTTCCCCTCCCATTTCCTTCCTTTCCTTTCGGTTTCCATCCCTTCCCATCCCGTCAATTTCATTTCCTTCCCTTCCCTTCCTTTTCCTTTCCTTCCTTTCTGTTTCCCTTCCTTTCCTTCCCCTCCCTTCACTTACCTTGTTTCCTTTTCTTCCCTTCCAATACCTTCTCCCTTCTGTTCCCTTCCTTTTCCTTCCGATCCCTTACCTTGCCTGTCTTTGCATTCCCTTCCATTCCCTTCCCTTCCTTTCCCTTCCCTTCCCTTCCCCTCCCCTCCCTTCCCTTCCCTTCCATTACCCTCGATTCCTTTCCCTTTCCTTCCATTCCCTTCCCTTCCCCTCCCTTCCATTTCCTTTCCTTCCTTTACCTTTCCCTCCCTTCCCTTCCCTTCCCTTTTATTTCCTCTCCTTCCATTCCCATCCTTTCACCTCCCTTCTCTTTCGTTTCATTTCCTTCTCTCCCATTCTATTTCCTTTCCTTCTAATCCCTTCCCCTCCTTTCCCTCCCTTCCCCTCCCTTCCCTTCCTTCTCGCTTCCTTTCCTATCCTTCCCTTTCCCCTCCTTCCCCTCCCTTCTCCTGCCTTCCCTTCCCTTCCATTCCACTCCCTTTGCTTCCATTTCCTTTCCTTGCCTTTCCTTCCCTTCCCCCTCCTTTCCATTCCTTTCCTTCTGTTCCCATCCCCTACCTTTGCTTTTCTACCTTCCAGTCCCTTCCCCTCCCTTTCCCTCCCTTCTTTTCCCTTCCCTTGCCCTCCCATCCCTTCCCTTCCTCTCCCTTTCCTTCCTTCCCTTTCTTTCCCTTCCTTTCCCTTTCCTTCCTTTCGATTGCCTTCCTTTCCCCTCCCTTCCCTTCCAATACCTTCCCTTTCCATCCCTTCTGTTTTCTTCCCTTCCCCTCATTTCCTTTCCTTCCAATCCCTTCCCCTCCCTTCCATTTCCTTTCCTTCCCCTCCCCTTCCCTTCCCTCCCTTTCTCCATCCCCTTCCTATCCTTCCCTTCCCCTCCCTTCTCTTTCCTTCCCTTCCCTTCCCTTCCACTCCCTTCCATTAGCCTCCATTCCCTTCTGTATCTTTTCCTTTCCTTCCCCTCCCCTCCCTTCCATTCCCTTTGCTTCCATTTACTTTACTTCCCTTTTCCATCCTCCCTTCATTTCAGTTTTCTTCCCTTCCCTTCCCTTGCAATTCTTTTCCTTCCCTTCCCTTGCCGTTTCCTCCCTTCCCTTCCCCTCTCTTTCCTTCTGTAAACTTCCATTCCCTTCTGTTTCCTTTTCTTCCCTTCTTTCCATTTCCTTCCCTTCTATTTACTTTCCCTTACCTTTCCTTCTCTTCTGTTTCCTTCCCTTCCCCTCCCTCCCTTCCCTCTTGTTTCTTTTCCTTCCCTTTCATTTCCCCATCCATTCCCTTCCCTTTCCCTCTCTTCTTTTCCCTCCCTTCCCTTCCATTTCCTTTTCTTCCCTCCCCTTCCATGTCCTTTCCTTCCTTCCCTTCCATTTCCTTCCCTTCCCTTCTGTTTCCCTCCCTTCCCCCTCTTCCTTTCCCTTCTCCTCCCTCCCTTTATTTCCATTACCTTCCCTTCCATTTGTTTCCTCCCTTTCCCTTCCCTTCCTTTCCCTTCCCTTCCCCTCCTTTTCCCTCCCATTCCTTCCTTTCCCTTTTCATTTCCTTTCCCTCTGTTCCTTACCCTTCCTTTCTCCTTCCTCCCTTCCTTTTCCTTGCCTTCCGTTCCCCTTCATTTCTCTTCCCATGTCTTCCCTTCCCTACCCCTCCCTTCCCTCGATTATCTTCCCTTCCTTTTCCTTTCCTACTGTTCCTTTCCATTTCCTTCCCTTCCCTTCCATTTACTTTCCTTCCATTTGCTTCCAATTCCTTCCCTTCTCTTCCATTTCCTTCCCTTCCCTTGTCTTTTGTTTCCTTTCCTTCTGTTCCCTTTTCCCCTTCCCCTCACTTTCCCTCCTTTTCCTTCCCTTCCATATCCTTCCTTCCCTTGTCTTCTATTGCCCTTCCTTCCATTTCCTCCCTTCCCTTGACTTCCTTTCCCTTCCATTTCCTCTCCTTCCCTTCCCCTTCCCTTCCTTCCCATTCCTTCTCTTCCATTTTCTTCTCTTCCCTTTCCTTCCCCTCCCTTGTTCTCTTCCCTCCCCTTCCTTCCCTTCCCTTCCGTTTCCTTTCCTTCCTTTCTCTTCCTTTCTTCCCTTCCCTTCTGTTTCCTTTCCTTCTATGTCCTTTTATTCCCTTTCCCTACCTTCTCCTCCCCTCCAACCCTTTTGCTTCCCTTCCCTTCTATTTCTTTCCCTTCCCTTCTCTTCTATTTCCTTCCCTTCCCTTCCCTCACTTCCCTTCCCCTACATTCCCGTCCTTACCCCTCCCTTTCCTTTCCATTTCCTTTCTTTCCATTGCTTTCACCTCCCTTCCACTCCCTTCCCTCCCCTTCCCTTCCCTTTTCTCTCCTTTCTCTTTCATTTCTTTCCCTTCCATTTCCTTCTATTTCCATCCCTTCTATTTCCCTTCCTTCCCTTCCCTTCCCTTCCTTCCTTCCCTTCACTGCCATTCCTTTGCTTCCCTTCCCTCCCCTTCCTTCTCTTACCATTTCCTTTCTTGCTATTCCTTTCCCCGTCCTTCCACTCCCTTCTCTTCCCTTCCGTTTCCTCCTTTCCCTTCCATTTCCTTTCCTTTACCTCCCTTCCCCTCCCCTCCTTTCCCTTCTCTTCATTTCCCTTTCCCTCCCTCGCTTTGTTTCCATTTCCTTTCCTTCCCTTCCATTTCCTTTCCTTCCCCTCCCTTCTCTTTCCTTCCTTTCTTTCCCTTCCCTTCCTTTCCTTCTTTTCCCTCTCCTTCCCTTCCTTTCCCTCCCTTCCCTTTCCTTTCCTTCCCGTCCCTTTCCATTTCCTTTCTTTCTGTTTCTTTACCCTCTCTCCCCTTCGCTTCCCTTCCCCTTCCCTTTCCAATCATTCCTTTCCATTTCCATCCCTTCCCTTCTCCTTTCCCTTCCTTCCCTTCCATTACCTTTCCTTCCATTCCCTTTCATTTCCTTCCCTTCTCTTCCATTTCCTTTCCTTCCCTTCCATTCTCTTTAGTTTCCTTTCCTTCTGTGTCTTTTTTTCCTTCCCCTCCCTTCCCTTCCTTTCCCTTCCCTTCCACTTTCTTTCTTCCCTTTTTTCCATTCCCCTTCCTTCCCTTCCCTCCCTTGTCTTCCTTTCCCTTCCATTTTGTCTCCTTCCCTTCCTTTCCATTCCCTTCAGTTCCCCTCCCTTCCATTCAGTTTCCTTTCTTTCCCTTCCCTTTCCTTTCTTCCCCTTTCCTTTCCATTTTCTTTCTTTCAGTTGCTTTCCTCTCCCTTCCGTTCCCTTCCCTTCCATTTCCTTATTTCCCATTCTTTTCCTTCCATTCCTTTCCCTTCCCTTTCCTTCCCCTCCATTCCTTCTTTTTCCTTTCCTTCCGTGTCCTTTATTCCCTTCCCATCCCTTCTGCTCCCTTCCCTTCATTTCCCTTCCCTTTCCTTCTATTTCCTTCCCTTTCCTTCCTTTCCCTTCCCTTCCCTTCCCTTCCCTTCCCCTTCTTTCCCCTCCCTTTTCTTTCCGTTTTCTTTCTTCCCGTTCCTTTCACCTCCCTTCTCCTCCCTTCCCCTCCCTTTCTATTCCTTTCCATTCCCTTCTATTTCCTTCCCTTCCCTTCTCTTTCATTTCCTTTCCCTCTCTTCCTCTCCCGTCCCTTGGCCCCTCCCTTCCCTTGCCTTCCCTTCCTTTCCCTCCCCCTTTCCTTCCTTCCCCTCCCTTCCCTTTCCCAACCCCTCCCTTTCCTTCCCTTCAATTCCCTTAAGTTTCCTTCCCTTCCCCTTGCTTCCCTTCACTTCCATTTCCTTTCCTTCCATTCCCTCCACTACCTTCCCTTCCCTTTCCATTCCTTCCATTTTCCTCCCTTCCCCTCATTTCTTTTCCTTCTGATCCCTTCCCCCTCCCTTCTCCTCCCTTCCTTTCCTTTTCCTTTTTTCCCTTCGCCTCCCATTTCTTCCCTTCTCTTCCCTTCCCTTCCCTTCCTCTCCTTTCCATTTGCCTCCATTCCCTTCCGTATCCTTTTCTTTCCTTCCTTCCATATCATTCCCTTCACTTCCATTTACTTTCCTTCACTTTTCCACCCTCCCTTTCTTTCTGTTTCCTTTCTTTCCCTTCCCTCACATTTCTTTTCCTTCATTTCTCTTGCTTTCTCCTACCTTCCTTTCCCTTTCCTTCCTGTCCCTTCCCTTCATTTCATTTCCTTTCTTTACATTCCCTTCCCCTCCCTTCTCTTTCCTTCCCTTCCGTTCTTCTCCTTTCCCCCTTTTCTCTTCCCTTCCCTTTCCCTCCTTGTCCTTCGCTAAAATTCTTCCCTTCCATTTCCTTCCCTTCCATTCCCCTCAATTCCTCTCCCTCCCTTCCTTCCCTTCCATTTCCTCTCCTTCTATTCACATACCGTCACCTCCCTACTCTTCCTACTCTTTCATTTCATTTCCTTCCCTTCCCTCTATTTCCATTCCTTCCCATCCTTTCCCCTCCCTTACTTTCCCTTCAGTTTCCTTTTCTTCCCTTCCCTTCCTCTTCCATTCTCTTCCCTTCTGTCTCCCTCTCTTCCCTTCCCTTTCCTTCCCCTCCATTTTCTTCACTTCACTTCCCTCTCATTTCCTTTCCTATCCTTCCCTTCCCCTCCTTTCCCATCCCTTCTCCTTCCTCCCTATCCCTTCCCTTTGCCCTTTCTACTCTCTTCCCTTCCCTTCCCCTCCCTTTCCATTTTCTTTCCTTCAGTTTCTTTCCCATCCCTTTCCCTCCAGTCCCTTCCCTTCCTTTCTTTTCCTTCCCTTCCCTTTCCTTTCCTTCCCTACCCCTTCCTTTCCTTCCCTCCCATATCTATCATTTCCCTTCCCCTCCCCTCCTTTAAATTCCCTTCACTTTCATTTCCTTTCTTTTCCTTTTCTTTCCCTTCTCTTTCCTTCTTCTTCCCGCGTGTCTTCCCTTTCCTACCCTTCCCTTCTCTTCCTTTCCTTCCCTTCCCCTCCCTTCCATTTCCTTTCCATCCTTTCCATTCCCCTCCCTTCCCCCTTCTCTTCCCCTGCCTTCCTCCCTTTCCTTTCCTTCACTTTCCTTTTCATTTCCTTTGCTCCCATTCACTTCTCCTTGATCCCTTCCCTTCCCCTCTGTTTCCTTCACTATTCTTCCCTTCCTCTCTCCTCCCATTTCCTTGCTTTCCTTTCCTTCCCTTCCCTTCCCTTCCATTTCCTTTCCTTTCCTTCTATTCCCCTCCTCCCCTTCGACTTTCCTCCCTTCCAATCCCTTTTCTTCCTTTTCCTTCCCATCTCCTCTCTTCCTTTCCCTTTCCTTTCCTTCCCTTCCCTTCACTTCCCCTCCCTATCCTTCCCTTAGCTTCCCTCTCCTTTCCATTTCCTTTACTTCCATTCCCTTTCTTTCCCTTCTCTTCACCTCCCTTCCCTTCCTTTCCCTTCCCCTCCCTTCCATTACCTTCTGTTTTCTTCGCTTCTCCTCCCTTTCCTTCCTTCATTCCCTTCACTTCCTTTTCCTTTCCTTTCACTTCCTTCCCTTCCGCTACTCTCCCTTCCCTTTCTTTCTCTTCAGTTTCCTTCTCTTCCCTTCATTTACTTTCCTTCCAATCCCTTCCCCTCCCTTCCTGTCTCTTCCTTTTCCTTCCATTTCCATTTTCCCCTTCCCTTCCTTTTCCCTTCCCTTCCCCTTCCCTCCTGTCCCTTCCCTTACCTTCCATTGCATTTCCTTTTCTCTCCTTCCCTTCCCTTTCTTCCACTCTCTTCTCTTTCCTTCCCTTCTCTTTCCTTCTCTTGCTCTCCCTTCCAGCCCACTCCCTTCCCTTCCATTTCATTTTCTTCCCTTCCCTTCCATTTCTTTTCCTTCTTTCCACTCCTTCCCTTCCCTTCCATTTCCTTTTCTTCCTTTCCTTACCTTCCCCCCTTCCCATCCCTTCACTTCCTTACCATCCCTCCCCTTCCCTTCCCTTTCTTTCCGTTCCCTTCTCCTCCATTCCCCTCCCTTCCTTCTCTTCCCTCTCCTTCCCATTTCCTTCCCTTCCCTTCCCTTTCTTTCTTTCCAATCCATTCCCCTCCCTTCACTTCCCTTCACTTCCTTTCCCTCCCTTCCCTTCTCTTCCTTTTCCTTCTCCTCCCTTTCCTTTCCTTCGATTCCCTTTCTTTTCCTTCCCTTCCTTTCCCCTCTCTTCCTTTCCCTTCCCATCTTTTCATTTCCTTCCAATCCCTTCCCCTCCTTTCCCTCCCTTCCCTTCTTCTCCCTTTCATTCACTTCCGATCCATTTCTTTTTTTCCCTTCCCTACCTTCCCCTCCCTTTCCTTCACTCTCATTTCCATTTCCCTTCCTTCCACTTCCTTCTTTTCCCTTCCCATCCCTTCCCTTCCCTTCTCTTCAACTCCCTTCCCTTCCCTTTCTCTCCCTTCTCCTTCCTTCCTTCCCCTCCCCTCCCTTCCCTTCCTGTCCCTTCCCCTCCCTTCCCTTCCGTTTCCTTCCCTTCCCCTCCCTTCCCTTCCATTTCCTTCCTTTCCCTTCCGTTCCTTTCCATTTCCTTTCTTTCCTTTCCTTTACACTTGCTTCCCTTCCCTTCCCACCTGTTTCCTCTCCTTCCTTTCACCTTCGCTTCCGCTTCCTTTCCTTCCCTTCCCCTCCCTTTCCTTCCCTTCCCTTCCTCTCCCCTTCATTACCTTTCCTTCCCTTCCTCTCCCCTAACTCTCTTCCCTCCCTTCCCCACCCTTCCCTTCCAATCCGTTTCCTTTCCTACCCTTCCATTCCACTTCCTTCCCTTCCCTTCTCTTCTGTTTCCTTTCCATCCCGCTCCTTCCCCTCCACTCCCTACCCTTCCCTTCCATTTCCATACCATCCCTTCCCTTCCATTTCCTTCCCTTCCCTCCTGTTTCCTTTCATTTCCTTCCCTTCCATTTTGTTTCTTCATTCTCCACCCTTTTCTTTCCCTGCTTTCCCTTCCATTCTCTTCCGTTTCCTTTCTTTCCCTTCCCTATCGATTTCCTTTCCTTCCCTTCCCTTCCCTACATCCCTTCAGTTTTGTTTCCATTCTTTCTCTTACCTTCCCTTCCTTTCCCCACTTCCCTTCCCTTCCCTTTTTTCCTTCCCTTCCCTTCCCTTCCCTTTATTTCTCTTCATTTCCCTATCTTCCCTTCCCTTACTTTTCCTTTCCTTCCCTTCTCTTCCCCTCCTTTCCCTTCCCCCTTCCCTTCCTTTCCATTTCATTTCCTTCCCTTCCCTTCTCTACCCTTCCCTTTCACTTCCTTCCCTACCCCTCCTTTCCCTTCCATTTCCTTTCCTTCACTTCCTTTCCTTTCCCTTTCCTTCCCCTCCCTTCCCTTAACTTCCCTTCCCATCTCTTCCATTTCCATTTCTTTCTCTTACCTTCCATTTCCATTTCCTTCCCTTCCACTTTCTTCTCTTTCCTTCCCTTCAATTTTATTTCCTTCCCTTCCATTTCTTTTCCTTCCCATCCCTTCCCTTTCCTTCCTTGCCCCTCCCTTCCCTTCTGTTTCCTTCCAACCTCTTCTCTTCCCCTCCCTTCCCTTCACTTCCATTTCCTGCCCTTCCCTTCCCCTCCCTTCTCTTCCCCTCCTTTCCCTTCCCTTCTATTTTCTTTCCTTCCCTTCCTTTTCCTTTGCTTCCCTTCCCTTCCCCTCCCCTCCCTTCCTTTCCCTTCCCTTCCCTTCCGTTTATTTTCTTTCACTTCCCTTCCCCTCCCTTTCCCTCCCTTCTCTTCCCCTCCCTTGCCCTCCCATCCCTTCCCTTCCTCTCCCTTTCCTTCCTTCCCTTCCTTTCTCTTTCCTTCCCTTCAATGCCCTTCCCTTCCCCTCCCTTCCCTTCCCTCCCCTTTCTTCTCCATCCCCTTCCTATCCTTCCCTTCCCCTCCCTTCTCTTTCCTTCCCTTCCACTCCCTTCCATTAGCCTCCATTCCCTTCTGTATCCTTTCCTTCCCCTCCCCTCCCTTCCATTCCATTTGCTTCCATTTACTTTACTTCCCTTTTCCATCCTCCCTTCATTTCGGTTTTCTTCCTTTCCCTTCCCTTGCAATTCTGTTCCTGCCCTTCCCTTGCCGTTTTCTCCCTTCCCCTCCCTTCCCTTCCCCTCTCTTTCCTTCCATAAACTTCCATTCCCTTCTGTTTCCTTTTCTTCCCTTCCTTTCATTTCCTTCCCTTCTATTTACTTTCCCTTCCTTTCCTTCCCTTCCCTCTTGTTTTCTTTCCTTCCCTTCCATTTCCCCATCCATTCCCTCCCCTTCCCCTCTCTTCTTTTCCCTCCCTTCCCTTCCATTTCCTTTTCTTCCCTCCCCTTCCATGTCCCTTCCATTTCCTTCCCTTCCCTTCTGTTTCCCTCCCTTCCTCTCTCTTCCCTTCCCTTCTCCTCCCTCCCTTTATTTCCGTTACCTTTCCTTCCCCCTTCCATTTGTTTCCTTCCTTTCCCGTCCCTTCCCCTCCTTTTCCCTCCCATTCCTTCCTTTCCCTTTTCATTTCCTTTCCCTCTGTTCCTTACCCTTCCTTTCCACTTCCTCCCTTCCTTTCCCTTCCCTTCCGTTCCCCTTCATTTCTCTTCCCATGTCTTCCCTTCCCTACCCCTCCCTTCCCTCGATTATCTTCCCTTCCTTTTCCTTTCCTACTGTTCCTTTCCATTTCCTTCCCTTCCCTTCCATTTACTTTCCTTCCATTTGCTTCCACTTCCTTCCCTTGTCTTCCATTTCCTTCCTTTCCCTTGTCTTTTGTTCCCTTTCCTTCTGTTCCCTTTTCCCCTTCCCCTCACTTTCCCTCCTTTTCCTTCCCTTCCATATCCTTCCTTCCCTTGTCTTCCATTGCCCTTCCTTCCATTTCCTCCCTTCCCTTGACTTCCTTTCCCTTCCATTTCCTCTCCTTCCCTTCCCCTTCCCTTCCTTCCTGTTCCTTCTCTTCCATTTTCTTCTCTTCCCTTTCCTTCCCCTCCCTTGTTCTCTTCCCTCCCCTTCCTTCCCTTCCCTTCCGTTTCCTTTCCTTCCTTTCTCTTCCTTTCTTCCCTTCCCTTCTGTTTCCTTTCCTTCTATGTCCTTTTATTCCCTTTCCCTACCTTCTCCTCCCCTCCAACCCTTTTGCTTCCCTTCCCTTCTATTTCTTTCCCTTCCCTTCTCTTCTATTTCCTTCCCTTCCTTTCCCTCACTTCCCTTCCCCTACATTCCCGTCCTTACCCCTCCCTTTCCTTTCCATTTCCTTTCTTTCCATTGCTTTCACCTCCCTTCCACTCCCTTCCCTCCCCTTCCCTTCCATTTCCTTCCCTTCCCTTTTCTCTCCTTTCTCTTTCATTTCTTTCCCTTCCATTTCCTTCTTTTCCATCTCTTCTATTTCCCTTCCTTCCCTTCCCTTCCCTTCCTTCCTTCCCTTCACTGCCATTCCTTTGCTTCCCTTCCCTCCCCTTCCTTCTCTTACCATTTCCTTTCTTGCTGTTCCTTTCCCCTTCCTTCCACTCCCCTCTCTTCCCTTCCGTTTCCTCCTTTCCCTTCCATTTCCTTTCCTTTACCTCCCTTCCCCTCCCCTCCTTTCCCTTCTCTTCATTTCCCTTTCCCTCCCTCGCTTTGTTTCCATTTCCTTTCCTTCCCTTCCATTTCCTTCCCTTCCCTTTCCTTTTCATTTCCTTTTGTTCTGTTCCTTTCCCCCCTCCCTTCTCTTCCCTTCCTTTCTTTCCCCTACCCTCCTTTCCTTCTCTTCCCTCTCCTTCCCTTCCTTTCCCTTCCTCCCTTCCCTTCCCTTTCCATTTCCTTTCTTTCTGTTCCTTTCCCCTCTCTTCCCTTCACTTCCCTTCCCAATCCTTCCTTTCCATTTCCATCCCTTCCCTTCCCCTCCCTTCCTTCCCTTCCATTCCTTTTCATCTCCTTCCCTTCTCTTCCATTTCCTGTCCTTCCCTTCCATTCTCTTTTGTTTCCTTTCCTTCTGTGTCTTTTTTCCCTTCCCCTCCCTTCCCTTTTTTCCCTTCCCTTCCATTTCTTTCTTCCATTCTTTCCCTTTTCTTCCTTTCCCTTCCATTTTGTCTCCTTCCCTTCCTTTCCATTCCCTTCAGTTCCCCTCCCTTTCATTCAGTTTCCTTTCTTTCCCTTCCCTTTCCTTTCTTCCGCTTTCCTTTCCATTTTCTTTCAGTTGCTTTCCTTTCCCTTCCCTTCCCTTCCATTTCCTTATTTCCCTTTCCTTTCCTTTCCTTCTGTTCCTTCCCCTTCCATTTCCTTTCCTTCCATCCCCTTCCATTTCCTTCCCTTCCTTTCCATTTCCTTCCCTTCCCTTCCTTCTGTTTCCTTTCCTTCCATGTCCTTTATTCCCTTCCCACCCCTTCCGCTCCCTTCCCTTCCTTTCCCTTCCCTTTCCTTCTATTTCCTTCCCTTCCCTCCGCTTTCCTTCCCTTCCCTTTCCTTCCCCTTCTTTCCCCCTCCCTTTTCTTTCCGTTCCTTTCACCTCCCTTCTCCTCCCTCCCCCTCCCTTCTATTCCTTTCCCTTCCCTTCTATTTCCTTCCCTTCCCTTCTCTTTCATTTCCCTCCCTTCCTCTCCCTTCCCTTGCCCCCTCCCTTCCCTTCCTTTCCCTTCCCCTTTCTTTTCCTTCCTTCCCCTCCCTTCCCTTTCCCGACCCCTCCCTTTCCTTCCCTTCAATTCCCTTCCATTTCCTTCCTTTCCCCTCGCTTCCCTTCACTTCCATTTCCTTTCCTTCCATTCCCTCCACTACCTTCCCTTCCCTTTCCATCCTTTCCGTTTCCTTCCCTTCCCCTCATTTCCTTTCCTTCCGATCCTTTCCCCTCCCTTCTCCTCCCTCCCTTCTCCTCCCTTGCTTTCCTTTTCCTTTTTTCCCTTCCCTTACCCTCCCTTCCTCTCTCTTCCCCTCCCTTTTTTCCCTTCTCTTCCCTTCCCTTCCTCTCCTTTCCATTTGCCTCCATTCCCTTCCATATCCTTTTCTTTCCTTCCTTCCATGTCATTCCCTTCACTTCCATTTCCTTTCCTTCTCTTTCATTCTCCCCCCTCCCTTCCCTTCCCTTTGCTTCCATTTACTTTCCTTCACTTTTCCACCCTCCGTTTCTTTCTGTTTCCTTTCTTTCCCTATCCTCACATTTCTTTTCCTTTATTTCTCTTGCTTTCTCCTCCCTTCCTTTCCCTTTCCTTCCTGTCCCTTCCCTTCATTTCATTTCCTTTCTTTACATTCCCTTCCCCTCCCTTCTCTTTCCTTCCCTTCCATTCTCCTCCTTTCCCCCGTTTCTCTTCCCTTCCCTTCCCCTTCTTTTCCTTCGCTAAAATTCTCTTCCCTTCCATTTCCTTCCCTTCCATTCCCCTCAATTCCCTTCCCTTTCCTTCCATTTCCTTCCCTTCCTTTCCCTTCCCCTCTCTTCAATTTCTTTTCCTTCCTTTACATTCCCCTTCCTTCCTTTACATTCCCCTCCCTTCCTTCCCTTCCATTTCTTCTCCTTCTATTCACATACCGTCACCTCCCTACTCTTCCTACTCTTTCATTTCATTTCCTTCCCTTCCCTCTATTTCCATTCCTTCCCATCCTTTCCCCTCCCTTACTTTCCCTTCAGTTCCTTTTCTTCCTTTCCCTTCCCCTTCCATTCCCTTCCCTTCTGTCTCCTTCTCTTCTCTTCCCTTTCCTTCCCCTCCATTTTCTTCACTTCACTTCCCTCTCATTTCCTTTCCTATCCTTCCCTTCCCCTCCTTTCCCATCCCTTTTCCTTCCTTCCTATCCCTTCCCTTTGCCCCTTCCACTCTCTTCCCTTCCCTTCCCCTCCCTTTCCATTTTCTTTCCTTCAGTTTCTTTCCCATCCCTTCCCCTCCAGTCCCTTCCCTTCCTTTCTCTTTTTCCATTTCCTTTCCTTCCCTTCCCCTTCCTTTCCTTCCCTTCCACATCCATCCTTTCCCTTCCCTTCCCCTCCTTTAAATTCCCTTCACTTTCATTTCCTATCTTTTCCTTCCCTTTCTCTCCCTTCCCCTCCCTTCTCTTTCCTTCTTCTTCCCTCATGTCTTCCCTTTCCTTCACTTCTCTTCCTTTCTATTTCCTTTCCTTCCCTTCCCTTCCATTTCCTTTCCTTCCTTTCCTTTCCCCTCCTATCCCCATTTCCATCCTTTCCATTCCCCTCCCTTCCCCCTTCTCCTCCCCTGCTTTCCTCCCTTTCCTTTCCTTCCCTTTCCTTTTCATTTCCTTTGCTCCCATTCACTTCCCCTCGATCCCTTCCCTTCACCTCTGTTTCCTTTCCTATCCTTCCCTTCCTCTCCCCTCCCATTTCCTTGCTTCCCTTTCATTTCCTTTCCTTTCCTTCCATTCCCCTCCTCCCCTTCGACTTCCCTCCCTTCCAATCCCTTTACTTCCCCTCCCTTCCCATCTCCTCCCTTCCTTTCCCTTTCCTTTCCTTTCATTCCCTTCCCTTCCCTTCCCCTCCCTATCCTTCCCTTAGCTTCCCTCTCCTTTCCATTTCCCTTACTTCCATTCCCTTTCTTTCCCTTCTCTTCTCCTCCCTTCCCCTCCTTCCCTTCCCCTCCTTTTCCTTCCCTTCCATTACCTTGTTTTCTTCGCTTCTCCTCCCTTTCCTTCCTTCATTTCCTTCACTTCCTTTTCCTTTCCTTCCCTTCCACTACTTTCCCTTCCCTTTCTTTCTCTTCAGTTTCCTTCTCTTCCCTTCCTTTCCTTTCCTTCCAATCCCTTCCCCTCCCTTCCTGTCTCTTCCTTTTCCTTCCATTTCTTTTTTTTCCTTCCCTTCCCTTCCCCTCCCCTCCTGTCCCTTCCCTTACCTTCTGTTGCATTTCCTTTTCTCTCCTTCCCTTCCCCTTCTTCCACTCTCTTCTCTTTCCTTCCCTTCTCTTTCCTTCTCTTGCTGTCCCTTCCAGTCCACTCCCTTCCCTTCCATTTCATTTTCTTCCCTTCCAGTCCACTCCCTTCCCTTCCATTTCCTTTTCTTCCTTTCCTTCCCCTCCCTTCCCATCTCTTCACTTCCTTACCATCCCTCCCCCTCCCTTCCCTTTCTTTCCGTTCCCTTCTCCTCCATTCCCCTCCCTTCCTTCTCTTCCCTCTCCTTCCCATTTCCTTCCCTTTCCCTCCCTCCCTTCCTTTTCCTTCCTTCCAATCCATTCCCCTCCTTTACCCTCCCTTCTCGTCCCTTCCCTTCCTTTCCCTCCCTTCCCTTCTCTTCCTTTCCCTTCTCCTCCCTTTCCTTTCCTTCAATTCCCTTTCTTTTCCTTCCCTTCCTTTCCCCTCTCTTCCTTTCCCTTCCTGTCTTTTCATTTCCTTCCAATCCTTTCCCCTCCTTTCCCTCCCTTCCCTTCTTCTCCCTTTCATTCGCTTCCGATCCATTTCTTTTTTTCCCTTCTCTACCTTCCCCTACCTTTCCTTCACTCTCATTTCCATTTCCCTTCCTTCCACTTCCTTCTTTTCCTTTCCCATCCGTTCCCTTCCCTTCTCTTCAACTCCCTTCCCTTCCCTTTCTCTCCCTTCTCCTTCCTTCCTTCCCCCTCCTCCCCTCCCTTCCTTTCCCTTCACCTCCCTTTCCTTTCCTTCCACTCCCTTCCCTTTCCATCCCTTCTGTTTCCTTTCCTTCCCTTCATTTCCTTTCCTTCCAACCCCTTCCCCTCCTTTCCTCTCCCTTCCCCTTCTGTTTCCTTTTCTGCCTTCCCTTCCCTTGCCTTGCCCTCACTTCCCATCTCTCCCCTCCCTTTTCCTTCCTTCCCCTCCCTTCCCTTCCCTTCCCTTCCCTTCCCTTCCCTTCCCTACCTTTCCATTCCTCTCCCTGTCCTTCCATTCGATTCCCTTCCATGTCCGTCCCTTCCTTTCCCCTCCCTTCCCTTCCCCTCAATTCCATTCTTTCCCATACTTTCCCCTCCCTTCCCTTCCTTTCCCTTCCCCTCCCTTCCTTCCCTTCAATTCCCTTCTGTTTCCATCCCTTTATTTCCCCTCCCCTCCCTTCCCTTCCCCTCAGTTCCTTTCCTTCCAATCCCTTTTCCTCCCTTCCCCTCCATTCCTTTCCTTTTCCTTGTATTTCCCTTTTCTTCTTCCAGTCCCATTCCCTTCCCCTCCTTTCCCTTCCCTCCCCTTCCCTCTCATTTCCTTTCCTATCCTTCCTTTCCCCTACCTCCACCTCCCTTCTCTTTCCTTCCCACCCTCTCCCTTCCATTCATCTCCATTCCCTTCCATTTCCTTTCCTTTCCTTCCCTTGCCTTCCATTTCTTTTTCTTCCCTTCACTTCCCCTCCCTTCCCTTCCATTTACTTTCCTTCCCTTTCCATCCTCCCTTCGTTTCCATTCCTTTCTTTCCCTTCATTTGCATTTCTTTTCCTTCCCTTCCCTTGCTCCTCCCTTCCCTTCCCCTCCCTTCCCTTCCCTTTCTTTTATTTCCTTTCTTTTCATTCCTGTCCCCTCCCTTCTCTTTCATTCCCTTGCCTTCTTCTCCTTTCCCCCATCTCTTCTCTTCCCTTTCCTTCCATAAAATTCCATTCCCTTCCTTTTCCTTTTCTTCCATTCCCTTCTATTTCCTTTCCCTTCATTTCCCTTCTGTTTCCTTCCCTTCCTCTCCCTTCCACTTCATTCCCTTCCCAACCCCTCCTTTCTCTTTCCCCCATCCCTTCCATTTACTTTTCTTCCCTTCCCTTCCATGTCTTTCCCTTCCCTCCCATTTCCTTCACTTCCCTTCTCCTCCCTTCCTTCATTTCTGTTTCCTTTCCTTCTCTTCCATATATTTTCCTTCCATTCCATTCCCTTGCCCTCCCTTCCATTTGTTTTCTTCCTTTCCCTTTCCCTCCCATTTCCTTTCCTTCCCTTTCCCTCCCTTTCCTGTCTTTCATTTCCCCTTCCTCCCTTCCCTTTTCTTCACTTCCTTCCTTTCCCTTTGCTTCCATTTATGTTCCTTCCTTTCCATTCCCCTTCCCTTCTCTTCCCTTCCCTTCCATTCCCCTGCCTTCCCTTCTGTTTTCTTCTATTTCCTTCCCTTCCCTTTTCCCCCCATTTCTCCTTCTCTACTCTTCTGTTTCCTTTACTTCTGTTCCTTTCCCTTCCATTTCCTTTCCTTCTATCCTCTTCCATTTCCTTCCCTTCCTTTCCATTTCTTTCCTTTCCTTCCTTCTGTTTCCTTTCCTTCCATGTCCTATATTCCCTTCCCATCCCTCCTGCTCCCTTCCCTTCCTTTTCCTTCCCTTTCCTTCTATTTCCTTCCCTTCCCATCTCTTTCATTTCCTTTCCTTCCCTCTCTTCTCTTCACTTCCATTCCCTTCAGTTTCCTTCTTATCTTTTCCCTTCCATTTTCTTTTCTTCCCTTCCCTTCCATTTACTTTCTTTCCCTTCCCTCCCTTCCCTTTCTTTCCGTTCCCTTCTACTACCTGCCCTTCCCTTTTCATCCCTTCCATTTCCTTCCCTACCCTTCATTTCCTTTCCTTCCTATTCCTTCTCCTCCCTTCCCCTACCTTCCTTTCCTTTTCCTTCCATTTCCTTTTCTTCCTTTCCCTTCCTTTCTCTTCCCCTCCCTTCCCTTCCCCTCCCTTCCATTCCATTTCCTTTTCTTCCCTTCCTTCCCTTCCTTTCCCTCCATTTCCGTCCCTTTCCTTACCTTCTCTTCCCCTCTGTTCCTTTCCTTTTGTTTCCATTTATTTTCCTTCCCTTTTTCATCCTCCCTTCATTTCCATTTCCTTTCCTTCACTTCCATTTCTTCCTTCCATTCCCTTCCCTTCCCCTCCCTTTCCTTCCATTTCTTTTTCTTCCCCTCCCTTCCCCTTTCATTCCTTTTCTTTCCCCTTCCTTCTCTTCCCTTAACTCCCTTCAATTTCCTGTTCTTCCCTTTGCTTTCTTCCCTTCCTTTCCATTCACTTCCCTTCTGTTTCCTTTCCTTCCCTTCACTTCCCTTCCATTTCCTTCACTATTCTTCTCTTCCCCCTTCCCTTGCCGCCCCCTCCTTTCATCTTCCCCTCTGTTTCTTTTCATACTCTTCTCCTCCCCTCCCCTCCTTCTCTTCCCCTCCCTTCCCTTTCCCTCCCTTCCATTCCCTTCCCTTCCATTTCCTTTTCTTCCCTTTTCTTCCTTTCCCTCCCTTCCCTTCCCTTCCCTTTCCATTTATGTTCCTTCCATTCCCTTCCCCTCACTTCCTTTCCCTTGTGTTCCGTTTCCTTCTCTTCCTTTCCCTTCCCCTCCTTAAATTCCCTTCTCTTTCGTTTCCTTTCATTTCCTTCCCTTCTCCTCCTTTCCCCTTCCTTTTCTTTTCTTCCCTTCCCTTCTTTTTCCCTCCTTCTTTTCCCTTCCCTTCCCCACCTTCCCTTCTCTTCCCCTCCCTCCCCTTTCCTTCACTTCCTTTCCCTTCCATTTCCTTTTCTTCCCTTTCCTTCCCCTTCCCCTCCATTCTCCTCCCTTGTCTTCCCCTCTTTTCCGTTCACTTCCATTTACTTCTCTTCCCTTCCTTTCCCTCCATTCCTCTCCCTTTCCTTCCCTTCCCTTTCCATCTCCTTTCTTTTCATCTTTCCCCTCCCTTCCACTCCCTTCCCTTCCCTTCCTTCCTTTCCCTTCCCTTCCATTCCCTTTCCTTCCTTTCCCTTCTCTTCCCCTTTCCTTCCTTCCATTTCCTTTCCTTCCCTTTCATTTCCCTGAGTTCCCTTCCATTTATTTCCCTTCCATTCCCTTCCCTTCATTGCCTTCCCTTCACTGCCATTTCCTTCCCTTCCCTTCCATATCCTTTCCTTCCCTTCCCCCTCCCTTCCCTTCTGTTGCCTTCCCTTCCCGTCCATTTCCTTTCCTTCCCCTCCTTCCCCTCCCATCCTCTCCCTCCCCTCCCCCTCTCCTCTCCTCCCTTCCCCTCCCCTCCCTTCCCTTTTTTCCCTTTCCTTTCCACTACTATTTATATCCCCATTTCTCTGTCCAAGCCTTGGGAATAGGCTGGGAACTATATCTGAGTTTTGAGCTCTGGAGCCCAATCCCTAGAATTTTGTAGGTTGAAGCCTCACCACCTTCCTGCCCCCACTGAACACAGACATCTCTTGGGGGGGTACTGCATTTTTTGTTAATTATCTCAAGGATGTATTTTACCAATGTAGACACCACCTCACAATCTTGCTCTCCTATAGAAGGAGTCAATTCCCCAGTGATGGTTGCTTAATGAAGAACTATGAGGATGTTTGAAGAAATGCAAACAGGTAGGGAGCGCCAACGCGCCCAAGAGTTGCGGCATCTGGGCTCCAGGGCTCTAGCTGATGGAAACGCTGCTCACACACTTTAAAAGGATCCCACTGTGAGCTGTGTTTGGGATTGTTGCCTTGTAAATGAGGTACAAGGTGTCACCTTTGCAGCACGTATTTCTTTTCTCAACCCAGCATGATATCCTGGATGCATTCCCATGCCCAAGTGAGCTCGGCAATTCATTATCATGACAGCTGAAACGTAGTCCCAGATGGAGAAAGCACCACTGGCACGTGCACGCGCCAGCGCGCACATACACACGGCCTGACATTCGGCCGCTTTGCCAAGAACAATGCATGACTATATTGGATATGCTTTCCTTAATTCATTATGGACACTGTGAATTGGAGAGAAATTGAGCTTTAAAAAAAATGGATTGTGTTATTCGGAATGATGGAGGTGCAGGGGTGGGGCGTAAGACTGGAGCAGAAGGCAGGCAGGTTTCAGCACGTTCAGGCGGGTTCGGACAGGTAGAGTGACCTGATGAGGTCTCGAGGCTGTGTCTGGCCTGGACCTGCCTAGTGTCTGATAAAGGGACCTGCCCTCATCCCCAAGCCAACTTTAGTCACCTACTTCCTGCCTGGCCCTCAAGGCATTTACATTTGAAATCCCTGTTTTCAGGAAGTGGCTGAAGAGACAAAAGTCTGCATAACAGAAGCCCTTATGGACAGACACCCTTGGCAGGCCTCTGGATGCCCATTTCATCACATTCATTCATTCATTCGACAACCATTTACTGGCACCGACTCTCTGCCCTGGTGCTGGTGCCAAGGCAGCAGAGGACAATAATAATGAATGCTTGCTTCCACGCTGGCCATTTGTCTTCATAACAAGCCCTCCAATACGCACTATCATTGTCCCCATCTATTGTCCCCGTTTTATGGGTGGGGACGCTGAGGCTCAGAGAGGTAAAGTAACTTGCCTGTGGTTGCACAGCCGGCGAGTCCATATTCTTCACCACCACACATCACTTTTCTTTGGGGCGACTGATTCCCTGGGGGAGCTTCCGTTAGCTTCCGTCTGGCTTTAAACTAACCCTGCCACCCTCTGAACCTCATCTTCTCTGCACATTTGAGGCATACAGTGGGATGCAAGTTTCTTAACCCAGGAAAACTGGAAAGCTTCCTCCTCCCACCGAGGAATGCCATTTGTCAGCTCTCTGTTGGTAATTTTCACCCCTTTCTGGACTTAAAGGGAGACGGTTTGGATATAAGCCTGGGAGCTTTGTGCCTTGTAAATCTTCTTAAAGCCTCCGCTGGTGTCTTTCCAAATATGGTGACTTCTCGGGCCAGGATTGAGTGTTCATTCCTCCAGCAGAGGAGAGATAGGCCCCATATAAGGCCATGCTTGTGTCGCTTTCATCTCCGTGTACAAACCTGCCCGCCCGGTTTTATCTCCTGCTTCTCTAGTGCAGCAGCTGTGGGGAGTTCTGTCAACCAAGACGGCACTGTGTGTTGGGAGGCTGAGACCTCATCTTTCCCCACTTCTTCCTCTGTCACCAAAGAGAACAGGGTTTGTCCTGTCCCCCCCTCCCCCCCAACTCTTTTCTTTTTTCTCTCAGGATATTGCTTAGGAAAAGCAAGGAAGAAGAAGAAAGAGGAAAAAGAACTGCAAAGTGATCAGGTTAACACGGGTAGAGGAGGAGGGATGCTTAGCACAGATCAAATTGGGGGCATGAACAGTAAAATGGCGCCTTCCCACCGTGTGGGGTCACAATGAGAAAACCACCAGAAAGCAGGGCCTCCCCTGACACCGAACCTGCCAGGCGCATTGATCTTGGGCTTTCAGCTTCCAGAACTGTGAGAAATAAATTTTTGTTCTTTATAGGCCACAAAAGAAAGAAAGAAAGAAAGAAGGAAGGAAGGAAAGAAGGAAGGAAGAAAGGAAGAAAGGAAGAAAAGAAAGAAAGAGAAGAAAAAAAAAGAGAAAAAGAAAAAGAAAATGGTGAGTAAGTGAGGTTAGCCTGAACAGAGGCGCAGCCCTGGCCCTGTTAATTAAGCTCAGGGAGTCACCATGGAAACCCAAGCTGGGCACATTTATGAACTCATGTTAATTACATGGAAATATCCGCACTGGAAAACATTGCCCCGGATGCCCTGATATATTCATGGAAGTCAAGGCTTCGGTCACCACTGATGACAAATGCAATTTCAGGTGGCTTCTCTCATGGTGGCAAACTCTTCAGCTCAGAAGCCTGAATGTGAAATTCTTTATTGGTTGCCAAAGAGTTATGCACTGTGCCCCCACCGGGCCACCCAGGTTGTCTCCTCAGCCTGACTGGACCTTCCCACGACGCAGCAGCCAAAAGGTTCACGGCTGGTCCAGAGGCCTTGCCATTGCTAAACATTTTAATATCGTTTACTCTCATCCTCAGCTATTACTAGGCAGGAAGAGTGGAGCTCAGGCTGTACAGCTAACAAGTGCCAGACTTGGGGTTTGAACCCCGGCAGTCTTGCTCTACCCTTCCTCCTCTTCCCTCTCCCTCTCTCTCCCCCACCTCTCTTTCTCTTCTCCTTCCTTCTTCAACAGCTTCATTGTGATATAATTCACATACCATACGATTTACCCATTCAAGGTGCACCATTCAATGGTTTTTAGTATCTTCACAGATTTGTGCAGCCATCACCACGGTCAATTTTGAAGCACTTTCACTAGCTCCAAAAGAAACTCTTTATGTAATCACTCATGATCCCTACAGTCTCCCAGCCCCTAGAAACGACTAATCTTTCTGTCTCTGTAGATTTGCCTGCTCTGGACATTTCAGATAAATGGAATGATTCAATATGTGCCCCTTTGGGACTGGCTTCTTTCAGTTAGCAGAATGTTTTCAAGGTTCATCCATGTTACATGTATCAGTGCTGGATTCCTTTTTTATGGTCAAGTAATAGTCCATCAGGTGGCTAGGCCACACCTTGTTTATCCATTTATGGGCTGATGGGTATTTGGGCAGAGCCCATATGATGACCTCCACATCAGATAAGCTTCCTGAAGATCACGGTTAAGGGCAAACCTGGGACTCAGACCCAGGCCTGCCTGCTCAGCCTGTGCTCACACACACTAAAATGGATCTCTCGTTCCAGATTGTTGAGGAAAGATGAAGCTCCTATATGGCAAATGCAGAGTTTGGGGGACTCAAGGGCTGTATGATGTGGAATTATCATGCAGGGAAGGAAAGCTCGGAGCGGCCATGGAGGAACCAGGGAAAAAGCAGACTTGACGGCCTTTTCTGGAGAGGTATGGGGCTCTCGTGCAAAAGGTGAGGGATGGGCTTACCACAGAGGGTGAGACCATTGGCCTACGTGACCCCAGGGAAGCCCATAACCTCCATATGCCTGTTTCCACACGTGTAATGGGGAGATGATGATGGTACTGGGCCTCGAGGGTGCTTTGGAGGCTAAAGGAGTTACTTTTGATAGAAGTGGTTCATAGTGAGTAGAGTAGGTATGTGTGCCCTTATTTCTATTATCACAGGGGCCATCTCCTGGGGTGGCTCACCTTGATCCAACAGGTACACAGAGGTGGGTCCCTGAAGACTATATTGGTCTAAGAGATGCTCGCTGCCCCCTGTCCTTGCTCTGGACCTCAGTTTTCCTGTATATGAAATTAGGAGAATGGGCACGTGTGTTCTGAGAATGTTAAGATTCTCTCTGAGTACTTAAATGTCCTCAAGGAGCCCTGCACACCACCACCCCCCCACACACACACACCTCCACCCCGCACACACACCTCCACCTCCCCTCCCCTGCCCAGATCGCAGTTTCTCTGTCTACATGGGAGTGGAGTTTCTCAGGCCCTCCAGTGAGGGGGAGTTTGTCATCCTATGCCCCACCTTGTCACTGTCCTGCTCCCTCTCCCCTATGAGGTGTGGATACAGGATTAGAGCAAAGGTTAAGGCCAAGGGCTTCCGTGAAAAGCAGGAGGGGCTCCTGGTTCCACACCTTTAATGACTAAGTCCTCAGTTTTCTTATCTCTAGAATGGGGATAATAAGAGCATCTCTCCTCTATGTTTGTTTGAGAAGGAAGTAAGTTCATGTAATTGCGCCTTGGGGCAATTGGCCTATAGTAGGTGCACTGTCAGTGCATTTTAGCTCTCACTATTACTGCGAGGCCAGGACCCTAGGTGGGAGGCCTGGCTCTTCTAAACATTGTGATCTCAGCTTCAGTCCCCTTACTTGAGCCCTACAATTTGTGAGTTTCCTGGAGAGAGGCCGTCTCTGATCTCCACTGCCTGTATGTCTCCCATCCAAGTAAGCTCTGCTGGTCTTCTAGTCATATCCCCCTGTTAATACCACACATTTCTGTGGAAAAGGGAACAAATTCCATGCAAACAGCACACAATCTGCAAGCTCCCAACAACGTGTTCATTGTTCAGGCAGCGTTCTGTGCTCTCTGCCTCTGGGAGCATCAAGTTAATTGGCAGTGCTGTTTATCTCACTTTGGGTAACTGACAGGTCCCCTCTGCCCTTGAGTTTGTAAATACCTCTTGCTAGTTCTCTGATTCCACCTTATTCTAGCTCTTGCCTCTGACCACAAAACACACACGTGTGTGCATGCACACACACACACTCACACAAACACATCTGCATTTCTGTAATGTGACATTATGAGGGCAGAATGAATAGGGTTTGATAAATTTGGCAGTGATGTCTCTTTATTTTTATTTTCAAGCAATTAAGTAAATACAGGTGAGGAGATACAAATAATAAGCTAAAGTATTTCCATTTCTGAGACATTTAGTCATTTAATCAATATGCATGTATTTTTGTAGTGTCTATTACATGCCAGGGACATGTTGATCCTTCTCTCCCCTGTCCCTTTCTTTCCATCTCCCCTGAAATCAGTCTAACTAGGCTTGGCTTCAGGTCAGGGGGAACCAAGAGCTTAGGAGCCTGATAGAACTGGGTTCAAATCCTGATTTACCATTAATGGTGTCACCTGGGACAAGTTATCTCATCTCCCCAAATCTCAGGCTCCTTGTTGTTTAAATGGGGCTTAATATACCATTTCATAGTTGTTCTGAAGATTAACTAATATTTTTCAATGTCTATCACAGCATTCTCTCACTGTGTAGATAGAAGTTCAGTGGTGTACTAATTTTTGTCAGCCTTCCATGTCCACTGAGTTTTCTATCATACCCCAGCGCCAGACTCAATCTTCACTTCATTCACTCCCAGTCATCCTTGATTCTCATCTTCAGGGAGCTTTTCCTGAAGCCCTGGACTAAACTCAATGTTCCTGCTGTTTGCTCCCATGACGGCCTGTGCTCGCCTTTGTGCAACGCTCATCATGCTTGAAATTACTTTTCCAACATGATCTCCCCCTCCAGGCTGAGGCTTGCATAAGGGCGGGGACTGTGCTCTCTTTACCAGGATGGGCATCAATTATAAGATGCACCAGCAAATTTCTTGGAGCAGTTCAGAGATTACAAAGGAAGAAAAACTGGGACCCACCCAAATATCTATCAACAGGCAAATGGATACCTTTTCATATATTCTTATGATGGAATACAATTCAACAATAAAAAGGAACAAACTACTGGTATACCCAACATCGTGGATGAGTCTCAAAAGCATGCAGAATGAAAGAAGGCAGAGACAGAAGAGTACATCCTGTGGGATGCAATTTATAGGAAATCTGAAAGCAGACAAGACTCATCTATAGTGATAGAAAGTAGATCAGGGTTGTTTGGGGCAGGAGATGGGAAGAAGGAATAGACTTCAAAGGGGATAGGAGGGAACCTTTTGGAATGGAGCTGCTATCTTGAGTGGAGTGGTGGCTGTGTGGGTGCAAACATTTGTCAAATCTCATTCAACTGTAGACTTAAACTGTGTGCATTTTATAGTTTTTAAATTATACCCCGAAAAACTGATTAAAATAAGTCAATTAAACAAAAAAAAGCAAAAATAATTAATGAAGAAAGAGGAAGGAAGGAAGGAAGGAAGGAAGGAAGGAAGGAAGGAAGGAAGGAAGCTAGCCAGCCAGCCAGCCTTTGTGGCATCTACCCTTTTTTTTTTCTCCATCCATCTGAAGTCAATGATATGCTTTGTTGAGAACTAGGCTTTGTAAAATGAAGACATTAGCTGCAGTGACATTGCATGGTCCATATTAATGAATTGTAACTCAATATCAAGTTCATTATCAAAACAACCCCCCACCCCCACCCCCCATTTGCCTGAAGCCCTCTGCTCTGTGTCTAGCTGGAAAGAAAGCCTCCCTTTTCTTTGTTGGAGCAGAAAAGCAAGCCTTCAGAAAATGGCCATTTATGCTGAAAAACGCCGAAACACCTTTAACCAAAACTGCATGAATTGTGGTCCTGTCATTTACCACTGGAGACACCCTCGTGCTTGTCTGCTTTTGGTTTATAACATCACCTGGGCCATGCTGTTATCAATCTCATCTAATGATCTATTTACCTAAAGTGCACAATTACAAAACAGGCTCTCTTACATTCCAGGCAGAAGAAAGGACACTAATGACACCACGAGTCTGCAGGATTGGATGGCTGAGCAGTTGGTCTGAAAAGCTGCCTTCCCTTGGTGTTCAAGGGATCAGACTGTTGTCCACTTCTCTCTTTTTAAACAGATAAAATTGTTACAATAATTAAGCTAAAAAAAAAGAAGTATAGGGAGAGCTCACAAATGTTAAGTGTCACGATACAAAGGGGAGGAGGTGGGGAGAGAGGGAGAAAGAGGTGGAAGAGGAAAGAGTGAGAGGAAGAGGAGAGAATGAGTGGAAGAGGAGAGGAAGGAGGGGGGCAGGGGAGAGGGGAGGAGGGAGAGGAGGGAAGAGGAGGGGAGGGGAGGGGAGGGGAGGGGAGAGGAGAGGTCTTTAATGTGCAGCTTCCAAACCTTCAGTGAAATAAAAACTGCTTTCTGGGGAGTGACATCTCTCTTTATATTCCCTGAATCAGGGCTGGCAGCTTGGGAGGTGTCTGACCCCTGACCAACATGTCTGCCCTTCATTAAGGCCTCTACTGTGCATTAAATTCAGGTCCTTTAGGTGCCGGGAGTGACTGTCTACCTTCATGGGGACAAGGGACAATGAGCTTCCTTTCAAGTTAATTTGCATGTTCTCATATCAAAAAGGAAGAAAGGGGACACTTCTGGGAGTAACCATGAGATGGCTGATTTGACTTGACTTCCGTGGACAGTGTGACACCCTCTCCCAGAATGCTCCTGTAACTTCTGACAAGCTCAGGGCGCTGGCTGTAGGAACGTGGCCTGGAACTGAACTTGGAGACTTGAGAATGAAGCCAGGTCTCCATTCCAGCTCTTCTTAGCAGCTCTGAGTATCGAGCTGCAAAAAGGGGTCTTTGGGGCTAGATTGGCCTGGTTTCGAGTCTCAGCTTCTCCATCACACAAATCACTTTTTGTCTCTGAGCCTCAGTTTTCTTCCGTAAAATGGAGGTGATCATATACCTTCCTCACAGGGTTGTCCTAAGGCCTCAAGACAAGTGTTTGTAAATCACCTGGCACAGGTGAACCCTCCGTAAATAGTAGGGTAACAAGACACACGAACGGGTGGGATAGTGTCGACTGAGGAACCCAGATACCATCAGCATCAAACTCCAAATACAAGTGAGGAAGACAACCTTGAAGGAATCTTCAGGTAGCGCTAGGAGAATCGGTCCCCCGATTCTTCTCCACTTTGAGAATACCAAAAAAGAGAGAGTGGAAAGAGAGAGAGGGATATGTGAAGTCATTTCTTCAACAGTAGCTGCTGGGTTCCTTCAAATCCTTACCCAAAGGGAGGAGGATTCACTTCAAACCGAATGAGAGAGAAACCTCCGTGGGGCTGACGGCTCAAAAGCTTAAAATGTACCACAGTTTCTTCATCCAGTCGTCTACCAATGGGCATTTCGATTGTTTCCAAGTCTTGGCTATTGTAAATAGCGCTGCAATGAACATAAGGGTGCATATATTTTTTTGAATTAGTGTCTTGGGTTTTTCAGGATAAATACCTAGGGGTGGAATTGCTGGGTCATAAGATAGTTCCATTTCCAGTTTTTTGAGATACCTCCATACTCATTTCCATAGTGGCTGCACCAATCTGCAATCCCACCAACAGTGCACCAGGGTTCCCTTTTCCCCACAGCCCCACCAGCACTTGTTGTTTGTTGATTTATTGATGATAGCCATTCTGACCCGGGTAAGGTGGTATCTCTTTGTGGGTTTTATTTACATTTTCCCTAATGATCAGTGAGGTTGAACATTTTTTCATGTCTGTTGGCCATCTGTATGTCGTCTTTAGAGAAATGTCTCTTTGGTAGATGACTGGTTTAAGAAACTGTGGTACATTTACACATTGGAGAGTTATGCAGCTATAAAGAAGAAATAAATCATACCATTTGCAACAATATGGAAGGACCTAGAGAACATTATGCTAAGTGAAATAAGTCAGTCAGAGAAAGACAAACACCATATGATCTCACTTATATGTGGAATCTAAAGAACTGAATAAATGAGCAATGTAAACAGAAATAGTCTTAGAGACACAGAAGAAAAAACTGATGGTTGCTAGATGGGACGGGAGTCGGTATGAGGGAGAAGGGGAAGGGACGAGGCAACATAAACTGGTAACTACAATATTACCGCAGGGAGAGAAGAAACAGTTTGGGGAATATAATCAATAATGTTGTAAATATTTTTTAGGGGACCAGATGGACTCATGTCTTGTTAGGGAGACCACTTCATGGATAGTGTAGAAGCCTGACCTCTGCACTGTACATCTGAAACTGCCGCTGATTAATAATATTATATGTCAACTATAATTTAACACATATATAGTCACGGGATGTGGAGTATAGTGTGGGGATGGAGTCAATGGAATTTTAATAGATCTATATATCAGGGGTTGGGGCAGTCGATGGAGGGAGGGGGGTTGTCACTTTGTAAGGGATGAAAAGGGTAACTATTGCATTGTTTTGTACGCCTGAAACTAAAAAAAAAAAACCTTAAAGTGAGACCCCCTGCAGCTAGGAGACTGGGGGCCTAGGCTCTGACACCCTCCTGGAAAATCCAGAGGACAGAACCCGGATGAGGAGTGCTTCTGGGGCAGGGCGGAAAAGGAGCATAGCTGGTGCTGGCTTAGGAAGTGGTGCTTGTCTTCAGGGGTGTGTCAAGGGTGTGTGAAGCCTGGGGACAAGCTGTGACACCCAAGGTAGGAATATCAGCCTGGAATTCTGCCCCGCAAGAGCTCCTGCCAGAGGCCTGGGAGACCCCAGTGTTAGGAGTCCAGCGGGGGGGATGGGCTACTAGTAAACCAGGATCTGAGGAGTGTGCACAGCTGATAGACAATATACAGAACTGGAATAGATTGGAAGGCTGTAGTAGGGAACTTCCAAAGAGCAACTGAAGTGCCTACAGGAGAAAGAGGCAGCTTTAGACATCTTGTCCTGGGAGAACAGAGACATCTTAGAACAGCACCAGTAAGAACCTTCCTGTGGTCCTATTTTCCCTTCCAGCCAATGCAGTTAGAGAGCTGAGGGGAGGGGGCATGCCCCATACTTCCCTCCCTGGTGGCAGGTGGCCTGCATGAAGCCACCCTTAAGAGGCAGGAGAAGGAAATACACTCTTCTCCTTGAGCGAAGGTTGCAGTGTTGCTTAATATATTAATATCTGGAATCAATGCTTTTTAATTTCTGACTTTTAATCACGACTGCAACTTAAAGAGACTGCAAGGCTGGCTGCCACCCAAGGAGAGGCACTGGATACCTTGTTTCTAAGGAGCCAGAGGACAGCTTCCCCAACTGAAAATACCAGGAGTGCCAAAAAAATGTATCCACGCGGACACTTTGGTCAGCGTTACTCAGGCAGTAGTTCGCTGTCATCAGAAGTGTCTGGACGCTGATGGTAACCACTCTGAGCACCTCTTGTCATTGCAGAAGTCAAATGTGACTTGTATTCATCTTTTGGTATCAGTATATATTGAGTATTACAATGTTAATACAGTTTTCCTTTCTTAAAATGTGTATACATTTTTGGCGCACTGTCTGTATTTGAAGGGAGCAGCGAGAGGCAAAAATAAATTCATGTTTTGATTGGATCCCAGGCTTCAGTCAATGAGCAGGTTACTTTTGTGACTACTGACATTACAAAAGATAGGATTGAGGCTTCGTGAGGTGTTTGGCAGTGGGCTGGCATGCACTGAGAGTCCTGTGGAATGTTGGCCACTTCCTGACGGTGGGACTTGTGGGGTGAGTGTCCTCATACCCCCTGGGAGTTTGACCTTGGTGAGTGAGGACAAGCCAGAAGTGAGTCAGCTGTGGGATGCAGTCAGCAGTTTCTCTCTCCCCTCAATGCCCTTCCAAGTAGGTAGCTTTCCTTCTTTATGCTCTTCTTTTGAGAGTGGATACATATTTTCCATCAATCCACCCACCGCCCCCCGCAAAAAAAAAAAATCAGGCTTGCTTTGTTAAGTAATACATAATGGTTAAAAATGGGGACTTTGCAGTCTGACCCAACTTGGGTTGGAATGCCAGATGGTCCACTAATTAGCTCTGGGACTCTGGTCAAGTTAGTGAATCTCTCTTAGCCTCAGTTTCCTCACCTGCAAAATGGAGTTAATAATACCTATCTCTTAATATTGTAAAGTGAATGGAATTGGATAATTCATATAAGGGCTTAGCATCCCATGGCACATACTAAGTACTCAACCAATAATACCAGTTATTTTTATTGTCACCATCAGGTGCCATTCATAGATATAATGTGTCCTTTAGTTCATTTTAAAACATTGACTTTTTTTTTCTTTAACTGCATGGAGGATGCAAAAGCATCCTGTTTTTCGCTATCCCCAGGACAATTTTGAGAGAATGACAATTCATGAGGAGATAGGGTTTTTTTCCCCAATACGATGCCTTCTTTTATTAGCAAAAGACTAAGGTTGTCATGACACACAACGGAACATGGTGGTGGGGTGGAGTTAGGGGGCAGGGGGTGGTGCCTGGGAGATGTACATAAAACACCGAAAGGTGGAATAACATTAATCATAAATCCATCTCAGTTATTACTCTGGGTCCAGTCTTTGTAGATATGATCTTGAATCTTCCTGAGATTCAATTGCAGGTGAGAAAACTCAGCATCAGAAAAGTGAAGCAGTTAGACTGAAGCCACGAGCAAGAAGTGGCGGCAGGACCCTGCAATGCTCCCGAGTTACGTCCAGTGCCTGACACGAGTCTGTCTGGTTGTCCAAGGAAACTTAAGAACCATCTTTTATGGATACAGTTTAACTGTGTAGCCCCACAGCCCCAGGAAAAGGGGTATTTCCTGGTTTGGGGCAGAGAGGGAAAGGTGAGGAGGCTATTTAGGGTTACAGAGCCATCCAAGCTGTGCACCGAGTTCTCATGGACCTCACGGCATGGTCCCCCACCCCCATCATCTCCCCTTCCCCTCTGCAGATGCCAGATTCACGTCCTCTCAAATTCCTCGCTCCCTGTCAATAAGCACTGCTTCCTGAGTTTTGAAAGGGCCTCTTTTAAAAGGTCTAAAAATATTAGAGAAGCAGTTTGGTTTCGAGGATAAGACCCACTAATAAGCAATTGCAACATAGACGACAGTCACATGCTAAATGCCTGTCAGGCATTTTCTTCAAGGGCTCTTAGAGATGCAACATTTTAGTCATGTTACCCTTTTGGCTGCCTTTTCCTGAATGCATAAAAAATGATCAGCGTGAGAGTTATCATCTCTGGAAATGTCAGTATTTAAATGCTGTAATCTTGATATTTGGGAGCCAACAGCTTCCATCCCTAAATGGAAAGAGGAAGAGGTAACATTTAATGAGCACTTACTATGGTGCCAGGGGCTCTTCTTGGCCTAATCTCAACGATCCTCCCAACAATGCTACGAAACAGGAACTCGTTATTTCCATAGGGGTGATGAGGAAACTGAGGCACAGAGCGTCACATGCCCCAGGTCACACACATAACAGGCATTGGGATGGTATCCATATTTATGGAGCACCCAGCATATGCTGGGGACACACCTGGGCATAAAACATGTGGCCTTTGTCCAGATGGAATTTACAGTTAATTGAGGGATGCGTTGTTGTTTCCCTCAGTTTGGAGAGATTTTCTTGGTCCTGAGAATAAAAACTAGAGAACATTGAACTTCTATCAAGTTCCAGGCACCGTGCTAGGCTCTGGGGATAGATTCACGAACAAGGGATGGTCCTCTCCATCAAGGAGCTCCAAGCCTAGTGGTGGGATTGGACAAATACATAGGCAATAATGATACAGGGTGTTTTGTTTTGTTTTGTTTTTAGTAGAAAATAAAAAATGTAGTGGGTCAGAGCTTAGATTCAGGCTGAATCCATTTCACTAGATATTTACCCATATTATTCAACCCAATTAAGCTGTTTACAATAATCAACATCTCAACCACACACAGTCCAGCAACTCAGTCCTCATTAGCTGGATCTGTCTTCCTCTCCATTTTATCTAGCAGGGTTTGGCAGGGTATTGACCCAGGATCAAACTATACCTTTCTTAGAAACGTGGTTTTAATTAGAAATGGCTTATAAATCTTCATTGAAATGAGCATAATTTAGAAAGATGAGCCTAAGCCACACACAGCGCCCTGCCCCCACGACATCCTTAGCTGCATTTGGCTTCCAGCAAAGCTCACTAGCAGATTTTACCCAGAGCTCAAGAAAATCCCAGTGTCCTTGGCTGTGGTCACGGACAGAGTCACGCTCTTGTTTGCATTGCCTGCAGATAAAATTGGCACTTTCCTTTTTTTTTGCTGGAGACTTTTGAATCTACTCGTTAACACCGACAGAAGCCCCTGTTAGTGAGATATTCATCTACCGCCCCTCTTACTTCAGTCAGCCAGGCCGATCTTAAGAGTACAGTCTCTCTCTAGTCAGTCAGTCCTGGATTCACCTTCTAACTCCAACACCTACTTATCTGGGTGTCTCTGGACAAGGCACAAACCCTCTCCAAGACTCAGTTTCCTCGTCTCAACAATAGGGTAAGGATAGTAGCTGCCCCACGGGACAGAGGAGTTGATTTCAATAATGTATGTAAAGTATCTGGTGCATAATAGATATACCATAAGCGGTAGCCATCATTTGCTCTTTAAGAGTCACAAGGGGAGGCCGGCCGAGTTGCGTGGTGGTTAAGCGCTGGCTTAGGAAGCCAGTGGCCCCGGTTCGGTCCCACATATGAGGGCCAGTGACACTGCCCTCAAAAAAAAAAAAAAAAAAAGTCACAAGGGAAGGAGGGAGTCCAAAATTTGCCAGGTTCCCTGGTTCTGCACATGACGATGAAGAAACCAGAGAGGTTGAGTGACTTGTCCAAAATCACACAGCTATAACAGGTAGCGAGAGAGCTGCTGTTAGACTGGCGAGGGCCATGCCTGCCCCACCACTGTTCAGAGCTTTGGAAACATCTTGGCATGGAAAAGGAGAGATAGAGAGAACATTCTAGGAGAAAGAAGAGGAAGGACATGGCATATTCGAAAACCAGTTTGACTTCCGCATAGACCAAGTAATAAGAGATGGGGACTAGATTATGCACAACCGTTTAAACCTCAATAAAGACATTCATCTTCGTTAGGGGGCAGTGGAGGGCCATTGAATTGTTTCATCAGGGAAATGACAATATCATACTTGTTTTGAAAGAGAATGAGTTGGGAGAAGGTCAGATTGAAGGTAAAGAGGCCAGCTGGGGGGGCGGGTGGAATAGTCCAGGATAGAGACGAAGGTGCCCTGACCAGGCAATGGCCTTGGGGACAGAGGCAGTGTCTGTAGAAGAGCGACCCTGAGGCAGCAGATTGGACACAGGGGTGATGGAGAGGGAGAGGTTTCTGCCTGAACAACTGGGGACATGATTGCATCCTTTATTTAGATGGGGGATGTTTCACCATCAGATAAGCATTCAACTGGGGATAGATACTCAGAACTTTAGAATTCCTCCATGGCTGTGGTTCTCAGCCAGGGGTGATTTTTCCCCCAAGAAACACTTGGCAATCTCTGGACACATTTTAGTTGTCACAGCTGGAGAGTGCCATTGGCATCTAGTGGATAGGGACATTACTTGCCGTCCTACAATGCACAAGACAACCTATCGGCCCCAAATGTCAGGAGTGCCAAGGTGCCTGCTCTGCCGAAGTTCAAAGCCTTGAGAGAAGTAACACATTAGATCTTTCCGGATACCAAAAGCTTTAGTGGGAATTCATGGAGCAAAGGCCTCCCAAATTTGACAACCCCACGGCATAGGAAAGCTTGCATAACATTGTGTGTGAAGAGAAAGGGCAGTAAAAGACTGATCTACCAGAGCTCCACGGAGGAACATTTTGTCAGACAGGGTACTAAGAGAGAACTTGCTTCCTGGGGGAGAATGATGATGCGCCCCCAGCCCCGATGTGTCAGTAGATAAGTTCTAGCTTTGGTTCAGTGTCTCATTGGTATGAGGTGAGTCTACATCCATCCGACACTGCAGATTCAGATTAGACAGATGCAGTACACATTTCTTCCCATGGTAGAACTTGTTTCTATCTCCAAACTCCTATATATTTTTGCCCTTTTTTTTTTGGCATTTTTAATTTATCTTGATTCATGGTTAGTTATAAATGTTCTCTCCAACGGAATGTGGGATCCTTGGGAGAAGACCCCAGGTCTGATTCATGTTAGTGCACCCCAAATGTCTGTCATGCTAGGTATTAAATCTAGCCCTCAGAGGTGACCCTGACTGTGTACCAGGCTACAGTGTGACATTATTCGCTGTCATTTCTGCCACCGAACGACAACCCACCTGGACCCGTTGAAGCCCCCGACAACTCTGAACCCATCGCAGAAACCATCCCAACTGTATAATCTTTTCGCTTCGTCAAACCCAGAAACCCCAAGGCACTCCCAGGCTTGCAAGCTGCTCGCTAGACATGGCTAATTTTCTAGTTATTAAATAAAACTACCGATTGCATAAATTCCAATGTAGGCAGAAATACATTAGATCAAAATTGAGCCCCGTAAGAAATTTCCTCAGCAGAGTTGGAAAACAGGAATTTAGAAGGGAAAAATGCCACCGTCCCCTGATAGAAGCTATCCCATTACCGGCCATGATGATTTTGAATTTAGCTGTCAGAAAGATCGCTGAGAAAAATATGTTGGTTTATTCAGTCCAAGAAGGGTTTAATTGGCTTCCGTCAGATTGTATATAAGTGCTACTTGCCACCGAACCCCCACATGGATTCGGCAGCTTTTGAATTGAACAGCTGACGGCTGAGTCTTGGGAGGCTGTGGGAATGCTGAAAGGCGGGCAAGAGTAGGTCACTTTCCACAGTTGTGTAAACACTTGTCTACCCAGAGTTTCTTCAAGGAGCCTCCCAACCCACAAATGGTGGAAACAATGGGGGGGGCGTGGCATCACAAGAATAAAATGGCACACATCCCACTGTCTCAGCTCTGTCTTCAGGTTATTCCCTATAAATACATATTTTTTGAGAGTTTCCAGAAGGGTGTTCCATGTGATTGTCTTTTTTCCCTTCTGTATCTCCAAAACCTACAATCATGCATGGCGCATTCTTGGAGCTCAATGAATGTTAGTTGAATGAATGAATGTTCCCATTGGGAGCCTCCTCTCTTCCCTGGGCCCCCACATCCCTCTGATGGATACTATGCTGTTTTTTTGTGTGTGTTTTTTTAAAGTACCACTATGGATAAGTGCCCTTGAGACTCCTAAGCAGTTGTTGTGTGGGGGGAAGGGATTTCTCTCTTTTTAAGATTTCTCTCTGTCAGTGTGGTGCTTGGGAGCGCCAGTGTCTGAGTTCTTGTGAAATCATTTGTGCCAGTCGCTGTTCAGTTGGTCCAATTCTCACCTCCAATACCTTCACTTCTCCCCCTTGCCCATGCTTTCCACACTCAGATACACACTTTCCCAGCCATTCTTGCAGTTAGAAAAGTCAGGTGACACTATCCGGGCAAATGAGACATAAGAGGAAATAACGCTGGGATGGTTCTACCTTGGCCTCATAGAAGGGGCAAACATAGCTCTTACTCTCTACTTTCTGTTGGAATGTGATTGTGATGCCTGAAGCTGAGAGAGCCATTCTGCGATCATGAGGGAAAAGGACCTGTCTGTCAGTCCTGACAGCTCCTGAACCAGTGCCAGTAGGCATCCACCATGAGACTTCTTATATGAGAAAAACAAATTCATTTTATGTCACTGCTTTTCAGTTTTTCTCTTACTTGTAGCCAAAAATGATCATAAATGATACACAGGGTGGTCCTTTCTTCTCACTTCCCTCTGGCTCTCCATGAGATTCCCACTTGAGTCACGGGACTGGGCTGAGAGTTAAATCCAAGGGATTCAAATCATGGTCAGGGGCACCCCCTTTTCTATCACTAAGGTTTTTCACTGGGTCTGCCACCAGAATGAACTCTCTCCTGCAAGGCACCTCAACCTTCATGGAAATAAATTCTCACACCAGAGCTAAAAAACATATCCCTAGACCTGCTTCTTTTCTTTGACACTTAAACTGGGACATTGCCTTGCTAATGATGGACCCCACTCTGTGACTTTATAGTAAACACTCAGCTTCCTCCAGACTTCATATCTGGGCCGACCATGTTTTCTAAATGGTGGTGGTGGCGCTCGTGTAGTCAAAGAAGAGAGAGCAGCACAAGAAATAATAATAACCACTGTCATCACTTACTGCAGGCTAACTGTGTATTGTGCTCAGTATTTCGTGTGCATTATGTTATTTCAGCCTCCCAAGCCATCTATGGAGTCCACCCTATTCCTATTCAACCCATTTCACAGAACCTCAGATTACAGCATATCAGAAAGGAGATTTACACTCACTTTTGTCTGACTTCAAAGGCAGAGGCCCTACTGAGTCACTAAGCTTCCCTCACATCAGGTAGACTCTGATATGTTTCATCTACCGTCCCCTCCCCCGCTCTCACCTCCCCCTGTGCAGCAGCTGCCTGTTTCCAGTTCAGACATAGAGCTTGCTTCCTTCTGTCCTGCATAAAGACAGTGCCTATTGCTCTTCCTGTGTTGGGAGGTAAAGAACATATGCTTTGCCTGCATCCTGATTTATCACGGTGGGGAGCCAGTGGGCCTGCAATTAGACACAGCAAGATTCGCCTAGGCAAGCATCACCAGTGCAAAGTATATTAGGGCATAAAGAAAAAAGCGAAACAAAACAAAACAACAACTTGAATTCTGCAGTTGTCTCCTGCTGTAATGATGGAGTCAGAAGGACCCCTTGGAGAGAGAGAAAGACTCACTGATAGCCTTCCTGGCCCAAGTCATGAGTGATCAAAAAAATGAAGACTGCCGCCGGGCCGGGATTCTTCAGAATTGCATTTCATGTGGCCCTTAGATCTTTTATTATTATTGTTATTTTTTTAGGGTAATCAGTGATTCAGGGCAGGGGGCGTGGTCTTGGTGATTAGAGGCCAGAAAAATCACCCAGCTGTCCAGCCCACTTTGAACAATGAGCAATGAGTCACACATACCTCTTCAGGCCACAATTTCTCATATGTGGACAAGGAGGAAAATCATTTCATGGGCACGGTGGAAACATATTATGTGGGGAGTCAAAGTTTCTCTTGGGAGAAATCCTTCTCAAATATGTTGGTTCCTCTTTTCTAATTACAGGCAGCTCGGCTGCGTGTACAGTGGGCTGGACCTCTGAGGCTTTCTCTGAGCATTTCCATTCTCACCGCAAGGGCAGGGGCCAGAGACGCTCAGGACAAGGTCATGTCCATATCCGGAATTCTGCCTAATTTGTCCCCCACCTCCCGAACCTGCCAACTCACCTCTAAGCAGAGAACCAGACCATGGGCTCTTCAAGCCTCAGTCTACCCATGCGTAAAGGGGTTAATAGCAACCTCCCTCTAGGGAGGGTCCATAAAAGGATTAAACAAAATGTCATCGTGGCTAGCATTTCATAGAATTTCCTCTGTGCCAGGCTCTGTTATAAGAGCTTTACCCATATCAACTCATCAAATCCCCACAACAGCCTTATGAGAGAGGAGTATTTTTAGCTGTATTTCATCTGTTCTGAGATGCACATTTTCTTTCCACATTTTAACAGCTCCAAAACTGGGGCACATCTTATCACTGAAACAGGTTACAGTGTAATCAGCAGAATTTTCTTTCTTAGCGGCACAAGGAAATGGTGATGCGTCTTGAAACGAAAGATGTCTTAGATCAGAGAAAATATGTTGTGCCTGTTTCACAAATGAGGAAACTGAGGCAGGGAGAGGCACTGGATTCCTCAAGGCCACACATCTAGTCAAGTGGCAGAGTTGGGGTTTGAACCCATGTAGCTGGCTAAGAATCGGCTCTTTTAATCACTAAGCCAGGGAGGGTATGAGCAGAGCACCCAGCATCATTCCTGGCTGTCTTAGGATCTGCACAAATTAGGGACGCACCACGCTGTCTGGTTTTTCAATGACAGTGAGATAGAAAGTTCAAGCACTGAGAGAGGGAGCTTGTATAAAGAATTCTATACCCTTTATAGTCTTTGCCAAATCCCATTTCTGCATTTCTATTCTAGAATATGGAGAGGGTGTTCTAAGCGCCCCCCCCGCCCCGCTTTTTTTTTTGTCTTTTCCAAGGAAGAAAATGTGGGTCCATGTTATCTATACATGTCCTGTTCCCTCCCTCCCCCTTGGCTAATCCCATCAGGCTCCTCTTTTGCTGCCTGCCTGGGGAAGCAAAGGGAGAAGGAATTCCTTAACAGATTAAGGAACCCAGAGTCCCACGGAAGGTTTCCTCCATTTCCTCCAAGAGAAGACATTCAAGCAGAGGATTTGCATATATTATTCATATTCCTTCCATTGAAAAAAAAAACTACATGAAGATGTTATACAAGGCAGGGTGTCACCTTAATATTAGTTATGATATCGAAACCTCTATCCCTGTGAGAAGGAAAGTAGCTTGTTTCATTGGGCTTTGGGACCCCTTTGGGGGTTTTCCCATGTGTCACCCATGACACTAGTGCATGGTAGACTCAGCAGTAAGTCGCATCACCATGCAGGCCCCTTGTGGCCTCACCTTCATCCTCTAAGGAACCAGATCATTGCCCGGAACAGTGCTCACTGGACAGTTACCTGGCTGCCTGGCATTTGTTACTCTCTTTTTATATGCCACCCCCCTCCCAAACAAACATAAAAACTATCTGAAGCCAGTGACTGTGCCTCACACCTTCTGCGTATCCCCCTGGTGCATGCTAACCATTGTCACTGCTTGGTTCATACAGTGAAGCAGAGAGAGCTCGAATTCTGGGGCCAGATGGATCCGAGTTCAAATCCCTACTCTGTTCGTTGCTGGCAGGGTGTCCCTGGGTAAGGGACCCCTCCTCACCGAACCTCAGTGTTGCCATCTGTCTCATGAGCAGGTAACAGTTCACACCTTGAAGTATTGTAGAAGGTTCTGGAATATCACATGTAAAAACTTTTGCTCACAACCTGGCACATGGTAAATACTCAATATATGCTGTCATCATTTTTATCACCACCACTGCAATTCTATTGGTTTGATTTACACCAGAAGTCGATCATAATCTTTTACATAGTTTCTTGTGGCTTGTCACTTTTGAGTTAGCCTGGGTTCAGTTAACCAGTGCTTTATGGTAGCTCAGAAAGTTGAAATGCTAAAGGCATGATCCTTCAAAGGTAAACCAGGGACACCCAGAGGTTATTTCCTAGAAAGTGGGGCGGGGGCAGCAGGATGCAAATGAGTCCTTTGTGTCTGAGATCTGAGTTTACCCAACAGTTCTCTGGATGCGTTCTCCCCTTCTGACCCCTGAGTCTCACCTACCCTCGTCTCAAGAAAGATTTCATTCCAATCTCTGTATCTTCCTCTACTTTCTTCACCTCTCTATCGCAAGATGGGAAACTATTACATTTACTTAGGAGGTACTTGGCTTCTTCGCTCCTCAAATCTCAATCTCTGTCTCTCTGTCTCTCTCTGTCTCTCTCTGTCTCTCTCTGTCTCTCTCTGTCTCTCTCTGTCTCTCTCTCTCTCTCTCTCTCTCTCTCTCTCTCTCTCACACACACACACACACACACACACACACACACACGAGTCTGAGTTCGGTGTCCTCATCTGAGTTCCCATAATACCCACTGATATTTCCTCAGCATATCATTAATCGCCCTGCATTATAATTATCTTGTCTTATCTCTTTCATTCCCCATCCCAAACATGCACACTATAGATTGTGAAATTTTTAAAGGCAAGTCTCATCTGTTACAATAGCATATGTTGAGCACAAAACAAAGGTTTAATACATGTTTGCTAAATCAATCAAATCACAATAGAACCAAAAATCTAGGGAGCACTTGCTGTGTGCCAGGAGCTGTTCTAGGAGCTTCGGGCACATAATTTATTGCTCACAGCAAAGCCACGAGGAGGCACTAGGATAGCCCCATTTTACAGACAGCAACACTGAGCAGAGAAGTTCTGCTGTCTTGCCCAAGGTCACAGGGAGCTAAGCAGCAGATGCAGGGTTCAAACCCAGGCTCTTTGGGGCTATTGCCCAAGCTTTCACACCCACCTCTGCTTCTGAAACAGTCACCTTGCTCCTTATTCTTTCCCACATTCTTTCCCCCACCTACCCACCCCCACCCCTGACCCCTCTATCTCACTGCTATGCCCAGAGGTTCAGTCCCAGAGGGGGCTGCTCTGGATGCAATCCATTTTCTGTGGCATTTTGAGATGAAAGGAGACACATCACAAATGCATCATGCAGCGTGAGCTCACTAAGAGGGCTGAGCAACAATGAGGGGTGCATAAAGATGTGTTAATCCTTCGAAAATAAAAGCTCTGGAACACTTCGGACTCCCATGTAAGCACGGCTGAGTTTTGAGCTCCCTTTTGTGCACGGACTTCCCCCCAGGTCCTCATTCCTGGAGCAGATCTCTAGGTGGACCCCGTATGCCCTTTGACTCTCTCTCCCCCTGTTCACCTCCTCTGGCCAATCACAGGTGATACAGGAGTTTGTGGATATGACAACACAGACACACTTAACCAAGACATAACTGGCCTACCCAGTTACAATCATTTAAAAACAAAAACTCTTGACTGCAGTCATTAAATACATAGTGAGGATTCGTCTTTGTCTTTTAAATCAACAACAGTATTTCATGTCACACATACACATTATCAAGTGTGAGCATCATGCTAAACAATTTCCATATCTCACTTCCTTTAGTCCTCACGCTATCTCTTCCTAGTTGACGTTCCTGTTCTCGTTTCACAGACACGAGGGATGCTAAGGGATGCTCAGGGATGCTAAGCAACTTGTCTAATGTCAGTCACCAGTGAGTAGCCAAGTCAGGCTTCCAAACCCAAAGCTTAGCACTCTAGCCTCCCCGTAAGACGGAGGATGTGCATGTACTTCGAACCCAGTGGATCTCTGAAAAATAATTTCTGTAACAGCAAACCTACAATTCATCTTCATTTTTTTCTGAGGTTCTACAGTATCGCTGCCGATTTATCCCATCATTTTGGAATTACTGGATAATAGGATGGCCCAGCTCACCATTCTGGCTGTGTTTTCAGTCTTTAGGAGAAAACCAACCATTGATAGCAATAGGGATTGTCTCAACAATTTAATTATATCATGACTCTTCTCTCTTCCCCCGTCCCTTGTTGGTCTGGAAGCTAATTCCTATTTCACTTGGTCATGAAAACATGATTGGTTCCGGCAGAGAGAGGAGGGAGACTTACGTGTGATGGAAGTCCTGAGGCAGAAAAGGGCCAGAGGGCCCCCGACGTGGGGGAACTCTGCGTCTTTTTGGTGGCTGGTACTTTGGTCATCTTGGAAATCCTTCAGGCTTAGCCTGTGCCCCAAGGGAAGAGTTTTTCCAGAATCTTCTATCTCAGCTGCCACTGGTGTGTGGTGCTCCAGCAATTTCTCCTTTGTTCCCAAGTGCCAATTACACAGACTCCAAACCGTTTCTGACCCAGCAGTAATGGAGAGCAAGTCATCTGGGTCCAACCAACAGGATAAGGAAGTCCAGACAGGATCGATAAGGGAAGCCTGGAATTATTCACTTTTTAGAAAGTTACAAACTTTTCTGAACTTTCTCTCTCTCTTCAAAAAGGGTTATCTGTCTCTCCCATCAACAAAAATAAAATATGAACTAAAAAAATAAAACTCCACTGATGAAGCCTGAGGGGCTTCATCACCCATGGAGGGGCCCCCAGATGCCCATTTTAAGGCAGTCCCAAAAAGCAAGCAGCTCAGGTTCACACTGCAAGAGAGAAAGTGGGCGGTAAACTGTCAGACTGGGCCAACTTGGTTGCCTGGCAACAAGACGCTATAGATCGCTTTCTCATTGGCTGGGCTTGATGGGGGCGTGGTTGCACCTCGTGCAGGCTCTTGGGATGATAGCAGGAGCTACCTTGTCTGAACTCTGGTTTCTGCTTTCAGGCCTGAGGACCTAGACCCTTTTCCCCTGTCTAACAAGTGACTCCTGATTTTCAAACTCTGCCCTGTCCTGCCACTAACTGCTAGTGATGTCTTGTGTCTTGGGTGGGGTAGCTCAGGGTGTGCTGTTAGCCCCCCAACTGTCTTAACCTGAGATGCCTATTTCTTTTGCCATCTGACAAACTCCTACTCATCCTTAGAGGCCCCCTACACACTCACATACACTCACACACACACACGCACACACACACACGCACGCACCCACACACACACACATATGTATACAGAGGGTGCCAAAAAAATGTATGCACATTTTAAGAAAGGAAAAAACTATTAAAATCGTAATAATATATACCGATAATAAAAGATGAATATGAGTCACGTTTGACTTCTGCAATGACAAGAGGTGCTCAAAGTGGTTCCCATCAGCATCCAGACACTTCTGATGACGGTGAACTATTGCTGCAGCAACACTGACCAAAGTGTCCACTTGTATACATGTTTTTGGCACCCCCAGTATATATGTGTATGAATGCTTAGAATGTGCTATACACTGCTCTGTTTTACATATATTAACTCAATCCTCACAAAACGCCTTCAAGGAAGGTATTTTATGAGTCTGTTTTACAGACTCAGAAACTTCCATATCTTTAAAATGCGGGAAACAACGTTACCCCGGGATGAAAAGAAATAATGGACGTAAAGGCTGAGCACACAAGGAGTCTTGGTTAAGTGGCAACTATCATTTTTTCCTGACACCCCATCCCCAAGAAGAATTAGTCATTTTTACAGTGCACTGTTCATTTTACAGCAGATATTAACTCAACTAGTATTTATAGATCCCTTGCTCCGTGCCAGGTGCTCTCCTAAGCACTTTGCATGTATTCATTTAATTCTTCCACTAACACTGTGGGGTAGGCTGCCATCTTACGGAAGATTTATTGCACGGGCTTCGATTGGCATGCTTTATCCTTGGCATTATTTCACATGGGGTCAACCCGACTGGCTTTTTATCTCTAAACCTTGAACTGATGAGGATTATGATGTCATCAGGGCCACGTAATGACCTTCTCTTTAGAAGGTGTCTGCTGCCGGATGACCCTGCACAGCATACAGAATGCCTAGCCACACAGCCCCAGTTGCTGATGCTTGGAAGTCATTATTTTCTGGCCAGTGTCTGAAGACTGAATCTGACCTTCCCTTTCCCAGGAAGTTTTGGTCCTCTGGCTTCCTTAGCCATCAGCAAGCACTTTCAGAGGATGCAGGGAAACTACATAGTGTTCCGAAGATGGAGCTGGGGATGAGAGAGGATTAAAACACAGGACAGGGCCGGCCGAGTGGCGCAGTGGTTAAGCGCTGGCTTGGGAAGCCAGCGGCTCCGGTTTGGGTCCCACATATGAGGGCCAGTGACACTGCCCTCAAAAACAAACAAACAAACAAAAAAACCACAGGACAGAGGGTCGGCCGAGTGGCGTGATGGTTAAGAGCTGGCTTGGGATGCCAGCGGCCCCGGTTTGGATCCCACATATGAGGGTCAATGACACTGCCCTCTAAAAAACAAACAAACAAACAAACAAACAAACAAACCACAGGACAGAATGGGTAATGGTTAGCCCTGAGCAGAACACCAGGCTGTTGTCACAATCTTGGCGAAGGACTCAACAACTCCTTCTGTCTGAGTCCAAAGAATAAAGAGGGTTTGGGCTCAACAGGAGGAAGTCCACGACACAGCATTGTTTGAGAAGGCATGAGCTCTGGAGTCAGACTGACTCAGCCGTTGAGCAGCCTCCATGATAATCTCAGAACTATGAGGAAAGCCAAATGGATAATTCATGGGAAGCACAATGCATTGCAAAAAGGTAGTACTCAATAAATGTTAATGCTTATTTCTTTTGTTATTAATACCCACTTGTCCGAGTCCTGTGAGAACTGGAGGTAGACAGGGCTCTGGAATGGAAAAGACCTGTGTTTAAATCCTGGCTCTACCATTTACTGGTAATGAGATCTTGGTCAAGTCACTTCACCTCTCTGAGCCTCAATTTCATCATGTATATAAATAGTGATGGTTATGTCCACCTTATACAGTTTGAAAAAGTATTAAGAGAAATGATGGATGAATAGAGCCCGGTACCCAATAAGGGCGCAAGGCTTGCTATTTCCCTTTTCTGCTCATGAAGGGGCATGGAAATAGGGAGAGAATGAACTCCCCAGCACTGGAAGGTTTCAACCAAATAAGGTCACATTCTGAGGTATTGGGGGTTAAGACTTCAACATATGAATTTTGAGGGGACACAAATCAACCCAGAAACACTGAGCAACCTCAAGCTAATAGCACACACAGTGTTGGATAGATGTCACTATATGTTTCCCTAAAAAATTTTAAATATCCCTATCTTCTATGAATTTTCTGTGGCATCATGGGGTACCTCAGGACTTGTTTTCTGTCTTTAAACTGAGCAGCCTGGTTGTGCAAGAAGTTAAAACCCACAAGACTAGACGTCAAGTAATGACGAACGGGAGTTTGTGGATAGATTTCTCACCTCCACAGCCCTCAATTGGACATGTTCTGTATCTCCTTCAGGACTGAGCTAGGGACAGCCCCCCGGCCTGCTCACCGATGACCCAGCACTGGCTTCCTCCCTTTTCCTGTGTCACTTCCCCACTCCCCTTCTGGTTCTACCTGGTTTCCCAAAAAAAACACTTATATCCAAACCCTTGTTCCCAGGTTCTGCTTCTGGGGAACCCCACCTAAATCAGTGTTGACTGGGATAATCAGGGAGGTCAGACCTGAGTTAGGCCCTGACGTTTCTTCTTTTCTCACCTTCCATGGACTAGCAACCTTCTTTGATCACTTTGCCCCATAATCACCATTTTACCATTGCTCTCAAGAATATCTCGAAGAGTTTCTTGGTATTTTCCATGTTCCCTAAACAGTAAAAGGCCAACATGTTTTCAGAGATGCAAGCACATCCCCCAAACAGCAAAATATTTGACAGCTAAGATATGGAGGGATTATTTAATTCTTCATTCCTGGTTGATGTAGGCAAACTATAAATGGAAAGATGTGAAGTGACAGGCGTTCTCTCCTCCCAATTTGCCAAAAAAAAAAAAGAAAGGCATCTATCTAAAGGCATTTGAAATAGAAGAAAAATTTTGGTATGTGTCAGACACGAGCTGAGGTAGCCAGAATGAAATCTTAAAATCGGCTAAACACTCGAATTTCAGTCATTAATATATATGTTTGGCATTAACAACCTATTGGGAACCTCCTCATTGTTTGAGTATCTTTAGAATACTTTTCTGTGTTGCATCTAACACCCAAAGAATTCCTTCTGGGTATTTTTACTGAAATATCAGCCCTGGGTTTATAAATTACGGGGCCTGGGGCAAGAATAAAACTCGGGACTCCCCGACACTTGGTAGCTAGGAGTCTGTTGATGAATTGCTGCCCTGATGAAATTAAGCTGGATCATGGATATTTGGGCCACATCCATGGATTCCTGTACTTCATCAGATTAAAGAAGAATCACTGCTTGCTACCTTGCCCCTGGGGCCCCATAGCCCATTCCTATCCCATCCTCCAAGCCACACCCCGAGAGGGGGAAGTGAATTTGGATCTTTGTAAACGAAGAGAAGAACTTATAATGTCAACCTCCCTCTCCTCTTTCTCTCCTTATGTTGGCGCACCAGGCCCCAAAAGGGAGGCGTGGGGCCTCCAGGGCTATTCTTTGTGAATTTCCCCCACTGGAAATCGAGGCTGTGGCCCAACCTCTCTCCATGGGTAATGCTCTCTATGTGTATGTGCTTCACCTCACAGCGTGCTGGGCTGCAGGACAGATTGGAGTCATGGAATCATTAATCCCATCTTGCAAAGGGTGGAAAATGTAGCCCTTGGGACTTAGGACTGGGTTAGTGGTGGAGGTTGCCTGGGAACCCAGGTTTTATGATTCCAAATTCAGTGATTAATTTCAGAACTCTGTCACACTATCTTGATGGTCTAAAAGTGTGAGTGTGTGTGTGTGTGTGTGTGTGTGTGTGTGTGTATACACACACGTGTGTTCAGTTCAGTAGAATGACCTGGGGTTATCTATCTGCAAATTCTGCTGAGACAATTGGGACTTCCAAACCACCTGGAAGACTTCAACTTCTCTAGCCTTTGTGGGGAGCCTTTGTGTTAACATCCACCTAAGACATCTCAAAACCCCATTTCAGGCAGGAAAATACTTCCCTGCCAGGGTTTCCCTGCCATGGATTTCCAAGTAGCTCACCATTTCCTGTTCAGTACACACTCCAGCTGGTTTCCTACCTGTTTGAGTAGAATTGTGTCCCTCCCAAAAGATATGCTCAGGTCCTAAACCCTCGCAGGCTGTGAATGCGATCTTATTTGGGAAAAGAGTCTTTGCAGATATTATCAAGTTCAATGTAGTCAAACTACATTAGGGTGGGCCCTGATCCCTGACTTCTGCCCTTATACGAGCGAATTTTGGAAATAGAGACAGAAGAAACACAAGGAGAACGCCATGTGACAAGAGAGGCAGGAATTGGGGTGAGGCATCTGCATGCTATGGAACGCCACAGATTGCCAGCAATAGCCAGAAGCTGAGAGAGGCAAGGAAAGATCCTCCTCTAGAGCTTTTAGAGAGAGCAGGCCCCATCAGTGCTGTGATTTTGAACTTCGAGCTCCAGGATGGTAAGGGAATACAGTTCTGTTGTTTTAGCCCCCCAGTTCATGACCATTTGTTACAGCAGCCCCAGGAAACCAATATACCACCCATCTTGTTTCAGCTTCATTTTCTTCTCCACCCCATTAGGATAATAGAAGACTGCCACACAGCTATGCACAGTCAGCGACTTAAAATTAAATATTAGGCATCAGTGAATAGTCAATTAAATAAAAAGAAAGTTCCCAGGTGAATCTAACACACAGGTAGGAGTAGGAACCTGTGCCAAGTATCCTGTTTGTAAGCTGCTCTTTCGCATAACAAGATATAAACATCTTCCCATGTCTAGAGATGCATTTTTCAACATGGCTTTTAAATGAGTGCTCGCTAAAATGGAGTTCTAATTTCATGGCTCTCCAACAGTTTGTTCAACTAGCTCCTTAGCATTGAGTAGGAACTGGTCTCATCCTAGATCTATTGGGTTATTGGAAAAATCATCATGTATTTTTTCTGTTTTTCATTGCAAAAATGCATCATGACTTTTCTGACAACCCAATATAATTGGGTAGTTTCATGTGGGTAGGATGATGTTTTGTTGGTTGCAGAGACCTGACGTCCACTTTAACTGATCACCTACCCTTCGTTGTGGGGGCTTAGTGCCAGGATGCATAGCCAAGACCTCATGTAGTAGACGTTTGCTGCTTTTTTTCTGTCCAGAATCCACACTTCCACTGGGGAACAAGTCCTACCCTACTTGGATCATGGGATTTTTGTGAGGGTCATAGTAATAAGCTTATCACTACACCTGGCCAACAGAGAACCCCATTTCCCCCTGGCCACAGTGAGTGGACCATAGATAAGGATGTCAACCAAATTAGGTCAAGCAGAATCATTGCAAGGAACGGGGACTTCCTTTCAGGTCATGGGGCTAGAAGGATGTGAATAGGGCTCTGTTCCAGGACATTCTTTGTGACACAGGAAAAGCCTTTCTCTAAGAGAAGAAAATGAGGCCAACTCAGAGAGAAGCAGATCGAAAGGAGAAATTGAATTCTGACAAAATTTGTCTGTATGCCTGAATCCAGGTGGGCTTGAGGCTAGCACCACCATCCTAAAAATTCTACTTATGTGAGTCCATGAATAACATTCTGTTGTGACTGTGGTTGGTGTTACTGTCTTCCTCAAGTTGATTTGAGTTAAGATTTTGTTACCAGCATTGGAAAGAGTTGACAAGTTTAACTCTGTTCTATCTGAAGGGCTATTTCCTGTAGTCTCCCAAAATTCTACTTGGGATTTAAAAACATACTCCCACACAAGAGGAGGCCATCTTGACTGCAGGATCACGTGAGCTGGATTTGAGAGTGAATTTAACTGAGAGGCAGTGTAGGATTGGGGGGGGGGGCAAGGGGGGAAAGCCTAGGATTTAAGCCACACAGAACTGAATTTAAATCCTGATTTTTAATCTTGTATGTTAGCTGTGTGAGGTTGGGTAATTTTCTTAACTTATATAAGCTTCAGTTTTCTCATGATTAAGAATAAAAATCAAAGCACCAAGCTTATAGGGCCTGTTGGGGGTTAAATGACATAATTATCTATCTTTTTGTGTATATATCTCTATTATCTACATATATTAGGAAAAAAACATGTTAACACATATGCTAGGTGAGAAACATAACATATAATACATACAAAATACATTTTAGCTATCATTATTAGCTCCCAAGTTCATTGTCCTCCTGAAAGCTTCTTCCCTCCCTACTTCCCTCCCTCCCTTCTTTCTTGTGGTTGGAATACACTGATGGCTTGCTGTATGCTCTGATGGTAAACAGGAAATGGACCATCCTTTGCAAAGACTAAAAGCCAGCTATAAATCAACTCAACCTCTGAATATATTAAGCTGAGCTTTCCACCTCTAACTGCCAGAAATCAAAAGTATTCCTCTCTGAAGGGGGATAATATTATTCAGAGCCTCAAAATATCTATATACCTATTGTTTTATACACATTGTCTGGCAATTAATAAAAATATTACCCATAGCTAGGAGACAAGCTCAGATAACAAAAGATCAAGAAAAACAAGGAACAATAGAAGCAAATCTAAGGGTTATCCAGATATAAAAGTTATCAGATGCTAACTTTAAAACAACTGGGATTAATGTGTTCAAGAAAACAGATATTGCTATGTCATTAAGTTCACTAACCTTTCCCTCTTCAGTGTTCATTAATCCTACCCAGTGTATTTTTCATCTCAGACATTGTAGGTTTTATCTCTACAGATTCAATTTGGGTTGTTTTTAGAATCCATGCCCCTTAGTTACTTAATATTTATTTCTATGTCCTTGTATATTAGTAACTGTCATATCTGAGTCATTTTCAATTGATTGATTTTCATACGATCATGGGTTCTATTTTCTTACTTTTTTGTATGCCTGAAGATTTCTGGTTGGATGCTAGCCATTGTGAATTTTGCCTTGTTGGGTGCTGGATCATTCTGTATTCCTATCAATGTTCACGAAATTTATTCTGGAACATAGTTGAGTTGGATCCTTTCAAGACTCGCTTAAGGTTCATTAGATTTAATGTAGGGCTAAGCTTGCCCTTATATTGAGGAAAATTTTTCTGAGTGCTCGAGTTGATGCCCCTGTATATTGTGAGCTTTTACCGTCTAGCTAGTGGGAGCAGACACTCACTACTCCTGGCCCTGTGTGAGTGCAGGATATTGCTCCTTCTAATCCTTTTGGATGGCTCTTTCATAGCCTCAGTTAGTTTCCTCACATACAAACACTGGTCAGCACTCAGCTGGAGACTCAAGGGGAACCTTCTGCAGATTTTCTGAGTTCTTTTTCTTTGCAGCTCTCCCTTCTTCAGCACTGTTCCCTATGAATTCTAGATGCTTTGGCCTCCCTGAACTCCCAACTTTATCTCCTCCACACAGTGACTGCCATTTCCTTCCCCTGTGCTGCAATCTGGAAACTCTCACCCTCAGTAAGCTGAGGCAATCTCAAGACTCACCTCATTTGTTTGTTATCTGTTTCTCAGAGGTTATTGTCCTTCATTGCCTCATATCTAATGTCTCAGAAGCTCTTGTTTCATATATATATATTGTCTGATTCTTTTTGAGTGTTTTCAGGCAGAAAGGTGCATTCAATTCCTGTTACTCCACCTTGGCCAGAAAGTCTATAGCTGTATAATAAAATAGCTGAACTTAAGTACTTTATAGATAGGCACAACATCATATTAGACCAAGAAGAAAAGAGAATCGAGATTATCTTTGGAGAATGGTAACTGGGAGGGGGACCTGGGAGGTTCTATGCTGTTGATAATATTCTACTTCTCGATCAGGGTGTTGATTCTATGAGCGTGCTCACTTTGTGAACATTAAATGCTATCTGTTACAATTTGTATATTTTTCTCTGTGTATGTTATACGTCAATAAGTTTATTTAATAATACATCATAAATTCAAGAATAAAACAAATGTTCAACATTTGTTATTGAGGGCAGCTCTTAAGATTCACACCAGGATCCAGTATGCGATGGGCTTTGGAGTCAGACCTAGGTTCAAATCCTGTGTCTGTATTTACTATGTATGTAACCTTGAGTCTTATCATCACCTCTATAAACCAGTTTCTTCTTCTCAAAAATATATGCAATGGCCATACTTATCCCACAAGGTGGATATGAGGACCAAATGAGATATTTTATACAAAACTCTGCCAGGTGCATAGTAGGTTGTAAATAAGTCTAAGTTTCAACTCAAATTAATGATTAATAGGGAATTGGTCAAATAAATTATGTTACATTCTCAGTTGTTAAAAAAAGAATGAGGTAATTCCAAAGTACTTCTGTGAGATGTCCCAGGGTCCCAGGAAGAACACGGTGACATAATCAAAGGGGGATAATTGAGGGGTTTTAATGAAGGGGTTACTTACAAAGGTATAGGCAGAGTTAGTGGAACCTAGCAGGGGATTGTGTAGTACTTCAAGGCTGGCAACCATGGGGCAGTGTCACCAACTCTAGACCTGAAAAGACAAAGGGAGGGAGCAGATTGCAGAATGAGAAGAACCTGCAGAAGAGGGCTATTCAACAGCAGAGTTGTAGTCTTCTAAAGAGGGAAGCAACCAACCATAGCAGCCTGGCATGGAGGGAGCAGAAGGGATAAATACCCAACACTCACTTTTCTTTTGTTTTCTTTCCTATTGCCAGTACCTTCAATCTACAATGGGCCTCCCATGGGGATGGCCCAACTACTTGTTACAGGGCAAGAGAGCCCATTGATGCAGTCCGTATGGGCCAGCCTCCAGAAGCACTGAGCCTGGTGGGAAAGAGGAGGGAATGGACTGGGCAGAAGTTGTGCAAATAGAAAGCATCCAGCACAATCTTCAAGATATATTAAGTTTACAAAACAAAAGAGGTGAAAGCAAAGTATATCATAAGCTAACTTTTTATTAGAGAGAAAGAGAAGGGAAGAGAGGGAAAAAGAGAGGAGAGAGCCGAAAGAGAGAGAGAGGGGGGAGACAGAGAGAGGGGGCGGGAGGGAGAGAGAGAGAGAGAGAGAGAGAGAGAGAGAGAGAGAGAGAGAGAGAGAGAGAAGAAAGAAAGTCAGAGGAGAGATCTTAGAAGGAAATTGTACCAGTGGTCACCTTGAAGTGGGGGAACAGCAGCTCAGAGGGAATTAGAAATGGGAGGGTGTGTGAGTCAGGGCCCAGCAGGACACAGATGACAGATTCAAATTAAGGTGATACAGGAGGAACATATATTTACAAAGGGGTCATTTACACAGATGTGGGTGTAGTGGAACAGAGGAGAAAGTGCAGGAACTGAAGGCTAGAATTAGTGAAGCTGTGACCATGTCTGTGGGACAAGGAGAGGAAGTGGTGACCAGCCCTTAAAGGACGGCAATCATGTCGTGAAAGCCTCCTGGAGAGGAGTGATGATTTGTAGTTGAGGGACACACCTGGTGTGAGGCAACCTTGCAGGAAGGATGCTCTAAATACACCTTGCTCCTTTCCTCTTATCTCCAGCCAATGCCTCCCATTGGCTCAACCCACCTAGAAGCCGGAGGGTATAGGAGCCTATTGGTGCCATAGAGTAGAATGGTGGAGGGGATGGGCAAGCAAAAGATGACTAGCATAACATGCAACTTACTTTACCCTGGATAGCCTTTTTTGCTGTTGGAACTTTTTTCCCAACCTATACTCATGCATTACTTTAAAAATACACAACTAAAAGTAAATGTCAGTTCCGTTTCCCATTTTGCACACAGAAGCAAAGAGAAACATGTTAGCCTCTGAAAAGAAGAGGGAAGAACAAATGGCTTCCTATTCAGGGCACAGGCTTGGGCACAACAGGTTTTTTCCCCAGAGGACTGAGCATTCTAGATCAGGGGTCGACAAACTTTTGAGACGCAAGAGCCAATCCTTGTCCCTTACCACAGTTTAAAAATTATTCGAGAGCCATAAAAAAAATGAAATTACCATTGTGTGAATAATAGCTTTTAAAAATGTTATAAATGAAACTATCACAGTTTTATTTTCATTTTCAATTTTACTTCAGAGCCACATGTACGTACCCAAAGAGCTGTATGTGGCTTGCGAGTGGTAGTTGGCAGACCCCTTTTCTAGATGATTATAACCTAGACTGATTATTACCCAGACGAGATAGAAATGTCCATATATTTGTGTTTATCTGACCCCAAATGCATCTCTTCCCCATGATGCATTTCGCCCTCTTCTGAAAAGTGACAGCTAAGAACCTAGTTTACCTCTGCTGTTTCCTGTCTCTCCCCCGGCTGCTCTCCTACCCACTCCCACCATTGCCCCCCTTCCCCATAATTTCTTTATATAACTTATCATTTTGAACTCACAATTCAGCTAACCATTTGGGAGGCCATTTTCCCACTCTTGTCTTCTTTCGGACGTCATTGTTTAGACAGCCTGGCTGGTGTGGCTCAATTTTTCAATTTCCCGACAATAGCTGCCTTGAAGAGACGCTGTCTGCCTGCTCTCTTTGGTTTTGTCCTCTGCTGCTGTCTGCATCCTGTTCAAGGGCGGCCTCAGAAATACACAACTGTGCCTCGTCTCGCAGTCACTCGACTCCTGCCACTTGGATGGAAACTGTCTTTCTTTCTCTTAGTTTCAGTGACACTTCCTTCTCAATAAAATATGCTCTTTCAAACAGGTGTTGAGGAATATGACATTTGGAATATATAAATGCTGCGTTCTAACATACGCCTTCATAAGACAGTAGCTAAAAGAAGACAAGGAGCTCACTCGGGTGGAAAATCTATTCACATGATTTGCATATCCTCCTACCTCAAGCCACCCCCCCCTTAGGTGTTTTCTGATTTCCCCAGTTTTGTTTGCAAACTTCTTTCTCCCACTGAATCATGAATCTAAAACAAGTCTTTTTCCTTTTAGTTTTAAAGTAACACTTGTTTGTTGTGGGGAAATTATAACACACCAAGAGTTAAACAAAAAATAGAAAATAGCACTTGTTATTATTTGGGTATATTTCTTTTGGATATATATATATATATATATATATATATATATATATATATATATATATATTTAGAAGGTTTTTAGAAGTACCCTTACCCTTCCAAATAAAAATAAGCTTGAAGACATTTTTGACTGTGGAAGTAACATGTCTGTTTTTAAAATTTAGATAACATAAAAAGTATACACAGGAAAATGAAAATCTCTGTAATCTCTCCACCCAGGAATCATAATTTAGCCTTTTGGTATATGCAATTCTATATTTTTTCCAGCTATATCTACATTTATATCTTCTCCCTTTTGTTATTTTCTTTGACAAAAACTATTGACGTCTTTCCCTGTCGGTGGGTACTGATTTACACCGTCAGCGCTCACACTTGGGGTACCACAGTGAGAAATCCATTTTGAACTATGATCCAGTACTGTGCATGTACTGTGCCTCTATATTTATAATTGAAACAACAGTTTCATGAACCACTATTCGCCTCTATTATGTATTATGTACTCTGTTATTTTCTGTTTTATTCTCTTTCATTTTTTTTTTTTTTTAAATGCTGGTTATGACTCAGTAAATGGATTTCCAGGACCACTAATGGGTTGTGACTTGCATTTTCAAAAAACATTCTCCCAGGCCACAATTTGAATGGCTTTATTGTATTTTAAACTACAGAGTTTTCAAGTTATAGGAGCCAAAGAGGAGGTCTTATCCAGCCTCATCTTCTATGCAGAGGAGTGAAAATTTTATTTTCTCTGTAGTTGGCACGAAATTCCCCTCGGGAAGGAAATTCTCTTTGGAGGAATATCTTTATATGCTTGTGGTGGGGATAGGTGCTGTGGTGGGAGTAGCAGAACGATTCGACCCATGGAATAAACAGGTATTTGAAACACAGTACATTGAGCAACTTGCCAGAGGGGGGCAGAACCTGAGTTAACGAAACAAAGAACTTCTAGAAACAAGAACATCTCATATTGAAATTATATGTTTTTTGTACTGCTGTGCTGTAAATTCATCTACCCTCACAAGTTTTCAGTCAGGTTTAATATTAGATTGCTTTCAGGAGCAAGTGACAGAAAGAAAAGTCAAATTGGATTAAGAAAAAATAAGCTCTAAGTGTTTATTTGCTTATGAAATTAAATGTACCAGGCATGACTGGGTCCGTGGTCTTAAATAATGTCATTGACACTTGGTGTCTCGGACTGGGCATTGAACTGCTGTTGCTCAGAGCTCAGCTAGCACTCTTAAGCGAGCTCTTAACCAACTGAGCCACTCGGCCAGCCCCTCTTTTTTTTTATTTTTATAATGAACATGTGTCAAAAGTTTTATTTAGCTTGAGACAACCAGTAAGTTGTAAAACCAAACAGGTTTGGAAAGGCTAGGTATTTATAACCAATGATAGGAAAACAAACCTGTTCAAGTCCAATGGCATAAATCTTTACAATCTTTGGGGTTAGCTTTTCTATTCGACAGAAATTATTTGCATTTATATATATTTATATATTTGCATTTGCATATATTTTATTAGTTTTAGGCATACAGAACAACATAGTGATCAAACATTTACATAACTCATAAAGTGATAACCCCAACAAGTTTATTACCCACCGGACACTGTACATAGTTATTAGAACGTTGTTTAGACTATTCCCCATGATGTACTACACATCCCCATGACTATTTTTTTATTTTTTATTTTTTTAAAGATTTTATTGGGGAATTGGGGGAGAGGAACAGCGCTGGGGAATTGGGGAAGGGAAACAGACAAGTTGCTGTCCTTTTGTTCTTCAGTCTAGTTGTGGAGGACATTGCTTCACTGGCCCATGTTGGTATCGTCATTGCGCTCTTCTCAGCAGATTGGTCGCCGGTCTCTGGATGGCCACTCACAGCGGCTCTTGGCAGCTCACGCTGGCTGCCTGCCACTCACTGTAGCCTATGGCAGCCCACTGCAACAGGGGCTGCAGCCTATGCCGTCCCCAGGGACTCACAGTAGCCCAGCTCCAGATGGAGCTGTTGTTCACCACCTTAGCTGTAGAGGGCACAGTGTCAATGGCCCTCATATGCGGGATTCGAACCAGGGCCCCGCTGCTCAGAGCTGGCGTCCCAAGCCAGCTCCTAACCAACGCGCCACTCGGCCGACCCCATGACTATTTTTTAAATTATATTTGACATTCAATATTATATTAGCTTCAAGTATACAGTGTAGTGGTTAGACATTTATATACTTTATGAGGTGATCTGCCCAATAAGCCTACTACCCATCTGACACTATACATAGTATTTACAATACTATTGACTATATTCCCCATACTGTACTTTATATATTGTACTTTACATGACTTTCCTGTAACTACCAATTTGTACTTAATCCTTTCATCTTTCTCACCCAGCCCCCAGCTCCCCTCCCATCTAGTAACCATCAGTTGATTCTCTGTACCTGTCAGTCTGTTCCTGTTTTGTTGGTTCATTAATTTTGTTCTTTAGATTCCACATATAAGTGAGATCATATGGTATTTGTCTTTCTCTGCCTGACTTATTTCGCTTAGCATAATACCCTCTAGGTCCATCCACATTGTCACAAATGATAATATTTCATTTTTTATTATGGCAGAGTAATACTCCATTGTATATGTACCACAATTTCTTTATCCAATTATCTGTCGATGGGTATTTTGGTTGTTTCCATATCTTGGCTATTGTAAATAGCACTGCAGTAAACAAAGGGGAACATATATCTTTTTGAATTAGTGTTTTGGATTTCTTTGGATAAATACCCAGAAGTGGGATTGCTGGGTCATAAGGGAGTTCTATTTTCAAATTTTTGAGGAACTTCCGTACTGTTTTCCATAGTGGCTGCACCAATTTGCAGTCCCACCAACAGTGCATCAGGGTTCCCTTTTCTCCACAACCTCACCAGCATTTGTTGTTTATTGATTTATTGATGATAGCCATTCTGACAGGTGTGAGGTGGTATCTCATTGTGGTTTTAATTTGCATTTTTCTGATAATTAGTGACATTGAGTATCTTTTCATATGTCTATTGTATATCCTGTTTGGAGAAATGTCTATTCGAGTCCTTTGCCCATTTTTTAATTGCATTGTTTGTTTCTTTGGTGTTGAGCTGTATGAGTTTTTTATATATTTCGGATATTAACCCCTTATCAGATGTGTTATTGCCGAATATCTTTTCCCATTCAGTACAATGTCTTTTTGTTTTGTTGATGGTTTCCTTTGCTGTGCAAAAACTTTGTAATTTGATACAGTTCTATTTATTTATTTTTTTCTTTTGTTTCCCTTGCCTAGGGAGATATAAAAATGTTATTAAGGGTAATGTCTGAGAGTTTACTACTTATGTTTTCTTCTAGGAGTTTTATGGTTTTCTGGTCTTACATTTAAGTCTTTATTCCATTTTAAGTTTATTCTTGTATAAGGAGTAAGAAGATGGTCCAGTTTCATTTTTTTTTACGTGTATCTGTCCAGTTTACCCAGCACTATTTATTGAATGGACTGTCTTTACCCCAATGTATATTCTTGCTTCCTTTGTCATAGATTAAGTGACCATATAGGCATGGATTTATTTCTAGGCTCTCTATTCTGTTCTATTGATCTATGTGTCTGTTTTTATGCCAGTACCATGCTGTTTTGATTACTATAGCCTTGTAGTATAGTCTGATATCAGGTAGCATGATACCTCCAACTTTGTTCTTCTTTCTCAAGATTGTTTTGGCTATTTGGTGTCTTTTATGGTTCCATATAAATTTTAGGATTATTTGTTCTAGTTCTATGAAAAATGCCATTGGTATTCTGATAAGGATTGCATTGGATCTATAGATTGCTTTGGGAAGTGTGGACATTTTAACTATATTACTTCTTCCTATCCATATGCTTCCATTTATTTGTATCTTATTTAGTTTCTCTCTTCAATATCTTATAATTTTCTGAGTATAGGTCTTTTACTTCCTTGGTTAAATTTATTCCTAGGTATTTTATTTTTTTGATGCAATTGCAAATGAGATTGTTTTCTTCATTCCTCTTTCTGATAATTCAGTATTGGTATATAAAAATGCAACTGATTTCTGAATATTAATTTTGTATCCTGCTACTTTGCTAAATTCATTTATCACTTCTAATAGATTTTTGGTGGTATTTTTTTGGGTACTTTCTATATAGTATCATGCCATCTGCAAATAATGACAGTTTTATTTCTTCCTTTCCAATTTGGATGCCTTTTATTTTGTTTTCTTGTCTGATAGCTGTGGCAATGTTGAATAAAAGTGGTGAAAGTGGACATTTTATCTTGTTCCTGATCTTAAGAGGAATGGTTTTAGCTTTTCCCCACTGAATATGATGTTGGCTGTGGTTTGTCATACATAGTCTTTATTATGTTGAGATGTGTTACTTCTTTTCCCATTTTGATGAGTTTTTATCAAATAGCTAAATAGATTTTATCAAATGCTTTCTCCACATCAATTGATATGATCATATGATTGTTATTTTTCATATTGTTTATGTGGTGTATCACATTAATTGATTTGTGTCATTTACAGCCATTGTTTCTGTTTTGATTTTCTGTGTGGAAGATCTGTTCATTGGTGTTCAAGTTCCCTACTGTTCTTGTGTTACTGCTGATCTCTCCCTTTATATCAGTCAATATTTGATTTATATATTTAGGTGCTCCTATGTTGGGTGCATAGATGTTTACTGGTGTTAATGTCCTTTTGTTGGATTAATCCCTTTATCATTGTATAACGTCCTTCTTTGCCTCTTATTATAGTCTTTGTTTTAAAGTCTATTTTGTCTGATATAAGCATTGCTACCCCAGCTTTTTTTTCATTTCCATTCGTGTGAAATTTCTTGTTTCATCCCTTTACTTTCAGTCTATGTGTGTCTTTTGATCTGAGGTGGGTCTCTTATAGTTAGCATGTGCATGGGTCTTTTTTTCTTATCATTTCAGCTATCCTATGACTTTTTTTTTTTTTAAGATTTTTATCGGGGAATTGGGGGAGGGGAACATCGTTGGGGAATCAGGGAAGGGGAACAGACATGTTGCTGTCTTTTTGTTCTTCAGTCTAGTTGCGAAGGATGTTGCTTCACTGGCCCATGTTGGTATTGTCATTGCGCTCTTCCTGCATGAGGCAGATCGGTCGCCGGCCTCTGGATGTCGCTCACTGCCGCTATTGGCAGCTCACGCTGGCTGCCAGCCGCTCACGCTGGCTGCCGGCCACTCAGGCTGGCTGCCGGCCACTCACTGTAGCCTATGGCAGCCCACTGCAGCAGGGGCTGCAGCCTACACCGTCGCCGGGGCTCGCACAGCCCAGCTCCAGGTGGAGCTGTTGTTAGCTGTGGAGGGCAGTGTCACTGGCCCTCATATGTGGGATCCGAACCAGGGCCACTGGCATCCCCAAACCAGCTCTTAACCAATGCGCCACTCGGCCGGCCCTATCCTATGACTTTTGATTGGAGCATTTAATTCATGTACATTTAAAGTGATTGTTGATGGGTACATAGTTGTCATTTTATTATTCATATTTTGTACTTTTGTTTATTTGTTTGTTTATTTGTTTCCCTCTTCTTCTTAAAGAAGTCCCTTTAACATTTCTTATCACACTGGTTTGGTGGTAATTATTTCCTTTAGCTTTTTCTTGTCTGGGAAACTATCTCTCCTGCAATTATAAATGGTAACCTTGCTGGGTAGAGTAGTCTTGGTTGTAGGCCCTTGCTTTCCATCACTTTGAGTATTTCCTGCCAATCCCTTCTGGTCTGCAAAGTTTCTGTTGAGAAACCAGCTGATAGTGTTATGGCAGCTCCCTTGTAAGTAACTAGTTGTGTTTTTCTTGCTGCTTTTAGGATTCTGTCTTTAACCTTTGCCATTTTAAATCTAATGTGTCTTGGTGTGGGCCTGTTTGGGTTTGTCTTGTTTGGGACCCTCTGCACTTTCTGGACTTGTGTGTCTATTTTTTTACCAGGATAGGGAAGTTTTCAGTCATTATTCTTCAAATAGGGTCTCGATCCCTGGTTCCCTCTCTTCTCCTTCTGGTATTTTTATGATGTGAATGTTGTTATGCTTGATGTTGTCCCTGAGGTCCCTTAGACTATCTTCATTCTTTTTTTTTTCTTCGATTCTTTTTTATTTTTGTTCTTCCTATTGGGGTGATTTCTGCTACTTTATCTTCTAAATCTCTTATTTGATCCTCTGGTTCATCTAATCTGTTGATTTTTTTCTAGTGTATTCTTCATGTCAGTTATCATATTTTTTATATCTGACTGGTCTTTTTTATGGTTTCTGTGTCCTTGATGCTTACTATCTCTTTGTTGAAGTTCTCACTAAGTTCGTTAAGCATTGTTTTAACCAGTGTTTTAAACTCTGTCTCTGGTAGGTTGGTTGCCTCCATTTCATTTACTTCTTTTTCTGGAGTTTTTCTCTTGTTCTTTTATTTGGGACATGATTCTTTGTTTCCTCATTCTGGCTTCCTCTCTGTGTTTGTTTCTATATATTAGGCAGATCTCCTACATCTCTCATTCTTTGCTGGTTAGCCTTATGTAATTAGGTATCTTGTGTGGTCCAGTGACACAGTCTCTCTGATCAGCAGTGTATGTGTTCCAGGAGTGTCCCTTGTGTGTGTTGTGTGTATTCTTCTGTTGTAGTTGAGCCTTGATTGATTTTGATGCATCAGTAGGTGAGATTGACTCTCAGGCTGACTGGCTGTGAGCACTGCCTATGCCAACAGCATATGAGCTGCTGTGTCTAGACTGACTCCTCAGAGGGGGATTCACCTCAGTGGGCTCTTGTGCCTGTGAGACTCCCCCTTTGGGTGTGCCACTTGTGGGGCTAACCAGGTAGTGCTCTGATGTGGTCTGAGGCTGGACTTTGGGTGTGTTATTTCTTGTGCCTCTTGGGAGGGGCTCCCATGCAGGTCAATTTCAGCCTTGCTTGTGACGAGTCTAGGGCTACCTGGTAGGAGCTACAGAGCTATAAACAATTAGTTGCTGCCTGTGTTAGAGCTGGAGGCATGCGGAGGTGGCCTCTCTATGAACTGAGGTCAGCTGCCACCAGTATTGGGCCCGAGGCAGCTTAGCCAAAGACCCAGAAGTCCATAGGCCTTTTGCTACCTGCTAGCTGTCCATAAGGCTCAGTGGCTAAACGCGCCTCCTTAGGTGCATGGGCCGGGCTGGTTGGCCAGATGTTGACATTGCCCCCAGTAATGCTGTGGAGTTGGGTGGGGCAGGATCCCAGGGATTCACGGGATGTGGCCAGTGGTTTTCACAAAGTTAATGTAGATATAGTTCTTGCATCAGTGGTGAGCCTGTGGCTACTACACAAAATGCTGAGAACACTGTGGTCAGCTGTGATTCACTTCAGGCATGCAGGACTCTGTGAGCTACCCCAGAAAGGCTGCAGTGTTAGCTGGGGCTGACTGCCCCCCACTGAAAGCTTCCCAGGCTGCTGCAGACCACCTATTGCTGTACAAGCTTCTAGCAGCTTGTAGGGTGGGGCCAGCTGCCCAGGAGCTGAGAGTGCCCCAGTCAATGCCTCTGTGTAGCCTGGTGGGGCAGGGTCCCAGGGAGTCACAGGGTGTGGCTGGTGGTTTTTACAAAATTAATGCAGACTGAGCTCCTATACCAGCGGCCAGCCTGTGGCTCGCTTTGCAAAATGCACGGCCAGCCATCGCTCACCTAGGGCACAGATCTCTAAGAGCTGCCCAAGAGAGGCTGGGGCTGACTGCCTGCCACTGAATGTTTCCCAGACACTTGGTGTCTTTATGTCTCTTTTCTTTTTCTTTTTCTTTTTTTTCAGTTCATTCTCATGTATTGATGTCCAATAGTTTTTTAAAAAAAGGATCCAGGATGGAAAAAATAATTAATTTAAAAATAAAGGACCCAGGATGAATTCTTATTCGATTGACTAGGATCATATGACCATCTTTGAACTAGTCATTGTGGCCTGAGGGATGAAATGCTCTGATTGGCCAGGACTGGATCACGTGCTCACCTTTGGAACCAGAGGTGGTGTCACATGAGAATGGAGACCCAGGGAAGAGTTGATGTGTAGCTTGAGTCTGAAGGCCATTCCCCATGCAGAATTCCCTCTTTCTTAGGGGACATCAGCCTTTTTTTTCTTAAGGCCTCCAACTGATTGGATGAGGCCCACCCATATTATGGAGGCTGATTTGCTTTACTCAGAGTCTATTGATTTAAGTGTCAATCTCATTTAAAAAAAACACCTTCACAGGAACATGTAGACTAGAGTTTGACCAGATATCTGGGTACCATGGCCTAGCCAAGTTGGCACATACAGTTAACCATCATAGGTTGGTTTGTTCTGCAGCCAAATATAACAGCCTCTTACCGCCTCCTGCTGCATGTCAAGACTTTTCAAGTGGGTGATAACATATTGCATTTTCCAATTTTACTTGGTGAAACTTCCCACCTTCCTCCCCCTCCATTTTTTTTTAAAACAGAGACTGCTGGGTATGGGGTTCTGCACAACACCTCTTAAGAAGCAGTCAGGAAGCAGAGTCCACTTCAATTCTTGACTGCACTAGTTCCTAGCTGTGTGACATTGAGTAATTTATTTAACCTCTCTGAACCTCAATATCCTCATCCATAAAGTGAGATAATCATACTGGCCTCAGTGCTGTTATGAAGAGTAAATTAAACGAGTCATGGAAAGGGCTCAGCCCCGCACCTGGGCACACAGTTCACTGATTCATTCATTCACTCATTCTTTCATTCATTCATTCACCAGTAGGCTGCAGATTTTACCAGCCTGTGATGCCACACTTCCTTTTAAAGCCTTGATTGTGATGTTTGAGCTTCCATCCCATTCAATTTCTAGAAGCTTCTCTCCCTCCCGCTTGCCCTTTCTTCCTTTCTTTCTGTTCTCTCTCTCTCTCTCTCTCTCTCTCTCTCTCTCTCTCTCTCTCTTCTTTTTCTTTTCCTTTGCAAAGCCAGGTTTCCCCCACTGGGGAACCCACGCATGTTTCACAAATCCATCTTGCTTGTCGCTTCAGCCAGCCGTGGTTCTCTGGACCACTGCTTCCTGTTCCCCATGAGGCACTGCTCTCTCTCCGCCTCACCTCCCGTCCTTCTCCTCCAGCTGCTGCCCTGCCCCGTGCACCTGCCCTCCAGCATAGGACAGAGCCCGGCGCCCAGGGTGGCAGCAGAGAACAGGCTGCAACTTGTATGCTGACTTGATCGAATGCTCCAGGATGGTTCGAAGAAAAGCCGATGTAAGGCATTGCTTCTAACTACTCAGAGCCCACGGACCCACCATTGACAGAGCTCCCTCCACCCTGTCAGCACCTGCTGTGCTGGGGGCATTGCCAACCTTGATGCTCACACCTACCTACCTCCCAGCCTGAGACCTGCCTCTCTGCATCCTCACTATCTGCCCTTGTTCCAGGGTGTCTGTCAGTGGAAATATCCACTCCCTTCAGGGAAAAACCAGCCTCATCATCAGGGAAACGATGTTGCCCTGTGACTCTCTGTATAATTCAAAGAAACAGAACCAAGAGGATCTCTTTAATTTATGATAAGAAATTCCTTCTAGGCCTCTGTTTTCACATCTGCAAAGTGGGGATAAGGATAATTCTTATGTCATTGAGTTGAAGAGAGGAAAGGCAATGATGTAGGAGAAGGACAATGGAGGGAACTTGGTGTATTGCTCAGAACTTGGAAGCTTTTACTGTTGTCCCAGGACTTGTTTCCTGGACTGAGGCTAAGAGGAATGAGAGGGGTGTGGTGAAGATGACATCCTGGCCCACGTGTACTCTCAGGAATGAGCTCATACCATTCTCTCTCAAAAGGAATTTCCCCAACATCCAATTTCTTACTCCCGTCGGATGGTTAGAGATGAACTTGAAAGGTCATCTAGAATTAGACTACCTGTGTAGTGGCCATAGTCACATGTGGTCAGTGAGCACTTGAAATGTGGCAGGTCCAAACTGGAACAGGCTGTAAGGTAAATCACCCACTGGATTTCACTAACAGCACTGAAAAAAGGATGTCAAAATACCTCAATTTTTATATTAATTCCATGTGGAAAGACAATTTTTTTGTATATGAAGTGAAATAAATTACTAAAATTAATTTCACTTCTTTTTTTTAATGGCTCCTAGAAAATTTCAAATTGTGTATGTAACTAGTGTCATATTTCTGTTGGACAACCTTCTTGTAGAAGGCACTCAGAACAAAATCGGGGGTTGTGGGGTACCCAACAGTTTTCAGACGAATATGCCTCTGGATGATAGAACTCAGTGAGAAAGGGAATTTGCTATAATAAAAGCCAGGAAGAGAGATGCAAGGTCACTTTCCTCACCTCACCCAGGACCCCAGGGCCCTGTTCTCACACTTTCCCACTTCCCTGTACCTGGAAACTCTGCTCTCCTCTCTGCCTTCTGCCCTCACATGGCTCACCCCTTCTCTTTTCTTCTGAGTCAGCCCCACTTTCATCTCCTCTGACCAGCTCTCCCTGCCTTTCCAACTCTGCTGAAAATGTCATCCCCATCGTGCCCACCCAACCCTGCTATTCTCTTCACCACACTTGGCATAATCTGGAATTCTCTTGTTTCTTTCATTGTTTATCACATGCCTTCCCAACTAAAGTATAAGTTCCCTGACTACGGAGGTCTTATCTATCTCGTTCTCCATCACATCTTCTCAAGCCTCAATGTCTGGCACAGGTTAGGCTTTCAATAAATATTTTTTGAATGAATCAATGAATGAACATGAATTCTTTTTTTTTTTTTTTTTTTACTTTATTGGAGAACAGTGTGTTTTTTCCAGGATCCATCAGCTCCAAGTCAAGTCAAGCTATTGTCCTTTGATCTTAGTTGTGGAGGGCGCAGCTCAGTTCCAAGTCCAGTCACCGTTTTCAATCTAGTTGCGGGGGGGAGGGGGGGCGCAGCCCATCATCCCATGCAGGAGTAGAACCGGCAACCTTGTTAAGATTGCACGCTCAGGGCCGGCCGAGTGGCGCGGCGGTTAAGTGCTGGCTTGGGAAACCAGCGGCCCCAGTTCGGTTCCACATATGAGGGCCAGTGACACTGCCCTCAAAAATAACAAAGACAAAAACAAAAAAAACAGCACACACTCTAACCAACTGAGCCATCTGGCCGCCCTGAACATAGATTCTTATTGTTCAAATTGAAAGCTTTGAGTGAATTTGCAGTTTAATCTCCTTCTCCCTACTCCAGGACTGTAGCAGAGTGTACAGACATGCCTTGGGTGAGTGGATTCTTTTTCTGGATGGCAGTGCTGGAAAAGGCCTGAGTTTCATATTGGAACCAATGCTGTGTGGAACAGAGAAGAACCACCTGGAAACAGGAACCCAAAACCAGGAGTGACCATGGTGGCATAAGCCCAAGGAATATGCAGGCATCTGAGTAGAGCCTTGAATATGGCATGAGGCTTGAGCCAACACCTGACTTGCCATCATCCTCTAAGGATGCTGTATTAGTTTCTAGGGCTGCCATAAAATAACCACAATTAAGTGGCTTAAACAACAGAAACTCAATGTCTCACAGTTCTGGGGGCTAGAAGTCCAAGAGCAAAGGTGTCAGCAAGATTGGCTTCTTAGGACGGCAAGGGAAGAATCTGTTCTGTGTTTCTCTCCTTGGCTTGTAGATGGTCACCTTCAGGTTCATGTGGCTTTCTCGCTGTCTGTGTGTCTGTGTCCTAATCTCTTGTTATAAGGGTACTTGTCAGATTAGATTAGGGCTCACTCTGATGATCTCATTTTAACCTCTGTAAAGTCCCTTATCTCCGAATAAGGTCACCTTCTGAGGTACTGGGGTTTAGGACCTCATCATATAAATTTGGAGGGGTAACACAATTCAACGCTTAACAGATGCTAAAGGCCACTTTTAAGCTGCCCCTGTTAGACTGTGAGATGTTCTGTAATCCCTACCCTAGATGAATATTCTGATGGGCATCCATTGTTTTTATCTGCTTAGCATCCCAATCTCCCCTCTTCTGGGTACAGCACCCAGATTTTTCTTTGGGGACTTACCCGTCTGACCCTCAGTCCATATGGTTCAGGTAAGGCTGGCCTCATACTCCAGATGCAGGATTGGGCATGTAACCCAGGTCTAGCCAATGAGTGTATTTCATCCTCCAGGCACAGTGATTGGTTCAAGTGTGGGCACATGACCAAACTTGATCCAATGGGACTCAATTCTAGGAACTGTTAGGTTGGAAGCATGAGAGCACTGGGGACCATCTTTCCTGGGAGAGAGAAGGCCACACGGAGAAGAACAGATGAGAGATGTAGAGAGAGATTGAGCCCAGTGACATGCTTTAAGTCCCTGAGTTGCGCCATGCCTGAAGGTAGCATTAGTAGTAGACTTTTCAGTGACAGGAGCCAATAGAGTCCCTTTTATTGGCTAAGTGCCATTATGCTGTGAGGTTAAATGATTTCTAACTGAAAGCATGCTAATGTAATTTTACCTCCTCCCCTTCCTGTGTATGTACCTCACCCTTTCTGGGTGGCCTCTGTGGAAAAATTGCACCAGGAAAAGAGAATTTCTTTCAGGCTTCCTGCATTGTCTCAAAAGTGCCTGGTTTAAAGCCCTAATGGAGATGCTCATAATTGGCCAATGAGAACAGGAGCTAGGGTGATGAAGTGTGCCAACAAGTAACTCAAGCAGATGAAACTCTCAGGGCTTTATAATTATGTGAAAAGACCTGTGATTTCTGTAAGGCCAGGGTCAGCACATTAAAATTCTGCCAGGAGCGAAGGGCTTCTGAAAGCTTGTTTCGGATCATCTTGTTTATATCTTGGGGTAAATAAGCCTGTCTTTTGTTCTGTTATTCAACTCTCAGCACTGTTTGTAATTAAAGGGGTGGAGGGTGGAGAAATGAATGAGTTCTTTAATTGGCTCAGTTCTGGGTGACATGGAGTAAGAAAAAAAAAAGGCTGTCAGGGGCAGGAGTAGGGGGTGGCCTGCTCTGCCCTGGGAAACGGTGATAAAACCCCGGGCAGATGTTGATCAAGTCGCAAAGGGGTGGAAATCCATCGTCATTAGTGTGATTGATGAGCACAGGCTGAGCGGCTGCTGGGCTGTGCCAGGGTCCTCCTGAGGCAACGAGAGAACCAGAGTGCATGTCTGGTTTCCGAAGTCACCCCCATGTCAAGGCGTGGAATAGTACTCCTGGTGGAATTATTACTCACCCTCCACTTTCCTTCAACCATGTCTCTGGGGCTGGGAGTGGTGACAGAAATAAAGCCAACAACCCTACTAGATGGTCAGAGAGCCCTCACTTGTAACATGATGTAACAGAACGAGGTTAATGTGCACAAATGATAATAACAGATGTGACAGCCAACATGTTTTAAGCTCTTTCAATGTCCCAGACACTGTGTTGAGAGCAATACATCACATGATTTCTTTTAATGCTCTCATCCCATGTTATTGACACAACTATCTTCATTTTTTTTTTGATGAGGAAATGGAGTCACATAGAGAGGTGAAGCAACTTGCCAGAGGTTCCCCAGCGCTACTGATGATGCTGACATTCGTAGCCAAGCCCACCTGACTGTAAAGCTACGCTGATATTGACTGCCTGATGCCTCTGGTGTCTTTATGTAGCTCTGCTCTGTCCTTCTGTAGCTTTTCTTTTATTTTTTTACCAAGTCTTGTGCTTTCTTTGAGTCTTAGATCTCATCTATAAAATGTTAACACTTTTATGTAGCAGGTGCTTGGATGCCAACAACAGAAATAGACATGGGTTCATTTAAGCCAAATGGAATGTTCTGGAAGGATATTGGGGTCTGGTCTCTTTTGATTCTGTGGTAGGAGCGGGTCCAGCTCCTACCAAGAATCTCCCAATGAAGGATTTTCCAACAAGAAGGGTGCTCAGATGCTTGAGGAGCCCAAATACCCTCCCATCCCCCACCCTGACTTTCTAGTAGGGTTGTGTGGTGATGGATGTCTTTAGCACCGGGCATGACACACAGTAAATGCCCAGTGAGTGGTTATTATTATTAATTATTATTATTACTATCCAGGAAGAAGCAGCTCAGCCTGTCTGTATGCCTGCCGTATAAATTCTGGGCCACTGTTCCTGTGGAATGATTTAAATGTCCCTTGTGAACAGAGACATAAACCAAGCTAACGTGTCCTCCAGACAGAGGGATGCTGGCATGTTTTCAGGTTGGTCACTAAAGCGTGTCCTCAATTGGGAAGAAATCAAAACAGATTGCATCTAATTGCTCACTGTTCCAAGCAAGACATTACCCACTGAAGGGACACAGACTTTCGAGCTGTTTGCAAGCAGAGTTTGCGTGAAGTGTTTTGTCTTGGCCTTGGCTTGGCTTTCTTGGTTAGATTTTCTGTCCCTTTGGGGTTAGCTGGGTTTTCAGAGAGAAGAGGCACAAAGAATCCACTTTTCTATTTTATTTATTTATTTTTATTTTATTTTATTTTAAGGAGGGCGCAACTCACATTGGCCCATATGGGAATCGAATTGGCAACCTTGGTATTATTAGCACCACACTCTAACCCACTGAGCTAACTGGCCACTCCAGGAATCCACTTTTCTCCCTTCTTCCTCATGCAATGAGGAACGTGGTAAGCCCTACTCTTCCCAGAGGTGGCCGAGTGGGTTATTATGAGAAAAGCATGGGCTTTGGAGCCAGACAGACATGGGGTCCAGTCCTGGCTTTTACTGTTTCCTGCTGGACAGCCTTGGGCAAGTCACTTTGCCTCTATGCACCTCTATTTTCTTATCTTAAAAGTGGAATAATCATTTACTTCCTAGAAATTGTAGTGGCCTGCAGTTGCTGTTGCTTTGCTCAGGGCTACTGCTGGTCCATATGACATCTTGATAGGAATTGGAAAAAGGTGTCCCTTCTTCTAGCAGATGTATCTGCCGCCAGGGTGTGTAGCTTGCTGAGCAGAGCACAGGTAGGGTTTTATTCCCTCCTCAGCCCCTCAGCTGGTGCCCTTTTGCAGCGTGCAACCTGTACAACTGTGCATAGTGGGCCTGTTTTTATCTCCCTATTAAGACTTTTAAACCTTTCTTCTATTAACTTTTCTTCTATTCCATCCCAAAGAATGGGGATATACCCAATTCTGGTCAAATAATCTGATTGGATAACACTGATTGGTCAAAGGAATGGGCATGTCACCCAAACAGTCCAATCAGAGTTGTTCCCCGAGACTGATATACACATGTCAGGGAAATGTAACACTTTATATCCATTGGGAGAATGGTAGCCATGTTCCTCTTCATATGGAACTGACCTGTTAGTAGAAGGAGCAAATGTGATCAACTGGTAAAGACAAACAAAGCTAAGTAAAAATGGGAGCTGGAGAGAGGAAGTTTCTGGAGCAAGTCACTGAGGTTGGTTTCTGAAATATTTCCTGTGATTTTAAACACTAACTCAGTTCTTCTCTTGGTTACATGAGCCCAAATGTAACTAAGCCAGCGCCAGTTGGTTGTCTGACACTTACAACCAAAACTGTCCTGATAATTGGGGAGTTGCTATAAGATGTATGATGTATGGGAAACCCTGAGCTCATAGTGGCACTCCATGAATAATAGCTATTGTTATTGCCACCCAGGACCCCATGGAATTCCCACTGGTTTTCTTCTTTGGAGTGAAAGGAAAAGGTACTTTATTAGATTTGGGGCACCAGATATGTCACCAGCCCTTGATCTCACACCCCTGGCAGACATCAGTTACTCATTAGCGGAAATCATTAATTGATAAGGTTATAGTGGTTTTTGGTGGTGATCGTTTATTTTGTTTCCTTTTTTTTTTCCTTTTTTTTTAGCATGGGAATGGTCTCAGAGTCCTTCCTAACAGGTGTAACAGGAAGCTACTGCTAATCATTGGGAAATGAAATAGAAGATGAAACCAAATATTTTGATTTTAGGTGATTTGTGACCAAATCCGTTGTAATTCTTTTTTTTTTAAGCCTGTAACTCATGGAAGCATGCCAACAGAGGTGAGAAAAATGTTGCTTTAAATGAATACCAGGAAATAAGGGACTCAGAATAGCAGCACAGAAACCTAAATGGCTAATGAAGTTTGGCAGAAGGTTCGAGTAAGCGTGTATAGGGCATGAGGGTGCATGGGCGAGTGAATTCCGAAAGACATGAGAAAAGGTTCGCTCACCTCTGCCGTGCTATCTGGGTTAAAGCTCAGTTCCTGCTGATGTTTTGGGCATGCGCAAGGGATGAATTTTCTAGCCAGAGGAAGACTTTGTGGTGGAATAGGAAAAGAAGAAATTAAATGTGAACAAAACAAAACACGCCAGATTTTTCTGCTCATCTTGGAGTAGTTTAAGATCGGAGTTTAAGGGAGCATGGGGTCAGGTTTGATACTAGCGAACGTAAACAGATATTTTATTTCAAATGCGCCTTAACTTTTCTAATGTGTTTTCACCATAGTGAGATGTCTAATTTTGATTGAATGTTCAGTAAAGGTTTCTTTTTCATCAGATCAGTTCCTAAAGAAACACCAGTTTGGGCCAGCCGAGTGGCGAGGTGGTTAAGCGCTGGCTTGGGAAGCCAGCAGCGCTGGTTTGAGTCCCACATATGAGGGCCAGTGACACTGCCCTCAAAAATAAAGAAAAAGAAAAAAAAAAAAAAAAAGCACCAGTTTATGTAGAGTAAGCCCAAAGACAAAATAACGCCTAAATATACCGTCAATAACTGCTTTCAATTATTGATCACTTTGTATATGCTGAGGTTTTTTTGCATATGTTATCTTTAATCCTTACAGCAAACTCTACAAAAATAGCATTTTTACCCCCATTTCACAGGTGTAGAAACAGGTTTAGAGAGGTGACCGGATGAATGAGCCAGGATTTGAAGCAAGCCGGTCCCATGCCAACATTCATGCTGTTTCCTGACATCATGTGCCACGTGGCTTATATTTTTCTTTTAAAAAAATTACAAAAGTAACACAAAAAGTAAGGATGTACATAAAGTAAAAAAAAACAAATGAAACCAAACAAAACCTTCCCCTAATTAACTAGTTCTTCCCATCCCATTTCCCAGAGGTAATCTATAGTACCAGTTGGACCTGTAGTACCAGTGTGATGTGTGTCTTTCAAGATCTTGTGGGCATTCTAGGAAAGTCAGAAAATGCAGATAAGCAAAATGAAAGATAAAGTGCCACAACTCAGAGGTAATGGGGAACACGCTGATGTATTGTCCTGTGTGCGTGCGTGCATATGTATGTGCGTGCATATACACGTGTGCCTGGGGGGTGGGGTGGGGGTGTGTGTGAGAGAGTTTTCAGAAGAAACATTTATTGACTCTCTTGGGACCAGCCCTGTGGGAAAAAGAGATGAACGAGGCCCAACCCTGGCCTCCAGGTCCCAGTCTAGTGGCAGTAAGGAGTCACAGCCTCCCTTTCACCATTCCAGGGCCTTGTGGTCCCTGTTTTTCCTACAGAGTGGTGAGGTTGGGGTGGGAGAACCCCAAGAGGGGAGGAGTGTGGACAGCATGCACAATCACTCTATGATATATTAATAGTTCCCATTCTACAAATGGGAGGACTGAGGCTCTAGGAGGTGAAGTCTTCTCTCCTCTCCTTTTTCCTTCTTTGGAGACTTTCCACACCAGAAATGCACTCTTTTCCTCATGTGGTCACTTGGTTGAGTCGGACAAAGAAAAGGCACCCTTTCCTGTTCTGATTCCTCTCCCCATTCCCTGATGCTTAGGGGGGAATATTTGGACACCTCCCCCCGGGCAGCCAGCCTCTTCACCTTCACGGTCCTGTGCTGCTTCCTTTTAGCTTTGTCCCTAAGCACTCTCGCCTACAAACCCTGTGACCTGGCCCCTTTACTCCCCTAAAGCACACTGCCTCCCTTTCACGTTCTTTCTGTAGCGTAGAGTTCAGAAATGGTTAAACCACCAACACAAAACAGAACCCGGCAGGCATACCAGATGGGGTATTTGATCAGAACTTATCGACAGTGTCAAAGTCAGTTTGGCTCAACAGAACAAATGTGATCAGTTCAGCCTGGATGTAACATTGGCCACCAGCCGTCATGGACGAGACCCACTGATTTCCTCCACTGACCCAACAGTGGTTGGTGGAAGCAACGATGTGAATGACCCAAGTTCTCCGGTCACCCCTTCATCCTCACAGCCACCCTAAGAGGGAGGAGAGTATCATTGGCTCCATTTTACAGTGGAGCCACTGAGGCTCAGATAAATTACTCCATCGAGAACTGACCTGGCAGAAATTGCCTTGAAACAAAAGATGCGGCTATTCTTTTTGGCATTTTGGAAGTGCATGAAAATGTCAGGTTTGCCCCATTGGGAGCTGGGCTGCTAAATTTGATTTTGGCTTTAAAGCTGAAGGGCCATGCTTTCCCTCAGGAGCAGCTGGGAGCAGAATGAGAGCCTAAGGAGACGGCAGATGGAACAGGAAGATCTCCTTATCTGATAATGAAAAAGTATTTTCAGCTCTGACAGCGTCTACAGACTGTGTAACGGAGGATCTGTACCCCAAATGGGAAATGTCTTGAGTAGATAAATGATCTGGCCAGTTTTTACACTAAATTCTGTGAGAGAATCAGAACTGTCTGAACATAACTGTGAGGAAATGAGAGGATGTCAGTGAAAAATAATGATGATTGTTAAGAAAAAGAAACAGGCCCAAGGTGGAGTCTGTTGCCCTCAGAACATCAAACCTGACTTACTTGCAGTTTTGGCCTCTCCCGGGATTGTGAATGCACCCACCTGGAGCAGAGCAGGGCTGGATTTCTGCAACTCACACCTTCTTGAGCCAGCGCTGTTGTTCAGCACCCTCCACCTGTCTGTGGGGACCCTGGGTGCGCATCTCTCACCTGTAGGTCTCTGGCACTAGAGATGCAGTCTCCAGTTGTCCTGCAATAATGTCCTCTCCGGCCTTGGTTCTCTGTGGTCCACCGCCACAGATGGGCATCTCATCATCCCTCCAGGAGGCCTTCTTAGGGAAAGCATCTTGCTCTCTTGCTCTCTCCTCTCCACTCTCCCCTTTTCCTCTCCTCCCCCAAGAAAAACACGAGCCTTTGGTGGGAGTGTAGTTGTTGCCAGACTGAAGCCCCCTTCAGCCAGCCTTGAGTCCCTTAGATTTCTCAGCACACGTCAGACTCCAGTCCATAGGGTCCCCCAATCTTCAGGAGATACAAATCCTCGTCTCAAGGATTCTCCTCAAGGTTCCTCCCACTAAGCTTCAGGTGAGGGGATCACACCCCTTGTCTCCCCCATGGGGTTGAGGAGAAAAAATTTCATAGCACTCCATCAACTCTCTCTAAAGAAACCCTTTTTGCAATCCCCTACACACCCCACACTCCAACTTGAGTCCTATTGAACCCTTGAATTAAGTGAGAGGCTAAGGGTCACAAAACAGGCTTCGACCGTCCCCTTTGCTAGTCCTGTTGGGGGTCTTTACCTCTCTTTGGAAATGAAAAGATATTTTGTTCTTGGCCTGCTTAGGGGACCCAGTCCAAATGGGGACAATGTGTCACCCAGCAGTAGAAGTTGTCAGTGCCCCATCAGTGCCCACCTTAGAGCTGCAAGGCCCACTTTTACCTGCCACTATCAGCACGTCTGGGGGTTTGTTTAGAAGACGAGGAAGACCCGGACAAAGTTTCATTATGTATAAAATACCTCTAGTCCTTTGCACAACCCTGTTCCTCTCCAAATCTTGCAGGATGGTTGTCTTCTTTTCTCCACTGAGGAAGCCGAAGATCTGAGGGGTGAAGTGGGAAAGCATCAAACATGGCAGGACTGGGATTCAATCTCAGATCCATATTTCTCCAAATATCTGTGTTTTCTTCCATACCACTCTGCTCCCCAGCAATGGTCGATCATTCCCTCCAGCAGGTAAAACACAGTCCTTCGAGTAACCACCCCAAGTCTCCAAGTATGTTCAGTCTCGTTCTCTCTTGATGTTCACAACCTGAGTTCTCAATCATTTGCCCAATGCCATTCTCTACTCCCCACTTCATCCTGCTCTTAATCCTCCCAACATTTAGTCTTAACTCACCCTCTGGACTCAAAGCTGGATGCTGTCTTCCCAGCCCTTGACTTTGACCTGCCATCTCAGCCCCATTGCTTAGACTTGTCTTGAGAGATATTCTACCCCGAGGGACGGAGCACCAGGACTCCCGGTCGTGGCACTCTCCATTATGGGTGCCATTCTGCTTGGTCCATCTCATGGCTGTCCCTGTAAGTCCTTGGTGCCCTAAAGATCCCATATCCTTGGCTGGAGCAAAATGAATTGGTCTCGGTGGCTCAGCATGTGAAACCACCTTCGGAATTCCCTGCTTGTTGGCTGAGCAAACCTAAGTGCTTATTGGGAGAACCTGGGCACTGCTGCTGGGGCTCGGCTAAGTGGGAAGACCTTAATTGTTCCCAGGCTTGTCGCATCCACCTCATTTCCCCTAATGAGCACACACAAAGCAACGAGGTGCGGGACGGGATGGCAATTCAGGGCCTCCTATGCCAGATGAATTGCAGCACCTGCTCCACGGTATTGCATTTGTGGATGCCTGGGAGACGGTCTCCATGGATGCTAATTCAATTATGCTGAAACATAGAAGGAAATTGTCAGCTAAATTGCTGCCACGCGGCCAGGCTGTACCTTGCCTGTGTCCCCAGTGCTGGTTCCTGCTGATTCAGCAGCAGACGGCCCTGCTAATCTGAGAATGACCCAAGGGCTGTGTGCTACTGGGTGTGGCTATTTGGTTCTTCAGGCCAACTTCCCATCTTAGACGTCCAAACAGAGAAAAGAATTTTTATTCATTTTTTTCCCTGCTTCCTTTTTTTTCCTCCGGAAATACCTCTTCTTACTTATTTATCCATTCATTTAACAACAGTAAAAATATGTGACAGATATAAAAGTATATATTATCCAGACCATAAATCTTGATTGAGCAACTGTGTGCCAGGCGCTCTCCCCTGAGCACCAAGAACGCAGCAGGGAACAAAATGGGCAAAAAATCCATCCCCATGGAAGTTTACAATCCTGCCCCACCTTCTAAGGAGGTAGGATGATTCGGTCAGTCTCTAGTCCTTCTTTGCTTCCTGGAATCTGGAGAATGGGTGGATGTGGAAACTCAAAGGAGACAGGAGGGCCCGGCGAATAAGAGAAAGCTACATGGGAAGAGAAGGAGAGAGAACACACAACAGCTGGCATGCTTAGATTTGGCGATTTAGGGAGTTTACAAAACAGAGGAAAGCGATTTGGTGGAGAAGGTTGTGGGAACAGCAGTGGGAAGAAGAAAGCAAATTTCAAGTTTTGCTCTGTTTTATGCACGGAATGCCTCTGGGCTCTGTGATATTTCTAAAAGAGATCAGTAAATTCAGTTTTAAAATGGCTTCATTAAAAAAAAAAGGATCACTCAACAAGTATTTACTGAGTGCCTACTGTATTCCAGGTACAAGACTGTTGCAGTCTTTGTCTTATAGGGTTATAGTTCTGAGGGAAAGAGAGACGGAGCCTGTTATAGGTACACGGAAAAGGGGCAAAACTTCACATGGAAAGACAGAGAAGGCGTCACTGAGCAAATGAGATGTATGTTGGGCCCTGAAGGCATTTTTCAGGCAAAGAGAAGGGAGTGGGGTGTATGGATGGTTTCAGACAGCTTTGGAGAAGGCTTCACCGCATGAATGATGCAATTCCCTTGGTCAGAGCAGCCCCATCAAAAGAAACAGTTCTGGGAACTCCTCGCCCAGTCTCTTCTTAAGACCTAGTTTCCAAGTACAATCGAATGGTCGGTCTCAGGTGAGTTTCTATAGCATGGGCATGAATCCGTCTCGCTCACCCACCTCTACTGCTCCCCGCTGCCACCATTGTTAAGGGGATACAAACTGAGATAAAGCTGAGGGTAGCTGGGGCATGGAGTCTAATTGCTCTTCCGATAGGATGTGTGGTTGGCAGAACTGAAGTTTCTTTGCATGGCTGTCTGTGCTATGGTGGCTTCCGGGCTGAAGCAGGTGAACCTGGCTTTATATAGGCTACATTTATTAGGCACCTGCTGTATACCCAGCTTCATGCCATGTACTAGAAACCAAAGTGAATAGCAGATATGGCTCCGTTCTTGCCAACATCCAGTATAAAGGCTTTCGTGAGGAGGAGAGATGGTTAAGTGAACAGGCATTCCACAGTACTTTCATGTCCTAGGAGCTATGGCTGTGTTAGTGTATCGTTTCCTCCCAGAGCCCCTTGGGAGCAAAGAGAGTTGAGCTGGAGTATCGGCTGTATCAAGTAATAGCTGTGTGACTATAGGCATGTTAATTCTTCTGCATCTACATTTTCTCATCTGTAAAAATGAGGATTATAACATCCACCTCAAAGGACTGGAGTGAGGACTAGAGATGGCCTGTGTGTCACCATCCTGATGAACAAGCAAGAAAGCAGCCTCATTCTTTTCTCCATTGTCCAGTGACAAAGCCGTGGAGAGCTGCCATTCTGTCCGCCCCTGCGTAAAATCTTGAGCAACCTCTATCATTTTACTGGTCGTTCCTGGATAGTAAAGTGTTCTGCAGTCATTTTTTACTCACAGAATTGTTCTGTCTCACTAATTAAAATGCCAGCTCCTAAGTTACGATTAAAATTCCGGGTTTTATTTAAAGTTAAAGCTTTTTTCCAACAAACCGACTGTAAAAAAAAAGACACTGCTGAAATAATTGGAGACATTTGAACACTGGCTGAATAGTAGGTGACATGAAGGAATTCTTGCTAATTGTGTAGTAGTAAATACGGTAGGTGGAGATTCAGGTTGAATTGCTAAAGATGAAATAATGACTATGATTGGAGGGAGGGTTAGGATATAAGTGAAGCAAGAATGGCTGTGTTTATTTTATGATTTTATGCTATTATTTCCCCTGCTTTTATAAATGGTTGAAAACTTCATCAATAAAACATTTGAAAAAGATGTTACAGCATCTGTTCCAGGCAACCACATATGATTGGCAGATTGTATAGCAATAAGACTAGTGGGTACTGTTCATATCATAGACACTGAAGATGTATGTATTTATTATAACTGATCATTGGCCAATGGCAATGGTGTGTTATGCTAATAAAATCAATATATGTGGTAGGCAAACTTCTATGATGCCCCTCTGCCCAATAATCTCTTTTTCTAGTATTTACACCATGTGTGATCCCCCACCCTTGGGGCTGGACCCTTGGGACTTGCTTCTAACTAACACAATACAGTAAAAATGATGGGGTGTCACTTCTGAGACTCACTTATAAAAGACTGTCTTCCATCTAGCTGGCACTCTCTTCTCTTCTTTCTTGCTCGTTCTGATGAAGCAAGCTGCCATGTTGAATAACTCTATGGGGAGGCCCACATGGCAAAGAACTAAGAGTGTGGCCCACAGCCTTCCAACAGCCATGTCAGTGAGCTTAGAAGTGGGTCCTTCCCCAGTCCTGCCATCAGTGGAGACTACAGCCCAGCTGACATCTCGATTGTAACCTGGTGAGAAATGCTGAGCCAGGGGTACCAGTTAAGTTGTGCCTAGGTCACTGACTCATAGCAACTGGGACATGATAAGTGCTGTTGTTTTAAACTACTAGGTTTGGGGGCCGGCCGAGTGGCTCAGTTGGTTAAGAGCTCGCTCAAGAGTGCGAGCTGAGGGCCGGCCGAGTGACGCAGTGGTTAAGCGCTGGCTTGGGAAAGCCAGCAGCCCCGGTTCGGGTCCCACACATGAGGGCCAGAGACACTACCTTCAGAAAAAAAAAAAGAGTGCGAGCTGAGCTCTGAGCAACAGCAGTTTGATGCCCAGCCTGAGCTGAGCTGCCGCTAAGCTTCCAACAGGTGGCAGGATGGCTCAGCTAAAAAAATAAACTACTAGGTTTGGGGGAACTTGTTATGCAGTGACAGATAACTAATACAGTATATTAAGACAAACTTCAGACAAATTTCTAGTTTAAACAAAGGTGTGGACTGTTAGTGTAGGTATCCATAGCCCTGTTTGCCCCTCTCTCAGCTTACGCATTGGGAAAGGGGTTGTGGCTGGCTTCCCAATGTCCCCACCTTGTCCTTACTTGCTGGCCAAAGGCCTAAAGGATTGGAGGGAGAATGATAAGGGTAGGAAAAGCCTTACTTGACTAGTACTGTCACAGTTTGATGTTGACATTTAAAGTTCCTCTGAGTTTGGCAGGTGTTCAAAGCTGAGTCTACTCTTTGAGGTGTGTTGTGTGTTCTTTGGGGTTCCCTCTAATGGCTTCCACATGGCACAGTCCCCTGACATGGTGGGAATTCTTCAGTTTCCCTCTTATGATGCCTCCTTGTAGCTCTCATGCCAGGTGGTAGACGTCAGTGCCTCTTTCTGCTCATTTTGGGCAGGATTTTTTTTAAGATGCCTCCATCCCAGCTTCTCAGCATCTACTGAACTCATGAGAAACTCATATATCCTTGGTATCCCAAGGTGGTCATGGCATCTGCTTCCACTGCTACCTACTATCCTCATCCTCTGATCTTGATAAGTTCCAGCCACAGTCTGCTAATCTATATATATTTTCAGGTCTGAGTCACATACCAGTCCCCCCAGATTCCAGGGAACCCATAGACAACTCAAGTTATCGCCTTAGGTTCCTCTCATAAGGCTGTGGTCAGGAGTAATTGCCTTTCCCCTTCCCAAGGAGAAACTTACTTCATACTGAACAGCTTCCTCCAAAAAATTTATCTCCCCAGTTCCCAGCTTCAACCATTTTATACCCTGGAGGTGGGTGTTGGACCAACGGTTATAAAACTAGTTTCACCTGGAGCCTCTGCAAGGCTAGCATCTTACTTTGAAATATCAGGTATTTGAACATTTCACTTTACTCTTGGCCTGTTGGGTCTCGGCTGAAACCAAGACTCGAAGCATCCCGTTTGAACATTCTTTCTCACACTTGCTGTTCAATGATGGTTGTTATTATGTTGACCACACTGATAGACCCAATCAGCGGTCTTTCTGTATCCACCCTTTTTGCCGTGTGACTCAGTAGTCCCTTCCATGAAGGGGTGGAGTCTATTTCCCAAACCTTGCAATTCGTCTAAACTTATGATTGCTCTGACTAATAGAATGCAGCAAAAGTAACATCATGCCTTTTCTGAGCCTGGGGTCAAGGGACCCTGAATGGTTTGGGCCTTTTTGTTAGAACCCTCCTGCTGTCCTGTGAACACACCTGTGGGTAGGATGAGGGACCACGTGGAGGAGAGCTGAGGCAGTTCAGTTGTCCTGGACATGTGACAAAGCCCCACAAGACCAGCAAAGCCCCCTAGCTGACCACAGAAACATGTACAAACTCCACTGAACTCAGCTCAGATAATCAGATATGCCCAGCTGCCCCACTGACTTGTGATGAAAAATAATCGTTTGTGATTGTATGCCACTGAGGTTTGGGGCTTGTTTGTTATGCCGTATTAAGGGGGCAGATGATTGCAGATACAACTGCACTGGTGTAGCTCATGAGAGAGGATTTTTGAGCAGAAGGCCTCTCAAATTCCCGGTGACCATGCTGATGCCAGCTTGGCCCCATCATATGTACACATCTGTCCCGGGAGAAGACTGTTTTCCTTCCTTAGGCATTCTTAGCTTTCTGCCCAGATAGATTCCTGCCGGGCTTGTCCAAAGTTTCCAGAGTATAGTCCCACCAACACGGCTTCCTTTGGCAGCTTGTTAGGATAATTGAAATGTGGGTGGAAGCTCATTAAGCTCCCCCTCATCAACATTCTTCCTTCCAGGCCCGGAAAAGCTGCGAGTTCTGTCACATCCCATTAGCACCATGTCTGGGTGGTTTCCACACCTTTCTAGGCAAATCAAACACACCGCGTCCACGTTCAAGGGAACATACAATTAGTCCCATGGAGAGGGCTATGTTTGTGGAAACGTAAAGACACATATACATCTGACTGGGGTGGGTGATGAGACTGACAATGAGAAGACCTAAAGGGCTTTGAAAGTATAAGGAGTCCTGCAGATTGCCTTTGCAGGGAATAAAAATCGAGTATTTAAAGTCTTCTCTGGCCAATACCAAGTCCCGCTCTATTCTTGTCTCATGGCGACCCCCTTCAAAACCTTCTCTTCATGCAGAGGAATTTGCAGTCAAAAGACTTTTGTTCAAATCCTGACTGGGCCACAATCAAAGGAGTCATAATGATAATAACTATCCCTGAGCATGTTTTATTTGCCAGGCGTTGTGCCAAGAGTTTTATATAAGTAACCTCATTTAAGCCTGGACAGGTGGCTCCCTGAACTCAGAGATGATACCTGTTTTGTTTTCCAGTATAAATGGCATAAATGCTTCATATCAAGCTCACAGCTCAGTGCTTGGCATTAGATGTTCAATAAACATTTAGCAAATAGATGACTGAATGAGAGTGTTGTGGGGTAGAGGTCATGATTCCCATGTTTAAGACAAAGAAATGGAGGAGTCTTAATTGATCCTTATTCTTAACTGTGTTCAAGGGCCATTATTTGCTTGAGTCTTCACATTACTTCTGGGATTTCTGGAAAATGGGGAGGTTAATAGTAGCTACCACATGGGGCTGTTGTGACAATTACACAAAGCAGAGAAGATACACATAGAAAATGACCTGGTACATAATAAGAACAAAAATGTTAGGTTCCCGATGTTGTTTGATTTTTGTGTCTCTGTTTTCTCTTAAAGTGTATGTGAAGTGGGAAGGGGGATAGAGGACCAGGGGAGACCTCATGGCACCACAGAACCCAAACCACGTGAGTTCAAGTCTTGACCCCACCACATAATTGCTGCACAACCTGTTTCAAGCTCCATAAGATTCAGGCGGTAATAGCTACCGCAGGGTGTTCTTGAAGCGCTGGGCTAAGCCTGCCAGGAAAGAAAGTGTGGGCACAAGAACACAACAGACTCATCATTAAATGCTTTATATCAACAAACACCATACGTTTGTGCAAATCAATCAACAACAATTAGTTTAAAAGAAATTCAACAACACGAAACTTGCCTCCTATGATTGTTTTCAAGACACAATTAAGATAAGGCTCAGTGATGCCTGGCACTTGGCAAGTGCTTCATAATAATAATAATAGCCAATAATCAATAAAGCTTACCGAGCACTTACCACGTGCCAGGACCTGGACACATCATCTCATTTAAATGTTCTCATCCGCTGTGTATGGTAGATACTGTTTATGGTCCCATTTTACAGTTCAGGGACCTGAGGGATAGAGAGGTTATGCAACGTGTTCAAGGTCAAATATCTGGTACAAAGGCTAGTCTCTCTTTGTAATTATTATTATTATTATTATTTTTGAGGGCAGTGTCACTGGCCCTCATATGTGAGACCCGAACCAGGGCCACTGGCTTCCCAAGCCAGTGCTTAACCACTGCGCCACTCGGTGGGCCCATTAGTTTCTCTTTAGACTGGACACATTTTCTGGGGGAGTGGTGGGAAGGCAGAACAGAAGGCCACTTTGACTGAGCTGGAACCACAGCCCAGTCTTTCATGGGGCTGAACTTGGGTGGCTTCTGGCTCGAGGAGTTTCAGGCATTCTGTGACATCTGTAAGAAGCTCCTCTTGCAGCCTGTTGGTTACCAGGTCACTCTTGAAAGGGTTGCTGATGACCTCAGTGCAGAGGAAATGGTACTTCTTCAACGTTGTCTTTAAAGGGGCATGTGTCTTAGCAACTGCAGGAAGAAAACCCTGTGCTCTGATCAATGAAATAATTGTGCTCTGATCAATGAAATCTGGGGCTGGCTAGGTTTCATCACACTAGTCAATCCTGTTCTGTTAGTTATGTCTGGCTGGAAATCCTTATTGAGAAGGATTTTGGCAAAGATCAATGTGCTTGATTAGTAATGTCTGCCATGGGCAAGGGGAGGGAAATATAGGTATGTATGCTATGCCATGTGCTATGTACCCTACATTATTTATCTACGTGCTTTGAAGTGGTACTCTAAAAAGACAGTCACACTTTTTTTGTCAATGTTTTGGGATGCACCTTATAGGTGCCTCCACATAGCATGCAATTTGCATATTTGCATCAATAGATGTTACTGTGTCATTTGAATGTTCATTTTATGCATCTTACTCAGATTCAGATTTGCCTTTGAACCTCCACCATAGGAGCAAGGCTTTCTTCACAGCTTTTCCGTTTATCCTCATGTTGGGTATGAATTATTATTTTCATTATCTAGAAAAGGAAACAAAGGTTTGAGAGGTGAACTAACTTGCCCAAAGCTGCACAGCACCTAGCGCAACATCTGACATCTAATAGAAGACTGATAAGTTACATGTTGATTGCTCAGCTGATAACCAGCAGAGCCATTCAGGTTGGAGGTTTTTCTCTTTGAGATGAATACTTAGTCCTTGGCACAATGGATGCCTCTGACAAGGCCTAGAACTGTGCTGAGTGCCATGGTGAATACAGAAATAAGCAGCAATCTCAGGGCTCAAGGAATCTGCAGTCTTATTCCCTCTCTCTTCTCCTCTGCAACTCAGAGAGAATTCCAAATCTTCTGGAAGGAGAAAGAAAAGATCACTGCATTTTATTTGGCTACAAAGCATGAAATGGTAAAGTGCCTTTACATTTTAAATTGCTGGTACCATCTGATTCACTATGAATGCAAGTGCATCTTTTTGGGGTAATAGCCATTTTTATGCTGCTCTTCTAGAAAAAGGGAATACGGCTGAAAGCAGGCTCATGATGACTTCAGTTGCAGTTGCAAGGCTGATGTGGTCTAGAGAAAGCCACGGAGTCTCTCTGGGCTTGTTTTCTCCCTAAATAATGATATCCAATCTGTGTCTTAGTCACCACAGCAGGGGAGAGTTAAAAAAACCTAATAAGGAATCTCAAGGCAAACTTAAAATGTTTGCAAAAACAAAATAATGAGAATACTCTGTGAGAAATTGCTTTCATGTTGGCAATAAGCCTTATCTATTTGTGCAGTCTTCAAAGCTCTTTCAATCTCCTTTCTCATGCGATCATCTCAATAATCCTGGTGGTTCAGGAAAGCAAAGCAGTTTGCCCAAGATCACACAGCCTAAAGAGGGGCAAAGCCAAAGGATGGATCTCCAGAGCACCTCCAGGTATATCACTGGGTACATCACTGCATTATTAAGCTGAGAGGGAAAGGGTAGGTTAGGGACCCCTCCTAACAAAATAAATGTTTGTTGAATAAGAGCAAGTGACGGAGTAAGATGGTGGGTGAATCAACACCCATCTCCCTTTCCATGAATAGTTTTTCCAAGTATGTCAAAAGCCTTTAAAAATACCAATTTCCTCTGACCCCATTCATTCCCCTTCTTATGAATTTATCTGAAGGAAATCATCAGGTTAGATCTGAAGATGTGACATCCAGATATTTATATCAATAGTATCTATAGGAGCACCCAAAAGTGTATATAACCGCGATGTCCAACAGTAGGACATTGGTTTAAATAAATGAATAGATGATAAATTATGGCATGCCTGTTTTTCTGGGCTTTAAAACAGTGTGTTTGATGAATGAAGGTAAGAATGTGCACAGCGGCTTAGCTGCAGTGGTTTTATTGCAGCTTTCTTTGAAAGAGCACAAAGAATGTAAACTCAAACGTCCAACCACAAGGGCTTGGATTTGTAAATGCTCTGGAATACAATATCATTTTTTAAAATAATGACGCAGATGGATATTTATGGACCCAAAAAGAGTTTCATAATGTGGAAGTAAAGTGGACCGTGCAGGGAAGAAGATGTACAACACACTCGCTCTCTCTTTATTCTATATATCTGTAAGGACATATGTGAAAACATAATGGGTGTATCGTTGGATGATAGGAATATATTTTGAAGCAATAATAATGAGATCAATCCTTCTTCTAGGTGCTTATGATATGATAATAATTCTTATTGGGCCCTTACTGTGAGCTATGCATGTGGCTGTGCTAAGCTCACAGACCTGACCCGTTGTGAACACAGCACAGCCCCATGAGGCTGGTATGACTACATGACGGGAATAAGGACCCCAAGTAAGGGGCTGACCTGGCAGGATGATAGATAAGGGACAGAGAGGTGCCTAACCATGATAAGCACCCACTCTGTGCCAGGTACCTAATACACATCATCACATTGACTCTTGTACTGATTGTGCAGAGTAAATATCACCTCCAACTCATATATGTGAAAATTGGAGGTCAGAGGAGTTGAATAACTTGCTTAAGGTCACCCAGCTTATCAGCGGAGACTGTCTGACTCCAGATCACATACTGTCTATCTTGCTGTTTTGCTCAGAATCTCTAGTTCTCCTTAGCAACAATGCCGTGCCCAAACCCACTGACAAGCAGAGGTCCTGGGAGTCTGGAAGGACCTGTTTATCATCGCCTCCAGCCTGGCCTTACAGTGAAGCTGGAGGAGTCAGGCTGGGACCTTAGTGTTCTCGCTCTAAGCCAGCTTTGCCCAGTGGAATAGTGGTGACTTTGCAGCTCCCCAGCCCTGTCCCTGCCTCTGGCCATGAGACACGGCAGTAATACCAACTTTGCATCGCTGTGAACATGGGCCCTACACCTCTGACTTCCTGCAGTATCTTAGGCAAGTCGCTTCGCTTCTTGAAGCCTCAGCTTTCTTACCTGTAAAGTGGAGTTTAAGATGCCCACCTGTATGGGATTTTCACGAAGTCAGAAATAATATTTGCAAAACACCTGGACCAGAGGAAACCCTCATAACTTAGAGAAGTTTCTTTCTTTCTTTCTTTCTTTCTTTCTTTCTTTCTTTCTTTCTTTCTTTCTTTCTTTCTTTCTTTCTTTCTTTCTTTCTTAATTCATTCTAAAAATACAGAGGTGATATACTCAGAGCATATATACCCTTCATGAAGCTGGTGACATAGGAGTGGCAGATATGCTTGTATTTTGGAGCCCCAGGGAAAAACACTTCATATTTTCTTTGCCAAATTAAAGTAAATTCTACCTTAAAATTCCCCTCTGCAAATGCTGGGAAATATGGCATTTAATTAATCATAACACCCTCAGACTCTCAGGCAGGCTCTTTCCTCCTCTTGCTCATCACTGCTGATTACTCAAGATATTTTTATGTAAACAGAAAATGGCTTCCGCATAAGCAGACCCATCCTCCCTCCCCCAACTCCCCACTTTTCCTCTGCTTCTAGCCTTCGCCCAGCTTCCTTGGGTTAATTAGTTGAAGGTCTAGGCACCTGCTGAGCCAAAATGATCCCAAGAGGGCTGGGCTGGGGTGGCAGATGCTAGGGAGGCTGTCACCCGGGGTTGTGGATGGTGCTGAGAAAGAGGCAAAACTCTGCACCCTCTATTTTTCTCTTGGTTCCCTTCAGTGCAGCCACCGTCAGACAGTTGCCAAGTCCACGTGCCACCTGTGACACCCATCAGGAGAGATGCCTTTGAAACGTAGCAGCCCCTGGACTTTCTGTTAGGTAACTCCAGAGGAGAAAGGGTTAATCCTAAAATAAATGAATCTGTATTTGTAAATGACATCTAGGTAATGTGCTACTTCATAGGAGCTTCCTAGGCACACGCCATCTAGGAATTCCTGCTTTCCATCTTGGTCCGCCAGCCCCCTTCCACCCTGGTACATCGTATCTCAGACTGCAATGATCTCATGGAGGGCAGGAAGTGTATCTTACGGTCTTCTCCATCTCCCATGCTTGGCCCAGCTCTGGGAGTGAGCACATGCTCTGTTTGGGGACTTCAGGTAATTCAGTGGACTGGATTAGGGTGGTGGTCCAGGTGCAGAAACCTCCTCCTGTGCTCTATCCAGGTGGATGCTGTTGGTACCCGCCTGCATCCCCGAGGCCTACCCCTTAGATTGTCTGCAGACAGTTCCTGTGTGCTCTGATGACTTCCTGTATGACATGATGACTTCCTGTGTCTCTCAGCCTCAGGTTATCCCCTGGCCGGGACCGTTTGCTTGGTACCCCTTCAGAGGAGTGACATCTCAGGAGTGTCCCTCAACCAGTGAGGAACAGGAATAAGTGGACAGGTATCCCAGCTACCTTGCCCCTCAGTGGGACAATTTTGGAGCCTGTTCTACACTGTCCGTTAGAAGTTTCCAGCAGGACTGAGCCCCCCAGCCCGCAGTAGTGACCAGCTCATTTGGTGTACTATATTGTTATCTTCTGTTTCCTGTCTCATTTCCCTCATTTCCAAATAAACTCCTTGCACCCTGATCCTCCTCTCAGGACCTAGTTTCAGAAGAACCCCCAAAAGAACAATGGCATTTTGTTATAGTTTCCTATTATAATGAGTGGATATACACATTCATTCATTGAGTCATTGATTGATTGATTGATTCATTCATTCATTCACACTTGCTACCTGTATTTTTAATATTAATGATTCCTAAAGAGTACATAGGGGACCGGCCAAGTGATGCGTTGGTTAAGAACTGGCTTGGACGTCAGTGGCCCCAGTTCAGATCCCACATATGAAGGCCAGTGACAGTGCCCTCTACAGATAAGATGGTGAACAACAGCTCCACCTGGAGCTGAGCTGCTCTGAGTCCCCGGGACGGCATAGCTGCAGCCTCTGCTGCAGTGGGCTGCCATAGGCTACAGTGAGTGGCCGGCAGCCAGCGTGAGCAGCTGGCAACCAGTGTGATCTGCCAAGAGCCACTGTGAGCGGCCATTCAGAGGCTGGCGACCAATCTGCCTCACCAGGCAAGAGTGCAATGATGATACCAACATGAGCCAGTGAAGCAAAGTCCTCTACAACTAGACTGAAGAACAAAGGGACAGCAACTTGTCTGTTGACCTCCCCCAATTCCCCAATAAAATCTTTTTTAAAAATGTTTTAAAAAGTACATAGTTCTGTGGGACCTTAAGTCTGAGTCAAGCTTTCTCAGGTGGAGCACTTAGTCACTTATGCTCTTGCCATGAACAGGCCCCAAATGCCAGGATGAGGCATGGAAATGCCCCTGGTTTGAAATTTCCAAAGTCAAGATGCAAAGCGTTCTGAGAAAATGAAATACGCGCTCCAGCAGCCCCCATCTGTCGTCTGTGCGCAGTGGTGCTGAAAGAGCACCCGGTGGTGGGCAGGGGTGAGGACCCACTGATGTTGCCCCCACATAGGCTGCCTTTGCCTGGGAGAGTACACATGAATTGTCTAAAAGGAGTAAACTTAGTGGCTGGTGGGAAGTTGATATTATTTCCTTGTGTTTCTTAGAAAATACCCTGGTCTTCAAGACAATAGTGATCTTCAAGGACCGCAACTTTCATGGCAAAGGAATGCTCTATATTTCAAGCTTATTGGGAAATTTTGGAGGACTGGGATAGGAACATGTCAGCCCCCCAGAGTAATCCTGTGGTTCTTGACCAGAGGTGGCTTTGCACTGAGGGGACATTTGACAGTGTCAGGAGATAGTGTTGGCCTTGCAACTAGAGTGAAGGTGCTGCTGGGATCTGGTGGGTAGAGGCCAGGGATGCTGCTCAACATCCGACAATGCACAGGATGGTCCCCCAAAACAAAGGGTTATCCACCTCCATGTGTCAAATGCTTTAGAGAGGGTTGGGGAGGGAGGAATTCAAATCATGGGGCATTTTTGGGGACTCCAGTGCAAGGCAGTGTAAGATGGTGGAAATCCTTTGTGTCTGTTTTTGCTTCTGGGAATAGGGTGGTGGTGGTGGTGGTGGTGGTGATTGTGGTAGTGATGGTGGTGATGGTGGTGATGGTGGTGATGATGGTGGTGATGGTGGTGGTGGTGGTGGTGATGGTGGTGGTGGTGGTGGTGATGGTGGTGGTGATGGTGGTGGTGGTGGTGATGGTGATGGTGGTGGTGATGGTGGTGATAATGGTGGTGATGGTGGTCGTGGTGATGATGGTGGTGGTGGTGGTGGTGATGGTGGTGATGGTGATGATGGTGGTGGTGATGGTGGTGGTGGTGGTGATGGTGGTGGTAGTGGTGGTGGTGGTGATGATGGTGGTGATGATGGTGGTGGTGGTGATGATGGTGGTGGTGGTGGTGATGGTGGTGGTGATGATGGTGGTGATAGTGGTTGTTGTGATGATGGTGGTGGTGATGGTGGTGATGATGGTGGTGATGGCGGTGGTGGTGATGGTGGTGGTGGTGGTGATGGTGGTGGTGATGGTGGTGATGGTGGTGGTGGTGGTGGCAGTGGTGGTGATGGTGGTGGTGGCGGTGGTGGTGGTGATGGTGGTGGTGGTGGTGATGGTGGTGGTGGTAGAGTGGGGACACAGAACCATTGGCATTAAGGGCCGTGTTTCAAGTTGGTCTCAACAGTGAGAAGTTTTAACAAAAGCCAAACCTTATTACAAAAGGACATTTGACATCATGACCATGAATTAAAAAACAAAACAAAACAGAGTCACTTGCCATCATTAGAAGGTAATGACAATGTGAATCCAATGAAAGTAAACAAATTTATTGACTATCGGGAGCTGAGCAGACTGGGAATCAGGAGAGTCCCATTGCCTAAGCTCTCAGTTTTTTCAGCTGTAAAATGGGATCTAGCCAGCATAGTGTATCTCAGAGAGTGGTCAGGGTAGCGCATTTGTTGCAAAGGGGATAAATTGCAGTTATACACAGAGGCACCATTGCTAATAGTGAGTTGCTTGGTGATTGATTTATCTCCTTTTTCAATTTCTTTTCAATCCCTTTAAATACAGCAAAAAGAAAGTCTCAGTTTTGGTGCTAACATGCCTTTAACACCTTTGAGCACTTGTTAATGTCCCCCTTTTATGAAAGACAGAATCGTCCAGTGAGAACTTTGATCAAGTCACAATACTCGGAATTCAGTAACGTTTTATAACTTAATTGTATTTGTTTTATGATCACTTTCTATTCATGTAAAGTGGTATGAGTTTTCCATTTATAGTGATATTATAGAAGTTTCCTCTTGAAATAATTTGAGTTCTGTAAGTGAATCAATTTTAAAATATTAAAATAAAAATGGATAGATGGGTATGCAAAAATGGCAGAGCTTATGAAAATAGCAGATAGTGTAATACAGAGAAATCAGGCTGTCATAACCTTAACATTGCTATAATTTTTAATTGCAAAGTTAATAATTCACAAGTAAATTACAACCATCTGTGCTTTCAATATTATCTTAAAATTATATAGGACTCTTGAAGTGAGTCAGAAATGCTTTCAGCTATATTAGCCATCCATCCTCTCTGGACTCATTTCAAAGTCTATTTTGTGAGAAGCACTCTTCCTAGACTTAACACAGTGCTTGGCACACAGTAGATGCTTAATAGGGGCCTGTTGAAAGCACACAACCAAGGACTCAAAACGAAACTTTCAGTTACTAAAGACAGAACATCCACCTCAAACTGGCTTAACAAAAAAGATGTGTTCAGATATAAGGTGGGTTGTGGCATGTTTTGGTCCAGAGGGTCATGATGTGGTCTGAGTTATGATTTGATTTCAGTGCCCTTTTCTCAGATCTGCCATCTTTGTGCCCTTCTCCTCAGGAGGGCTGCCTCATGGTAGCAAAATTAGCTGTTGGAGAACCAGGCCCATATCCACACACCACAAATCCAGGAGAAGAGAATAGCCTTTCCCCAATATTTCAAGGAAATTGCTTTGAGATTCACTCCAGTTGGCCAACCCTGGAATCAATCACTGAAGTTACAGGGATAGAATGAATGCACTGATTGGTTTCTACTAGGTCACATGTTCCATGCCGGTAGCCAGGGATGGTGTCATCTTCCCCAGAGCAATATGGGTTCTCAGATGAGAATTAAGAGCTGTTGGGAAGTAGTGAGGCAAGGAAATAGATGCTGGGACAGCATGGACCCTTGATGGCTGCCCACTCCATCCATGAATGGCAGAAAACATCGACAGAGGGTATGCTGGCTCATGAACTGTTTGTTATTTGCCATGATAAGATAAGAATAAGAGTCAAGGCTAAGTATTTATAAACTTAGAGAGCAATTTAACATTTTTACAACATCTAAGTGTGTGATCAGTAGGCTCATCTTGTTGAAAAGAGTGTAGACCACAAGTATTGGCTAATGAAGGGTTGGGGAAAAAGAATTGTTTTTTTCAGAATAATTTGAGAAATACTGGTTTAGAGGCTGTACCTTGTGGGTTGATCACTGTTAGCAGGTTAGAAAGTCTAAGGGGAAATTCCTAAGATTCATGTAACCCTACTGGGTGCTGGACATGGGGAAATTTGGGTGTGAATTGGCCTGAGGCTGTGATTTTTTGAGCGTCCTCTTTTATAAAGTCAGGATTTGTGTACTTTACCAAAAGTGAGCAGTTAGGACTCCGTCCCATTTTTGAAATTTTTGTAATAGAAAATTAGAAAAGAAGCTTCAAATTTACAATTTTTCACTAGTGTAAACAACACAGGAATTTTAGGAAGGAAGGACAAGGACAGAGAAAGAGAGAGAGAGGAGAGAGGGGGAGGGAGGGAGGGAGGAAGGAAGAAAGGAAGAAGAAAGGAAGAGGTAGATTACATGATGCATTTGAGCACATGGAAAAAATAGTACTAAGATTTTTGTATTACAGTTGTGGTATTACAGTTTTGCATTACAGTTTTAGGAAAAATGAACGGTAGGTACATAGTAAATAAAAACATGAGGCAATTATTATAAAATAAAAGGGTTAAAATATGGAGATAAAGATCAGAAAAGACAGCCCAAAGTATTGAACATAGTTACCTTGGCGAAACAGGGCTGAGGGGTGAGGTGGTTTGAGGAGGCAGAGAGGACTGCTGAAATTTTGTTATAGTGTAGTCAAATTTGGCTTTTTAACTATGTCCATGTATTATTTTTGTCAAAATGAAAATTAATTTTTACATATTCCCTCCAGCTGCCGTGTGAACCACAGACTGGACGGGAGGAAATAGAAGACAGGAAATCAATACCGCCATGTTGAGTATTTCCCTTTGCCAATAAAAATGCATAATTCCTTAGCTTTAGTTTTTGCTGGTGTTGTCATTGTACTTTATACCTTTGTTACTCAACCAGGAGATGGAAATTACAGAATTTATTTCTCGGCTGTATTAACAGGCTTGGTATTTGCTGCCACCTTGGTTGAATCTGAGATCCTGCCGTTACTGAGTTTTCTTCTGTTACACTTTTCTCCTGTTCAGCAAGATGCCCTGAACAGGAGGAATTGAAATTCCAGTCGTGTCTCTTCTCAGTTCGGTCTGATTTTCAGAAATTACAGTAAATCAGTGGCACTGAAAATTGGCCTATTTTTTTTTTTCTGAGGTTGTTGGCTTGGCTTGATGAGAAAGGAAAAACAAATGGAGGTTTATAAATGTAACTAATCAGGAAGCTAAAGAGAGGTTAAACCTAATGGATTAATCAAGTTCCTCTGGGAAGTGGGAAGAAAAGGTGGGAGGGAAATAGGAAGGGAGAAGGAAGGCTTTTGTCCAGACACATTTAATAAGCCCTTCGCCAGAGTCAACTTTTAGAGAGTCTGGGCTTTTTCCTCTCTGTCTCGGCCCATCCTTTCTTGTTAGCGAGTGGAGAGAGGCACAGTGGGAGCAGCCTGCTGTGCTGAGTGGAGAGAAAGCCTTAGCTCTGGTTTTCATTCTGCCACTTCCTGGTTGTGTGACCTTAGAGATGTTCCTTCACTCTTTGAGCCAGTGTTATGCTCATCTGTAAAATGCGGTGAGGATTCCAATTTTCCAACATGATGGAAGGCCATCATGTGAAGGCCAACAGAGGTAATACAGTAGACTGTCAGAAGTGAAGATGGAGAGGAAGACCGTCCAACAAGGACCTTGAGGAGGCTTTCTTCTCCAAACAAGGGCTGTCAACTGGCCATCAATACAAATGTTAAGCCTTCACATCTCTCTCCATGAGGGCTGGGTGTCCATTGTCACTCAGACTACTCAGATTGGACGCACACTGATGAAGGCTTGGGTGTAATTAGGGCCAATGAATACAAGGAATCTTGACATAGTTAATAATTATATACATTTCTGTTTATAGGAGAATAATACTGTTAGCCCCATTAAGCACCATTATCAATGCATGATCTAATAATTTCAACATAATGAAATGAATGTATTTCAGAGGCATGAAAGGAAATAGTCCACAACTGTTGCAAATTGGATTATTCTGAGCTTTAAAGTCCTTGAAGCAGTGATAATAATTGTTTTTATTTTTATCACACCTAATGGTACAGTGCTTTTATTTTTATCACACCGAATGGGAAGTATCATTTTCACATACCTTATTATCTTGCTTCATTCTTCTAGAAATTTGGAGACGGAGTAGGGCAGAGAAAGCAGAGTGTCCTCATTGGCAATGTTTTGATTATAAGCAAGAAAATCCAACCTACATGAGCCTGAGGAAAAAATAAATTGTGAGGGGATAATAAGATTGTTGGCTCACATCACTGGATTGCTGTGGGATATCCTGATTCAAGAATGGTTTGATCCAGAGGTTCATGGCTTTGTTTCTGGATGATTCTGTGTGCTGCTTTGTTGGCTTCATCCTGCAGTTGACTCACAGGGGTCTCTTATTCTCATAGCCTCACATCACAGTGCCCAAAAGGGAGACAGATGAGCTCTTCTGTCATGCCTGATGGAGGGCAGAACACTTGTCGGTCTCAGCATCCTTTCTTTATGACTTATTGGTATGAACTGTGTCAGGTGCCCATCCTTCAACCAATCACAATGGCTGATGGATAGATGCAATTATTGGTTTAAGCCAATCAGAGTCCATCCTAGAGCTGAGCTGAGCAATACAGCTGAAGATTATCCACTGGGAAAAGTGAGTGAGTGCTCTTGGTGGGAAAGGGGGAAGTGATCTGGAGAAATAATAACCCAAAGTGTCCATTACACAGTGGTTTGAAGGGGTTAAGAGGCACTTCCAAAGTCACACAGACTCTGACTTGTGGGACCAAGAGATAAATTCAGGATTTTGTCTCAAATCTTGTACTGTAAACACCAGGCTTCTCTAGGAGCCTGAAGAATTTCCCCTAGTGCCCTTCATAATTACCTACCAGCTCTGTTCTTAGAAAAACACTGGAAAACCCGTGAAGGTTGTTTTGAGCCAAGAACTTCCTGTTCCTGCACATTCAAAACAGAGCCCAAACTCCAGATAATAAAGAAAGTGACATTATATTGTTGACATTGTCCAGAATGCATAGGAATTCCCTTCAGTATTAGCAAAGGAAGTAGGTGGGCAGAAGAAAGTTTCACAGCCCTACACCCTTCTAAGTCAAGGTGACAAAGAAGTCAATCGGCAAGTCAATTCCTCATGTCACAGATCAAATCACTGTGACTCACCTCTTTGATCACACTGCTTTTTCTAGGATTCTCGTTCACTTTAATAAGAACTGCCTACCGCTACAGTTCTTGGAATTGGCCAACAAAAAATCCATGTAGCTCCCTATGAAGGGAGATAAACTCAGTGTCTCTATTTTACAAATGAAGACACTGTGACACAAGAGCGCTATAGTAGCTCCTCCAAAGTCACTCAACTAGTAAGTGTTGAAAGTGGGATTTGAGCCCACGTGTGTGCCATGCTCTTCCCTAAGTACCTGACACAAAGACATGTCTTGGTCTTATTTGGAAGCACATGGAAGACGGGAGATTACACAGTCCTCTCCTGCCTGGATCTGACACCAGTGCTGCCTTCCCTGTCGCACATCGCTCGTATCCAAGAATAAAAGTCTCAACAAAAGGGCTTGTCCAACAATCCAGCTTGAACAGAGCCACCTGCTCAGGACATAGAAAGTACCAACAGGAAACATCTGCCTTGGAAACACTGGTGCTTCTGTTGATTGAAATGTACAAACAGAAAAGCTATCCCCAGCCTTAACCCCGGGGAAATTCTGAGCTGAGGAAATGATGGTATTATCAGCCACATCCTGCAGAGCTGGAATTGGGAGAGCCTGGGTGACGACAAGCTACCCGGCCAACTGGGACCTCTTGGTCATAATAGCAACCAATCACTGATAAATATTGTTCCATGAAGAAGCTTGGAGGAATCCCTGGGGTGTTTTATCAGATGGGTAATTGGATTTCTTCTAGGAGGCAGCAAAGATGGCTAGCTTACTGCACTTTGAATGGTGGTCTCTGGTAAACTTAACATAGAAGAGTCAAACCATCTGGGCATGTGAGTGTGTGTGCACTGTGAACGTGTGTGGTTGTGTCTGTACACTGAATCATATCACAGGAAGACTGCTCATGTCATGTAAGAATTTCTCAGGCACCCTAAAACCCCGACTTTTCCCCAGGGTACTTCAAATAGAATGAGACTAGCAAAATCCATTTGGGTTGATTTATCTCCAGACTTTCAATATTACTGGGTGGACTTAGGCCTTCATCTTTCCTTCCCTCCCTTTCTCCCTGTCTTCCTGTCTCACTTCCTGCCTCCCTCCTTTCTTCCATCTTTCATTTAACAGACTTTAGTGGAACACCTGTTATGGGATAGAGTTTGTGCTAGGTGTTAGTCAGAGATGAATCAACAGAGTATGGAGGTAGGGATGGGTGGGCATCGATAGTGGTTTTCAAAAAAAGAATGGTTTCTCCCTTCCCAGAGGGAACACTGGGAAATATCCGGAGGCCTTTTGGGTTGTCATAGCTGGGGAGGGGGCGCTACTGATATCTAGTGGGTGGAGATCATGGAGGTTGCTCACCAATGCACATGACAGTCCCACAATGAGGACTTATCTGGCCTAAAATGTCAAAGGGCTGAGGTTGAGAAATCTGATCTATAAATATGATAGAAAGAATTGGATCTGTAACATCAGCCCTGGCTCTGCCTGTCCCTGGCAGAAGACCTCAAGTAAGTCCCTCCACCTCTTTGAGTTCCAGTTTTCTATCCATCAGAGGGGACAAAAATAGCTCCCCCTTTGTCATGATTGAAGAGAGTTTGGGCATACATCATGCCATTTAGTCCCTGGCACACAGCAGGTCCCAAGAAACTATAGCCACATGGCTTTTTCTAAGCCCAGGCTTCTGCGGTCTAAAAGCTATCTGTGGGTCCTGGTGAAAGGGAATTTTAAAGCTATCAGTGATTTTAAGAGGAAGGCCAAAGGAAGTGGCATGTTCTTTTCCCTTTCTGGAATGTACTGATTTGTACATGTAATGGTTGAATGCTCTCACCCACCCCATAGATCATAAACTCTGTGAGGGCAAGGGCTGTGTCTTCTGTTGTTCTTTTCCATATTCCCTCTACCTAGCCCAGTGTTGGGCCGGATGGTACCAGTTCAATAGCTGGAACCAGACTGCCGGAGCTGCAATCCAGTCTTCTCCACTCACTAGCTGTGTGACCTTGGACAAGTTATTTAACCTTTCTGTGCCCCGTTTTCTTCCTCTATAAAGTTGAGGAATAGTATCTGCCACAAAGAGATGTGTTGAGGGTTAAATAAGCTTATATCTATATCTATATCTATATCTATATCTGTATCTATATCTATATCTATATCTGTATCTATAACTATATCTAGGACCTGGCACCTGATTAGTGCTTATCAACTCTTAAGGGTTAACTATTATTATTACCGTCATTACTTTGTCATTGTTTTGAATGAATGTGGCTCTGTTGTGAATGCCAGCACACAGGGGAGGACCCTGCCTTTGGGGAGCATTTGTGTCTGTGAATATTTGGAGAAAGATCCGAGTTCGCAGAGAAGCCCACAGCTCATCTGAGCAGAAAAATAGAAGCCAAAGTGAATTCTTGCAGGAGGTTCATGGAGGGTTCCCAAGTCACCAGACTTCCTCTCTCACCTGGAAGAAATGAGAATTGATTGGAAGCTTGTTCCATCTGCAAAGGTCTGTCGGTTGCCAGAACCTGTGCATATTGTCAAGGACGCTTTTGGTCTTTGGTCCAGGGAGGAAGTGATTCACAATGACTTGCTTCTTCAGGGAGTGAGGCAGACCCTGTGGAGACAGAATGGGGGTCCCAGGGACCTGCAGGACTAGACCGTGCCCGTGAGTAGCAGAATAGGGGAAAATCAAGGGGCTGATAGGAACTGAGAAACCAGGAGAGAAGACCCAGTGAGAACCAATCAGGGAAGGAAAGTGGGGGGTAGGGGGTGGGGGCTGGAAATAGGTGTAAGAGATGAGACGGGATCCTAGAGGGATGGAGAGAAATTCAGAGACGAGAAGATCAAGCAACGACACAATGGCAACCAAATAATAGCTACGACTGATTGAGTGCTTACTCCGTACCAGGCACTTTACAAACCTTAGCTCATTTAATGCTCGTAAAAACCCTATCAGGTGACACAACCTATGTGTGTTAGCCCTCCTCAAGCTGTGGATAATGAAAACAAAGGTCATATTGTCTGTATTCATTCATACATGCATTCATTTATTCATTCAAAAATACTTAGTGACACCTAGCATACAAGGTCTAACAATTAAGTTCACAAACCTGTTGCAACTATGTTGCTAACCTTTTTTGATATCAGAGGGATTATTCATTATGTATTTTTACCAACTGGAAAACAATTAACCATATTTACTATTTGAAAGTGCTAAAAAGGCTGCTTGAACTTTTCGCCAACAATTCATGGCTCTTGCATCACGACAATGCGCCAGCTCACATGGCACTGTGAGGGAGTATTAAGCCAAATTTGTTTTTAAACAAATAACTGTATTGGAACACCTTCTCTACTCACCTGATCTGGTCCCCAGTGACTTCTTTTCTTTACATGAAGATAAAGGAAATATTGAAAGAAAGACATTTTAATGACATTCAGGACATCAAGGTTAATACGATGACAGCTCTGATGGCCATTCCAGAAAAAGAGTTCCAACACCGCTTTGAAGGATGAACTAGGTGCTGGCATCATTGCATAGCTTCCCAAGGGGAGTACTTCAAAGGTGACCATAGTGATATCAAGCAATGAGGTACGTAGCACTCTTTCTAGGATAAGTTTGCAAACTTATTTGTCCGACCTCATACTGCAGGCACTGTTCTAGGCACTGGGGATACAGTAGAAAAGCAGACAGGCCGTAACACCCGACTTGCTGCTCTCATGGAGCTGACATTTTCATGGGCTGAGGGTCGACCCACAATAACAAATAAACAAGTATATCTGGTGTGTCAGGCTGTGAGGAGTGCTGTGAGAAAAACAAAGCATGGAATAGGGGTAGAGAGTGTGGGTAGGGTGAGGTTGCAATTTTAAGAAGCACTTTTGGTCAGGAAAAGTATCCCTGAAAAGGTGACATTTGCATGAAGAACCAAAAAAAGGCAAAGAGTGAACCATGCATATAGTTTGGAGAAGAGTATGTAATAGGAAGCGAGAACAGCAAGTGCAAAGGCCCTGAGGCAGGAACATGTGTGGCGTGTTTGGGGAACAGAAAGGAGTCCAGTGTCTGGGGGCAGAGTGATGGAGGGGAGGTGGGGGCAGACGGAGTGGGAGTTGGGGGCAGAAAAGGCACACCTGTTGGACCATGTGGGTGTCATGATCATCGTAGGGCTCTGGTTTTTGTTGTGAACAAAATGGTGATCCATTGCTGAATCTTGAGGGGAGGGGGGAAATAATTCAATCCTGCTTAGGTTTTACCAATTCCTCAGTCAGTTGGGGGCAAGGGAGTAAGGGCCAAGGGGGGCAGTTAGGAGGCCACTGCAAGGATCCAGGTGACAGACGATGGCAGCCCAGACCAGGTAGCAACAGTGGGGCAGGGGGAAAGTGGTGGGATTCTACATTCAGCTGGGGTTGGTATGAATCCCACCCTACATGTGCTGGATGGAAAACCCCCATCCTGTCCCACCACGTGTTCTCCAGCTCTCACCTGTGCCCAGAAGACCAAAGCACAGGTGCACTCATCACATGCCATCAGGCTGTCCTTGTCTGTTATTTTGACTCCACTTGTCCTCAGCCACTGAAGCCACCCCTTTCAGTGGTGACACCGTCACCACTATGTTCATTATGACAACACCAATGTCCATGCCAGTGTTAACCAAAAAATAAAAGGCCAAAGTGAGTGGCAACAAGTGTTTATTTCAGACCTGAAAGACTAGCTATTCTGGGAGCACCTATTCAGGCAGAAACCCAAATAGTGTTCTGGAAAAAAAAAAAAAAAAAGAAAACCATTGAGAGTTTTTATAGTACAAAGCATATTCTGAAAAGAATTAATCTTGCATTCTTAGCCTCTGAATTGGTCCAAGACAGTGATCTCTCTGGGTGTCTGGAGATCTAGATAATGGAACATTCTTTCCTAATTTCTTCCCATGGTTATCTGTGGAATTGAGATACCTCTGGGCATGGACGTACAACTGAGAGGCTCAAAAGTTTTAAGTCCTCAGGCTAAAGTAAAACAAAAGTCACTTCTTCATGTTTCATCCCACTCTGATTTCAGTGGTTTTGTTAGCTTGACTCGAGTGACTCCATTTTGGTCCTTCACTCTTTCCTCACCAGGGAGTCATCTCTTGGTGCTTCTCTCTTTAGGGATACCAGGATGGCACCAAGTGCCATGCAGTGGTGAAGAGGAAGGGCGCTGGGTCTCACAGCTGTTTGCTTGTGCCCCACGTAGCCGAGGCTTTCGTCAGTGTTTCCATCAACTGCTGGCCCTCATTCTCTCTCGCCGGAGGAGCGCATTCCAGGCCTCAGGTTGAGTAGGGGACCAGGTGTTATTATCCCAGCTTTCCAAGTGAATCAATGGAACCTCAGAAAGGTTGAATGATTTTCTCTGGGCCACTTCTTTTGCATTCAAACCCTCTATTATCCCCTTTCCCTTTGCAACATGAAGAACCCCCAAACCCACGGTGCCCATTTTCACCAAATCCAAGATGACACAAAATGATTGATAATGATGCAGACTATGCAGCATTGGAACATTTGTATTTAAAATCTTGGTCATACTGTGGCTATATTTGTAGTAGCCAATCATTTAGTCATTCAACAAACATTTATTGAGTGCCTAATGAATACCAGGCCAAGAAGCTCGCTGTCCATCATGGGAGATGGACAAGTAAAGAGATCGGATCTATTTCATTTTGGGTATTTGGAGAGAATTGGGGGATACTCCTTCAGAGGAAGACACAGCGCTAGAAATGGGACTTACTCCTGTCTCACTGGTGTGAGTAGTGAAAGCAACCGCAAGAAAGCACCATTGCAGTGTCAGGGTTCGGAGCCCACTCTCACCAGTGACCAGTGGGTGACCCATATTTCCTCTGGTCCCTTTAGCCCTGGATAGACGGGGCCAGAGTTTGACACAGGGTGAGTACTCCCTAAATGATCACTGCCATTGCCGGACAAAGGAGCTCGAGTTTAGAAACAAACCAGAGAATTCTGCCCTGAGCCCCCTCTGCCTGCAGCATCAGCTCTGGGGAAGAAAACATGCTCGGAACATGAAGTGGTCCTCCGTCCCCAGTTGAGCTGATGCAGCTCCTCAGACCACCTGCTCCCTGAAGCCCCGCCAGAAAAGGTCCTGCAAATGCAGAAAAGTAAAACCTTCCATGATTGCTAATGACTTTCTGTTTCGCTTTTTCCACATCCTGTCTACAGGTGATGAAGTCTAATTAATACTGTAGATCCTTTTCTAGGTGATGAAAGGGATCCTGTTTTCCAAGATGAAGAATTGAGATTTGTGGTGGGGGTGGGAAGAGGGGCAGGTGGGCAGGTTTTGATCATGAGATAGAATATTTGAAATCCTGGCACCATGGGGGAGGGGTGTTTGGTCACCAGCCTTCTGTCCACTCACAGACAGAAGCAGGCCTGAAATTTGGGGATCCTGGTCCATTATCTCCACAGACTGTAAACTCCCTGAAGTTGGGAACTAAGCTTTCAATAACTGCTTGACCCTGTAGGACCTTGAAAATAGTAACGAGCTTTAGACAGAAGCAGGCAGATTCCTGGAAATACTAACAGCTAATGTTTTCTTGAGCACTTGCTATGTTCCGGGAACCATATTAAGTGCTTGATAATCAACATGTCAGTAAATCTTCAAAACAAAAGATGAAAAACAAAGCCCCAATGGTAAGTGCTATTATTACTTTTAGTTATTATTATCATTTTATAGAAAATAACATTAAGGCAGTGAGAGAGGGGGATTTGAAGCCAGGTAAGTGTAACTGCATTCTGTTATGCTGACACTGTGCTGTCCTTGGAGTTGACTAGTTGTGGGTCACAGTTCCAGCCTTCTCTGACCAGCTATCTGACCTTGAGCAAGTCACTTACACTTTCTGAGCCTTAGTCCCATCCTCTGTGGAAGAAGGATAATAAAACCTCTCGTAGAGCTGATGTGAGATGGAAAAAGAAAATACAGTAAGTGGGGCGGCCGGTTAGCTCAGGTGGTTAGAGCTCAGGCTCATAACAACAAGGTTGATGGTTCGATCCCCACATGGGCCACTGAGATGCACCCTCCACAAATAGATTGAAACAATTACTTGGATTGGAGCTGAGGGGTCCCGGAAAAAAACACACTGTTCCCCAATAAAGTTTCTAAAAAAGGAAAATAAAATACAGCAAGAACTCAGCATCAGGTCTGTCAATACTGGCCACTCCAAAATACCAGCTCCTTCTAAACTCTTCATAAACATTTATTGAAAGAATGACAATTTCCCCTCCTTCTCAGTATGCAGAGAGTTAACTTCGAATCTCAGACTCAGCATTTCCCTGATCTTGGTGCTAATTATGTACAGAAATCATTTTGCTGCTGCCACATATAATGAAAACGATTGTAGAGAAATGGAATTTATCATGCTATATGTTATGAGAGGTTTTTTTTAAAAGACTACCTCAATTTCCCCCCCTTTTCTTCATTTCCCCCTCTCCTTGCTAGATAATCAAACACAAAAGTTATATTAACCTCCCCACCACTTCAATTAAAATGCTCATCCAAAATTTGAAAACAATTAAAAAACCCATTATCTTAGATTTAACGTTCTCTGATTCTGTGTCTATTTTCTGCCACAGCGTTAACGGCAGGTAACATTATCACAGTAGGTGCCGTCTAGAAAGCAATGTCTCATTCTCTGCCAGTCGGTCCCACCGCTGCTCTCCCGGCACAGGCCTTATTAAAAACACACACGCCCTGGTGTACCTTTGTCATGTCCAAATGCATTGAAATAATTGATTGTTTTAATGAGCTCTCCATCTGTCTGATTTTTTTTTTTTCTGTCTTTTCCTACTCAGTAGTGGGTTTCAGAGAGAGGAAAGAACAGATTCTACTCTTGGGAGGTCACGGACTCAAAGATGGGAGGGTCTGTGGCTTAGATCTGCTTGCTGCCCAGGAGCTCTGCATTCCCTGATGAAATTAGAAATGATTTTCTCAAAAAAGAGCATGCCAGGAGGTATGTCAGATGCTGTGGTGACTGCAAAGAGTGCAAGACCCCTCAGCTTAGCTCAAGAGAAATAGGGCTCTTCAGTCATGCCAGTGACTTCAGTTTAGGTCAACAAACACATATTGAGTGCTTGTTGTATACCAAGACACCATGCCAAACAGTGGAGATATGAGGTCAGACAATTAAGTTCACGAACTCATCCTAGAAAAAGTGCTCCATACCTCATTTCTGAATATCACTACGGATACCTTTGAAGTACTTGCCCTGGGAAGCTATGCACTGATGCCAGCACCTAGTCCACCCTTCAAAGCAATTTTGGAACTCTTTTTTCTGGAATGGCCATCAGAGCTGTCATTGTATTATCCTTGATGTCCTGAATATCATCAAAATGTCTTCCTTTCAATATTTCCTTTATCTCCTGGTAAAGATAGAAACCATCGGGGGCCAGATCAGGTGAGTAGGGAGAGTGTTCCAATAGAGTTATTTGTTTACCGGCTAAAAACTCCCTCCCAGACAGTGCTGTGTGATCTGGTGCATTGTCGTGATGCAAGAGCCATAAATTGTTGGTGAAAGTTCAGGTCGTCTAACTTTTTCATGTAGCCTTTTCAGCACTTCCAAATAGTAAACTTGGTTAAGTGTTTGTCCATTTGCTACAAATTCATAGTGAATAATCCCTCTGATATCAAAAAAGGTTAGCAACATCATTGCAACAAGTTCACAGACTTAATGGTCAGACCGTGTATGGTCTCCAAGATGTGGTAGAATCAATCAAAAAACTCCTTGGGCCAAATACATTTATACATTACAGGTGGGTATATAAATTTTTGCAAACTTCCTGGATGTAATTTAACAAGATCTATCAAAAGATTTAAGAGAGGTATGTGCCCATTCACCCAGAAATCTGCCTTCTAGTCATTTATTATAAAGGGATAATCATGAGTGTAATGATTTAGCTACAGCTGTGTTCTTTGCAACATTATTTATAAAAGCAAAATAGGAAAAATATCCCCTTGAAAAACCTAATTGTCCAATGACAAGGAATTATATAAATTAATGACAGCATATCCTTAGAATGGGATGCTATGAAATAATTTAAAAGCACATTGGAGAAGGATATTTATTGAATAGGTGAAAGACATAAAGAATGATATGTCGTTGAGTGAATAGTATAATCACAGTTTTATGGAAAAAATATATGTGGCTATGGGTGCATGGAAAGAAAGACTAGAAGGAAGGAAATGTGATGCTCTGAGAAGATGAGAACTGGGGTTATTTATTTTTTTTCTAGCTGAGCCATCCTGCCACCTGTTGGCAGCTCAGCGGCTGCTCAGCTCGGGCTGGGAATCCAATCGGCAACCCTGTTGCTTAGAGCTCACACTCTTGAGCAAGCTCTTAACCAACTGAGCCACTCAGCCATCCCTAAACTGGGGTTATTTTTATATTCTTCTCTGAGCTTTTTCTTTTCTGATTTTTTTTTCCCCCAGTGATAATGCATCACTTTTTCTGTTCAGGAAAGAAAAAGCTATTTTCAAAAGGGGTACCTGTGAATTGTAGCCAGAAATGGGATGGAAACAATTGGGAATTAAAGCAGGTTCAAGAACTAGCTGGGTTCTCTCCTGGCGTGGCCTCTTTTCTCTGTAGGTTCCCTTTGTGCTCTTTTTATTTATTATTATTTTTAAAGATTTTATTGGGGAACTGGGGAAGGGAACAGTGTTTAGGGAATTGGGGAAGGGGAACAGTGTGTTTTTCCAGGACCCATCAGCTCCAAGTCCAGTCACTGCTTTCAATTTAGTTGCTGGGATGGGGGGGGGGCGGGGACGTTGGGGCACAGTCCACCATCCCATGCGGGAGTCGAACCGGCAACCTTGTTGTTAAGAGCACGCTCTCCAACCAATTGAGCCATCCAGCCCGTTGGCAACTCACAGCTGCTCAGCTCAAGGTGCCCCTTTGTGCTCTTTCTTATTGTACCCTCAGCTTACCCACGGCTCAGCTTCCTTAAAACCTCTTGCTGCTCCTGGCCCATCAGAACCTCCCTGGCCAGAAGTCAACCTCATGTCCTTGCCAACATCTAACTATTTCAGTCTCTGAGTACACCTTACTCCAAATGTCCAGGAGAGAGACTGTGAATGGTTTAAATCATCTCTTTTTTTCACCAGGTGAAAAAACGGTCAGTCTGTAACTGGCTGCCCTTGAATCAGATGTGATCAGGTAGATTAGTTCTATCTAAATAGGAGTGGTCCAATCAACCGTGAGTCAAGATCAAGGCTGCCTAGGCCCACCTCTTAGCCAGGGCATGGAGGTGAGGCTCTGTGACTGGGCAGTCACAGTGGGGGTGTTGTCGGGCCAAATGGGGCACAAATGTCTACCTCATCTAGGCTTTATTCAAGCTATAGATGCTGCCAGGGGACAGTAATGCACTAATTGTCTCAGGCTGGGTCATGTGGAGTGACAGCAGGAAAGGAACAGATTTCTTTAAGAAAATCAGGACTGTAGTCACAAAGAGGTCAATGGGTACTGTGATGACCAGGAGAGTGCGCCTCTCAGACCTCTGGGCGCAGGAAGCGTGATGGATCCAGGGGCTCAGCTGCTGTGCTCTGAAAACCATCACTGTGTCTGTGCAGCGGCCACATGTCGCCATGGACGGCTCCCAGCCAGTGGCTGAGTGCAGAAGGGATACTAAGGCAGGCCCGTTCTCGGGAGACATAGGATTCCCCTGACAGGTGACTGTGGCTCACAGACTCCCTAGTGGCCTTGCTGAATGGCATAGCAATCTAAGATGCTGCCACCCACTCTCTTTCTTTCCTCTCTCTACCCTTCACATGGGATCAAACCTGCATCAAGGTGGTGGCCTTCCCTGCCTTTCCTGGCTCCCTTGCCGCTCTCACAGGCATTCCCCGGAATAAACCTCTCCCATGTCTAACTCCATTTTAGCATCTTCTTCTTGGAAGACCCAAATGAACACAGATGTGAGGGAAGCAGCTAGCAAATCTCCGCCTTGAATCAAAAGTTCTAGGGTTTGCCAAGTAAGTTCTTACTCCATATGTTATTTGACTTGTGGCTTTGGTTAGAGAAACGGCTAGGGACACACAAGCCTTGGAGTTGATATAACAATATTGACTTATTGGTTGAGAATCCTGCCTTCTATTTGCCAAGGACTCAATGATTTACAAAGCCCCTGAAGGCACATAACTTCATCCCATCATCACAAAGATGCAGTGAGGCGGGTGGCAGGAGCTATTTGATGTCTGTTGTAAGGAGACTGATAATCAGAGAGGCTAAAATGAATGGGTTAGTGTCCCATAGATTTGTGTCACTGCTGTGCCTAAGAAGTTTTCAGTGGCTCCCCACTGCTTTCAAGATAAAGGCCAAGCTATTAACATGATACAGGAGGGCCCTGTGACTTATCGAGATTTATTGAGCTCTGTTCAGTGTTCCAATAATACACACTCTTTGGCCTCTTGGCCTTTGCACATGCTGTTCCCGCTTCCTGAAACACCCTTTCCATACCCTCTTCTGATAACTACTCATCTATCCACTCTCTTCCTAGAAGAAGCTATTATTTAAGACGGGGTCATGTATTCCTTTGGGCCCTCCAGCTCCTGGTACTTACCCATTTCACAGCACATTGCAAACTGTATTGTAATTTATACTGTAATTGCCTGTCCTAGCAACTCCACTAAGTAGGGGTGCTTGTCAACGGTTTATAGGTGAAGAGACAGAATTAGGAAAGTAAGGTGTATTATCAGGGTTTTCCAGAGAAACAGAATCAATAGGATCTACTAGGGATGCCAAAAAATGTACACTTTGGTCAGCGTTGCTCAAGCAGTAATTCGCCGTCATCAGAAGTGTCTGGATGCTGATGGTCACCACTTTGAGCACCTCTTGTTATTGCAAAAGTCAAACGGGACTTGTATTCATTCATCTTTTGTTATTGCTATAGATTGAGTATTACAAGTTTAATACAGTTTTCCTTTCTGAAAATGTGTATACTTTTTTTTGGCACCCTCTGTATATAAAATAAGGAATTGGCTCATACAGTTATGGAGGCCGAGAAGTCCCATGATTTTCATTTGGCAAGTTGAAGATCCGGAAGAGCCTGTGTGTAGTTCCTGTCTGAGTGCAAAGGCCTGAGAACCACAAGAGCCAATGCGGCAAGTTCTAGTTTAAAAGCCAGTAGGCTCAAAATCCAAGAAGAGCTGATATTTCAGCCCACGTCTGAAGGCTGGAAAGAACCAATATCCCAGCTCCAACAGTCAGGCAGAACTTCCCTCCTACTCAGCCTTTTATTCTACTCAGGATTTATTGATTGAATGAGGCCCATCCACATTTGGGAGGGCAGTCTGCCTAATTGAGACTCCTGATTCAAATGTGAATCTCATGCGAAAATGCCCTTACAGGCACCCCATGAATAACGTTTGGTGAAATGTCTGGGCACCCTGTGGCCCAGTCACGTTGACACATAAAATTAACCATCACGTGGAATCATTGCCCAAGGTTGCGTGACAGTGTCTGTGCCAGAGCTGGGTCACACACTCCGTCTCCAAGGCTCTTTGTACACAGCCATGTTACTGTCCCAATAGACAAGACAGCCATGGGGTGGTGACACCTGCATGATCCAACCAGAGTTTCTGCATGTCTTGAGGACATGCCAAGCTCTCTACGTGGCATTTTATTTATATCCCTGTGACCTTGTACTGTCATTGCCTCCAGATGCCAGATGCCTGGAATAAATCCCATTAGCCAGAGAGGTGGCTTATTATCGGATTCAAACCCAGGACTGGATGACTCCGTAGCCTGTACCCCTTACCTTGTACTGTCCTTCTTAAAAAGGAGGGCTTGTGGGCCGGCCAAGTGGCGCGGTGGTTGAGTGCTGGTTTGGGACGCCAGCAGCCTTGGTTCGGGTCCCACATAAGAGGGCCAGTGACACTGCCCTCAAAAAAAAAAAAAAAAAAAAAAAGGAGGGCTTGTTGTTCCAACCCTTGACTTCTTACCCCTCAAAAAATATGCTCTCCCGGAACATGACTTTGGCCCTCCAGGGGCCTGCAAACTGGGTGGGCAGTGCCAGTGAGCAGGTCCAGGACCTTAGAATCTCAGCTCCCCTAGGGGCATGCCTGGCAAGAGGGCGCACTCCCCTTGCCAGAGTGGATTCCCCAGCTCTCTGGGGTCCCGCTGAATAGGCAGGTGAGCAGCCCCTGGGTACACGAGCCCAGCCATGCGCTTTGCAGGTCAGCTGGCCTCTAATCTAGCCTTGTCTTCCCCGGTTTCCCCCAGATGCACAGGGGTTTGTGGGGTCTGCCGTGACAAGTGGTAGTTTTGTTGAGACGATTTGTATTTTTTTCTTTTTCATTTCTCCCTTTAAATCTCAGCAGCAGCTGCTTCTCCGACCATGGAAGGTTCCGAGTGTCTCAGACAGGCGTCAATATTGACAGAAGAGGCCCCACGGCCCAGCAGGTTAGGCAGTTGCAGGAGCTGAGCTAGCTCATTAGGATGGCTTCTCCGCATTCTTTGGCAGCCCCAATTACTTGGCTCTGAGAAACATGAATATGGATCAGCGAGAGGAAAGGGGCTCATCGGGATCAGGTTTTTTTTTTTTTTTTTTTTACAAAGAGGCAGTATAGAATGGGATTTTTTTTTAAGGTCACTAGTTTTGCAGTCAGAGAGACGCGGCTTCCAATCCAATCTCTGCCCTTTGTTACCCATGTATCCTTGGGAAAGGGCATTCACCACTTTGAACCTCAGTTTCCTTATCTGTGAAATGGGCATCAAAGTAATGTGATGTTCTGTTAGGATCACACGACTTAATGCATTTACCGCAGGTCTGGTACATTGTAAGTGTTCCATAAAGGCAGCAGTTCCTGGTGTCCCATCCAGAAATGGTCACATCCAGAGGAACAGGCTTCTTTCCTAAGAGTGGGGAACCTTTCCCAAATGCCTCCCTGCAGATTTCTTCTTACAATTCATTGGCCAGAATTGGGTCGCATGCTCACTCCTTGTTACTTGCTAGGCAAATGGTTGCTTGCTAGGCAAATGGAATTTCTATGACCGGCTTAGACCAGTGGTTCGTTAGTCAGAATTAGATCACATGACCACTCCTGATTGGAAGTCTAACCCATAATGAGGAGCAATTTCAATCAATTGAAATTGGTCCAGAATGGACACAGAATTAGAATTGGCTAACAAGAATATTAAGGGCCAGCCGAGTGGCGCGGTGGTTAAGCGCTGGTTTGGAAAGCCAGCGGCTCCGGTTCAGGTCCCACATGTGAGGGTCAGTGACACTGCCCTCAAAAAAAAGAATATTAAAACAGTTATTCTAACTGTACTCTATAAATAGAAAATGTTAGGTAAAGATACAGAAGACATAAAATAGACCCAAATTGAACTTCTGGAGATGAAAACTACATGTAAGAGAGAAAAACTACATGTATGAAAAAATGCTGACTGGGATTAATATCAGATTTGATACTGCAGAAGAAAAGATTAATGAACTTGAAGATTTAGTAATAGGAACTATTCAGGGTCTAACACACAGACAAAATAATAATAATAGTAATAATAATAATAATGAACAGAGCATCAGTGAGCTATGGGGCAACATCAAGCAGCATACGATATGTATAATTGGAGTCCCTGAAGGAGAGGAGAGAAAGGTGGGATTGTAAAATATTTGAAGAAAGAATGGCTGAAAATTTACCATATTGGATGAAAAGCTTTGGCGTCAGGTAGATCCTGGCTTGAATCCTGGCCATCCCACTAACCAACTGTGTGTACCTGGGCACATTTCTCACCTGCCCTGGGCTTGATTGGTGAATCCAGGATTCACCAAGTAGCCTACTTGATACAGTTACTGTGAAGCCCACAGGAAATGCTGTTTATAAAGCCCTTGGCACAGTACCTGGCACATGGTAAGCCCCTGATATGGGTCTGTTGTTCTTTTTATCAGAGTCTTTTCCAGCTCTGGTCTTCTATGGTTTGCAGAGATTATAATGTTGACCCTTTGGCTTGTTTAATAATAACTGACATTTGTAGGGTGCTTATGAGATCCCAGGTTGTGTTAATTTCTTTATCAATATAAACTTATTGCACCCTTACACAAGCCTCTGAAGAATGTATCTTTTTTATACTTCTACCCATTTTAGAGATGACAAAACCAAGACACATAGGGTTAAATAGCATGCCCAAGGTCACAGTTGCTGAAGGCAATGCTGGAATTTGAACTACTGAACTCTGCTAACTCCTGAAAGGCTCTGATCATATCTCGCCCAGCCGCTTTGTTTTATAGTTCATGAAATGGAGACCCAGAAAGGCTAAGGGCCTTGCGGGAGGTTGCTCAGCGAGTCAGTGGCAGACCCAGGGCTGGAATCTGGTGCCTAGCCCAGAGCTGTTTTCCTTGCCCAGAGCTGTTTTCTTTGCCCTAAAGACCTCTCTGATAGCATTAAGATTGCCAGAGCTTTTTAGTCAATGTACTTATCAACATGTGCAACCAATCTCTTGAGTTCAGTCAGGCCTGAGCCGTGGGCAAAGCCCCTTTCTTTTCTCCTCTCTTCTATTTCTCAGTGCAGCAGCTCGCTTAAGGCTTGTGCTCTCCAAACAACTCCTAAGTGTTCTAATGGAATAATTCATGCAAACATCTTATTCTCAGAACCATTTGCATTCAAAAGAGCTGCTGAGAGTGGATCATGCTTAACCCTAAGTAATGAATTCCTGCTGGCAGGATTTGAGGCTTCTGTGCTGGAAACATTTCATGGTGGGGGTGGACGCTCACCAGCACCTCTAAATCACACTTAATCATTTGTTCTCTCTTGCTTTATTCATTCACCTAGATGGTCAACTTCCAAGGACCAGGGACTTTGCTTGGTGAGGTCCGTGCATAAGTAAAGATGGGTAAAGTGTTGTCCCTTCATTTGGGGAAGGCAGAGGGGGGACAGGCAACTCCAATTGTGATGATAAGTGTTACTGCACTGGCACAAATGCATACCTCACCACCTGGGCTCTTCAAAGCAACTTTCCTGGAGGAGGTGACATGAGTTGAGTTTTGAAGAATGGATGCAGTGCCACCTCTTCCCATCAGAAGGTGAGCTCCACGACATCAGAGACTGTACGTATTCCATTTAGTGTTGCATCCCTAGCAGTCAGCACAATGCTCAGCATTATAGGTGCTCAATAAATATTTGTTGAATGAATGCAAAGAAAGATGAAGAACCAGGAAGGGATTCCAGGCAGAAGGAATAGCATGCACAAAGCCATGGTTGTAAAAAGGTGCACAGTATGTTTGGGAATGGCAGGAGGCTCGTTGTGGCTTTAGCATAAGACGCGTGGGGCTGGGGGATGGATGAGCCATGGCTGAGGATATGCACATGAAGGTCCTTGAACCACAGGCTGAGTTTGGACTTGTGTATGGACTTGGCTCTGAAGGCAGTGGGGTTTTAGGAGGGTGGTGTCATGATCAGCTTTGTGCTTGAGAAAGATCACCCCATCTGTTGTATGGGGAAGGAAATGGGTGCAGGAGAGATGGGGGTATGCTGGCAACCTAGGGCAGCATCTGTTCAACTAGTCTGCACCAGGAGCCCCCTACCGAGAAAGCCAGGCTTGACCGAGGGGGCACGGGATGGGGTGGTGCTGAGGCTCGAGGGAGATCTGGTCCCTGCTTCACCTTCCCAGCCTCCTGCTGGAAGGCGTGTGGTCATGCAGAAAGCCCATTACCATCCCACCAGGAGAAGCCTCTCCTGTTTAAAATTCTCACCGGCTGTGGTGTCTTGTATTAAAGCTGATATTAAGTCATAAAATGTAATATGTTATGACACCATAAAATGCAGTGTAATTGCTATAAAACCATAAAATGTAATGTAACAGGCGCCGTGTCCATTACACTGCCTCAGAGTCTAAAATGGTTAGGTTCCACTCCGCTTTTAGACAAACAAACGATTCCCATTCATTGCTACCTCTGGAGAAAGGTATAGGAAAGTCAGCCCAGATGAACAGGAGTTGTAACGCAAACACCAAGGGAGGGTGCGGCGTGGCGTGGAAGACGGTCCCCAGGCTTTGTAGGTGGGCAGAACCCACGTTCCAGCCCTGTTCACTGATACAGATCACGGGGGTCCAATACGAGTATATGGTGATGGGAGGAGGACTGACTCTGGGTGATGAACACACAATGCAATATATAGATGATGGATTACAGAAATGTATACTCGAAGGCTATATAATTTTACTAGCCAATGTCACTCCAATACATTTAATAAAATTTAAAAAATAATAGTATGTAGATCAGGATCCTGAAAAGCAGAACCCAAGATGGAGATTCAGACTCGCTTTGTCCCAAAATGACATGTGCCTCACTCCTCTCTCTGTCCTAATCTGCTTCTCTTCACTCCTTTTCCTGTAAGGTAACACCTGGTGGGCTCTTATACCCCCACATCTGTCCATCATTGGCCCCAGAACAACCTTCCAGATGCAACCTTCCAGACATCTTTGAGCAGGGCGAGCAGGGGTAAGCTGTGAGCAGCCAACTTCTGCAGCAGCTGGGTGATGGGTATAATGGTAAAGGCGATGGCATGGGAAGGGAGGTGGCACCACCAACAAATAACTTACAATTTGTAGCTACGTCACTTTGGCTAAAAGACTTCCAGCCCTCCAGGCCTGAATTTCCTCTTTATAAAACGCAGATTGCATTACCCAGATCAGGGGTCAGCAAACTGCGGCTCGCAAGCCACATGCAGCTCGTTGGGTACGTAGTTCCATCTCAAAAGTTTGCCGACCCCTGAAAGAGCCAATCTTGTCCCTCACAACAATTTAAAAATGATTCGAAAGCCATACATATATTTTTACAAATAAGGAAAATGTAAAGTAATATTATAAATGAAACTATGATAGTTTTATTTTCATTTTCAATTTGACTGCAGAGCCACAGGTTACGTACCCAAAAAGCTGCATGTGGCTCTCGAGCCACAGTTTGCTGACCCGTGGCGGCTCTTCCGTCTCAAAAGTTTGCCGACCCCTGGTCTAGATTGTAAGGTCCTTGTGTAAATTAAATGAGATCATAAGGAGTCTTGGATAGTTCCAGGCCTAGAAGAAACACTTTAATACACAGATATTCTCTCATAAATATGCCCACATACACACAGGGTCACATACATGTGCCCAATGTGTTTTTAAATTATGTAGCACACATACTGTGGGAAACACAGCCCACATGTGTTTACAGAAGTAAGCATGCATGTAGAAATTAATATGCATATAAGTACGCATATAGAAACAATATCAGGCACATAACAAAGCTATGCTAATGAAAGGGGTGCCTTGATAATGTAACTTGAAGAGAGAAAGGGACAAGGATACCTCTGGATTATTATGCTATGAGGGATTCAGTGTGGCCTTACCGATGGCTCAGTTATTTTGGACCTGCTGCAGCCTAAAGCCAAGCTACAGTGAAGGCGACTTCGTGGTGAGTCAGCGGTTTGCAGTAGATGGAGAGGCACGTGCCGGCGTGTGACGGATGAGGGATGGACAGGGTACTAACATCACCAGCTATGGGGAGCAGAGAGCAAGGGCTCCAAGGAGTGATGGGGAGTTCCCTGAGTCTAGAATGAAGACCACATGCCCATGGGCAATGAGCTCAATAGAGGAGAGTAATCACTCCCATCTCCTCATCCTTGGGGGACTCTGCATACATGGAAATGCATGACTGAAACATCAAGGAGAGGACTGTCGTGTGTCTGTTTGGCTCAGGTATGTGCGTGAAGAACCTATGGGAAGACATTTGGATCATGTGTATCCCTCCTCTTCCATTCTTAATAGTGTCATATGGTGGTGCCTATGGTATCATTTAGGATTACACTCAGCTATAAGTAACAGAGAGGCACAAATATTGACTAGCACAAGGTTATTCTCTTTCATGAAAAAGAAGCCCAGAGGAAGAACAGGTCAAGTTCGACGTCATACAGGGACCCGGGAGTAATAAGCGAGGGAAGAAGACAGGTGGGCCTGCGGTGAGGTGAGGGGCATGTCCAAAGGGGCGGCCATTGCCCAGCTTCTCACAGTGGTTACATGAGGAGTCATATGGGCTCCCCGTTGTCTGATCCTTTGATTTTGTAAGAAAAGCTTAAAACCTGGATTTTGCAGGTCGAATTTGACGTCTAAATGTGGACAACTAATCAAAATGTTGATAGCACTGTGGGCCTAGTAAAACCCTAAGTGGGACATATTTAATCCAGGGCTGCCAGTCTGTGACTGCTGATCTAGGAAGAACTGTATAGAAATTTCTGCGTATGTGCATACACATTCATATGTCACAATGTGAGGACGTCAATATTGCGACCGAGTGTGACCCATTCTTACTGAGCTATTTCCAAATAGTGGGTGTGCTCTAAGCCCTGGGGACTCAGCAGCTGAACAATGTGGTGAACCTGGGAGTGACTTTGAGGTCTTGTCCTCAGGGAGGTTTTGGGCTCTGTGTCAGGTCAGACATGCAGGACTATTGTGAGTTATTTAAGGGCTCTATTATAAAGTTGGAACTTTTGCACGTGTGTGATCATCGGAACAGGTGGCACTGCCCATACAAACCTGTCGTCCATGCATTAGATGCTGAGCCTGAAGTCAGCGGGGCTGTCAATCAGAAAGTGATAATGGATGTGAAATGGGAGAGCAGAGTGGAACCCCAGAGGATAAGCTGGAACCCACAGCTGTCTTTCCCTGAGATGCACGCCAGTCGCTCATTGCCTCCAGACTTCAGTGATGCTATGATCTGCAGGAGGACCAGGGAGCTACACCTACATTCATACTGCGAGTTGGAGAAGTCTGGCAGGAGGTGGAGGAGCCACGGGCCTGTCTGCTTCCTACAAGCCCCCACAAGGTGAGCCACCAGATCTGGGGCAATGGGTGTGAGTTGTATCAGTGCCTGCACTTCCAGGGACCCTCCTAGTGTAGACACGGATGCCTGATGCTTCCCATCCACCTTCCCAAGCTTACCCAAATTTCTCCTGCAGCCAACTCTAACACAGAACCTTCAGGGAAGGTGGTTTTGGGGAAAGGTTTCTAGTTAACTAAGATGACTCAGTGCAAAGCCCATAGACAGGGATGACAGAGTGAAATAGGGAATGGCCATACAGATGGCGAGTCTTAAAGAAAGGAAAGGGAGAGGCCTGTGGGTACTCATCCAACAGGGAGCTCAGGTGGTCTTGGAGCTCAGGCAGAAAGAAGTGATGGCTGCTACACTGAGGAGGGAAGGGGAAGTAGGAATTAGCCAGGTGGGTGTAGTGGAAGAAAAGAAATTAGTGTATGGAAGCCAGAGAGAGAGAGAGAGAGAGAAGAAAGAGGAAGAAGCTTGGGGGGGCAGGGGAGGGAAGGTGCGTGGAGAGGGAGAGACAGAGAAGCAGGGTAAGAGAGAAAGGGACAAACAGAATAACAGACAAAGAATGAAGCAGAGAATGTCGGAGGGAAGAGAGATTGGAGAGAATTCAGGAATTTAAGAAGAGCATGTGTTTAGAACATAGAATGGAAGAAGAATGGTGTGAGATGGGCCGCAGAAATAAGCAGGGACCAATCATATATAAATACACACACACACACACACACACACACACACACACACACACACACAACTTGTAAGCGTATACAACTCATCCAGTCAATACAAAATATGCATCCACATGTGTCTATATGGACACACAAAAAAACACATGTAAAACCTCATTAATTCCCCTCCATTCCCTCACACCCCCGGAGGCAGCAGGGGTTAATTCTGCTCAGACCCTGAGCTGGACCTTGGAGACCTTCCCCACGATCCCACCATCCCACGTGCCATGTTACCTCCATTCCCTTTGCTGCTGGGGTTGAAGCGGTGCAGACACTCGGCAGACCACAGCCATCTCATGGGAAAAAGATGGCCTTTTCTTATATGATTGCAAAGCCTGACTGTCACAAACTCGGGCTTGGTTTCCGGGGGCTGCAAAAGGGGGCCTTGTTTTTGGTGCATTTTACAACTCATTTCACAGCGTCATTAATGAATATAACAGACCATAAAAGCAGGGAGGAAATGAGACAGCTTAATGACTCCGTTGTGAATTTTGGTGAGACATCCAAAGCATCAGTGAGTGACAAGGACTCCCAGCTGGCGACTAGGGAAATGTGCTTGGGAGCTGGAGTTTGAAAGCAGAAAAGAACAGAACGGACAACCCAGGGTCTTTTGCACAACTCAACTGTCTGTATGTCTGTGCGTGCCCGAGTGTGTGTATATGAAAGAACCATGTAGATGCCTACCTAGGGATGCCCATTGTATAAACATTTGTGTCTGAGTAAATGGGAAATGAAATCTAAAACCCCAGAAGCAAACGCTAAAGTTTTCTCAGGCCAGAGGAAAGTATATTTTCTCCTGCATCACCCCCTTCCCCCTTCCTTCTGCTTATCGAGGGTGTTTTTAGGGAAGGAAGAGCTACCAACACATTTCCTATGAGACAAATGACAGGAAAACCATGACTTCAAAAAATGTCTGCTAATTCTAGTGTTAAGATGGAGACCTGAGCTGGATGCATCTTTCTTTTTTGAGGATGCGCCACCAAGAAGTTTGAGTGATGCCATGGAAGGTCCTGGGGCTTGTCTGCAATGGAGATGGAAAAAGTATTCATTGGCCTAACAAAATGAAATGAAATTCTGTAGATGTCCCCTGGCATGGGGACATTGGCAAAGTGTGTACAGCAGGGAGGGTGAGAGTGCATAAACAGAAAAGGTATGAGGCAGGGACCTATGGGAAAGAGTCTGTGAAAACTCCCTGCAGGCTCTTAGTTGAAGAGCTTTAAGGATAGAGATGGTTTCCTATCCCACACTGTGCTGTAATTCTCTCCCGATATCACTAAATTGCCCTAAAAGCCTGTGTATTAGTTGTGGTAAAGGTTAAGCTGCTATAACAAAGACCCCAAATGCAGTGGGTTAAAGAAGACAGGTTTATTTCTTATTAATGAGACAGTCCTGAGGTGAGTGGCTCAGAATTATGCCAGGCTTTGCGCCACACCCTCATTCAGGTACCCGGGTTTCTTCTATAGCATTGTCCTCATCTGCATGGTTCAGTTGCATCCAACCACATCCCTTATGCCTTTGTATAAAGGGGATGGAAGAAAAAGAACACGATGCACAATTTTCTTTTATGCAAAGGTGGCAATGTTAACCACATTACTTTCACTCACATTCCATTGGTTAAAACGTGGACACATGCGCCCATCTTGCCCTGGGGGAGGCTGGGAAATGTAGTCCCCAGCTGGGCAGCCATGTGCTCAGCTCTTACTATAGAAGAAAGGGAGAGTGGAATTTGTTCAAAACTGGCAGTATCTATTGCAGTCTTGGACCTGGTCTGCTCCACCATAGTTTCTTACTTGGATTATTCTATAATAATAGTTTCATACCTGTACGCTTGCACCCCTCAGTATATTCTGAAAGCAGTAGCCAGAGTGCAGCAAAAACATGTTATTCTCTGCTCAGAATTCTCCAGTGGCCTCCCACATGCTCTTAGTAAAAGCCAAAGTCCTTGGAATTTCTTACCAAGTCCTATATGATTCCCAACTCCCACCCACTTCTAACCTCATCTCCTATCACTCTCCTACTTGCTCCTTTTCTCTGGCCACACTAACCTCTGTCTTTTTCAGATTTGTCAAGCGTGCTCCAACCTCAGGGCCTTTGCACATGCCAATCCCCTGTCTGAAACACTCTTTCCTCAGATATCCATGTGGCTCCCCTGACCTCCTCAAGTCTTTACTCAAATGCTACCTTTTTATCTAGAACTCCCATGACCCCACCCTCTGGCAACTCCACCCCCTGACACTCGCTAATGCTTTTCCCCTGATTTTTTTCCATGTACTTATCACTATTTTATATATACCAGGGGAGCCAAAAAACTGTATTCACACTTTGGTCAATGTTGTTCGAGCAGTAGTTTGCCATAATCAGAAGTGTCTAAGGGCCGGCCGAGTGGCGCGGTGGTTAAGCGCTGGCTTGGGAAGCCAGCGGCCCTGGTTCGGGTCTCACATATGAGGGCCAGTGACACTGCCCTCAAAAAAAAAAAAAAAAAAAAGAAGTGTCTGGACACTGATGGTAGCCACTTTGAGCACCTCTTGTCATTGCAGAAGTCAAACGTGACCTGTATTCCTCTTTTGTTATTGATATATATTCAGCATTACAATTTTAACCCATTTTTCCTTTCTTAAAATGTGTATACATTTTTTTGGCACCCTCTGTATATGGTTTATTTTATTGTCCTTCTTACCCATTAGAATATAAGCTCCATGAAGGCAGAAATCTTTGTTAGACCCAAGTGTGAGTGTTCCTGTGTGTGTGACACATATACATATCAACAAAAACTGTTAACCTCCTTCCTTTTAATGGCAGACGGTCCTGGGTCCAGGCAGTGAAGCAACAATGAATAAATCAGCCCCAAATCTCTGGCCTCCGGAGCTTATCTTTTGGTAGAGGAAGGCACACAACAAAATGCATAAACAAGCATTAAGTATGATCATTTCGGAAGGTGATAAGTGCTATGTGGAAAATAACCTGGTAGGAGTTCATTGATGATGGTGGGGGAAAAACTTCTTTAGCTAAAATCATCAGGAAAGGCCTCTCTGCGGAGGTGACTTTTGAGTTGAGGCCTAAGTGACAAGAAGGAGCCAGCTGTGCAAAGTACCTTCAGACAGAGGATACAGCAGATGCAGAGTCTCCGAGGCACAAGTGGGGTTGGCATATTCAAGGAATACAGAGAGAAGCAGGAAGGTGTGAGCACAGGTAGCAGCAGGGACCATAGTAGAGATGAGGGTGGGCGGGAGGCAGGGACCAGATCATTCAGACGCTCCCCATGCCCGCTTTTGTAGCCACTAACCATGTATTCGCTCTTGAGCACTTGAAGCGTGGCAAGCCCGAATTGAGATGTGCTATCATTGCAAAATACACACCAGGTTCCAGGGACCTAGTATGAAAAAAAAAAAAAAGGAATGTAAAATATTCATATTTTTATTTTGGTTACACATGGGAATGGGAATGTTTTTGATATTACGTTACATAAAATATTGAAATTAATTTCACCTGATTTTTCTTTTTTACTTGTTTAATGCAATATATATACAGCTTGTGTTATCGTTCTATTGGACAGCACTGATCTGGAAGTCTGACAAGCCTTCTGAGAAGTTTGAATCGTGTTCTAAGTGCCATAGGAAGCCATAGGAGGATTTTAAATGGAGAAGCAGCACAGTTGGATCTGTGTATAAAAGGATCACTCCGGCTTTTGGGTTCCCAAGGAGCAGGCTTTGAGACAGAGAACAATGGCAGGAAATTGATTAGGGGGTACTCTTGGGGTCTACACTCATAGAAGGGAAGTGAAGAAAGCGAGATTGGGCAGAGGGAAAAGTTGGGGTAAGATACATCCCAAAGAAGGGCTCAGCGGACCCCATTGGGAGCTCTGAGCCAAGGATCCGCCTTCAGAGTTATTCCAGATGGGGCGAGGGGGCTTACAATGACCAGTCTCTATACCAGCGGTCTTGGAAAGGGACCGCTGGGCAAAGCAGCTCTCCACAGATAGCTCAGGAAATAAGCACTTCATACTTCAAAGGGTTCTGGTCAGTGCTGCATAGCGCCCCCACTGGAGTCATTCTATGCACGGGGGAGGGGGAAGTCAGCGTGGAAGCAGAGAGACAAGCTAGAAAGTTCTGGCAGGGGATGAGTCTCCAGGTGGGGGGATCCTAGTGAACAAAGGTGCAGAGGTGGGACTCCATGGGGACCATCAGAGAACCTGAACAGCTAGCCTTCCTTTTAGGGAGTGACAAGAGATGAATGCAAAAGGAGGTTTGCGGGTTTTCAGTTCGTTGGAGTCCAGCTGCCCCACCCAGGGCATCCATGGTCCCCATGGTCCCCACTTCGGGACTCTGGCTCTTTAAGACCCAAAAGAGAAACTAAACAGACAAGAACATTCTTAGCAACCAGGTGCCTCCCAGCCAGTCCCCAGCTTTCTGACAAGTTGTGTCACAGTATTGATCAGTTGATTAAATTTTGTGCTGAACAGACTCAGGTTCTAAATAATGTTTCTGCTAGAAAGCTACCATCTGAGCTGCTGGCTGTACCCGCACACCCCCTCCCCTATTTCATTAGGTCCCCAGAGGTGAAATAGATCCAAGGAAGTGGGAAAGGGTCATGGCCTCAGCACTTGCATCCTGCAAGAGGGGTCCTTGGGGTTCAGCCAAAAGGGCATTGGATTGGGGCTTCAGCAGCCAAACTTCCAGGCAGGATCACTGTGTGACTTTGAGCAAGACATTACCTTATTCGGAGGTCAGTCACACCATATGCAAACTAGTAGGGAAAGGGGGACATTCTCTGGTACCTAATGGCTCGTATATATTCATAACAGTTTCTTTTTATGGAGGGTTGATGATGTGCTAAGCACTTTACATGGATTATCTCACTTAATCCCTCCAAGAATTTTATGAGGTGAGCATTACTATGCCCATTTTACAAATTGGGAAACTGAGGCTCAGAGAGGTTAAGTAACTTTTTCCAGGTGACACAGCTACAACATGTTGCATCAGGATCTGTATGCCTGCAGTGGAGTTTTACAGTCTCCGTAGCTCTGTTTTAGGTTTCTTACCAACACTCTTGAGGGTTTGGACTATTTTTAACCTGACAGTTTGGGGAAGAAGATTATTTATCCAGGATCACATATAGTTAGTTAGGTTGTGATCCCAAAATGTCAATCTGATGCCTGACATGCTCTCCCAACCTCTGGGCTGTCTTGCCCTCAGGCTGGGATCGTGTGTGGAACTCTGACGAATGGATTTTGATGGGTATTGTCCCAAGAGGGCTAGAATTTGGGGCAGACGTGGGAGTGTGAGGACTTGAGCCTGACAAGATTCTTCAACAGTTTTACTGACAAAAATCCCATCCTGGAGAAAAGCCAGACCTCCCCTGCCCCCCAGGTCCTCCTGGCTTCCAGTTCTGAGATTTTCTGCATCTGCTGTCTTTAGAGATAGCCAGGCCTGGGGCTCAGGTGCTGCAGCCAAGGCTAACTCCACCCCCTGCGCTCTCCCGTACAATGAGGTAGAGCAGGCAGCAGGTCCTGAGCTGCCTGCTTCTTGCTGGGCGAAATAAAACAAACATAAGAAGCCATGTGGTTGCCTCTGGACCTGGCTGGAGTACTGGTGTTAGTGCAGGGAGATGGGCAGCCATGCTCTCTTTGGGATTTGGAAATTGGTACCTTTCTGGGGGACAATTTGGCCACTGATATTGCAGCTCTTACAAATATGTTCAATCTTATTGAGGAGGCTCCCATTAAATATATATTTGCATAAAACAAGACTGGAAGTTTAACCATTGAACAGTGAACAGTGGTTGTTTTTGCCTGATGGGTTTTTAAGGTTATATGCTTTTAAATTAATAGATGATTTTTGAGCAATTTTAGATGTGCTGAAAAATTGAGCGGAAAGTACAGAGAGTTCCCATAAGCACCCGTCCAAACAGCCTCCCCTGTTATTAACGCCATGCATTAGTGTGGTACATTTGTTACAATTAATGAGCCAATATTGGCACATTATTAATGACTGACGTCCAGAGTTGACATTTTGTGTTCACTCTGTGTGTGTACGTCCTTTTCCCTGTGCCCACACAAACTTGGCCGTAGCTGTTCCTGTTGTCATTTAACTGAGTTATGCACACTGCCAGTCCTTCGCATGTTGATTTTAATTGCCATTTAAAACGTCTTCAAAAAGATTATGTTATGATATGATTTGACATTGAAATGTAAAGTTTCTGTGAGCACAGAAAGGTCCCCCAACAATCATGGGGTGAAGATTGGGTGTAAGTGAAGCCAATCCTTGTCTTTGGTGAATGACTCCAGGATCATATTTTCTTGCAAAGAAACTACCACATCTTTCCTAAACCCCTCAAAAGAAAGAAACCAAAAGTTTCTTGAGACTGTATTGCATTTTGTCACTGAGATATGTGCAAAAGGATTCCTGTTATACACCAAGCCAGGCACCAAAAGGTAAGAGAAATTGCCAGAGCACTCAAAATAGATGAAGGGAATTTCAAAAAGGAATGTTGCAACAAATTAAGGTATTACATAGGACTATTATGGCATTGGGTAGTGCTTAACTGGAAGAGCGTTTTTTATTTTTTTTATTTCTTAATTTTACATAAGGTAACAGTGCCTCTTAAAATCAATGATGTCTTATATTTAATGAAAGAGAGTTGAATTCAAGTCAGTTAAATATATACGATGCAATTCCAATGTAATGATCAATTCATTCTCATAGTATAACATTGATGTGCTGTTATATTTAAACAGAAATAAAAATGAATAACCTCTGACTATTCTTCCAAATATCTCTGCCAACAAGGAGTAAGGAAAGAGAGGAAAAAACTCTCCATTTTGATAGTGAAATATATACGCATGCAATTTATGGACATGGAACCATACCAGCAAAACTATGTATAACCATTATTTCAGAAATACTGGTTCTAGGAATTTATCCTGAGAAAGAAAGCATGACTCTGGACAAATGTTTAGTGACCAGACTGCTTATTTCAGCTTTGCTTTTAAAAATGAAAAGTTAAGGGCCAGCCAAGTAGCGCGGTGGTTAAGCGCTGGCTTGGGAAACCAGCGGCCCCGGTTCGGATCCCACATGTGAGGGCCAGTGACACTGCCCTCAAAAATAAATAAATAAATAAATAAATAAATAAATAAATAAATAAATAAATAAGGAAGAGCCACCAGCTTAGGTTTTCTTGGTGTTGCTTCTGTGGCCCACAGGCGCCTGCTCCTATAATGATGTTGTCTGCTGGAAAAAAAAAAAATTCTAATCATACTACTATTCATAAATGTATTTCAGTGGCCAATATTTTTAGCTCAATGAACTAAGAAGGCGGTCAGTCGTGGAAGCCTCTGGAGTGTCTATTTGCATTTCTGTGGGAAGTCAGGGAAGGCTTAGTCAAGTGTGTCAATATTTGCTATTTGGATGAATATTTTTTTTTCTTTTGTCTAAACTCTCTAACCCTGTAGGAGGGATGGAGGGAGCTTTGTTTTCACCACCAGCAGTTCCTTTCTCAGTGGGGTGTGGATGGCAGAAGTCAGAGCAGGGAGGCGGTGATAAGTGGAGATGAAATGGCTGTGTTATGGACTGAAGGTTTGTGTCCTCCTGAGTCATAGCTGTAGCCCTAATCCGCAGTGTGGTTGCCTTTGAGATGAGACCTCCAAGGAAGTATTTAAAGTTAAATGAGGTCGGAAGGGTGGGGCCCTGATCCCATAGGATTAGTGTCCTTAGAAGCTCTCACTCACTCTTTCTCCCTGTGCCCATGCACTGAGGAAAGGCCATATGAGGACATAGCAAGAAGGCCCACCTGCAAGCCAGGAAGAAACATCTCACCGGAAACCAAATTGGTGCATTTCTATCTTGGACTTCCAAGCCTCCAGACATGTGAGAAAATAAACTTCTGTTGTTTCACCACCTAGCCTGTGGTGTTTAGGCAACCCCACGTCCCTTCGGTCTGCCTCTCTCTAAGGCACGGACCTCACCTGGCCCAAAGGCAGAGATCAGTTGGACCCTCACCCGCTGTGCACATCCCCACCCCCACCCCCCACCTTGATTCTTTGCTCTAGTCTTCCTCTTTGGGCCAAGTGTGTTTCAGCAAACCAAACTGAACATTTTCACCACCTTGCTTTCCTAACCCTGGTCCCCCTGCCTGGGGTGCCATCTCCTTCTTGCCCCAGCTCACACATGTCTCCCCCTTCTCTTGCCTCATAAGGACCATCATAAAGTCTGTGTCTGTGTCACTCAATGGACACTCATGTCAGTGTGTTCCTTACCAGGAACTGTACCTTATTTTTCATTACATCCCAGCACCTAGAAATGCCTGGCACATACTCATGGGAAGCACTCATTGAATATCTGTTATTGAATGAATGAATGAAGATGAATGAGCAACATAATGACTGCCCAGCTCGTGACAATCCCAGATTTGGGGGCCTTTTGAAATAATCTAATCCAGCAATTCCCAAACTTCTTGGTCTCTGGACCCCTTTACACTCATAAAAATTACTGGACTCCAAAAAATCTGTGGACCCCAAAGAGTGTGTTGGTGTGGTTGTCATTATTTACCATATTGGAAATGAAAACTGCTGATTTAAAAATACTTATTTATAAATTCATTAAAGAACAACAGTAATGTGCCCATGAAATGTTAACAACAATAACATATTTTTATTAAAAAAACTATATTATCCAAAAAAAATGAGAAGAGGGGCATTGCTTTACGTTTTTGCAAAGTTCTTTAATGCCTAACCATAGAGGATGGCTGGATTCTCGTGGCTGCCTCTGAGTCTGTTGTGATATCACAGGTCGTGTAGACTCCAGAAAATTCCTCTTTAGACACATGAGAGTATGAGAGTGAAAAAGTTAAATAACATTTTATTATTATAAAAAATAATTTTGATCTGGTGGATCCCTGGCAAGTGTTGGGGGTGCCCCCTGGCATCCCTGGACCTTACTTTGAGGGTTCCGGATCTAGTCCACCTCTACCATATTATATTTTACAGATGAGGACACTAAGACTAGAGACACGAAGGGACTTTCCCTAAAGTAGAAGCAAATTTTTCAGATAAATAATAACGATAATAAAAACTATCGCATATGAAGTGTCTACTATGTGCCAGACACTAAGCTCAGCATTTTCTGTGATTATCTCAAGGAATCTTCCATATAACTCTCTAAAGTTGCCCCTATTTTGACCTTTGTTTCCAGAAGCAGAAACTAAAGCTCAGAGACGTTATGTCAGTTGCCCAAGGTCACACAGGTAGCCAGTGGCAGAACTGGGATTCAAACCCAGAGTTCTGTGTTTCAGTTTTGGCACAGTCCATTATCCACATTCCTGGGGCATAACTAAATGCTTGTGAGTTGTAAAGAGTGAAGGGGAGAGGCTCCTTTTAAATGTCAGAGTCCAGAAAAGAGGGGGGTGCTCCAGAGGGTCAAGGGCAGAGCTGGAGGATCAGGGCTCTGGCCACAGTGGGAGGTGATTCTTAGTGCACTTCCCTGGGACATCAAAGGAGGCTGTCTGGATACCTTCCCCAGCAGTCTTGGAGGGACTTTGGCCAATCCACCCAAAATCAAATCTATGATAACATAGTACCCTCAGAAATCAAATTGCTGATGACCCATTGCTCAAATTCATCAAATTTGCCAATTTTCCAAACCTTATTTAAGGAAAGTCCTTATCAAATACAGTTAATGAATATGAATGCACTCCCCTTGAATATAGTCAATGACTGCATTTTTCTACATACACTGTTTTAATTTGCTGGATAATAATATTCAATAAATTTATACTTCTTGAATACTCTTATCTAAAAATTTATTCAAGATGTTTTAATCATATTCAAGACTCTGTTTAAGATATTCAAGAATATATTCTTCATTAGAAGATTGCCATAAAAAGAAGCTAAACAGCTCCCATGATATTTAGCTTTAGACAAATTGAGCTGAAAATGCTGCTGAGAAGATATTCACTGAATATGATCAAGACTAATTTATTAAGAAGGAGATCATATTCATATTCATTGAAAATGTTCAACAAAGCTAGTCTTCCAGACATTTTGGTCCAATGTTTCAAATTGGTGTATTGGTGGTCTGGCTTTTCGCCAGGGATTGATCTGAGGCCTCATGTGCCAGCCTGGGGCCATACAGCTCTCGTTTCTGTGGGAGAAGTGGAGTCAACAGGTCCTGTGAGAAGGCTACGAGTTGCCTTTGGACCCTCAGAGGATAAGGAAACGTTATTGTGTCCCCAGGTGCCACGTTGACCCTTTGATCACCTCCATGAGAGGAAAAAATAAAAACGAGAAAAGAGCTGGGCTCAGGTTGGCTGCGACACACTGCCATGGAGTTGGTAAGCATGATTCCCCTTAACCAACCCCATAGTTGGTTATGATAAGGACGCGGAGGCGCAGACAGGTGAAGTGACTTGCCCCAAACCATCTAGTTCATCAAGGGCAGAGGGGAATTTGAACCAGGCAGAGGGGGATTTGAACCCAGGCAGAGTGGGATTTGAACCCAGGCAGAGGGGAATTTGAACCCAGGCAGAGGGGGATTCGAACCCAGGCAGAGGGGGATTCGAACCCAGGCAGAGGGGGATTCGAACCCAGGCAGAGGGGGATTCGAACCCAGGCAGAGGGGGATTCGAACCCAGGCAGAGGGGGATTCGAACCCAGGCAGAGGGGGATTCGAACCCAGGCAGAGGGGGATTCGAACCCAGGCAGAGGGGGATTTGAACCCAGGCAGACGGGGATTTGAACCCAGACAGAGAGGGATTTGAACCCAGGCAGAGGGGGATTAGAACTCTGGCAGAGTGAAGATTTGACCTCAGGCAGCTGGATTTCAGAGTCCACAGCCTTGGCCATTGGACTATACGTTCTCCCACAAAGATAGATGGCATTCACTGAATCGGTGAACAAAGAATCGAATGTTGAGGTGGGGACCGGCTAGTGGGGACTGAGTGGATGGGGCTTTGGAGTGAAGGAATCCAGGAGCTACCTGGGGAGTTGATGGCTTATGTGCTTGGTTGTTAGAGGAACTAGGCAAAGCAGAAGGAGGAAAGTGTGAGTCACAGGGACAGGCCCCCTGTCCTTTCTCTATGCCATGTAGTAACAAACAGAATGGAAACTCCGATGTCCTAGCTGACTGTTTGTGCTATGGTCACGTGATTGCTTCGAGTTCAGATCCGGCTGTATTATGTTCCCCGAAACTAAACACAAAGAACCATGGAGAACAATGCCAGCCACTGATGTGTCTGCACCGTTTCCCAGAAACTTTGTAGAAGTTTCCAGTTTATAGACGTAGTCACGTCATTCTTTCTTTTGAGGGGGAAAAAAAATTTTGTTCTTTATTTTCCAAGTAAAATGCACACCACATGTACATTGATGATAAATTAGAAATTATGTGGAAGCTAAAATAATAAAATAAAAGTCACCAACAAATTGTCCTTCCCCTACTGCAAAAAAAAAAAATCATTATTAATAGTGGGTGTATTTTTTTCCCTAGTCTTTTAATTTTATGCAATTTTAACATGGGATCATTCGGCATCTGCTATTTGGAAACCTGATTCTTCTAATTTATTATAATCCTATTCATAAAGACAACTTCACATCATTTTTATTATTGCAGATTTCTGATTGTCAGCGATTTATTCCCTGTCCTCTAAGAGGTGAGAGATGGAGACATGCTTTGGGGCTACCTGGGATGTCGATTGCAGGGCCAGGGTCCTTGGACAGGATTTCTTAGGGCTTTGGTGGGTGGGTCTGAGGAGGGGTCACCTGTGGTCTCCCCCCAGCCAGTCAGGGCTCAGGAGACTTCTGATAGCAGACATCTGGGGACACCTTACAATAATATCCCAACAGTGGCATGAGACTGTGGGCCAATGCCCTCACCTTCTCAGGCTCCTCTGCCAAATGGGCTTGTTTTGAGAATTGTGTGAAATCAGCCTGCTAGGTGCCCATACGGCACCGCCACCTTCCCGCTCTCCACTCCATTTACTTCCAGAGACACAGGAGGGCTCTGTCTACCCCTCCCAAGGACGATGGAGTTTAGTGGCTTTCATTTCACCAAGACAGTGACGTTTGGACCGTGCACAGTGCAACGTAGCAGGACAGCATGGCCAGGCTCCTGCGAATGGTGGGAACTTGGCCCTGAGATCCTGGTACCTGGGCATCAGTCCTCATCCTTTTCCTCTCCCAGGGCTGGTGTGTCCAGGTCCTTCTCCCCTGCCTCCTGCTTGGTCTCCCTTCATTATCCCAGCTCCTAGCTCCTCTCTCTCTCTCTCTCTCTCTCTCTCTCTCTCTCTCTCTCTCTCTCTCTCTCTCTCTCTCCCTCTCCTTGGAGTCCCACCACAGAGGAGAGACCTAGTGCAGTGGATGTTACCGCCAGAGGCCGTGGGAGGTTGGTGAAGGCCCTGGGAGGTGACCTTTTATAAACGTTACTGAATACTTGAGAATAATTATAAAGAATAGACACCCTCCAAAGAGTCATATTCCTTCACAACACAAACTCCTCAACAATATTTTATTTTTAGCCAGTTAATAGGATCATGTATAGTAAAAAACAAAAAACAAAAAACACTCGCCACAATACTTGGCATATAGTAACCACTCAAAGCATGCTAACTATTGCTTTGATTATGACTATTTTAAAAGGCAGAGAAAGCGTTAGGATCTTGCATCTGGGCAGCCGTGAGAAGTCCGAGACAAACACGGTTCCTACCATGGGAGACCCTCTCCCCATCCCACCAGCACTACCTGGGAACCAGTTCCGGGGAGAGTGCAGTTCTGGGGAATATTTTCATGGCCCCTACCGCCTGAGGACAGCCAAGGTGTCACCAGGCAGATAAATGTGTTCATCTTCTCCTGCTGAAATTGGCAAGTCCGGTGTGGAGCTTCGATGATTTATTTACCAGTGACAGTTCTGCTCTGGGGTGGAAGTGCCCTGGTTTGCTGAGTGGTTCATTCATTTGTCTTTGTTGGCAACGCAGGCCCGTGGGATGCCCACCCCAGCTCCCATGAACGCCCATTCCTTTTGTACCCTTCTGCTGACATGGAGGGGCTGAGCACGAGGGGTTCGTAGTACGCTCGCCTTCCCACCTACAGAAGAGCCCTCTTGCGTCTGCTTCCACTGGGGAGGCCCCTGGGGGTGGTGATGGAGCTGGGGGCGGGGGGAGCATATATGGCATTAGAGAAACCACATCTCCATGACCATGGGCCTTTTCAGGATGCCATGGGAATCAGCTCTGGGCTCCAGTGCTGTCTCTGCTATTTGTTAGATGTGTGGCCTCAAGCAAACAGCCTGACCTCTTTGATCCTTGACTCCCTCCTCTGTTAGGAGCGAATAATCACACCTCTTTCCTGCTCTCTTGTGAGGGTAGCATATTGTAAAGCAGTTGGCACATAGTAAAGTGAGCCTGACATAGGTAGAAAGCTTTTAATGAAAGATAGCTATTATTCATATCTTCATCCTCATTAGTATTCCCCCCCGGGTTCAGAGTTGGACCTTGGAGAAAAGGTAGTTTCCTCTTAGGCTTATGAAATTCCAGAGCTGGAAGCAAACTGTAGAAAAAGTCAGACAGCTGGGTGGAACTCCCCAACACTTTCACACTGTGTTGTGGCAGAAGTTCCTTTGCTTTTCTGAGCCTCAGTTTCTTCATCTGCAAAATGGGGATAATAAAATGAGGTGCATCATGGAAAATATCTGGCCTTGAGGGCACTCTGTGGAGACCAGTTTTCGTCCACCCCCTCTTATTTGCGCCATACTTTCTGATTTACAAAGGGTGGTGACAGTTAGGATCTGGTACGATTCCCACCATGTCACCCTCTGCCTAGGGATGAATCATCATCCCTGATTCAAACAAAGTAGGGAAACGGGCTCAGAGAACCGCAGCAACTTTTTCAACCCTCACTCATTCATTTAACAAATGTTTATCGAGTGCCTACTGCCACCAGTCTCTGTTTTAAGTTCTTCAGCTATAGGGATAGATGAAACAGGAAAAAAAAAATTAAAAATCTCTGTCTTCAGAGAGCTTATCTTCTAGAGGTGGGATGCAGAGAATAAACAATGAAAACAATACATTGATTGACTGTTTAATATATTAGAAAGTGACAAGTACAGTGAAAAAAATAGATCGTGCCAAGGAGGGTTCAGGAATGATGGACGGAGAGGCAGGTTGCAGTTTTAAAGGGTGGTCAGGATAAGCCTCATAAAGAAGGTGACATTCGAGCAAAACCTCCAGGAAATGAGGGGGTCAGCAGCCATGCAAATGTCCAAGGGGAAGAGCAGTTTAGGGAGAAGGAATAGCACCTGCAAAGGTCCTAAGGTTAGGGAACAGTGAGGAGTGAAGCGGAGAGAGCAGGAAGGGATGAAGTTAGAGGGCCCAGGAGGTAATGCAATGTGTGTGGGGAGAGAGAACCCTTTTGGGCTTTGTAGCCATAGTAAGGATTATAGCTTTTCCTCTGAATGAATGAAGGAGCCATTGGAGGGTTTGAATAAAGTTGTACCATCGTCTGAGTCATGTTTTTCCCAGGATCACTCTGGCTATTGCAGTGAAATTGACTAGGGGGTATCCATTGGCTGACAAATGGATAAACAAAATATGGTATGGTCATACAATGGGATATTATTCAGCCATAAAAAGGAATGAAATTCTGATATATGCTGCAGTATGGATAAACCTTAGAGATATTATGGCGAGTAAAAGAAGCCAGACACAAAAGGCCAAATTGTATGATTCTATTTATATGAAATATCTAGAGTAGACAAATTCATAGAGACAGGAGTAGAGTAGAATTTACCGGGTGCTGGGGAGAGGGAGGGAGATGTTGCTTAATGCCTAGAATTTCGGTTTGAGGTGATGAAAAAGTTTTGGAACTAGATACTGGTGATGGTTGTACAACATTGAGTGTAATTAATGCCACGGACTCTAGTGTACTTGTAAAAATGGTTCAAATGACAGCTTTTGTTATATATTTCACCACAATTGAAAAATTAAAAAAAAAATGACTGTGGCTTCAAAGGTGGAAATAGCCTGTGCTGTTAACAGGGTCAGATCCATCCAAGTGGAGGTGAGAGGTGCTCAGATGATGGGGATACTTGGGAGTTAGGATTTCCTAATGAATTAGTGGCGGAGCTAGTAATTCAAAGGGCCAGGTGTGGAACCTGGGTCCCCTGAACCTTCCCCGGGACCCAGGACCACACAGGGAGGCCGCACTGGTCGCCACCCTCCCAGCCTCCCAATGCTTCCAGCTCCTTGCGGACCTGCCAAGCTTGGATGTTGGATTCCTCTGGCGCATTAGGGGGCATGTGGTGCTACCTACATAGAGGGGAGGTTCTGGGATGGAGCCCTTGGACGTCAGCATCACCACCCCCCACCCTACATCCTGGGCTTGCACCACTACCCTGCCCGGGAAAGCTCAGGTCCAAGTTGGCAGCTCCACCTCTGTTTGTTGCATCATTCTTGTTGTCTGGGAGATGAGTTCCAATGTCACGAGCCCAGATTAGGAACTGGGTGGAGCAAAGTGGAACGGATGAGCTCATGAACAACACTGTTGCTGTTTGCACTGTGAACCTTAGTAACCGGCCAGAGAGCCTAAATCTTGTTCACCTCCTGAGTCTGGGCACCATGGACAGAGGGAGGATGGTGTATAGGCTATGAGCTCAGACAGTCCTGGGCTCAGATCTCAGCTCTGCCTTCCTTCTTCCTGTCTGACGTTGGATATGGCTTCTCTTCTCTGGTTTCCCCATTTCTTCTAACTGGGATGATACCACCCACCTCCTGGACTTGTTGTAAGGGTTAAGTGATAAACAGATGACTGGATGTTGTAGACTGACAATTGCTAGACAAATAGGAGAACTCGTATACAGAGGATGTCAGATCAATGCCTGGTGATAGGCCGAGAAGGACAGAGAGAAATCTAGAAGAGGTCTGGGTTTCCTGGGGAAGGGGTGCGTGTTGCTACCATGTACTAAAGTGGGGGGGGGGGGGAAGGAGGGAAGCAGTGTGCAGGGAGAGATACTGAATTCTTTTTTGCACATGTGGAATCCGAGAAGCCTTTGAGTGGACATGTCTAGGAGGTATTTGGAGCTCTGAGAGCTGATCCGGATTGGAAACGGGGATTGGGTGTGTTAGATTAAAGATGTTAGATTAAAGATGGCTGTCAGAGCTACGGATCTGTGTGACCATCCCAGGGAGAAGGCCAGCTTCAGACAGGAACCTGAGCACCGCTGCATTAACGGGGTGCTTCCAGGAGGCAGAGGAACAAAGGGAGAGGCGAGAGGATTCGCCCAGGGTCGCAGGAGGAGTTGGTGGTTGAACTGGATTAGAACTCAGGTGTCACTGTGTAGGTGGGGTCGGAGATGCTGCCCAGCCCACCATATCCATCTCTCTCTCAGCGTGGGTTCTTGGTTTTCAAGTGAAAGGAATGGACTCTACCTAATTTAATGGGGAAAAGACATGGGATAGCTCATATAATTGAAAGGAAAGTGAAGCACTGGACCCCAGGAAGGACAAGAATGGAGCTGGTCCAGGGATCTGGGCTGCAAGGAAACTGGACAGCTTTTCAGGGCACTGTCACTGGGATGAATCAGCTTCAGATAGTTCCTGTCCTCGAGTCTCTGGGCCCTGATTGTCTTAGTTTGGGCCATGTGCCCACCGGTGATGAAGGAAAGGCAGAGCCCTTGGGTGGAAATTCCTAGTGAACTGCACATAATGGTGAGGGTACCCCAAAAAGACATTGAGGGGGCTGTGACCTGTGGAAAGGGACATGAATGTCACCGGGCAGAAGTCACAGGTGTGCACTTCTCAGGCCTGCCGGCACAGGGCTCTCTGGAGCTTTTGAAACTGGGTTAAAAGGCATTCCCTGGGGGAGGTAAGACTTGAGCATAAATGAATGTGATTGGGCAACCTGGTTAATTCATCACTATCCACTTATACCTGGAAGAATCCCAACGGGATGCACCTGTAGGCAGAACGGGATAGCTTTAAGGAGAGGAGGAAGCACACACCAGGACCTTAGCCAGTCACACTAATTAGGGATGAGGGTGGGGTCGAGGAAAGTAGGTCTCTACACTGCCAATGTGCTTTTTCTATGCCAGGAATTGCTCTAAGTATTTTACGTATCTTAACTTGTTTATTCCTCACCACAACTCTATGAGGCACTCTGTCATCACCTGTATGTTATTGCCAAAGAGTCTGAGGCACAGAGAAGTTAAAGAATTTGCCCGGGATCATCCAGCTAATAAGTGGATGGAGGAGAATTCAAACCAGGGCAGCCCAGCTGTAGGGAGCGTGCATGACCGTGACCCTCCACAGTCACACACACGCCATGTTCTCCGTGGGGAACTGAAATTTGCATGTGGATATATATTATTACATAAAAATGCCCCTCATGAGAATCAGATCTTAGATTTAACACTTAGGCTTACTTTCCTTGTCTTAAAGGCAGTTCATTCTCTATGCTGAATATTTTGAAAATCCAAAATGCACAAAGAAAAAAAAATTGCTTGAATACCCGCCTTCTTAAAAAACAAATAATGGCACTTTAAAACAACTAAAATCTAAATGTATATTTCTTTTAAGTGGGGTATCATACATACTGATTGTTTGAGGCCAGCTTTTCCCATGTGCTATTTCTGTGACAATACATCATCTTCAGAAAAACGGTAGTTAATCGCTGCATATTTTTTCCCATTGTATGGATGGACCATCATTTGTCCAGCTAATACCCTATAATTGAGCCAGTTTGTCATTTCCAGTGATCCATGAGTATAAATGCAGCAGACACCGCTGTTGGTCTGCCTAGTCCCCTTGGATGCCTTTTACCTTTTCTGTGTGTACCTACCTGGCCTCTGGGTATTCTTGTTTCTGGGAGTTTGCACCTGTGACTTCTTTTGCAGGACCGCCCAGGGGCTACTGGAGTTACTTTGCCCACAGGGTCAAGAGCTTGATATTTCCATCCTCATGGGGGAGTTGATATCCCCCCACATGCACCCCTAGGGCAGACCTGAGGCAATGAGTATTGGGGTGAGAGTATAAAAGCCCAACTCCCTCCGCTCAGAATAAATTCTGATCCACTCTAGATTCCTTCATGGCAGTAACGTCCAATAGCATATAGCCAAAGGGATGCCATGCCATTTTCAAGGATAGATCACAAAAGACATGTTGGCTTCTGCCTTATGCTCTCTCTTGGATCACTTGCTCTGGGGCGAGCCAGCTGCCATGTCCTGAGGACACTCAAGCATCCCTGTGGAGAGACCCACACGGTGAAGGACTGAGGCCTTCAGCCAACAGCCACGGGAGTGAGCTTAGAAGCAAACCCTTCAGCCCCAGTCAGACCTTTGGATGACAGGCAGCCCTGGCTGACATCTTCAACTGAATGAGATGCCCAAACCAGAACAACCCAGCTAAGCCTCAACCGAACGTTAGAAACAATGCAATAATAAACGTTCGTTGTTACATCGCGTTCGTCAATATTGTAATCTCAAAGATGGCTGTTTATTATACGCCATTCCATTTTAGGCTAATCTGCTAGGGAACAAGACCTACCCGCTGTTTCTTCCTCTTGCAGGTACACAGGGCGCGTCGCCAGGTCGAAGAACGTTCGAGTTTGTCTGACCCAGCATGTCCCGAAATTATTTGACCGCAGAATCTACCCCCACGCCCTTTTCTTTTTATGGAACTCACCTTGGGAACTGTTGACCTAGCGTGAACTCTTGGACACACCTGAGATTCTCCATTTCTGCCATTTCTGCAGTTTGTCCCCCGACAATTGTGTCTGCACTGGCTCAGATTGTGTATGCGTGTGCAGCTATTGGCTGTAAACTCCGTCACCCTGTCTGCTGCGGATTTTCTAAGTTGTCACTCTCAGAACCCGAACAAGCCAGCCTGTCATGCAGCACTGATGGAACACAGACAGGCATTGGGAAAATGAAGTCATTTCATGATATCAGGCCACCAGGCAACGTTTCCAAGACAGCTAGCTGGTCCTTGCCTTCCCTCTGCCCTTGCTGCTGGGATGGTGATAATAACCAACCAATAGCTCTGTTTGGTTTGCAAACTGTTTCTCTCGTCTTCCCAGCCACCCCCTGGGGATAGTCAGGGTGGTGATTGAATTATTCCCATTTTACAGAGGAAGAAACTGAGACTCTCAGTGAGATGAATGTTTTTTTAAAGACACACATCTACTGAACCCATGTGTTATTCCTCCTGGCAGACGCTCTTGATCTTTTCCTCTCCTACCCCGCCCCCGCCCCCACCCGCTCCCTGGTTTAGCAAACACAGTGGTTTGGAACCAGTCTGCCTGAGTTTGGAACTGGTTCAGCCAATCTGCCACTTCCTGGCTGTGGGAACTTGGGCACATTTCTGGATCATTGTAGGTTAGCTACAGACTAAATGTGAAAATGGATGTGAAGAGCGCAGACAGCGCCTTGCAGCTACTAAACATTTAATAATGTCATTATTATTAATACTCACCCTCCAGCTTTCAACTTCAACACCATTTCTTCCTAGAAGCCTCCGGTAACTACTCCCACCCCACCCAGCCTGTCCCAGCCTCCCCTGGGCTCCTCCTGTGTAGCCCCCACCCCAGCACCCAATTCGCCAATGGTGCTTAACCCTGTCTGCAAATGAGAACCCCCTGGGAAGCTTTTAAAAAGCACCCATGCCCAAGCCCCACCACAGGCCAATAACATCAGGATCTCTGAAAGTATTTCTCAAGCGTGAGCTAGGTCTTTCCCCACCTTTACCTTTCCCCTGGAGGCCGAGCTTCTGGGGTCCAGCCTGGAGAGCACTCCGACACCTCCGCTTGGGGCCTGATGAGGAAAGACGTGAGCCCGGCCAGGCAGACTGTCCAGCTGTGTCTCCTCTCAGTTTCCAAGTTTTCCAAAGAGAAAATGCTGCACCTGCCACCGGCCTGTTCTCTGGTCCTCTCCTTTCCACCGTGTTCTTTTTAAAAATGTACCCTCCACGGTTTTGCAGGATAACCGATAACAATCACAGTAATGATAACAGATGTTATTCCAAACACTCGCTATATGAGGAACCGTGCTGGCTGCTAAAGGGATAAAGGCATTCTCCTCTTTCAAAAAAATGTGTCCTTCAGATATCAAACTCATATTTGCAGGTTTCTCCTGATTTACAAGAATACCCTCATTCTTGGGCAGGGGGTAGGGGTTGGCAACTAAGATTGTGTACATGGGGTGCCATGGTTACCTCTAGAACTCTGACAAGGAAGATCGAAATCCCCTCAGAGCCCAATTCCGTTTTCTTCTTCCCCCCAAATGGAGACAGTGAGAATTGGGAGGCAGGTGCTGGCAGAGCATCAGTCCTAGGTACAGCCTCCAGGGGGCGGGCCAGGCTGAGGCCACCCCCTGCTCCGTACCACTGCGGACTTACTCTGCATTGGCATCCGTGGGCTGAGCACTTCGCACACAAATGTCTAATCCTCAGCCCTACATTGCCATCACCCACTTTCGTGAATGAGGAAACAAACACTTGCAGAGGTCAAGCGACAAGGTCACACACATAGCAGCGAGCAGCAGAGCTGGGGTTGGAACTGAGATCCCTAACGGCCCTGCTGCTCCCTGATCTCAGAGCCCACACTCGGTCCTGGCCTGGCCCCTGCTATTTTCTTTGCTTACTCGCTGATTGTTTGAGACCCCTATAACACCCATGAGGGCAGGGACCCACGTCTGTTCTGTCCTCCAGGGCCCAGCGCTGTACCTGACACATACTAGGCTGGGGGCACAGAGAGAGCCAGGCCACTGACTATTTAGGAATGCCACGGGTTGGTCCAAAGAGCTGTTGGGGAGAGGGGATGAGGAGTGAGGTGTCTACATTTTAAAATGTAGGTTTTAGGGCCGGCCGAGTGGCACGTTGGTTAAGCGCTGGCTTAGAAAGCCAGCGGCTCCGGTTCGGTCCCATATATGAGGGCCAGTGACACTGCCCTAAAAAAAAAAAAATGTAGGTTTTATTATTTTTCAGTTATGACAAGACCAAAAAATCAGGCCATGATTGCCATTGAAAAGACAGCTTGTTAAACTCACAGATCCAGGAGCAGGGGGCTTTGCCACGCCATGGGAACCACATGGAGAAGCACCCGGGTCAGCCAGGACGCAGAGGGAAAGGGGAGAAATGTGACTAAAAGCCTTTATTGTGGTTTCTGTGGTTAGGACAGGTGAGGCAGGGTGAGCAGGCTTCAGGTTGGCTAGTTTGACAATTTCAGCGGGCTTCGAGGCACAGGGGATGATTAGGGCCGGTAGAGAGCAGCTGGGAGTATAAGAGTGTGATAAAGGATGTGGTTGGAGTGCAGGCTCTGGATTGGCAGGTTTTCATATAAAAAAAAAGTGTGTTTGCAGGTGAATCCTTTACTATCTCTAGAACTTAGCCAAGCTTGGGAGGGACAGTCCCCCAGGGCCAGCACAGCCCCAGGTATCAAAGCATCAGAATACAATACATGCCTAACACAGGTTAGGGCATTGGGGTCACCTTAGGAGCTCAGGCAGTGCTATTTATCCAGTGACACTGAAGTATTCCATATCTGGGCACCTGGCACCATCGTACCTGGGCATAGAATTGCATTAGTGCCCAGCATAGGCGCTCAATAAATATACATTGAATTGCTGAATTGGCAGGCTAGGCTTGCAGTCACTTCCCCTCCCCAGATCCCAGTTATCCATGGTAATGCTGTTCCACATGGCTGCTCTTCCCTTTCCCTTGGGAGTCACTGGGGAGCCCACATCTGCTCACATCTGACCTGGGGGGCCTTGGAGCTGGGGGTTGAGTAGATTGACCTCGCTGCAGATGGGGTGACTCAGCCAGCCCTCAGCAACCAGACAGCAGAGCCCACAGCAAGCCTGGAGCCTCCCACCTGCTTCCGACAACTCCTGGTCCCAGGACGGTAGGCGAGGAGGAGACCTCCCAGCAGCCCTACACCCTGCCAGCTCCAGGTGTTGGCTCATTTAAGAGACAGTATTGATTTTTGCATTATGATGCACAACTCGTGAGGCATCGAGAGGAGGGGGTGGAGGAGAAGAAGGCAGCCACTGATTCCCGGAATTTGTTTCGAGACACATTAATTTGTTTCTTCCCTTCAAGGTCAAATCAAGGCATCTCCATATATCACCACTGGCAGCCACTGGCAGGCAAGCAGCTGGAACGGGGTGGAGGTGGGCTGCAAATAAGACTTTCCAGGGACCTGGGTCAAGGCAGCGGGGTGGGAGAAGCAGCTTCTGCATATCCTGTCTCAGCATCATCATGAGTGAGGGCCCAGGACCAATATTCTTCTGTCATTCTCCCGGAGATCTCTTGGGAAGGGCCGAGTCCTCTATTTTGATGACAAAGCTCGTGTCTTTCAGCTGGAAGCCTCTCCAAACTGAAATGAGCTGGGTTTTTGGGGGTTGAGATCATGCTTTTGGCTTAATTTCCCAGGGTGACTCACACCTACCTTTCATTCATTCATCCATTCATTTAATATATATTTTATCACTGGAGGCACCAAATAGTGCACTTAGCATGCCAGACCCAGTGGTGGATGGGACAGGAAAAGAAAACCCCTTCTCTTTCGGAGCTTACATGCTAGGGTGTATATCTATGGATGTGATGTGTGTTGAGGGCCGCTGAGATTTTAATATGCATGTGGCTGTGCAACCAAGAAGGCACAATTCTGAGAAGTGTTTTGCATCCATACAGCCGTATGATGTATTTCATAGTCAGTAATCAGATGGGAACTATTTTGAGGCCTGTCTGGAGGAGGGGTTTGAGGGGAAACTAAAGAAACTGTGATATGGAGACAGCCAGTCAGAGAGTTAGGGGCAGAGTGTTCGTGACCAAAGGGATGGGAAGTGCAAAGGCCCTGGGGTGAGAACGAGCATGGTGTGTTTAAGGGATAGAAAGGTGGCATGGGTTTGGTGAAGAAGACAGGGAGCCATGGGAGACGAAGCTGGGAGGTGCCAGGGTCCAGACGATGCAGGACTTTGAAGGTGGTAGAAAGGAGTTTGGATGTTTTTGTTCGATCCATTCATCCGTGCATCCCGTGAGTATGAAATGCCTCCTATGTACCAGGAGCTGTTAGGAGTTAGGGATGCAATGGAAACCAACAAGATATGGTCCTGTCTTTGTGTAGTCTATCAGGGGAACAGTCCAGGTATCGCGGAACAGTCCAGCTCTCTTGAGATATTTAAATAAACCTGAATCACGCCCTCTATCCAGTGATCTACCAAAGTGATGTCTCAGAAGGTCCATTCTCATGGCGTCTTCTCATTTCAAGTTCCTGCCCGTGGAGAAGTCTCCCCTCCATTCACTTCTCTGTGGGTTGTCCCAGACCACCCAGACAAAGCATCCATGGGTACATGACTTCCATGAAGTTTGGATTGACATGTGAGTTTTATATCACAATGCAAAGAATTGAATATTGTGCAGCATTTTTTTAGGTCCTAGGTTCACCTACAACCTGGCATTTCTCACTGATCACCTCTCACTATAGTGCAACACACACACACACACACACACACACACACACACACACACTGCCAGGGCCCCTAGCCTTCGAGACTCTGCTTGAGCAAATCCGTGTGGTCCTCCATGCCCTTAGACTGGGCACCCCTTCCACTCTACCCAACGGGGGTCTCACCATTCAGTGGGCCCGAACTGGCGAAATAACACCTTTGTGTTCCTCCTTCTCTCACCAGGCTCCCAGAGTGGAAAGAAACTAACACAGCACCCAGCACTGTATCTTGCATGTGGTAGGTGCCCAGTAAATAGTTGTTGAACAAACATCAAATAAGTAGGGATTTTCCCCCTGGCTTGAAAGAGTCCTCCTCCCATCCTTGTAAGCAGAGAAACTAGAGTCAGTTTGGGGTTTTATGACTGTTATTATTATTTATTCTGCTACACAAATACCCAGGCTGTTATACAGTGTGCTGTGTTGGGACAGGTGTAGGCGAGGGGCTCTGAACAGCCTGGTGTGAGTCCCCACTGAGACCTGTGGACAAAAAAGGGGTTCTCCTGGAGGTAACCTCTCAGGGTGATCTGATCGTAAATTCTTCACTGGGCCGGTCATGGGGGGTAGTCATGCCCCAGGCATATAACCTTTTCAGTAAAATGTTTATCTTTACCTTAAGCAAGCCCTGTCCATTGTTTCTGTGCAGCTAGATTAAACACTTTTGAAATAAGCCTGACCTCCCTCAAGGGAGCACATGATCTTGTTAACTACCCTGTAATCCAATCCCCGCCTTACTTTCTACTGCCTCCATGTAATCTTTCTTAATGTCCCCTCCTTAATTCAAAATGCATAAAAGAAGCTGCCAACTGCCGTTCACTAGAGCATTTCAGATCTTGCTTCCCGGCAATTTGTCATCAGTTTTGGCTCAAATAAACTCTTCTAAAAATTCTCTACAAGTTTGGACGTTCTTCCATTGACAGACCGTAAAGAATTAATCATGGGCCGGCTGAGTGGCGCTGTGGTTGGGCACTGGTCTTGGGAAGCCAGCGGCCCCGGTTCGGGTCCCACATATGAGGGCCAGTGACACTGCCCTCAAAAAAAAAAAAAAAGAATTAACCAGCGAAGAGGATGGGAGAGTAGTGCTTGGGAGAGAAAGAAGAGCGTATTCAAAGTTCGGGTAGTAGCAAGAGAGGGTCTGTCTGGTTGGAAGAACAGAGGGCAGTCAGGTGGGGCTGGCGGGCCAGGGTGAGAGACTGAGGTAGAGTGGAGAGGGATAAGCTAAGAACAGATTCCTGAAATGCCTTGTAAGTCTTGGTGAACAAGCTTAGGCACTTGATCTTTTGAACAATGGGGAACCATCAATGGACCTTCAAAGGGACATACCTTTCGCTGTGGCTCATGTGTTTTCTTCTGCTGGTGAGGCACCTCCCGGCCCATCCCTGCTGACTCAAGTCCTACAACCTTGCGGGTCATCGAACTTGACAGGAAGCCATCTGGAAGCCATCCCAGATATTGCACTCCCACCCCCTCCAGCCCCAACTTGAAATATCATCTCTCTCTCATAGATATAGAGCAAAAACAGGGTTGCTAGTTGGGAGGGGGGTGGGGATGAGGGAGAAGGGGAAGGGATTAGACAGCAAAAATAGGCAACTACAATACTGCCACAGGGATAGTTTGGGGAATATAATTAATAATGTAAATATTTTGTGGCGTGTCAGATAGTCACATGTCTTGTTAGGGAGACCACTTCATGGATGGAGTAGAGGCTTGATCACTGCACTGTACACCTGAAGCTGAGGTTGTATAATATTGTATACCAACTGTAATTGAATATATAGATAGTCACGGGATGTGGTTTATAATGTGGAAGGGAGTCAGAGGAAGTGTAATAGATATATATGATATGGGGGGGGAGTGGGGTGGCTAAATGGGGTGGGGGGTTGTCACTATGAGGGGTAAAAAGTATAACTATTGCACTGTGTTGTACACCTGAAGCTAATTAAAAATTAAAAAAAAAAAAGAAATATCATCTCTCTTCTCTTCCCACAAGTTGGACAGACTCACTTAGGGACACTTACCATTTTGCTTTGTTGGGAGAAGGGCAGACAGGGTAGTTAATAGTTAATAGTGAAGGTCCTGGGGTCAGATGGGCCTGAGGCCTATGAGGTTTGTGAGTTGGGGTAATATATTTATCTCCTCCATGTCTGTTTCCTTATCTGTAAAATGGTGATAAGAGTTGAATCTACCTCCTAGAATTGTAGGGCAACTGAATCTATTATACACAGAACTCCCTTATCAGGGTGTCTGGCACACAGTAAGGATTTAGTGAGGGCCTGGCATTCTGTCCACCACGTGACTTACCCAATCACCTCTTCTCTCTTAGCCTCAGCTTCTTCATTGTAAAATTAATATCTACTTCCTAGGGTGTTGTGGGGATTAAATGGGATTGGTGCCAGGGATGGAGCATGTGACTCAGGTCTGGCCAATCAAAGCACTGATTTTGTGGGCTGTAGCTTAAGGGTGGTCATGTGACCCAAGCTGGTCCAATAAGAATGGCTCATGGGAATATGGCCAAAGCTATGGGATAAGACTGGCTTTTCTCCCTGAGGACTGGAACGTGGGAGGATGTAAGGCTGTAGTGACTGCAGCCATCTTGTGACGACATGAAGGGACATGGGGGCATGGAGGGTGAGGAACAGGGGAGGCAGGGGACAACAGGGAGACTGGGAATGAAGCCAACACCCCAGGACCAAGAGATGGAGAGAAACCAAGTTCTGTTGACATTGTTCTAGCTCTGAAAGAAACTTTTATCCTAAACTTCTCAGCCATGTGTACCAATAAATACCCCTTTTTGCTTAAATCAGTTTGAATTGGGATTCCTGGCACTTCATACAGAAAGAGTTCTAACTCATCCACTGTGCCAGCAGCCCTGCTCCCTAACACCCCATGTTCAGGGTTCGGTGCTCTTGGCAGCATGGTCTATGGCAGCCATTGCATTGTTGACGTCCCTCACAGCTGCTATGCCCCTTTCCTCCTTCATAGAAACTTATTTTCTTTGGCAGCAGTGTCCCTGGCCTCGGGGGATAAATCAATATTGGTCTAAGCCAAGGACTGGCAAACTTTTGAGACAGAAGAGCCGCCAGGGGTCAGCAAACTGCGGCTCACGAGCCACAGGCTCTGAAGTAAAATTGGAAGTAAAACTATCATAAAATTGAAAGTAAAACTATCATAGTTTCATTTATAAAATTTTTAAAGGATATTATTCCCATAATGGTGATTATGTAAAAATATATTTATGGCTCTCAAATAATTTTTAAGTTGTTATGAGGGACAGGATTGGCTCTTCCAGAGGTCAGCAAACTTTTGAGATGGAATGTACCCAAAGAGCCGCATGTGGCTTGTGAGCTGCAGTTTGCTGGTAAGCTCATCATGACCATCGCTTCCCCTTTTGCCAGGGCTTAGGTTGAGGATAGACATATCACCCAGTTTGGGTCAATGAGGTAAAAGTCTGCTGAGAGCTTTGGAAAAGATCGTCAACTGATAAAAGAAAAACGCCAGATGAGAAGAGCCTTTTACCCCGGCTTTCTCTACCTATACATTGTCATATGAGGATGAGATGTCGGAGCTGCTGCAGCCATCTTGCAAAGACGAGGACAGCCCTTGTAGATGTGTCAGAGATAGCAGAGAAAAAGGATAGAAATACTTACAGGTTTGGGTGGCACACCACAACAGCTGAAAAAAAAAGCTGTGAAAACTTTCATATTTAGACTTCTTGTAAAGTTAGACAATAGATGTTTATGTCATTTAAGCCACTATTTATTGGGTGTTAATATTTGCAGCCACAAGCATTCCCAATTGATACTGAAAAACCTAAGTGGTATTGTATTTAATGCCCCAATGAAAAGAAATACACACAGCTAAGAACATCAGCTCTTTTATTATTATTATTGTTATTATTATTATTTACTCTTACTTTCCCCTAAACAACAGCACAATTCAATAACAATAACACACATGTCCCACCCATATACACAATATCACTGTCCTGCCTGCCAGACTGCCTGGCCTTTGCTTGGTTCCTGATGGAGCTGTCTGAAGACAACCCCCTCTGTAAAATCCTGACGTGGACTTAGGTGACACAAGAAAGGGGGGACTTTAACCAGAAGAGAAACCGGGGGGCTTCCAGAGTCCTCAGGGAGTATCAGCTTGGCAATAAATGCCTGGGTGGAGGGCAGAAGGCACTATTTGTTTTCGTGTGGTTGTTGAATGAACCCCATTGGGGGATGTAAGACCTGTCTATCACCCTTTGTAGGCTAGGGCTGTAGTGAGCTAATGGGCTCCATCAACCAACCATGGGGTAGGCAGGGACATTGGGAGCCCAGAAAAGGAATCTGGGTGGAGCGAGGTCCCCAGAGAAAAGCAAACCTTGCATTCACTGCAAAGTAAGATACAGTGTGAAATGTTATGTCCCCTTTTATTTGTTTTGCAATTATAGAATGTGCAACTTTTTGGGGGGTGGGTAGGGGTGGGGCTAAGTCATGCACAACTGAGCATGACTTGCCAATTGCGCCCTCTTGTGGAAAAACCTAGTACTACTACTCTATCCAGGGACTGGTCAATTCACCCTGACCCCCAACTTTTTTAGTCACACTAAATCTATGAGTTCAGCTGAAGTAATATGTATGTACCCTGGAATCAGAGAAGCCCTGGGGTTGGGGCGGGAACAAAGATGGGCCAAGACTGGGGTCTCAAGTACAGGTGACTTCCTTGCTGTCTTGGGGATGCTCGTTGAAACTGCTCTCTCCAAATGGTGAGTAAGGGGGCACCTGGGGAGCTTCAATGATCAGCAGGCCCTCTGGGGACAGTGAGGCAAATACTGTCGCAGGATCCACCTCTGCAGGAAGCCTAGAAGAAGCACAAGATTTTATTCATTTATTATTTTAATACAGCCTAAATATCCTTTAATTCATTTGAAAGAAATTATTTTTGATAAGAGCTTGGACTTTGGGGGGGTATACACGACTGGGCTTGAATCTTGGCTCTTCCCCTTTCTAATTGTATGTGTGATCTGGGAAGGTCACTCAACGGCTCTGAGCTTGTTTCCTCTTCTTCAAAATGGAGAGAATACTATTAAACTTGTACAGTATTTAAAGCTCTAGAATGAGACAAAGAAACTGAATAAGCTTTGCAAATGGTAAACAGCTGCTCCAACAGTAACTTAAAAGGGAGCTGTGGCCCCAAGTGTTGAAGTTTCCTCTCAGCACCCACCATTGACCAGCTGCTGGCAGAAATGGCCACTGCGACCATCCCTTTGAAGAGTATCGGTAAGGTGTTAGAGCAGGGGACACCTTTTCATGCGCCATGTGCCTGCTGGCAAGTGCTTCACTACAAAATTCAATTACTGGTGGAATTATGCAACTTGGTAGATAAAGGGGGAGGGGAGGTCAGGCTGGCCACATGGCTAGACCTCAGATGGCAAAATAATCTACGATGTGTAGAATGAGTCATGATTTGGGGCACATTATAAGTACCTTGTAGCAGGTGATGATCGTTTTGTTCCCAAAACACCTTTATGGGCATTCCCTGGTTAGGGCTTTATAATGGGCTTAGAATGGTTAATAGGTAGGAATTAATATGCCCGTTGCTCAAGACATTTAATAGCAACTTGGGGAAATCAAATGACAGGTTCAGTGAGTGAGAAAGCATCAAAGACGGGATTTCTGAGCCCAAACCTCCTTCCAGTGCTGAAGCTATTTTTATGCGTTTCGGGTTGTTTGGGGGTGAGTAAGGCTACCTGGGACATAGTTTCTTCTGCAAACCATTAGAATTGTGAGAACATGTGGAGGGCCTCCATGGGATGTCATTATTGATAAAAATAATGAAAACTAGGACCATCCAAGCAGTTTCTATGTGCCATGTACTCCACCTGAATCATCTCAGTTAGTTGTTAACAATAGTCCCACCAGGCAAGTTCAATTACTATCCCCAATTTACGGATGAGGAGATTGAGGTCAGAGAGGTGAAGTGATTTGCCCAAGGTCACACAGCTGGTGAGCAGCCGATGGGAATGGACTTGGAATGCTGGTGTCTGAACTCAGAGTAGCTGGTTGTGATGCTCGACTGCTTCTCTGGTACCAGACTTTTAAAAAAAGGACCCTGGGGGGGTAAAGCCGAGAGGTTCCAGCATCTTAGAGCTTCCCTGGCCCCAGCTGGCTTTGCCTGCTAAAAAAAAGGACCCTGGGGGGGTAAAGCCGAGAGGTTCCAGCATCTTAGAGCTTCCCTGGCCCCAGCTGGCTTTGCCTGCTATAAATGTATGTTTATAGGTCTTGATGAAAGAACCAAGAAGTGAGGTAAGACCATTCCGAGTCATGGGCAGGGCCTTTCCCGGAGGGGCTGGGAAGTGTTTTGCTGTGAATACAACTTGTAGCCACATGAGCTGCGTCTACCCAGGAGACGCCTGCCAAATTGGAGTCACAGAGATTAACAAGGGGCCTGCTGAGAAGGATGGAAGAGAAAGAGGGAACTTGGGTAGCTGCCAAGTCAAGCTTCTAAAGCAGAGACATGGCCAAAGTGTGGACACCTCCCTGGCTGGGAAGGGCCAACCCTGTTTAACCGTTTACACGCCAACTCAATGGACACCTGGTACAATGTGATAGGGAAACCATGGTCCGGTGCATGGATGTTGCAGATAGACAGACCTGAGTTCCATTTCTGACTCTTCCTGACTGCGTGACCTTGGCCTAGTGATCTCGCCTCCCTGTCCTATATTTACGTATAGGAAAAGTGGGTCACAAAAGCATCTACCTCTTAGGGTGACGTGAGAATTATGTGCCTGGTATACAGTAAGTGCTCAATAAGTGTTAGCGCCTCCATTGTAGTCATGGGCTCAAAAGTGGGCACCTAGACAGTTGTGAATTTTTTCGCACAAGTTGCCATATCATTGAGCCATAGAATGTCAGAGCCCAGAAGAATCTTGATTGTCCAAGACAATGCTCTCATGGGGGGGAAACTGAGGCCCAGAGGTTGGAATAGACTTGTTCCAGGGGTCTCACCAGGGGACCTGGTTTGGAGGTATTAATAAGATTAGTTCCTAGGCACTGAGCACTGAGTCTATACCTCACTCTGAACACTTTACACGCATCTTCTCATTCCCCATCAAAACCTGACCATGAGGAAATGCAGGAATGGCCGCTCAGAGCAGTTAAGCAATTGCTCCAAGGGAACCACTCACTTTATCATGAAGCCAGGACTCCCTACGCCCAGGGGTGCGATTCAGAATATTTGACAACTGGCACAGCTGGACACTGACCAACCAAAATGGATGGATTCATGCCATAGTGGAGGACAGTCCTTGGGGACCCTTTAGTTGTTGGGAGAGTTGGAGGGTCCCTGGATCAGATTCAAGATGGCTGCTTGGCTAGGAAGGGCATTTGAGGGATTCAAGGCACTGGCTCGTCCAGTATTGTTAACTAACAGCCAGCCCAGTTCAGCTGCTAGGTTCTAGCTGAATAGCAGCCCTGCCTCGGCAACTTGAGGCATTTCTTTCTGGTCAAGTAACTCCCAGCAAGCTGTGTTCCTGGAGGCCTCAGAGATGGCAGAATCCATGAACATGGCAGTCTTTTTTTAAATGATGAATCCACTGACTTCTTTCCAGCTCAGCCCTTTTCATAGCCTTGCCCTGCCTGTGACTCCATCCTGAGACCTTATTTGAGCCTCTTGAAACATCAGCTTCTTCCCTCTCCCTTTTCCCTTTCTTCGTCACATTTGATCTGGCTGCTGTATCAGGGAGAGGTGTGAGTCTTGGGGTTGGCAGACGAGCCCATGAGCGTGCAGAGAAACAGCCTGGCATTTGCCTTATCAGGAAGTGTCCAGGCTTCCAAGAACTCCAGAGGCGCCGGGGCGGGTCGGGAATAGACATGTGTTAGCGAGGGGGGTGGGGAGGAGAGAGGCAGGACTGCAGAATCCCCAATCTGAAAAGAAGCCTCGGAATTCAGCCAGTGCAATCTCTCCGGACACAGGCCCTCTCCACCAGGGCTAGGGGTGGAGGTAAGATTCAATAACAGTAATAGTAATAACAAAGCACCACTTATGAGGAGCAACCATGTGTGGATCGCTGGGCCACACTCTCACTTCATTTTCAGTGGCAAGGCTAGAATCGCCAGCCATCCCTCTTTACAGATGAAAGGGCATTCCTTGCTCAGGAATGAGCACTGAACTCAGAATTCAGGGGTCGATTTTGGGTTGGGTATGTCCTTTCATAAGTCTCCTGCAAGAGACTTCGCTTCCCCAAAACACAAGGAGGGTGATGTCTCCCCACACCTTTGCTGCAAACAAAGGCTACACGCAGTGATGACTGGGCAGAGATGCTGGGGCCAGAAATGCACGCGGTGGAGTGATGCTGATTAGGGGGAAGGTGTGTCAGTGAAGCACCTAGCCTCTTCTCCCTACTGATACCACCTGAGGGCCTCAGTGTGGCTTTGATTCATTGGCTCAGCCTGGTGGTTGTCTACTGCTTGTGTCATTCCTCCAGGCTGAACCCTTCTCACTCTCCCTAGCAAAACCTGCTCTTCCTTAGTCCTAATCTCTCAGCCTCAAATCAATCCCCTCCCCCCACACCCCACACCCCACCCCCGTAGGAAGCAGCGATGTCAGGAAACCTTCCCGCTTAATTTTCTCCGGTGCCCTAGAGAAAGTACACACTGTCCTGGCCATGGAAGAGTTAGAGAGAGAAGCCTTCCAAATGTTCCATTCGGGCATCGGGGGGGGGGGGGGGGATCAGGGGAGGGTCTTTCTTGATAGGGACATCCTCCCTCAGCCACACCACGTGGGTGGGGTGAGTGCCCCCGTTTTCATGGAATTGCGGACACGCCATCTTGCCTCTCACTTATTCTCAGTTTCTTCATCTGCCAAACGGGGTTGTTCATACTAACCTCACCTGGCACTGAGCAGACGAGATGGCACAATCTATATGCTCCCCTTTCTGGGACTCTATTGCAGGTTTGCTGTGACACTTTTTCCCCCTGCAGGGTGAGAGTTCAATTCCCTGCCCCAGGGCGTGTCTCCTGGGAGAGATGCCCAAGAGGGTACAGACCCCAGATTTCGGGTCCCAGGCACTGCCCCCCTCCATGCCGACCCTGAAACCCACCCTGCCAGGTTACTTACTGGATTTTCTTTGTGAAGTTCTTGGAAACGATGCCACCTTCGTGCTGCTTCTCTTCATGTTTGCCTGGAAGGGAGAGGAAGGCCACATGTCAGCACCGAAGTCCCTTGGGCATCCACTGTTCAGGACTCGGGCTCGGATTCAAATCCTGAGCCCACCCCTCCCTGGCTGTGTGGCTTGGGGTTTGATCCAGAGGTTGCAGGAGTATGAGCCTCGGGACTCTCACTTGATGCCACCTTTCAGGCTGCCGTGAAGGTGAAATAAGACAATGGGCTACACAGGAGGCCCTGACCCTGGATTGTAGACAATTATGTGCTCATCTTAGGAAACCACAGAACCTGGGCGACACGTGGTGCTGTATCTTCTAAGTCTTGCATCTGACCCCACCCCCCTAGCCAGCCAGTAGAACCCTGAGGTTAACATCCCAGAATGGGGGATGGGAACCAGTGGGGCTCGTTTACCACCTAGCTGGCTTTCCAACTCAGAGAGCTCTTTCTGGGTTCTGAGGATGGATGGGCTTCTTTCTCCCTTGGTTAGCGATGCGGAAACTGAAGCCCATTGATGGGTCCAAGGTCATCTAAAGGGGTCCCCGGTCATCTAACAGGTTCGTGGCAGCCCTGGGTTCTGAACCTGCTCTGTCTGAATCTAAGCCAAGTACTGGGGTCTGAGGCTTCTCTGCTCATTCCAGCTTCCAATTAGTTCTACCTGTATCTAGTACTGAAAGAACTGCCTGGAAATAATGCTTCAATCTGCTAACAAAAACCACCCTGACTCTCCAAAAGGGGCTCTCCTAAAGAAATGACACATCATGCACCATGGATGTGAATTCCACCTGCCCCACCGCCTACAGGGTGCAGGAGGAAGAAAGGTTTTCTTTCTTTCTTTAGGAAGGAAAAAGATGAAATTACCAGAAGGCTTGGGTCCAAACTGGATATCATCTTGCAATTTATATAACAAACTCTGAACCTCTTGGCCCCTCCCTACTCTAATTTTTTAAGATGGAGAGATTGTCTCTAATTTATTTTTAAACAAAGAGTTAGTGCCTAGCAGCGTCATTTGGCTCTGATTATTCACTCCTCATTTGTGGGGCCACATGCCAGGGCCCCAAACTCTCATTTACAAAGGAACAACCTTCTCAGAAGCTTGGGAATCTAGACTGTCACTAACCTTGTGAGATATTGTGTTTCTCTACAGTCCAGATTTTTAAAAGCTGACAATGTATAGGTAATTGCATTATTAATTACTTTTTATTATTCATTATCCCTTTATTGATAACCTTTTCCCTATGTGTTAGAAAATGTAGGGGAAAAAAACAACAATTAGAACCACCCATAATCCCATCGCCCTGAGGAAACCACTGGCAACATTTTTGTATATGTTCCAGACTTTTTTTCTACGTTTCTTAGAAATGTGTAAACGTTACATAGCATAGATGTATATCATGTACTTTATCCAATGGGATCATATTGTACGTTACGCTTAAAACTTTTCTTTTTTGAGGGCAGTGTCACTGGCCCTCATATGTGGCACTTGAACTGGGGCCACTGGCTTCCCAAGCCAGCGCTTAATCACCGTGCCACTCAGCCGGCCCAAAACTTGTTTTTACGTCTTGCTAACACATGATAATTCTATTTGCGCATTACAGCAAATAGTCTTCAACAGGATTTTTAATGGCTGCCCAGCGTTCCACCGTGAGGATATATAAGTTCATTTAGCTAGTCCCAGCTTTTGGGCATGGCGGTTTCTACCATTGGAAGAATCTCACTGCACTGAACACTCTTGTCGTGAGATCTTTGCCCAATGACTTCTCTGGGATACAGGCCAAGTTCTAGAATTTCTAAGGCTTGATCTCTATATCACTAAATTGCCCTTAGGAAAAAAGGCTGCATCAATTTCTTCTCCCACCAGCTGGGCAGACAGGGATGCATTTATAGGAATTCGTTTTGAAACTGGAGCATTTGGCTAACCAGAACATGCCATTCTGCGAATGTGCTGATGCTCTGAGAGTTGATTCTGACCTGCCAAGTCCATGACCACTAACTGCCCAGCTCTAACCCAGGCACTCTCTGTTCTCTGGTACTCTCCCCGAAGCCTGGGCCTCCAGCGGCCTGCTTCCCTTGGGGACTGGCCAGTACTTCTGACTCAGCCCTTTTGCACACTTGGGTGTCCTGGGAATAATGATAAGAATAATAATAGCAAACTTTTATATAGCCCTTACTGGGTGTCAGCCACTGTTCTAAGCACCTTACCTATATCAACTCCTTTAACTGTCACAACCACCTTAGAAAGCAGGTACTTCAATTATTACTGTGTTGTGGGTGGGGAACAGACATTCAGAGCTTTTACATGATGTGCCTAAGGTCAACACATATTGGAAGAGCTGGAGCAAATGTTCAAAGGCAAATACATGGGCTTTGGACGTGAGTCCCAGCTTGGACATTTCCTGGCATACTCCTATTCATCTCTGAGCCTCAGTTTATCCTTCTCTAAAATGGAGGTGATGACAACTTCCTAATTATTGGGTTTACTGTGAGGAGCAAATGTGAGTCACAGAATTGCTTTATAAGTTGTAAAAATACTGTGTGAAGGTCAACTCTTATGCTTTATTTTGATGTTTGGGGAAAGGACTGCTCCTTAGAAGCCAACCCCCACCTTGTCCATGCTCTGAAAATAGGATATTGGAGTAAAGGAGGGAAGAGCTCCAAAATTTCCATAAAGGGAAACCTGGGGAGGGGGCTAATCCGGTTGAAAGAAGGTGTTGCTAAAAGGAGCATTTTAGAGCTTAATTTCATAGTATTTAAATATCTTTTTATTGGGGCAGTTTAAGGATTATGAGTGATTTTTTTTCATTTCTTATTTTGCTTTCCTATTTATATTTTCTATGTGGAAATATTTCATTTTTTGTAAACAGAAAAAAGTAATTATGATTACAAAAAAAACACAAAAAATCTTATCTGTAGGCCAAGGCAGCAGCGAGAGGGCCCTCCCAGCCACCATTTTCTCAACATGCCTCCGAGAAACATAGGTGCCAAGAAGGCGGCATCAGCCCTTGGGGGAAAGCCACCGGCCCAGCTAAAGAAAGAAAGTGCTGTTTCCAGGGGAGGCAGAGGCCCTGGTTTTAAGAAGAAGGGGCGGAAATAAAGCTTCAGGGGTTTTCCAGGCCTTTCCTTGGCCAGGGCTTGGTCCAGTGGCCCATGAAGGGAACATTTCTTGGCTGGTGGTTGCAGGGTGGGGATGGGCACATGTGAAGCATGATGATGGAAATCTTTTACTCCAGCATTAGCCAAACACTTCCCTGGAACTAGACACTCATACGTCGTCAGATAAGGCAGAGCTGTCTCTCAGAGATTCATGAACTACATTGGCAAACTCAAGGCTCTGATAAGTCCTGCAGCGAGAACACCTGGTTATCATTTTGTTTCATCTGGCACCTCCTAGAATTCTGGACTCCCTCATCCCCTCCATTTCTCGGAAGCCTAGTGACATCCTGTAACACACCTTTTAGCAAATACTGATCTAGTCCACCTCTTCTTAAGACCAATGGTACAGCTGAGACCCAGGAGGTGGTAGGATTTGCCCAGGGCCACACAATCAGAGGCAGTTCCAGCCATCCCAACTTGGCACTAAACAGGCCTGGCTTTGAATTTCAGACAGTGCCCTGGAGATGCGGGGCAATCTTAGGCGAGTTACTCTCTCTGGGCTTCAGTTTCCTCATCTGTAAAATGGGTGTCACAAACCTACTCATATTTCCTTAGAAGTCCATGTGATGAACCAGCACACCAACCTATGTCAGCATTTAGCACAGTACCCCACACAAAGGGCTTGAGGAAGAATAGGTCTGTCATTATGGGATATAAGGTGGGAGACCAGCTCTGACTTTGGACTTCCCTTGAAAGTTGCTTTCTATTATAAATGGAGCTCTAGGTATTGATCTGATTTTTTTTTTTTTTTTTGAGGGCAGTGTCACTGGCCCTCACATGTGGGACTGAACTGGGTCCGCTGGCTTCCCAAGCCAGTGCTTTACAGCCGCGCCACTCAGCTGGCCCTCGATCTGATTTTTTTAAAACCTCTTTTATGAGAGTCCCTGGGTGTCCTCTCCGGGGATCTGCATTCAATCAAGCTGAGGTTGCCAAGTGCACACCTGTGAGAACTTGGCAAGCTCAAATTGTATCATGTTACCAGAGGCTTTGTTTATCTTTGCCTTACTTAAGTCCCCCAATGGCCCCATTTTACAGATGTGGAAACTGAGCTGGGATCTCAGACTGGAACTGCCACACCCCACTTGTTAAGAAGCACCTAGAAAGGAGGATGGAGGGAAAAACCCTTCAGGCTGGACAGAAGTCTCCTGGAGGGACCACAGGGCATGGGGGACCCTCCAACTAGGGGTGGAAGACTCTGGAACCCTAGTTAAAACGAAGACGAGAGTCGTGATGATAAATAATCTGTTTACGGGGTGCCAGGCAGGCTCTATCATTAGCTGCATTGTACAGATACTGCGTTTATTATCATCTATTGTCTGCATATATTCAATCTTCCCTACAGCCTCACAGGATACTTATTATTATGGTCCCCCTTCTGCAGATGAGGAAACTGAGGCTCAGAGCAGTGAAAAGACTTCTTTGTCCCCATCCATCCACAGCATGAAGAGCAGAGCAGGGATTTGAACCTAGGTATCAAAGCCTACCTGCCATTTAGGATGTACTGGGGCCTTACCACGTGGCTGGCATTTTAATAACAGCAACATCAACTTCAATAACCATCCTGACCCCCTGTGATTCGGGCATGATATACAAACGTCACACGCATCAACTCATCACCTGCACGGCCCTTAGAACCCCAGTTTCCAGCCAAGAAAACAAAGCAGGGGGAAGTTAAGTAACTCGCACATCCGCACATCCTACTAAGGTGAGTGGTAGAGCCGTTTCCAGGATTCCTACCTGGCTCCCCGGCCAACTCGGAAAGCCCTGGCTGAGCCCCCTCCATCGGCATGTGGCCCCAGTGTGTCTCGGCCCACCACACCCATCAGGGGCCTCTGATGTTTGTAATTCCGCTCTGTCAGGCTGTGAAACTCCCCCGGAACTCTGCTCTGCCAGGGCTTGTCCCTGCCTAGCCTGTATTTGCAATGGCTTTTATTGATTTTTAAGGGCCTGGCGAGTCTGCCGGGGAACATGCTTTGTTTAATGGAGCTTTAATTGGGAGGGAGGCAAAGAAGCTTTTCCTCTGCTGCCCAAGCTGCACAGGGGCTGAGACTCCAATCTCTTCTTCACTGTTGCCCAGAGCATTCCCTCTCCCAGGCAGGGACGCGGTGACACGAGAGCGAGCGCTGTGCCTGGAGTCCTGGGCAGGCCCAGACGCTTCCTGCTGCTGACTCACAGCGTGACCTTGGACCCTGAGTTCTGCCTGGACCTCAGCTGCAAAATGGGACTAGATAACTTCTCCTTCTCGGGACTGGAGTGCGGATTATCTGGGAGAAGGGACATAAAAGTTTTCACCCAGCCCTTGGTACCTAGTAGGTACTCAATAAGCCATCAATTTGCTTCTGGCCTCCCCTTTCCCAGACAGCCTGGGTTTGAATCTTTGGTGGCCTTGGGTAAGTTACGTGAGCCTCTCAGTGCCTCAGTTTCCTCATCTGTAAAAAGAGGAGACGAACGAGGCCCATGGTCTCTGGCTGTATTCACTGAGGTGGTCTCGGTAAAGCACTAACTGTGGTGCCTGGCAGGTAGCAAGCTCTCCATCAAGGTTACCGGTTAGCATCGTTCTCATGGCTGATAAGCCTCAGTTTCCTTATCTGGGACAAGGCGAGCGTTTCACTTGGAAGCTGGGCTGGTTACTAACATGATCAACACTCAGCATGAAACATGCCCTTCTAGACTATGTTGGGATGCTGGGGTGCAGTGCACCCCATTTCTTCTTTGTCTTTGTATCCCCTCTACACCAGTTGCACCTCTTCTTTCTATGAAATCCTGTCAAAATATCTGAAGTGATTTCTATTTTCCTGCCTGTTCTGATGCTACAGTACTTCAAGGCCCCCCAAGCCAGGTCAGGTTAAGATTTCTCCTGAAAGCCCAGGGGCGAGGAGAGCTCTTCCCTAAAGATAACTTCCGTGGGCTGCATTCCTGAGCCCTGAAGTCACCTGTGTCACGCTGTCTGTCATAGCTTCCCCTCTAAGGAAACGTCTCTCGGCTATTCCCGGGGCTGAGGGCTCCCTCTCCCTCCTGCCCGCTTCCCCTACTCACCAGACACCTCCACGTATCCGTCCTTGGTCTTCACCATCAGCTCCTCTGGCTTGAAGCTGTGCACGTTGACACACACTTTCCAGGGCTCTCCAGGGAAGGGTGGGGGGCTCCTGCCCTCAGCTGGTACCCCAAACCTGGACGTGGCAGTGGGCACCCGGGGCAATGTGCCCGATCTCAGGGGCCCCGGCCAGGCCGACGAGAGTCGAGGCAGGGCCCAGTCGGGCCAAGAGGCAGTCAAGTCGTCAGGGAAGGGGTCCATGCCAAAGCCATCATCCAGCAGGCGGTGGGAGGACAGGGGCGAGTCCCGGAAGGGGTCTCTGCGCAGGCGGCTTGGGTAGTGGCAGGAGAAAGGCATCTGACCATCCCCCATGGCGGCGGCTGAGCTGCAGGGGAGACGGAGGCCCAGAGAGAGCGAGCCACCTGCCCAAGGTCACACAGCAAGGTGGTGTGGGTAGGCTAGCCTTCCGAACTTATTCTTCAGCTTCAGAAAATGCTGAACCATCCACTGCCAAGGGCCAAGGCATACACCAGGCTAGGGTCCCAGCCCCTAAAGACACTCCAGCTACCAAAGGCGACCCTCCACTGGCCCAGCAGAATCCCAGAGGGCCCGTCTCCACACTGCCTCACCAGAGACCAGTCAGTCACTGTCCTCTCAGGCTGCCCAGGCTGGCAGCCAGAGCCGCTGAGGTCTAGAGTAAAGCCAGGAGCTTAATAAACCCCTAGAAACTTCTCCCTGCTTCTGGGCTGGGAGCCTTCTATTTATTGCTGCGAGGGGCTGGAGGCGGGTTTTGCAAGCGCCTCCTGTCACAGGAGTATTCAGAGGTGATGAACTAGCCCTGGAGAATCTGCGGAGGGAACAGCTGGGCTCCCAGGGGGCGGGGAGGGGCCTTCTCCTCCCTCTCAGCCAGTCGCTCCTCCCCCAGCCAGGCTCAGCTCCGCCCTCCCCCTCTCTCCTCCAGAGCCCCCCCCCCCGGAGGAGGGCACTAAGGCCTGACTATTAATAACCCTCGCCTGGCTGAAAGCTCAGGTCACCCTCTGCAAATACCTTCCCCTGAGCCTGCTGCCTCCTGCCTGCCCTCTGGAGACCTGCAGGAGGGGAGGAAAAAGCCGGGAGCCCAGTGGATTTGAAGGCAGATGGCCCTGGGGTGCAATCCCCACCTACAATCTCTCAGAGCTTGCCTTCCCTGTCGTCTGAGGGCAGCGCAGTCACATTATTCCCCTGGCATCTCCGAGCTGTCAGTTTCCCCACCTGTAAAATGGACCCAATGGGCCGGCCGAGGGGCGTGGTGGTTAAACTCTGGTTTGGGACCAGCCAGCGGCCCCGGTTCGGATCCCACATGTGAAGGTCAGTGACACTGTCCTCAAAATAAATAAATAAATAAATAAATAAATAAATAAATAAATAATAATAAAATAAAATGGACCCAATGGCAGCCTGTTCATGGGTGTGTCACGAGGAACACAGGAAGCTGTCCTCCCGAAGCACATCGCAGACTGGCACTCTTATATTGTCAGTGTGGAGTTCTCAATGATTTCACACTCGCTAGGTGCTAGGCCCTCTTTCTAACTGCTGGACAAATATTAACTTGCCTCATCCTCACCAATATCCAAGATATAAGGGTACTGGCGTTACCCCTTTCCGGAGGAGGAGTCTGCCATCGAGCTCGTGTTAACATTACTATTGTGGCTGTTAATAGTGAGGATTATCAAAAGGTGCGGTTTACAGGCAGGGGGTCTGGTCGGAAGACCTCTTCTCTAGCCCTACCTGCCCCTCCCCCATGGCTTGCAGAATGATGTAACAAATGGTCCTTTTCACCAAAAGGCTCCTTGAGCTTTTGGGTTCCAGTCTTTGACCTGTCCCCAACAGGTGGTGCACTTTGGGGCATGACTCTCTCCCTCTGTGGGCTTCAGGGTCTCAGCCCTGCCTTCCCCTCAGGGAGGGGTGGGGTGGGTGCTAAGGAATTCAATGAGTCATTGGCTGAGAAATCAAGTGGATATTCAGCAGGGCCTGCATGAGGCAGTTTGCTAAAAATAATATGGCGAACAACAGCCATCACCATTTTTCACTACCTCCTGTGTGCCTGCCATTGCGGCGAGCATGTTGCAGGCATTATCTCATTAAGCCCTCACAACAACAAGGTGTCATCACCACCCCTATTTTGCAGATGAGGAAAAGGAGGCGCAGGGTTTGGCCCCTGCATTTAGATATAGGGTGGCAGGGGAGGGTGGGGAACCTGGCTTGTTCTGAGCCTCAGATCCTTGCAGAGCTAACTGTCCCAGGCCCCTACTGCCTGCCCCCCCGCCAGCGGAAGGAGGGAGACTGAGGCACCACCCCTCCCCCCCACACACACACACATCCCACTGACTGGACCCCCACGTGGGGTGAGATCATCAGGCTAGAAGCTTCGGGCTGACGTCACAGCTGGGCACAGACGCCTGAGCTCTCTCTGTAATCACTGCTGGGGCGAGGCTGGCTGGGTTTGGAGCCAGGATAGGAGAAGGACTGCAGGGCGCAGAGGAGAAAGCTGGAGACGCCTGGGACCTGGGCCGTGGCCGGGGATGAGGCTTCTGCGTGGGTGGGAAGGGGTAGGGGCGGCTTGGTCCCAAGTGAGTTTTTGTGTGGGTCTGAGTGGGTGGAGTGGTGAGTGTGTGTTTATATGCGCATGGGGCTGTGTTTATGGGTGAGTCTGCAGTAGGACTGTTCTAGAAGACCCTCCTTTTCCTTCCTCTCCAGGCCTCCCTTCCACAACCCCACAGAGCCTGGTGAGAAAGTGGGGAACACAACTTCAGTGGCCTTACCCACCCTCTCGTGTCGGGAATGCTTACAGGATTGAGGCCCTGGGGAGGGTATGCAGTTAGAAAAACAGACATTGATCATTACCATTTATCTGGCACTTTCCATCTGCCAGGTTCTGTTCTAAGCACTTTAGATGTATGTATATTAACTCATCTAATCCTTCCTACAACCCTACAAGGAAAAGACTTTCATTTTACAGATGAGGAAACTGAGGCACAGCGCGATGACGTGACTTGCCTGTGTATACAGTCTCTGGTAAGTGGCAGAACTGGGATCGGAACCTCGGCAGTATAGCTATTGATCCCTCTCCTGTAGGACCTGTTGTAACCATAGTCACTACTCACATTTATGGAGCACTGACTGTGTACCATGCCTTGTGCTCAGCACTTTCATGTATGACCTCATCGAATCCTCATGGTTCAGAGAGGTAAAGTCACCTCCCCTGGGCCACACAGCTGGCTGAGGATTGGAACCCGAGCCAGTGGGACCTGGGAGCCCACAGTGGCAGCCAGAATGGGACTACATTGCCCAGGTATGTGCAGTTACCCTCCCACAGTCCTGCTGCCCCGCTCCCCACTGATGCCTGCTGCGTTTCTGGGTCAGGTCAGCCTTCTGTTTGAGGAAGCTGAGCTGGGAGGCAGCTGTTTGTCCTCCTGAGGCAGCCACCGAGAGAGGAGTCAGCGAACCCATGAGGAAAGTGGTCAGGGCAGTAAACCCCAGGGGCTGTCATCAGCCAGGTGACAATATGGGGCCAGGCCAGGGCCAGGCCAGGGAGGGCGGGGAGGCGGCTGCAGGGCTGGCTTTCTTAGGGAAGGAAAGTCTATGAAGAGGTGAGATGGGGGGTGTTAGACTCTCCAGGTCCTAGAACAAGGGTTCTCTTGGCTTCCATTCTCTTGGAACTTTCACACGGGAGGTACCACAATGAATCCTCAAACAGCCAGCTCAGGGGGGAAGGTGGTGACATCACCCTGCATTCTGGAAATGGGGGCCACGGAGGTGCAGCAGCTGCCTAAAGTCACACAGGTAGTGCCAGGAAAGATAAAGACACAGGTTTATCAGCTGCCCAGTTCTGTGCTTTGGCTTTCACTGCAGTAAGAAACCTAAGTTCCTTCCTCAGCTTCACACCCCTTCCCCTGCAGGCCCAGCCATAACAGGGTAGGGTATGTAAGGGGTGGGGGGAGGGCTTCGGGGACACCTCAAAGACATGGCTTTTTTGCACATCATTTTTGCCTAATGTTTTATTCACAATCCCAGGGGTTTGAGACTCCTGTTCTGGGCATGGGGGCAGATTCTGGTGGCCTTCAACATTCATTCAGGCTCCAGATCCAGGAAGATGCATCTCTGAATTCTCTCTCTCGGACACCCCCAGAGCCAGCACATCTTCCAGCAGATGGGGGCGGGGTGAGGACGCTCATGTCATTTTTCCTCCCTTTTCTCAGACCCCTCCCCCATGGATGACACTAGTGGAATTTCCAGTACACATGGCTCCCTGAGGGCAGAACTTTGGGGTATCTTGTTCACAGCAGCAACCCCCGGGCCTAGAAGGGTGCCTGGTACGTTGCAGGAACTCAGCAGATCTTGGCAGAATAGATGATGTCATATTGGCAACCCTGGGTCCAAAGTGCCCCACTCACACATGACAGACTACACACGGTAACAACACTGGAATATTCACTACAATTACACTTAGAAGGTGCCAAACACCAACCGAAATGCTTCCCACGCATGTTTTTATGTAGTCTTCAAAACAGGTCCCTACAGGTTTGTTCTATCATCATTCCCATTTTACAGATGAGAAACTGAAGCTTAAGGCCTCCAAGTTCACCAGCTTCTGGGTTCTGAAACCAGGTATGTCTGAACTTCAAGCCCATACACCCACACTTCTGCCAACACCCACACAAAAACAAATGATTAATAAATGAAATAAAACAAAATAAACAATCCACATGGCCCCTCCCTAAACAGGTCTATACCCTCACAGCCTTCTGAAGGTAATGCTTACTTATTGCTTCCTCCTATTATTGCCTCCAAAATTCTCTCCAGGGGATCACTTCCTCTGAAGACCTTGACAAATAATTCTAATAATCACAAGCACAATAAAAATAGCAAACATCGAACCTTTTGTACCAATTGTGTTTTGTACGTATCAACTCATTTAATCCTCACCCAAATTGCTCTATGATAGGTATTAGTGTCTCCATTGGCAGATGACAGTATTGCAGCACAGAGAGGTTAAACAACTTGCTGAAGGTCACACAGCTCCTAAGAGGCAGAGCTGATATTGAAATCCAGGCCATCTGGCTCCAGAGCCTGTGCTCCTAACCATGGTGTGATTCTGTGAATTACAACCAAATCAACAAACCAGTAATGATCCCGGGCACTATCTGAGACCCATGTGCCAAGCTCTGCTAAATGCCCTATAATGCCTTATCTCATTTAATCCTCATGACAAGCCTATGAGGAGTAGTATATTGTTAACACCAATTTATGTTGAAAAGTCTAGGCACAGACTGGCTCCTAAACCTGTACTCTTAGCTGCCCAGCGAGGATGTACCATTTTGTCCCCACTGTGTACCCAGTTCTTCAGACCGATTCAAGAGATCTCAGCTGACCTCCCGATCTGCAGCCCACTCCTCCCTCCACCTTCTCATTGGGCCTCCTTCTCTGGAAGTTTCTTCCAGCCCTTCCAGACTTCTCAGTAGAACTAATGACACCAGGAACACACTGACATTTGGGAGCCTGGAGGCTGCCTGAGACAAGCCATCACTGTGCCAACCACAGGGATCCATGCATGTTACCAATGTGAAAACTGCTCAGAGCTGGGGCAGGGGATGGGCTCAGTGGACACATGCCCCAGGAGAAGGGAGTTTGGGGTCAGCTCTGGGTGAGAGGTTCATTGCACCCTCTCTCTACCCATCTTTAAAGATGGATGCCCCTAGCCAAGAGCTCCCGGGGGCCCCGTTTCTTATTCCTGAACCTTTATCAGGGCTTCTGAGACCCTCTTTCATAGATCAAATAATTATTCTGCAGGTAGGGTCCTAATATCTCAACTAACCAGGTTTTTCAAGAAGTGACAGTGCTGGCATTTACTGCTTAAGAAAGACAATAAAACATGGTGGGTAAGAACTTGAACAGACCCTGATTTGAATCCTGTTAGCTGTGCTGTTCTGGACAAGTAACCTAGCTTCTCTGAACCTCTGTCTTGCCATCTGTAGAATGTGGGTGATAATAGTACGTATCTCACAGGGAGTCTGTGTGGATTGTGAGAGGGAAACAGTCGGGGAGGGAAATGGTCAGGGTGGTGGGCATGGCCCAGATGACATGGAGCCTCATAGGAACCCCCTAAGAAGTTAGATGTGTCCTGGACACAATGAAGACCCATTGAGCTGTTTGGATGAAGAGAGTGATGTGATGAAATGTGAGTTCTAAGAAAATCTCCAGCTACTTGTGGAGAGTGTATTGTGGGGGAGTAAGACTCAGGGAGCCCCACAAAGAAGACTGTTACAACAGGGTCCAGGAAAGATGGTGGCCTGGGCTAGGCTGTTGACTGAGGAGAGGTAAAGGGCGGACATAATCCTCAAAATATTAAAGAAGCAGAAGCATTTTGACCATGTGATTGGATGGGGGTGGGGTGGGGATCGCATCAAATACATTGCCCACTTTTTAGACCTGGGCAGCTGGCAGATGGTGGTGCCAACCAGTGGATATATGAGGAGGAGCAGACGAGGCCGAGTGGGAGCCTCCCTTATTCATTCATTACACATCGATTAATTTTCATGTGCCAAGCCTTCGCTGAGGGGCTAGAGATGAACTGGTGATTGAGACAAAAGTCTCTGCTGTCACATCTGTTGATAAACAAATCACCAACCAATAAGGCAATTTTAGATACTGAACATTTTTTTAAAAGAAAATAAGAGCTCCTAGCTACCTTTCTGATCTGATTCCTTGCTCACTGCTAAGTCCCAGTGGCCTCCTTTCTGTCCTTCAGACAGAAGAGCCACTCATATTCCCATCTGAGGACCCCACCCCATACCCCATCCCACCCCAAGGCTGTCCCCACTGCCTGTGACCCTTCCCCCAGATTGCCACATGGCTGGTCTCTCCCTTCATTTGGGTCCCTACTTAAATTTCACCGACTCAGGCAAACCTTCTCCAACCACTTCATCTAAAGTCACATTCTCTCACTTGCCACTAAATGATACGTTACACCTCTATTATGTTTTCTTATCGGCCTCCTCCACAAGAATGTAAGCCGCACGAAGGCTGGGGGCGGGCAGGGCCTTTTGGCTGAATGTTTCAGGCTGTGTCATTGACACCTAGCACTGTAAAATTCTGGTTGGTCGCTGGTAGGTAGCAGTGCACTTCCTGACGCCATTGTGGGTGGGAAGAGCCATGTCACTAGTTGTGGCAAGTGAGCTGTGAGCAGAAGTGATGTGTGTCGCTGCCAGTTCCCAGCATCTCATAAAATAGCCCATGGGAGACTCTGACTTCGTGAGGGCACAGTCCTTGGGTGATATCTCTTCCTTTTGCACTCTGGTCACCAACATCACTAACGAGAAGAGTGCCCCTGCTGGCCCACAGCGGACATGGATGAGAACCAAAGCTTTGTTCTTTTAAGGCTGTGACATTCCAGATTCAGTTGTAGTTACAACTGAACATTCTGATGCACCGTCTTCCTGATTCTGTCCTTCTGTGGAGGCTGGTATTGCTTCCAAAGAACTTTCTCTGTGTTACTATCATTCTGACGGGTAAACCATTCTCTCTCCTTCTCTGCCAAGAGACCTGGCTGGGAAAGTGATGCCTCTCTCTCACGGTTTGGGACGTTTATGTAAAGTATCGTCTTGAGGCACTTAGGCAGAGGGTGGCTCTGAGACCTTTTGGGAGGGAGAACTAGACCATCTGTAATCTTGGTTTGTAATCTTGCCGGCCCCTTTCTCAGATATCTCTGAGGTCAGAGCAGAGCTGGTTTGACTGGTTGGTGACCATGACACCAGGCAACTGCTATGGAAACAGGTTTTTGTTATGTTTTTTTTTTTTTTAGGTCTGGGAATGACAGCTCTCAGAGGGTTCTCACGGTTTGTGCTGGGAAGAGGAGAAAAGTCTGAAGAGCTGGGGAAGATGTATAGAGATGGGCAAGGGGAGATATAATTAAACAAGACATCTTTTTGGGGGGATTGTCTTAGTTCCACCCTGACAATGAGTATAAGATTAGCTTTACCTGTGAATAACAGAGTCCAGGTAACAGTGGCTGGAACAAAGGAGGTGGTTTTTCTTCCTAATGTTAAAGTCCGGAGACATTCTGCCTGGTGTTGGCATGGCACTCCTGCCCCACAACGTCCTCAGAGACTGAGACCCATCCATCTTGTTATTTTGGCTTCGTTCCCAAAGCCACCTCAGGGACCTGAGAGCCTCTTGAGGGCCAGCCATCATGTCCACATTCCATCTGGCAAGAAAGAAGGGGAAAAAAGGAGAAGGAAAAAGCACAACATAATCTCTTTTCTGGAAATTTCTAGAAGCTACCACACAAAAATTCTGCCTGTATCTCATTGATGAACGTTAATCACATGGCCACACCTAGCTGCAAGGGAGGCTGGGAAATGCAGTCTTTGTTCTGGGTAGCTGTGAACCCAGTTAAAAACTGAGGGATTCTATTACTGTGGACGAAAGGGCAGTGACTGTTGTGAGACAACTAGAAACTCTGCCATCCCCTGAGAGAGTTAAGGCAGATTCTGCAGAAGATTCCAAGTTGGGTTCCTTTGGGAAACTGGTGGGAAATATGTACTTCTCTGCATTAAAATGCTGATATTTTTATACCTAAAATTTTGTGTGGGATTTCAAATGATTCACACACTCTATGAAGCCCAAGCTCGGTAAGTCATGGATTGATTCCCTTAGGTTAAGATTACTTAATTTAGAAATAGGGTTGGAGATGAGGAAGACTAAAGGGAAGAACCACGCTCTGTGTGTGTGTGTGTGTGTGTGTGTGTGTGTGTGTGTCTACATCTATTCCCACCCCTTTCCATTTGGCAATATGAGTGTATTTGATGCAGTTGGTGTTGTATTTTTGGTTTTAGATTCAAAAGTAGATTGTCAAAGGGACTCAGTGTTACACCTTGAGTAAGCATTTGACAAATTCCATTGGCAGTGGAAAAAAAAAAAAACAAAGACGAAAAGCAAAACTGCCCTGAGTCATTTGTCCACATTTGGCGGTAGCTATAAATGGGTTAGAGCCAGGAATTAGAGGGGGTGGAAACCCCTGTCGCCCTGGGTGGAAACACCTGTGTCTTTGCCCTTGTGCACTGAGGTTGGAACTACTCTGATGAAATGTCAGGGTGGAGATAGACATGGGGCAATCGCCCAGTTTTTAGGAGACTCTAGATTCTTCCAACTGGGGGAGATATTTACGGAGGTGGCAGCTGGGAGTGCCTCTCTTGAGAATATGGTGTTTGCAGTGATGAAAGGTGAGAACAGAGGTTGTTGAACCTTTTCCCCAGGTGACCCAAAACCCTCCATGAAACTTGTCATGAGCTTATCTAGGCAACTGAGCCTGATCTTTAACTTTTTAGTATCAGCGATGATACTAACTATCAGATCAGGCACTGGGCTAAGTGCTTCACGTGCATCATCTCTACTAATCTTCATGGCACCCTTATGAGATTGGTACTTTCATTATCCCCATTGGACAGATGAGGGACCTGAGGCTCAGAGAGGTTAAGCCACTTACACATCGACACACAGCTACAAAGTAGCAGTCAGGCTCCAACCCAGGCCTTTCTAACTCCCTCTCTCTCAGCCACTGCCTTTGAAAAACATGCCATTCTCTAATCTCAGGGAATATACCTCAGAGCCTTGCACGGTGCTGGATAAGTAGGAGGTATTCACATCTGTCTCCCTCATCCTCTATTCTGCCTTCTCTCACCCCCAGGGTGAGTGGGAAGAGTGTGTGCATGACAGATTGTTACAGCTCCTGTATGGGACATATCACTGCTTTGCCACATGTTGAGGGCTGTGTAGCCCAATATTGAGGGGCATGCAGGCTGACTTTAGTGGGCTTGGTGAATCTGAAAGTACTGTTAATTAGACATGTGTTCCTCAATTTTGTATTCCCTTGAAGCCTGTGATTTATTACAAAGTGTATGTTTTGTTAAGGTTTGTGATAAGTCTTGAGAGAACTTTAGGTACAGTTAAGCCAAAATTAATCAGTTAAATTTAAATATCAAAAGTGAGATTCTCTTTAGTATTCAGACCCAGGATTACAGATTATGTAGAAACTGAGTCTGGGTCATAAAGAGATTATCATAGATGGGATTATCCTTAAACGTAGAAAAGGTCACAGTGTGCCCTAAGGAGAACAATTATAGGGACTAAAGGTCTTAAGAGAAAAATACATCAAGACTATGTGGAACTTAAACTTGTAATTGGATAATGGTCAAAAGTCCCTATAAAAAGGACATGTTATTGCAAATAAAGTGTGACACTTTTCTCTTTAACTCCCCCAGTGTCTCCACTGTCTCCCTTCTTTATTTTCCTCCCTCATTTTCTGCCTTTACTGTAACAAAAATTTTCTCTCTTTCGTATCGCCGATGCCGTGTCCACCTTCTTGAACCCTGGTCAGCGGAGGCTGGTCCCCCGCAGCCACAGCCCTCTTGGCCACACCCCCCACATAAAGTAAAAATTAACCACGTCAAAAATGCATGGGAATTGGAAGGGAGCACAGCTGGCAAACCCTCCGCCCCCCACACACAGATTTGATCCCTTGCCAGCCACCTGCACACGTGGGGCGCTCCCTGCTGGAAATAGGGGGGATGGAGATGAACGAGGCCAACAAGGCTCTGTCCTCTTGGAGATGGGCGGTAAACAAGTAAACAAACTAGTTACAGATGGAAGGAGCGTGGGTATGCGGGGGATGGAGAGGTATTTTGGGCAGATAGAAATCATCCCTCAGGTCCCTACACACCCAGTCACCCCTCCTGAGAACGGAGAGCCTCTTCTTCTCCCTTCTCTTTCCTGAGCCCCCTTTGCTGGCCTGGCCAACTCTCCTTTCCCAGACATCAGCCTAGCCATCAGTTTTTCTGCGACACCGTCCTTGAACTACCAAGGTTGTGTGTGAGGTGTCCCTTTGGACTCAGCCTCACCCTGGTGTTCAGCTGTGCCACTTACTAGCTGTGTGACATGGGCCAACCTGTCTGAGCCTCAGTTTCTGCATCTGTAAAACTGGCATAAAAACAGTACCTCCCTTGTAAGGATGTTGTGAGGATGAAATAGTGTGATCCATGTTAATATATGTGAAGCACTCCCCTGTGTGGCACACAGAAGGCCCTACATAAATGTTGGGTGGTGTTGCTGTGTTATTATTTTCATTTCCATGATGGCAGCATGTAGCACACCATAGGATCTCAGACCTGGACAGCAGATGACATTTCAGGTACCATCTAATTCGGTAGCTCTCAATCCTGGCATCATATCAGCGTGATCCAGGAAGCCTTTAAAAACACGGCTATCTGGCCCCGGCCCTCAGCAATTCTTTTTATTTGGGTGGGGCAGGACCCAGGTCAAGTTCACAGGTGGTTCTAATGCATAGCCGGGGTTGAGAACCACAGGCCCAAGCCAACCAGCCTTTTTTTAACATGTGGAATAACAGGGGCCCAGGGAGGGTTTGATTTGCTGAGGTCACAAAGCAAGGAGCCCTGGGAGTCTTGGCCTTTGACTCTTGGGAAGTTTTCTTTTTCGCCATTCCCCCACTTGTCTGATGGCCCCTCCCCCCACCCCCAGCCTCGTGGAAGGACTGTGTGTGCCCCTGGGGCTGCAGACGCTGTGGGTGTTGGCTCTGCTCCATCCCCGGGCAGATGTCCATCTGGCCTGAGAGAGAGAGAGAGCCCCAGAAGCATGTCTCTCTCCCCGGCAGCCAGGACTGTGGAGGCTTGGGGTGGGGGTGGGGGTGGGGGTGGGGGGGTAGCAGGGCACCGGCTGAGAACAATGGCTGAAAAACACATGCCACCGATTCCTGTGACTGGGAGCCAGAGCAGGAGACAGGGCCTCCTCCATGAGTCACCGAGGGATGGCTGGCGTCACAGAAACCATCTCCTGGCACGCAGGTGCCCTTGTGGAGGGCTAGCTCTGAATTTTGGAGGCTCATACCTTCAGAGCTAGAGGGGTGCAGCAGGAATGCCCTGGAGCCCCCAGACCAAGGTTTTCAAATGTCCACTGACTATATGGTCTTCTGTGAGCCTCGGCTTTCTGCTCTGTCAAATGGGAGGAACTAAATGGAGTTGTTATGAAAATGAAATACATGAATGTATGAAGAGGGCTTGGCACATGCTAATTGATCCATAAAAGGTTATTATTATTATTGTATTATTACTATTTATTGATGATGCCTCGGAAGAGGACATGGTTGTTGCCTTACTCTATTTGGGAAGAAAGAAACCAGTGTGTGTGTGTATGGTGTGTGTGTGTGTGTGTGTGTGTGTGTGTGTGTGTGTGAGGGTCATAATGGTGGATAGCACTGGATTTACCCCAGGGACATTATCCCGTCCCAGTGATTCCCAAGGGAGATTTCCAGCTGGGTAGGGTGCAAGGTCGGGGAGGGGAGAGGGGGGTGATGGTGGGAACCCATTTTGTTGGAACTTTCTCCCTCAGCTGATAACCCACTGAGGTGTAGACAATCAGGTTGAACTCATGGACCCATAGCCCTGGGGGGCAGGGGAGGCTCAGGTACCTCCCCCTGTCTGAGATGGTATATATTATCTGTGTGTGTGTATGTTTGTGTATAATATTATTGACCCACATACTGTTTGAAAAAAATGAATTACAAACATTTTAAAAATCAGGTTCTCCTGAGAAAGTGGAGGTTTCTCCCCGGCAGTGGGAGATGGGGCGCCCCGTTCCCCACCCCTAACCCTGTCCTCATCCCTCACCTGCCTCCCATGGTGGACGCTTTCCGCCCCTGCTTGCCAGGACAAGAACTTTGCACCTGGACACTGGAAACATCTTGGGAGGCCGCCACAGGGCCTTGCAGGGGCCCCCAAGTTCCGTGTGGGCTATTTTTGGCTGGCCTCATGAGCCCTACTTCCAGAACTCAGCGTCAGTGTGGGCAATGGCAACCATGACCGCTAACATCCACCGACTGCTTTCCATACACCCATGTTTTCATTTTAATGTTTAAAGCCTCCATTCCGTGTCATTACCATAGCAGCCCGGGGGGTGACTGTGGTCCCTGGGTACAGGTGAGCAAACCAAGCCCCAGCAGGGTGTCACCCTTGCTCAGTGTGCCACATAGCTAGTGATGGCAGGGTCTCGATTTACACCTTGTCTTTAGACTCCCCAATCTGCACCCTACCCTGTACTTCCTCTTCTTGACCATCAAGGCCTCGGAGAAAAACAATTCTGCCAGAGAGAGCTGGTTGCTCATCGCATGAGCTGGGGTGCTGGGGAGCACAGCAGTGGGGTCTGGAGGCAGCCTGCCCGGATCCTGTCATCGGCTCTGCGGCCCTGGGCCAGTGACTTTGCTTTTCTGGGTCTCCGTTTCCTTCCATGTAGGAAGGAGATCCTAATACCTACCTTGTAGGGTTGTGGCGAAGGCTAAGATAAGGCACGTGAAATGCAGAGGGAAGGGTTTCGTAAAGCATTCCGTGGACACCATGAGCAATGAGGTGCTCTGGCCCCCTGGCGCCCTCCCCCTTCCTATGCTTCACCCCGTAAAGGACAGAGGACCCTGGGCCATGTATGAGAACACCATACCATGGGACCTTTTATTTGAACAGAGACATGGTTCGTACAGGCTGAAGATTGCAAACCCTGGGAAGGTTCGCTTATCTGTGAACACCAGAAACTAAACAAGTCACGGCCGCCGTGTCACTGGGTAGAGGACGGGATCCCAGGAGGACACGGGAGCTTCTCCCCTCTGATGTGGCTGTTCCAGGCAGAGGCTGGCTGCAAAGGCTGAGCTGGGCTGGTGGTGGGTCCAGCCCCTGACATGGAGAAATGGTCTTGGGGTGCCCCAAGACCCCTAGGTTCTCCTAGGTTCTTGGCCAACGAGTGCTTGAGAAAAAGAAATTGGGAGAGAAAAGATACAGCACAAGCAGAGAAGTCCTCACAGCATAGGCCCAGCAAGAACAAGCTCCCCAAGACAGTGTGGGGCATCTTGTCAGACAGATCTGAGCTCAAGGGAGCTTGGGTGAGTCAGGCCCTGCTTCCCGGGCCTCAGTTTTCTCATCTGAGAAATGGCAATATGACCTGTGTCACAGGTTTGTTTGAACAATTGTACAAAAGATGGGCTGACACAATATACAGTGTTTCACCACTGTTTTACCCAGAGCACGGCAAAGTCGTTCCTGTCTTTTCTTTGATGACTCTGGGTGGCTGGATTTGGAGAGAAGTTCAAGCTAAATATAGAGGGTTTTGCCCCAGGCCACAAGAGTTATCAAGGGGGCAGCACCTGGAGGGCCCTGTGGCTGACTGTAGAACTCAGCTGCTGTGACCTCATCCTGCAAATGAAGTCCATGCCACTTTTTATTTCCTTGCTTAGGAGATACCCTTTAACCTACAGTTAGGAGCGGACACACAGGACCATTTGTCTTGACAGTTGGAGCTCACTGGCATTGGAGTTAGAATCAGTTCCCTCCACTCTGCCAAGAACACTTAGGCCAAACCCCCATTCTCCAGATGATAAACTGAGGCCTGAGACCCACTCTGTTTCATTCAGTCAGATACACACACACAGGCAAGAGACCCACAAAGGAATGCTGTTCCAGTCTCTTTGGCTCAGCTCATTAGAAGATGAGGCATGACTTTCCTTGGCTGGAGAAAAGGGATTACAATCTTCTTTCTCTCTCTCTTTTTTTTTTTTCAAGGAGTTGTGACTTTTTAATAGAAGTTGGTTCGTGCGCAGGCATTTTCTTCCTCAATTAATTTCCATCGAAATGAGGTTTTCCCGGAGATAACCAGTGTTTTAGTTCCATGTGAGCTTAATTTGTATGACTGAAGCCTCTGTTTCTGCCAATTCCAATTTGCTGGGTGATTCTAGCTCTCATTACCTGGTGATCACACCCCCACTGCAGACTGCCCTACCCGGGACTGGGAGAAGGACTGATTTCCAATAGCAATTCAGGAGAAGAGGGAGCCCCTTTCCTTTCCCAATACCACTCAATAAATAAGAAATAAATTATTAAACAAGCCATGATCTGATGATGAGGGGGGGTCCCCATCATGGTATTTACAATAGAAAACAACCATCACTCAAAAACAAAAAAACAAAACCCAAAATCAATAGCCATAGACAGAGGGGAGAAGACAACTTGCAGCCTCGCTGTCTCATTGGTATATAAGTGAAAAAGAAGTGGTTTCCATAAATCATCGCTGATAACACCCTATCTAGCAAATTCCAAAGCTGCACTCAGTGGGCCAATGCAAGAGAGCGTGTGTTTTGAGGAATTCTGTGGGTTTTTCTGGTTGTTTTGTTTTATGAGACAAAATTTTTTCTTCAGCTGCAGAGGAAAGCAAGGCAAGATACATGAACATGATATTCGTGGAAAAGAATACATACAGCAGAAGAAAAGATGGAAATGAGACTTGAGGAGAAAAAAAAAAAGGTGCTTTCAAATCTTTGGGGGCATCCTGAATTTTGGCCTCTTCAAGCAAGGCCCTTTGGGAAGATGGGTCTGAGTAAATTGAAGTGATTTGTCGGGGAAGAGCAGGGGTTCTTTAAGGCGGAGGCGCTTGTGTCTTTCAAACATCTTAATTTTGTTTTGCTTCTGAAAGGCTGACGGTCCTTCAAAGAAAGGAAAGAAGTAGAGATAGGAATGCAGTCAAACCTGGATGAACTAGAATGTTCCTGGGTGGAGGCTTTGAATTAGCTTTTCTTAATTAACTAGAGGGAATTCACATATTGCTTTTAGGTGTGAACTCTCATCAGAACCTCCTAAAAATGTTTGAGGATGTTTTCCTTTTTGCTCTCCATCTCCGTGAACTTACTCTGTCTTGGAAGAATTGCCCAGGTCTCAGGCAAACATTTTGGATTGTACCTCAAAAACTCATCCAATTTTCAAAGGTGGGAACTTTGGCTCAGAGAAAGGGAGCAATTTGCCCAGGTTCCCTCATCCAGTGACTATCCACAGCAGCAAGGTCAAAGGGGATTGACCTGCAGCCTCCCCCTCCCCTCCTTTTCCACATTGGTTTCTAAAATTAGTCCTCCCCATGAGGTCAGGTGGTCTGCTTCATTCCTTGGAAACAAAAGGTAATGAGGGTAAAGTAGGCAGAGAAACGGGGATGCCAGGGGTGGGGGTTCTGGTTAAGCGAGGTTGCCAGTGCCCCAACAAGAGTTTTCTTTTTGGAGGGAAAAAGAAAGAAAATCAGAGAAACACACCCAATGAGAGGGAGGGACAAGCGTTTCCCCCAGGAGGCATTTAAGCAGGCTTCTTGCAAACTTCCCCCAGGCCAGGGGACTGACTCCCTTGCTTGGATTGCTCAGGCGCTGGCAGGGTAGTCACATTGCCAGGGAAATAACATCTCACCAAACCTAAAGCTGGCCCAGGTAAGCTGGCCATTTCAAGGCAGTGAAGAATGATTTTGGAAAGGGCAGGCGGCATCTCCAGCCAGCAGCCGGAAGGCACTGCTAGTTGGTCAGAGGCAGGACTGGGAAAGACCTGTCTGGGTCCTGGTTCCCAGGACGGGTTCCAAAATGACCTTCTGGCTGGGAATCGCTAGCTGCTCCTTGTACCTTTTCTCCCCACTAATTTCTGAAATAACTTGGTTTTCTCTCTTGATAGGACAACAAGAGATCACAGAAAAAGACTTTTGTTTTGGGTTTGTGTGTCTCTCCCAGGATGGCTGCTATCTCCTCACGAAGCAGCATGAGAAACAGAGCTGCATCTTGGGGGGATGGGGGAAATTCGCTACAGGAGTCAGAAGCCCCAGGTGAGTAACTTACATGAAACCAACTAGGTGTGCTCAGAGAGCGAGTGCTCCTGCCCACCAACCTATGCCCTGGACTAAGGGTGAAATCAAACCGTGCATCTTCTCTTCCCTGTCAGTCACCTCAGTTCTTGCCTTACTCTCACGGTGTGCACACCTCATCAACTCCAAGTGTGAGGTGCGAGCCCACCTGTTGAACCAGGTGTCATTTTCAACCACCATGGCCGCCGGACCACAAGGCAGCTACTTCCATAAGGACTAATGGAGCCTCACCAAGAGACATTGGGTGATTTTGACTCGGTGCAGCTTTTGCCTCATTGCTAACTTCAGACTCTAAGCCCTCTTCCCTCCCCCCCACATAAGCTGTGACTTTACTGTGTCAGTTCACTACTTCAGCTCATAAGCGTCTAGGCTGTTTTCATTTTTCTGATAACCTCAGTGAGGCAGCTGATGAGTAGGCAGCTGGTAGAGGCCTAGACCTCACGGACGGTGGATGGAGTAATGAACCTTGGGGCGGAAGTTCTTCCGGGTCACTTCCAGGAAGTCCTGGGCATAGAGTTTTAGTGGGTCTTGCCTTCAGGGGGAAGGCCACATCCCCACCCACCTCTGGCCTTTCCAATCCCATCCATAGACACGAGGGGCAAAAAGCAGCGATGCACAAAAATCATTAGAGGTCTGCCCTCCTCCCCAAACACATGTACAAACACACATTCACACACGACCGGTCCATATAAATAAATAAATAGTTGAATACTGCTAATGGTAACCGAGAGAGATCATATAAATAAATAAATAAATAAGCATAAATAAATAAAATAAATAAAAAGTTGGCTTTCGCAGCCCCAGGCAAAATGGCCCCCTAGAGTGGCTTAAATGAAGGCATTCTGAAGGGGAGGCTTCGGCCTCTCACTGCTGTCCTGCTAAGGAGGTTCCATGACTCTGAGAAGCCTTTGTTTCCATGAGGAGAGGCTGGAGTCCATTCGGGGCGCCTGGGCGGGGGAGAGGGTTATTTACAGTTGCTGTACACGCCCTCTCAGGGCACCTGCCCGTCCCAGGCACCTGCCATCCGGCCTTCTCCGGTGACAGCATTGGCATCTGTAAGTCTTGCTGGGCGCAGCCCAGGGCTGGGCCAGAGGGCATCATGGGAAGGCCTGGTCCTCCACTGCTGCCTGGGCCACCTTGCTCTGCTCTCCTGGTGGAGAAAGAACTTTGGGGGTTGTTTCAGGGCACTTTCTGGCCCCGCAGACTGATATGATGGGAAAGATTGGGGAGGCGAGGGTCACTGCTTCCAAGAAAAAGGAGTTTTTCCAAATGTTTTCCCTGGGGTATGAGGGATAAAGAATGTTTGGTCCGTTTCCCCAAAGCCCCAGTATCCAGAGCTGGGAACTGTCCCCTGCCCCCTCCCTCCATGCCCTGTCCTGCTGCTGTTGCCACCACAAACTCACCCACAAGGTTCTGAAAAGCCAGTCAGCTGGTGAGGGGGATGCCCAAGAGTTTATTTTAAGGATCTTCTCCCTCACACCCCCTGTTCTCTGCACCTTCTGTGGATGAAGCAGCTGCTGGTATTTGTGTGGTAGGAGATCAACTTACCCTCACTGCCCAGCCCTTGGCAGGGGGAAAGTGGGGCGAGGGCAGAAAGGAAGGTGAGGCTTCCCTAAGCTGGCAAGAAACCTTGGGAGCCCAAGCCACAGGGCATCCAAGACCCCCAAGCTCTCTGGATTTGGGTCTTTCTCCTAAAACCTGAGCTACTGTGCCCCATCCTGGGAAAATTCCTGAGAGGCAAAGGGGGTGGCTTAGGCTAAGGGTGGGTGGGTGCTCGGCTGCAATGGGTAGGATCCAGGGTGTGGCAGTCTGGGCAGTGGGCAGGGGGCAGACAGGCGCCAAACGGAGGGTAAGGCCAGACTGGCTGGCGCTGGGACTGGCAGCTGGCCATGGCCCTGGGGAACGTTCAGCAGATGGTCCCGTGGAATTAAGTTGATGCCAGCTAGTGGGGCTGAGGCAAATATGGGAAGTGGGGCTATAGACTAAGCTGTCCCGACTGTCCACTATGTCCTTTTTCAGTGAGGCTGCAAGGTCCCTGTGAACAGTGAAGAGCCATTTGGCGTAGGCCATGTGGTGGCCTCTCCTCTCCGTTGCTAGAACCTACTGGGATCGTTTTCCTGACCACACTGAGATACTGGGGGCAGTGGACTGGCCTCTTCCTTTTGGTTTCTACATTCACGATCAGAGGGCCTGACTGCTAACTGAAGCATCCTTGTCCCCTGCTCATATATGTCCCCTCCTCTAGGACTCGAAAAGTCTGCTAGCCTCTGCTCTGGCCTGACTGGGGGAGGTGAAAGGCCTGACCCCGTCTCCTAGAGCTGCATTGCCCTTGGTTTCCTCACATCTCTCACCCTTCCCCCATCACCACAGGGGGGAGGGGAGTTCATAAACATGCAGCCATGAGGTTGAATGAGGGGAGAATGAGGGCAGGTGTGATGAATTCCCACTGGCCTCCCATATGCATCCTGTGAGCAGTGCGTTACGGAACCATCTCCATTTTCCTGGCCAGGCCCCAACTTTGGAGTCATGGACCCACTGCATCTTACAAAACCTTGAGGTTTTTTGTACCAACAGAGGGTGGTTCTCTCCAGATGCCCAGGCCTGAGTTGAGCCCCAGGGTGGTGCTGGTGGAGGCTCCTAGCAGCTTGACATAGAGGCTAAAGCCCCGGTACCCTCTTTTCCTCCTCCTCCCCAGGAGAGCACGAAGGACAGGTCCAGGAGCCCTCAATGTCTGTCACCAAGGAGAAGGCAGGGTGGGCAGGAAGTGGGGGAGGCTGGCAGAGTTAAAGGAGCCCCCCCTCAGGCAGCTGCCTCAAGGGAGGGCCCTTGCTCAGCGCCTTGTGCTGGAGTAGCTGTCTGCCGAGCTGTAGCTTCGGCTCCGGCTCCGACTCCGGCTCCGGGAGCCCAGGCTGGAGCTGCTGCTAGTGCAGGTCCGGCTGCGGCTCCGGCTGCGGCTGCGGCTCCGGCTGCGGCTCCGGCTGCGGCTGCGGCTGCGGCTCCGGCTGCGGGAGTAGCTGCGGCTGGCAGAGCGGCTGCTGCTGCTGCTGTACCAAGAGGAGGTGCTGCTGAGGCCGCTGGACGAAGAGGGGCTGGGTCGGTAGTAGGGGATGGGCCGTTTCCGGGCGCTGCAGAGATCATAAGGAGCATGCGTGAGGGCCAGGCCCCTCCCAGCCTCAACCCAGGGAGCGCCAGCCTTGCCCCAAGGGACAGCAGTGACCTGCCATTCCCCAGACCCACTAGCTGCAAGAGAGAGAATGCTTCCCTAGCAATTGTGAGAACATCAAGAAGGTCTCCGCCTCGTGCTGACAAGTCTTGGAAAGTGATGATTTTCACTTTTTGACGCAGCAAGCCTGGGGCTCAGAGCCTCCAGCTGGCAACAGAATCTACCTCTAAACTTTCATGTAGTTTTGTTTTGTTATTTTTACTTTTACTAGAACCTTCTATTTATGGCGAGGGAGGCTGATTTTCTATTGGCTTGTAGCGTATCAAATTTCCTTTTGACATAAATGTATGGACCTCTAAAAAAGGGCAAATCTATTGAAAAAAAAAATCAGTAAATACCAATACTCTTAATAAGCTGATAGGGTAAAAGTGGTGGGTGACTGAAGTTTGGGACACACTGAAGGGGTTCATCAAGATGGACTGTTTGGGGTCCCCTAAGGAAGCCAGAGAGCCTTTTGGAAATGCCACTTTCTTTATCTCAGCCTTCCCCCAAGTCGACCTCAAGAACGCCTTTGGTGGGTGTAGGAGTTCCTTCCTGTGTTACTCCATCTTATTGTTTGGAAGACAAGTTCTTTTCCCTCCTCCAGGCCATCTCCAGGGAGGAGGCACTGGGCAGCCAGGACAACCAACCCCTCCTCCCTGTGGGTCTCTGAGTAGCTGACCCTTGGAAGGTCAGGAGGAAAAGCCCAACCGATTGTTAAAGCCAATTTTAGGGCAGCACTCAGCCATGCTCCCAGCTTTCAAGGCCTGAAAAATCTGTGTCCACTCAGACTTTATGTTTCTCTTCTAAGACCTTATCTGTTACAGGAAACCTTGTCACCTAAGTCTGACCAGCTATTCAGTCCATAACAATGGCACACAGCTGGTCCCAGGATTCCGCATTTAAGTTTACAAAGCACATTCACATCTCTTTATCTCCTTTCATTTCAGACTCACGATACTCCTGGGAGTTATTTCCTCCAATATTTCATAGGTGAGAACTGAGGTTTGGGAAGGTGAAGAGATCTTTCCCAGGTCACTTGGAAGGTGGCACAGCCGGGATTCCACTCCAAATCCAGCGCTCTCCCCCCTTACCCACCTCCAAGTCCCTTTGGCACTTAATTCTGTTTGCCCTCTGCACACCCGATTCAGGGTTTAATTCCGGATGGTACTAAGCCTGGAATCTGAGCATGGGGGGCTACAGGGGGAGGTCTGTGCACTGCCCGGCTCTACCCCAGGCAAAGGTTCTGTCCAATGGCTTTGGCCCCCACTCGCCGGCCCTCACTCTCTTCCCCAGCCCCGCCTCCCGGGCCCCAGCTCCGGGTCCAAATTCTAGCCACACCCACTTCCTCAGGCTGGCCCCAGCCACCCACTTAGCCCCGCCCCACCCCGTCCTAGGCCCTGACTCCGTTGTCCTGTCCCTTGCAGGCCCCGCAGGGTGGGCTGGGGTTCTGACTTGGCACTGAGGTTTTGAATGGAAACATAATTTCAGTGGTTGGGAGAGGGTGAGGGGTGGGGGGGACAGGGGCGGTGGGGCTGAGCTCCCAAAATCCTGAAATCCAACCCCAGGAGGCATGGAGAAAGCTTGAGGCCCAAACGGGTGGGAAGGGAGTGAGATTGAGGGTGAAGGTGGGCATCCGGGTCCTCGGGGCCTCACCTGGTGATCCTGCGCGCCTCCAGGTGGCTCGGGGAGTCTCTCCGGCGCTTGCGCATGGGCGAGTAGGACCGACGTCTCCGGCGCGCTCGCTCCCGCTCCCGCTGCTGCGAGTCCTCGCTGTACTTGGGGTCCCGCTCCCTGAAGGGGTGCTGGGGTTACTGGGGAGCTGGGGTTGGCCAGGCTTTACTGTGCGAGTGTGTGGGAGAGGCCCACTCACTTCCTCTCCTTGCCCTTGTCCTCTACCCCACTGGGGCAGGCCACCGGTCCCAGAAAGGAGAGGAGATGACAAGACTGTGGGGAGTGCTTGGAGGTGGGGCTAGACTGTGCAGGGGTGTCAGCGTTTGAGGGTGGCCATTGCAGGGGTGCAGGCGCTGCAGGGATGATGTGACTGTGGTGTCACATCAGGGATGAAGGGTAGTATGGGGTGGGGAAAAGAATGCTGGGGTGTGGTCGTGGGAGCATTTGGGGTAGGGGTACATTAGGACACCAGGATATATGTGGGGCCTCTTTGTCGCTCCAGCTAAAACAAAGGGAACTACAAGAATGTTGAATAATCATCCCATATTCCTGCTACTCCAGCAAGGCTTGGCCTAAGGGGAATAGGGGCGGGGCTTAGGGACGCTCCACAGAGGAGAGTCTGGGGGACCCGCCCACAGAGGCAGATCAGGGCGAAGGAGGGGGCCTGGGAGGCGGGGCCTAGTCCGTGGGGTATGACCGGTACCTGCTGGGGCTGTAGCGGGAATAGCTGGGGCTGCGGCGGGATCGAGAGCTTCTGCTGGGCGGGCTCCTCTTGCCAGACTTGGAGGAATAGCTGGGAGAGCGCGAGTAGGACCTGGGGGGGCGGGGAGGAGACCGCCCCTGACGAGCCTGCTGAGCGCCGCCAGGGTTGTCCCGGGTGTCCAGCGTTTTATCCAGCCGGGCTCTCGAGTTTTTCCTTGGTGTCGGAGGAACCAGGCCCTTACTGGAGACTGAAATCCCCTCCCTTTTGGGTGGTTAATAATGATACAGACAATTTACTCTTATTCAGTTTTTACTATCCTGGTCACTTATTAGCTGCGTGACCTTGGGCAGGTGATTGCACGTCTCTGGGCCTCTAAAATGGAGGTAATAATAGCATGTATCCTATGGGATTGTAAATTAAATGAGAAAATTAGAGTAAATCATTTAGCATGTTGGCACATAGCCAGCACACAAGAAATGTTAGCTATGATGTATCTGTTATCACATTACATATTTTACTCTGTGCCAGGCATTGAACTAATGCTTTTTGTGCATTATCTCATTTAATCCTCAGCACATCCTAGGGTTAGGTACTATTATAATATCAATCCTGTTGTATAGATGGGGGAAACAGAGGCACAGATTTGCTCAAGCTCACTCACTTGGTAAGGGATTTGAACCCAGGTCTGTTTGCCTACAAAGTGCTCTTGACTTCTGCTAGACTACATTGTTGTGCATCCAAATGACTAACTCCCTCTGCTACTTCCAGTCCTCTTCCCAGTCTGCTAATGCCTCCCACTTTTAGAGAACCTACTGCCTTTGTTTCTCCACCAGTTTCCAAGGGACACCTGCCCTTCTTTCTCATCTCCCTCAAGTCAGGCTTTCAAATAATATTCATCTCATATATGATGATTCTGATCTACTAGTAGTGACTGCCAGAGTTGAGAGGGATTATATGGCTGTGTTTGTGTTCAGTGGGAAAGAGTGCTGTGATGGACTAGTGATGTCTGCTGTGGCCACAGGAATGGGGATAGGCTCTCATTGTCTGTCTTTGCCAGCCTTCTCTCACAGGAACACTCATGGTTTCCCATCTATGCTTTTTGACTTGAAAAGAAGGCTTTCTATGTATGTCTTGCCCTCACCCAGATGTTCTTTAGTCCCTTCCTGCTGTCTTCGGCAATCATAATAACGATGCCCTTAAATACTGGTCTGGGATTCTGTTCCGACATGCTGCCCAGGGTGATATAAAAAGTGTGGGCAAGAAATAGCTCCTCCAATCTCAGTGCTCTGGGACATTATCTGGCTGTGGTCCCGGGGACAATTTGCTGTTGCCAACTTGTTTTTTTTTTTGGCTATGCATTGAGAGATGTTATAAGAAACAGTCAAGATGAGAAACATGCTCTGGACACTCTGAAAGGATGTCAGGTATTTCTATCCACTATACCACATAAAGTCCTTTATCTGTGGAGCCATATGAGTCATTCTTCATAGACTGAAAAATCAGAAATAACTGATATTCGGAGCAACTTGGTCAATTCTTTTTTGCTAATAATGTCACAATGAATGGAGCGGTTTCCCTTTTTGCTTTTTCTGCCAGGGAGCTCAGAGTCACATTTGCAGCCCATCTCCATAGCAACTATACAGTTTAGACATGCCTTTGGGACTTAACCTTTCCGATGGCTTAATTTTATTTCTCTCCTTAAATTTCCATTTCATTCTGATTTGTTTTTCTTTTATGTCACTCTATCATGTTGAATATTCCTATCAGCTGCCTAGTCTCCTTTTTTTTTGAATGAACTGGTCTTGAAGTAACCAACTAAGTAAGCAACTGCTTTTTAATTATACTGGGGGTGCCAAAAAATGTACACACATGACTTGTATTCATCTTTTGTTATCGGTATATATCGCGATTACAATTTTAATACAGTTTTTTTCCTTTCTTCAAGTGTGTATACCTTTTTTTGGCACCCTCTGTATGGTTGCAAAAGAGAAACAGTAGGACTGCTATTGGGAATTCATGTTTGTAGAGGGAAGCTGGACTCCAGGAAGCCATGAGTTGATTAGAATGGATGGAATCTCCCAATTTCTGAGGTCTCGTGTCTGTGCATTCTCCTACATTATTATTTCACATGAGAAAATCAAGCAATTACCAATCGCTATTGTAACTGTTAGAACGCAAAAATCGGTACAATTCTTCTTCTTCTTGTACCCATGCCCCTTGAAATGTGATTTTCCATCTCCTCCCCCTAAGAGGAGGACGCCTTGCATCCGGGTTGGTCTTTGTAATTTGCTATGGCTAATAGAATGACAGAAGGCATGTCACGCCCATTCCAAGCCTAGGCCGTAAGAGGCCTTGCATACTCCCCTCTCTCTTGGAACCCTGCCATCACCCCAGTGAAGAAGTCCAGACAAGCCTGCTGGAGGAAGAGAGACCACATAGAGTCAAGATGAGTCAGCTGTGGTCATCCACACCAGCCAGCCCCCAGCTGATGGAAAACACATGCACGAGCCTCAGAAAGCACAGAAGAACCATCTAGCTGAGCCCAGCCCGAATTGCTGATCCATCGAATCAGGAATTCAAGAAATACTTGTTTAAGGATGCTAATTTTTTAAGCAGCAGACTCTAAGTGACACACATGAGCTCATTTTCATGCAACAATGACAACTAATATTCATCATGTCCCAAGGGCTGTCATCGTTATTGGTTTCATTTTGCAGATGAAGCTGAGGCCCAGAGAGATCAACGGAGGACCAAGGCCGCCAGCTAATAAAGGATAAGTAGGTGTTCAAACTCAAGTCTGTCTGACTCCTGCCCCTCATGGGTAAAAGCACATCTCTGGTTTACCTTAATAGCGCCCTCAGGAGGAAAGTGCTACAGGGCCAAGGTCAAAACCCCACTCACCTTTTCCCAGAGGAGGTGGACCGGCTCCGGGTGTACCTGGGGGAGGCCCTGGGGTTTGGGGAGCAGGAGGAGTGGCTGGAGGAGCGGGTGCTGGCATAGGAGGAGCTGCGGGAGCACCCTCTCATGGGGGAGCTCCGGGCTGTGGAGGGGACCAAATCAGACTTCTTCACCTCGGCACACTCCAGACACGGCAACTGAAATCCTCTGCGGGAGGGGAGAGAATCCATTAGCACTGGCTTGCTCGCTGGTCTAGAGGCATCACCTCCCTACCTAGGCTGTGGTGCTCTCTGAATCCTCTTTCTACCTTTTCCATCCTACCTCTGGGGAGACTTCCCCAGTCACAGATTTGGAGGAGTAGAGATAGAGTGGGTCATATGCCACAGGGGCACTTCAGAGTGGTTAGGTCATCGGGGGGCGGGAGGTGTGATGGTAAATATCAAATCGCATGCTGAGAGATTTATTCCCATTCGAGTCTTTTCCAGTCCTTTGTATTCCCATGCTGCCTAGAGCCCTGCTGGGCTTGTGCTGGGTTCTCAGTCAGGACATGGTCATTTGGATTGGGCCAAGGGTCAAGTTCAAATCACGTTAATATGGTGTCAAGGCTCATGGTGACCCGGCCTCTGCTCACCCTCTGCTCATGCATCCAGGCTCAGCTCTTGGCACTCCCCTCCTTGACTCCAGTCATAGCAGACTACCCGTTCCTCCTGGAATATCCCTGTTCCTCCCCTGTCTCCAGGCCTTGGAACATTCCCACTTCCTGGAGCCCTCTTTCCTCCCCCTCTTCACCTGACACCTCCTACTCATGGTTCAGGCTTTAGTTTGATCTCTCCTTTTCAGGGACACCCACTAAGTCTGGTTGGGTGACCCCACCCTTATGTTCCCCCGATCCCTATAAGACCTCACTGGGTCTCCTAATTATCTCTTCCTCCTCCAGACACTGAGCAATTTGGGGACAGGCCTCTCCACACACTGTGTCCCAGCACCTAGGACAAAGCCTGATATATGTCCTGCGTCATCAAGAAATAGCTGTGGAATACACATTTTGAGCCCCTTAGTGTCTTGGGCACTTCACAAGCATGATCTCCTTTGGTCCTCCCAAGAATCTCATGAAGCTGGCACTGTCATTATCCCGTCTACAGAGAAGACTCAGAAGGGTTAGTTACTTGTTCAAGGCCACCCAGACTCCCAAATCCGATCTGTCCAACTCCGATGCCCATGTCTCTGCCGTCTTGCCAGCCCCCTGCCTCACTGGCTATGCCTTAGCGCTGATGCCGCTCCCACTGAGCCCTCTGCTCAGAGCTGACATGGCATAAATGGCCATGCATTTAAAGACCATTTATATCTCAAAGTGAAAGGCAGGGTCTAAATTATTTAGTTTGGCTGTCCACGTAGATTAAGCTTTAGTTCCAGCCCTGGGGACAGATCTGTGTTCCAGTATAGGTGTTGGCCCCCATGAACCGAGTATCTCAACTACTCTCAGCCTCAGTTTCCCCATCAGCTAAAAGGGGGTTATAATAGTACCTATCTTGTAAAGGTTTTATGAGGAGTTGAGGAAGATTATTCACGGAAAGCACTTGGCATAGTACCTAGCATATGGTTAGGGCTCCAGAATGATTAGTTGCCATTATTATTGTTTTAGTTGTTCTCAGTTGCTTTTTTTTTTCATCATAGCAGTATATCAGTAGACACGTGTCCTCTCTCTGTCCTGTCTGGAAACATCACTGCCTGTTCTTGGAGACACTGACATTTGCTGTGACCCAGCCCCGGATCCTAGCCAAGCCTGGGTGAGAACGGAGGCCAGGGATATCCTGAGGCAGGCAAACCAGGGGCCAGGTCTGTGTGCAGAGATGCCAAGCTGTTTGCCCAGAACTGAAGTTGCTGTGCACTGGGGACAAAGGGTGCTCTGTCCTTGAAGAAGCGGTGACCTGCTGCAATGCCAAGGCTTTGGATATCTTTTGGAAACTGTGGCCGCTGTGGACAAAAGCAGGCCCCCAGCCCCAGACGAAGGAAGACCCCACCGTTGGCATGGCAGAGTGCCCCAGAAACTTTTTCCAGCCCTCCTGCATCTCTGCATCTACATGCTCCTGAGAGGAAGGACCAGCCATTTTTGTGTCTCCTGCACCAAGCCCGTGTCTGGCATATAGAAGGTGCCTGTTAACCAGCTGAGGGAGGAGTAACTGAATGAAGGATACTGAGTGACCAGAGAGTTGGAGCAGCTATTACTGTGACATTCTCCTTAGTGATTAGCAGATTTCTTGAGTGAGAGAGTCAGGGGCTGATGAAATAGTAGAATTACAAGTGGTTTATAAGCGGCTGCGTGGAAGCAATTATCTGCAGGAAAACCACATCTATCATGTGTGTGGAGATGGGCAGAAAAGTTCAGAAGTCCCAATGTTCTATGACAGCTTGATTTCCCTTGGCCTAAAATTGTCCTGTGGGAGATATATACACAGAGGGTTCCTTTAAGAAAGGAAAAAATCGTATTAAAATTGTAATACTCAAAGCTGAATACAAGTCATGTTTGACTTCTACAAGAGGTGCTCAAAGTCGTTACCATCAGCATAATTTTAATATAGTTTTTTCCTTTCTTAAAATGTGCATACATTTTTTTGAATATATATATATATAAAACTTTCCACATCCACTGCCTCCCCCACTATCAGCATCCCTCACCAAGAGTGGGACATTTGTCACAGCTAATGAACCTCTACTGACACATCATTGTCACCCAGAGCCCTTACTTTAAATTAGGGTTCACCCTTGGTGTTGTCCATACTATGGGATTGGACAAATGTATAATATGTACCGCTACTATAATATTGTAAAGAATAGATGCACTGCCCTAAAAATCCTCCATCCTCTGCCTATTCAGCTTCCGACCCCTGTCAATCACTGATCCTTTTACTGTCTCCATAGTTTTGCCTTTTCCAGGTTGTCATACAGTTAGAATCATACAGTATGTAGCTTTTTCAGATTGGCTTCTTTCACCTAGTAATATGCATTTACGCTTTCTTGATGTCTTTTCATGGCTCCATAGCTTATTTCTTTTTTAGCGCTGAATAAGATTCCATTGTCTGGATGTATCAGAGTTTATTCATCCATTCACCTACTGAAAAGACATCTTGGTTGCTTCCAAGTTTTGCCAGTTATGAATAAAGCTGTTATAAAAACATCTGTGTGCAGGTTTTTGTATGGACATACATTTTTGGTGCATTTTGGTAAATACTGTGATATATATATATATTTTTTAGCTGAGCCATCCTGCCACCTGTTGGCAGCTTAGTGGCAGCTCAGATCGGGCTGGGCGTCAAACTGCTGTTGCTCAGAGCTCAGCTCACACTCTTGAGCGAGCTCTTAACCAACTGAGCCACTCGGCCAGTCCTTTTAAATGACAGTGACTTACAGATGAATTTAGTGTTAGACTTTCTCCTGAGATTACTGGTAAAATTGACATCTGTTTTTTTCCTGCCCAGCCTCCATCCCTCCTCCTGATATCACCACCCTGGCTTTTCCTCCAGAGAACCAGACCTCCCTCAGCCTTAGTGTACGTGGGAAGGCTCTAGTCATGAGTCCTTAGGGTGGCAGGTGACAAATTCAAAGAACACAGCATCTCCTGGACCAGAGTGATTGGTCCAGAGGAGCCAAATGACCCGAGCTGGGCCAAGCAGAGCCAATGAGTGCCTGCCCTGATATTTTACTGAAATTTGAGGAAAGAGGCATTTTCTTTCCATTGGCTGGCCAAACACATAGAATGTTAGCTGGATGGCATATTAGCCCATGCTTTGGGAGGCTCTGCTTGAGCATGAAGCCAATAGAGCGGGGAGCATTGCTGAGAGATGTAATGAGAATGATTGATTCCCAGTAATGTATTTTTTGAGCCCCTGGATGCAGCCGTATCTGAAGTTGAACATCCTTGGATTTTTCAAAAATTATTCCAGATCGAGTTGAGTTCTCTCTCTTTTGCAAATAAAAGACTCCTGGGTGGGGGCCTGGTGGGCAGTGCAGGGCAAAGGATGAAAGACTGAGATGGTAGAACTAAGGGGGGAGCCCAACCCCACCCCAGGTACGCTGACTGACCTTGGTTCTCTGCTCCTGCTGGTGGGGGAGAGGTTCTCCAAGGTGGTCCCCTTGTTCTGGGGTGAGGAGGTGGTGAAGGAGTTCCCTGAATCGGATGTGTTGCCGCTGTGGAGATCCCGGCTCTTGCCTAGGCCCCCACTGGGGCTCGCTTTCTCCTGGCCCCGCGACCTGGCTGAGCTGATTTGCGTGGAGGGTGGCGAGGAGGTGTCATTGCCTGAGTCATACTCCTGGGAGCGTCCTCGGGACGTGGTGAGCGGGCTGGCTGTTTTGGTAAAGAGGTCAGCAGCAGACCCCGACCCAGTGATCTGAAACCAAAAACACCCATTGGACACTGCTGAGCGCTGGGTCTGTGGGCTGTGTCTAAATAACCAAGCAATGTTTACCGTCATGATGCACTGTAACGAAAGGAAAGAGAGAGAGAGGAAAGAAGAGACGCCAAAAAACAAAAGCACAAATTCCTGAAAGAATACCACAGAAAGGAGATTTTCTTTTTCTTTTCTTTTTTTTTTTTACCCCCTGCTAGGATAACTGGAAGATTTAGGTATCATGCAGAGAAAAAGCATGCGATCCAGATTAAATAAAAGAAAAAGGAAATTATACAAAATGTAATTGCTCATGAATTAACTCAAACCAAAGAGACAACTTAATAGAAGGGAGAGGGGTGTAAACACCCTGAACCTAAAACAATAAAAATAAAGGAAGGGGAAGGGGAAAAAGAAATGGGGCTATGGGCCTGAAAAAAAAAAAAAAGTGTATCTTGGAACTTAAAAAAAAAAGAGAGAGATAAAGTCAAAATTTTAAACTTCAACCAAATCCTCAATGAATTGGACTTTTTCTTTAAACTAAAAGGTTGTCTGAGTAGAACCCTAAACAAATATCACATGGGGGGGGAAAAGAAATGAAATAAAGATTTTTGTTGTTGTTGTTGTTTAAATGTAAAGTCAAGGTCACAAAATGACATTTGAGCAGTTTCCAACAAAAAGGGGAAAAGAAGGGGGGGACAAAAAAAATGGAAGTCAAATAGTCTGACTGAAAACAAACAAACAAAAAGCTCTCTACGGGTATGTGTGTGTGTCCTTTTCCCCCTGGAGAAGGTAGCTAAGGCTCTCGAGTGGCTTCTAATAAATTCTCTCATGTCTTTGCGGATTATATCCACTTACCAAGCAAGAACTCCTCCTTTAGTAGGTAGGTAAGGTGTAAGAGAAAGGGAAGAGCGGGCATCGTGAGTCCATCGTTAGAGTCGCAAATGACAAGAAAAAACACACACCTTTCTGCACATCCTCACACTGGGCCCTGAACTGCGAGGTTGTTTTTTTGGCTTTTCAGTGTTCTTGACAGGGGACGCCTCAGTTTTGTTTGGTTTTCTCAGGAAGGGGACCTCAAGCCATCGACACTCACCTCCTTTCTGTCCCTTTATGCCCACCGTCAGATCAGATCGAGAAACCTTTTGCTGAAAATGCAACCGGGGAGGGGTGGGGTGATGGTGGGGGGAGCATTTGCATTGGTCTAGGTGTCAAGATCAAGGGGACACAGGGAAGGTGTGCTTGCAACGAAGGGCTTTGGGAGGGGCTTGGAGATTTGGCTTTGGGGTGACTGGGAAGGAGGAGGGGCCCCCAGAATCCTGCTTGGGGCTGACCAGAAGGAGTGAAGGAGTCAAGGAAGGGATGGACAGCCCTCCCTTGGGAAGGCAGTGGTGTGCTTAGAAGTACAAAGGATGGTTTTCTTTAAATGTTCAGACCCGTCTCACAGGCTGGGATGACACAGTGGGTTTGGTTCTGGCCCCCACCAACAGTGCCATGCTTATTTAGGTATAGGCAAGAGGGACCCCTGCCCTGGTCTTCTTCCAGCGATAATCATTTCCACGGGGCCAGAAATCTGTGGGGCCATGATGGCACTATCTGGAAACCACCTCCCCAAGACTGCTCTCTGGGTACCTGAGATCCCAGAATTCTGTTTAAATGGCCCCTGAGCCCCCTCCAGGATCTCTGCAGGCTCGTCCAGGGATCTGTCCTCCCGGGGATGGACCAGGCTTCAAGGGTGCACACTCCTAGATCCAAGGGTGGCTCTTTGGACAGAACTTCACTGTTCAGGCTGAGGCGTCCACATGCCTGTGTGGGAGGCCCCTCATGGTGCTGGCTGGTGCAAAAGGTGAGAGGAGAAAGTGGGGGGACAGGCAGGGGCCCACACAGGTTCTCCACAGACTGCCGTGTTGTGGCCTTGCATTCTGAGGGGTCCGAGATTCTAAATTTAAATCTGACGTTTCAGTTTTGAAGGTATGCTTGCGCAGATAGGAGAACATACTTCATTTAAGTTTGCTAGCTTGATTTATAAACATTTAGACATGCAGTCTGTGGGCTTCCTTTCTAAGCTTGCCCCGGAGCCCACAAATAGCAGTGCAGGCCTTACCATCCAGAACCTGCCTCCTCCCCACTTGAAGCCATGCGTCTTGGGCCTAAAGGAGGGGGATTTGGGAGCTTTCTTAAACAACCATTTCTGCCTTTTCGGCAGTTGGTCATGAGGGTGAGATACAGAGACACCAGAACTGCGAGAATAACAGAGATAAGTCAGACAGTTCAGGATGTCAGCTCCTGGACTGGGGAGGCGGGGCTTCCTTCGGGGATTCTCCCAGGAGGCTTTGCGCACAGACAAGGGCATGGTCCAGCTTTACTAAGTTCTACCCAGCGTGGCAGCCACATTACCTGCTTGGTGACCTGACTAGCTTTGCATTGGGAGATAGAACCTCAAAATAAGGTTGCTCAGGTAGAGTTTTCTAGTATGAGACTTCTTTAAAATTAATGTGAAGACCCTGTTCCCACTTCAGCGCCTCCTTTCTGTCTTCCCGTTTGCAGTTTGGATGCCATATCTTTCCCACCTCTCGGAGTGGGAAAGATAACCTGTATTTCCACCACCTCTGTCAGGAATGAGAAAGCAGCATGCCAGCCATCTAGACCCTGAAACCTGAGCTCTCAGCCTGGGGCTTGGTCCAGAAATGGGCTCAGAGAATCTTTGCCTCAGAGACGGTGAATGTTTGGTGGCCAGGATGTCACAAATGAACCAGACAAACTCTTCTTGGAGGGAACCAGGCTCAAGTAAAGGGGCCATTGAGTACAATGGTTTCCATTGTCTCATGGTTTGCTACCTGGGAGCATCCAGGCTGAGCCTCTCTCTCTCCAGGTACTTGATCCCAGCCTTGACTACTAATTTGAAAGCATTTGCCCTAGTGCATCATGAGTCCCCATGGGCAAGGATTTTGCAAGTGTGAGGTCCCCTCAGGACTAGTGGATATAGAAAAGGACTTTGCCTTTTCCACCTTCTCAGCCCTACACTCTGAGTGTCTCTACCTGACCATAACCAAAATCCACATGCAACTTGTGTGATTAGAACTGAGAATTCTATTAGCTGCTTCTCCATCATCACCAGTCAGTGGAAATGTTCTCATTGGGTTGACCCTGGTGCCTGAAAATACCAACCTCTCATGCTTGTTTAAAAGTTCCATTTCTGTGCTCGCTTTGGCAGCACATATACTAAAATTGGAATGATACAGAGAAGATTAGCTTGGCCCCTGCACAAGGATGACACGCAAATTCGTGAAGTGTTCCATATTTTTTGATTAGAGTCCCTCACCCCTGCAAATTGAACCCTTTTTATGTAAAAAAAAAAAAAAAGTCCCATTTCTTTGGATGAATCTAAATTCTTTGACATGAATGACAATGTAATTTACAAACCCAGCCCTGCGTGCTTCACAAACCTCATCTCTTAGCACCACCCCCCCGCCCACAAGCCTATTGGTTGAAGAGTTTTCTTGGTTCTGCCACCACATCTTGCTCTTCCGACCCCAGGCCATTTGCACATGCCAGTCCCTCTGCCTAGAACGTTCTTCCTCTCATCCTCACTTCACATGGCTAAGTGTATTCATCCTCCAGTTTACACATCACCTTGTCTAGAAAGCCTTCTCTTATCCCCAGGCCAGGATAGCATACAACTCTCTACTTCATTCATTTATTGAATCTTTCATTCATTCACTCACTCAAAAACCAGTAGCTTCTGTGTACCACAGCGCTGTTACTCACTGGGGGCAATTGTTTGTTTTATTGCCTGTCTCTCCCTCTGGGTGGGAGTTTGTTGAAGGCAGCAGTCATGCATGACCCATTCAATGTTGTACCCAACTACCCACCAGTACCTGGCACAGAGTAGGTGCTCAGTAAATCTCACTCAATGAACAAAGCTGCCCCACAGTTCCTTGAAAGCCTGAGCTTGGAAGCCTGGGCTCATCCTAACTTAATTCATTGGTAGAGATGGCTGGGTGATTAGGCCCTGGTGGGTTCCAATGGGGTGACTGCCAGCTTTGGTAATTGGATGGATTTTAATGAAGGGACTGGCTTCCTGATACTCAAAATAGTTCTAGGAAACTGACTGGACCCTTCGCTGAAGGTTGGGTACTCGAGACCAGAGCAGGGCAGTGCGTGTGAGCTAGAGAGAACCTCTAGAGTCAAGTTTTGGGTCCAGACCCATGGCAGAGAGAAGGAATACCTTCTGCCCCCTCCTCCTGGCCCTCTTCAGACCCAAGACCCTTAGGAAGAGCACACAGGGTCCGATCTACTGATTTTCAACCACATAAGCTCCAGGTGAGGGCAAGAAGTTCCAGGCCTGAGAAGCCTTCCTGATGAGACAAGCTGTGCTGGGTCTCCTTACTTCCTTTCCCACCCTCTGCTATTCTGTAGGTTAACAGATGAACTGGGGTTGGCCATTTGCACACAGCAGGGCTGCTGGACCATACAGCGATTTTGTTTGAATGATAAAAAGATGCTCCTCCTGGGTCAGAAATTATTAAAAAATACACCCCCTCTGGTCAGACAAATGAGAAACAGAGACATTTTTCTCTGGGCTGGGGCACCCCCAGGTCAGTCTTCACCACTGGCTTGGTGAGTGGAGGGTAGGTGGGGTTTAGCTCCAAGGCACAGGACACAGCCAGCATCATATAAAACATCCCTGGCAGGTGCAGAACATACAATGCTTCTCACTGCATTTGATCTGCTTAGAGCATGACCTTGGGATGGGAAGGGGGTGAGAAGGGAGGACGGGGTAGCCTGCAGACATTCATTCCTGCTCCTTTCAGCTGAAATCTATTTGGTTTTGTCTTTAGAAGCCTTGATAGGCTCTGTCTATAGTTCCAGAGGGCAGGAGCATTTTAATAAACTCATTGGAGATGTCTGGATAGTTTCATGGCCTCTTAGCCTCAGACTCCACCTTCTCCAGAGCTTTTCACTCACCTCACACAAAGAGCAGGGAAAATCCAATTGAGGGGACCCAGAGACAGACTGAGGGGGGGGTGGGGATCGGGGGAGAAGATGGCAGCCATGATGATACAAAGGAGACCTTTGAGTCATGGCCATTGCAATGGGCAGACAACAAAGGTCTCCATCTCTTGCCTCTGCCCTCCCAGACCTGAGGGTCTCTTTCCTACCCAGATACTCTCTCTGGTGCGTAAGATGCTAACAGTTGCCCAATTGACATTGACATGATAGGACGTCGCCCCCCGTGCTCCTCCCTGCCTCCTCATTTAGATAACAGGCCTCTCAAAATTCATCTTTGAAGCCCTCTTCTTCATCCACTGGGAAGTTCTCTTCTAGGCATGTAACCGCTGTCCGCCCCTTTGCTCCCAGCTTGGCTGCAACATGGTGCTCAAGACACACAAGGAGTCACCTAGACCCGGAATTGTCCGGTGACAGCGCCCTCATGGTACCTGGGACCCCCATTTAAGACCAGGAACCCTCACACCAGGGCTCTCTTCTTTGGTCCACTCTGACCCCTTCCTCCATCTCAACCTCTCCCTTCCTTTCAATGGCATCACAAAGCCCTACCTTTGGAGCTTGGCATGAAAATTCAGCCCCTGTCAGATCTGCTTAATCACCAAGTGAAATAACATCTGTCTTAATATGGATTCTCTCAGCCATTGAGACAGGAATTTGAGTGCTAACAGTTTATGTGAGAGGCAAGGAATCTCTGTAGAGGAGCAGGGAAATGAGATGAGGGAGGGAAACCAACAGGAGATGCGTTAGCAGCTGCTATAGTGCGCGCTTGGAGGACAGACACTTTGGAGCCAGTCCTGGCTCCAGAGTTAATTCCAGCCTAGGAGAGAGCTGGGGTATCGGTACATGAGTTCCCCACCACTGACAAGTTGAAGGTGGCACCCACAGGGTGTCAGTTCTCTAGTGGGTCCAAAGTGCCACAGGGCCAAACACAGTGGTCTTTGATGGCCAGAGAACAATGATTGGGAGCTGGAGGTTGGCTGTGTGCCCTGAAATGGGGAGGATGAATGGATGTAAATGGACAGAATCAGCTTTAAACCCCCAAATCACCACTGGAAAACGAACAAACCCAGTTACGCTTTGTTTCAGATACACTTTCCTTAGCCCACTTAGTAAGTTCCATAGTAAATCTGAATTAACTGCCAATATCGCAGGATGGGGCGGTATCATACAACAACCCCGTTTCTAGTCTGTGATGCAAAAATAAGATGTGGCCACACTGGGTCCCCATTCCTGCTTGGCAATAAGCAATTTGAGAGTAATGGCAGCTGCCCCTTTTCCACAGGCACGAGCTCTCCTGGCCCCAAGCCCCACGGGGTCCCCCTTGGCTTGTATCTATTAGCTGCCTGGCCCCTGAGACTTCTAAGTTCATGAACCTAAGTGTATGCTGCTACCCTGGTCGCTCTGAAAACAACACAGACACAGTGCATCCTGTGTGTTTTGTCTGCCCCTTCCAGGACTAGAATGGATTGCTCCAATTTCCCCATCTGGACCCTTTTAATCCCTCTAGGCCTTTGTCAATAAAAGGAACCAGGAGCCCAGAGCCATTAAGCCACATTCAGATTCCAGGGTTATTATAAACTCTCCGTTTTGGGTCAGGATTGCCAATCTCAATTTGTTTGTTTTTTTAGGACAAACTGTGTTTCACAAATTCACAACATTGGGAGAAAGCAAACAAGAATTTCCCCTTTCCTTCCTGAGCCCCCTCCAAGGTAAAGCTCTAATTTTATTTTCTTTGGAACTCCTAAGCTCGCCTCATCTCCCTGTTCCTTGATATACTCAGTGTTAACACTTAGTTTTTCTAGTGAGTAATTAAATCCCTCCACCGCCCCACCACGAACTCCAGCTCCTGGCGTTTCGCTGGCGTTTCTCAGCCCTCCAGGGAAGCCGGCACTGTTATTTATTGTTTTTGTCTCAAATCATTATTTAATCAAGATTGGGGGAGGGGGGAAGACAACCTCTCACTTATACTTTAAAATTGAATTTCAGCTGAATTCTGAGATCAAGAGGCAGCACAGCCTAATAGGTTACAAAAATATAATCAAGAAGAGAATTCCAATTAAACTGAACAAGTCCATTTACTGAGCTTCAAATGGCCCCATGGAGAGAGATGGTTATAAATTTTTTTTTTTCCCTTCCCTGCCATATGGGGAACTGGGAAATCTCATGTGAATATAGAGCTGTGTGGCAGAGCTTTTAGCTAGAGGGTTCTGGTTATTCTTTAAAAAAAAAAAAAAAAAGGCTGTTATTTCACCAAGACATCAAGTTTATTTTCCTTGCTGTTATTCATCTTTCTTTGCAGACTAATTAGGAAGCCAGCAAAAGAATGGATCCATTGACCTATTGGGAGTACATTTGAGAGGAGCAGGGGGTGGAGAAAGACAAGGAGACCTGCTGGGGATTGTGGGAAGGGGACAAAGTCCTTCAGGGCTGGAGCCATCCCACCCGGCTGTGCACTGCAGTTGACCTTGGCCCAGGAAGGTGGTGTGGACCCTCTGTCTTTCACTCTAGCAGGAGCTGATCGGGAATGGCAGCTTCAGCCTCTCCATGTCTCCAAAGCTCCTCTTGCTGCCCCGAAGCCCACTGGTTCTCAAAAATCTCTACATGGATTCAGTTAGACACATTTTTCACCAGCCCAAATTGAAACAAGAAAAATAAGTTCAAGGTAGTGAGTTTTTCATCCAGCTAAAAGCACTTGATTTAAAGGCTCATCCTTGCTTCTGAGGCCATGTCCTACCTCTCTTGGTGCTAAGATGTCACTTTTATGATAGAAAATGATGGATTTCTTTTCTTCTTTTATTTTTCCTGTCCTGACTTGACAAAAGTAAAAGTTGACAATGCCGTGTCACTTTCCATTAAAAACAAGTAAACAAAAAAACCCCACCAGTTCCACAAATCCCCAAGACTCATTCTTCAGCATTCTGTCTCTCTCTTCTCTAAACTCCAGTGAATGGCATTGGATGTTTAGTCTGCCGGTTGAGGGAGAGCTTGGAGGCTTTTGCAGAATATGCAAAGGCCTGGGTCAGGGGTTCGAAGGCCAGGGCCACCCATATACTCGCCTGTAACCTCATTTTCCCTGTTAACACAGTGAAAGCATATCACCACCCTGCCTCTTTCCTAAGGTTGCTCTGAAGGTCACCTGAGATCTTGGATATGATTAAACTCTTTGAAGCAAGAGATACTCCATAAACCTCATGTGTCTGGATTTCTTTGGAGTAAGTTTAACAAAGCCATTATGATGACAAAGACTAACACTAGCAATTGTATATTGAGTGTTATGTCCCAAGCATTGGGCTATTTTTTAACACAGAACTGAAGCTTCGTGAGGGTAGGAACCAACCTGGTCTGTCTTGCTTACTGCTGTCCGCCCAGTGCCTGCAATGGTGCCCAGCACACAGTAGGTACTTAATGCCTCTTTTTTTTTTTTTTTTTTTTTAGCTGAGCCATCTGCCACCTGTTGGCAGCTTAGTGGCAGCTCAGCTCGGGCTGGGCATTGAACTGCTGTTGCTCAGAGCTCAGCTCACACTCTTGAGCGAGCTCTTAACCAACTGAACCATTCGGCCGGACCTAATGCCTCTTTTTAAATGAATAAATTCCTTATTTCACTCCATCCTTTCAACTGCCCTATGAGGTAGTTATGATTATTAGCCTAAGGTACAGATGAGGACACTGAGGCTTAGCAAATGACAGGAGGGAGGTCATGTAATGACATACATGGACTCTGAGGTCAGACTTTCTGGGTGTGAATCTCAACTTCTCTATTCAATAGCTGCCTGTTACTTAATTTTTCTAGGCTATAGTTTCCTGACTGTAAAATCGGGATATTCGTGGAAGCTCCCTTGAAGGGCTATTCTAAGAGATAAAGGAGATGACATTGTAAAGAATTCAGCCTAGCTCCTGGCACACAGTAGGTGCTCAGTAAACATTAGTTATTGCTGTTGCCCAAGGTCTCACAGGGAGACAAAATCAAGAACTCCTGAGGATCCAGGGGTGGCCGGTTAGCTCAGGTGGTTAGAGTGCAGGTTCATTACAGAAAGGTTGCCAGTTCGATTCCCACATGGGCCACTGAGCTGAGCCCTCCACAACTAGATTGAAAACAATGACTTGGAGCTGATGGGTCCTGGAAAAACACACTGTTCCCCAATAAAGTGAAAAGAAAAAAAGAACCCCCGGGGACCCAGATCTGCTCCAAAGCTCATGTCTTCGTCACTACCCTCTATTGTCTCCTGTTGACCAATTTCATGAGACCCTCTTTTAAGGACCCCAAGTTCTGCTTATTTTCCTTTTGTTGTGGCATCTGTGCAAGTTTTTGTCAGCAAGGAACATGTGGCAACTATTGGCCAAAGCCAAAGGCAGAAGGAGGCGAGAAGGAGCCTGCCCTTCTCCTTGGTCTAGCTTGAGTCTCAATCAGCCCCCTTCCAGGTTCCCTCTTCAGGTCCGTGCAACAGGGCAAGGGGCCTGGCCACACCTTGGGGCTACCAGCCTCTCTGTCACCCAATCGGTCCTCTGGTGATCATAGTAAAATTCTGAGGCACAAGCCATAACTCATCACAACTTCCCTTTCCCCAAGTTGGGCTGCCTGCTTGAGTCACTTGGCCTTTCTGAGCCTCAGTTTTTCCATCTGAAAAATAGTGATGAGAATTGCATCTGCTTCAAAGAACTGTTTGTGTGGATCAGATAAGAGAAAAGAAAAACTGTATAAAGTATATGACAGTGCCTGGTACTTAGTATTTCCCCTCCCTCTATTCATCAGCTCTCTCAACGTGGTGAACTCCTACCCATCTTTCAAAGCCCAGCTCAAATGTCCCTTTATTTGAAAAGCCCTCTCAGACATGAAGGCAACATTGTCTGCTCCTTCCTCTGTCATCCTACTACACATTGTACTTACTGCTCTGACCATCAGGGATGTTATTCAAAATAGTCAACAGCTGGCTGAGGGTGGGCACTGCCCCTTCTGAAGGTAGCTGGCCATGGTACTGAAGTGCTGTCAGGTATCACTCTTTAGCTGCTGGACCATGAGAAGGTCCAGAAAGTATCAGGGGAGAAAAGAGATGGCTTTGTTGACTAGGGGATGGGGTGGTGACAGGGTCTATTTGTCAAGTGATGTGCAAGTATTTGACTATTTTAACAACTGACTCACTGACTCAATCTCAGCCCTAATTACAACACTTATCTCACTGTACTGAGGCATTTTGTTGACTATTGGACTGTGAGCTCTGGAGTTTGGGGGGAGTATTTTATTCATCTCTCTGTCTCCTAATGCCTTGAACAGAGATGGTTGAGTGGATATGAGGAACATGAGTAAGGCTGTGAAGGGTCCCTAAATTGTCTCTTTGGGACCCTCCATTTAGATTTGGGCTCAGACCTAGCAAGAGGGCTTCAGGTTATCTTTAGCTCACCAAGTTGGATTTCAATAAGACACGACCCCACATTTTGCATATTCATGTATGCAAATTGGCCCCTTGATGTGATGCACCCATCCTTGATTTTTTTTAGAAGAGCTGTGCATATGAAATGCCTGCAATGTAGTGTGACAGGAACCATGGCATAGAAGACCCTTCACACTCAGGCTCCTATCATTCCCCAAACCCCATCTCTTGCCCTGGAATTCTGTCTCTGACTCCCCGACTCCAGTGTTCATTTCCTGATTCCTTTGGCTTACTCTTTGCTCACCTTTAGTGTCTCAGTTAGTTAGTTATTGCCTTCTCTGCCCTAACCTAACCCTAACTCTAACTCTCGTCCTTGCCCGCTGACCTTCCACATTTATTATTGTGTATTGTCTTTTATAGTTTTTATCTCCCTGTCTCCCTCTTAAGAAGGCACAGACTGTTCCTTATTCACTGGATCCTGAGAGCCACGTCAGAGCTGACCCTGTATAGATGCTCAGCAAAGAAATGGTAGATTGGAACCAATGATTGAATGGGTGATTCGAGGACACTGACTTTGCTATTCGCTTTCACAGAGAACTCAGGAAAATCTTGCAGCCAGGACTCTTGGAAAAGTCTTGGGTGTCACTTGCTACCTTCTTCCAACTCGACCTTTTCAGAAGACAAGGTTAGAAAGGGTCTAGCATGGAGGGCACTCATAGGACCAGACTTGGAGGGCATCCAATGTCCTCTAAAGTCAGGCAGCCATGAGTGGGATGGGACCAACCATGTAGGCTGCAGCTGCCATCTTGGATGGAAGGAAACTGAAGGCAGGGGAAGCTGGGTCCTTGGCTGTAGTCCCAACTCATCCATGGACTAGTCTGGGTCTAGAACATACTAGTATTACTATTACTATCATTACTATTACCAGTGCTGCTGCTATTGTTGCTACTACTATTTCTATTTCCGCTGTTAATACTACTGCTGCCACCATTGTTAGCATCAACCATACATAGCATTTACCATGTGCCTGTTGCTGTCTAAAGGTTTATTTCCATGAAGTCATGGGATCCTCATAACATACCTCTTATGACGTAGGTCTCATTATTATCATTTTGCAGATTTAGAGGAAAATGAGACACAGCAAGTTTCTGTAACTTGTTCCAGGTCCCAAGTATACAGCCAGCATCTGGAATGCTGTCGTTGGAACACCTGCTAATATTTGCTGAGTTTTGCCCCCGGGCCAAGCACTGGGCTCAACAGTTTACAATGTTACTTTGCTTTCATCCTAACAACAAGGCTTTTGAAGAAAAGACTTAGCATCTTCATTTTTTTTTAACAGATGAGGAAACTGTGATCCCAAAAGGTTTAAATAATGATCCCTAGCTCAGAGCCAGGGTTTGACCACATAATCATAACCTCATGGTTTTTAACAACTCGCACTTGCCGTGGCCCATAGAATTCATTTCTCTCTGTGAGTCTCAGTTTCTTTTCTTGGAATCAAGAGTTAGGTGAGCTGTCTCTGCCTTCTAGGTATGGGTGAGCTTTTAGCAATTCTGAGAAGGGTTGGGCCCATTGGGGTAATCAGGCTACAAGAACCAATAGCCAATCTGGTATCTCATTAGCTGGTATGTGAAAACCACCCCCTACTTTTTTTTTCCTTCCCAACGTCTTGACAGACCTGGCCTCTTAGGAAACCACCCCAGGCAGTTGTAAAAACATAAACCAGCTGCTTCCCATGGCATTTTTAAATTAAGGTCAGTTGGGACCACCAAATAGGCTGCCACAAATACCATGACCAGGGAGATTGGGTAGCTTTCACTGACTTAAAAACATTCTTTCCCCTCTTATTGCTCATATTTTAAATTTGTCTACCTTTTCAACATTTTTCCCTGGGAGGCAAGACATAATCATGCCCATTTTCCAGATGAGGAAGCTGAGGCTGGAAGGAGTCAAAGGTTCAGCCAAGCCAAGGAGACTTGAACCCAGGCCTCTGGACTCTGCCATACAGGGAGTTTGGGGAGGAGAGGGCGCCGGTAGGCATTATCCATCTGCAAATACTCAGCAACCACAGGCGTCTTTTCAAAGGAGTAGTCTGGGGAGAGCCCTGGATGGTTTCAGCTAGGCAGAGAACTTGGGTAAAATTTGACCTTGGTGATTGATATAGGGTACCTTGACTGGTAAAGAAGAGCTTCCCAGAATGCCCTGCAGACAACTATTATGTCAACCAGACCCAACAAGAATTTATCATCCCCTTCTCTCCTTTGACCTCCCAGCAAGCACCCCTGAGCTTTTCCTTACTCCTACCTCACCCTTTCTCAGGGAGCAGCTCTCGGACATTTTCATATTTGCTCATAGCTAGAGAAGACAGGTCCCTGCCCAGCTGTCAGCTGTGAAGGCTGTATCAGCATCGAATCTCCTGTTTGTCTGTCCCTGTAGCGTCTACAAGAGACCGTCACATGCTTTGTCATATTGGCTATCCCAACAACCTCCTATGGAAGGGGTATTGGTTCAAGTTTACGGATGAGAAAACTGAGTGGGACAAATGACTTTCCCAAAGCCACACGACTAGGAAGTCGCAAAGCTGGGACCTGAGTTCAGATTCAACTCTAAATCCCTTGCTCTGGAAATTTCTGATGTCAAACTATCGGAAGTCACCTTCCAGCTCCTCCTTGCTGACCCCAGGGAGTGTGGCATGAGTCCATTCCATGCCACGTTGCTAAATCATATTTGCTCTTGCTTTGCTCTGTGGTTTTTACCCAGACCTTAACTTCTCTGAGCCTTGGTTTTTCTCTCCCATCTGTGGAAGGGACTAGAGAGAACAGCTGTACCCTTAACCCCACAAGACATGTGAGAGGACAGATAAGAGGACACAAAAATATCAAAGGATGGACTAGCTGGCATCAAAGATATGGACTTCACTGAAAACCTGGAGTGCCTCTGGTATCTCGAAGACCCCCTTTGTTCCTTTCTCCCCAAGGAAACCTCCTATGGTGGCTTGCACATGCACCCCTGCAGATGTCACTCTGGAGACCAATATGTAGTTTTCAACGTGCCCCTGATAAAAAGCCTGGGAATTTTCATTTTTCTAACCACCCATTCCCAGCCCCAAATCCCCAAGCCGAGTGCTACCAAAAGCTGGTGAGTAACCATTTGGTTCATCAGTAATGAGGTCTGAAGCCAGTGGGATATTTGCCCGAAACTGAATTAAAATGTGTTGAATACTGCCCTGAACTTGGGCCTCCCCCTCCCCCGAGGGCTGTGACCAAAGCTGGCCGAAGGGCTGTGTGGAATACTTACTACACCCCTGGCTGGCAGGAGGCTGAGCGTCTGGAGGGGCTGGTTGGGTGGCTGGCTGGACAGGGCCTCGGGGCTGGCCTTGCCAAGGGTCTTGGAGCAGCGGCGGGAGTGCCGTCGGTGGGACTTGCGCCCTTCCTCGTGGGACCGGCCACGGTGCCTGTGGTCAGGGGAGAGACACCTGAGGGGCTTTTGAAGGGGAGCATGGCACACAGGTAGTTGAGGGACCCAGAGGATCTGAGGACTATAGAGTGTGTTTGCGTGTGTTCGAAAGAACTATATGTGCGTCCATCCGTCTACCCACCCGCCTGCCCATTCCCTTTCATTCATTCATCCATCCATTCATTCATTCATTCATCCATTCATTCGTTCCTCTGACTCGTGTTTATTCCCATACCTGGCACTGTTTCGGGGGCTGGGGATACAGCTGTGAAGACAGGAAAGGTCCGGACCCTGAGTCACTTGAACGCCCTTCATGAGGCTGTGCGATGATCTCGTCTGTCCTCATCTGTACGTGACTGTGTGTACGTCTGGGCATGTCCGTCTGTGTTTTTGTGTGTTTGACTATAAATGTAACTGCATATTGCTGTGTGTCTCTGTGTATATGACTTCACCATCTGTGAAACGGAGGCCTTTTATTGACTGTCACCCAAAACTGTTGAAACAATATGGCTGACAGAAACAACGAGATTGCCTCCTGCGAGCCCGTCAGACCCAGATGTGGCTGCCTTGTCTGCGGCAGGAACCAAGGGAATCTGACTCTTCAGAAAGGGTCTGCATGGCCTCTGCATGGCCCCTTAGATCTGAGCCACAGTAATAACAAAAATAAACCTTACTGATTTGCATGGCACTTGTAAACCTCTCTTACGGTGCTTTCACAGTCCTCTATACAACTTGAAGACATACACAAGGTAGGTTTTACTTTCTCAGTTTACAGATAAGGACGCTGAGGCTCAGAGAGGTTTAGGAACTTGCCTGAGGTCACACAGCTTGAAAGGGGCAGAACCAGGGTCAGGGCAGACTTTTCCACCTCTGTAGGAACTGATGCCCATAGTTCTGGGTCTAGACCGTCCCTCTCTGCTCTGGGGCCTGCAGATCATTTATACGAGGTGTGTGGTCCGAGGGCCAGCCCTCAGGTGGCTTCCATGCCTGCTGGAGCGTCCCTCAGCTTAGCAGGCACCGGGGAGCTCAGGCAGCAACCCCACCCTGAGATGTGACAGCAGAAGGAGGGCAGAGGCTGGGGTCTGTGGTGTTGGCCACTTCCCTACGAGGTATGCTGGGGGAAGGCGGAGTGCCCTGCCCTGAGGGCCTTTAGGGAGCCCCTGCACCAGCCTCTAGCCCAGGCCAGCAGGGCTCACCTGCAGAGAGCTGATTCAGCCTGGGCTGGAGGTGGAGGGCTCAGGCTGAGTCACATAGACCTGGGTCACCGTCCCCGCTCTGACAGTCACCGTGACCTTGCTCAGAGCCCTTTTGCTCACCAAGACCCAGTTTTCCCAGCTGCCACATGTCAATAATGCAGTTGAGCTCAATAAGCCAATGCCCTCTGGACAAAGGCAACCAGAAGCAGGCCCATGGATGTACAAGCATGTTTATTGCTCCCTGTGGGGAGGGAGACCATATACCCAGGGACATGTAGGACATCTATCTAGCAGAGTGCTAGAAAGAACCCATTATGGGCATGTGGCAGGTGACTTTGGGGAGCTTTTAAGGAACTGGGGCTTTTTGTTCTGGATTAGATGCTGTCAGAAAGTGGAGGTCATTTTCTGGTTATCTTGACAAATATTACATAGAAAGAGCGAAGAGTAGACCAAGGCCAAGGCTATTGTTGGGAAAGAAGCAGTCATCACTCCTATTAGCCAGGATGCAAAGGTGCTGGGTGCCTTGTGTGGTTTGGACGCAGTTCCTGTTTCATCTGCGCTCAGGCCCGATTCCAGGAGGGTCTTGTGTCTGTCTTGACCACTCAGGGTCACACAGTGGCCTTGTCTGATGTCCCTGCTCTTTGAAACTGTTGATATTCAACGGGAACATAGGGCCTACCAGTGACAGCACAGATGTCATGGGCTGCTTTTCTTTCTCCCATACTTCTCACACCATGTTCACACCATCTGGGCCGATTTTAAAGTCTCACTGCTTTTAAATCGCCACCTCATTTGAATCAGAATGTCTAGAGGGTGAGATCCAGGTGCTGGTATTTTTCAAAGCTTCCAAGGTGATTGCAAAGTGCAGCCAGAGTGGAAAAGATCTGGACTTACTCAGAGGGTGACTGGGGCAATGAAGAGAGAAAACGTATTTGAAATTGCAGCAGAGTGCCTGGCACGGAGTACGACTTACATAGGTGTTTCTCCTCCCCCTCCTTCCTGTAGAGTCCAGGGGTCAGCAATCTGTGGCTCATGAGCCACATGCAGTTTTTTGGGTATGTTCCATCTCAAAAGTTTGCCGACCCCTGGAAGAGCCGATCCTGTCCTTCACAACAATTTAAAAATTATTCGAGAGCCATAAATACATTTTTACATAATCACCATTATGGGAATCATATCCTTTAAAAATTTTATAAATGAAACTATGATAGTTTTATTTTCATTTTCAATTTTACTTCAGAGCCTGGGGCTCGCGAGCCGCTGTTTGCTGACCCCTGGCAGCTCTTCCATCTCAAAAATTTGCCAACCCTGCTGTAGACATTCTGATTTAACCAGGATGCAGTGGGACGAGAACAGGGAGATGTTTTAATCTAGGGGTGCTATGGACACATAGCCAAGTGTGAGAAGCCCTTAAGAAAGAATAAAGCAGCCTTTGACATCCGGAATCTGACCTGGACCATCAAGTAGGCCTTGTAATTCCTGCTGGACAACCAACCGCAAACCAATGCCAACAAAACCCCACTCCTGCTTTTACTTCTTATTCTCATCCACAGGAAAACCCTTCTCCGCCTTCTCAGGCCAGGACAGCCAATGTGTCAGCTGCGAGAGGGTCCAGGTTAGGAGACACGTGACTTGGGAGGGCCTCAAAACGAAGTGGTTTGTGCTGTGTGTCCTTTCATAGGTTGCTTAGCTTCTCTGTGCTTAGAGCAGCCCTTAATGAGAGTGCAAAGTCCAGAGCCAGGCTCCCTTAGTTCAATCTGAGCTCTGTCACTTAGTAGCTAAGGGACGAGCAAGTTCCTTACCCTCTCTGTGCCTCAGTTTCCTCATATTTAAAATGGGGATACCAATAGCGTCCACTCTATAGGGTGGTTGAGGGCAGCATGCAGCTGATAAGAGTCAGTATGCCATGTTAGTGGAATTTAGGAAGCATATGTGCTAGCAAGTCCTTATTGTGGAGACAGCGAGCCCCCTTGATCTGCAGCCCTTTCTCTAAAGGGAAGTGAGAGCAGTGCCAGGTAGAGGGTCACCCTCATGATAACAGAGTCTTAGACGGGCTCTGGGCGGTGGCTGGGGTGAAGGGTTACCTGCTCTCACAGCTTGAGGAACGGGACTCCGAGCTCTGGGACCGCGAGGGGCAGTGGTGATGGCGGTGGCGGTGAGACTTTCGGGGCCGGCTTCGGGATCTTGGGGTGGGGGTGGTGAGAAGGAGAGAGTCAGAGGAGAGAGAGAGACAGAGAAAGAGAGAGAGATTGATTTTGATTTTATGACACACATTGTCCTCTGTCACTAGCCCTCCCAAAGTTAAGCCTTTACCCGTTCCTTACCCCTCCCATAACCCCAGCTCCCCGCTTGGGAATTTGGGTCTCTAACCAGCTGTACTGAGCACAGTGGAGGAGACAGGCTGGGTGCCTCAGCCCCCCACCCTGCTGGGAGCAGGCCTGCTGCAGACCACACCCTGGACAGGATTGTCACCTCCACGTGTCACCTCTCCCTCACCTAACGCTGGAGCCTCAATTCCAGGCTTCGCAGGCCAGTCAGGTGCCATAATGTGTGAATCAGTCAAGCACTAAAAAAATAGCAACCAAAGGGCACAGGTAAAAGAAAGGAGCAGCTTTGTCCAGCATAGTGGCAGGGTGCTGTACCCTCTAATTTTTCAAGCACATGTAGACATTCAGATTTCTATGGAAAAATGGAAGCTTCCAAACATTTTAAATGGAAGCTCATTTTTAAAAAAATGACACTGTTTGGGGGCAAACAAAACACATTTGCAGAGTAAATTAGGCCTTTGGGCTGCTAATTTGTAACCTCAGACTTGGAAAATTAAGTCGAGAGTCTTAGCATGGAGTCCGAAGCCCACTTTCAGGGTGAGTTACAAACATCATCCACAACACAAGTTACAATAACAGCAGTTACAACCAATACCACTCAAATGAGTATTTTCACAGGTTACTTCAGCGCCTTCTAAATAATAATAATGACTCAGAAATGGCAGTGGCAGTGGTCACTGAGAAAGCCAGTGGGAATTAGAGATGATTCTACTGGGAGGTTGTCCCAACAAAGGACTCGGGGATTCTTGCGATGTGATAATCAGACTACATCCTTCCCCTGCTTAAAACACCCCCATTGCCCTCAGTCCAAAGCCTGACCTTGAACCCAGGCACCTCTGGCAGTCAGCCCCTGCCTAGCGCTCCGGCCTCCTTGCCTGGTATCGCCTGGCTGGCCTCACAGCCCCAAGCAACTCGGAACTGCCTGTATCCTGGCTCACACATGTCCTAGTTCATGATGTTCTCATGACGATGATGATGACGCTAGCTAAGTAACCCGTATCTCACACACACTAGTGCCAGGCACCGTGTTCTAAACATCTTTTTTAAATGAGCCCAACTATTCTTCACCACAGCCTATGAGGTAGGTTCTCTTCTTATTCCCAGTTCACGGAAGAAGAAACGGAGGCACAGATAGTTGAAAGCACTCGCCTCGCCTGCTGCCTAGAAGGGTTCCTTCCATCCTCAGCCCCAGCCTAGAAGCCCCTCCTACGAGAAGCTGCCCCCCACCGCCAAGCCCTCTTTCCAGCACCCGAGCTCCCCCTGCACCCCACACTTCCACCAGCCACCGCTGTGCTGGGACCTGTCCCGTGTCTGTCTCCTGTGCTCCACTGCAATGTGAGCCCCTTAAGGCTCGATGAATGCCTGGTTAACCTCTGTCCGGGCCCATCATGGGGCCTGCCGTACATTCGGGCCTCACTAAGGGACGCTGAATAAAAGGCAGTGAGCTCACTCCAGCGGTCAGTTGTTTAGAGGCAGCCCTGACATGAGACTTGGCAAGTATAACCGCCCGTTATTTTCAGGGGCACCTTGTTTTTCTTGCTTTTCCCTCTCCTGATTCTTGTCTTTGGCTTTCACGACCTTTCTTGCTAGCCCAGTGCTCTTAGAGTCTGAGCCCAGCCCCTGGTTCTGGGGGTATCTATACCACAGCCCCTCTGGACAAGTCATGCCGAGGACTCGGAGAACGTGTGCTCTGTCTGTGCTTAGCATGAAAGCATATGCAATACATATGACGGATAATTGCCTCTTGACTTGAACTGGACAAGCTCAGTGATTGGGAAGTTCTTCTTTGAGCTAACTCAAAGCTCTCCTGCTTCCTTCTGGAGCTTCCTCCTTTGCACTGACCTTGGGTGAAGAGACCCTCTGGAGCAGCAAAGCTGAGCGCCCTCCCTCTGTGCCCCTGCCTATTTCCCTCCCCAGCAACCAACTGCCTTTCATCCCATCGCATTTGATCCTCATTTTAGAAGCTTCTTGGCAGGAGATAAAATATTAGTTGATTGGAAAACACAGGCACTAACATTTGCAGGGTATAAAGTAGGTGGGTTGTAACCAAATTTACTTTTAATTTGGCTGGGAACTGAACTCCGTAGGCAGCGCTGGCTGATTTGAATTTCTACTACCAGCTATAACCCTGAACCAGTTGGGGCTCCGAGGCGCGGACAGGAGCGGCACTGATATCCCCACGCCCAAAGCCCTAGCAGCCAGGGCTCGGGCTCACACACACGCTCACACATGTGCATGCACACAGTCATGCCCCCTTAACTACTCGTGCACACACAGCACACGCATGGGCACAGGTAAAAACCTCCCCCACCCTCCAAACGCATAATGCACACAGATCCAGAAGCAGTGCACACTCAGAATGTATAGAATTCACACACAGTGGCAGGCGGTGCACCTACATGCACTCTGCACACGTCCATGCTCATGTAAGCACGGGCATACATGATGCATTCGTTTGGACACAAATATATACACCCACACACACCATTTACCCACGCTGCATAATACATTTGTGCGTGCAGTTCACACAAATGTGTGCGTGATGGAAAAAACGTATAGAGATTGACAATGTGCACGCCCCACGCTACCTACAAATAAATACACAATTCACACACAGGACCACAGGGCTCGCATACAGTGGGCACGCCAGGCACACTGATGCATCCCATCCACTTTCATGCACACACAAATGTCATGCACACTCTGCACACTCACATATCATACACACAAGCTTGGGCACTCACACATACCCAGACCCACCCAGCAAGTCCACGCACATTTCTGTCTCTCCCACCCTCCTTCCCTTCTCACCCACCCACCCTTTCCGTTTTCCTGTTCAGTAGGCACGTCTCACACACTGGCTGTTAAGAGGCCGGGTTCCCTGCCTTCCCAAATGGGACAGAACATTCCAGGCGGTCTCTACTTACTGTTTTTTGTGCCTCTTCTCTTCCCTTCTTTTGCTTTTTGGGCTGGAGGAACTAAAGGAGAAATAGCTAATTAATTGAAAGCTGCCAAATTCCAGTTCAAGACGAAAACAAAACCAGCAGTGAAAATGCTTCACACACAGTGGCCGCTAGACCCAGGTACTTCACGGATGGACACTGATCATCTTCAAGACCAGAGCAATTGCTGCTGAATTTTTTTGATCAAGCAAGTTCAGCTCGAGACACGACCCACACGTACAGACTGAGATTGGGGTGAGCACGATGCCAAGGTCAGCTGTGGTAGCTGAATAAGAACAGTAGGCATAAAGCTAAGAGGAACAGCTGATATTTTTCGAGGCTCTATTATAGGGTGGGCATGCTGCTAACAAACGTGTCAATCATCTCATTTTATTCTCCCTGCAACCTATGGGCAGAGGCACAATGTAATAAGCACTCATTTTACAGATGTGGAAACTGAGCCTCATATGAGCCCAAAAAACTTGCCCAGCATCACACAGATGAGCTGGGATGTGGCCCCAGACCTTGGGACTCGGGAGCCGATGCTGTTGAGGGCTGTTCCCTCAGCTTCTAAAAGAGAATGGAATTTTCAAGGAGATATTTATTCTGAAGCCTCACAAAGCTTGGCAGATTCTGAAACATTCTGCCCACGAATATTCAAGTATCTTGGTTTTTCGTTCTGTTTTTTTGTTTTTTGTTTTTTTTTTTAAGTCAGAGGGCTGGGATATGGATAGAATGGACAATGATGACTTAGGGTTCCAGAGTAAACAAATAGAGGCCCCAGAAGGTTGAACACTGTTTGGTGGTTCAAGTCAGACCGGCTTCAGGGAATCACCGAGAATGTGTGATTGCCCTAGGCTGGGAATGGGAACACTGATTTCATCCAACTGAAATCATACCTGGACATTAGCCAGGGTCTGTCTCCATGGCTGAGACTCAGCCTGGGCAGTGAAAGAGCCCAGGGCCTCAATGAAAGTTCCAAGTTCATGTCCCAGCTCCACTGCATCGCTGCTGTGTGACATCAGGCAAGTTACCTGTCTTCTTGGAGCCTCAGTTTTCATTGCTCAGGCTGTTGGGCTGAGTGGATGGATAATGTTGGTAACCAAGGCCTACTTGTTAATTGAGTGACAGAATGGGCTCTGCACTCTCCCAGCTGCTCTAGCTGTGGCTATTGTTATTTAAGAAGCCACAGCAGGGTGTCCTGATCCTGTATGAGAAATCTGGGTTTCAAGTTTGGCTCTGCCCCTTTCTGTGTATCTGTGGGAATGCCTGTCCCATCTCTTGTCTGAACCTCAGTTTCTTCATCTGTAAAATGGGAATCATAAACATATCCACCGCACAGTGGTCATGAGGATTAATGGGGATTAAACACACACACACACACACACACACACACACACACACACACACACACACACGTGAAACGGGCTTAGCGCAGGATCCAATTTATAGGGAGTACCCACAGGTGACAGCTTAATTGGTGCTCACCCAGTGTTTCCAGCACAGTAGGACTTGGCCTCTGTCCCTTAGCCAGGTCCTGGGAAGCTTTGGTGGGCTGGCTGGGACTGATATATCTCTAGGTGCCCCAATCCCAGGTTTCCATCAGAGGGAAAACAATCAGACTCTGGCAGGGGTAGGGAGGCTTTCCAGGGAGGACCATTGGGAGGGGCTGGGTGAGGAGCAATCATCCGGCCCGATGGAACCTGTTGAAAGCTGGCTTGGAACTTTTAGGAACACCAGCCTAGATGTTCATAGGAAGACAAAAAAAGAGGAACAGGGTATGCCCAAGAATACAGAGATAGGGGCTGAGAGCTGAGCCCAGGAGCTGCCTGGACCCTGGTTAGGAAAGCAGACACCTGAAGCAAGTAACCAGAGGCGGCAAGGTTCTTACCTGTGCCTTCTCTTCTTGGAGAATGACCTGATTCAAGGGAAAAAAAGGAAGAGAGAGAGTGAGGGAGGGGAGGAGGAAGGAAGAAAGGAACAGAGAGAAGGAAGGAGGGGAGGCAGAGGGGAGAAGAGAGGAAAATAAATACAGGTGAGTTTAAGGTTTCTCTTCCTGGGAGGAATTTCCCCAACTAGCATGTGAGCGACGTGAGGTCAGGGGCTGGGTTTGGGTCACTGTTCTGTTCCCCGGGGCCAAAATCCTTATTCCTGATGCATGATGGGTATTCAACAGACAGATGTGAAAAAAGGGAATTTTTCTTTTAACCTTGAAGCCTTGCTCATTGAGGAGAGAAAACAAGTCATCTCAATGCATCCCCTACCCCTAGTTTCTATTTCCAAAAAAAGTCGACCATCGTGAACCAAACATTTTGAGGCCTTGGAGAAGATGGGCCAGCAGTAGGAGAGAGTTTGGGAAGGATGGGCATCAGCATTTGCCCCTCTTAACTTTGCATTTTGTGGTTCTCCTTCCTGATAAACCTCCAAGCCCTGGGCTAACTGGAAATGGCAGAAAGAGCCTGTTTGTAACCTTCTGGCAAAGTCTTTTTCTCATGCGAAGAAACCCTTGAGTGAGAAGCTACTTGGCTTCCAAAGTCCAGATATGGAAAAGTTCCCCAACCTGGGACAAATTGTTCAGTATAGGAAGGTGACAAGATGGCAGTCCACAGTCATAGGAAGTCCATTGTCTCTATAAAGGACGCCATGTTGGCAAAGGTTTCTAACACCAAATAACAACATTTCACTAATTGGTCTGTCCTTGTCTTGTATGCAACACAAACTCAGCATCAATCAGAATGTGTCGGCAGATGGTGAACATTTTACTGTGAAACCAAATTGAGTTGAGACCATTCTGGCAACAAGGGCTGACGTGTGACCACACCCCTCGATTCCGAAAAGCCACTTTGGGGCAACTTGGAACCAGGGGTGAGATGCAGGGGGCAAACCCAAATGAACTCCTTGATCTTTTGTCATGTTGTGATTCATTGCACAAGTAATCCACTACTGATGCAGGAAAATGGGAAAAATAGAGATCAACAAAAAAATAACAATACAAACCACTCTTTCCCTATCCACAGTCGACCACAGCAAATAACTTATACAAGGAGCTTCAAACTCCCTGTCCCCAGGGACCAAGCAGACTTTGTAAATGGGCGTAGATGTAGGGAGCCGGCTAAGTGAGGCCTGCAGCAAGCTGAGCTCCCACGCTCCGTCTATACGCACAGCAGCTCCTCAGCTCCAGCCGATGGCTGCCTGTGGGAAAACTGGTCCGATGAAGACAGAGCTGCTGATTTCACAGGGGAGCTAGGAAACTTGATTTTTTATATTGCAAAATCTCCCAATTATACAATGTTGGCTTGGCCCATGAATCACAGAATTGAGTCCTCTGGTGTCTATCCTTCCAGTCTTTTTCTTTCCCCCCATAAACATATGTGTGTGTGTGTGTGTGTGTGTGTGTGTACGTGTGTACGCACACATGTGTATATATTGGGCACCTTTCGGAATATCTGTCCAGTTCAGGATGCCCTTTAACTGTCCACACGTGTAGACAATCCCAGAAGCCACATTTTGCATGATCCCGCCCTCTGGGACACAGTTGGACCAATCAGAGAGGACTTCCTTGGGAATTTGGAATCAGCAACAAAATAGAGAGGTTCACTGTCTTCTTGTGGCTGGGCCTGTACCATGGAGAGATGGGAGCAGGGTACAGCCATGTCTCCCATGTAGAATGGCAGCTGGGTATCCTGCTTGGATCCTATCAGCTTTCCACTCTTCGGTTCCAGACTGTCCCTGAGACAGTCCTGTCTCTTTATCATCAAATTCCCCTCTGGCTTGAGTGAGCCTTAGAGGGCCTCTGGTCCTCCCAACATATAAAAGACACAAATAGTGAACAATTCGCAGGTAAATATTTTACATAAATGAAATGATGTCCTTCCAAATGACCCTTTGGTGCCTTCCACTCTTCTCCCAACTTCCACCCCACCTGGGGCATCCCTGTTTGCCGAGAAGGAAGGACCATACCTGTGTCGCTTGTGTTTCTTGGAACTTTTCTTCTTCTTTTTCTTGACGGGTGATGGGCTATAAGACGGGGACCTGCCAGGGGAGGGAGAGACCCTTCAGAGGGAGGTTCTGAAAAGCCAGGGTTGGTTTCAAAGAGACCCTACTTCAGCCCCCATGCAGGTCTCACCTCTTTCAGTAACACACACAGGATAATATTAGCTTGCATTTGTTTTATTTATTTTTATTTATTAAAAAAATTTTTTTTTAACTTTATTGGGGAACCACTGTGTTTTCCCAGGACCCATCACAGATCCACGTCAAGCCATTGTCTTCAATCTAGTTGCGGAGGGCGCAGCTTACTGGCCCATGTGGGAATCGAACTGGCAATCTTGTTAAGAGCATGCGCTCTAACCACCTGAGCCACCCGGGTCGCCCAACTTGCATTTGTTTTAAATATCAGATTGAGGTTCAGGTGACTCGAGTTCCAATCTTGACTTTACCACCCTTTCATGAGGTTAACTTGGGTATGTCACTGCTCTCTCTGGGTCTCTTATGTCCCCACTGATAAAATACCAAGGTTCAAACTCAGTGCTAACAGGGGCCTGCCAGCATACATGGATGAAGCGGCCTGGGTGTAAGACCATCGTGAGTGGTGGGGCCGGTGGTGAACCAGAGAGCACCTGACTTAAGGGGGGGCTGCTTCTCAGATCATCTGAAGGTTCCCTGTAGGAATGCAGGCCCGGGGCTTCTAGAATACCTGCCTTTTCAATAGAAGTCACCAGAAAAAGACATTTCCATATGAAATCTCCTCGCTTTTAAATGTTGGCCACCACCAATTCAGTAGACAAAACAAAACAAAAAAATACTTTACAGGCCAAACAAAACTTGTCTGCAGGGGGAAACCCAGGGTTGAGAACAGCCTGACTCTCAGAGCGTCACACTGCCTGTCCCCAATCAGGGTGCTCAGTGGACATTTGTTGAATGAACAGAAATTAGCGAGTGAAGTCTGATGCCTGCGGTTTCCGTCTTTGAAGTGTTCTCACGCCCACCCCTAAGATCAGGACGCTCAAACCACTTGGTCCAATTCCCTCGTTCATCCTACAATAGCTGGAACTCAGGGTCTTCATTCACCTTCCCTTTTGGGTCCTCTTAGAACTAGGCTAAAGGGGTGTCCAGGAAAGAAGGTCCCTGAAAGAGGGAGTTGGGGCTTCCATTCAGACACTCCTCTTTGCTGCCCCCTGCAGGCTTCTTCAAATACTGCCTCTGAGGTTGGGTGTGATTTTCAACTCGCCACTCTAGGGTAGTAGTTCTCTGGGTTTGGAACACTGGACATACTTTTAGTCTGGTGAATAGCAGCCCAGAAAAAAATTCTGGAAATATTTTTAAATGAAAAGGAATTGCCCGTAGGAAAAAAAAATTCTTAGGGTACAAAAAAGTCAGTAGCTGAGAAAAATATGAAGTCCATTCTCCTTAGCATTATACCTGCTGGGTGGGTGTAGTGGAAGCACCTGAGGAGCCAGGAATCAAGCTCCTGTAGGTTCAGTCACCCCCTCTCTGTGCCTTTCTTTTCTCATCTCTAAATGGGGACAATAATGCTTGACTGGTAGATGGTGGTCACAAGGGCAAAAGGTCATGGAGAATGCAGCGCTTAGCACAGCTCTCCCCACAAAGTTCTCAAAAAAAAAAAAAAATCAGGGCAGCCAGGAGGCTCAGTTGGTTAGAGCGTGTGCTCTGAGCAACAGGGTTGCTGGTTCAATTTTCACATGGGCCAGTGAGATGAGCGGCGCTCTCCACAACTAGATTGAAGAAAATGACTTGAGCTGAGCTGCTGCTGGGCTGCCAAGGTAGCAGGATGGCTCAGCTGGTGAGAGCGCATGCTCTGAACAACAATGTTGCCGGTTCGACTCCGGCATGGGATGGTGGGCTGCGCCCCCCTCCACCCCCACAATTAGATTGAAAAATAATGGCGACTGGACTTGGAGCTGAGCTGCGTCCTTCACAACTAAGATTAAAGGATAACAACTTGACTTGGAGCTGATGGGTCCTGGGAAAACCACACTGTTTCCCCAATAAAGCTAAAAAATAAAAAAAATCAATAGTTATGGTTATGACTGTGCTTCTGATTAATTGGTTCTTTATTACGCGTCAGCCACTGTGACAGCTCCTTCCATATCCATTTTTTCCCCCATCTAATTCTCACCAAACCCCAAGAGGTAGTAGGTATTATCACCACTTTATAGAAGTGGCAACAGGCACAGGGAGGTGTAGTGACCTGCCTAAGGTCACACAGCTAGTTAAGAGGCAGAGAGGCACTCTGAACCCAAGGGGAATCATTGTTTGACTCCGAAACCCATTGTACCCCTGTCTTGTCCCTTCCCCCAGCTTCAAGGTGTCATCTCTTGGGGCCCTCACCTCCTTCTTTTCTTCCGGCCGGATTTCTTCTTTTTCTTCTTCCCCCTGGAGGAAGGTGGTGGCGTCAAGTCTTTGTCGCGGGAGACACTGTGGGGAGCAGAGTCGGGTGTTAGAGGACCCAGGGTTCCCCAAGCTCCGCCCCCGCCCCCCCAGAGCTGTTGCAGCCGGGGAAGAAGGGCCCAGTTCCTTGCAGGACGAAGGACCCATAGCAAATACCTAATTGCCACCTCATGGCTGATTCAGCTGTACTTCAGATTAAGTGCCTCCAATAAAGAGTTAATGCCGACCTAATGAGACAGACGCTATACGTTACCCAAACACCAATTGATTATTTAAAACAGAATTATAGAGGTTAACTGCTCCTTAATAGATTTATTATTGAATTTTCAAATGGTTCACTTTGGTAAATAAATCACTTTTTAAATAATTACTCGGCAGTTCAGCCCCTTCCCTCCCCAATACATCTTGTCTGTAGTTCCTGCCGGAAATTTAAGAGGAGGCGGATATGTTAAATAGCAGCTGATTATTAAAAGTATATTTGCCGAGGTCTAATGTAATGAGATACATATCTTATATAGCCTCGCAGAACCTCAAAAACCTCTGCTCTTCAGGAATAATTATTTCCCATTCAATTAAATTCAAATGTTCAGGCTGCAGTTAAATGAAGTCAAGTTATCTCCTTTTATAATTGGGGCAGACTCCACGGGATTTTTTAAAAACATTATCCCATGGCAAAAGGAGATGGTTGGGATGAAAAATTGCTTGGGAATTTGAAACATGCCAACCCAGCTGGACCACACTGGGGAAAATGTAATATTAAGAAGAATATTACTGTCGTGATTGGTAATAACACAACTACCATTTATTCACGTATTATGTGCCAAGCATTCTAAATACTTCGATATTCACAAAAAACAGTTTGAGGATGGTATGATTTTAATTGCCTCATTTTACAGATGAAGAAATTAAGGCTCAGAGAGTTGAACGGGCTTGCCCGTGGCTGCACAGTTAGGAAGTGTCTTGAGCTGGGAACGGAGGTCAAGGCTTGTGTGACTCCTACCCTGAGAGCTTTCCCACAAAACCAGCTGCGTTCTCAAATTTGTTTGTGCAGCCATTCCTTTTGGAAATGACCCAACTCTTTACAGAACATCATAAAATGCTGCCATATTTAATTCCATTCGAAGAATCTGGATCATTACGGCTAGTAGAGAAAATAATGATAAAGTGGTTACAATCTATGTTAAGGTCTCGGCATTGCCGGTATAAAAATCATACTAGCTATATCTAAAATATTTTCAAGAGAGTCACTTTTAGCTGGTTAAAAATAAATACCCTAGGGATTAAGCACTCAGCTACGTTACTACACTTACATGTCATAAAGGAGAGAGCCCACCACTCATTTCCAGGAAGCCAACAGGCTGCCTGGGTAAATGTGGTGGGCCACTTTCAAATTTTTCCTTCAGTGAGTGCTTGACACAGAGTAAGAGCCTAATAAATATTTGGTGAGTGACCAAGTGAAGGATGAATGGATGAAACAATTTAGCCACTGGTGAAATCATCTTGTTTCACAGAAACATTTCCCAGTGTAACAGCTGCCAAGAATTTGAGACAGAAAAAAATACCCAACAACATTTAAAGGAGAAATACCTAATGCAAACCGCGCCCCCCCACACACAAAAAAAACAAAACTAGAAAAACAAACAAATAAAAAACCTTTTAAAACTGTGTCTTACTTTTTAAATATTTTTTTATTTTTCAATTACAGTTGGCATACAATATTATACTAGTTTCAAGTGTACAACATAGTGATTAGATGTTTATATAACTTACAATATGATGACCTCGATAAATTTAGTACCCGTCTGACACCATACATAGTTATTACAATATTATTGACTAGATTCCCCATGCTATACCTTACATCCCCATGACTATTTTGTAACTACCAACTTGTACTTTTTAATCGCTTCCCCTTTTTCACCCATCCTCCCAGCTCCCCTCCCATCTGATGGCAACGATCAAAATGTTCTTTGTATCTGTGAGTTGGTTTCTGGTTTGTTTGCTTGTTTATTTTGTTTTTATAGATTCCACATATAAGTGAAAAACAAATATGGTATATTTGTCTTTGTCTGACTTATTTCACTTAGCACAATACCTTCTAGGTCTATCCATGTTGTTGCAGGTGGCAAGATTTCATTCTTTTTTATGGCCGAGTAATATTCCATTGTATATATGTACCACTTCTTTATTCATTCATCTACTGATGGATACTTAGGTTGCTTCTATATCTTGGCTATTGTAAATAATGTTGCAATGAACATCTGAATGCATATGTCTTTTCAAATTAGTGTTTTGTGATTCTTTGGGTAAATCCTCAGAAGTGGGATTACTGGGTCCTTCTTTGTCTCTTGTTATAGCCTTGGTGTTCAAGTCCATTTTGTCTGGTATAAATATTGCTACCTTAGCTTTTTTTGTTTGTTTCCATTTTCAGAAAAATCTTTTTCCATCCCTTTACTTTCAGTCTCTGTGTGTGTCTTTCCATCTGAAGTGAGTCTCTTGTAGGCAGTATATGTAAGGGTCTTGTTTTCTTATCCATTCAGCCACCATATGTCTTTTGATATGAACTTTTAATCCATTTACATTGAAAGTAATTATTGATGGATATGTAGTTATTGCCATTTTTTGATTCATATTTTTTATCTTTTCTTTTTCTTCTTGTTAAAGAAGTCCCTTTAACATTCCTTATAATACTGGTTTGGTGGTAATGAACTCCTTTAGCTTTTTCTTATCTGGGAAGTTCTTTATCTGTCCTTTGAGTCTAAATGATAGCTTTGGGGGCTACAGTAATTTTGGTTGTAGGTGCTTGCTTTTCATCACTTTGAATATTTCCTGCCACTCTCTTCTTGCCTGCAAAGTTTATCAGCAGAAGTCTTGTGGAAGATCCCTTATAGGTGACTAACTGCTTTTCTCTTGCTGTTATGGAAGTCTCTCTTTGTCTTTAACCTTCAGCATTTTAATTATTCTGTGTCTTGTTGTGGGCCTGTTTGGGTTCATCTTACCTGGGACTCTGCACTTCCTGGACTTGTATGTCTATTTCTTTTGCCAGGTTAGGGAAGTTTTCAGTCATTATTTCTTCAAATAGGTGTTCAATTACTTGTTCTCTATCTTCTCCTTCTGGTACCCCTGTGTTGTTATGCTTGATTGTTGTCCGAGAGGCCCCTTAAAATATCCCTTTTTTTTTTGGATTCTTTTTTCTTTTTGCTGTTCTAATTGGGTGTTTTCTGCTACCTTACCTTCCAACTTGCTGATTTGACCCTCTGCTTTATTTAATCTACTACAATTGATTCTCCTTAATGTATTCTTCATTTCAGTTATTGTAATCTTCATTTCTGACTGGTTCTTTTTCATGTTTTCTATCTCTATTTTTATGTTTGCCATCTCTTTTTTGAAGTTCTCACTGAGATCATTGAGCATGCTTATAACCAGTGTTTTGAATTCTGCATCTGGTAGATTGCTTGTCCCCATTTTGTTTAGTCAGTTTTTCTGGGGTTTTATTCTATTCTTTTGTTTGGGACATGTTTCTTTGTCTCCTCATTTTGGCTGCCTCCCTGTTTTTGTCTCTGTGTATTAAGTAGAGCTGCTATGTCTCCCGTCTTGGTAGAGTGTCCTTATGTAGTAGGTGTCCTGTGGAGCCCAGTGGCACAGTCTTACTGATCACCTAAGCCAGGTGCTCCAGGTATGTCCCTTTTGTGTGTTGTGTGTGCCCTCCTGTTGTAGTTGAGCCTTAATTGCCACTCGTACATTGACCCTCAAACTGATAGGTTGTGAGGACTGGCCATGACTACAGTGGAGGGGCTGACCCTATGGAGCAGGATTCACTCTAGGGGGGCTCTGGTCTGTCCTTTTGGTGTGTCATTTGTGGAGGTGATTGGGTGGTGCTCTGGTGTGGTCTGAAGGGAGTCATCAGGTGTGTTGGTTTTTGGGTCTTTGGGAAGGGCTCTGGTACGGGTCAAGTTCAGCTGCCTCTTCCCTGCCCGAGGCCACTTGGTATGATCTACAAAGTGACCTACAGATGGTTGCCACTTGCACTGTGTGGAGGTGCCTGGAAAAGGCTAAGCTGTGAACTGAGGTTGGCTGCCACGAGTGCCAGGCTTGGAGCTGCTTAGCAAGAGGTATGGGGCACCCTGAGGCCAGATGCTGCTTGTTTGGGGTTTACAACCTTTGAGATTTTAGAAAAGTCAGCAGCATGAGCCAAGACAGGCAATTTGTATGGAAAAGCCACAGGAAGCAGCTTAAGTGGGCTCAAAAGTTGATGGGGCGGGGTCTCAGGGAATCATGAAGGCAGGGCAAATGGTGTTAACCAGGTTGATGGAGACTCAGAGCTTCTCTTCCTAGGGTGGGGCTGAGGCCCTTCACTTCTCAGGTGTGATTTTCCCCCTGATTTTTAATAGTCATGCACAGATGTGGGAAAAGCCAGTTCTGTGTCTCTGCCCCTCCGACCAGTCTCGAGGTGGCTTCTTCTGTATGTCCTTAGTTACAGAATTCTGTTCAGCTAGACTTTTGGCAATTCTCAAGGATGGTTGTTCTGTAATTTAGTTGCAATTTTAATGTGGTCATGGGAGGAGGTGAGCACAGCATTTACCTTCTCTCCTATACTGACTGAAAACCTGAAAGTGTGTCTTATAAAGCAGGCAAAGATCTCACTGTTTCAGCCAATCACTCTCTTTCTGGAATCTCAGCATTCAGGGCAGCAAGATTTAGAAACCACCATCCTAGATTCAGATTTAAGTGATAAGGTAAAACCAAGAAAGCCCTTGACTTTGAATAGATTAGAGGTCTGCAAGCGGGGATGATCCACCCACTCCATAAATCTCAAACGCCTTTATGCAGGTAGGTCTGCATTTCCTCTACCTCTTTCTTTCCCGGTACCAGTTCTCCTAGGTGTGCCCTCACAGTGTGGCTGGCAGAGCCAGGAGAGTGGTGAAGTACACTGCAGTTACATCAGCAGGAGTTAAATATCAGCAGTTAAGTATGCGGTGGTTACGTATGCAGTGCTTCAGTACCCAGTGGTCAAACATGCAGAGGGTACGTATGCAGCACTAAAGAATAGAATGCTGGACTAGAAACCGACACACCTGGATTTAAATTCTTGCTCTATGACTTCCTAGCTCAGCGACCTGTCTGAGTATCATTTTCATCACCAGCAAGATGGGAATAAAACAGGATACCTGAGTCCAAAGTTTGTTGCAAAGAATTTGTTGAAGGAGCTAGCTCATGCCATGTGCTTTGGCAGGGCAGACAGCAAGTTCACAGTAACTGTAGTTTCTATTATTAAATTACTGTGACTTTCATTATCACTATTAATAGTTTTATTGTGGTTTTTATCATGTCAGAGACTGGGTCACAAGAGAAAGGAACACAAAGCACAGACGCTCCACAATTAAATTGACAGAATGGCATCATTTTTCAGATTTTCATGCCCAGAACCTGTTCATCCGGCTCCATGAGACGCCAACTAATGTTCTGAGCACCTTCTGTGCCCTAAGCCCACTGTCAAGGTCTGCATCAGGATCTGATCTGGTTAAATCCTCCCCCGACCTTGAGAATTTGATCTCATTATGCCCATTTTATAGTTGTTGAAACTGAGGCCCAGGAAGGACAACTAACATGCCCAAGGTAGCTCAGGTAATAAGTGGTCATGTCCAGCTTTGAACACAAGTCTCGGCAACACACAAACCTCCCTTTGACCGTCTGGGAGACAAAATTTTCAAAGTTGGGGAATTCCGATCCTCCCCCCATTCTTTCTCTGTCCTCCTCAGCCTCTTATGGAAACAACTTTTTCCCTGTTTCCTGCAGGTAATTCCCCAGATCTGATGTTGGATTTTCTTTTTCCAAGCTGATAGAACTTAACTGTTTCTCCCTCCTTGAAATCACAGCCTAACTAAAGCCTGTAGCTGAGCTGGCAGCCTAGGTGGAGGACTGGACTTCATCCATGAATGCCACCCTGGCTTCTCAGGCCACTTTTTTAAAATTAACATCTCAATCAGAGGTCTCTACTCATCAGTCTCAGGGGCCCATGAATCCTTTAAAACAGAACACAGCTTCGGGGAGCATTCTTGGAGCATATCCATTTTTATCTAATTCTCTAATTCTCTAATGGGTGCCCAATATGGCTTAGAACCTGTACCTTAGTGACCCAAAAACTCCAGGATAGAAGGAGCGAATTTGGATCAGATCAGCAGTCTTTAGGCCAACCTTGGCCCTGCTACCAACTGACCTCAGTTTTCATATCCATAAAATGGGTTTGACACTCTGTGATTCAATATAAGGAGGCAGAGGTTGTCTCTGGGGCGGGTGTTGCTGACAAGGACACTAGATTAGTTTTCTTTCTGTCACTAGGGGGTGGGTAGATGCAGGCTCAGTGCAGTGAGAAGAGTGGTGACTTGACTAAGGAGTAAGAAAAAAGCTGGTTAGCTGGTGAAGCGAGCGTATATGCCAGTGTTATAAACAGAATCAATTCTCAAAAGGCCAAAGGCGGGCCCGCCTTTGTATGTGTATGGTGCAAAATTTATGGATAGAACGTAGGGGGATAGATCAGCTTTTACATTAGCATCAAAGTATAACACGGTAGGTTTAAGTCTAGGATAGAAGATCAAAGAGACCAGAGTTCAAAGCTTTCCACTGCCACTTATTGGCTGCCATATTTTGGGCAAGTCACTTTACCTCTTCAAGGCTCAGTCAAACCCTGTATCCTCAGGTGCCAGCATAGTGTCTGTCACATGGTAGATGTTCATGAAATACTCGTTGAATAACTGAATGAAGTAATGAATGCAAAGATCTGGAACTCAGGAGACAGATCTATGCTGAAGTCATGATTTGGGAGTCAGTTACTCACAGAGTCATTAAAATGAAGAGGCACTAACTCTGTCATTTAAGGCTGGGGCAACACACTGTGGCCCATGGGCCACATCTAGCCCATCTCCTGTATTTATTTTATTTATTTTATTTTTTACTTTTTGAGCGCAGTGTCACTGGCCCTCATATGTGGTACCGAATCGGGGCCGCTGGCTTCCCAAGCCAGTGCTTAACCACCGCGCCACTCGGCCGGCTCTTCCTGTTTTTATAAATGAAGGTTTATTGAAACAGAATGATGTCCATTCGATTGCCTCTTGTCCATGGCTGTTTTGTGCTACCATGGTAGGGTTGGTAGTCATGGCAGAGACCATCTGGCCCACAAACCTAAAATATTTTCTATCTGGTCATATACAGAAAAAAATTTGCTGATCCCTGATTTAAGAGTCTGAAAGAGGAGCTTGCAAAAGAGAGACGGGGAGAGTGGCCAGAAGACAAACTTCATTGCTGCATCTTCAACTGGAGCTTCCTCATTGGGCTGAAGAGAGGAGTGGGGCAGCATCTTACCTGCGTGCTCTGGCAGGACTGAGTTCCCGGCAGGTCTTGTCTCTGTCCCAGCTGTTGGTCCCCAAGGCCTCAGTGGCCAGATGCTGACTCAGCTTATCCGAGGGTCCACCCTGAGCTGGGACCATGGGGCTGCTCTGAGGTTCTGTCCTACAGGGGCAGAAATAAGGAGGCAAAAGCGTTAGGATAGGATAGAGACTCTCCATGTTCATCAGCTATTCATAGATGTCCTAATATTTCCCAACTTCCCTTGCAGTTAGGTTGGGGCCATGAGATTATCTTTGGCCAATGGTCTTTGAGTGGGGCGTGACATATGTCATTTCAAGTTTGACTCTGTAAGCTCTGTGTGCCTTCTCCAGCTCTTGCTTTGTCACAGGGATGTTGGAGGCCACAGGTTCTGAAAGGTGAAGCTATTTGGTGGAGGAGAGGTGCCTGAACCACATTAGGCTTTGCCTGATGGAAATAAACGCTAGTTAGGTTAAGGCACTAAAATGGAATTCATTTGTTACTGCAGTGTAGCCTGCCCTAGCCTGACTAACTCATAAGGAGAGGCTGAAAGCCAGCATCTCACTTCCTTCCTCAAGACATAATTAGAGGTCACAGCATGATAGGATTAGTTCCAACATCCCTTTGTTATTTTTATTCCATTTCTGTGCCTCATATGGTACAGAGATACCTGAATTCAAATACTATTTTCACCATTTAGTAGCTATAGGATCTGGGGCCAGCCACGTAACTTCCCTGAGCCAGTTTTCTCAATCATAAAACAGGGAAGATCAGTCCCTATATTGTTGAGTTGTTGTGAAGGTAAAAGAAGTAAACAGGAAGACCTAAAAAGTGTCAGTTCCCTTTCCTTTTACTTCCCCATGAACCAAACCTCCCATTTGGTGTCCCTGGCAGGTGTGAGACCACCTACTTGAGTTACCTGAAGTTCCCTCCTCCATCTAAGATGAGCTCCAAATAACACAGGGAAATTATCTGAGTCTTACCTCCTTTGAATGTCAGGGAGGGAAGGGAACTCATCTAGTTACTCAGTCTGTGAAGAGACCATCACTCAGACTCAGGAGTCTGAGGCACGGGTGGCTCTGGCCCCCACCAGCAAGTGCCCCTCCCTGCTCACGCTGCCTGCAGATTCCAGGTCAAGCATCGATCAGAAACGTCAGCATCTCTCATGCCTCAAGGTCCTGCAGCCAGTGCATCCAGATTGGTTTTATGATTCAGGATGAATGCATCTGATAAGCCCCCTGCTCCTTAGGGCTGCCAGGAGAGCAGGCCAAGCCCAGTCAATATCGAACGAAGGGCAGCAAAGCACATCCACCTTTGCAGCCACTTATGATGCAGCTTTGAAAGCAGAGCTGGGAGATACTGCAAGCCCAGGAGAACAAAAATTCTACCCAGGGCTTCCCAGCCCTCCTCACTGCTGACTCCATGCTTTCCAGAACTCCCACCCACCCTGCTCACCTTCAGCTTTCCCTACACCTCCCTGCCCCACCCCTTCTACTATGAGCGTCCCCTGTCCAGGCCTTTGCTCCCGCCAGCCTACTCATGTGGAACGCTGCCTAGCTCTTCTCAGACAACTCAAGGCTTGTGATTTCTGCCCAGTCCCCAGCAAGACTTGCCTCTTCCCATACTTGTCCTGGCTTAGGCTAACCTGCATTCACAAACTCCAATTCCCTCAGTGTCTGCAACATGCCCAGGCCAGTTCTAAATGAGGGGAAGACAGAGATTTCCCCTGTGATCATGGAGTTTACATGCTAGATAGTGGAGCAGGTGATAAACACATAAGTAAGGAATACCGTGGCTTACTGGATGGTAACAAATTATGGAGAAAATAAATCAGTGTATTGGGGCTAGGAGATGGGAGGGGTGACTTATTGTGTATAAAGAAATCAGGGAAAGCCTTCCTGAAGAACTAACAGGTGTGGAGACTTGAAAGATTAGGAACTAACCTTATGATGGTTTTAAAATATGTTCACAGATTTGTTGACACTCCTGCCATCAAAGGATGGGGCCTAATTTAACCTCCCCTTGAATACTGGCTGGGCTTAGTGAGTCACTAGAATAAACTATAGAGAATAGAATAAATTAGTAGAAGTGATAAGGGGTGACTTCCAAGACTAGGTCACAAAGGCAGCTTCTGCTTCTGTCTCCTGAACTGACCACCAAGGGAAGCTGGCCACAATATTCTGAGGACACTCAAGTAGCCATATGGAGAGGCCCATGTGACGAAGGGCTGAGGCCTGTGTGAAGAAGAACCAGCCATGTGAGTGGGCCACCTTGGAAGTGGATCCAGCCCCAGGCAAGCCTTCAGATGAGATTGCAGCCCTGGACCACAATTTCATCAAAGAGAGTAAGCCAGTCACCCAGCCAAATTCCTAACTCACAGAAACCAAGACATAATAACTGATTACTGTGCTTGTAATCTACAAAGATTTGGAATAATCTGTTGCCCAGTAATATATAACTTCTACACAGGTATCTTTAGGAAGCCGGAAATGTACTCTGCACAGAAGGAATAACAAGTTCAAAGACCCTTGGCATATACAAGGAACAGCAAGCAAGGGCTATGGTGATAAGAGGGAAGATCAGAAATCAGGTGTTTGTAGGTCATGGGAAGACCTTTGGATCCTCCATGACTGAAACGGGAAGCCTTTTGAACAAAGGAGTGATACGGTCTGGCTTACGTTTTAGAAGGATCAGTCCAGTGGCTGAAGACACTAGACAGAAGGAAAGGAAAGACAGAGATTGCAATAGTCCAGGCTCAGGTCAGTGGGGCAGCAATGGAGGTGATGAGATGTGGTCAGATTCTGTATATTTTGAAGGTAGAACTAGCATCATTTGCTGCTGGTTAAACGTGGGATGCAAGAGAATAAGAAGGGGTGAGGTCAAAGGTGACTCCACGGCTTTGAGCCTGAGCAGCTGGCAGGGGAGAGTCATCGCCAGTGAGGGGGAGATGGTGATGGAATGAGCAGACTTTTGGGGAGATCTAACTCCTTTTCTAGGATATGATAGTCCGTTTGCCACTCTTACTGCAGCTCTTAATAATACGTTGTTACCATTTTGTTGTCTTCTCTCACGCTAAGCTATGAGCTCCTTGAAAGAAGGATCATGTCTTACTGCCCCTCGCCCACTGCTTAGTAAACACTCAGCAACATTGGTTCAATAAATAAATGCAAGAACACATGCATTGGCTCAAAAGAACATTTGTTTCAACAAGCTAGAAGAAAGCTTTAGAGATGCTTTGAGCTAATGCCTTTATGTTACAGTTGGTGGAAATCAACGAGCCAATGCCTCAGTCTACTTAGATGGCTCAAACAATGCCTTTTCTACCCTACCCCATATTTCTCTGAGAAAAGCGATCAGTAAGCTTATCAATGTGTGCATATGGCCCAGCAGAACATTGAGTTGGACACACATGAGGGTGGAATTTTGGACTGTCTGGGGCCTTCTAGGAAACCAAGACACAAATCTGCGTCAGCCAGAGGCAACCCTGTGACAGGCAAACACTGAGACTTGATGTGACAAATCTGGCAGTGAATAAATACGTGGTGAGTAGTGCTGTCATTGGGTGTAAGGTCTCAGTGACTATGCTAACAGAGGGAGTAGAGGCATGAGTTATCTGCGATGTAGGGAAAGATGGTGGATGCTACTGCTAGGCACTGGGGAACAGGCTCAGGGTGAGGACAATGCTTCATTCGTCACTGTCTGCAGAGGGGTTCAGAATCAGGGGTGGGGACCCCTGGTATTGGTTTGATGCAGACAGGTATAATGGTGTTGCTGAAGTTTATAACTTGACCCTCCCTGCTGAGGTAGATTGTCCTTTTCACCGACAGTGCTGGCCTCGCCTTCCTGGTGGTGCGTGCCGCGTACCCCACCAGAGATTACAAAGGAAACAAAACCATAATGAATTCTACCTGGCAGACAGGGAGCGGTGGGGGAAGAAAGACAGGACTCCTCCGTAGTATAATATAACATTGAAGATGGTCTTTCAAGACGTTCCAACACTTTGCTTCTCGGCTTTCTTAAAACTGAAAGAGACTCAGGGAGCATGTAGTCTGGGGTTTCTCAAGCCTGGCACAGCATCAGAGCCCCCCAAAGAGCTTTGAACAATGCAGATTCCTAGGTCCCATCTTAGCCACAATAAATCAGGGTCTCAAAGGAGTGAAATGCAGAATTCGCATCTTATTACTATTATTTTTTTTTTTTTGAGGGCAGTATCACTGGCCCTCATATGTGGGACCTGAACCAGGGCCTCTGGCTTCCCAAGCCAGCGCTTAACCACCACACCACTCCGCTGGCCCCAGAATTCGCATCTTAAAGAAACATCCCAGGTAATTCCTTCCCCTGTTGGATCAAGACTACAATGAAAATTGATTACTAGGACTAAAGGCTCTGTATGCTCTGGCCTCTGCCCCTCTGCCTGTCCCTAACTCTCCTCTAGCCACACGGCCTCCTTGCTGTTCCTCAGGGCCTTTGCTCCTTCTGTTCCCTCCACTTGGCATGCTGTTCCTCCAGCTCTTTGCACGGCTGGCTCCTTCCTTTCATTTAAATGCCACCTTCTCAGAGAGGCTCTCCCTGACCCCATTATGTAAACTTGCTCCTCGTTTTACCTGCCCCATCACAGTAGCCCAGGGTGCCTTATTTCAAAGCACTTGTTACTGTGTTTGTTCACTACGCGTTTGCTTTCTGGACTAGGATATAAGCTTCAGGAGAATGGGAACTGATCTCTTTTCTCACCATGGAATCCCCAGGGATATAGTGCCTGCATAGTCTGCCTTTTTGCTCACTAGAGATTTGTTGAATGAATGAATGAATGAATGAGTGAATTCTGATGACTGATCTCCCATGGGAAGCACAGATCAGATTCCACCTCGCCTGGCATGTAAAGAAGCAGAGAAGCCCAGGGAGAAGGGACCAGTCCGAAGTCACACAGCCCTTCGGCAGACTCAGACACCAGGCCCCACCTGCTCTCCTTGCCAGCTTCCAGCTCTGCATCTTTGCAAGGCTCTAGGAAAACCTCTGTGTTCCAGCTTTGTTGAGGAGTACTGGCAGCTGCCCCATTTTTACCACGCAACCCTTCGATGTTACACAAAAATAAAAAAATACTTAAAAGGAGGCAAGATCTTCAGGGGACAGCTGAAACAGTGAAGTCAAGGGCCTGCACGCTCCACTTCACAGAGAAGGCAGGGAGCCGTGCCTGCTGAATTCCTCAAGGCCTCTCCCCGCTCCCTTCCTGCTAATCGTCGACCTGGGGCTTAGCTGCTGCTCTCCGTAGTCATGGCAACCAGCAGATTCCCAGCCTCTGAGAGAGTCAGGGCTGAACTTTCCATAAAACTCTCCAAGAAGCTCCACTCCAAGCTGAGTCCCTGCTTCCTGCATCAAAGCACCCCTCTCCCAATCAAATGCTCATTGGGCCCAGGACTGGGTGCAGATCCTCGGTGTCCCAAGCCCTAGATTGAGTTAAATACCACTTGGGCAATCAGAGAGAAATAACCTTGGAGGGGAGCAGGAAGGGTCCCCAGCCCTGGCCCACCTCTGACAAAGTGGGGAAAATGAGGCCCCCAAGAGGCAAGGGGCCTGGCCCAAGGCCACATGATGATGGGTGACTCACATCAGAAATGGGGCTGGAACCATGGCCTTTTGACCCCCAGTCCAGTGCTCTTGCCACATCACTTCGTCACAGCGGCAGTTGGCATGTATCAAGCACCTAATCTGTGCCAGACACCGGGCTAAGCACTTCATCTCATTCATCGTCTCATTTAAGCTTCCAAAGAAACCCAGGAGCACGCATGCTCACCCCCACTGTACAGAGGGGGAAACTGAGGCCTGGAATAGTAAGTGGCAAAAACACTTTGCTCTCTCTGTTTATCAGAGTCAACTAAGATCAAGGAGAGCAACCTAGAAAAGGCTTTGATTTGCAAGGTAATCAGTGGGAGCCTATGCGGAATGTTGGTAATTTCCCTGCGAGACAGGGACTTACCTTGTGTGTTTGGAGAAGAGGCTGTGTCCCCAGGCTTATCATGGGGCTGATCCAGCCCACAGACAAGATGGATTTGGCTAACTGGTGCCTGGGCTCCTGGGACTTCAGCCTGGGCCCTGTTAATATCCTGACCTGAGGTCTCGCCAGCCTGTCCTTTTTCAGGGTAATGAAGCCTTGTTGGGGATACTCTGCAGGAGCTGTGACTCTTTGAGCTTTGCTATTACGGCTGGAAACAGCATAGGAACCAGGAGGGCAGTGGGGTAGGGGGAGACGGAGGATTCCAGAGACATCCCTGGGATGACATCACTTGGATATGGGGGCAGCCCTGATTATCTTAGGAGGAACGAAATGAGAAGTCAGAGGAAGTTTTATGAGGCTGGCATCTCCCTCATCACTGCCTTCATTAGTCAACAGGTGTTTACTGAACACCTACCTAGTATCAGATTTCAAAGACCCAAAAGTAGCTAAGACTAGTCTCTGCCCTCAAGGAGTTCCCAGCCTGGAAAGGGGAAACCGGGACCCCTCAGCTGGGAATTACCATGAGGCATAGGAAGTTCTCCGATGGGGAGAAGTTCAGAGGGCTTTGGAACTACAGAAAGGGCACCTGATCCAGCCTAGGGAACCTGAGCACCTGGCCACAGAAAGCTTCCTGAAAAAGTATGGAAATTGGTCAGGAGGGTGGAGTATGGTGGGCCGTGTGCAAAGTGGCCCCAGGATACAGCAGTGGACTTCCCGTAACTGCAGAGGAGGCAGTAAGTTGAAAGGGGCAGTAGGGGGAAGAGGGGAATGTGAGAGCTGACACTGGCTTCCTTAGCCTAAAGCCCTCAAGGTCCATCCATGTTGTCTCAGATGGCAGGGTTGCCTTCTTTTTTATGGCCAAATAATATTCCACTGAATGTGTATGTTTACACCACAACTTCTCTATTCGCCTGTTGATTGTAAAGACTGTTGCCATGGGAGCAGAAAAAAAAGGTGAGACTGGGAAAGAAGACTGGTTGGAGCCTCAGGGCCATGTGGAGAGGTGCTTCTCACACCTTGATGTGCATAGGAATCACCTGGAGACCTTGTAAGAATGCAGGTGCTGATTCAGCAGGTCCGAATTAGGGCCTGAGCATCGACATTTCTAGCCAATCCCCAGGTGATGTTGCTGGTCCATGGACCACAGTTTGAGTAGCCAGATTATAGATTTTACGAAGGATCTGAACTTGACCCTGGGGGCTGGCCTCCACAGACAAACACACATTCTCTCCTCAGGCAGCTGATACGAATGATTTATCTCAGTTCTCGGGGCTGAGAGCACATGCGTTTGTGATCAGGTATGTATGCATGTGTGCTAAGCACTCTTGTATACAAAAATGGCCCCATTCCCAAGTCCAGGTCAAAAGACAAAGGAAGCATATGGAGAAAAACCAGCTCAGCATTTCTTACCAGCTCAGCCAAGGAGGTCAGGCCCCCCAGCCTGCCTGCGTTTGGAATACTCATCACAGAAACCTCTACCCGCTGTCCTACAATCAACCCCACATCACCCCGTCGTTTCTCCATGTACAGGCTGGCCTGTCAATCGCCTATTTGCCTAGGGAGGGATCAAACTGCCAAGAGGGAGATGGGATTCCATTCTTGACTCTGCCTGAAATGCAGGCTGCCCTCACTCAGGAAATGGCTGAATTCCAAAACGTCATGGCTTTCCGCTTGCACAGGTTGCAGAAGGTAATGAGGTGATGCTGAGAAAGTGCCCAAGTCCTGGAGTCCCACTGACCTGGGTTCAAGGCCTGATTCTGCCAAGCTGTGTCACCACAGGCAAGAATCACATCTCTCGCTCCAGCCCAGGACATGCTCAGAGCCATTGTATCAGCTGGAATTGCAGACAGGGTTTAGCTTTCTCCAGGGAGGGCAAGTTGCTGACTGTATTTTCGTGGTATGAGTGGAACCCTGCTAGGTAAGTTCCTTTTGGGCATCATTACAGCCATGCCAGAGGAGGCACCGAGCAAGCCAGCAGGTCTGCTAGGACCAGGACAGGAGGACTCAGTCTGATAGGAAGTCTTCAGTCAGGATAGGAGGAGCCTTGGTTCAGGAGCTGAGAGAGTCAAGACTGGTCCCCAAAAGTGCTGTCAGGAACTGTTCACTTATACTTCATTCAGTCACTGAGTCAACACAGTTAGTGAGCACCTACTATGTGTAGGCATTGTTTTAGGCCCTGGAGACACAACAGAGAACAAAACAGAAAAAAAAATCTCTGCCTGGTGGAACTTGCATTCTATGGGATGAGCAGAAGGAGGAGAGCAGAAAATTCAAATCATTTTAAGTGGCGAATATTGATATTATTGGAAGGTGATGAGTGCTATAGAGGAAAGAAATGGAGCAGGATAAGGGAGCCTGGGCATGCTGCTTGGAGGGGGGCTGCAGTTTTAAATGGGGGTGATCAGAGAAGGCCTCAGTGAGAAAGTAACATTTGAGCAAGACTTGAAGGTGATGAGGGAGTGAGTCTTGTGCATGCCTGGGAGATGAGCGTAATAGGCATAGGACACAGCCAATGCAAAGGCCCTGGGGTAGGAACATACTAGATGCATTGAAGCTAGAGCTGAGGGATCAAGGAGAGGATAGGAGGGGTGATGTCAGAGAGGTAATGAGGGACCAGATCATGGATGGTCTCATAGGCTATCGCAAGAACTTGACTTTTCCTCTGAATGAGATCAGAAGCCATTGCGGGGTTTTCAGCAGATGAGAGATATAATCGGACTTAGGTTTTAAAAGATCTGCCTGGCAGCTTGCTGAGTGTAGATGGCAAGGGAGCCTGGGATAAAGGCAGGAAGCCCAGTGAGGAGATGGTTGCAACAACCCACATGAGAGAAGATGGTGGCTGGGAGTGTTATCACTCCACAGGGGTGAATAGTGGTCAGGTTCTGGACATGTACTGAAGTTGGAATCAACAGTTTGCTTATGGATTGGATATGGCGTATAAAAGAGAGGGGTCCAAGGCAACTCCAGGGTTTTTGGTCTGAACAACTGGGAGGATGAAGCTGCCAATTAGTGAGCCTGGAGCAGCTGAGCGTAGCGGAGGGTATTTTGGAAAGAGTCTCTGGAATTCAGTTTGGGACATGTTAGCTTTGAAATGCCAACTAGGCATCCACGTGGAGATGTCAGGAGGTGGTTGAAATCAGAATTCAGAGAAGACATTAGCACTGGGGAGATGAATTTAAGAGACTTTAGCATTTAGATGGTATTTAAAGCCAGAAGATTGGATCTTTCAGGGAGTAAGAAAGAGCACCTGGCTAGAGTGAGGAAAACTGGAGAGGTAGGTAAGCTCTGATGCCATTGGACCAGTGGGATTTTTGGGATAACAAGATGGCTCAAGAGAAGTGTCCCAGCCACGTGGACTGGCTCTTAAAATATACTCATCAAGTGTCTGACTCCTCCCTTTCATTCGTTTACATGCAATGATTCATTTACTGTTTATGGGTTAATTTGTCCATTCATTTGTCCTTTATTCACTTAGTCATCATTCATTCATTCCCCCATCTGCTAAGTGACCTTGGGCAAGTCTTTTCCCCTCTCAGGTGAAATCGCAAGTCCTATGCACCCCTCAGGGCTGCTGTGAGGATGAACTGACGGGATGCACATGGTGGTACTTGAAATAGCCATACTTTCCAGAAACAGGTTATGTTGGTTTCCAGCCTTGCTTGCCGGGGACTCACACACTGCTGATGCTGAGCCCCTTTTCTCAAACAGCCCAAGGCAAGGGATTCTGGGAAGGGGAAGGGCAGGGAGGTTGGAGTGCCCTTGAGTGTCCTAGGACCTCCTCCCTACACAGGGGCCTTGGCTGCCATCCGCCAAGCTGAGTTCTGAACCTAGTAATGAATGGCCTTTTCCCCATTCCATGCTGTGTCCATGCTTTCTCTCTCTCAATAGCCCAGGGATAAACCTGTTCCCTCTGTCCCCCAGAGTCACTCACCATACCCTTTCCTTCGCTAAACTATAGACAATGGAGGGATGGGGGGCTTGAGACTATGACACAGTTGGGACTTCATGTTCCTGTACACACACACACACACACACACACACACACACACCCCTTCCTGAGGCTGAGGTTTGCGAGAAAATTCCTAATAAGCAGAGAGTGAGCTGCCGCTAAAAATCTGCAGAGGACAGAGCAGACAAGTCACAAATCTCGATGGCAGGCAGCGAGCTCCTGAGGTCTGGGCTCGTTAGTTTTAAAATAACACAGCAGAGAAATGAGATAAAGGGCTTCAGCGGGGAAAGCTGTCAGACACTGCTCCTCACACTTTGGGAACCACGGGAGGGGCCTCATGTCTCCTCCTGGGTCACAGAAACTGAGATGGCCAGCTGGGGCAGGGGCTGTGCTGCCAGACCATAGAGGCAGAGCTTGTCAGAACTGGGCCAGCCCTTGGACGAACCCAAGCCTGGGGAACAAGCTGAGGTCCCGAATGGTCAAGGGCGACACTCCAGGGCACCCAGCAAGTTAGGGGCTGAGCAGGGACAACCACCGAACTCTCCTGCAGCTGAAGTGGAAGCCGTTGGTTAGATCCTAGGTTGCTATAATTTGGCTGCAAATGTCTCACAGGGGCTGCACGCCAGTTGAAACTACATCTGTCCTCAGCCTACTGTCCCTGCCCTAGCGTGCTTTCTCACTCCCTTTCTCCCCAGAGCATGCCAGCCCTCAATAAGTCACGTGCACACAAATCCCTGACTCAGGCATTATGTCTTATGCATTCCATCAAACACATAAACTCAGACCAAGTGTTTCTCTATCAAACTACTACGTGCAAAACCATAGTGAAGTACTGTATTGTCCAGAGTCAGACAGACCTGGATTTGAATCTCTGCTTTGCCACTTCTGGGCTGTGTTTGACCCACAGGAAGTTATTTCATGTCATCAAGGCTTAGTTTTACCATCTGAGGATGGGGAAGGTTACTATTACCTGCCTCCTACGGTGGTGGTAACATGCTTAGCACATTTCCCGGACACACAATAAACACTCACTATCTGCTATTTGCCGATGTTGATGACTGATGTGAATGATGGCGGTGGCAGAACGAATGAGAGGTTGGGCCATCACCAACTCCGCCAATCAGCGGAGAGCCCTCAGAAGACTCCGCCTCTGCAGCTCCAGCACCAATCACCAGCGAGGTCTCAAATCCCACCCTTCCCATTCACCCTCCTTTAGGCTTGTCCCGGAGGATCCATCTTTGGACATTACCATGCTCCTGTGACGAGAGATTCCCTGTGGGAGAGAGGGATCCCTGGAGAGAGCACATGTCTGGATTTACACAGAAGTAGCCATTTTTCAATGCCAGCCCAAGGCATCCAGCTGTCCCACCTGTAGGAAATGGCTCCTCCACAGTAATTCTCATTAGGGAATTGATGGGAAAGGTCTGTCCCTCCATTGGGACTTTTATCTGCCTTTTAAAAGTCAAACCCATTACTGCAGGATTGCGAGTTTATTAGAGAGCTTTATCTTTATTAGGCACTCAGTTTCATGATTATCTCTCACCAACTCTGATGGGGTCCCCTTGGCTCCACAAGGACTTGGGTGGGTGGGTGGGGTTGTGGCAGGAACAGGCTAGGAGGTCTCAGGACAGGCCCTCCCTACCCCATGGGCAGAGGTCTCTCTAAGCTTCGTGGTTTCTTGGTTGACCATAGCCGGTGACTGAACAACCAGGAGTCACTGGGAGCTTTGGAATCAGGCAGGCTGAAGCTCCAAAGCGGGTTTTTCCATTTTCAAGCTGTCATCTTGGACAAGTCACTTCATCTCTCTTGCACAAAATGGGGTTAATGATAGTGTCCAGCTCGTGGAGATGGCGCGTGTAAAATGCTTAACACCATTCCTGGTGCAGAGGAAGCATTTAATCAATGTTAGCTGTCATTGTAATTGTAATTATTCATTGTACATAGGCTTTAGGGCACAGGCTCCCAACTTCACTGGCTTTCTTTAAACTGATCCCTCTTCCCTTCTCATCCTTCAAGGCTCAGCTCAACTATCACACCAGCCTTTTCTGACTCCCACTGCTCATCTCCCCCTAGGAATAAATTCTTAACTCCATCAGGCTCCAGCAGCTGTTTGTAAATTCCTCCAGTACATTGCAGCATGACCTTGAGTGAGGTCTCTCTTCTATTTAAGCCTCAGTTTTCTCATTTTTAAAATGGGGATAACACCTCATGCATTGAGGTGGTTGTGGGAAATATATACTTATGAAGCTAAGCACAATTATTGTCATTGTAATTGCAATTCTTATTGAAAGAGAGTTGGTAGCTCCCAAGTGGCAAAAAAAAAAAAATGTCTACTCAGTGAGAAACCTTATGAATTATCCTTTCCCAGTCATCTCTGAGGAGTGCGTGGCTTCCAGTCGGCCTGGAATAGCTTGGGGCCATGAAGACAGGGGATTGGCCCCAATGACACCACCCCCCCCAAAGAGTCTGCCCAATTCCAAGATTTTTGTGAGTTGGATTATTCTCTGGGTCTAAGTCATCCCCATCTTTTTACTTCTTTTTTTAACATACTGGGGTGGCACAGTAGGGCCCAGTCTCTAAAACATGCCTCATTAGCCCTCAATTTAAGAATGAGAGTGGTCACCTCCAAACAGAGGTTCTGAGTCCATAGGCTGAAGCCTGGTCACACTGACCTCCCCAACTCACTGGGTTAAAGGGATCTCACATTTCTTGAGCACCTACCACGTGCCCAACACCTCATCAAACATTTAAAACCCCTTATTTCATTTAAGTCCCACAATAAGCCCTTGAGGTGGGTATTGTAAGGGTTGTTTTTAGAGAGGCATAGTGACTTGTCTAAGGATACACAGTGAGCAAGTGAGGGAACCCAGAATTCTCAAGGAACTGCGTGGGTGGGTATCCTTGGCCTCCACGCTAAGTATGGCTAAGCCATCCAGGTTGCGTCTACCCAGCTGGCCGTGTAACGTTGTCCCTTTCTGCTACTGACCACATCTCTGTCTCCTCCATACTGCCTGGTGTTCTGTCTTCCTATTCCCTTGCCTGTGCCCGGTTCCCCGGCTGCTGTCTGCACAGTCTATTGACCGAGACAATCAATCAGCTAGCTTGCTCTGACAGCTAAAAAACACCCCGTCCACCAATTTTCCCTCCAGCGCCTTTCTGCAGACCATGAAACCTCACTAATTTGGAATTTGCAATGATTTCTGACACAGAACCTGCATTTCTCATTCCAGTGGAAAAAAAAGTCTGAATGAAATGTCATCACATGAACCCCTGGGGGCTTCTGAGCAAGATCCTGGCAGCCAAAACACCCTATTTCCATTCCTCTCCTCGTTGTTCCTGCTCCTGGTTTCTCCCACCTGCATCCATTTTCATGTGAGATTGTAACTGACAGCACCATTAGAAATGCTAATACTACTACTACAACTACAGTGGGTATTCACGGAACACCAGCTATATGCTGGGCACTATTCTACGGGTTTTGCATTTGTTTGTCCCAATAATCTTCACCACAATTATTTGAGGCTGGTGCAATTATCAACCCCATTTTACCAGTGAAAAAACCGAAGCAAGAGGGGAGCCTGTTAATAGGTGGTGGAGATGGTATTTGAACCCAGGCAGCCTGCCTCTAGAATGCCCTACACCATACTGCCTCTTGGGCTGGGCACCATGGGGGCCACTTGTGGACCCTCAGAACCCCACTAGTGCCTCCCACTCTGGGCCTCTGAAAGCACCATGTGATGGGACAAGAAAACTGTGTGTCCTTCTATACCTTTGGGGTTGGTGTGTAAAGCCAGGGATTGGAAGCTGTAGCAAAGCTGCCTCGCAAATTCTGTCACCGTGGACACCAACCTTCCAAAGAAACTGGTAGCAAGGAATATGAGAAGGTTCTTTCTTAGGTTCAAAATCCTGTTTGGGAGTGTTGGTTGCCCTTAGGGCGCAACCATCTAACCAGAGCTCTGGTTTCTTCCTAGACTTTTTGCTGTACTTCAATGCTGGTGGTAGAGATGAGAAACACACGACTGGAAAGCTAGGGGCTGTTCCACTCAGCACTTTCCTGTGCAAAGGCCCTGTGGTACACTTTTGCATAAGCCCAGTTGTGGACTTGCCTTGGTAGATCTGCAGTAGAGCATCCTACTTTTCATGGAGAGAAATACTGGGTTTCTTTGGATTGCTTTGGAATATAGTTGTAATGGAAAAGAAAGGCCATACTATTAAAAAAAATTCATCGACATGGTTTGATTCCACCATTTATCCAGTTGATCAATAGGGTATAGACAGAGTCTTTGATCCTTGTGTAACTCTCCCTGGTGGGGTGGGACCTGAGGCCTAGACAAAGGCGGGCGGTGTGGTAGGATTGAAGCAAAGCTCTTTAGCGTCCAACATTCCTTGACCATGAGGAATCTGCCTCCCTGAGATCTGCATATTACGGTCACACTTGTCTCCAGCTAAGACTATGTGCACGAATATATAGGATTTGTCCAGATGTGCGTGTATAAGGCCGAGTGGAGCTTGGATCCAGATGTTCTCAATATCAAGACGTGTCAGGTGGCAGGGTCAGTCATGTCCAGGGTGACCATATCATTTATTGGCCAAATTGGGACACTTTGGGGGATCAAAAGGGGCACTGATAAGAAGCCCCCAGGGTGTATGGTCATCCTGGTTGTCTCTCATTTCTGACCTTAAGACTCTAGCGTCCAGCTGTCTCCTCTATCTCTCCTCAGAAATACCACAGGTGCCTGGAACTTCACCTGTCCAAACCTCAACACATCACTGCCCCACCACCTGTCCTCCAGTTCTGACCTTCTGACTCCTTGTCCTAGCTGACCCTCACCCTGGGCCCTCTCTCTCTCTGACTCTCACATCCAGCCCATTGGCAGATCTTGACCATTTTCACTTCAAAGCATCTCAGCATCATGTCCTTCTCTCCATCTCCACCGCCCCTCCCCAGTCCAAGCCGTCGTCATCTCTCCCGGAGAGCGCTGCGGCAGCCTCCGCTTTCACTCCCGCCCTGCCCAGCCCACCCTGCATGAAGCACACGGGGTTATTTTCCAAAACACAGATTCGATCGTATCCCTTCCTTCTGCTGAGCCCTGAGAAGTCAGTCCAGACTTCTCGACCTGGTCTTCAAGGTCCATGGCCCCGGCTGACCTGTCCAGGTGTGTCATGCTCTGTGACATCAAACCACCTGCAGTCCTCAGGGCCCTGAACAGCCCCTGCATCTTGGCTTCGGCTGTTCTCCTTGATGGATGTAGCATAGCATGGAACTTACAGGCACAGCCAGATAGCAGGGTTTAAACTCTTGTCCTGCCACTCCGTCACCTTGGGCAATCGACTTCACCTCTCTGGGCCTCAGATATTCACATGTCAGAGGTGGATAATACCTCATGTGGTTATTTCAGGGATTAATAGCGAATACATGTAAAGCTCTTGGAAAAGCGCCTGGTACATAGTAAGTGACCTGTGTTTACTAATTAAGAAGTGACGCCTCTCACCTTGCCTCCTACTTCCTTTCTCTCCTTCCCCAGACATTTCTTGAGCTTCTGCTCTGCTAAGCATTCTTCGGACGTAGAGACAGGGCAAGATGCTAAGTTCCCACCAGTCAAACCCTTCTGCCCATAAAGCTCTGAGAAGATACCTCCCTGTCCCAGGTCATGCAGCCAGCGCATGGCAGAACAGAAAGCAGAATCCTGGTCCCCTGACATCTTGAGCTTCAGGCTACTCTGAAGAGGGCCCTTCCTGGGAACCCCACTTCCTCGGGCTGGAGGACCTGGGTGGGGCGGGCACAAGGATGAGAAGGTCAGGCTGGGCTCCTGGTGCAGGGCTAGGGGCCAGGGAAGCCTTCATCCCATCACAGCCCCAGGGCTGAATCACCAGCCACGCTGGTTTGGCTTGGCATATCAAACGTATCCTTATGTACTGGAGCAGCCTCAGGAAGAAAATAGGATTTTGCCCTTTGTTGTGATTTAAAAGAAGGCGGGGGCGGGAATCACAAACACACTCTTCCTCTTGCCAGAGAGCCAGCCCTTTGAGAAGATCAATCAAATATTTCCAGCCAAAGCCCGTTCTGGGCCATGTTTTTTGCAAATTACATCAGCTGAAAGGAAAATGGGAGAGATGCGGTGGGGGTGGGATGGGATTAGCCACAGTGGAGGGGGAGGGGCTCCACTCTCAGTCTTCACACATAACAAGGACAGGAGTCAGGACAGAGGCTGGGGAGGGGGAGGGGCTCCTGCTTTGGATGGAGGGTCTTGGCTCATGTTCAGAGGAGCCCCAGAGCCCTTCAGAGACCCCCCACTGGAGTTCAGCCCACGCTCAGTAACACCTGTGGAATAACGAGGTTGACCCTGAGCCCAACAAGCCCATAGCAACTCGTGGGAGAGAGGTCTCCCCGTGTAAGGACTCAGCAGTGTGACATGCGGATCTGTCATGATCAATGGTAAGCTCTGTCATGAGTTTGTTACTAACACTTATTAAAGATGAAACTTTGGGAATGGTTTCCAATGAAAATAAACAGATAAACACATGATCTCCATCATCTCAGTTAATAGCAGCTCGAAGTGACCTTGGAGTTATCCTTGACTTCTCTCTCAAGCCCCTGGTCTGACCTGTCAGCTAATCTGGATGCTACCTTCCAAATATGCCTAGAACCCAGTCATTTCTCTCCTCCTATGTGGCTACCACCCTGGTCCAAGCCCCCATCATCTATTACCTGCATTATTGCAAGTGCCTCATGGGTCTCCCTGCTTCCATGCTTGCCCTCCCGCAATCGATTGCCCAGAAGGCAGCAGGAGGGATCCTGTTAAAACTCAAGATCATGGCACTCCTCTCTTCAAAGCTCTCCAATGGCTTCCCTAAAGGCAAACTAATGACAAGGCCCACACAGTCTGGCCCCTTTCTACTCTTTCCTCCTGCTCTCTTCACTGTTCCCCACTGACCTTCTTGCTGTTCCTCTGACATGCCAATTATAATCGTACCTCAGGACCTTTGCACATGCCGTTTTCACTGCCTGAAACACTCTTCCTTCAGGTAGCCATGTGACTGCCTCCCTCATCCTCTTTAAGCTTACACTCAAACGTCATATGCTCAGTGACATTTCCCTATGGAAACCCTATTTAAAGTCACAACCCCTCACCATTGTACATTTCTTCCTGCTGTATTTTCCTATGTAGTATCTGTTGTCTTGTAATAGAATAGAACTGTTTACCACATGTTTATTTTGCTCATTGTAGGAGTTCCCTACCCCCCACTAGAGTCTAACTTTCATGAGGGCAGGGAATTTTTTTTTTTTTGTCTTCTTTGTTCACAGCTGTTTCCTCAGACTCTTGTTGAATAGTGCCTGGTACACAGTAAGGGCCCACTTAATATTTGTGAAATGAATAAGTGAATGGATTCAAGATTCCTCCTACAACAGAGTCCTTTACCTTGAGCTGCATTCTGTCATGCTTCCCTGAGCAGGAAAGAAAGGTGTGGAATTAGTTTGTGTGCTGAGAACGTTAACATTATGTGATCTTTGGTTTATGCATGGGCAGGGGGTGTTGTCTGTCTGCACACCATCCATTGTATGTCTGGATTGTTTGGGAAGAAAAAGGATGAGAACAATAGGATTCATGAGCAGATTTAGGGTATTGCATAGCTCTTAATTGCTGTGTGGTTTTGCAGAAGTTGCCTGCCCTCTCTGATAGCTGAAGGACAAAGGGATCATCATTGCACAAAGAGGACTTTGGCTCAGGTCTTGATTCTGCTGCTACTAGCTGAGTGACCTTTACTAAACGGTATGGGGAGAAAGAAGCCATTGGGTAGGAGGAATGGAACACATGAGTTTTGGAATATCGTGAGAAAGACTTGAATCTAGGCTCAACCACTCACTAGCTGTGAGCTGCCAGTTCTATACCTTAAATGGGAAAAACCTAACCCCACAGAAATGTTGTGAGGATTAAATGAGTAAACTGGGTAGACGATGATCTGGTAATAAAAATACATAAGTAATATTTTTAGTACTTATATTCCAGTCATCATTTTAAGTTTACACACACACACACACACACACACACACACTTAATCTTTATCAGAATGCTAATAGGACATTGTAATTCTTCCCATTTCAAAGATAATGAAATTGAGGCACAGAGTGGTTAATGATTCACCCAAGGTCACACAGCAGAGCTGGGTTTCAAAGGTCTGAAACCAGCCCTTCCTCCCTCCTCCCTCTCTAGCCCTAAATTGAACCACCTGGCTGCTTGACATCCTGACACCTCTCACACCAGCTAACAGACGTGGAGGCTCAGGACCAGGGGACACGCCACATTTTCTAGGCATGGCCCTACATCTTCAAGCACCAGAGTTCTCCTGAGCATCCAAACAGAGAGGAGCACCAGGTAGCTGAATTCGGGTTGATTAAATCAAGGAGAAAATCAATTAAATTTAAATAAAGAAAAAAGATTGGAAATCAGGCACAATGCCTTCTTAATTACAGCACCTAATCACTGGCTGAAACATAAAAATAACTCTAGCACATTTCATTTCATATATAGCCTTGTGTATCTGAAATGAGAGGCTCCTAATGAAATATCCATTACCCCACTTGACTAGTAATTGACTAGGCGATCCTGACAGTATCACGGGTAGAAGTGATCAGGCATAATAGCCAGAGTTTTTTAGGATGCTTGTGTTGGGGGCTCATTGAGGGGAAGCTGACCCCAGGGTCCCCTTTCTTTGCAGCGTCACTCACAATTCTCCTGACAAAGAATGTGACCACTGGGCAGGCAGAGTGTGCAATGTAACGGCGAGCGTGATTAAATGGCTTTCTCTGCACCGTTCGGAATTGCTGCAAACACACAGGGCCAGAGAAGATGGCCAGCCATCAGCAACCAAATGCCTCAAAGAAATTACTCTGACAAGTATCCCTGCCATTCCGATCCTGGATTATAGCCTCCTAATTGGTCTGCCTGTCTCCCGTCTCTACCCTTCCAATATTTCTCCTTCACGGCAGCTAAGGGCCGCTTTTCTATAAAGCATATCTCATTGAGTCACTTCCTTGATTGATTAAATCCTTCCATTGGATTCTGGTTGAGATTAGAGCAGTCCAGATTCCTGACCATGGCTCAGGAGGCCAGGCATGATCTGGTGCCAGCTCATCATTTCTCCAGCCCTTGCTTCTCCCTGCCCCCCACAACCTTTGTTCCAAACCTACCAACCCAATGGAGCTCCCCCAAACTAGGGAGCGGCAAACTGCAGCTCGCAAGCCGCATCCAAAGAGCTGCACGTGGCTCGCTAGCCGCAGTTTGCCGACCCCTACCCCAAACCTTCCCTTGCTCATGACTTCATGCCTTCCCTCCTCTTTCATACGCAGTTCCCTCTATCTGCAAATCCTTCCTTCCCTTCCCCACCTGACCAACACCTGTCCTGACAGCACTCCCTCACCTGGCTGGGTTTGAAGTCCCTCTAGCATGCGTTCAGAGTAGCTGTGCTTTTCCCTCTCGTGGCAAGCATGACCTGAAATGATAACTGTCTGTGAGCTTGATGAGGGCAGGCTGTTAGTTCTGTGGATTTGTGTTGTCCCCAGAACCCGGCACAATGCCCAGCCCTGCTTCACGGCTTTGTTGTAGGAATGAGTGTGATGGTTGTGATACTCTGGCTGATGTGCAGCCGCCTTCTTGCAAGGCCGCGGAAGCACCATCTCTCACCTGGGATGCTTTCTCGCCTGTGAGGGAGTGTGGTAAGAATCGCTGTGTGCTGTTTCTTCTGGCCCTTTTAGGATGGGGGCAGCAGTGACCAGTGCTTTCGGGGACATGACCGAGTCAGGTATTCAGTCATTCGATCAACTGGCCCCGTTGATTATGCGCCTGTGATTGCTCCACATCGAGCTGCTCACCTGAGCTTCAGAGAGCTGGCTGAGGTGAGCTCTCGCCCTACAATATCTCATAGCTCAGTGCACTACAGGTGTGCAGGTGGATGCTTACAATACCAGGAGAGGGGGGATGAATCGATTCCCCCAATAGCTCCTCTCACAGACGAGGGCGCCAAGGCACAGAGAAGAGTTCTGGCTTTCCCGGAATCACAAATATGACACTTGGCAGGTGCAGGAATAACAGACACCCCATTTGGCTTCCTTCAAGGTCCCCATGTCATCTTTAGGTGAAGGAGAATCTTCAGGGCCCCCCAATAAGCCAGATCCAATGAGTTGTTTCTCAGACAGATAAGACAGAGAGCATTTGGGAGCAGATGAGGTTGAGAGCGTTAGGGTCAGAGTTAGTGTGAGGCACAAAAGGCAAGAAATGAGGGTCTAGTGACCAAGAACCCCCTGTATGTGGGGTGCTACAGGTCCACCTTAGGGTGCTAGAAAGGGGAAGTTCTCTTTAAAGCACTCTTACTGTCTGCAGTTTGTGGAAAGCAAGTGTTGAGTTCATTCATTCACTTATTCATTCACCCAGTCCTTCCTTCCTTCCTTCCTTCCTTCCTTCCTTCCTTCCTTCCTTCCTTTCTTTCTTTCTTCAAATACTATGGGACACCTATTATGTGCCAGACAGTGTGCTAAAAGCTTTGCAGACATTTTCTCATTTAGTACACAATCCTTGAATTAAAGCTGATTTTAAGATATTATTTAATTATTCCCATTTTGCCTATGTGGAACCTAGAGTCAGAACCTTCCCTGGTAGTTATAATGAACAGTAATGATAATAACGGACATCTGTGGATCATTTATTACCTGCCTGGCCCTGTGCGAAGCTAATACGTTGAATTTAATCATCATGACAAAGGTACGGGGTCGGTACCATTAATATCCCATTTTACAGATGAGGTGACTGATATTAAAAAAGATGAAGGAACTTAATCAGAGTCAACAGCTGGTCCCTGAGGGAGCCAGAATCTTACCCTAGGTCACCTGTACCAGCATCACCAGGGACATTGGTGTAAAATGCAGACTCCTGGGCCCTGACAGACCTCCAGACTATGAGGATAAGGCCCAGGAATCGGCATATTATACAAAGCTCCTGGGTGATCCTGACACTCCCTGAAGTCTGAGAATTTTGCTGCCACTCCGTAGGTAGGCGCCCACACACATTCAACAGACAGGCAAATATTCCGTTGGACTTCCTCACTCATTTGATTTGGAAAACCATAATGAAAGGAAGAAAATCAGTGAGACTCTCTGTCAGTCCCAGAAGGGCTGCAAGAGATGTCAAATGAAGACGGCGCAGACATCTTGGCCGCCAGTACTCCAGCAGATGTGTTTACGCAAAGGCAGTTTGATTACAGGTGCTAAAAATACCCCCTTTAAATTTAGGGACCCAGAACATTTCTCAGCAGCGCTTTACGAAAAAGCGGTTGTTTAAAAAATTTTAATTCATTCCTCGCCCCCACCTCCTTCAACCAGTTATTAGTATTGATGAAGGAGTCCCAGAGTTTGCCATCGAGAATGATAATAGCAAATCACGGAGACGTTTTTCTCTGATTACACAGATTCTCAGTGTGTTTGGGTCTCATCTCCCTGCCTGCCAGCCGTATCTCTGAATCAGCAAAGTGCCAGCTGCACTCTCGCACTTCCTTGGGGTGGCTGAATACCAGCCCTCGACAACTTCCCGAAATAAACCTTCAATCAGCAGAACTATCCCCCACTTCCTTCTCCCCAGCCTCTCTTATTATATTTTTGTACTTCATATCTTTGAATCATATCATTTTAAGACCCAAGAGGGTCCAAGACTTAACTCACAGATGAGGAAACTGAGGCACGGAAAGAAAGGGGGTATAACTCGCGAGAAGGGACAAAGCCTGTGAGTGACGGGGCTGAGCCCGAGCTCAGGCAGGGGTCTTGTGAGCCCTCAGTTATAACAGACTGGGGTCTTCAATTACACCAGGCTGCTTCCCCGGGAATTCTGACCTCCACCACTGACCAGCTTGGGACCTTACGCAGGCTATGACAGCTCTCTGACATTTTCATCTGTAAAATGGAAATAATGACAATACTCACCTCAAAGGGCTATCGTGAGTATTGTATTAAATGAGTTAATCCACGCAAAGTACTAAGCAGAGTGGCTGGAACATTGTAAGCCCTCAATAAATGGCAGCTTATCGCCATCACCATCATCACCATTACCACGTCATCCACAACACATGCTGATCAATGAGTAGTTACTACTGTCAGGAAATTTTGATCATTTTGAAAATCCTGCTCACTACTTTTTTTAAATTAAGAATAGACAATGCCTGGCATGAAACATAGTAACAGTTCAGTACACATCGTTGGATGTTTTATGAATGAATAAGAAAGGTCCAAAATTACTAACTTTTTTCGGGGTTTTGACCAACTTAATATTTATTTCAACTGGAGATTGGGAATGATGACTCCTGGTAAACCTTCACACAGCCCATCAGCCCTTACAGAAGGGACATTGGTCTCTACAGAAGGGACACCGGTCTCTAGAGAGGGGACACCGGTCTCTATCACTGCTCCTCCTTCAAGACTCAGTCAAATGCTCCCTCCACAGCCTTTCTCAGTCCCACCTTCCTCTGAGCTTGGCCTTAGAGAAAATGGTCTCTTCCATCCCATATGGGGGTTCATTATTCTCACCCTCCCGTGTCTAAGATATCATGAGGGCAAGGGCTGCAACTTTCCTGGGAGTTGGTGTGTCATAGTTTAGGGGGTGAGTTAGTAGGCTTATTGGTAGGATTATTTAGGGCTTTTAAATCACCTGCTAGGCTTCTGACCAGTGGCTTCACATAAGAATCACCAGGGGAGCTTTTTAAAAGTGCAGCTGTCTGGGAATCTTAGATCCATTAAACAGGACCTCTAGGGCAGGGGCCTGAGCATTGATATATATTTTTTGATAATTTTTTAATTTATTTTTTATTGGGGAACAGTGTGTTTTTCCAGAACCCATCAGCTCCAAGTCAAGTGGTCGCCTCAATCTAGTTGTGGAGGGCACAGCTCACTGGCCCATGTGGAGATCGAACCAGCAATCTTGATGTTAAGAGCACTGCACTCTAACAAACTGAGCTAACTGGCCACCCTATTTTGATAATTTTTAAAAATACATCCTTCCTCCCAGAAATGTATTTGAAAACAGAGTCAGAAGTGATAACTACTGCTTTTGACCATTTAAATAATTTATATATCTGATTTTTTAGCCGACCTGACTGGGAGCCCACTGAGAACGGGTCTTATTTATCTCTGCATCTTTGCCTTAACATAGGGATTAATAGGCAATTAATAAATGTTTACTGAAATGAGTGGCAATGATGCTTTGTAGTAAACACCGTGACCCTTGTTAGAGCATGCAGATGAGGCTTCTGGCCTGTTTAATCTCCGAGTCCCAGTTCCTCCATCTCTACACTGAGGGTGAGGGTAGCATGTATTTCTTAGAACTATTTACGGTGAGCATTGAATGAGAACGTGAACAAAGGGGACTAGACAGAGCCAGAAACGTCAAAAATACCCACAAATGTGTTTTTTTTTTCTTTTCCTTGGCAAGCAGAGGAAAGGAAGGTAAGACACATACTTAACCTAAGTGGGAAAGGTACCACCCACTACCACCAGCCGCAAGCATTATGAAGTATGAGCCCAAATTCTGTGCAGGCTCTTTTTTAAAAAAGCATTTTACATATAGTATATCCATTAAGCCAATGGCAGCCCTATAGTGTTGGTATTATGAGGCCGGTTTTCAGATGAGAAAAGGGAGGTTCCAACAGGTGATACAACTTCTGCAAGTCACACAGCAATTAAGTAGTAACACCAGAGTCAAACCCAGTGTTTTTTTTTGTTTTATTGTTTTAGAGGTATAACTGACATAACATTATATTAGTTTCAGGTGTAGAATGTAATGATTTGGTATTTGTATATGAGGTATGACAATTAAGTTCATGAGCTTGTTGCAACAATATTGCTAACCTTTTGTGACATAAAAAGGATTATTCATTATAAATTTGTACCAACTGGACAAACAGTTAACCAAGTTTACTACTTGGAAGTGCTGAAAAGGCTGCATGAGAAAGTTAGATGACCTGAACTTTTTTTTTCTTTTTTTTTTGAGGGCAGTGTCACTGGCCCGCATATGTGGGACCAAACCAGGGCTGCTGGCTTCCCAAGCCAGCGCTTAACCACCGTGCCACTCGGCCGGCCCTACCTGAACTTTTTGCCAACAATTCATGGCTCTTGCATCACAACAATGCACCAGCTCACACAGCACTGTCTGTGAGGGAGTTTTTAGCCAGTAAACAAATCACTGTATTGGAACACCCTCCCTACTCACCTGATCTGGCCCCCAGTGACTTCTTTCTTTACCCAAAGATAAAGGAAATATTGAAAGGAAGACATTTTGATGACATTCAGGACAGCAAGGGGTAATACGATGACAGCTCTGATGGCCATTCCAGAAAAAGAGTTCCAAAATTGCTTTGAAATGTGGACTAGGCACTGGTATCTGTGCATAGCTTCCCAAGGGGAGGACTTTGAAGGTGACCATGGTGATATTCAGCAATGAGGTATGTAACGCTTTTTCTAGGATGAGTTCGCAAACTGAATTGTCCGACCTGTATGTTCGAAAACGATCACCACAGTCCATCCAGTTCCAACCTGGTGTTTTTCACCACCGTCCTCATCCTCACCACTACATTTCCCTATTTTTCAGGGACAGGCAATTCATTTTGCAAACTAGCTGCTGGACTCAATTCTGTCTTTGGAGTGTCATGTTCTTTCCTTCTTTGTACGCCCAGCTGAAATAACACAATGCCTCTTCTCTCACCTGTTCACTCAGATAATCACACAATGGACCAAGATGGCTGTTAGCTGTTGGCCCCATCTCATTTCTTTATTCTCTTTTGGAGGCAATAATGATTGTGGGCATGTGTGAATCCCCCTGAGCTAGATTCAAATATAAACTTTGACTAGCTCCGTGACTCTTGGGCAAATGTCTTAAAGGAGGTGGGCCTCAGTTATTCTTTCAATACAATGGGGCTAGAATAGTGGCCAGCTCATAGGGGGACTATGAGGATTAGAAGAGCTAATGCACACAACGTGCCTTGAACCTAAAAGGGACTCAAAACAAGCTAGTACTTGGTAGGAACAATAGTTAGTGTTCCTCTTTGGAAAAGATGGCCTCGCTGCCCAGAAGCCAGCCACCTGCCTTTAACAGGAGCAGACTGGCTGGCTGATTGGGACCCCGCGATGTCCGACGTCTCCGTTCAATTACTTCCATCTGTGGGTAAAACAGCCCCTGTGTAATGGACTGATTAATCTCCTTATCGCACGGAGCACACAGTGTAATTACATCAGAGAATTCAGATCCCCAAGCGCAACATCAATCAACTCAGAGAGAACAGTTTCACCCTCCCTTCCCTAACAGCCTGGGGAAAAAAAACATGTCTTCCCTCTCTGCCTCCCTTGCTTATCATTCCCTCAAATGTGAGATTGGGACTAAGACTGCCTAGGTGAAAGGCTGCCTGGAGAGCAGGTAGAGAAAGGTGAGAGGAGGGGCCTGTTTTTAGATCAGTTCTCTCTCAGGTTCTGTGACAGCTGCCATTCCTTACTCACATTACAAGTCCCACTGCTACTTGAGTTTGGAGTGAATCTGTAGGGGGAAAGGAAGCCCACTTTTTAAAACAGATGGCTGGACAGAACAGCACAAACAACTACTCCTACTTATCTTTTATTGAATTGTTACTGTTGTGCCTGCCAAGGCCTTATCTCCTTTTGTCTCACAACAACCTTGTGAGGACGGTGCTATTATTAGTACCCACTATGCAGACAAAGAAACAGGTTTGGAGAAGTTAAAGATTTCCCAGACCAGAAGTGGTGGAGCCAGGGATCAAAGGCTGCTGAGTCTAACTCTGAAAGCTGAGCTCTCCATCTCTGCTCTCTTTCCCACCCAGAATGCTGGGTTTGGATGACAGGACACCCCACTCCTCACTTCTCTCACCCAGAGCATACTTCAGTCACCCTCACGCCTCATTTCTCACCTAAGACTCAGTCACCCACTCAATAAATAATTACTGAGTATCTACTATGTGCCAGACACTGGCAAGGTGCCAGGAAGGCAAAGACCTATATATTTGGAGCCCGCCCTCAAGGAGTTCTAACTCTGATGGGAGGATACATGCCAAGACTTTCACTGAAAAGTAATAATGGGACAACTCTTAAGGGTGTGCAGGCCCCAGGTAGGCAGTGGCTGCACTCAGTGTGCTCTGAGCCTTTTGCTGAGTAGCTCCAGGCTCAGCACTGGCACCAAACCAGAATCTACATTAACCTGGTAAACACCACTCATCCCACCCTGATGACTCCCTAAGACCTCGTCTCACCTAACTCATGTTTCTCATGAGACTCTATCAGCAGCTGAGGCTTACAGAAACCAGCAGGTGGCAGCAGGCATCAGGACGCCCTGGGCTATTTGCAGAGCTACCCCAGGCTTGGTACTGGTGGCAGCCATCTTTGGCATTCAGTGTGGCCTCTCCCATGTGGCTTCAGGTCCAGCACAGGCAGCAACCAACCACAGATTGCTCTGTAGCTCCTACCAGGCAGACCTCAGCAGGTTACAGGCAGTGGCTGACCTGTGCCTATGCCAGAGCCCTTTCCAAGAGGCCCCACACCTAACATACCTGGAGGTTGGCTTCAGACCACAGCAGAGCACCATCCAATTAGCCCACAAGCGGCACACCCAAAGGGTGGTCTCAACAGGCACCAGAGCCCACTGCTGCAAGTCCCACTCCATGGGGTAAGCCCCCCTGCACAGCAGCTCATAAGCTGTACACATGCCCAAACCCTACAGTCAGTCAACCTGAGGGTCAATCCCACCCATGAACATTCCAATAGCAATCAAGGCTCAACTATAACAGGAGGGCACACCAACCCACACAAGGGACATTCCTGGAGCACCTGGTGCAGGTGACCAAGAAGATTGTGGCACTGGGCCCTACAGGGCACCTATTGTGTAAGGTCACCTGGCCAAGACTGGGAGACATAGCAGATCTACCTAATACATAGAAACAAACACAGAGAGGCAGCCAAAATGAGGAAACAAAGAAATACGTTCCAAATGAATAAACAGGAGAAAACTCCAGATAAAGAACTCTTAATCAATGAAATGAAGGCAAGCAACCTACCAGATACAGAGTTCAAAACAATGGTTATAAGGATGTTCAAGGAACTTGGTGAGAATTTTAACAAAGAGATAGCAAGCATAAAAAAGGACATAGAAACCACACACACACACACACACACACACACACACACACACACACACACAGTCAGAAGTGAAGAATACAATAACTGAAAAGAAGAATGCACTAGAAGGAATCACCAGCAGACTAGATGACACAGAGGATCAAATCAGCGATTTGAAAGACAAGATAGCAGAAAACACACAATCAGAACAGCAAAAAGAGAAAAGAATCCAAAAAAAGGAGGATGTTTAAGGGACCGGTGGGACAACATTAAGCATAACACCATTTGCATCATAGGGGTACCAGAAGGAGAAGAGAGAAAGCAAGGGATTGAGAACCTATTTGAAGAAATAATGAATGAAAATTGTTCTTAACCTGGCAAAGGAAATAGACACACAAGTCCAGAAAGTGCAGAAAGTCCCAAATAAGATGAACCCAAACAGGTTCACACCAAGACACATTATAAATAAAATGGCAAAGGTTAAAGACAAAGAGAGAATCCTAAAAGTGCATGAGGAAGGCAACTAGTTACTTACAAGGGAGCTCCCATTAGACTGTCTGCTGATTTCTCAACAGGAACTTTGTAGGCAAAAAGGGATTGGCACGAAATGTTCTAAGTGATGAAAAGCAAGGATCTACAACCGAGACTATTTTACCCAGCAAGACTATCACAATTGAAGGAGAGATAAGGAGCTTCATAGACAAGACAAAGGTGAAGGAGTTCATCTCCACCAAACCAGCAATACAAAGAATGTTAGAGGGGCTTCTTTAAAAAGAAGTGGGGGACGGGGAGGAAAGAACATAAATATGAATAATAAAGTGGCAATAACTATGTATCTATCAATAATCACTTTAAATGTAAAAAAAACTAAATGCTTCAATCAAAAGATATAGGGTAGCTGAATGGATAAGAAAACAAGACCCCTGCATATGCTGTCTACAAGAGACCCACTTCAGTTCAAAAGACACACAGAGACTGAAAGTAAAGGGATGGAAAAAGATATTTCATGTGAATGGAAACAAACAAACAAACAAAAAAGCTGCACCAGCAATACTTAGACAAAATAGACTTAAAAACAAAGGTTATAATAAGAGACAAAGAGAGATATTACTTAATGATGAAGGAATCAATCCAACAAGAGGATATAGCCCTTGTAAATATTTATGCACCCAATAGAGGAACACCTAAATATATAAGGCAAATATTGACTGACATAAAAAGAGAGATCGGCAGTAATACAATTATAATAGGGAACTTTGACACCCATTGACACCAATAGACAGATCTTCCAGACAGAAAATCAACAAGGTAACAGTGGCCTTAAATGACACACTAGACCAGATGGATTTCATTGATTATTTTTTAGAGCATTTCACCCCAAAGTAGCAGAATATACATTCTTTTCAAGTGCACATGGAACATTTCCAAGATAGACCACATATTAGGCCACAAAACAAGTCCCAATAAATTTAAGAAGATTGAAATCATATCAAGCATATTCTCTGACCACAATGATATGAAACTTGAAATCAATTACAAGAAAAAAACAGAAAAACACACAAACACAGGAGGCTAAATAACATGCTACTAGCAACCCTGGTCTTTGTTTTGTCTGCCTCCTCAAGAGAGACTGTAAGTCACAACCTGACCGCTAAGCCTCTCTCATATTCTTGACCAACAGAAATTTTGAGTTAATGGAAGTTGATTATTGTAAACCATTAAGTTTGGGGGTAATTTGTAACTCAGTAATAATTTTTGTTTTTGTTTTTTTGTAACTCAGCAATAATTAACTAATATACACTTAAGAAAAATAATGAATGAGTCCAATGAGATCAAGGAAAAAAACAGACACCTTCAGAAAAATGGCAATGAAAGCACAACCCAAAAGCTATGGGACACAACAATAGCAGTCCTAAGAGGGAAATTCATAGCAATACAGGCCTACCTCAAGAAACAAAAAAATTCTCAAATAAACAATTTAGCCTTACACTTAAAGGAACTAGAAAAAGAACAGCAAACAAAGCCCAAAGTGAGTAGAAGAAAATAATAAACAGCAGAGCAGAATAAACAAAATAGAGTAAAAAACAAACAAACAAAAAACAATACAAAAAAAATCAATGACACCAAAAGCTGGTTCTTTGGAAAGATACATAAAATTGATAAACCTTTAACCAGACTCATCAAGGAAAAAAAGAGAAATGACCCAAATAAATAAAATCAGAAATGAAAGAGAAGTGACACGTGACACCACAGAAATACAAAGGATTTTAAGAAAACATTACGAACAATTATATGCCAACAAGTTGGACAATATTGAAGAAATGGATAAATTTCTGGAAATAGAATGTTCCAAGACTGAATCAAGAAGAAACAGAAAATCTGAACTGACAAATTGCTACTAACGAAATCAAATCAGTAATAAAAAAAACTCCAACAAACAAAACCCTTAGACTGGATGGTTTCACAGGTGAATTTTACCAAACATTTCAAGAAGAATTAACACCTATCCTTCTCAAACTACACCAAAAAATTCAAAAGGAAGAACATCTCCGAAACTCATTTTAAAAGACCATCACCTGATTCCGAAAACCAGACAAAGACATCGCAAAAAAATAAAATTGTAGGCTGATATCCATGATGAACATAGATGCAAAAATTCTCAACAGAATATTAGCAAATTGAATTCAGCAATACGTTAAAAAGATCAGACACCATGATCAAGTGGGATTTATTCCTGGGAGGCAAGGTTGATTCAATATCCTCAAATCAATTAACATGATACATCACATAAACAAAATGAAAGATTAAAAATCATATGGTTATATCAATAGATGCAGAAAAAGCATTTGACAAAATCCAGAATCCATTTATGACAAAAACTCTCAGCAAAGTGGGAATAGAGGGAACACCCTCAACATAATAAAGGCCATATGTGACAAACCCGCAGCTAACATCATACTCAATGGGGAAAAGTGTTCCCGTTAAGATCAGGAACAAGACAAGGATGCCCACTTTCACCACTTTTATTCAACATAGTACTGAAAGTCCTAGCCACACCAATCAGATAAGGAAAGGAAATAAAAGGCATCCAAATTGGAAAAGAAGAAATAAAACTGTCATTATTTGCAGATGACATGATACTATACATAGAAAACCCAAAAGATTCCACCAAAAAACTATTAGAACTGATAAATGAATTCAGTAAAGTAGCAGGATACACAATTAATATTCAGAAATTGGTTGTATTTTTATATACTAATAATGAACTCTTAGAAAGAAAAATAAAGAAAAATAAAGAAAATTCCCATCTACAACTGCATCAAAAAAAATAAAATAAAATACCTAGGAATAAATTTAAGTAGGTAAAAGACCTATAGTTGGAAAACTAAAAGACGCTAAAGAAAAAATTGAAGAAGATAAAAATAAATGGAAACATATAGTGTGCTCATGGATAGGAATAATTAACATCATAAAATGTTCATATGACCCAAAGCAATCTATAGATTCAACGCAATCCCTATCAAAACACCAATAGCATTTTTCACAGCACTAGAACAAATAATCTCAAATTTTATACGGAACCACAAAAGAAGCCAAACAGCCAGTTCTTGAGAAAGAAGAACAAAGCTGGAGGTATCACACTACGTGATATCAAACTATACTGTAAGGCAATAGTAATCAAAACAGCATGTTACTGGCATAAAAACAGACACAGATCAATGGAACAGAATATAGAGCCCAGAAATAAACCCACACCTATTGGATTGTTAGAAAAGTATGATGCATTTTTTGCAATGAAAAACACAGAAAAAATACATCATGACTTTTTTGACAATGCAATATATGGTTATTTAATCTATGACAAAGGAGCCAAGAATATATGGTGGAGTAAAGACAGTCTATTCAATAAATGGCATCAGGAAAACATGCCAAAAAATAAAACTGGATTACCTTCTTACATGTTATACAAGAATAAACTCAAAATGGATTAAAGACTTAAATGTTAAGACCATAAAACTTCTAGAAGAAAACCTGGGCAGTAAACCCTGACATTGCTCTTAGTAATATTTTTTATGATCTGTCTTCTCGGGCTGGGGAAACAAAAGAAAAAATAAACAAATGGGACTACATCAAATTAAAATGTTTTGCACAGCAAAGGAAACCAACAAAATGAAAAGACAGCCTACTGAATGGGACAAGACATTTGTCAATGATACATCTGATAAGGGGTTAATATCCAAAATTTATAAAGAACACATACAACTCAACATCAAGAGAATAAAACAAAACAGTCCAATTAAAAAATAGGCAGAGGATGTGAATAGACATTTTTCCGAAGAGGGCATATAGATGGCCAATAGACATATGAAAAGATGCTTGATGTCACTAATCATCAGAAAAATGCAAATAAAAACCACAATGAGATGTCACCTCACACCTGTCAGAATGGCCATCATCAATAAATCAACAAACATTAAGTATTGGAGAGGATGTGGAGAAAAGGGGACCCTGGTGCACTGTTGGTGGGACTGCAGATTGGTACAGCCACCGGTTTGGAGGATCCTCAAAAAATTAAAAATAGAACTACATTATGATCCAGCAATTCTACTTCTGGGCATTTATCTGACAAAATCTAAAACACTAAATAGAAAACATACATGCACCCCTATGTTCACTGTAGTGCTATTCACAATAGCCAAGGTATGGAAGTAACTTAATTACTCATCAATAGACAATTGGATAAAGAAGAGGTGGTACATATATATAATGGAATATTACTCAGCCATAAAAGAAAAAGAATGATGGGTCGGCCGAGTGGTGCGCTGGTTAAGAACTGGCTTGGGACGCCAGCGGCCCCGGTTCAGGTCCCACATATGAGGGCCAGTGACACTGCCCTCTACAGCTAAGATGGTGAACAACAGCTCCACCTGGAGCTGGGTTGCTGGGAGTTCCGGGGCCGGCATAGGTGTAGCCCCTGCTGCAGTGGGCTGCAGCCAGTGTGAGCAGCTGGCAGCCAGTGTGAGCTGCCAAGAGCTGCTGTGAGCGGCCATCCAGAGACCAGTGACTGATCTGCCTCACCCGGGAAGAGCGCAATGACGATACCAACATGGGCCAGTGAAGCAATGTCCTCCACAACTAGACTGAATAACAACAAAAAAAGAAAAGAAAAAGAATGAAATCTTACCCATTTACGACAACACGGATGGACCTATTATGCTAAGGAAAATCTAAAGAACAGAATAAATGAACAGACAAAATAGAAACAGAATCAGAGATAGAGAACAAACTGATGGTTGCCAGAAGGGAGGGTGTTGGTGAGCTGGATGAAAAAGGTACAGGGATTCAGAAGTACAAATTGGTAGCTCCAAAATAGTCACGGGGATGTAAAGTACAGCATAGAGAATATTGTCAATAATATTGTAATAACTGTGTATAGTGCCAGGGGAGGTTGGGGGAATCACTTCGTAAATTGTATAAAGGTAGGAACACTGTGTGGTACACCTGAAACTAATATAAAATAATACCGAATGTCAACTGTAACCGAAAAAAATAAGTAATAAAAAAAAAAAGAAGTAATAATGGTGGCAAAAGCAGAGATGAATCTCACAGACATGATGTGTAAAAGCCGACATACTATCGAGTCTGATTCTCTTTTCAGGAAGTTCTAGAACAGGCAAATCTGACCTATCATGAGAAGCCATCAGGATGGTCATCACCTCTGGGAGTTAGGGATGGACTAAGGAGAGACCTGAGGGCATTTTCTTGATGGGGTGTGAGTTACAGGGGTGTGTGCATTTGTGAAAACTCACTGAATTGTATGCTTAGATTTGCGCATTTCACTGTAAATTCTCTCTTAAAAAATACTGTGAACAGATATTGAAAAATAAAAGTAACGGTGGCAGCTTAGTCCATTGTTTGTCAGTTGTTAGTGCGTTTAGTATGTGCTAAACGAGCACTGATACATTTAATTCTCATTACAGCATCATTGAGGCTGGGAGACAGGGTAAGCGACTTGCTCAAGATTACACAGCTAGAAAAGGCCACAGCCAGGATGCCAACCCAGGAAAGCCTGTGTTTCTGACCACTATACTATCCTGACTCCCCTTTGTCATACTGACATGCGTTTGTATTTATTCATTCATTCACTCAACCCATAGATGCTTGATGTGCCATGCTCTGGGGCCAGGTTTGGATCCACAGGATTCAAACACACCCCAGGCTTTGAGCTAAAGAAGCTACTAGGCTTGTGAGAGGGAAGACCGGGAAGCCATTGATCGTAGCACAGTGTGATATGGTCTGTCACAGGGGACCTGAGCCCTTCGAGAGGGGTGTCCATGCCTCCTGCTCTATCAGCTCCTAGCCCATCCCAGTACCTCCCCGCACTGTTTAATCTCTGGGCCTCTGAGAGGCAGATAGAGTAGACAGGGGTGGGTCTGCCATCTCTGAAGTCAGCTTAGGGAGGATGAGTCCCAAGACCCCACCACTCCATCTTGTCATCTGGTTCTCATCCCAGGTGTGGGGGAGACAGTGTGCAGTCAGGCCCCAGGGGGCTGGTCGAAGCGTGAGTTTTGCACCAGTAGAAGGAACAGTCCAAATAGGAATTAAAGCAACAATTTCTCAGTCCGTTCTAGCTCTTATGAGGCCAGGAAATAAGGCTTCTCTTCCTGGTTTGGTGACTGACTAATTGTGTGTGGCCTAGGACACATCATGGCATCTTCTTTCCCACGTGTAGACTTGGTGGCCACCCGAAAATCATCCCCACATAAAACAGAACAACAGAGCTCTTCTGTTGGAAGCAGGGTTGGTACTTTGAATACCCAACCTCTCAGCCTCCTCGCTTTTCAAGGCAAGGCCTGAGACTGTGTCGCAGAATGCATTTAGGAAACAGAATGCATTTAGAGACATCGGAGAACTCTAAGACGTCTCAGCTCTAAAACAGGAAGAATCTATGATTCGAGTTTTTGGTCGCCACTGAACCCACAATGCCTAAACAGTGCCTGGCCCCATAAATAGCTGCTGAACAGACAAGTGATTCCAAAGCCCATTCATTTAGGAGGCAGGGAGAAAGTGTCCAAGTTTCGTTTGTTTGTTGTTCTCTCACACTCAAAGAAGTTCCTATAGGGAAGGATCTGGCAAACATGTTTTTCTTTTCTTTTCTTTTTTGTCAGTCTTAAATTTTAGCCATGGTAGTGGGTATGAAATGATATCTCATTGTGCTTTTAATTTTTATTTATCTGATGACTAATGATGTTAAGCATTTTTATGTGCTGACTGGCTGTTTTTATATTTTTATGTGCTTATTGGCTTTTTTTTTTAAGTTTATTGGGGCGACAATGGTTAGTGAAGTTACATAGGTTTCAAGTGTACAATTCTGTAACACACCATCTATATATCACATTATGTGCCAACACCCAGAGTCAGTTCTCCTTCCATCATCATATATTTGATCCTTTACCCTCATCTACCATCCCCCTTACCCTCTGGGAACCAGATATGTTTTGCTTGGGCTGCACATTAATTTTCAAAAAGTCAAATCCATGGCGGACATTTCAAAATCAGGCATTTTATGTACACATTTAATTTCAAGGAAGATCAAGATTGGAGACGAGGGTCCTGCGTTGCTTCTTCAAAGCAGCCATCAGGCCGATCCAGGTAGCAGTGGCCTCCTAACTCATCTGAGTCCCCCACCTAGCTCACTTCATCCCTTTACGGTACCTACGGCCCTGGTAGGTATTTAATTATGTGAGTCCTGAGTTGAGAAGCTAGTTTTTCTGTTCCTCTCAGAAGTAGGAGTGCACAGAGCTGGCCACCCCTGGATGGAGCCTTGCCAGGCAGCCGTGACCTCAGTGATAGCTGGTGACCTGGTGGTGGCTTTCTGATGCCAGGCACCTTCTAAGCAAGGAGCTGGCCTGTATATAAGGCTGGCGCCTGAAAACGGAGGTCCATCCTTTTCTCTTCCAGCCGGGAAGGAAGAGGGCTGATTGACATCTCATGGACTAGGGGTGTTCCAGGAGTGGCCCACAAGGGTCAGCACCCATGTCTTCATTTCCCTTGCATGGAAGATACAACGAGCCACCCACTTTCTCCTTTCTCACACAGGACTCTTTGGTTCCCGGTTCCAAAATGCAGGCTCGTTCAGAGAGTGCCACAAAGTGGACACGGTGGTCTCCAGCTGCCAGGACTGTATTTCAATCAAGGAAATTCACGGTTCCCAAATGTGTGTCTAAGCCCCTGCTGATGGGGCTACTTTACAATCACGGAAGATGCTTTCTGTGAATTCAGATCCCCGGGCCCCACGCTGGGCGATTCTGATCCAATAGGTCATGGTGGAGGAGGGCTGGACTCGGGTAGCTATATTCATAGGAAGGTCTTCGGGTGAGTGATCTAATGCCCAGCAAGCGGTGGGAACCAGAGCTAACAGGCTAACCCACTCACTTTGTTCCACTTGTTCCGCCTTCATTTCTTTAAATGTTGACTTTACAATTTGGAGCCCTCCTGTTCCTATTTTTACCTCACCTTGAACTGCCCCCAAGGACATCTCCCTAAGCCTGAGGGCTCTTTGGCTCATTTTTTCCCTCAGCCAATCGAATGATACCCTTTGGGCTTAGCTCAGACCCCCAATTCCCAGTTCTAAATGCTATACAGGCAGGGGGGGAAAAGACACCCCACAATAGTATCTTTGGGGAGAGGCATTGCCCTCCCCCACCCTAAGCCTTGCATGGGGGCTTCTCCTGGACCCCAGACCTTTACCTTCCTTCTCCCCACCACCCTTTCTCCTCTCCATTTCTAAGCCTCCTTTCCTCTTAGGATCAATTAATGGGAGCAGTGCCGTTTTTTAAAATCTCTGGGCTTTGGAAGTCCATCAGCCGTTCCGGCACCTCCATGGCGGGTACTCGGAAGGAGTCAGCCCTGAGCCAAAGCGCGATAGACATCGGTGGCATGCCAAGTGTGGATTACGGTGCCCAGCCGCCCCACCCCACCCCGCAGATGGGAGATAAATATCTAAAACTCCCACAGCCATGGAAACAGCCGGCTCTTCAAGGTGATTCTGCACGCACACAAAAGGAAAAGAAAGTGGCGCTCAGAGGAGGCCCCACCCCCACTGCGGCTACCCAGGCCCTTAGAGGTGCTTGCTGAGTGGCAAGAGTAGAAAGCGGAGGGAAAGGGAGAGAAGCAGAACAGAGGCTTTGGCTGTGGAGTTAGCGGTCTGCACAAAGCCTGCTTTCTCTCCCGTTTTGTCCTCCAGCAATCAGGCTGGGTCCCAGGAGTGATGATGGTTTTTACGAGGATGATGAGACAGCTAAAAGGTGTTCGGTGCTTGCCACGTGCTGGCTCACGCCAGGCACTGTCCTACGTGCTGTCGTTGCATTTGATCCTTGCCTTGGCTGGGACATGGGGCCTGCGTTACCAATGCAGGGTTACAGATGAGAGAAAATCGAGGTATGGGGAAGTTCAGGAACTTGGCCAAGCTCATGCAGCCAGGAAGTGGATTGAAGCAGGGCCCGGTTGGCACCCCCATAGTAGAGGCCTCTCCATGTCCCTGGCCTCACCTTTCCTTGACCTCCCTATAGCTTAACAACAGATCATCCCCTTGTGGCTTGAGCTCGGAATGTACCCTGTTCCCTGTTTCAGAAAATTACCCTGAAACTTACGATTGATACCATTAGGCTTATTGATTGGAATCTCTATGGTCTATCAGGCTAATCCCATCATAGTTCCTGGGTTGCTGACTCTGCCAGAGAATCACATGGCCAGAGGGAAGGCTCCATGCAGACCCCGACCCCCACAACCATCACACAGTCTCTGGAGGAATGCCCAGATTTTCCCTTAAATACCCCAAGCTGGACTGAGAATGGTAAGGCAGTTTTTGGAGGTGTTAACCTGCTGCCTTCTCAAACCACCAGTGCTCTGATAATAAATGCATATTTTTTGACTCAACTCCTGTGTTGATCTATTGGATGAGCAGTGCAGGCAGCATGGGCCCTAGAATCGTTTGGCTTCCAGTTTCAGGAGAAGCCAGGCGCCTCCTAGTCTGAGGCTGGAGTCTGACATTTAAAGGCCAGGATGTGCTGTTACGGTCCTAGGCTCTGTCCCCACCTGGGCATCCCCAGTGGACCTGTCATTTGGGAACATCCGTTAGTCAGGCGTGTGCTGCCAGCCATTTCAGGAACTTGCCATACAGCTGGGGAGGTCAGATTTAATAAAAGTGGATCATGAGCCCTAATATTCAAGGTGCTATGCAAAGAGCTGCACGTGTACAATCTCATTTAATCTCCCTAACTACTCTAGTACCCACATTTTACAGGTAAGGAAATGGAGGTTCAGGAAAATTATATGGCATGCTCAGATCAGAGAGAGTGTGTGAGGAGAGAGCTGGGATTCAAATCCAGGCTTGTTGGCTTCTAGAGCCCAAGCTCTGACCCAACAGATTCACAAAAACGGTACCAGACCTTATTGGGGTAGTCACAAGAAGGCACATCATGATAAACAAGACAGAGCACCCAGGTCTTACTGGTACAAATGTTAACTGAGCCCCTACTATGTGCCAGGCACCATACTAGGCACCGGGGATAGGACGTTGAGAAAAACAGAGATGGTTTCTGCCCTCATGGAGAGAGATGACAGTTCAGTGGAAGATGCAGAAGGTATGTAATTGGACAGAACTATGGAGGAAAGCAGAGAGGACTAGGCGGACGTGCAATGGGAGTGGCCGGAGCAGGAAGGCACGAGTGAGAGAAGGCTGAGCCTGGATGGGCAGGCGGGAGCTGATTTTACAGAGCCTGGGGGTTTTGGAGTGGATTCTGAGAACAGTGGGGAGCTCTTGATGGGAAGCTCTAGGCTGGCATGGTCAGGTCCACTTTTGGGGAAGACCCCCTGGCTTTAGTACATGGATGACAGAACGAATAGTGTGGTGTGGGAGCCAGTGGCAGGAAAGCAGGCAGGAGGATCTGGAAGGGTTGCTGACAAGAGATGACAGTGGGTTGCGGAAGAAGGGAGGGGCTGTGTAACTGGGTTTCTGGCACAAGGTCCTTTCCTAAATCCAGTCAGTGCTGCTGGTCACAACATCATGTGAAGGGGTGTGGAGGATTTGGTACAAACGCACCCTTGCAATCTAAGGAAGCACCCTTTCTAGACCAGAGCAATGGTTCTCAAACTGGGGTGTGCATGAGAAACCCCTGGAGGCTTATCCTAGCACAGCTTGCGGGGCCCCATGGCTGGAGCTTCTGGCTTGGAAGGTCTGGGCTGCGGCCCAAGACTTTGCATTTCTAAAAAGCTCCCAGGTGATGCCACTTCTGCTGACGTGGGGACCACATTTGGGGAGCCACCAGTGTAGAGGAAAAGGCACGCCATTTGCAGCTACATTCCCTTAGAGTTGAAGCCAGTATCTGGCCCTGTTTAACCTGGGTGCGACTGGATTACCTCACTCACATTGGTTGCCATCTGTAAAATGAGACCAGTAATAACAACATTGTGAGTTTGTTGTGCATTTATAGTAAATCAGGTAAAAGGCTTATTACAGTACTTGGCACATAAGAGAGGCTCAATAAATAATAGCCATTGTTATTGTTATTACCCAGAGAAAAAGCTTAAACCAGCACTTAGCCAATAACACATTAGGACTGAGCCTAAAAAAATGGTATCTGTGATGAGCACCCAAAGCCTGGGACCACTAAAGTGACAAGCAGCTAATATTGGTGAATAATAACAAAACTTCGGTAACACACATTGAGAGGTTACTCTTTGTCAAGCAAGACTTCAGAGGCAGACAGGAATGGGAGGCTATTTCTTCATGACTCCTAAAACAGCTTATCTATTTATCCATCCATTAAGTGGAAAATTCATTCATTCATTCATTCATTCATCCATCCTTTTTCCATCCATCCATCCATCCATCCATCCATCCATCCATCCATCCATCCATCCATCCACCAAACAACCATCCACCCAAATATCTTTCCAAACATCCATCCATCCATCATTTTTCCATCCATGCATCCATCCTCCAAGCATCCATCCACCCAAACATCCATCCAAACATCCATCCATCCATCATTTTTCCATCCATCCATCCATCCATCCATCCATCCATCCATCCATCCATCCATCTATCCAACCACCTACCCACAGATTTTACCCCTACTTTGGGCAAAAACCTGTCCTAGGTGCTATGATATAGTTCAGTGGGGAAAACAACCCTCAGTCAAGTGGACCTAGCATGCATGTCTACCCTCCTAGAAATCCAATTTGCTTATAGTTTCATGTTGCAGCCAGGGGACCTGACTCACCAAGGGTAGTCTACACCCTGGTGGAGGTGGGCAGGGGGCAACAAAGAGCAGCATGTCCTCAACCAACAAGAAATCCAAAGAAGACAGGTGGTTAAGAACTGAGGCTCTGGAGACAGACAGATCCATGATAGCTGGCCCTACCTCTTATCATCTGAGTGGCCTTTACGTAACCTACGTTACGAACCTCAATTTTCTTCTCTAGAAAGCTGGGAGTGTTAATAGTACCTATGTCATGGGGATGGTTGTGAGATAATATACATATATGCATGATTTCTGGTATATAGTAATTAAATGCTAAACAAACCAACTATTACTGTGTGCAGTGGAGCAGGGTACGTGAGGGTCGATGGGGCAATTTGCTCAGATCAATGTCTTCGTTATCAGCTCAAGCCAAACTCTGAGACTATAAACTCCCCCTAAAAAAAAAAAAATGACAGAATGACCTTTTCTCCCCCCTTTCCACAAATCTCTGCCAGATAAATCAGTGTCTGGTTTGAGAAGCGAGGAAGAAAAGCATTTATCAATATAATTCTGATATCTATGAAGCGCTATTTGCATTTCCAAAGCATGTTTATATCTTTCCTCTCATTTCATCCTGACAAAACCCTAAGCTTTAAATAAGCCAAGTTCTCTTAGTCTCATTTTCCAAAACAGGCAACAAGCCTAGGGAGGGTAAGTGGCTTGTGTAAGGTCACACAGCAAGCTAACAGCGGGGGTATGGCTAGTTTTCTTAGCTGTTCTTTTTATTATACCACATGAAGCCTAAATTCAATGTCTTGGTTTTTCCTCTTTTAATAAATACGAAACCAGAGAACTTTGGCTGACTCCTCTGGTTTTTTTTTTTTTTTAATACTCTAATATCACCACAGGGGGGAAAATATGTATATGCAAGCATTTTTGGCTATGGTGCATTATTAATGACAATCTCTTTAGTGTGTCAATTCTATTCCTTTGTTCAAAACATTCCGTTTGGCACTGGCAACAGCACTGAGATAAATAGTTTATTTGCCAATAACATAGCTTGTTAAATTTTAATCAAATGGAGTATTAAAAGCACGTACTTATTTGGGATTTACCCCTTGGGAGAAAGAGAGATCACTTTAGAAATGAATTAATAATGGAGCCTTTAGAAGCCAAAATGAAATGGCCAATGGAGCCTTGATGGGGATTTGCCCAATTTGAGCTGTAAATCAACAGAGGTGGTCTCTCCTTGCTCCCATTAAAATTTCGTTGTTAATTATTTTCAGAAGATAATAAGAACAAGCAGATGTAGGGGTATTGTTTTGCTTCTTGTTTTCTTTTGAAAGGCATGAACTCTTCTTATGATACTTTAAGCTTGTTCCCCAGTGTCATCATATGTTAAACCCCGGGGACCTGTCACTGTGGCTTAGAAATGGAGATGGGAGGCCAGACCCATAACTTCCATTGATAATCTCTCTCTTTCTTTCTCCTCTCCTCTCCTCTCCCCCTCCCCTATCCCCCTCCCTTCCCCTCTCCCCTCCTTCATGCTCAAGAGAACATGATGCTATGTTTTGTATGTGATCATGTTTCTTACTTGTTACCAGGAGGATGGTCTATTGAATTGTTTCTCTTAGTGGGAAGGGTTTTAGACAGACTCTTTCACTCTGTCACAATATCCCCCTACAGACCAATGGCTAGTGCTTATAAAATGGTTGTGTGGTAGTTATTCGGGCTGTTACTTAACACCCCAGTTCTTCTTTCAGGCACATAGTGGGATTGCACTTACCCTTGTCCTTGAATTTAGGGATGATGCCATGACTTGCTTTACTCACCAAGTATGAAATGAATTGATGTGAGTAACTTCTGGGTAGAAGTATTTAAAGGCTAGTGTGCAGTTCACCATTTTCCCATTCTCCCTGTCCTCGTAACTGCACACATTCCAGATGGTGGAGGCCCATTCAGTCTAGGCCCTTGAGAGAGGAAGACATGGAGCAGAAATTCCTGCCAACCCATGAGGACCACATAATGTGAGCATGAAAAGAAACCCTGGTTGTTCTAAGCCCCTGACATTTGGGGGTTGGTTGCTATCAATCCTATCCTTACAGATAGATGCATGGTAAAGTATTATGCACACATTACCATGAGAGTCACATGTATTTCTGAGCATGAAATCAAATCCAGGACTTCTAGTTCTTTGGGGAAACACTATGGCTTGTTCATCTTTAAACAGCCATTGCCTAGAAGAATGGCAGCTAGTTAGTGGATACCAGTAATGCTTTCTGAATGAATGATTCATAATCTCTGGAGTTAAATGGCCAAGATGATGATGATGATGGCAGCGGCAACCACCTCACTGATGATACCAGCATCATTTAAAGGCTGATGATGTGCCTAGCGTTAGCTAAATAAGTTGACAAGGGATATCTCATCCACACCTTCCGGAATCCCCATAAGGTAAACCTTACAGTTGTTTTCATTCTGCATATGAGAAAGCAGAGCCATGAAGCATGGAAGCCAATAGACCAGAGCCATGAATAACTGGTTCTAAGAACCAGGATTCAAATTCAGATACATCTAGTCCATAGATTCTCAACCAAGGTGGGAGACTTGCCCTCAGTGGGGCATTTGACAATGTCTGGAGATATTTTTGATTGTCACAACTGGGGAAGCACAACAGTGGATAGAGGCCAGAGATACTGCAAACACCGTACAATGCACAGGGCAATTCCCCCAAAGAATTATTCAGCCTCAAATGCCAACAGTGCTAGGAAACCTTATATATTCCTATGATGCTCTCTTTTTTTTAGAAATTTTATTGGGGAACAGTGTGTTTTTCCAGGACCCATCAGCTCCAAATCAAGTAGTTGTCTTTACTCTAGTTGTGGAGGGCGCAGCTCCCTGGCCCATGTGGGAATCGAACCGACAACCTTGGTGTTATGAGCTTGCGCTCTAACCAACTGAGCTAACCAGCTGCCCCTCCTATGAAACTCTTAATCACTAAGTTACACTATCTCTGGACACATCTATCTTTTCAAAAATCAGGGAGACCAAAGCTTCAAGATTTCAACCCCACCCATCTGGAAGATTTAATAAACCTGGGGATACATAAATGTGTTTCTGGATTGATCACATTATAACATATAGATGTATACACAAATTTTCGGGAGCACACCTTTCCCGTAAAGTGAGAGACCCTGAAAGGTGATGTAACTAGTAGGCTCTATAGGTAAGGCTGGCCGGCGGTGCGGCGAAGTTTCCCGGTAGGATTCCCCACCACAGCCCCCGCTGTTGCATCACTGGCCTCTGTGCTCGGTGCTGAACCCAGTCAGGCTCTCAGGAACTTGCATCAGCAAAGCTCCAGGGTTTGAGCGGAAGTGCTGCCCACACACCTATTCCTTTCTGCTTTTCTAGCCTCCACATCTCAAGGACACTCTGACCCCACCTTTGGAACAAGTTAATTAACATGCGGGAAACATTGCTATTTTTGAGTCCATCTTGAAGAATTTTCCGTGTGGGGCTTGACAGGGTGGCGATTGTTTTCCTTCCATTATTCATTCCTTCAACCTTCAAGGACTTTTCTGGCACTGAGTACACAGCCCTGCCACATACGCCGATGCGCACGCGCGCGCGCACACACACACACACACACACACACACACACACACACACACACACACTCCACATTAAGAGGGGCAGGAAGGGAGCAGACATGCTCAGATGAGACCAATAAATAGGGCATCATAAGGAGAAAGTGGGGGAGGGAAATGATGGAATATAGGGCTCCCTTCTTAAAGCAAACAAGCCAGTGGCCAGGATTTAGTTGGCAAGAGAATTATGTTCCTTCCTCTCATCTCAGACGATGAGCGACGGTTGATAAGATGTTTGATAAAATCAGGGGTGAGTTGACTTCATCCCAGACACCTGTCTTTAGAGGTCATCCTGTCCTTGAGGAAGCTGGAAGGCGCAGAAAGGGAGGCATGGAGAATCCAACATAAGGGAGTCGTTCTCCAAGGCTTCGGCTGCAATGGAAAGCTGTTATGGAGCTGCAGTCCCTGTCCTCGTGTTATGCTGCAATGGAAAGCTGTTATGGAGCTGCAGTCCCTGCTCCTCTGGACCTTATTGGGAGGGGTTCTTGTCAAAGAAGTTACAGAGAGTGCACAAAGGAAGTCAGCTAATTCCCAGTCAGCTAACTCCGACCTCACCTCCTAAGGCTCCACTGAAACTTGATTGGATATCTTAGGGCCTGGAATATGCTGCCTTGTGTAGACTCTAGAAAGCACAAGGGCTGACTCTGCCGTGTGTGTGTGTGTGTGTGTGTGTGTGTGCGCACGCATGTACACCAAACCCAGATACAATTGCAGGACATGCAGAGATCTGACTCCTGTAAAGAACATCTGATGTACAGAAAGAACCTCAGGGAGTTTCAGGATATGGATGAGCGTATGTGAAAGCACACATATGCAGTTATTCATGAACGAACACATGTGAAATTGTCAACGAATGTTCATCAGTGTGGGTAAGAGTGTCATATCAACAGCCATTTCTCCTGGGCAGTTTTTCAAAAGATTTTTTGTGTGTTTTCTCCCTCTGTCCCCCGAAGTGGATAACCCCAGGGGTAAAGCGTTTTTGCCTCATGAGCTGACATGGGAGGTATTTTTAGGCCGCAATCATCTCAGATCGCATTTTATCCTCTCTTGATACCCATAATACTCATGGAATGTCAAAGCTGAAAGGGTCTCCAATCACTTCATTTTATGGATGGGGAAACTGAGGCCCAAAAAAGGTGAGTTAAGTCTACCCAGTCACACAGAAGTCAGGGGCAGCGCCTGGACTTAGCCTTCCCTGGGGCTACTCCCACTTCACTAGCCGTGTTCCTCAGCAGCAGGGGATTGGATTGACATCAAGAATACAACTGGCTCATGATCCAGTCAGCTCACATCTCCATCTGACCTCCTATATGAAGGGACCTTGCACCCTCTCTCCTTTCCCCAGAGAGGCTGGGCACTTCAGTCTTGGAACCTGGCATGCTCTGAACTACCAGAATCTGCTCTGGTGAAGGACAAAGATCTCCTGCGAGAAAGAGAAGTCCAGAGCCAGGTTTGATTGACAGGAGACACACAGAAGATGCAGCTGCCTGAGACCTTCCGTGGCTCCCCATTGCCTTTAAGGTGAGATCATACCCCTTACGATAGTCAGGGGCGGGGTGTCCAATCCCTTCCTTTACCTTTCCTAGCTCCTTCTCTTTCAACTCTCAACCTCCACCCCACACACTAGCCAAAGGTGGCATTTCCATAGGTGGGCCAGGGCTTTTCTCACCTTTGCACATGGTGGGGACACCTTACACTACTCCTCTTTCTTGGCCAACTCCTGCTTATATGTCAAATTTTGTCCTAATCATTACTTCCTCTGAAAACTTCTTCTGGCTCCACAAGTCTTTGTTAAGTCTGCTTTTTCTCTTGCCCCATCACCCAGGCAGAGAGAAACAGGTTAAGTTCTAATCTGGTATCTCTATCTGATTGGCTCAGTGTTGTAGCCCCGGGGTCTAGCTCAGTGCCTGTCACAATGAATGAATGAATGAATGAACGAATGAACAAAGCACTCTGAGTCTATTCAATAAAGTTGGCAGAGACTGAGTGTGAAGTAGAAGCCCTGGGGAGTGGGTAGGTAAACGGACACCTAATTGGTAGAATCAATGTTTCTTAAGAGCCAAACAGAAGTGATTTCAAGGCCGAGACTGCCCCCATAGGCTCTGAAATGCTGCTCTGTTGTTCACCGGCCTTGTGCTTGCTGGGCACGGAGGAGGGCTGGGTGGAGGTGTCTCCAGCTAAATAGCTGCAATCTAGGGAGTGGTAATTGCAGGATTTGAAGGCGACTTTTTCCATGTCTGGCACTGCTCAGGGGAAACAGGGGTCCCAGACCTCTCAGCTGGAGAGTCTGCGAAGCATCAGAGGCAGCTGCCGGTGGGGTGGGTGGTACTGAATTTGGCTGCCATGGAACAGTCTCAGAGAGAAGGGGAAGGGTAGAAAGAGGCGAAAGTCTCTGGAAGAAAAAGGGAGAAGGGAGGGAAGGAGAGGCGGAGGAATGGGGCTGGAGGGCTTACTCTGGGGAGGAGAGGGCATGGCTGGTGAGGTGGGGAGGGGGTAAAGATTTCTGACAGCAGCTCATACTTCTGAGGAATGCGCATGTCGTTATTTCTGGAAATCTATATTATGAGGTATCCTCTTTCATACGAGAAGAGCTATGGGAGGGGTAAGATAACCAAAGGGTTATGGGGTTGGGCTTTTGACTCAAACTGCCTAGATTACAATTCCAGCTTTGCCAACTATGGGCTGAGTGATATGAGAAGTCACTTAATCTCATTAAGCCTCCACCTACCCCTCTGTAAAGTGGGGAGAACTCCTGTTCTAGTCTCAGGGAATATATATATATATATATATATATATATATATATATATATATATATATATATATATTAGGGTTCAAAACAAGATAGTCCATATAAGGCACTTAATACAGTGTCTTGAACATAATATGGGCTCAGTCAAGATTCACTAGTATTATTAGTGTCTTGTGTTATTTTTTCACCTGTGTATTTCTAGTGCCCCCTAAAATGTCAGATCTCAAGTAAATGCAGCACACATAGGTGAATAAGTTAAAGATCCATCTGTTATCTGCTCAGTGCTTACTATGAGACAGTTACATGCCTTTGTGTCTGCTGTTCCCTCTGCTTGGAATGCCCTTCCCCACCCTCATTCCCAGTGGTCGCCTCTCCAGAAGTCAAGGTGTAGCTCAGAGAGTCTATTCTCAGGAGTCCTTCCTGGCATCACCTGAGGGGAAAATTTTAGTCATGTCTCTGTTCTAAAAGCAGCTGTTGGGGTTAGAAAGAACCCTGGACTGAAAATCTGGGGATTTGGGTTTTTCCTTTATGTTCTGTTCCCACCGTGAGAATGACCTTGGGAAAGCCCTGACACTGCATCTCTATCTTGTCATCCATTGAATAGGAGTGATGATGTTGATCATATTACATCATCATCAACAATGCCTCTCCTGGGCCAGCCGAGTGGCTCAGTTGGTTAAGAGCTCGCTCAAGAGCGTGAGCTGAGCTCTGAGCAACAATAGTTCGATGCCCAGCCCGAGGTGAACTGCTGCTGAACTGCCAACAGGTGGCAGGATGGCTCAGCTAAAAAAAAAAAAAATAATAATAATGCCTCTTCTTCAAAAATATCTACCAAACTCCTCTGAAGCGTCAGGCACTGTTCTTGGCTCTGGAAAAAATCTTAGTGAATGAGATAGGCACAGTCTGTACATAAGGGAGCTCCCTATTTAGCATAGGAGATAGACAGTAAAGAAAGAAGTGTTCTGAAAAATATATGTAATTACAACTTGTGATATATGCAAAAAAAGGAAAGGAAGGGTGGAGAGATTAGGAGAGACTTGCTAGAAAATCTGAATATCAAGAAGGAAATAATTATTCCAAAGAGCGCTGGGTAAGAGCATCTCGGGCAGAGAGAACAGCATGTGCCAAGGCCCTGAGGCAGGAGAGAGGAAGCTTAATGGGTTTCAAGAACTGAAAAGAGGTGAGAAAGACATGGGCTAAATAGGAAAAGGAAGGAGGGAGTAAGATAAGGTCAGGAAGGTGAGCAGGAACCAGGGCTGGCAAAGCTTGGCAGGCCACAGCAAGGAGGCTGTGAGACAAGGGATGTCAGCCCCCTTAACAAAAGGTAAAGTCACACGGAACTGTCACCTAAGGCCATGGCTATGGACCTGTGACTGGCCTTTTGGTTTCTCCACTGTCAAGGCGAGCTATACCATCATCTGTTCTGCCACGCCGCCCCCCCAGGTATAATAATGAGCATGACATCTGCTTGCAAGTGACGTCATGTGACCTGGCTACATGACAGCACAGCACACGTAAGTGCCTAGAGACTGCACCAGGCACCATGGCCCTAGCTGTGCCAGCGCTCAGACAAGGCTGAGCTATTATCAAAGAGGAGGAAGCATCCTGCAGGCTGGTTTCCAGCCGTGATGTATGTGGCTATTCTGGGCTTCGCGGGAGGGAGGTTGGGACAGGGCTGGCCGGAAGAGCAGAGTTATTTCAGGACATTGCAGCAGGCAATTTCTAGCCTGAGCGTACGGAGCAAATCTGGAATAGACTGGGCGGGCCAGAGACACTGAATTGCTGGACGCTCAAGGGCACCCCTAGATGGCTCCAGAAGAGTTGGGGCTCCATCATAAGACAGTATGGCGTGGGTCCTGGAGGCAGACGGGGCTGGGGTGGACGCCTGCTGTGTGACCTTGGGGAGTTACCCACTAGGTGCTCAGTGCCTTATATCCATTCGTTCACTGTGTCTTCCCCACGCCCTTATGATATAGCCTCTGTGTTCCCATTTTACAGATGAGGAAACCGGAGCCCAGGGGTTAAATGACTTGCCATGGTCCTGCTGCTATGAAAAGCACATCAGGATTTGCTCTCGACTCTCCGCATCACAAACCCTCTGTCCTGTGTTATTCTCCCTGCCTCGTATTACCACAACACAACAAGGTTGTCACGACAACTAAACGAGATGCTACCTGCAAAATACTCAGCACAGCTCCTGCTGGGCTGTATCTTAGCATGTGGACATCTTGGTAAGATGGCACTCGATTTCTTTGAAACTGCTTATTTGAAAGTACTTCACAAAATGTGTGCCACTTTATTCTTGTGGGGAGGTAAAGGCAGGTCTTAAAACTCCAGCAGGGACTGGCTGAGTTGGATTTTGAGAGGGGTATTAGCCCTTTGGAAAAAAAACTTGGTCTAATATGTGTTTTTTATAGGAACCATGGAGGAAAAAAGCCACCGTGGTGATCACATTTATAAATGACACCATTGCATGCGCTCTGCTCTTTAAAATAGTCTTGCAAAGTGTGATGGCGAGAAGTTACTGTCCCATGTAACTACTGAAGACGTGGAGACACATTAGGGTTTATGGGGGCTGTCCAAGGTCACGGAGCAAACCAGGGGTTTGAGGAAATCCCAGCATCTTCCTTCCTGGTACAGGCCCCTGGCCCATGAGTCTTAGTGAAGACTGAAAGTAGGATTTCACAAGGGACATAATTTTCCCTGCTGAGCGCCTATTCTCTGCTGTTATGATATGAGCAGCAGACTCTTCTCTACTTTCAGTCAGCCTGATTCAGGCAAAGGTGCCCCACGCCAGCTCCAAGGACGAGCACGTGATCCTGTCCTGGCCAATCAAAGCATCACATGCTCCTGGCCACAGTGATTGGTTCATAAATAGGTACCTTTCCAAACCAGGCCCATTGAGCCAGTGAGACTCCATTCTGGGATTTGTATTGAACCATTGGGAAAGGATCTCCTTTGCCAGAGGTTGCACGAAGAGTAAGATGAAAGCTTGGAGCTCCTGGCAGCCTTCTTGTCACCCCAAGAGGAGAGGTTGACTAAGAAATGAAGCTATTCAACTTTTCAGTTATGAGAACCAATATCTCCTCTTTATTTTTATTTTTTATTTTTGGGAGTCAAACCAGCAACCTTGCTGTTAAGAGCACACATTCTATCCACTGAGCCATCCGGCGGCAGCTCAGCTCAAGGTGCTGAGTTCAATCTCGGCATGGCGGGCGTAGCCCACCATCGAACAGGCAATTTTGTCATCAGGAGCACGTGATCTCACCAGCTGAGCCATCCTGCCATCTGTTGGCAGCTCAGCGGTAGCTGAGCTTGGGCGCAGCTCGGGCGCAGCTCACTGGCCCATGTGGGAATCGAACCAGTGACCCTGTTGCTCAGAGCTCGTGCTCTTAACCAACTGAGCCACTCAGCCGGCCCCATATCTCCTCTTTATTATTGGCACTGCTTTGGTGTGTCTCTGGCAACCAAATCACTACTAACTAATGCAACCAGTCTCATCATCAACACCAAAAATCTTTCCTGCAGGGCTGCACAATGTAAACAATGTAGGGGCTTCTGCTGCCCATGACAGCACGCATGCAAGCTGCCTGGGTCTGGGCACTGCTTCCTCTGTTTTCAGCTGTGTGGCTTTGGGTAGGGGAAGTTACCACCCTGCCTCATCTGTAAAGTGGGGTGATATGCCCTACTTCGGTGAATCACGGGGGATGTTAAATAAGATAATATATGGCTACTGCTTAGGACAGTGCCTGGCACAGAGCATGGACAGCTGACCCTTGAGTAACATGGGGCTTAGGGGCCCCGACCACACATGCAGTTGAAAAGCCACTCGTGACTATAGTCAGCCCACCACACACACAGATTCCCAACTGCCAGTTGACCCTTTGACAACGCGGGTTTGAAATGTGCGGGCCAATTGAAAACACTCGGGTATAAGTGGGCGTGTGCGGTTCAAACCCACCTTGTCCAAGGTCAACTGTACTCAGTAAATGTTACTATTGGAATGTGGATCAGAAAGAAATTGTTTGACCCCAACCCTGGGACCCTCACAGGCATCATGTGTACAAATTGATATGTTAGTCACAAAAGAAGCACAGCGAGTGTTTCCACTTTTTGAGCTCCCTACTATGTGCGTTCTATGATTATTTCACATTCACCATATAAGATAGGGAATTTACTATCCCAGCGTAATTGACTACAAGATGGAGGTTCAGGGAATCAAAAAGCTTTGCTCAAGACAACACAGCTAGTACATGATGGAGCTGGCACATAATCCCGACTTCCCTTCTCCAAAGCCATGTGTCCCTCAAAACACGTTTCCTAAATCTCAGCAGCTCATGCAAGACTAATCATGATTTTTGTCCAGTTGACTTGCTTTTTGACTTGATACATTTAGTTAAAAAAGGAAACCACCCCCCATCACAACCGTGAATGGAAAATAAGTCCTGTTCAGAAATAGAAGCTAGGTTTCAACATAGATATGAGGAAAACACGGGAACATTATTAAATGCCAGCTGTGCAGGGCCACCTGCCCCAGGCTTGGAACCTGATACCTGCTCCTTCTTTTGCTAAGAAAGGAAGATTAGCACACATTGAGAGATGTTACAAACATAGGAGTCCCAAACTGAGACAACTCTTTGACCCTCAGAAGGACAGAAAGTGAATTGAAAGGGCAATTGCTTTCTCACCATGTTGTTACATGCTGTGTCCATGGGGCCACCTTAAATATCTCAGACAAATAAAAATGTGGGTCCAAAACTTTGGAGAAACAGAGCAGCCGAAACTCCAATTTATCTATGCTCTAAAGACCCTCCCTTTCTAGACTCCATCATGTCTCCTCTCTCTTTCTCTCAACCGCTGGGCATCCTAGATGATCTCTTTGTTGGTACCTGGTTGGAAATCAGCTAAGCTAAAAAAATATGGCAATACCTTGGTTTGCGAGCATAATTCATTCTGGAAACAAACTACTCACATTGCAAGTATCGCTCGTTTACCATGTTTAAATGTATTAGAAATGTTTGCTAGTCTTGTGAAACACTTGCAAACCAAGTTACAATCCAAGGTTTTACTGTATATATATATTCCATTCATAAGTGTCTTTCTCCAGGTGAGTCTTGGAAACACTGTTGCACGCTGACATAAACACCTGGCTGGTTGCCACCTGGCAGACACACATGGTCCTTATCAGCTGAAACTCACTGCCCTCGCCCTTTCTTTTGGATGAGCCAGCGCCCACCCACTGCTACCCGGGAGCCATCTACGTCCACACTACAAAGCCAGACACGGTTGCCATCATGATATATTCTAAACAAGGCAGGCGATGTAATTCTCCTTGGGAATGTGGTATGAAGTGGATGATTGGGGTACACTGCCTCTGATTCAGTCTTATACGGAGAAAGACTTCACATGGATGCAAATAGACCCCCAAGAGTCAGAAAGAGGAAAATGATTAATAAATGAAATAAATGCCTGCCACACTCTGAAATGTACAACTTAGCTGGTTGGCTTTGGTTACGTCATTTAGCCCAGATCCAAATGACTTTTCCCAAACACCAGGACTTGCCCACAGTCACACAGATATCCAGTACAGACAGACCCAAAGGACTGTTGGATATTTCATTTCACACCTGACTGTTATAATGCAGCACTTACCAAAATGTGTCCTGTTGAACACTGGTTTTAGAATACATTAATACTTGCTTGTTCCTCTTACCACGGCATGGGGACGGAACCAGGTACTCAACTGGGACTGAGAAACACTTGATTAAACAAATAGAACCAGCTTTGGTTGCTGCAGGACTTATCAGAGCCTTTAACATGTTAAGAGCAATGTGAAGACCCAGGAAGGGGACATGTGATGCAGCCTTTATCAAAACTTTGTGGCCACAGGAACTTTTTTTGTGGTCAAGTGGGCTAATGCTCCATGGACTACTTTGGGAAACACAGCTCCGTGGAGTAACCTCAGTCAGAACACCTTCAACGACGGGGAACTCACTCCTTCCACATGGAAAAAACTGGTCATTAGAATTTTTTCCTGAGAAAGAACAGCGTTCCTGTAACTTGCACCCTTGAGTTCCATGTCTGCTCCCTTCTGAGACACATAATATCTCTGAGCTTTGCTCCCCCACCTCTCCCATAAAGTGGGAATGATACTAGCTCTCATTATCTGTGAGAGTTGGGAGAATTACATAGGATAACTCAAGTTTGCAAACTGCTGAATATGGTAGATGTGTGTCTGTCACCCATAAAGTAGCATCACGACCTCAGCACTATTGTTTGCAGTGTGCGTGTGTGTGTTGGAGGCGGGGGCTGCAGGGTGTCCACCAACATCCCTAGCCTCTATCCTCTAGGTACCAGTAGCAATCCCCTAGCTGTGACAACAAAACCATCTCCAAACACAGCCAACTGTCGCTTAGGGGATGAAATTGCTCCTGGCTGAGCACTGTTCTAGAGCAGCGAGCTTTCTGTCATGACAGAGACGTCCAACATATTATGTCTGTGCCGCCCATTAACAGTAGCATGAACACGCGTGGCTACCGAACACTTGCCATGTGGCTAGGATGGCTGAAGAAATGGATTTTTAACCTGAGTAATAAAGGAACAATATATGTAATCATGCATTTTCATTGACTCTTTAATTTAAATATACACAGCAAGGGGCTACCTTATTGGACAGTGCAGCTTGAGGTTTGTTTATAATTCTGCAAATATTTGTTGAGCTCCTACTACGTGCCGACCATGATGCCACACTGCATATGTAGTGAGAAATGACAGCTATGACTCCTGTTGTCACCAAGCTAGGAGATACCAGCAAGTAAGCCGGGATACAAGACAGTGTATTTGTGATCACATGACACAGTTACTTCTCCTCCGGGCCTGTGGCTCTGCCTAAAACCCCACCACAGGTGCTCCCCTGATTGACAAGGTCTCTAAAAGACACATATGTTATCTCAATAGGAAAATATATGAACACACACTGATGTGTCAGGACGGGTTTGTTTATGTGATGAGATACACTGCACAAAATCCCCAGGAGCTCCTGGACAGCAAAGACCCGTCTCGCTCAACCTGTCATCACCAAAGCCTGGCACAGTGCCTGGCACAGGTGGGTGAGGAGCAAATACTTCTCGAAAGGAGATCGGGAGAGATCAAGAACAGCCTGTTAAAGATGGCGAAGGCTCTGAAGGCCATGTCATGTCAAGAACAACGGAGCACTGAATGACCTGCCTGTACGTGGTCGGTACAGTGTCCCGGGACCTGGCCCACAGGATGGGCCTAATAAGTATTTATGGACTAAAGAGCGTGGGCTGCAAAAAGCTCAAAGTCTGTGTCAGGCCCTGGGAGGTACTGCTCAGACAGGAAGAGCGAGTGACTGGCCAAGACAAGAGACATCCTAAATGGGCCATAAGGACAATAGTGTCATTTTTTATTACTTTTATTGTTACTGTGTGTTATGGGCTGAATTGTGTCCTCCCCTCCACCCCCCCCAAATTCACATGTTAAAAGTCCTAACCCCCAGGACCTCAGAAGGTATTTGGAGATGAGGCCTTTAAAGAAGTGATGAAGGTAAAATGAGGTCATACGGGCAAGCCCTAATCCAGCGTGACTGGTGGCCTTACAGGAAGAGGAGAGGAGGACACAGACAACATAGAGACCAAGCGATGACCACTTGAGGACACAGCAAGACGGTGGCCGTGTCGAAGCCAAGGAGAGAGGCCTCAGAAGGAACCAAACCTGCCGACACCTTGATCTTGGAAGTCTAGGCTCTAGAAATGTGAGGAAATACATCTGTGTTGTTTAAGCCACCTGGTGTGTGGTATCTTGTTATGGCAGCCCAACCAGACTAACACACTATTGGTGAAACATCCCAGGTGCTGTTAAGTGCTCCACACGCATTATCCTGCTAAACCCTGCCCTGGTACCCTGAAGTCTATTCCCCACCCCAAAGCCAGATCCTTTTCAATGGAAATCAGATTGTGTCACACGTCTCCTCAAATTCGGGCTTCCCATCTCACTCAAAGTACAAGTCAGATAATCACCCCAAATCACCGCATGAATTGGCCCCCTGTCTGCTGTCTCATCTCATTGTATCATTCCCCTCTTCTTCCTAGTTGCTCCCGCCACATTGGCCAACTATGTTCCCACCTCTAGGTTTTTGCATTTGCACATATGCTTATGATGCCTTCCCCCCAAGATGTCACCTGGATTGTTCCCATGCTTCCTGCCAATCTTCGCTCAAATGTCACTTCATCGGTGAGGCTTTCTTTAAACAGTGACGTAAACATGACGGAGATGGCAAGCAGCGGAAGTAGCCCGCACATGCCAGGCTTCCCCTAATCCCTTTTCCCTGATTCATTTTCCTCCTTGTGCCATCTATAATATTACGTATTTACTTGCATATCTGCTTATGACCTCTCTCCTTCCACTGGAATTTAGGAAATACATTGCCCTCCGTGACGGCAAACACTTTCTTTTTTTTTTTTAGCTGAGCCATCCTGCTACCTGTTGGCAACTCAGCTCAGGCTGGGCATCGAACTGCTGTTGCTCAGAGCTCAGCTTGCACTCTTGAGGGAGCTCTTAACCAACTGAGCCACTCGGCCGGCCCCCGCTTTCTTATATTTACTGCTACATCTCTGAAGTCTGGAACAATGTCTGGTACATAGTAGGTACTCAATAAATTTTGGGGAGTGAATAAATGAATGGGTCATCACAACCTCTTTATGCAATAGGTATTATTATCGTCCTTATTTTACAAGTAAGGAACCGAGGCTCAGAGCAGTTAATTCACACATCCAAGGTCAATAACAAATGGGAGCTGGAGGTGGGACTTGAGCCCAGCTCTTTTTGCCTGCCATTACCATACTCGTGAACACTAGGCGGCATTTGGAGAATTCTACCCTGGGAAGATTGTGAGAATAACTCCCACAGTCACAGTTCATGCTTTTCCTTGCTGCTCTCTCTACTTCCCTCGCCCATCACATGGGCTGGCTGAACATGTCTTGATGCTCTGACTCTAGGAAGAAGAAGAAAGGGACCCTGGGAACTATCTCTTTCCCATGGGATTGTGGACTCAGCCCTGGGGGGCTGGGTTGGGGGACCCAGATTCAGGTCCTGCTTTGCCAGACTCTCCAGGTGTGTGATCTGGGGGCAAGCTCTGTTCGTTACTACTCTGAGCTCCAGTGTCCCCAAATGTAAAATGGGGGCTCTAGCTCTTGCTTCCCAGCATCCCAGTGAGGGTAACATACAAGAACATTTGAGGAAGTGAAACTTTGAAAACTGTAAAGTGCCATGCACATAGAAGGCAGTATTAGTTCTCAAGCCATTGAGTTCAGGCACTTGTCTCTTCTAAGAACCGATAGCATTTATTGTATATTGTGGCAGATCGTATTATTGTTCTCTGTTCCTGCTTCCTTGGGGCCAACCCATGGTCATGTAACTCTGTTGCTCCTCCCACCAGGAGGAGCTTTATTTCTCCACCCCACTGGTGTTGGGGTTGGCCATATAACTGGCTTTGGCCATTAGAGTGCGAGTGGAAGTGAGAGGGTACTAATTTCAAGCTGAGGCCTTAAGAGGCATTGTGTATTCCTGTTTATCTCTCTTGTACTTCTACCATTCCATGAGAACTAGTCCCGAGCAGTCGCCTGGTCCAAGGAAATGAATGCATGTGAAGCAGATCTAAACCCAAACCCTGCTAGACTCAACCAAAACTGGCTGACTCCCAGTCAACCTGCAGAGGTGTGAGTGAGAATAAATGATGAATGTTTTAGGACATTGAGTTCTGGGGTGATTTGTTACATAGCACTACTGTGGCACTAGCTGACTGATACACATACTTGCTAAATGTCACTTTATAGACATTATCTCATGAGACATATGATAGATTCTATGATTATTTCCATTTTAAAGATAAGGAAAGAGAGAATAGTTCCGGGGGTTTGCCTAAGGTCATCCAGCAAGGAAATGGTGCAGCCACGCCATAAAACCCTGCCTGTGTGACTGTCGAGCCTCCACATTTTATACCATGCTGCTTCCTTACCCTTTGCAATAGAAGCCAAATTGTATCCAGATAACTCAAGCTAACGAGGTACCATATCATTATTGTCCTGGATATTTCAAGAGAGGCTGGATAACAAAGAGCTCGGGCACCATGGAGAAATTAAACACAAACAAAAAACAGTAACAACAGACCCCCTCAAAAAAACCCTGGGTTCTGATCCCACGTTAGCCAACAAACTGAGTGTGTGTCCTTGGTCAAATTCTCTTCCTTCTCCAGAGGACTTAACTGCAAAATGATGAGGCTGAACTGCAAATCATACATGAAACTAATTTATAAGATGCCCATTAAGCTCTAGGATGTTCCATAGGCTGTCTCATTTCATCCATACAATGATCCTCCCAAGCCCTGCTGACAATCTGAGACTCAGGGAAGGTAAGTAACTGCCTAAAGGCCAGACAGCAGGAATTCAACGCCGGACCTTCAGACTCATCCCAGGGTCCCAGGGTCCCTTCCAACTGCGTTTCCCTGGGTGAGCCTCAGTGTGGACAGAAGCCAAGAGATTTCTTTTTGCTGGCTAAGGGGTCATGCTTGTGCCTTTTTCCTCCTCCTGCTCCTCCCCCAGGGGCCATGGCCAAGGCTTTTAATGTGGTTAACACAGGATTTCGGCTTTCTTCTCCCTCTGTCCAGGCCAGGCTGAGAAGAGGGGAAGGGGTCCTGAAAACCTGTCCTGGGATAATTCATGGCTCCCAAAGCAGGCCTCTTGGCCCCATCGGTGGGTCGCCAGGACTGTCAACTCATTTATTTATAAAAGTAATTAGTCCCAATCAAGACAGGCGCTCTTTAGAATTACAGCTCATCAGTTGTGCCTGCATTTTTTCGGTTCCATAAAAAGTCATGTGGCCCTGATGAAAATCACAGGTCCCTGGAATCAGCATTAGGGATAAACCCTAATCGGCTGTGTTCCCAGATGATTACTCTCAGCCATGTTAACTTAGCTTCTGTAATGACAGATGGAAATTGAGGCTGTGTCTCTGTGTGCGCCTGGGTGTGTATATCTACGTGCAGATGGGGTGGGGACAGTGACAAAGGTTGGGGGGTTCCAGAGTCTGGGTTGCAATAGACTCTGTCCTCTCGCCTCAAAATAAGGCTTTTAAATCAAAGATGTGACTAAAGGTCAGTTCAGAAGGAATAAGCCACATTAGGTACTGGGCATGGTGGGCAGGGGATCTTGGGAAAGTGCAACATTGTGGGAAGATTCCCGAACAGGATTCGGAGGCTTGGGAAGTCCTGAGCCAGCGGGCAGGTCCAGGTTCAAATCCCAGGTCTGTACCAACTGCGTGACTGTGGGTGTGTCCCCATTTCAGCCCTCCGTCCCACACCCATGCTAACAATGAGAGCTAACGTGTGCTAACACCTACGACAGACCAGATCCTGTTCTTAGAGTTTCCTCTGTATGATCACATTCGATCCTCACAAACAATCCTATGAGGTAGGAACCAGTTTCAGCCCCATTTCACAGGTAAAGAAACTGAGGCACAGCAAGGAAGTTAACTTGCCCAAGTTCATGCAGTGGCACACCTGGGGATCCAAAGCCAGGCATTCTACCTTGTTTTGTTTTTCAGGGAGGGCGCAGCTCAAAGTGGCCATGAAGGGCTCGAACCAGCAACCTTGTAGTTCAGAGCACATGCTCTAACCAACTGAGCCATCTGGCAGCCCCAAACCCAGGCATTCTAGTTTATAGGGTTCCCACTCATAACCACAATGCCAGGCTGCCCTTCTGTATCCCAGCTATGGAGAACCTCCACCCAGCTCTGTGGGGTGTCTCAGGTGCCCTTTTTTATTAATAATAAACATCAGAATACATCAAACCCTTTGCATGTGCCAGGCTTTTTCTGGATCCTTGCCATATATTTGTATCTCCCTAATTCTTCCCAGGGATAATGACAAATGGATGACCTTGGACTACGTGTTTGCAGAAAGTTTGACTCAGGCGAGAGCGCTTGGCCAAGGCCGCACAGCTGGGACTGTTTGGGTCCAAAGCCTGTGGGCACGATCATGGCTGACACTATTCCGACAGCCTGTGGGGCTCCAACCTAGATCTGGCAGGCAGGACAAGCAGCTCTGGAAGCTTTGCCTGACTCTGTTCTCTTTCCTGGGCCCCTGTCTCCCCATCTGTGAAAGACTCTGGGTCTTTGCCGCTCTGAAGAGCTACCAGTCTGTTTCCTCAGCCCCACTCGTGTCTCCCAAGGTCCCCACAAGAAGCTGCTCATCTACCCACTGGCCCCTGTCATCCACATGGGGATGGTGCCAATGACATAGAAGGGTTTCCTTTTCCGGGGACTGGAAATAGCCTGAAGGGTAGTAAGATCCTGGTGCCACCCTAGGGTCAGGAGCCCAGAGAAGTGCAGCCAGTGGATCTTCAGGGGCACCGGGAGGTGCCCAAGACATAGCCGTGTGTGTGCCCGCGCACGCGCGCAAGTCATCGTTCCCCTGCACTTGTGCCTTCTCCCCCTGTGCCCTACCTTCTACCTTCCTTGTGTGTCCTGTCTTTGTGTTCGCCTCTCCTCTCTGAGCATCTGTACTCTGTAGCCTTCTGACTTCCTCGTCTCCCAGGCCTTTCCAGCTTCCCTTTGCTGTATTTATTTTTCCCTCTTCTCTCTCCTCAGTGTCTCCATGCTCCTTGCTTTCCTTCCCGCTCCTCTCACCGTCACTTTTTCCACGCCCCTTTAAGTTCAGTCTTCTTTCTTGTTCTTTATCTCTTTTCTCTCCATCTTTTCTTTGTCCTTAGTTTTTATCTCTCCTCCATCTCTCTTTCAGTCCTCCTCTGCCCTCCTTTTCTCTTCTCTCTCTACCTCCCTCTCTCTCCCTCTCAATCCCTCATTCCTTCCCTCCCTCCCTCCCTCCCTCCTTCCCACCTTCCCCTGTCTCCTCCCCTCTCTGTCACCCACCACCACCGGCTCCTCTCACATCTGTCTTTGTTGCTGTTTGTAAAGGCTGGCAGTGTCCTTGGTGGGCGGTGGATCACACACATCAGAAGTCTGAATCAAATCAAACTGCAACTGAATTACACTAATAAACCAATTAAATGCCATTCAAAAAATAATTTCCATAGCATCCTTCACATTTATTGCAAATCTTGTTGGTCTATCACTGCCTTCTCTCGTTCCCTCCCCATCGCCTTTCTTTTTCCCCTTTCACCCCTCTCTCTCTCTTCTCCATCCTCAGCCCCTTTCTCCTTCCTTCCCCACCAGGCTGCCGGCAGCTCCTTCCACCTACCAACCCCCTGCACAACCCACGTCTCCATTCTGGGAATCAAACGGTGTTCTAGGCAGTTGGTCAGATGGAAAGAGTGCTGAACTGGGAGTCAGGGGGCTTGAGTTCTAGTTCTTGGCTCTGCCACTCACTGGCTATATGTTCTTGGGAAAGTCCTGGCATCTTTCTAAGACTCATTGTCTGCCAGCTGCAGGCATTGGACCAGGTGACTTTCAAGGTCATTCCCAATGTCTAAGGTCTACCATTCTGTGGCTGATGCCTAGCAGATGACAGCAAAGATTCCTCAAGGTGAGGGTCCTAGAGAGACCATTGGGTCACTGCCCCTGCCTTAGAGTATGCCCCCAAATAGGGCCAAACCATGCTGAGCAGACAGAGGTCAGCTCGTTTGGATGGACCGTATTTACTCTCTCTCCTTTCGCCGAGGGTACTCCGCACCCTCTGACCGCTCTCCGCAGTGTCTAGCCACCTCCGTCCCATTATCCCCATTGCAGAGATGAGAATCTCAGCACCAAGAATCAAAAGAGGCATTGGTTGGGTTCCATTCATACCCACTGTACCTCAGAGCCCTCTAGAAACAGAGAGGCACCCTATAAAACCAGAGAAAACAGGAATCTTGGTCTTGGGACAAACCTCACCCGAGCTCCTTGCTCTGCTTGTGTAAGAGTGCAACTTAGAAACGTCCACAGGCTCCACGTCACAGCACTGTCTGCTGAACTTCTATGGCTTGTTCTGTCATTCTCGAATTGATATGTCATTGGTATTATAGAAATCGTAGGAAAATAATTTATATGAGCAACGTTATCAAAGTACTTTCACATCTGCCATTTCATTGGACCTTCATAATATCTCTGTAAGATTAGTCAGGAGTTATCAACCTCGCTTGATAGATAAAGACACTGAGGCACAGACAAGTTAAGGGGCTTAACCAAAGCCACGCGGATTTAGATTTGTGACTACAACTTACATCACCTAATGAGACCCAGACAGAACTGGGTTTGAATTCCAGCTCTGTACTTATTAGCCGGGTGTCTTCGGCACCTGGCTCCGCCCCCTTGTGCCTCTGTTTCCTCATTTGAATAATGGAGGTACTATGAGTACCTCTCAGAGAATGAGGGTTATTGTGAAGGGCAAAGAAGCTAATATATGGAAGAAGCTTCATATGATGCCTGGGTCACAGTGAGCAATCGGTGAAGGGTAGCCATCTCACTATTGTTCTTCCTGCTGTTGGTGTTGGGACAGGTGTCTCCCTCCCTTCCCCACATGTCTGCACTGCCCCTTGGGCGAGGTGACTTGCACCCACTCTCTCATGTCTGGCCTCCCCTCCAGCCCCGTATTGACTCCTCTGCACATAAAGGTGGTCGGTCTCATTGGCCAGAGGATGGAATAACCATGTCATGTTTTCCTGGTGCGGGGGGGAGTCACTGCACACGAGGGTGACGCATGCGCTCTATATGCTGTGCCCTCCCCATGTCTGAGTGGGTGAGGAAAGCTGCCTCGCTCTCCTGCCACACCTGAAAACGTGGATCTCAAGTTCCAGGATGTAGTCCAGGCAGCAAAGGCAAATGTCCTCATTCAGCCTCAGACTCAGGTGACATTTTCTACCACAGCTTCCCCGAGTTCATGGCAGCACTTGGTTTTTCGTTTGGTTATGCATCTGCCACAGTTGATGTATCACATGGCTAGGATGTCCAGTCATCTCAGTCTGTCTGGGACTGAGGGCGGGGGAAAGGGAGGGAGGGAGGGCTTTCTGAATGTGGAACTTTCAGTGCTAAAACCGCGACAGTCCTGAGCAGAGGTCACCCTGTACCAACTTTGAAGTGATGAGCGATATAGCAAACAAATAATAATAGTAATAGGCACACTAGTGGCAGAACATGAAAATTATAGGACATTTAAAATGTGAAAAAAAAAAATAAACAAGAAAACTGAAATCATCCATAATGACATCACTTAGGGACTACCCCAACAGGCCCACCAGGGGACACTCGTGTGTCCTCCAGGGCTCGCCTTTACACAGACTACACTGTAGATGGTCCCTTCTCAGCACTGTGCTGTGTGCTAACACTGACCACAATGGTATTGATCTTTAGTGATCTTTCCCCCCGGGCCCCGAGACAGGCAGGGGCAGCTCAGTGGCAGGACCTGGGGTGTCAGTGCTGCTGGCTGGCCATGAGTACTGATTTGATGCAGCCGTTAGAAAAGTGAAGGCAGAGACATCACCTGCTGTGCTGGAGCCTGTCCCCACCTCTGACTTCCTTAATCTGCTTTCTGCTGGTGCTCTTGTATTTACAGTGTTGGGATGAAGGACTGAGGTGGATGAGGTCTGTTCTCAATCAGTGGGGCCAGTTATCAAGAGAAGGGCAGGCCATCAACAGGCCAGTTCAGCTCCTCTCTGCACCGTCCTGGAGGGCAGTGAGGGAGAATTGTACCAACTTCCCAGGCACAGCTGATAATATGGATCTCACAGGGCAGAGGGAATACCCATTGGCAAATTCCTGGGGACTCCAAACCCTCGTAACATTCCATGAAGACATGAAAAACAGGAGGATAAAGAAGAGACGTGAAGCATGAATTCAGGACACTCGATCTTGTCTGATAAGGAGATAAAAGAGCATGCAGCAATAATGAAGAAACTTTGCTGCACTGAAGAACAGCCTCTATTGGCAAATCAAATAGACTTGGCAAGTTCCGAGAACAAAGAATGAGAAAAAACAAACACCTAGAAATCTTGGCAAATGCTTTGAATTTGAAGAATACAGAAGAAGGTCTACAAGCAAGCCAGGGGAGAAAGGCTAGCTGTCTGCTCAGCCCTTGGACTTTGAGCCTAGTGATGATGACAGGGATGGTGCCCATCTTGATCACACCCATCAGAGTGCATGGTCCATAGTAGTTGCTCAATAAATGTTCATAGAATGAGTAAGTAAATGGCTATGATAGGATGATTAACTTCTGCCCATGTTAGTCATGCCTGTAGTTTTCAGCCACCATTGTCCGTCGTGGACCTGCTAGACCAACAAGGAATGTGACGCCCCTCATTTCACAGTTGAAGAAACTGAGATTCAGCCAGGTGATGCTATTGCCCACATTTACATATCGGGCAATGGATGGAGATGGAATGAGAACCCAGGTATCTCAATTGCCAGCCCTGGACTCAGACCTTGAATGCTCAGAAGCAGCCCAGATGGATTGTCATGCCTCCCTTCTCCTATTAAGCAAGTGTGTTTCAGGGGTTTCATCACATGCCTGAGCATGGTGGTCACCATCTAGGAGGCCTAAGAGACACCCACAGGGTACCCCATATAAATAAATCAGCCATGTTGACCCATAAAGAAATCCCTTGTGATGACGTGCCCTTGGCAATGAAATCTTGGTTCACACAGATCTATTTTCCTTGGCGGCCCTGGGATAATTTTTCACCCAGACTGTAATGTGGTGGGAAGGCACACAGACATCTATAAAAAATGCAACAGAAATCCAATTCTCATTCTGAAGGGTTGCTGGTGCCCTGTCTCCCAATCTCCCCTCCAGGCCCACTTACAAGGCCCCACTATCTGTTTTGCATCCTGGATAGGAAAATCTATTTTCTGATACTGGTCCTTAACTCCCGGAATATTTTTCTCCCTCTCTCTCTGTCTCACTCCCTCTTCCCTACCCTCCCTCCCTTTCCCCTTCTGGCCCTCTCCTCCCACCCCCATTGGAGCAAGAGAAGGCCAAACCAATGGCCTACCCAAGAAATGGAGGAAAAAAGAGGTGAGGTACTTCTTGTTGGCACCAGCAGGGGGCGTGGACATCTGTCATAGCCCCTATTGCACAACCCATTTCTAAGAATGAGACACACACAAAAATCCTTTGGGTGGCCTCTTTCCCCAAAGGAGTAGGTAGCAGAAGTGAAGGAGGCTGGCAAGGAGCTCACCCCAAAAAGCAGCCTTCGCATTGTCATGGTCTTCAAAAGCCACAGGAGGATCTGGGACCATCCTAGGAACCCGGGACACAGTTGGCTGGATCTGTGACAGGCAGCATAAGGCACAGGTGGGCCCACCGGCCATTTGGTGAACTCATCGCCTTTCTGTTCTGTGTCTCCTTTCTTTCCCCCCTGCTTCCTTGCCTTTCTGCACTCAGCTGCTTTTCCCCCCAGTTCCTTCATCCTTCAACTAGAAGAATGATTCCCTTGGGCACTACTCAGAATCAAACTGGCAATCAAGAGCTCCCCAACAGTATGACCCACCTACCTCCCCTTGCAGTCCCCAAACTGCCACTGGGATGACCCACTGACTATAAACCTAGAAAACCATGTTGGTCCCTTATTCAACCACGAGACACAGTGGGTGCTAGCAGCTAAGGATGGGCAACTCTCATGAATCAGAGGAACATTGAAGAAGATCAGCAAGGTATCGGATGGACAGAGCGAGCATGGAGGAAGGCCCAAGGTGAGCTGCAAGCCTGTGTGTCAGCACGACGGGCCTGGAAGCAAACACAAAGACCCTGCTGAACCCTGCCAACACCGGGCTGGAAGCCAGGGTGGGCCAGGAAGCCATCAAGGGACAATTTTGGAACCCACCAGTATCTTTGCAAATTGAAACAGAGCCAACGGCCGATGAGAAGTGCAACCCACCGTGGCACTGATTCATACTTGGACCTTGAAAAAGGAGTCCTGCTTTGATCTTGCTGATCAAAGACTGTGGCCACTTCTGGCTTCCCCACAAACAAGAAAAACAAAACCTTTCACACAGGCAGATCTCCTTGCCAAAGATGCCTTTGGCTTGGACTTCTGCTCTTATCTCACTAAGCAGGTGAATCTAGGAAAAGGAAAATTACCATAAATTTAATGTTTCCCGTTTCCCTTCATCTAGCCTGAAACATCCAATCAAAGATCTACTAAATCCCTCTTAGAACCCACAGAGACCTCCAATTTATGATATGTATGGACCTCGCTCTATAAACACGAGCCCACGAGACCAATGTTTGGTGACATGGAAACCACTCAAAGAAGAAGTCTCAACAATGTAGATTTACCATAAAGTAGAAAAGTTCAGCAATTTTCTTGATGAGATGAAAAAAGGTGTTGCATCTAGAACAGATCATCAGAGAGGGGTATCTTTAAAACTGAAAAATGCCATGGGAATGAAAACCATGTTGGTTGCATTAAAAATAAAATTTCACTAGAAACAGGAAACAGTAGATTGCATACTAAAGAGGAGCAAATAAAAAATGCAAAGATAAGTTCAAGGAAAATCTTCCCTAATTCAGAACAGGCAAATGAGAAAGGAAAAATAAAAGACACAGAGAATGGATCCATAATATCCAACATTACAGAATGAACAGGAGAGGCCACAGCACCAAGATACAATGAAGAAAACTTTGCTGAGCTAAAGAATTACTTCTTCTATCTGCAAATCAAACAGACTTAACTAGTTCCAGGAGAAAAGAATGAGAAGAGACAAACACCTAGAGAGCTTGGTGAATTTTTTTTTTTTCCAGTTTCAATAATGAAGTAATTCTACAAACAAAGCAGAGGACAAAGGTTAATACTAAGAAACAAAAACCAGGCAGGCCTCAAACTTCTCCTCTAAAACATGAAATGTAATGAGTTTTGAGAGGAAAATATCATGATCCGAGAATTACATACTCAATGGAGCTCTTCTTATTCAACTGAAGAGAAAAGAGTCTGTAATTTAAAAATGAGAGGGTCAAATGTTGTAATTTATAAACTCTGAAATAAATTATTTAAAAAATAGGGCCGGCCGAGTGGCCCATTGGTTAAGTAAGAGCTGGCTTGGGACACCAGTGGCCCTGGTTCAGATCCCACATATGAGGGCCAGTGACACTGCCCTCTACAGCTAACAACAGCTCCACCTGGAGCTGGGCTGTGCGAGCCCCGGTGATGGTGTGGGCTGCAGCCTCTGCTGCAGTGGGCTGCCATAGGCTACAGTGAGTGGCCGGCAGCCAGCGTGAGCTGCCAATAGCCGCGATGAGCGACCATCCAGAGGCCGGCGACTGATCTACCTCATCCGGGAAGAGCACAATGACAATACCAACATGGGCCAGTGAAGCAACGTCCTCCGCAACTAGACTGAAGAACAAAAAGACAGCAACATGTCTGTTCCCCTTCCCCGATTCCCCAATGCTGTTCCCCTCCCTTAATTCCCCAATAAAATCATATATATATATATATATATATATATATATATATATATATATATATACTGCAGCCAAGTAAGAAATTAATAGACAAAATGAATTATATAGATTATATAGTAAAATACAGGAAATGAAATATTAAAATAAGACAAAATAAGATGTGATATTGGTTATGACTATAATTATTGGGTTGTCAGAAAAGTCATGATGTATTTTTTGCAATGAAAAACATAGAAAAAATACTTCATGACTTTTCCAACAACGCAATATAAAGGGGTTAAATTCCACTGTTAAAACACCAGTATTCTCAGTTGTGGGTCAAAAAGAAAAACCCAAAAGGGATACAGCTTGAAAATCACACAACATGGTTGAGAATAAAGGTATGGCCAAAGATATGTCAGACAAACCAAAGGAAGCCAGGGTTGAAAATATCAATGAATGCAGAGTTCAGGGCAAAAGGAAACAATACTCAAAGAGGGGGTTTTATATGGGCACAAGAGTCAAATCATAATAAAAATACAATATGATGCCGTTTCAAAGGTGTAAAGCAAAGCTGTAAAAAAAGAAATAAAAATAAAAAAATGCGAAGAGAAACGACCAAATCTTAATTTTATTAGAATACTTTCACACTCCTCAACAAGTCAAGTGCTAGATAAAAATCAGTATGTTTGAGTAATATATATGTATTAGATGTTCAGCCTTCTGAAGAATAAACATGATTATTGAACATAAGTGGGTCATTTCTGAAAAATAAATCCCCAAACTTAGACATTCTCAGCTGGGGTGAGGGCTAAGCTGCTCTGCCCAGATTCACCTTCAAGAGTGAAAAGTGCAGGCCAGCCGAGTGGCGTATTGGTTAAGAGTTGGCTTGGGAAGTTAGCTCCGAGCAGCAGGACCTCGGTTCAGATCCCACATGAGGGCAGTGATGCTGCGCCCTCTACAGCTAAGATGGTGAACAACAGCTCCACCTGGAGCTGGGCTGCTGGGAGTCTCCGGGACGGCATAGCTGCAGCCCCTGCTGCAGTGGGCTGCCATGAGCTACAGTGAGTGGCCGGCAGCCAGTGTGAGCGGCTGGCAGCCAGTGTGAGCTGCCAAGAGCTGCTGTGAGCGACCATCCAGAGGCTGGCGACCAATCTGCTTCACTCAGGAAGAGCGCAATGATAATACCAACATAGGCCAGTGAAGTGACATCCTCCACAACTAGACTGAAGAACAAAAGGACAGCAACTTGTCTGTTCCCCTTCCCCAATTCCCCAATGCTGTTGCCCTCCCCCAATTCCCCAATAAAATCTTTAAGAAAAAAAGAGTGAAGACTGGATTCCCCCTGCTCCTGGTAGTCCTGCCAGCAGACAGCACTCAGCTGTAAGCCCAGCAGGGTGAGTGACTGCATGCATGGGGGCCCAAAGCGCTGCCCCTTCCTGAGGCAGCCTGCATTCCATGATGGGTGTGGGAAATCAAGCCAGTCCTCAAGCCCCCGACTCCAGACCACTCCTCCCAGCTTCAGAGCTCTCTGTGGGGTCCGCCAAGGACTCCACTGAGACTCGCTGTAGATCACCTTTTCCCTCTGCTCATTCCTACTTCCTTCCTGCTCCTTCCACAAGTGTCCCTTGACCCCAAGATCCCTTGCTCATAAGCCCCCTGAATGCTACTCCATCTCAGATCTTACCTCCCAGGGACCTACCTAGAAACCAGAGCATCCTGCAACAAAACTAAAATTGCTTCTAGAATATTTAAACAAGAAAACAAGAAAGATAGTTATGAGCATATGTATTTATTCTATGCAGTTATTAGACCAGTAATCAAGACTTTAACTGTAGCTAGCATTGCACATATTGGTGTTGAGAATATTACATATCAAATTAATGAATATGTGATGCTAATTCTGTACTCAGGAGCAAATTCATAGTCTTAAATGCTTTTCTTATTATACAAGAAAGAAGGAAAATTCAGTAAGCTACGAAAAATCAATCCAGTGAGGTGGAAAAAGAACCCTGAAACACATCTAAGGAGATAAAGAAAATGGTTTTTAGAGATACATTCTGAAGTATGTAGGGATGAAATGCCACGATTTCCAGGGTTTTCTTGAAAACACTTCAGCAAATAAGACAAAGAAAAAGAAAGATGAAGCCAATGTGGCAAAATCTTGCTGGGTGATGGGTGTATAAAGATACCTTATACTATTTGCAACTATAGTACAGAGAGATTCTAACATGACTTCTCGGGGCCTCGCGCTCCCAGTCAGGAATCTACAATAGTTGAGGTGCAATCACACCATTACTCAAGTGAGACAGGTGAGGGAAAGATGAGCCACCTGACTGAAGAGGTAAAGATAAATAATGAAATCATGAAATAACTATAAAAAATCAACTTTAGGGCCAGCCGAGTGGCGTGGTGGTTAAGCGCTGGCTTGGGAAGCCAGCGGCCCCGGTTCAGGTCCCACATATGAGGGCCAGTGACACTGCCCTCAAAAAAAAAAAAAAAATCAACTTTAAATGATAATCTATCTGATTTGAGGGTGAGGGACTTCTTAGGAATAAGAGCAAAAGAAGAAATCATTAGGCAAATTATTGTTGCATTTGACTGTGTGAAATATTAAGTATTTTTGTAAATTTTGTAACCAAGATTTTAAACAAATGACAAAACCTCAAAAAAAAATCCAAAATGTGCATGCAAAAATGGTTAATAAAACACTTGTTATTGGGTTGTCAGAAAAGTCATGACACATTTTTGCAATGAAAAACAGAAAAAATACGTCCTGACTTTTCTGACAACCCAATATATTATAACAGTGAGAACCCTTTAAGTAAAAATGGGCAAAAAATATGAATTGGTAATTTACAAGAGAAGAAAAACAATAGCCAGTTAATAAATAAAACAAAAAAAGTTTTTGAGAAACACAAATCAAAACAGAATACAATATTTTGCCCATCAAAAAGGGTTTTAAAAAATGAACCCTTTTTGCAGCGTTGGCAAGACTGCAGACAGCTAGGCCCTGTCATTTACTGCTAGTGGGAAGATAAACTGATGCAACTATTCAAAACTCAAAACATGGTTCGTATCATTTTACCTAGCAACGATAGAATGTGATGGGCAGATTCTAAGATGGCCCCAGTGAACCCCTGCCTCCTGGTGTTTATACTCTAGTGTAATCCCCTTCCTTTGCGTGTGGGTGGGATGTGACTTGCTTTTAACAGAATATGGCAAATCTAATGGTCTGTCACGTCTGTGATTAAGTTACATGACATGGTAACTTCCATCTTGCCAGCAAACTCCCTCACTGGCTTTAATGAAGACAGCAGCCATGCTGTGAGCCATTCTATGGAGAAGCAAGGAACTGAGGGAAGTCTCAGGTCAGCAGCTAACAAGGAAGTGAATCCTGCCCAAGCTCATTTATTTTCAATGAACTTGAAAGTGGCTCCTGCCGGCCTCCCTTCCCACCCCAGTTGAGCCTTTATGAAACCTCAGCTCTGGCCTACACCTAGATTGCAGCCTTGTGAGAGATTATGAAGCAGAGGACCCAGCTAAACCTGACCCATGGCAACTGTCAGAAATGTGTGTTGTTTAAGCTGCTAAACTTGTGCTGTGTTCATTTGTTACACAGCAGCACTGAACTAGCAGACTGACCATAAGGAAATAAGCCTGAGTGTGTGCACAAGATCTGGACAGAAAATGCACTGCAAAACATGTGTAACTGAGAACATTTAGGAACAGTCTAAAAGTCAGTGAGTATCAGGCTGGAGAAATCAATGATAATGCAGGGGAACCATACGAAATTGTCATTTGTGTAGGTGAAAAAAGGTCGAGTACCACTAATTTTATATGTTTCAACCTGATGTAATTGGTCATGCCATGTAGACTGTAACATAATATTAATGAAAAATAGTTTTCAATATGGAGGGAGACCTCATAAAATTCCAAAGCCTATTGTTAAGTGATAAAAAACAGTTTATAGAGCTCTGAAAATATGATTTTCATTTTGCAAAAGAAGAGATGTATGCAGAGACAAAAGACATCAGTAAAAAGGGATCACCACATAAACTGCATAAATAATCTAACCCCAATGCTACAGCGCTTGAAACTAATATCAGCTAATAGGAATTGTCAACTATAACTGAAAAAAATAAATACTTTTTTTAAAAAGTTAATCATATCCTTAAATGATGGGATTTGGGGCAATTTTTATTTTCTTATTTTTTTCTGTATTTTCCATGATGGACCTATATTATTTTTTTATAGTCAGAGAGCAAATTTGATTAATACTTAGGAATAAACTCCTAAGTCAGAACTACACTTTCTGCCGAGAACATGGGCCCTTGTTGCCCACGAGTCATTTGGCCTGATTTCCTGAGCTTCCAGAATCATGTCTAAGCACCCTGTGACATCATCAACAGCTGGTAGCTCGCTGTCTTCCTGAAATCTGTCACCCTTCCCTGGTGGCCAGGTCCTTTCTCACCCCATGGCATATCTGAGGTTCTTTGAATTGCTCATTATAAATCCCTTGATATTTCATGATGCTGGGCAATAGAGGGAATTTGGAGGGAAACCTGTTCTGAAAAACCGCGGAAACTTGCTGTGTCTTTTTCTCTCATGTTTCTGTTACCTCTGCCCTTCTGTTGCTGCTCACTTTCATCTGTTACCCAGCTAATGACCCCATTAGAGAGCAGAGAAGCTCGCCAGCTTCATCGTGAATGGCTGATGGATTTTCTCTCTCTGGCCCCAGGCGGGCCTTGGGACAGCTGTGTTGAGTCCTTGAGGGATGGGCTATTAGCTGGGAGGCTGTCCTCACCGAGAAACACATTCCCCACCATCAGACTGCGCTCCCACTGGGTTTACCTGGCACAGCCTGTGTACTGTGGCTCTGGCCTTTCATGTCTGCATTTAATCCAAGGATCCAGTCCCTGGAGGAGAAAAGGCTCTGAGGGATGGGACTTGGGCCTGTTTGGCAAGTTTCATGAGAATGGACCTGGGAAGAAATGGAACCTGTAGGAGAAGACTGAGTGGGTGACCATCCACATTTTATCTCACCGACAAAGGCCTTAAAATATTTCAACTTCAAAACTAAGGCTGAGTTGTAGCAAGGTGGGTTTTGGCCAACCATGAAGACAAGTGGTTAAGAGCTGTCTTGGGGCACCGGCTCTGAGCAGCAGGGCCCCAATTTGGATTCCACATGAGGGCCAGTGATGCTGTGCCCTCTACAGCTAAGATGATGAACAACATCTCCACCTGGAGCTGGGCTGCTGGGAGTCCCCCGGGACGGTGTAGGCTGCAGCCCCTGCTGCAGTGGGCTGCCATAGGCTACAGTGAGTGGGCGGCAGCCAGTGTGAGTGGCTGGCAGCTGGTGTGAGCTGCCGTCCAGAGGTCAGCAACCCATCTGCCTCACCCGAGAAGAATGCAATGATAATTCCAACATGGACCAGTGAAGCGATGTCCTCCACTACTAGACTGAAGAACAAAAGGGCAGCAACTTGTCTGTTCCCCTACCCCGTTCCCCAAGCTGTTCCCCTCTCCCAATTCCCCAATAAAATCTTAAAAAAAAAAAAAAAAAAAAAAAGACAAGAAACATTTCTGTTTGACTCACCGAGCTCCTAGGACCACCCTGGCACCCCATGGACTCCTAATGGATGCTCTTCAAATGACTCGATGACTGGACGAATGGAGTCCATCAACAAGCACATTCTTTCTTAGTTTGGAATTTCCACCTATTGGCCCAACTCCTACCCTTGGCAACTACATGGAATAAACCTTCTCTGTCTCTCTTTTTTTTTTTTTTTTTTGCCTAAGCCATCCTGCCACCTGTTTGCAGCTCAGCGTCAGCTCAGCTCGGGCTGGGAATTGAACCTGCAACCCTAACCCTATTGCTCAGAGCTCGCACTCTTGAGTGAGCTCTTAACCAACTGAGCCACTTGGCTGGCCTGGCAGAAACCTTCTCTTTTGCATATCATTTTGGAAACATATGCTCCCAACATTGTGTCTTCCTGTCTTCACGGTTTCCCCGAGGCTTAACAATTTCCAGGGCCTTCAATCACAGAATATCGTTTTTCACTCAATGACAAAGGGGAAATCGCTGTCCTTGTCCTTTGCTTTGATTACGGAAATTAGAATGGGAATAAGGGAGCAGGTTCTGGCGGGAGGATATTCAAGCCCTGCTTTTCCTTCTCACAGGAGACAATGAATGGGGATGATGTAACGGCTACCCATTACGTCTCATAAGAAAAGATATTGTAAGTTGCTCCTCAGCTTTGGGGGTGGGGCATCTGTGCTCCCCGCTTGTATTCACCTTTTCCAGTGGTGGTCCCCTTCATCTGTCCCTTCCTGCCTCTGAGATGCCTTCTATTTTCTGACTCCAGGGTATGTATTCCGCCCAGACCTCCTTTTTATGGAGCTGCCCTGACTGCGTCCTTGCCACAATCCCTCCCACTGTGTAGAGATCCAAGGCTAGAGTGTTTGTACAGCTATTCCATGGCGAGTCCAGGGTTCCGTTGGTCATGGCGATAGTCTGCGATGGCCAATTTAAGTTCATTTTACTCCCTTCTCCTCCAGGAAGCTTTTCCTGAGCATCCCCCAGTCCTTTTTCCTTCTGAGTTTGGGATGCATCTCTATCTCGAGATAGCATGGTGCAGTGGATAGAATGTGGACTTGAAGCTAGGCTGGACCAGGTTCAAATTCTCGCCGTGGTGCTTACCCACTGTAAGGTGTGTGCAGAGGAGCTGCCTGCCATAAACCAGTTTCCCTACCTGCAAAATGGGGGGAGTGATCCCTCCTTCACAGAGTTATTCTAAAGCAGTGGCTCTCATGGTGTGGTCCCCAATATTCAGTATCGCCTGGGAACTGATTAGAAAGGCAAATCCTAAGACTCCCACTCCATTATCTGTGGAATCAGAAACTGGAGCTGGGGCCCCGCAGTCTGCTCTGACAAGCCCTCCAGGTGACTCAAGGGTATGCTCAAGTTTGAGAACCACTAAGGATTAGCAATGTCATGGGCAAAGCACGTGCACATGTGTGTTTAAGAATCCTAGCTATTATCATCCTGTACGCTGACTTGCATAAATCAATATTTGTTAGGAGAGGCAGGATAGCATAGTGGTTAAGAGTACAGGCTCTGGGGTCAAACTGCCCTAAATTCCATTTATACCAGCGTTGTGATCCTGGGTGAGTTAAGAGCCTGTCTGGGCCCCCATATCTGGAGTATGGAGACAGTGACAGTACTAGTAAATGCTTGTTGTTTGTTGTGAGACATAAACTGTGAAAAGACATATAGACTACTTATCCAACTGTCTAGCATGTAATTAGCACCCCCTAAAAGTGATCTATTACTCTAGTCTCCAATTATATTCATGTCTTCTGTTATATCATAAATTCCTTGATAGCAGAGCTAATATCTAGGTCCTTTATGTCCCCCACCATGAAGGGCACAGTTAATGCTTGTATATTGGACCTTCATTGCCCTGTATATTAATATCATATAGGGCAAGATCTCTAGCTTTATCATGATCAAGTATTTTGAGTTGACATCAAAGAGGCAAGTTTTCATTGACAAAAGGAAGCGATCTTGTAGAAAGACCTGGCACTGTGTCCTTACTCTGCCATCTGTCAGCGCTGTGACTTTACAACGCAGTTCCCTGACCCATAAAACAGGGATCATGCTTTGTATGAGTTTAGAAACAGAAAATCTTGATTCATATTGGTGCAAATACTAAGGAAATATATGCTCTTAATTTCAAGAAGCCCAGTAGTGGGGTGAGCTCCAGGGTCAGTTTTTTCAGTGACTCAGCGATGTCACTCAGAGCACTGGCTCTTTCCATCTTGTTGCTCACCTTGAGGTGAGGACTGTGCTCTCAGGTTGTCCTGTCATGATTTCAAGTTGGCTGGCAGCCCCAGATGTCATAGCCAGACACCAGGATGTCCAGAGAAAGAAAAAGACCATCTCTAAATGCAACTCCTTCTTAAGAAGGAAAATTCTTACCCAACCTCTTCCCCTAGCACACTTCTCTTTATATGTTACTGGCATAGACTAGGTCACACACGCATTCCTAAGACAATTGCAGGTGACAGAATGGGATTACTATGACTAACTCGGGGTAGTTGGGGATGGATTAGAGGTTCACCAGGCCACTCCCTAGAACCAAATTTACAGAACCACATTAAATGAGATCATTGGAACACACCCTACCTCTAGCACACAGGTGATACTTGATGGATGTCCCCTCATTTTCTGTCTCTTACCCTTTGAGTCCTTTTTTTCCTACTTCCCACTTATAACCACCACGTTCTAAACATTCTGCCTCTTTATATAACTTCAGTTTGTCCATTTTTCCATCACCCAGGTCCAGGTCAACATTATCTCTTTCCTGAATCTCTACAATAGCTCCACATCACAATTTTTTTTAAAAAAAATAGTATTATGGATCTCATCCTATCCATCTTCTCCACAGCCACTAGAGTGATTCTTTTTTATAATATAAATTGCTTAAAACCTCCTGTGGCTTCCCATTCTCCCTAGTATAAAATCAAACCCAGATGAGGTCATCATGAGAATATACCTCCCAGGCTTTTAACCACAAGAAGCATAATTGACCCAAGGCCTCCAATGCTGAGCTGTGACCTCTGTGGAAGGTCATATGAAGGTCAGACAATTAAGTTCGCCAGTTTGTTGCAAGAATGTTGCTTAGCTTTTTTGATATCAGAGGGATTGTTCATTATGAATTCATACCAACTGGACAAACAGTTCACCAAGTTTACTATTTGGAAGTGCTGAAAAGGCTGCGTGAAAAAGTTAGACGACCTGAACTTTTTGCCAACAATTCATGGCTTTCGCATCACGACAATGCACCAGCTCACACGGCACTGTCTGTGAGGGAGTTTTCAGCCAGTCAACAAATAACTATCAGAACACCCTCCCTACTCACCTGATCTGGCCCCCAATGACTTTTTTCTTTACCCAAAGATGAAGGAAATATTGAAAGCCTGAGTGGCCAGAATACTAAGGCAGGGATGCATGGGCAACTTTGGCTTGAGGGTTCCCCAAGAATCTTGCTGAAATTTCCTAGACTGCATGGCAGGCCAGGATGCTTTCTTTCTTTTTTTTTTTTTTAGCTGAGCCATCCTGCCACCTGTTGGCAGCTCAACGGCAACTCAGCTCGGGCTGGCCTCGAACCGCTGTTGCTCAGAGCTCAGCTTGCACTCTTAAGCGAGCTCTTAACCAACTGAGCCATTCTGCCGGCCCAAGGCCAGGATGCTTTCACTCAACCTTTCTACTTGCCCTTTCTCCTTCCTTCCAAGTCTGATGCTCTCCCAGCCTTCCCTGACCCTCCACCCCAACACCATTTAGGTCTCAGGCAGTTAGTTCCCCTGGTAAGAGCCTGTCTTGACGTCTGCTTCTAGGAGGACCTGGACTCACGGAGTTAACACCTCTGTGATCTGGACTCTGCCCACCTATCCAGCCTCCCCTCTCACTGTTCGCCCCTCGCACTGGATACGCCAACCATCCCGGACCACAGGCAGTTCCGCTTATTCCCTGGTCTTGGCACACACAGTGCCTCGGCTTCAGCCCCACCCCCACCCCCACCGCCACCCGTTTGGCTAAAGTCTCAGTGCAAGTATTATTTCTTCTGGAAATCTATCTCCTCTGTTGCCCTACACACACACACACACACACACACACACACACACACACACACACACACACACACACCGGGGTTACATGCCTTTGCTTTAGATGCCCAGTACTCTTCCCAGACCCTCCTCAAAGTGCTCCTCCATCTACGCTGTGATTTTTGACTCAGGCACCTCCCCACATAGAATGCGAGCTCTGTGTGGGGCAGGACCTGACACACGCTAAGTGATTATTGACTGATGTCCCTTTCTCCTCCTATGGCCCCGGTACACGGCTGGAGAGACACAGAGAGTCCTCGATAGAGCCCTGAAAGACACGCATGTCACACCCCCCAACACCGGTCTGCTTCGGATACAGATGGATCAGAAAAGATTCTAATCCAGCTTAGAGACCTGGCCAGCCTGTCAGTCCCTGCACGCTTCAACAGGAGCAGGTCTCAGCCCCAGGGAGGCTCAGTTTAAATGCACGTCAATCATTCTCTGGCCAATCCTGGATTAAAAGATCAAAGCTGACAAGCTGCCTGGTGGAGGAGGGGGCCAGACAGGACATACAAGGAAACTGTCGGGGGTAGAACACACACAAAGCAGGGACTTTTGAAGAGCAGGACTCTTGTGCATGTGCAATGGATGAATTGCCCAAAGACGCCCAGCCTAGGGGGCTCATAGGGGCTGAAACCCAGCCCACATTCCCTCCAGCACTCTATATGCCCTGCTGGCAGACTGCATCGCCCTGAATTCATTCACCCAGAGAGGGCACCTTTGGTAACTGCACAGGTGCACCATGAGCCTGCAGCACTCTGAACGAGGAGGGGCCAGCTCCACGAAAGAAGGTGGGGCTGAAAGCCAGCAGAGTTGGGTTCTGGCTCCGGTCAGCCCCCAACATGCTGGGTGATGCTAGACAGACTCCTTCTTCTCAGGGTTTCAGGTATTATATTTAAGCCCCTTGATGGACCAACCACTGGGAATGGAGCCGAGGAAAGACAAAAAGACAAGCAGCCCTCTTGAAATGCACAAATAGATGGAGAGAACAGACACAGAGCAAATAATCACAAACATATAAGCAGACAGGTCCCAAGTTCTGTGAAAGAGAATTATAGGATTTCCTTTGCAAGAAGAGAAGGAACGGTTCAGGAAGAAGCATAAATAGGAGTTAACTAGAATGTGGAAGAAAAGGGGTAAATTTTTTTTGGCTGGGGAACTGCATTTATCTACACAACAAATATTTATGGAGCACCAATTATGTGTTGGGTCTAGAGCAGTGAAGAAAGGGATAGTGGTCTAGTGAGGCAGGAGCAAAGAGATGAGAGGGGAAAATGGAATGAGTTGATGTGGAAGGTTGAGGTAGAGGCCAGATCATTTAGGGCTCTGGATGGTAAGGTGAGTGTTTGGAGTTTTCTTCTATGGATAATGGAAAGGGGATGGAAGGTATTAAGCAGCCACGTGATATTATCCAATGTGCAAGTTGAGATCGCGCTGGCTGGAACCAGAGAGCCCAGAGACCTGTGACCTCTTTCTGTGTCATCGGGCTCTCAACGGGGGCCAGAGGAGTTGCTACACCTTATGGGATCTCCACTCCTGCAGTTCCGCCTCCCCGCCCCCACCCAGGGGAACAGCTGGTCTACATGGAGTGAAGGAGCAATAGAGATAACCCTACCACTCAGTGCTAAACCGTTCACAGCGCTCATGCCTGTGCAAAGGCATCCAGCGGCTCTCTACTTTGTGATCCAAGGAGATATCCTTGTTTATGAGAATCCTGATTCTGTTCAGGCATTTGGGTTGGCAAGTGATTAAAGATGATCATGGAAAATCTATTCTCCTCACCAGTGATGGGCTTGGGTACAAACATGTAATATAATCCTGGATGGCCACAGGAAAGGGTTTCTCGGTTCCTAAAATAGAACATGAGAAAAGGATGCTCTGTCTCCTTGTGTCTGTATGCAATGGCTGGAGGTGCTGCAGCCTTTTTGCAGCAGTGAGGAGAAAATATCTTTAACACCCTGAGGTCTGAATGAGTTGCTGAATTAACCAACATTCCCTCGGGACTTCTGTTAAGTGGGAGAATACATTCCTCTTATTATTTAAGCCATTTTTCTGTTGTGTTTTCTGAGACCTGCTGCTGAAAACACCTTCACTGCTACTGTTTCCTCGGGTAAAGCGTATGTAACAACGCTTTACACATTTCAGAATCCCTGTGCCAATGTTAGGGAGGCTATGGCTAGCAGCTCAGCTCCACAATGCATGAAATCTGTGTGCAGTAAAGCTTCGCTCCCTAAATCAAGTAGACATTCAACTACTGTTGCAGTCAGGAAGATGTGGCTTAAATGTCTGCCGCTGCTTTGGAGACTCTCGCCCTGCGAAGGAAGTCCTGTGAAGGCCATCACCACCATCTAGAAGCTGGGTCCCACTGGGTGATAACCTTGTTTGTAATTGGATTCCTAGCATCTGGGCCAGTCCCTAGCACAGCGTGGGTCTTGAAAAGGGTTTTTGGTTGTTGTTTGTTTGTTTGATGAGCAAATCAACATGAAGTCTTCATCAGAGGGTCAAGAGGAGGCTTCTCTAGAAGAGAAAGAAAACAAGACTCTCCTCTTTTGCTTGTGTCCCAAACACATCCCTTTCCGCTCCTTTCGGTTCAGGCATGGAGTTTCTGGTGGACGCGCCGGAGTTCTCAAGCCCTGTCTGTGAGGGATGTAGCATCAATGGCCACTGGGGGGCAGTGGCGCGCACCCTCCCTCTCGGGTCTCCAGTCTGCCCAGGCTCCTGGCCTCCCAGCTGGTGTCCCAGGAGTCCTCATCCTCTGCACCCACGCTGATGAAGGCACACCCCTCCCCTAGCTACAAACCAGTTGATCTCTCCTGATTATCATTCTGCCTCTCTTCCATGACTCTTCTGGGGTTTTTTTTTGGCCTTGAATCATAGGCAAAAATTGCCAACTGGTTCTATGGAACACAACATCAGTTCTTTTTCTTTTTTTTAAAGTAAGCTTTTAAGTAAAAGATAACAAAGTCACAGAAGAGCCCCCAAATCATCAAGGTAGTGCTCAATGAATTTCCACCAGATTAAAAAACACAGTATTCCCCAAACCCAGACGTGTCCCCCTCCCATGCTTACTTCCGGTCATTCTCTCATCTCCCTTTCCTGACTTTTCTGACTTCTCGATGAATTTTGCCTGTTTTGGGTGCTGAATATACATGGAATCATACAGGAGGTGCTCTTTTGTCCCTGGTTTCTTCGGTTCAACACTAAGTTTATAAGGTCCGTCACTGTTGTTGCCTAAAGGAATAGTTCGCTCATTCCCATTGTACAGATGAGAAAACTGAAGCTGAGAAAGAGGAATCACAAGCAAGGTCCCCCAGACAACCAGGGGAGCTTGTGGCCGCTCTCCACTGTCTCTATGAATCTTTCCTGCTCCCTACAGGAAGGGAGGAGGTGTCAACATCTCCTTTTCTTGGCCACCTAAGAGGACCAATTTCTCTTTGGGAAAGATCACCTTTGCACCTCTTTTTTAAAAAGGAAGGAAGGAAGGAAGGAAGGAAGGAAGGAAGGAAGGAAGGAAGGAAGGAAGGAAGGAAGGAAGGCTTTCCTTTCGCCCTCATTCATGGCTCCAAAATAAAATCCTCTTTATTTCCCCAGCTCTTTCCGTCCTGTATTCTCCATAGAAAACCTTTCGCCAGCTCCCACTGCAATTACCACCCAGCGAAGTCTCATCTATTTTGGGCGATTCATTTGTGCTTTCACACCGGGCCTGTCTTGGACATATTCTTCAAGACAACCTTCGGTCTCTGGGCCGCACCTTTTCAATGCCACCAAACCCCTGACTCCTGACGCCTCCTCCAGCTAGACTCCTCTCCTTTTCAGGATTTCATTCTTTTCACTGTTGGAAATAGATCATTCAACCCAGACGGTACTGATAAGATGAATAGCTCTTCCCTGCCTGGGGCCACTGGGTTTACCAACACGTCCATGTAAGCATCTTCTGCGAGGATTTAATTTAGATATTTAGACAACAGATGTTTATCTGCCACCCTAGTCGCTTTGCCTCTGAGTAGAGGAAGGAGAATCAATTGGCTGTTTAATCAGGAGATAGGTGAGAGGGTCTGGGGACGCGGGGTGCAGGGGATAAAATAAGAAAGGCTGAGAGTCAAGACGCTTATCCTAGGCAACCGACTCACTCTGTGACCTTGGGAATGTCACTTGCCCACCTGGAGCCTCAGGGTCCCATCAGTACAATGAAGAGGGTGCACACGCAATTGAAAAGGGGAGTTGTGACAGGGAGTGCACGCAGAGCCACCATCCGATTCAGTGTGCCAGCTACTAGCTGCACAGGGATGCTCTGTTGAGGGGCTAAGTGGGGATAGAAGTCCAACCAGAGAAAGGGGGTCCTCCCCTAATTCAAGGTGCCTTGGGGTTCAGCAGCAGCCCTGGTGCTGTTGTACATGCGTGATTTTTCTGGGGGAAAGAGTGCGTGGCTTGCCAGCTTCTTTAAGCGTCCCTGTCCCCGTGCCCATGAAGGAGTCAAAACCTTTAGGTTATGGGCCAGCTGAGTGGCGCATTGGTTAAGAGCTGGCTTGGGATGCCAGCAGCCCCGGTTTGGATCCCATACATGAGGACCAGTGACACTGCCCTCCACAGCTAACAACAGCTCCACCTGGAGCTGGGCTGCGAGCCCCGGCGACGGTGTAGGCTGCAGCCCCTGCTGCAGTGGGCTGCCAGAGGCTACAGTGAGTGGCCGGCAACCAGCGAGAGCTGCCAATAGCCGCGGTGAGTGACCAGCTAGAGGCCGGTGACCGATCTGCCTCATCTGGGAAGAGCACAATGATGATACCAACATGGGCCAGTGAAGCAACATCCTCCGCAACTAGACTGAAGAACCAAAGACAGCAACTTGTCTGTTCCCCTTCCCCAATTCCCCAACGCTGTTCCCCTCCCCCAATTACCCAATAAAATCTTTAAAAAAAAAATTAAAATCTTTAGGTTATGAGGTCTCTCCGACCCCTTGCTTCCCTGCCATTCTGTGAGACTGCTGGTATTTCCTTCCTTCTTCTAATACCCCACATCTAGCTTGGAAATTGATCAATAATCACAGAGCCCTACTCCTTAAATACAATAGCTAGAGAAGGGCTGTTTGCTGGGGCAACTGTTGCATTTCTGGTGATGCAGTTTGACCCCAGGCAGGCGGAGGCAGAATGTTGCCAGGCAGAGACAGAAGCTGTCATTGGGGGCAAAATAATGAATAAAATGTGTTGCAAAATGCAGCTGCTGCCAAAGAAGACAAGAGGATGGCGCTGTTTGGGGTTGGGGGCTGAAAGCGGAAACATGAAAACAAGCGACTGAGGTGGGTGGGTGGGTGGTAGAAAAATGCTTGGAGGGAATTCAAATGCTGGGAAACTTCTGGGGTTACTTGAGTCCCTAGGCAGCCTCCACCTACAGAAAGCCCATTATTTCAACCCAGGGACAATCAACACGTCTTCGATTAGGGCTTTAGATCGGTCACATTGCACAAAGGATTTTGCGCTCAACTTTTTTTTTTGTTTTAAGCCTCCATTAAATATTTAAGCAGCTGGCCTCTAGAGCATTTAAATTAGGATTTGATTCATGTCAAATTGATTTACACATCACCTTTGCCAATCAGGTCCTCCCTTCGGGGGTGTGTGGAACTGGGGCCCGGAGACTCAGTTCCTCGGTTGCGGGGAGCAGAACTGGATGGTTATGGAGAGTTGGCTGGGAGCCGCAAGGAGCAGTTGGATTCTGGGAGATTTTCCTAGATAAACCCTTTCTACTTGAGCTTCGCTGACTAAGTTTTGGATTCTTGCATCCAAACCATCCTAAAGGAGACACACGAACTTCAGCCACCGCTGGGGAGTGAGCGATGGCAGGAGGGAGGCCTTAAAATCTTCAGCAGGGTCATCATGACTCTCAGGGGACTTGAGAGTAGGGATGCCCCACTTTAAATCTGGGAGACAAAATTCCGAGATAACAACAATGCCAGTTAGATAGCGTAGTTCTTTCTGTTACCCTGGAGTCCTCTCTCTCTCTCTCTCTCTCTCTCTCTCTCTCTCTCTCTCCCTTCCCCCCTTCTCTTTTTCTTTTTTCTTTTTTTTTTTTTAAATTGGGGAACTGTGTGTATTTCCAGGACCCATCAGCTCCAAGTTAAGTAGTTTTTCAATCTAGTTGTGGAGGGCACAGCTCAGTGGCCCATGTGGGGATCGAACCGGCAACCTTGGTGTTATGAGCCAACCAGCCGCACCCTGCTTCTCTTTTTCTCATGATAATTATAATGGCTGCTATGTTTGGGGCTCATACTATGTCCTAGCACCATGCTCAGCGGTCTGTTGACATTATTTCGTTTACTATTCACAAAAACCCTGCTAAGTTATTCTCCCATGTGCTAATGATGAGGAAATCGGGGTTCAGGTGGGTTAAGTAACTTGCCTGAGGTCACACAGCTGGTAAGTGGCAGAGTTGGGACTTGAACCCAGGGTAGTCTGAGTGCAGAGCAGACCTACCATTCTGCAGGTAGGTGGGAGCACAGGGGCTGGGAGGAATGAGGCAGAACCAGTTCACGAGTGAACTGACTGAGCCTGCCAAGGGTGGGAAGCGGGGTGAAGGAGGCCCCGACTAGAGCGAAGATGCGATGGACCCTTGAAGGCAAAGACCATGCCTTGTTCACCTCTACGAAGAGTCCTCTGATAGACATTAACATGCAAGTGTTACTATATTGGGGAATGTTGGGGGGTTATTCGTTTCCTGGGGCTGCCATAACAATGCACCCCAAACCAGGCAGCTTAAAACAGCAGGCATTTATTCTGTCACAGGTCTGGAGGCCAGAAGTCCAACATCAAGGTGTTGTCAGGACCCTGCTCCCTCCAAAGCCTCGAGGGGAGGAAGCTTTGCCTCTGCCAGATTCTGGCTCTAACATCCCCTGGCTTGTGGCTGCATCATCCAACCACTGCCTCTGCCTTCACCTGGCTTCCGTCCCTCTGTGTCCATCTCTTCTCTTTTATTAAGGACACCAGTCACATTGAATAAAGGGCACACCCTATTCCAGTACAACCTTATCTTAAATTACATCTTCAGTGACCCTATTTCCAAATAATGTCCTATTTAGAGGTTCTGGGTGGACATGACTTTTGGGGAGGTGATACTATTCGGGTGCACATGACTTTTGTGGGTGACACTATTCAACCCGCTGCAGGTGGTCAGAGGGCCTCACTGAGGCAGCGACATTTTTGCTGACATCTGAAGACTTCAGAGGACCTGGCCATGCACAAACCTGGGGGAGAGACAGCCCAGGATGAAGTCTGAAGTCCCCAAGTCTGGGATGACATACTGTGTTGGAGGGTCAGCAAGGAGACCCCACTAGCTGGAGCAGCACGGAGTGGGGGAGAGTGGGGGGCCCGTGGGGAGAGAGACAGGAATAAGAAAGAGGCTGGGGCATTGCCAGGAGTTTGGGGTTTCATTCCTCCTGCAGCAGTGTGGGTTTTGGGCGGAGGAGTGGCATGAACCGGTTGGATTTTAAACGATCGCTCTGGCGGCCGCTTGCAGCACAGCTTGGAGGGACGTGAGCCACGTAAACAGCAGTGGGAGAACGGGGAGACTGTGCCTGCGAGTCCAGGTGAGATGCGATGGCAGCTCCGCCTAGTTCCGCAACCATGGGGATGGTGGGGAAGAGACTCAGGCTCCATCTATACCTGACAGATCTGCCGATGGATCGACTCCCATGTTGAGGAAGCCCAGGAGATCCTGCAGTGCTAAGCATTCTTCTATCCACATTCACCCTGCCGCTGGCATTGTTCACTCAACACGCCCCTGATCCTCCTTCCAGCCCAAACGCCTTCCTTTTCCCTGCTTCCTTGCATTCCATCTTTTGGGCAAGTTACAATGTATTATTTATAACTTCCCACTGCTGGACACTCCGGGTGTTTCTAATTTCTCACAGGTACATCAGTGCTGCAATATGCATTCATCCAATTGCTTTTGTCTCCAAGAATTTCTTGAGCAGAATGTGGGCACATGTCTGAAGGTTTGCCAGACTGGAAGGAGATAGCAGTGTGCTCTCCTGTAATGGGATTGGAGGTTTTTGCCAAAAGCCAGTGGCCATGACGGGCTGCTCCCTCTGTAAGCAGAGAATGCTGATCCCATCGCCCCCTTCTGAAGCTGCACAGCCCCAGAGAAGCCCCCGCCTTACTTCCTGTGCCTTCCTAGATGTAAAAATTGCAGGGTTCCTGTGGGCCATATGCTACCTTGTGTCTGGTCTTTAAAAGCAAGGAGTGGCATTTTGGGAATAGGGACCGGACTGCCAACTGTAGCTTGGATCTGGGAAATAGTGGGCTGCTCCATGCAGACACTTTTTCTTTCCTCTAAATGCATGCCCTCCTTTGAACCCAGGTTCAGCAGGAGGGGAGATTAGATCCTCATACCTGCTCTGACTCCCAATCTCCATCTGTTCCAGTAAATCATTCTCCATAGAGAGAGAGAGAGAGAGGACTGGGGAGGGAGATAGAATCTAGCTTCGCTTTCTGTCCCTTCTCAAAAACTATCTACAGTGTTTCTTTGGCTCCTCTGAATCTCTCTCCGCATCAGAAATGAACAACAGCAACAAAACAATTTAAGAGGCAATACACGTGACCGAAGAATAATTTCTTCAATATGCAAAGAGCTCTTTTAAATTTTTTTTTTAAAAAAAGAATGACCCAATTCTATGAAATGGATGAAGGGCATGAAGAGGTAAAGCAATCCAGAAAAATCCCAAACAGCCAACAAATATGCAAAGATATGGGCTCTCGCTCATGATTAAAGAAAGGGAAATTAAAACAAGCACAGAATGGGCCGGCAGAGTGGCGCATTGGTTAAGAGCTGGTTTGGGACGCCAGCAGCCCCGGTTTGGATCCCACATATGAGGGCCAGTGACACTGCCCTCTACAGCTAAGATGGTGAACAACAGCTCCACCTGGAGCTGGGCTGCTGTGAGTCCCCGGGACGGCTTAGCTGCAGCCCCTGCTGCAGTGGGCTGCCATAAACTACAGTGAGTGGCTGGCAGCCAGCGTGAGTGGCTGGCAGCCGGTGTGAGCTGCCAAGAGCCGCTGTGAGCGGCCGTCCAGAGGCCGGCGACCGATCTGCCTCATCCGGGAAGAGCACAATGACGATGCCAACATGGGCCAGTGAAGAGACGTCCTCCACAACTAGACTGAAGAACAAAAGGACAGCAACGTGTCTGTTCTCCTTCCCCAATTCCCCAATGCTGTTCCCCTCCCCCAATTCCCCAATAAAATCTTTAAAAAAAAACAAAAAGCAAGCACAGAATGGTACAGATGGAAGAGCTTCATCATCCTCTATCTTGTAAAGGTCAGGGAAAAAGACTTTCATAGCCTAGGGGCCGGAGGTTGCAAACTTTGGGGAGGGCAATTGGGCAATATCGACAATTCCATTTCTAGGAAATATATATATATATATATATATTTATGTATCTATATATACTATATATACTATATATATATTTATGTATCTATATATACTATATATACTATATATATCTATATATATCTATATCTATCTATCTATCTATCTATCTATCTATCTATCTATCTATATCCCCAAAGTAGGCAAAGATGTATGAGAATGCTTATTGTAGTATAGTTTTAGCAAAAATTCTGAAAACAACCTGATTGTGAATTGACAGAACATTGATTAAATAAAGGATGATACATGTATACACTAGAATACAATACAGCTATTTACAGGACAGGGGCGGCCAGTTCGCTCAGTTGGTTAGAGCTCAGTGCTCATAACACCAAGGTTGCTGGTTCGATCCCCACATGGGCTAAGGAGCTCCACCCTCCACAACTAGATTGAAACAACTACTTGACTTGGAGCTGATGGGTCCTAAAAAAACACACTGTTCCCCAATAAAATGTCTTAAAAAAAAAACCAAACCAGGCAGCTTTAAGTGTAGTAATATAATAAATTTGCACCCAAAGTACAAATTAAATTTAAGAAGAAAACGCAAGTTTTTCCAGTATAATGTATTGTATTTTTGTATGAAACAGTTCTGGAAAAATGTGTAAGAAAGCACAATAGTACGAGTATTTTTTCTCTATCAGAAGTAGAGAATTAAGATGAAGGGACTCTCACTTTTGTATACGGCTGAAGTGCTTTTGATAAACTATTCATTAAAACTTGCTTAGAAATATTTAGCAGAGGGCCGGCTGAGTGGCTTCGTGTTTAGGCGCTGGCTTGGAAGGCCAGTCGCCCCGGTTCAGGTCGCATATATGAGGGCCAATGACACTGCCATCAAAAAAAAAAAAAAAAAAAAAAATTAGCAGAAAGCGGGAGATTCAGTACTGGACTATTAAAATCTAGAAATTGGAACATCTCAGTCCAACCCCAGCTGATGTTCTATTATGCCTGTGTTACATTGCATTAATTTCTCAACCTCTCTGGGCCTTTTCTCATCACTGAACTGGAGGTGTTATGGGTTTGTTAGTGGGGTTGTCATTGTTGATGTTCTTCATGCTTCTGGAGGGGCTAACACGTACAGAAAAGGAGGCAGCTTAACTGTTGGGTTCCAAAATTTGTTTTGTTTGTAAGTCATGTGTAAACATCGACCTGATATTCTTAGAGATCATGTCACTTAGTTAAAATAATAATAAGAATGCTTCCCCACCATGAAGGTGTATCTGGAGATTAGAGGCCGATCCAATTTTCCCGTCCTTCTGTTAATGCCACCTGTAGCCCAGTGCATGCTGAGAGGAAATAGCATGGCCTTCTGGGTCCGTGCTATTAAGTACCTGGTTTCTCTTCGCACCTTCCCTAATGGTGGGAAGGTAACTGGGTCAGTCTCCATCTTGGGTAGTAAATAGAGACCTAGTGAAGGTATCATTAAAGCAGGGGAGGTATTATCGACAGGACAAGAAAACTAGAAATGCCTAAGCACCTACGTGAGAGACAACTGACCAAAACCAAGAAGGAACTTCGCCAGGAAACAGCAAAGAACCAAGGGTTAGATAGCAAAGATGGGGGCCGCAATGGGATGGAGAGAAGAAGTTGGTCGAGTAAGCAGGACTGCAGCTGCAGTAGCAGACAAAGGTCATCTAGGCATGGAGGGGAAAGAGGGAGGGGGAAAGGGGGAGTTGCTGGTCGATACAGAGAAAACTGTGTTCCTAAGATGACCAATTCGCTCTACATTTCCAAAATGGGAAAAGCAAGGCAGGTAGAGAAGGCTGACAGTGGACACAGGGAAGACGGTAGCAAAGAACAGTTCACAGCAAGCTCTGTCCCCGAGGAATGCTGCAAAGTCAGGGATGCCCTCCTGGGAATTTTGTCATGGGAACCCTGATGAGAAGACACCTGGCGAGTCCCAGCCCAGGCCCCAGGAGACGATGGAGTACTGCAGCGCCCCATGGGCGGACTCCAGGTTTGCTTTATCTCCACCCAAAGGAAGTGGCCTGTAGTGAGAACATGGTAAGTACTCGCTGCACAAATGAACGAATTGCGTCCGTTTGCTTTAGGGTGCACAGCTGGCCTTCCAGGGAAATGAAAAAGAATAACTCTGACCCTCTTCCCCCATGTAAATATTATTGGCTTATATCAGGACACTGGCGAAGGTGCAATTACAAACATGGCAACCGAAAGCATCCTAGCTACCACTGACTGAACACTTAACCATATCAGGACACTGCTGATGCTTTCTTTTCTTAAGTAATCCTCCAAATCAATCTCTGAGGGGGGTATTGTCAGCATCCCCCTTGTACAGATGAGAAAACAGCTTAGGAAGGCGAGGTGGCCTGCTCAAGGATGCCCAGATGGCATCTGAAGCCAGGTCTGTCCATTTCAAAGCCCACGCCATTTGCACTAAGATGCCCAAGGCTGACAACGGCCTGCCTGACAGGGGCGCTAGTCTCTCTATTTTACAGACGTGAAGACTGAGACTGCAAGCACGTGTCTCTCCCTCTGTGCAACTGCTCCTTCCTAATCCTGCAGGAAGGCAGGTGTTGCAATTTAGGAGACCTTCACCTATTTTTTTAATTAATGTTTATATACACAAGTAATACAAGGGAAGCTCTTGTTATGAAACAAGAATGTTACGAAAGAGAATGTTACGAAAACATTCTCATGAAATACGTAAGCCACAGAGATAAAGCTAAATATCCACCAACTCCCCACACCTTTTCTTCAGCAGTGACACTTGTCAGATTGGGGTGTGTAGGTTTTTCTTTTAAAGTGAATAAGCCCCTGTTTGGCTTCCCACATAAGGTCCTGAACTTTTCACTCCCAACCACTTAATATACATAGGGTATCTGAGCAGTGGACCCCAAGAAACATTTTCTGAGCATGTACAATGGGCCAGGTGCTGGGAAGATCGTAGCTTGAGGTGTTCTGACAAAGAGACACTCCCACTGGCAATGTCATGAAACATGAGAGCGCGCAGTTGCAAAAGAGACACACACCAGCTCAGGAATTGACAAAGTTAAAGGGAAAAAATTGTTCTGACTGACATGAGCACGACCGGAAGCATCTGGAAAAGTGGCTTGAAGCAATTGATGTTTGGGTCCTATTCACTATCAATTCTTTTATTAGTCATTTTTCTTGTTTATTGTCTGTATCTCCCTCCCCCTCCACACACACCCTAATCTGTCACAGGTTCTCTCATATCTTTGATTCCTGGCCTGGTATACAGCAAGCACTCAATAAACACTTGCTCTTTGAATGAATGATCTTATCTGAGTCAACCCTGTGAGTAGGTATCACTGTTAGGTCCATTTTACACAGAAAAACCTCAAGGCTCAGAGAGGTGAAGTCACTGGTTCTAGGTCACACAGCCAGCAAGGAGCAGAGAGTCAGAACCCGGTTGTACAGGGCTGGAAGTCCTGCTCTTGACGCCAGGCTTTAGAAGGCAGTCCCGATGGCATGGCTGAGTGAGATGAGGTCTTGCAGAGCAGATGGGTTCAGGATAGAAGAAAATCGTAACTTTTCCAAATCTTTTCTTCAACCCCCCCACCCTACCCCCCCACCCCCCCACCCCCCCCACCCCCCACCCCCCAACCCCGGCTCTCTGAGGCTAGGATCCTTGTAAGTCTCCTGTCATGGCTCCCCACCAGCTAGTGTGTCCCATCCCTTTCTTGCCCCTGATGCTCTTATTTAATTGTCTTTCTCTCCCCGCCTGCCTCCCCCTCCCCCATCTTGCCCAGTCCCCTGGGGCTGCCAAAAATGCCATGCGGTTGGATAATTAAAGTTCCCCTCCTGTTAGCATCATGCTCCTGAGCCCTCCCAGCAGCTGTTCAGCTGCAGCAGGCCTGGGAGGGCCGCACAAAAGCTTGAGAATAATTGTATCTACAAGCTGCGTGTGTGTGTGTGTGTGTGTGTGTGTGTGTGTGTGTGTGTGTGTACACACGGCCAGCATGTGTCTGGTCTCACCCCACCCCCTTGGGCGGGGACGGGGGAGGAGCAGCGGGGATTCATTACAGATTTTTCGTGGTGGTGCTGAGAGGGGGGAGGGGAAGGGGGCCAGATGGCAGACAGGCTGGTGCCCGTGGGCCTGGCCTCCTCCTCCTCTCACCAAGCAGATGCCCTAGGAACAAGGGCCCCGGAGGCAGAGGCAGGATTAGAGGGGGAAACTCCGTATCAATTAGTGTCAAAGGCAAGAAGAGTTGGTGGGGGCGGGGTAGCCAGTTGGCTCTGGCGGGTGGGGGAGGGGAGAGAGCTCACTGATGGAGGCGGGGGGTGGGGGGGGTGGGGGGGGCAAGACCAGCCCACAGCCCACAAGGGGTTAACCTGGAGTCCTCACAGGGAGCTAGGAGAGGGGAATAGGATCACCCTCAGAAATCATCAAGGACAGCACCCTAATTCCAGCTGGGTAAACTGAGGCCTGGGGAGGCCAAGGAACTTGCTGGAAGTCTCACAAACCCTGGACTGGGGCTTATACTCCTATTACAGCTTTAATATTATTAAATATTAGATACCATTAGATAATATTAGATAATGCTAATAGAGATTAGATCATATTAATAATATTCTTGTAAGTAATAATGCCAAAAATTCTAGCAGCAACAGAATAGTGTTAGCCTTCTTGCTGAGCACCTACTATGTGCCACCTACTTGGCAGAAAATTTCTTACCTACTCTGATCCCCCCAATGGCCTGCTAAGCTAGGTCTTAATAGCTTTATTTATTGGATGAAGAAATTGAAGCTCAGAGAGGGCAGTGAGACTGCCAGTAGTCACACAGCCAATAAAGATAGGCCTGAGATTCTAACCCAGAACTGAGCCAAAAGCACAATCAACAAACAAGGCTTAACCGGACACCCCTTGGAGTGAAGTTGGGTCTATATTGGTTTAGAGAAGCAGCACTCTTAACCGCTCACTCTTTTTACCCTGAAAAAGAACTATAGGTCAAGCCCCACGATCAAAATTCAAGTTCAAGCTCTTATTTACAAGCTGTGTGGCCTTGGGCAAGACACTGAACCTCTCTGAATTTGTTTCCTCCTCTATCCTGTGATGTCATCCAACAATGGAGGATGGGTAAATTCCCTTTGACAAATGCCTGTGATGGAATACTAGGGAAGCATTAACAATGATGAGGTGAACAAATATTTGCTGATATGGGAAGAAACTCAGGCTGTATTTAACAATTACAGTTAAATTAGGGGGAGAGAGTCGGAAATTTAAAAAAAAAAGCCTAATATTATCCCATATTAAGACATAACAGGAGAAAAAGAGTAAGATGAGAAAATGAGAGAGAATAAGAGTTAGTGAGCCCAAAATGATAAACGCCCAAATATTCACGGTGGTTTCTCTGTGCAGTGATACTTTCTCTTTTGGAGTATGACTTAGTATTAATACAAGTGACCAGTATGAACTGGGTATTCTGTCATCAGTCCTGCCCAGCCCTTTGTGTTGTAAGGATCCGAAGAGTCAGGCTCTGCCTCCTGCAACGTGCCCCCCACGTCCACATGCAAGGGATGGTTTGTCTCCTGGGGCAGTGGAGAGAGTGATAAGATGTCTAGTCCACAGTTCAGTTAGAGATGCAGCACTTCTGGGCTGCTGGGGAGGGAAGGGTTAATGTGCCCATCCATAAAGCTGACCCTGGGGTGGCCCATTTAGGAGACCATCTGCCAGCAGCTGCCAATCCCAGGCAGGCCCCACCTTCTCCCAGGCCCCTCCCAGCCCTCCCCCCCCCCAACACACACACAGCTCGGAGCAGCCCAGATGCCTCTGCCTTGGCCTCTGGCTCTAACCAGGGCTTCTGGCCTGGCAGAGTCATCCCATCCCCAGGTGATACAGGTTACAAACTTTGTCACTTATGGTCTCATTGGACCAAGAGACGAGGTGGCGATTTTCCCATTGCCTAGCTGAGGACACTGCGTCTCAGAGGAGCCAAGTGACTGGAAAGACATAAATTCTCTTTGGAAGATAACCCAGGCTCCTGGGGGAAGCAGCAAATCCCCCATGCTCTGATATTCTTGCACAGGCACTAACTCCTCCAAGAGAAGGAAGGCTAAATGAGGCCGGGATTTCAGAGCTGTCCACCAAGCGCAGGGCCGTGGGACAGGAGAGCACTGCAGGGCCGGCCTTCAAATCCCAGCTCTCCCTCTCCACTTGGCCTCATTGGCTGGTCTCCACAGAAGGCCTCAGGGACCTTCCAGCTCACATTGTAGGAAACCCACAAATCCCTGGCTACTTCCTGATCCCAGGAAAAAGAATAAGGTGAGTATCTCTTCCTACACCATCACCACACACTCTCGGGTCCGACCAAAAGGCTGGGGAGGAAAGAGTTAACTGGAGGGGCAGATGGACTAGGGGCAGGATCCTCTTTGGAAACTGCCCAAATGTCAGGCTGAGCAGGTCCGGACTGCCAGCCAAAGGACGCAGAAAGAGACCCAGAAGCTCCCAGAACAGATGGGCCAGCCAGAGCACAAGGGGGATGAAATGGCCATGATCATCATAATATCTCAAATTCCTCTGGTGCATTCCTGTTTCCGAGGCTCATTCAAATCCATTATCTTATTGGAAACTCATGGCTCCCCTGGACAGGAGATGGCCAGGGGCTGTGAGATCCATCTGGCAAGATGAATCCACTACACTCAGAGAGGTTAAGAGGTTTGCCCAAGGTCACACAGCTCATTGGCTGTCAGAACAGCCAAAAACAAAACAAAAGAATCAGGGCTCCCGGGCTGGCCGAGTGGTGCGGTGGTTAAGCACTGGCTCGGGAAGCCAGCGGCCCCGGTTCAGGTCCCACATATGAGGGCCAGTGACACTGCCCTCAAAAAAAAAAAAAGGGAGGGGGGGCTGGCCGAGTGGTGCGGTGGTTAAGCGCTGGCTTGGGAAGCCAGCGGCCCTGGTTCAATCCCACATATGAGGGCCAGTGACACTGCCCTCAAAAAAAAAAAGAAAAAAATAGAGTCAGGGCTCCCGAATACTAATTCATCCATCGATGGATTTGTGATTCGATTCTCCCTTCCCCAACCTGGGGATTTGGAATGGTGATATAGATTAGTGATAAAACAGCAATAACGATAATAAAACCAACATATATCGGTCGCTTACCCCATAATTGACCCTGCCGTAAGCATTTAACGTATATTATTATCTCATTTAATTCCCACTCTGACCCTCTCTGAGGTGGAGATTACTATTAGCGCCAATTTACAGATGAAGGAGACAGGCTCCCACGAATGAAATCGCTTGCTCAAGGACAGAGCTGCAAAGTAATGGATGGAGCTAAGGCTAAAATAGAGTTCCCCCTGACCCTTCACCAGCATGTCAGCACCTCCCAGTCATCCCTGCCCATCAGAATCACCTAAGGAGTGTTTTAAAAATCACGACACCGGGCCGGCCGAGTGGTGCGGAGGTTAAGCGCTGGCTTGGGAAGCCAGTGGCCCCAGTTCAGTCCCACATATGAGGGCCAGTGACACTGCCCTCAAAAAAAAAAAAAAATCACGACACCCAGGTATCACCTTCAAACAATTACATCAGAATCTCTGGCATGGGTCCCAGGCATCAGTATTTTTGAAAGATCCCCAGGTGATTACAGATACAGCCAAGTTTGGGAACCTCCACACTACCCTCTCCCCAGAGACTGTTCCAGGTATCGTCTCAGAAGGGCTCTGTGACAGCCAGTTGTTCTCAGTTTCCCCATCTGTAAAATGGGGCCCCTTCAGCTTTGACAGACTAGGGTCCATCCAGGCTCAGGTCAGGAAAGTGTTAACGACCCAGAGCTTCGAGCTGAGAATTCCAGCAAGTCATCCCCTCTCCTCTCCCCCAGAGTCAGCTAGAGTTTGGAGAGCCTGGCGGGGGAAGGCTGTTGTAAAACTTGTATTATGTTTATTTCGAATTAGGCTTTTGTGCATCTCCAAACAGTGGAAACTGCAGCGGCAGGGACTGTGAGGCTGCTAGCAGGGTTTATCATCTTCTTTGGGTAAACCAGTTGGGTGTCCCCGAAATACAGTGAACTTATAATGGAGGGGGAGCCTGGGGTGCCGCTAAGGGAACAAAGGAAACTAGATTCTGGAAGAGGAGGCTGTAGCTGGGGCAGAAGTGGGACATTTGTGTTTTCCAGGCTCTGGAAATCATCCCCCACTTCTTCCTTAGCAGAAGCAGGGAGCCTTCTCTGGGGGAGCAGCCTATACAGGAAAGATCGTCTCTTCATTGGTTTGAGTCCCAGCTGTTGGCTGACTAACTGAGTGGGCCTGGACCAGTGGCTGCCACGCTCTGGCCAATCTCCTTGCCTGTAAATGAGGAGGCTACAGTCCCTGCTGAGCATGACCTACCTAGCTCTCTCACACATCTATCAGCCGTAGGATGGAAACACACAGAAACCCAAATGAATGTAGAATTCACAGTTCTGGTCCACAAATGTTAGGGGTACAAACGGGGAGGACTTCCAGGATTGTGAAGTCTAGGACTCAAAGGTCCCAATGGACAATGTCCCATGGGAGGCAAGAGTGACCCCAAAGGGCTCAGCTGATGACAAATCTTGGTTCCATGGAACATAAAAACCATTGAATTTCATGATCTCAGAATCTTAGAACCAGGGATATAGCCAGGGGTGGAGGCCTGAAACTTACACAGATTTTTTTTTTGTGTGTGGGGGGAGGTGGGAGAGGTGGGTGCCTCTTTAAGAAAAAGAATATAAAATTTCAAAAATGAAAATAGGTACCAAAGTGAATATTGATTTAGAATAAGAGGATAAATAACACACAATAAGTTTTTAAAAGCTGAGAAAAGCCACCAACACCTCAAATCTAAAATACAACATATTTTTTCATTAACAGCCTGAAATGCTACTATCCTACTTGATTCCCTAGATTTTTGGGGGCTGCAATTCTGATCACTTCTTCATGTGACAATTTTGTCATAGTGTCACCTATAGAGTGAGAACAGAAAGATAATCTAGAACCTTCTCTATAAAGGCTTGCTTAGCCAGAGTTTGGGGCCAGGTAGTTGAGGGATCCAAAGGTCCCAATGATGTGAAAGTGGAGGGCATCCATGAAGTGAATGACTTCAGGCCATTACAAGCCCAGGAGAGACTTGGGGGGACAGGGACGTTTAGTGTCCCTCTAATCTCCCCACTGCCCACCAAGAGGGCTTCCTTTTGGAGCTGTGCTGGGTTTGCTGTCTTCGCCACATCTAGATCTCCATGCATCGAAGGTATCTCATTTTTAGGGGTGACCTCCCAGCTTACCTACAAAACAATCCCAGACCCTTGAGGGAAAGCAAGTAGGGGAAATAGAAACCAAAATATAGATACAATTGCCCTCATTTTTGATAATCAGTAGTCTACGCAATTGCGAACTTTGATCTTTTGCAGCATATCCTGGAGAGAACCAAAAATCAAGGATGCCACAGAACTCTGGGGACAAGGAAGCTGCTAGAATCTATGAGGGTCCAGAGCCATGCAGATTAGGGCATTGATTGGATGACCCTGAGTTTGGGGGTTAAGGAGAGATGGGGCAATGCAGCCCAGGTGATGGGTTCATTCCACTTAACCCTGGTCCTTGAACACAGGCTTTACCCCAATTCCTTTCCTCCCTGGGACCCAGATACAGCTATACAGAGATGATGGGTAGCAATATGGCATAGCGGTTAGGGGCCTGGGATTCAAAACCCTGCTTCATTGTTTACGAGCAGTGTAATAACCACCAATGAGTGCTGTCACTTCTCTGAGCTCCAGGTGTCTAACTATTCAATGAGGATGATGACAATGTACCTGCTATTTGGGTGGTTGTGAGGATTAAGCAATATATTATAATTCACATAGAGCACTTAGCACAGTGCCTGGTATTCGGGTAAGCACTCGGTAAATGCTGGGTGTTACTATTACTATTCCTTCCTTAGCCTTTCTCACCAGAGCCCTATGAGGTGCCTCTTCCCAGAGAAGGGCTGAGATTAGTTCTCCAAGAGTCACATGCTAGCCTTGCACCAATGACAGTGTCTGGGATAACTGAGAAATATGGTTGTGTTTATTAATTGGTATGGGGGTAAGGCTCTGTTCCTATAAAGAAAAGGAAAACTTTCTAGAAAGTCCTACATAAAAATGTTACAGCCCCTTATTCCTGACTTGGTGTACCCCGTGAACCGAAAACAGACTCTTCCAATCAACTGGGTTTCCATCCTTCAATGGCAAATGGCCAATTGGAGCCCAGGTTTCTGATACCCCTGTTGTGCTTTCTCAGAATCCCCAAGAACTTGGGGAGGATGACTCCATCCCATACCCTAACTCTGCTCCTTGAGAGCGGAGACTGTCTAGTTCATTGTCACATCCTAAGCGTCCAGCACCAGCCCCGGCACATACAACACCCTCGATGAATGTGTTACTGTCCCTGCAAGTGAATAAACAGGATAACAATTTGTAAAGGAAAAAACAATCCAGGGAGATTACATCCCAAAGACCAAGGAGGAACTTTGTGACAGTGGAGATTTTTTCCTTGCTTTCTTTTTGTGGAACTAGTTTAATAAGCATTAATGGGGCCGGCCAAGTGGCGCAGTGGTTAAGAGCTGGCTTGGGATGCCAGCAGCCTGGGTTCAGATTTCACATATGAGGGCCGTGACACTGACCTCTTAAAAATAAATAAATAAATAAATAAATAAATAAATAAATAAATAATAAGCGTTAATGGCAGGCCAGGCACTGTTTATCACCACATTTGGTCCTCTCAATCGCACATGGAAAGTTGCACTTCCCATAGGCCGTGTGGTCTAATGGTTAGGGAGCCCTCACTTTAGAATGAGACCTAGGTTCCAATCCTGGCTCCTGCAGGTTCTAGCTGCATGACCTTGATCAATTACTTCCTCTCGTTGGCACTTCTCTTGTCTATAAAATGGGTATAACAAGATATACCTGACATTGACAAGAGTTCACATACTAAACTACACATGCTAAATCATGTGAAGAGTTTATCATAGTGCCTGGACCATAGTAAATTCTCAATAAATTGTAAACCGTTATTTTTCCTGCCATCTTCTTCTCATATGGAGAAAGAACTTATCAGAGGGGCCTCAGATGTTCACCCTGCCATGTGATTCCCGGAATGAAAAGTAGTCCCTATCTATGGGGGAAGCTGGCCTCCCCTTTCGACCCACACATGCTATAGATGACACTTTCCAGTTCTCCTAGGACACGGTGGGACCTCGTGACTAGCTTTCACCAGTGGAGTGTCGATAGAAGTTTTGGGTCACTTCCCGGCTGAGATAGTTAAGAGCATTGGGACCTCTCCACCTTGGTCCACTATCCTCATCTCCCAGCTGGATCAAGCCACATACTCTTGGAGCCATGTTATGGAGGTGAGTCCCTGCATGGAAAAACCCTCCTTCAGCCCACATAGGCCTAAGACATGAGCCAGAAATGATGAGAGCATAGTAAGCCACTGAGATCTGAGGGTCGATCTGTTTTAGTGCCAATCTTGTCACCCTAACTACACTATTCCCATTTCATGACCTTGCAACATCCAACATGGCCTCCATTCTGCCTATTCTTTGAGTCCAAATGGTCATGCAGCCAGCGGACACTCTTAGGGTCATAGAATACATTCCTTAAAGAAAATGAGTGCTGGGTATAGATTTCAGGGGTCTGAGGGATTCCTAAGAAAGAAGATGGGAGGTGAAAGGAAGTCCCCATCTCTCCAGTGGTACTGACCTCCCAGGGCCTCCCACTGGTCAAAGAAATCCCATGACTATGAACACTGCTAAGCTTCCCCCTTAGTTCAGGCTCTGGCGAAATGCCTCCCTCTCTAGCGGTTTCTTGAAAAAGCTCAGAACAAACATAATTACAGCCCCAAATAGGGCTATGCATGGCTAGATGACTGATAATCACACAATCTATGCTCTAATGAGAAATACGTTTTCTGTGTTCTTCTTTTTGCCTCTATGTCCCCAGAGATGCCTCTTGTACCTAAAAAGAGTTTAACCCAATCTTGGTAAAAGCTCTGGTCTGGCCTTGCCCACATGGAGATCAACACACCAAGATCTGTAGCCCAAGACCAGTGACCGGAAACACAGTGTCCATTGGGGTGAAATATAGTGGAGATTTCATGGCTCCTGGGTCGAGTCTCTTTCTTTTCAGCGACAAGGGATGAGAAGAGAATGCAAAGAATAAACTCGGTGCTAGGGCTCAGTTACAGATGACCAGGCTAACTCCGGCCAGTCACCTCTTCACTGTTCATGTCTGTCCTTAAAAACACCAACAGGAGGGCCCGGCCAAGTGGCACGGTGGTTAAGCGCTGGCTTGGGAAGCCAGCGGCCCCGGTTCGGATCCCACAGATGAGGGCCAGTGACATTGCTCTCAAAGAAATAAAAAAAAACAACATGAGAAGTATTTGCTCATTCCTACAAAATGGCAGGCTCCGCAGTGTAGCTAGATGTTTCTGTGATGGGCCAGGTGTGTTAGGTTCTTTCCCAAATGATCATCTCCAAGGCTTCCAGGAATCTTGGAAGAAAGTTATTTCCCCCCATTTTAGAGATGATGAAATCGGGCTTGGGGAAGTGAAATTGAGCACAGGACAGGGGTTACTTTGCTGTACTGTTCAAAACCCTATATCCTACACACTTCATAAAGTACAGTACAGAAAGAAGGTACCTTCCCAACTCTAGGCACCGTTTTTTTTTTGAGGGCCGTGTCATTGGCCCTCATATGTGGGATCTGAACTGGGGCCGCTGGCATCCCAAGCCACCTCTTAACCACCACGCCACTCGGCCGGCCCTCTAGGCACCATTTTTGATGTGTCAAAAGAGGTCAAGAGAAAAGAATACCTGTTCTATCTACCGAATAGCATGAGAGCACAGCTCAAAGGCACAGATATACAAAAAGTATTTGTAAATGGAAAATGCTATATAAAGGCAGGTTATTACTTCATAAATTAACTAGTTGATTGACAAGAAGGCAGTATGGCATGGAGGTTAAGTTCATGGGCTTGGAATCAGATAGGTCTGGGATTGATGCAGTTTAGACCTCTCTGAACCTCAGTTTCCTCATCTACAAAATAGAGATAAGAAAATTCCCTGTCTCCTGGGGCATTGTGACGCTTTCATAAGGTAGTAGATACGAAATGCTGGGTGCAACATCTGACTCACACTGTTGTTGGTGTAGTTGGTATTGTTGTCAGTATAAATAATTTTATGAACCTTAGTTTTCTCATCTGCGAAATGGACAATAATAAGTCTACCCACCTTAAATTTCATAATTTAAGACTCTTTAAAAATGCACTACACCGACTCTGCAGATAAGATACATCACCCCCAAAGTTAACAGAGGCAGGACACAGCTGGGGAAAGACGGAGTAGGAGAAGACTGGGTTCCCTGAGGCCACCCGTCCCCACAGCCTTCCCCTCCTCCACCACTTCAGGTGCTCCAGGCAGGAGGGGGCTGGCATTGCCCTGAGTCCAGGGCCCCTGAGCAGCTCCGTGTACTGCAGCACCCCCAGCATCCAGCTGGCAGAACACAGAGCCAGGAATGGCTCCCCTGGTGCAGGACACCCACTTCCTCCCCCCTAGTCCTGCTTCAGCTGCCTGACGTGTCTGAGATCATCAGATGTGTCTGCTTAGCGTGGCATCTCGTGAATCAACAGTGGGCAGGCTGGTCCGTGAGCCCTGTCTTCACCGAAATTTACTGTGTACCTACTTTGTGCCAAGCACTGAACTAGATGCGTTCCGATTACACTCAGAGCCAAATCTCTTTACTCTCTAAACCAGCTCTACGTACATACCAATCGGGCACTGGTTGTGTCCTGGGCCCCATGCTAGCTGCTGGTGTGTGGAGGTAAACAAGACAAAACCCTCTGGCCAAATATATACATCCACACACTAATTAAAAGGTTCCGGGATTGGTCTTCTATTGACATTTCTATTCATCAACCTAATGGTTTATGTATTTAAACAGTAATGATCAGCGCTAGTTAGCCAGTGACTAGCTTGTTTCGCCTGGAGCAAGCGACTTCACCTTGCTGAGGTTCTGGTTTTTTGCATCTGTAAAATGAGGGGCTGTCCTTTGAGGAACATGAATCGAAATATAATGAAGGCCAAGAGCCTGGCACCAACAGCGCATTAAGTGTTCAGTGGTTGGTACTTGATTTGATGGTTCCAAAAGCTGTAACCTTCTCTTCCTGGGAAAGATAAATATATAGCATGAATACTGCCACTTCCCTTTCCTGGACCAATGACAGACATCACTAATTGATCAATGCATTCTTAGCTACTGATCTCAGATATAGCCCCAGGAGCCATCTCAACAGAGAAGAGTGCTTCAGGCAACCACTAATAATTGACTGAAGTTGTTGACATTCTCTGTAGATTTTTTTTTCCATCCAGCGCTTATCCCCTCAGATGCATATGTGCAGGTCTGTAGTTTGACTGATACTCCAAGGAATACCTCCTTGTTTTCTGAACTTTACTCTTGGGTGTTGAGTGTAACTCCTTCAAGACTGAAATACGTGAGCATAAGCCCAGATGCGTGCAGGTGGTGCCATTTCATGTAAGTGCTGATGGGTATGACTCTGATCTCCAAATGTGGCTCTCATTCCACTGAATTGCTGACTGGTCTTGGGCAAGTCACTCCTCCTCTCTGGGTAATTCTCATACATTTTTTTCTCACAGGGAGTGTGTTAGTAGGACATGGTGGTGAAAATCTTGACTATTGAGACTTACAAGCTTAGACTTGAATCCTGGATTCACTTCCTAGCTGTGTTACCTTGGAGAAGTCACATAACCTCCCTGAACTTCAGCTTTCTCATCTGTTAATTGGAGATAGTAATAGGACCCATCTCAAAAGCTTAAGGGGCTTAAAGGGGATATTATGTGTACAATGGGATACTCATTTGATGTCAATCTATATGATTTTTTTTCCCCCTCCCTGTATTTTCCCCTTTTCTTTTGGCCATTTAAACAGATCATGGCCTCTGCTCTCATTGCTTCAGGAGAGACCTGGGTCAGGACTGAAAACAGGAAGAATATGAGGGTGTTTTTAGATTTTGCTACTTGGAGAATTAATGAATAAACAACTAGCTGGAGAACAGATGAATGGGTGGTTGGAAGAATGAATGAAAGAATGAAAGCAAGGTTTCTTTTTTTTTTTTTTTGAGGACAGTGTCACTGGCCCACTTACGTGGGACCCAAACCAGGGCCGCTGGCTTTCTAAGCCAGCGCTTAACCACCGCGCCACTCAGCTGGCCCAAAAGCAAGGTTTCTTGATCAGTGGATGGGTGCAGGGTAGATGGATGGATAACTAGGAAGTGAATGGATAAATAAATGGATACAGGGATAGATGATGAGTGAAAGTATGACAAATGGATGGGTGGGTGGATGTGTGAATCAAGTTCTCAGCAAGCAAGAAGTGTTGTACCTGTGCAGAGTGGCCATGACGGCATCATGGCTGCACCTACATGGGTCATTGTGGGATGGGTATTGCAATTAAAAGCCCTATAGGGCCGGCCGAGTGGCACAGTGGTTAAGCGCTGGCTTGGGAAGCCAGCAGTCCCGGTTTGGTCCCACATATGAGGGCCAGTGACACTGCCCTCAGAAAAAAATAAAAATAAAATAAAATAAAATAAAATAAAATAAAATAAAATAAAATAAAATAAAATAAAATAAAATAAAATAAAAGCCCTAGATTTCTCAGTCAAGAAAGGCTTATTTATTTTCCTTGTTTCTTTCCCTCTTCCCAGGAAAACTAGTTTCCAGGAAGATTGCTGAATTAATGTGGTAGCAATCTCCCTTGGTGAGCTTGCTCACCCCAAAATAAAACAATTGGGTGGTACTGGTGGACATGCCTCCTGAGCCACGTTCCATAGTATGCAACACTGGGGCACTGGGATGGAGCAGAATGGGGCCCCAGATTGAGAAATGGAATCAGCGTGTCAAGAACTTCCTTGTTTCTATATGATGTTCCTAATTTTCCTAATCTTCCCTTCCCATGCCAGGAGATGGACAGAGCAGGGATTCCCAACAAGAGTTAGTAAGAGTTACCAACACAGGATTCAAATCACTTTTCTGGCACTATCTAGCGGTGTGAGTTTAGGCAACCTACTTATGTCTCTGGTCCTAATTTTTTCATCTACAGCATGGAAGTTGTCATACTATCTAACTACCTCAAAGGATGGTTGAGTGGATATAGTGATATAATGCAGATACAGCACTGTGCTTAGTGACGGGCACATGATAAGGACTGAAACTATTGTTAGTAGGTATTATTAAAACTTGGACAGGTGAAGTTGAAAATTTGACATTCATGAAGTTACTGAGGCAGAGAAGTGAAACCTGGGACTCAGGAGCCCTGCCTTCTAACTCACTCTGTGACTTTGGACAAGTGCCTTTCCCTCTCTGAGCCTTAATTTCTCCATCTCTATACTAGGAAATGGAACCCATGAACTCTGAGATTTAGAGTTCTTGAGTAGGAGGATAAGCCTAGTGTCTCTTTACCTCCTTCCCTCCACCAGACTGATTTTCTTCTGAACATGAGCTTGAATGTCCAGGGGACACCATTCCAAATAGTCACACCAAGAATCAGCAATCAACCAAGTTAGAGAGTTTTGTCCCCATGTCACCAAGGAGGACACTAAGGCTCAGGGCAGTGAAGTGCTTGCCCCAGGTTATATAGCAGCAGATGGTAAAATAGAATTCAAACCCAAGTTCATTAACCACAGAGCCAGAATGCATCCAACTGTGCAACCCCCCTCCCTTGGCACGTGTTGTCATAGTCACATTTGTTTGGTTAGTGGGAGTTGATGCCTTCCTTAAGATTGGAAGGGGGAGGGGTAAGGGAAGACAACAGATTCTTTGGGGACAGAGTGGGAAGCAGAAAATCTCAGGGGGGCTTTGATGGCATCTTGCCCAAGCCACAAGGTGGATGTCCCCATGTTTCTGATAGGAAACATCAAAGGTGTTTAGGACCTCTTTCTAGCTCTGGCTTTCAAACCACCACTGGGGACAGTTTGAGAGCAGATCTGCTAACGGGACATAAATGCTGTAGATCCAGGATGGAACAGCCAGTGTTCCAGAGTGCGGATGGGTGAGGCCAGTAGATGGCAATCAGATTAGCACTTTTTCCCTTTCCTAAGACCCATAGATGCTTTACAATGAACCCACTGTCTATAGCATTGCTTGCTTATAAGACCGTAGGCAAGTTATTCAACTATTTTGAGCTGTTGGATTCCTTCCATAAAATGAAGGGTTAGGAAGGGTGGGATGAGAAGACTCTTAAGGCCACCTCTAACTCTCTTAGTTGCCAAGATGTCCTTTCTTCGGGGATCGTCCATAACCTTCCCCCTAGAAGAAAGGTTTCCAGACTCATGCTCCTCCCACTGCACTTTGGGGTCCATGTCCCCACCATCTGGCCCCTGCAGTGATGAGGTCCAATGATGTTTCTTCCTAAGGTTCCTGAGCTCCGGGTTCCCCATGTGGTTTTGGGGTCCCACTCAAATCCATCCATCCCATCACCAGTAAAAGTGTGTCACTCTAAGAGACTCTCCACTTGGGAAAAGATGCAGCAACGCTGGGGCAGATGAAAAGGGTGTGAGGCTGGTACACGCAGCGGTAAGGTGCAGGGAAAGGAGGCGGGGTTAATGGGGGTGAGGCTGGCAGCGCAGGCTGGTCAGTGACCAGAGACGGCCTTGCCATCCCCTCCCCCTGCCTGGTGGATCCATGCTCAGTACACAAGCTCTTGGGATCAGAGATTTTTGTCTCCCAGTGGGATGAGGACACTGAACTTGGAGTCAAGAGACCCAGGGGTTTATTCTGGGTCTTTGTAAGACTTTGAACTTCAGATTCCTCATCTGCAAAATGGACATAACATTGGCACTGTTGCGAGGATCAAATGAGATCAATAGGAACTGGTGGCAACAGCAGCAACAATAACAACGTATCATTATTTCATGATATGGCTTTGGGCAAGTCACTTCACATCTCTGAGCTTTGCTCGCCCATCGTATATGTAAAATGGGAATAAATGAATTTTTCTGCCTTCTCCCCCAAGGAACTCTGAGTACTGTGGTGTGTTAGCACTGGGTGTCAGGTGGCCCATATTTCGGCCGTAGCTCTGAAGCCAACCTGCTGAGGCACCATGGAATGCCCCATGCTCTCTCTGAGCCTCAGTCTCCCCATCTATAAAAGGAAGAGGCTGTGTTTGAGTTCCTCAAAGATCCCCTCTGCCCCTCCCACCCTGATTGCAGGCCAAATGAAGCGATGCTGGTTTATAAAGAAGGAACCATTGGACCATTGGAAGATGCTGTTATGAGGACGGTTTCCTGCCGGGAACAATTGTTGACAGGATAAGTGGTAGACCTGATCCCATCCCACACCACTGCTCAGATACCCACCCCCTCTTGGGAGTGGGCTGGGCCCCAGGGTCACCTGCCACCTGGCCGTGGAAGAGAGGCTGCCTAAACAAAAGCGTCCTTATCAGCTGGAAGCTCTGAAATACGATCCCAGAAACAGCCAGAGCTGCTCACCTGCGCAGCTAGGCACAGGTGGGATCCAGATGGACATCTCCTCAGGATCCCCAGCCCAGGCTTCAGGCAGCAGATGCCCCAGGAGGCCTTTATGGGGCAGGAGGCCATATCTCCCAGTGGGGGGGGGGCGGTTGTGGTAAGAGAGAGTGGGGTCTGTCTGTTCACCTGATCACAGCAGGAAAGTTCAAACACGAACCTGGATGTTGGGTAAACACCACTCCACTGAACCCAGAGCTCACCCAGGCTGGCTCAGGCTGCGGACATTGGGTACATCTGTCCCCCTCTGTGGCTCCCAGCCTTTCCATACACAAAACCAGGAGCTGAGTGAGATCAGGGGGCCCCTAAAGATCTTTTGATCTCATGTATCTCAGTAAAAAATGTTGAGAATGAACCCCGCCCCCTGGGTGTGTGCATTTACTTATAAATGATATATATGCACACTCTTGATCCAATATATTATGCTCATTATAAAGCATATCCCTCACTCCTCCACAGGTAAAAGGAGGAGACGCGATGATGCCCAGGGTCTCTTTAGCTCTAAAATTCTGAGGCTGTACCTCAGTAGGTTTCTGAGTTTTCTCATCTGTACCCTGTGCTTATACTTGCATGTCCTCATTGATCATTCACTCAACAAATATGTAAAGATCCCCAAGTGCCCTAGTGCTCAGAAGCAGCAAGTAGTGAGACAGAAATGGTCTCCACCCTTGGTACTTCAAACAACTCACAAAGGAAAAACATGGCTGTTATCGAATATTGGCCATTCCATATGGTTCAGACTATCAGGCACGAAAGGGATTTGATGAGGAGAAAGTGTTACCATGCATGCATTCAACTAACATTTGTTTGACTCTGCTATTATGTGTCAGGTGAATGAGACACACCACTGAACACACACAGTCCCATCCTCATGAGGCTTCCAGTCTATTAGGAAAGCCACGCTTTAATCAATGATCCCACTCATCAATATAAAATTGTAAACATGTTGAGAATGAAGAGGGGTGCTGCAGTGATGAGAAAAACTGTAATGTGGGGTGTGACCTAGTCTGAGCATTATGGAAGGATTCCCTAAGGAAACAGCATTGGAGCTGAGATCGGAACGTGAAATAGATGTAAATTAGGCATCAGGCAGAGGAAGAGCTTTCCTGGCTGCATGTGCAAAGGCCCTGTGGCAGGAAGGGCATGGAATATTGGAGTAGCAAAGGAGTAGGGTGCAGAAGGAACACAGGGAGTGAGGGGCAGCATTTTAGAAGTGATCGTGGGGAGGTGGGTAGGAGCCTGACCATGGAGAGATTTTAGGCCTTGCCAGGGAGTCAGTACTGTATTCTATAGACTGAGGGATAATGATGGAAGTCTTCAGATGGGGGAGGGTGTATATATATATATATCTGACTTGCTTTTCAAAAGGTTCCTCTGGCTAGTCAAGGAGAATGGGTAGGGAGGTAAGGACAGCGGGAGGTAGTGTTCCTGAGAGTGATATGAGGTGGGAACCATGGCAATGGCCTAAACCGATTGGACATAAAACAAGATGAGCAAAACAAAACCAAAAAATACCACTCACAACCTTAAGAGCCAACCAGTGACAGGAAGAGAACAGCATTGCAATAGGGCAGACCTGAGTTCAGATCCTAGCTTCCTCACTTCCAACTGTGTGACCTTGGACGAGCCTCGCCTCCTCTCTCTGGTCTCGCCTCCTCTCTCTGGTCTCGGTTTTTCTTCCTCTGCAACGTGTGCTGGAGACTATGAACATATCAGTTCAGAGCCTTGGCTCTTATCCCAATTCTGACTCGATTCCGCCATGAGAAGATCGCTCCCACTCTCTGAGCCTCAGTCTCCTCAGGTTTTCAAAATACCTGTCTCCTCAAGTTATTGTGAGGATGGGATCGGATTAAAAGATGAAATGTGCTTTGCTCAGGGCCAGGCATGCAATAACGGAAGAGGCTCGGCACACCCATTCCCACAGTGAATGAGCGCACACACACTCCATGAACGCACACACTTCAGGCCCGATGGCAGCTCTCTTCCCACAGGAGTGGTGACTGCCTTGTAAAATTCCAGCCCACTTGCCTGAGCTTAACTTTTAAGGAAGCCAGAGAATAGCAATCTGCTGTTGCTTCTGCTCCGTGAAGCTGCCAGCAGGATGTAAGCCCCCGGGGAATCCAGCAACTGGGGGGATTCTCCTGATGAGAAACATTTGCGTCCAGAGGATCCTCCTATTTGTTTTGAATAGACACATGTAGATGTGAATGACTGTTTTAGGGTTAGGTATTGTTCCTGTATTTGGTTTGGCTTTGTCTCTATGACATCATAATTCTGTGTTTTATTTCACGGAGATCCGCACACGGGCTGTGGCATATGGGAGCTCCCTCAGCAAAATCTCAAATGGAGATGGGGAAGGGGGAGGCAGAGAGAGAGAGAGAGAGAGAGAGAGAGAGAGAGAGAGAGAGAGAGAGAGAGAGCGCGAGGGAGAGCAGGCTGTAGCTTAAGGGTGTGCAGTGGGCAGGGAGGACTGCTGGGTGAGAGAAACAGTCTAGATTTCCACGCATGAATATGAGAGATTCGTCAAACCCTCACCGTCATGGGACCAAGATTTGCCACTGCTATTTGGCAGTCTAAACAGTGCCTTTTTCAATTTCCTAATCTGATTGATCACAATCAGAGAGATTGTAAATTTCATGCTTGTCCATAACACATGGAGGGCCCGGCTAAGCTTCTGACACCTCTATTCAAAGTCCTCCCTGTCTGCCTGAGAGTCGGGAGAGAGGAGCCAAGAGAAGCAGGTCAGACCCGGGACCCTAACTGGGCGGGCAGGAGCTCCCCTGCCACCCGTCCCTGCCCCACCCCCACTCCTGTCTAGGAGCTGAGAACCTGGGGCTCCTTAAGTGGCTTACAAGGCCCTGCTTGATCTGTTTTCTGCCCACATCTAGGGAGTCATCTCCTGTCCGTCTCCCCCTCACTCACTCTGGTCCAGCCAATTGACTTTCTTGCTGTTCTTCAAATACACCCAACATGCATTCACCTCTGGGCCTTTGCACTTGTCGTTCCCTGGGTCTCCAACACCTTCCCCCAGCTACCCTCATGCCTGCCTCCCTCCCTCCCTCCAGGTACCTGACCATTCCATCCAACACAGCACGCCCCCACACACTCGCCCTCCATCCCTTTCCTCTGCTTTCTTCTTCTCTAAAGCTCTTTTTGCCACCCAATCTTATCAGATTTGTTTGTTTCTGCATTTATTATTTTTCTCTGCCCAAGAGCAGGGACGGACTTCATGGCGTTCGCCGCTACAACGAGGAGGAGCTCAGTAACATGGTGGAATGAATGAAAGCACACATGTGTTGTTTAGCCACAGGCAGCTTCCTCCGCTTTGTGCATTCATTCCCCTGTGGTTTATTGTACCTTCAACGCGCCTCAGCTGACTCGGATCCCCGCACCCTCGGAGCGGGCTCAAGGAGTACAGACTGGCTTTCGTCCGACCCAGAGCTAGACCAGGAAGGTCAAGAAACCCTATGGCCCACACCAGACTCTGTATCCTCGAGCCAGTGACAAGGGAGTTGGAAATTTTATGGTAGGTGGGCAGTTCCTTTCCACAGCCCTGCTTTGTTGGCTCTGACCATGGGCCCCCAGTAGATAAGGCCCCCTCCAGAGAGTTTAAACTGATTTCCTTCTAGGAAAAGAAAAGATCTTTCTGAAGACACTACTGGGTAGCAAGGCCTTCTTTGTCCTGATCGCTCCTCGTATTTATTCGTAAAATGGATGACATGAAAGAATCGTTGCCATGTTACAGGTCAGACAACGGATAACTGTGACCATAAGAAGGGGACTCCGTGCCTCCTGGATGGCCTCTCCCTGCTCTGGTCTCCCACATCCCCGTTTTTTTATTCCTATCTATGTGATGGTACGTCAGGCTGCCTGCCTCATGTCAGGTGTACTCTCCTTTGTGGAGACCTTTTCACTCAACTCCGAGGCCCTCAAAGGGAGAGATGTCATTTCATTCATCCTTTCCTTCCTGATGGGCCTGGCGCATGGTAATAATAAAAACTATAATTCATTATTAATAGTAAGAGCTTTCGTTGACAGAGTCCTTACTATGTGCCAAACTGCACTTTCCAGAAATCGGCTCATTCAGGCCTCACCACAGCTCTTAGACGTGGCTACTATTATCAGCCCCATTTTATAGATGGAGAAACCAAGATTGAGAAGGTCAAGTTGCTTGCCAAAAGTCAGGTACCCATAGGTGTTTGCAAACAGTGAAAGGATACATTTCTTTTGATTAGTTTGCCATGGGTCCTGTCAGATATTTTAAACAGCTCTGCATACATCTGGTGGCTCTTTATAGAACACCAAAACCATATTAAAAAATGAACCCAGAGGGCCGGCCAAGTGAAGTATTGGTTAGCACTTGGCTTGGGAGCACCAGCTCTGAGCAGCAGGGCCCCAGTTCAGATCCCACATATGAGGGCCAGTGAGGCTGCCCTCTACAGCTAACAACAGCTCCACCTGGAGCTGGGCTGCCGCGAGTCACTGGCGACGACATAGGCTGCAGCCCCTGCTGCAGTGGGCTGCCGTGAGCTACAGTGAGTGGCCGTCCAATGGCCAATGAGCCACTGCCTCACCCAGGAAGAGCGCAATGATAATACCAACATGGGCCAGTGAAGCAACGTCCTCCACAACTAGACTGAAGACCAAAAGGACAGCAACTTGTCTGTTCCCCTTCCCCGATTCCCCAATAAAATCTTTAAAAAAAAGAAATGAACCCAGAGCACTGAGGCGGTCAAGTGACAAAGCTAAGGAACCCTGACCGTCACCACCAGGTAACCCCAGTCCAGGTGGTGAGGGGCTTGGCACTCTAGTACTGCATCTCGTGAGGTAACTCATGTCATAGTAACAAAAGAGCCATTTACACAGGTTTGAGTCTGTGCTAGGACCATGCCCAGGTTCTTCATACGAATTATCACATTCACTTCTCACGACAACCCCATCAGCTGCGTTTTCACAGAGGGGGAAACTGAGGCATACAGCAGTGAAGTGACTAGCAGATTCCAAAGGTAGGAAACACCAAAGTAGAATTTCAGCCTAGGCAGATCTGACTTCAGAGCCCAAGCTCTTAACCATTCTGCTGCCTCTACCTCAGAAATATTCTGTCACCCCTCAGAGGAAGTCTTAGTAACAAGCAAGTAAGCCCCTGCGAATCCTTCCACCTCACAGGCAAGTAAATCCAGCCAGCCTCTCTGGAAGAAAGGGTAGTGTTTAAACAAATTGTGCCCCTGCCGCATGTCTGAGGCATTCACGGAGCAGAAGGCACATGACCCAGGCTTCTTTCCTCATTAGGGAAGGTAAGCTTTTAGGAATACTCCCCCTTCTTAGTTGCTTGGAGTGGAGGTGAAGTTCATGGAGACCCAAAGGCCTGGAAAGCGGTCCCAGGTGGTCCAGGAGGTCCACCCTCCTGCCCCCAAACCAGCCAACATGTCTACTTGCCCCGCCAGCCAGATGTCTGTATCCAGGGAGCTTCATCCTGACACTAGTGAGAGTCAGATCTATTTGCTGTGTGTCAGAATCCCTGGTGTGTCAGGACTGGGGGTGGCACGGGAGAGAGCTCATCTGAGGCTGGATTTGGACCAGGTGCGCTCATCTAATGAATGCATCCAACTTTCACTGACCATCTGCCGCAGCCTGGGTCTGTAAGATAGCACGGTCGCCCGGCGACACAGCAGTGTCAGACGCCATCCCCCACTGACCCCTGTACACCATTCAGTAAACATCACCTTTCAGGAGGAGAGCGGTCAGACCCAAACAATAACAAGCCCTTCCCAGAGGAAAGTATTCACTCATTGCCAGGGCAGGAGGGCGCGTGACCCTCTGTCCCTTGGCTCTTACCCACAGGCTGTCGGGAAATCACCTCCCAACAGCCCCTCACTCTGTTCCCAGGACAGAGTCAGCACAAATGTGCTCAACTGATCTCTTGGCTAGAAGGGGCATCTTGGGTTCAATGGTTCAAAGGCACTTCTCCTGACTTACAATTTGGCCGCCTTTGCCTTTATGCAGTAAAATCTCCCACAGTTTGGAATTTATGATCTTTTGGGCAGGGCCTGCGCTGGAGTCTGCTTCTGGGCTATTCTACACAGACATGATTTTCAAAGAAAATTGATAGTTTGCCAAAAGACTTGTAAAGGGGGTTGCTTATTCTACTGGAAGGGGGCGACCTCGCTAGCACTTTACTAACGTGTGTGTGTGTGTCCACAAACAATGGATATATGCTAATTACAAATGATTTTCACACGTTCGTGAGGTCCTCCACTACTATTCGTTCTATATGATGATTACAGTTTGAACTGGCCTCAAATCCTAGGTTTCCACTTTGAGCCTAAACTCAGGTACAAGCTTTCTGGACTAAGCAATTAACAGAGAATTAATTAATGCCAGGCATTACTTGTTTGGTGGGGACCAAAGAGGGGAAGGTCTTTTAGACTCCAAGTATATTATTGATTCATGCTGGCTCTCTTCCAGCTGGTAGAGGGCGAGGTTTCCCTACGGTGACCCTACAGCGTGGAGTGCCTGGCACAGTCCCTGCTCTTTCTTCCATTCTGGAATAACTGCTCACAGCAGCCCCTTTCACTCTTTATAGGAACCGTAAGTTATAGTCACTCTAGATCTGATGGAACAAGGGATTGAAATTGTGATTTTCAAGGAGTTTGGGCCTCCTTTAGACTGGCAGTGCCTGCTCATCCCTACAGGAACCAAAAGGATATCCCATAAGGATGTTGTACCCATCCATTCTGAATCCAGGTGATTCTTCACCAGTTCCTCTCCCCCCTAACTGAAAAGAGCCAGATCAGAAAGCAGCTCACCTTCGCTTCAGGAGGGGGATGATGGGAACACACCCACCCCACTACCTGGATGTTAGTTCCATCTCAAAGGAGTTGCCTGTCAGGAGTTGCAATGCCACAGTTTTTAGTGTCAGCATGACTGAGGGGGAGATATGGTGGGCGCAAAGAACACAATACCGGAAGGAATGATCGATTTCCTTTGACCATGGAAGCTCTGAGCTATTTGTTTTAGGGGCAATGTCTAATAAACAATTGCTATGCCTCCCACACGGTGAGAAGTGCTATGCCTGACTCAGAACTCACTGCCTGAGATGGTGACTCTATTTTCCAGCTGACTAAATGGGCTCAGCAAGGTAGAGCCAGTTTGCCTAGGACATTCTGCTAGATGGTAGATTCAGGTCAGTCTGCAGCTCAAGTCTGAGCTCGTCGCTGCTCTGATATACTGCCTCCCACTCTGCTATACTGTTCTGACATTTGAGTCAGACATCTGCTTGCAATTTGATACATGATAAAGCTACGGCCTCATCAAATATGCCTCATAGAGATGGGGGCTGGGGGGATAGGGGGTACTTGGCTTAGAGGGCTGTTGTATGATGCATGTGTATTGCTATGAAGTCAACGAATTGAATGTAAGCTTCTCTCCCGGTACTGAATTATCTGCAGAGATTGACTTAAAATATCCCGGGAAGTTCATTCGGGGCATAGCCCTCATCTTTAAACAAATACTAAGTGTGATACCAGCCAAAGGGGCTGATGGTTCATCCGCCTCCTCCCACCTCTCCCTGCAGACAGCTACTTGGGCAGATGGGCTGACTGTGAGCTGGCCTTGACTCATGGGCCTAAACAACAATTCCAAGGAGACTAAGTCCCCAGGTCGCCTCTACAGGAAACCGCTGGGGCCCAGTGATGCCTGTGCCTCTATCCCTTTTCTTCCTAAGAATGCTGCTTTAGAAACATGGTACTTCCGCCCTTAAGTAAGCATAAGACATGCAAAAGGAGGTGGATGCTGACCATCGCTAGACGTGGCTGGCATGGGTGAGAATGGGGATGATTCAAGTTTTATAGACAGTGTGTGAAAAGACAACTCAAACCCAGCCTTTCCTGAAGACTTGAATACAAATGCTCCCTGTTCATTCTCCGCCCCAAACCAGGAGTTAACAGCTATGAAGACTGGGATCTGTGCTAGAGAGAGGCCACACCTGTTACAGAAGTGCTGAAGAGATTCCTCCCAGCATGCCACAAATTAGGGGCTTGTGGCTCAGACTTTCACCTCAGGGGTGGGTCCCAGGGGGAAGGAAACACCCAACATTAATAGATACCAGGGTGAAGTGATAACTGTGTGGGGAGGGTTGGCTATATTATTGTAAGAGTCTCAGATAGATGAAACTAGGATTTGCACAAAGATACAAAAAGCATGCGAGTTGGAAGACCTCGTGGGTTATTTATATGAATTGAGAATATGACCAAGAAAAGGGCATGACAGTAGCTGACTGACAGTCAAAGAGTGAAAGTACCAGCAAGCCAGGTGGACCTTAGGCAGCTTTCCTGAGCTAAAATACCACCCAGAGTCTGCTCTCCTCTCCCTGCACCCCTGAAATATATGGGAGACTCCCTACTTAATGCTACACTGGTTTCCAGTGAATTTCCCTCTAGTCCCTTCTACAAGGGCAAATTTTCTAGCCAACACAGCATCAGATGTGCCAACAGTAGGTGCATCCAAAGGTGGAATGGATGGCAGAGACCCAGGAAGATAAAACCGCCCACGTCAAAACTCTCTACCAAGAACCTCCTTTCCAAGCAGAGGAATATCAGCTTTTGATGGCATTTGGTATTGTCGTTCCCCTTCTCCGGCCTGTGTCACAGGGTGTCCCCTCCCTCCCAGCCACAAATCCTGGCGGCTGCTGCTTGCAGCCTGCCACAGCCTGCTGGCCCATGATGTTTCTAGTGGGTCGACCCATTCCCAACATGGGCGTCCATTTTTCTAAAGACATGGATGAGGCAGGTCCCCATCACACCACGTAAAGTTCTTCAGTCTGAGTTGGGTTTCGGGTATGATCGGCCGTCAGCCCTCCACCCCACACCCACGGGAAAGTTCACATGCAGTTGTACCAGCCGTTCTGTCTGAAGCACTTTCCCAGACGTGTTTGCAATCTACTCCCTCCATGTAGCCTGCCACAATTAATAAATACTCCTCGTGGTCTCCCCTGGTCCACTTTGTTTTTTGTTTTGTTTTGTTTTGTTTTTCCCTCCCACCAAACCACTCATCAAACAACCAGCAAAAGATGAGCTTTCGTTAAGAGCTGGCTTGGGACGCCAGTGGCCCCAGTTCGAGTCCCACATATGAGGGCCAGTGACACTGCCCTCAAAAAAAAAAAAAAGATGAGCTTTCAGGCTGCCTTCACATTTTCCCTGACAAAGGGCACGGGTTTCTTCCTTTCATTCTCAAACTCCTCTAAATTAAATGATTTATGAAACGAACTGGGTTTTCTATGTCTTGGAATGCTTCCGTGTGGCTCAGCCCCCTCTTCGCTTCACCCCACATCCTCTTCTCCCTCTTTCTGCCTTCCTTTCATTTTTTTCCCCTTATTCTCCCATCACACTTTCCCCACCACCATGTAAGCATCTCTTTTTATGCCTGAGTGCAAAGCAATCGGATCCTTTGGGAAACACCCAATAAAACTTCCAAGACCCCCTTTGTGATCTTGGAAGGCTCCTCCCTGACTCCTGAGCTCAGAGTCCCTGTTTTGGATGCGGGAGAGGGAGAAGTCAGCAGCAGCAACAGCAGCCAAAAACGCATGGAGGAGGGTGCTGTTTAGGGTGTATTTGAGGGAACAGCATATGGGCTTTTGTCAAAAACGTTCAGAGCTCGCTAGTTTCTGAGCTGAGTATAGAACACTGCTTGAGCTGGTTCAACCCTCATCATCTCTTTTTGTACAACACCCCCAACCACCTCAAATCCACCGCTCCCCCCCCTCCACACACACACCCATGCTCTGAGCTCTAGAATACCAAGAAAAGTTTCTCAGGCGAGTCGTATCCCACCTACGCCACCCACCCTGAGCGAGCAAAACCTCTTGACTAGGAGCTGCCGGGTCAGCAGACAGTTGAGTGTTGCTCCCAGATAAAGACTCCCCGTCCCTTCTCACCAGCTTCCACCTCATACAATCCATTAGTTCCTAGGTTCCAGCGGGAGATGCCGCGTAGTGACGGGCAAAGACTGGCCCAGCTGCCTGCCGCATCCACCCCTCAGGGCTCTGGGGCACAGGCACTCCCTTTGCTAAGAAGGAGGTCATTACCTTGGCAGCGGCTTGCGGGCTGTGATACTGGCGACAATGATGCTCTCAGGACGTGGGGTGGCCACAGCTTTAAAGGTTCCTCGCCAGAACTTCTCAAAAAGCTGCTTCTCGCCTTGCTGCACGCTCGCCATAGCCAAACCCAAAGGGGCTGGGGCGCCCAGGCGCTGTCCGAAGTGCTGAAACCTGGATTCCAAACACGGGCGCACCGGGCTCCGGGCTCTGTCCGCGGTGAAACCCAGAGGGGTTGGGTGGGGTAGGAAAGATCGAGGTTCTGGGCGGGGGATGGGGCGCCGCAGCCGGGCAAGGCAGGAGAGAAAGAAGGCTTGTCCGCTGGCTTTCTTCGGCTTCTGGGTTGGCCCTGGGCTGCGCTCTGAGCTTGCTGAGTTCCCGTGCCCCAGTTCGGGAACGGAGGGCCGGCTTTCTCGGCAGCGCCAGAAGAGAAGAGGCGACAGGATCGTCCGTGTGTGTGCGTGCGCGCGTGAGCTCAGGCGCGCCCGGGTTTTGTCTCTCGCACAATGTGACGTTGGAAGAGGAGGCTGGTCGCGCGAGCTGCACTTTCCTCCCCCCTCTCCGTGTCTCCTCCTCCCCGCTACCAACTCCCTCCTCCACCAGCTCAGCCTCCCGCCGCCATCTGCATAACAAAAGCCCGCAGGTCTTGGGAGGGGAAAGGGCGGGGCGTGTGCGCCTGTCACTAAGGCCCCGCGGCGACAGAGTTGCAGCGCCGACCCCTCTGAGAAGCAATCCTGGCACCCCGAACCGAACAAGGCTGAAGAGCCTGCTTCCCCGTCCGCTCTCCTCCCCCAGTAGCGCGGACCTCCCCCCTCCCCCACCCCCGTCCCCGCCCCGCCCTCGCCCCTCCTGGGTGTGATCTGGTCCCCGCCACCTCCCTTCCCAGCCCTTTCGCAAGTCTTGTAGCGGCTTTCCTATGGAAGAGGGGGGCAGTAAAAAACTTAACCTATACGCCCAACCCGCCCCTCCCTCACTTCTGGGAGTGGACTGCCTAGGCCAGCAAAGGGGGTCCCCTGCATTCCTCTTTGCGCCTGGGCGCCTGGAGAGGCCCACCACCCAGAAAGTGCCATTTGATGGACAATCCATTACCAGTTCGGCTTCTCGCCATCTGCCGCGCCGGGCCCCCGCCCGCAGAGGGTCGCAGCGTTACATCTGTGCTTGCGGTGATGCTTTTGTGCCTCACAGCCAGCCAGTCCAATGTCCCCGCTGCCAAACCCCTCCAAAAGAAGGGGTGCCCCCACCCCATCCCATCCCATCCACTCTTGGGGAGTTCGGCGGCAGCCACTTTTCTTAACAGAGCTTGTCTCAGGAGAGGCGTCCGTTTTGGTAAAGAAAGAGCTTGGGGGAAGGATTTGCGGGGGGCGGGGGGGTGAACATCTGAGGATTACAGGAAAGTAGTTAATTTTTCGAGCTCTCTTTCCATTTTCTAGTCGCTCTCTTCAACCCCAACCCTCCAAATTGGAAGCTCAGAACCACAAATAAACCCTAGGCACAGAAGGTCTTGGCAGAATTTCGCTAGTTCCACCCCCAGGGGTTTCGTTAGGAAAAAGATAGTTGCCAGGACCCCTTAGCCCATTTCCCCCTTGCTCAGCTTGTCAATTCCTGGAAGCAGCCATTGCTCAGCAGAGTTGCTGCTCCGCGCTCCGCAGGCTGCAAACTCCCGGAAGGAAGCCTAACCGAGTCGTAAAGGCCTCCAAGTGCCTGGCACGGGTCTCAGGGTCTTGGCCACAGCAAGAATAAACCCACGGTTTTTGCTGATGCTGATAGGGATGGGGACCAAGGATGTGAACTTCAGGAATTCTTTGAAGGGGAACGGGACAGAAAAAGGAGAAGGAACGCAGAGAGAACAAGATGGGGGAGGAGAAGTAAAGACAGCCTGGGAGTAACTGAGAAGCGCATATACTTTCAAATGCATGTGTATTTGGACATTTGTGTTCCAGCTTATGTGAGTGCCTGGGAGCGCCGCTCGCTCTGCAGCGACCCCTTCTGGTCCACAAGTGAAGACGCATTTGCTGGTTTCTTAAAAGTGGGCTGCAGCTGCCAGGAGGTGAGGTTAGGGCTGGGGAGCTTGGAGGTAGAGGGAAATGGAGACAAGTTTCTACCTGTCCTCTCCCCTTCCTTCTACCCAAAATTCCCCACTCCCCCATCGCTTTGAGGCCCTATTTCTCACCCTGAAGTTGTCATTTTAAATGACTTAGAGAGCTAGTTCTTTAAGTAGCCTGGGATATTTAAAACCATCCTTCGTCACGACATTTGGGGTCCGAACTGAGTTACCTGCACAGAAAAGGTAGCTGGCATCCTACCCCCACAAGATCAATCCACATTTCCTAGCCGGTTCCTAGTTCTAAGTTTCTGTTGATAAAGTTTCCATTTGCATACCATTGCCTCTTTTGATGCATGAACAGTAATCAGAAGCCAGGTGAGGAGGGAGAAGCTGCTCTTATTTTGGCTTAAAGGTGAGGAAGTTGAGATGTAGGATAGTCAAGTGACTTGCCCAAGGTGATTCCATAGGAAGCAAAGGAAGTCTGTGAAAAGCAGTTTCTGTTTTTGCTTGGAAGATGGGGGTCCTGAGGGTAGCAGGCACTCCAGCCTGGGATTGTGTAAAAACTCTCAGATACTCATGAGCCACATACTGAGAAACACATGCTGTGGAGACATCTAAATTGGGAGTCTTGACTCATAAATGCAGGGCCTCACAGCCAGACTTCCTGGGTTCGAATCCCAGCTCTGCCATTTCCTAACTGTGTGATCTTGGAGGGGTGACTTCACTTGTCTCTGCCTCAGTTTCTTCATCAGTAATATAAAGATTCCATAAATATTAACTGTCCTGTGGACTAGCTGTAAGGATGAAAGGAATTATTGCATATAGAGGACACAGAACAGTGATTGAGACATAGTTTACTTAAAAACTAACAGTTACTATTTGCATGATTAAGAACGTACATAGCCTCTAGGGTTAGATAGAACTAAGGTATGAAGCCCAGGTCTGTACTTTTTAGCTGGATGACCTGGAGCTAGTTACTAACCTCTGCCTCAGTTTCCCCATCTGCAAATTGGAAATATTAGTGCACATTTCATATGATTGTGAGGATAAAATGAAATATGACCTGTAAATGACTTAGGGTGTCTGGTACATAGCGAATGCCTATTAAATGGCAGCTATTATTGCTGATGCTGTTGGAATCATCACCTGTTAACATCTTCAGTTAGGCCATATTGGGTTCAATAATCATTAATCGATGACTAAATTTGGTCAGGTCCAGTCCTGGGCATGGAGGGTCCAATGATAAATAAGACACGGACCCTTCCCTAAAGGATTTCACAGTCTAATTCACCTTTCAGGTCCCTATTGCCTAACACTTGTCCCCTTTCCACCTTGTCAAATCTGGAAAGCCAATTCAAACCAACTAGTGTTGGCTATTTAAAGAATGTGTTGAGAAGGATTCTGAGGCCATGTCCCAGAAAGAGTGCTGTGATGGATTAGTGATGTCTGCCCCTGGCATAGTATAATCAGCAAGTGTGCCTCATATGACTTATTCTTCCAGTCTGACTTCTCCAATATGACTCAAACATCAGTTCCTCCATCAGTTTATCAAAATGTAACTATCTTGTTCTCATTCATTCAGGGTATATATTGCTCTGTGTTTTTCCAGATGCAAACAGTCCCCGCTATGAACTGAGACCTATCAACATGCTGGTTAGTAGTGAATGCAAATATGTGGCACAATTGTTGCCAACCTTTGTGTGTGATGCCAGTGGCAGACAACACTAATCCATCACTGCGCTCTGTCAGGGACAAGAGCTCAGAATCCTTCTCAACACATTTTTTGGATAGCCACTACTAAAGGTTGGAGTTGGCATTCCAAATAAAATCAGTTTGCCATCCATGTCTAGAGGGAGCTTCTTGCCATGATTGGTATTGCTCCTTCATTTGAAAAAGAGGATACAAGAGAAAAGTGATCCTAGGATTTGCAAATCCAGGTACTCTAGAGCAGGAGCTAAAGAGGTTCTTAGGCATCTTTCTCCATAATGATCCAAGGAGGCAGGACCTCCAGTTCAGAGAAATAGCTATCCCTCTTCCTGAGGCAGTTCAAATCCCACCTCAGTGATGTTGCTGTTACCTTCAGTAAACCTCTTATCTATCCGGGTCCATGACTTCTCTGAGAACAACATGGCTAGTACTTACCCACGGCATCAAGGGATAGCAGGATACTTGACAGCCTGTATCCATTTCCAAAACATCCAGTGAACAGTGAACTACTCAAATAATTACTGAGATAATGGGGAATATGATAAGACCAATTCATCTGTTTTTGTGCCTTTCAACAGGATCATGCTAAACTATTCAAATTATATGGGTCTGTATATTCTCTATATAGACTTTGGGGCAGAAAAAAAAATGATTGCACTACACAGGGTTTGCCAATCCTCATTTCTTAAAAGTCCTACCTCATGTCTAATCTGAATCCTGCCTCTGATGTTTATTGTCTATTCCTCTCCTATAATATAGATATAAACTGGTTCAAATGCCCCTGAACTAACACGGATAAACCAGGAATTTTTCTTCCTTGGTTGCATAGTTCCCAAGATTCTACACGACAAATACATTCATTCTATCTCAGATAACAATAATAGCTGTGCTTATCAAGTATATGTTCTAGTCACCACTTGTTCTAAACCCCTGATAAACATTATGTCATTTATTCCTTGCAATAACTCTATGAGAAAAGAACTATCATTTTTCAAATTTCACATATTTGAAAACTGAGTCTCAGAGTGGTAGAGGGTCCAGCATGTGCAAAGACCACACACATTGGAAAAGAGTTGTCTACTCAAGGAAGAAGCTGAAGCCCAGAGAACATGGTCATGGAAGAATGTGCTCCATGCACTGAAATGAGAGAATTGCCATTGTTCTGCCCAGCTGAAAAAGCCAATGATATTATACCTTCGTTTCTCAAAGTGAGGTTCCTTGGAACCCTGGTGGTACTCCCTTAAAAGCTTTTAGATGGCACCCAGGCCAACACAGCATTAAATAACAACGAGCACACGGCCACATGTAGTGAGAAAGTATTTCTTTTATCAGTTGTCCTCCTGGCCACTAGGTTACCTTCAGAAGTAAATCTCCACACCTTGATTTATTTGAAATGTCTTGAACACATCTCTTCGCACTTACTTTTCAACAATGAGAAAGCAATTTCGGATTCAGAGTCATGGACAACTAGAATTTAATAACATGACTTTGGTTTCATTCCATTTATGTTTATACTCTATATAGTTCTCTTCCGCTATTGGCATCGATACTGGGTTCTCATTTCGAAAATGTCCTCTTTAGGTAAATTTGTCAGGTAAAGAGGTGGGCCGCTTTTTAAAAAAACTTTTAATGTAGAGATGTCAAACATACACAGTACAAAAGTAAAAAGATTGGGATAAGGACCCCTGTGTACCCATTTCCAATTTCAACAATTATCAACACATCGTTGATTTTCTTTTTTATCTTACTCTGACCCACTGCACAATTCTAAATTATTTTGAAGCATATCCAAACATTGCATTAGTCCAATTGCAAATACCACAGGATGTATCTCTAAAAGGTAGCAGCAACCAGACCAGCCGAGTGGCACAGTGGTTAAGCGCTGGCTTGGGATGCCAGCAGCCCAGGTTCGGGTCCCACATATGAGGGCCAGTGACACTGCCCTCAAAAATAAATAAATAAATAAATAAATAAATAAATAAATAAATAAATAAAAGATAGGAACCATTTTTTTTTAGCATAACTGCAATATCATTACCACACTAGACAAAATTAACAATCATGTCTTAATATCATCAAATATCCAATGTCCACTTTCCCTCAATTGTCTTGTGTTTGTTTGTTATTGGTTCGTTGGCTGGTTTATTTGAATTGAGATTCAAATAAGCCTTATCCATTGTGGTTGGTTGATAGGCCTCCTTAAGTATCCTTTAATCTAAGTCTCCCCCATCCCCCCCCCACACATAAACACAGATACACATTCCACCTCTCTTCCTTTATTTTTGATAAGAAACTTGTTGTTTATCTAGTAGAGCTTCCCATAACCTGTATTTTCCTGATGGCGTATCTGTGGCACGAAGAACAATTTCTCTGCATCCTCTCCTTCCTGTTAAGTGATGGTAAGATTGAAGTTTAATCACATTTAAGTTCAAAAGAAATTCCACCAGGATGTTAATAATGGATGACCTTTACTTTTCTTGCGATGCTAGCTGACATTGACGATTTTTGCCTAATTTATTAATTTATTAGCGAGTGCAAAATGGCGGTATTCTAATCTATCATTTATTTTTCATGTATTAGCTACAATACTTCTATAGAGAAATATCTCCTCATCAGCTATTTGGGCAACTCGGGGCACCACTAGTATAGGGAAAAACAGAATAAAAACTTGATCCTTTCCCTTTATTTACTAGCTTAAAAAATAACGAGTTGGTATACTAACATCTTTACAAGGCACTATTGAGTGTTTTTTCTTATTCTTATGATAAACTCATAGATTTAAGTATAGGATGTGTTTCAATTAATTGCTCTTAGTATTCTTATTGATGCTAAAACTGTCCGGCATTTAGCCAGGACAGTCTATCCATTTGGTTCCCGAGTCCTTTGACTCAACCACAGAAGCCTTCGCTGGCTTTCTTTGTGATATGTCAAGATGGTCCAAGCTCACTTTATAAATTTCCTGCCCCAGACCTGGAATCAGCCATTTCTCCAAATAGCACTGGTTCCCCTGAGTGGGTTCCAGAGTTGTTCATCTCTACGGGGTTGTTTATTGTTTCTAGGACTTTTTAGAGTAGAAACGGGAGATTTTTAAAACAAAACATGAGTTTCTACTGATTTTTCTAGCTCAAATAAGGGTTGCAGGTTTTTCTCATAAATCTTACATTTGTATCTCCTTCCTGACATGCCCCAAATTCGACTTTAGTGACACCAACACAATTACTCAATTCTTTTATACCACAACTCTCTCTCTCTCTCTCTCTCTCTCTCTCTCTCTCTCTCTCTCCTTTCACGACAACCATGCAAATACCATCACCTATCAAGGGGTTCCTGAAGTCAGTTTAAGGGCTTTTTTTATCCATTCCCTTGGGTGTACATTCGAATCATCACTGTATTTTAAAGTCAACGGGAATTGAATCACATGGAGTTTTATTTATTTACGTTTACTTTTGATTTTTTTGGGGGGACTGCTTCTTAACATAACTTTGTTTTTTAATTATGTAAAATATTGACATGGTTCTAAAGTCCAAACTTCCAAAAAAAGTGTATTCAGGCAAATCTAGACACCCTATCTTGCCCACCCCCTTTTCACCATCGCCATATATAATTTTAAAATCTGTTACGTTTGGTTTATCCTGCCATTTGAGAAAAAAAAAAAAAACACGTTTCACGTTCAAAATTACTCCATGTTTTAAAAGTGCAAATAGTAAGAGCACAGGTGAGACCACGCTGAAAGACTGAAGTCGTAGTCAAACCTGTAATGTCAGGGCACATTGATTTATCTACCTGTGTGAAACAGCCAGCAGGATTCCGCCTTTTCTGGAACTGTGAAGAGACGCTGCCAGCATTTGACTTGACAGCCAGTTTGCACAAAGGTATGGAGCAACAGACATTAGAAATATATGCACTGTGGGAATCTCATCTACTGTATGAAGCTCGTGTGACATTTCAGTGTGGACACACAATCTGTGTCCTTCTGGAAGGAAGGCGGAAAGAGAACTTGCCTAAGGGAACCCAGTTTTGCATCTCAAAGCAACCCGCCATTTGTCATAGCTCATCTGACTTAGTGTGCGTGTGCAAGCGTGTTGTATGTATATTATATATCCCCTCTAGCGCCTTCTGCTTTTCAAGATAGGCTACAACTTCTGAAGATGGCCTCTTTGTCTAGTCTGTTACTCCTTTTCTACTGAAAGGAATACAAAATTCTCTCCTGGAATGCTTTGAAGCAGAAGACAAAAGCCACTGACTTTTGGTTTGGCAAAATAAAAAAGTAAAAAGGACAAAAGAGAAAACCAGGGCTTTTCCTATTATTCTCTGCAACACAGCGGGTCTGAAGGCAGCTGAGGACTTTGGGAATGGTTCTCTGCAGCGGCCCCCTCCTAACTCTTTGCCCCTGGATTGGATGGTGCTGAAATAATTACCAAGCAAATCGATCGCCAGTGTTGTGATGTGACCGTGGTTGTGAATGCATCATTTTCCTTCTGGAAACTGAGTTTGCCTTACAGGCTGGCTGGATTCTATCCAGGCTCCTGACAACCCACTGCCCAGAAAAACTCCTGGAGCACTGAGTCTTTCCTCTCTGCACAAGGGCTTTACAAACCTCTTCGCATTGTCCTCTCGCAGCAGCCTGAGCATACAGCCACAATGCCAAGAGCGGGTTTCCCTATTGCTTTTCTTTGGGATTAAAATTAATGTGCCATAGAATGTTGTTTTGAGAAAAGTGGTCAATGTTGTTGTTGTTTTTTTTTTTTTTGAAAAAAAAAATTCTTCAGGGGGCGGCCAGTTAGCTCAGGTGGTTAGAGCACAGGCTCATAACCTCAAGGTTGTCGGTTCAAATCCCACAGGGGCCAGTGAGCTGCCAGTGAACTACCTGACTTGGAGCTGATGGGTCCTGGAAAAACACACTGTTCCCCAATAAAATTTCTTTAAAAAAAAAATTTATTCAGGAATTTGAGCCACAAGCTTCTGGCTCCCCGCTCCATCTCCTTGAAGAGGTCTTTAAATGCAGCTGGGCAATGCACAGAGGCTGTGAAGGACCCGGATTCCAGGCTTCATGAACTCCGGCAAACCATTCTTGCCTCAAGCCTCAGCTTTCCCATCTGTGAAATTAAGGGGTTGGGCTGTCAGAGGTCTCAGACTGGCAGCCCTCAGGAGGAGTCTAGCAAACAAATGGGTTCTGTTTGATGCCCACAGAGTATTTAAAAGTAGAGAATTTGGTTGGCTACAGGTAAAGGCCATGCTTTCCTTTTGGCCACAGACCTACTACTCCCAATTGCACCCCATCCAGCCTCCCTCATGTATATAGAACCCCCCCAACCCCCACCTCATATCTACGTCAATCCTGGCCTTGAACATTCCCATGGGTCCTACCAGGGGTGATACTCTGTAGTTTCCTTATGTTCTTTTTTATTAGAATATTCACAACAATAATTTGAATAATAACAGACATTTGCACTGGTTGAGCTATTGCTATCTGCCTTGCATGGGATTCCCACTTCCCAGGCATCCTCTTGTTCCCTCCTCCTAATCAGCCAAGGAGAAAGCTATTATTGTGACCCCCCCACACCCCTTTTGCGTATGAGAAAACTGATGCCCAAAAGAGATAAAGAGCCTTGTCCAAAGTCACATGGGTGGTGGTGAACTGAAGAGCTGAGCTTAAATCAAGGTCTTTCCAAGCCCAGGAGTGATATTCAAAATACTTAACAGCTGGCATGGTATGGAGCTGACGGATCAGATGGACGCTGGACACACGGCAGCCTGGGCTCCAGGGAAATGGATGTGGTGGCCAGGACAGAGCGAGATGACAGGCCCTGGAGGGGGACCAGAGAAGCAGCTATGTATCAAGTTGAATGGAAGGACTTCACTGGTAAACCAGTGTGGCTGTAAATGCTTTCTGGCTTAGTGATCAGTGTTTCTAACCACCGTCCTTACTCTGTGTCATGCTGAGTCCGAGGCATCTGAAGTCTCTTTAGAACCTATGTTTGAGAAACACAAAGAACATGGTGCTGACCAGCAGGCAACAATGCCAGGTGATTCTGGGGGTGCACAGGGTCTCCTGAGAGATGGGGAGGTGGAGAAACTCAGAAACCAGAGCCAGAATGCCTGCTTTGAGTAAATTATAAATAAGGAAGGAAGGTAGAATTGACCTGGAGAGGCAGCTCTGTGGGTGTCTACGTGATCCGAAGGATGCCAGAGTTAATATTAAATGGACCGCTTAATATGGCCCTGCCCCCAAACCACAGCGAGCGAGTGTGGAGGAGTCTGAGGGAAGTAATTCCAGTCACGTACCCTTTCTAATGATCATAGCACATTTACAAAATGCACTGGGTACAGAGTACGTGCCAGGGATGGTACAAAGTGCTGAGGTCTCAGCAAAAAGTCAGACAATACCTCTACCTTTGATAGGCTCACAGTCTGGGGGGTAGCGGGTGGGGAGAGGGTTACAGACAAGTAGACTGGCAGTGACTCTGTGCTATGCTCCATGACAGTATGGACTAACCTCAGAGGGCTCAGGATGACACAGAAGGAGCACTCTTCTCTGTGTTGGGCAACCAGGAAAAACTAAGACCTGAAGGATGCGTTCTCCAGGCCCCAGGAGGCAGGGAGAGAGGCAGAGCAGAGAGTAGAGCAGTGGTTCTCTAAGTGGGGTCCAGACCAGCAGCTGCAGGCATCTCCTGGGAGCTTGACAGACATGCAAATTCTCAGGCCCTGTCCCTGACTTATTGAAATGCACACTCTAGGAGGCAGGTCCAAGCAATCTGCACTTTGACTAGCCCTCCAGGTGACTGGAATTCAAGTTCAAGCTTGAAGAACACAGAACAGCAGGTTAGTGGTTGAGCAGTCAGAAGTATTGATGGAGAGGAGGGTGGGGGCCCGGTCAGGGGAAGACTTATGGGATCTAGGTTTTATCTTTAGGGGAACGAGGAGCTTTTGGGGAACTAATAGTATGATATGACACTGCTTTTGCCATCACATATGGTCCTCAAAACTGCTGAGCTGGTTCCTACTTCTAAGCCTCTGCATTTGCTGTTCCATTTACCTGGAACATTTGACCCGCAGATTTAAAAAATCTGAACCCCTTCTCATTGTTCAGGTCTCAGTTCAAATGCTACTTCCTCTAATCACCCCACCATAAACAACCCTTCTGTTCCTCTCTCCCCCATCAGCTTGTTTCTCTCTTTGTTTTAAAACAGATTTTTTTTTAGAAATTTTATTGGGGAAAAGTGTGCTTTTCCAGGACCCATCAACTCCAAGTCAAGTAGTTGTTTCAATCTAGTTGTGGAAGGCTCAGCTCAGTGGCCCATGTGGGGATCGAACCAGCAACCTTGGTGTTATGAGCACTGCGCTCTAATCACCTGAGCGAACCGGTCACCCTGTTTCTTTTTTCATAGTTCTCCTCTCCACCTGCAATTGTCCTGTTGTGTTCCTTGTCTGTCTCCCTCTACTAAAACGTTGCTCCAAAAATAGAAGAAACCAGTCTGCCTTGTTCACTCCTGTGCATCACCACCTCCGAGCACAGTCCCAGCACACAGTAGGTGCTTTCAATAACAACTCCATAAGTGAAAAAAAACATGAAGCGCATGACAACGCCCACCACAGTCATGAAAAGATATAGACACGGAGGGACACACAGAGGAGAGGAACACCCAACCGGGTGGGTGACCTGAGAAGGTGTAAGGGGCAGGTTTGGGACGTGTTTAGGGACAAGAAGGTGAGGCAAAGAGGAGAAAGGAGGAGGTAATTCAGAAGGGAAACCCAGAATGAGCTCAGAAGCCAAAATAAGCCCGTGTAAGGGAAGGAGCCCAGTAGATTAAGTGTGTTAAGGGCAAAACAGAGAAGGGGGGCAATAAGGAAGGGGGTGGGGAGCAGGGAGGGAGGGAGGTGGGGAGCCTGAGGGGATGAACTCATGAACTTGGAGACCACAAATGAGTGCCCTCCATAGTCACTGCTCAAGCTGTCATTGCCCTACATCTGTCCCTCTGTCCATCCACCCTGTGGGGACTTCTGACCCCTTCTAAGTTAGAAATGAACATTCCTAGATGTTGGGTTTCCACAAACAAGCATACCTTTTAAAATAGAAATAAATGAAATAAACAGAGCAGTGAGGGTATTTTTTTTTTTTGTCAAGTGTAGACAGTTTTTTAAAGAATCAATTATCATAAATTATCATGATCATTTCAAAAAAAAGGAAGTATATTTGCACACAAAATGTAGGAAAGAGAAAGACATTATCTCGGAATAAAGAATTTACTCCTAAATTGAGTAAATCTCACTTGCTGAAAAACTCACAACATTGTCCATACTGTTTTCTTTTTCTCATTTTGCCACCGAATGGTGGAAAAGACCCACATTGGACCAGAAATAAGCATGTTGGAGCGCTGCCCTGAGCCCTGGATATGATAAGCCAGCCCCCAAAGAAGGGTGGGTGGGTATTAAAAGAGTGGATTTAAAATAAAAAGCAAAATCAGAGACTTCTTACCTACCCTGGAAACTCAAAATTAAATTCACAGAGGGCCGGCCGAGTGGCGCAGTGGTTAAGTGCTGGCTTGGGAAGCCAGAGACCCCGGTTCGGGTCCCACATATGAGGGCCAGTGACACTGCCCTCAAAAAAAAAAAATTAAATTCACAGAATCGTTCACTTTACAGATCCATCTGTCCGATACTCTCTCCCCACCCCCTGACTTTTTTTTGCACTTTTTATTGTGCGAAAATACACATAACCTAAAATTTACCATTTTAACCATTTTTAAGTATGCAACTCAGTGGTGTTAGGTACATTCACAACGTCGTGTAACCACCACCGCTATCCATTTCCAGAACCTTTCCATCATCCAAAATTCTGCAGCCATTAAACACTAACTCCCTTCTCCTCCATTCCCAACCCCGGGGAACCTGTATTCTGCTTTCTGTCTCCATGGATTTGTCTACCTCATACAAGTGCAGTCGTACAATATTTTTCCTTTTGTGTCTAGCACACTTTTTAAAGATTCATCCACATGATAGCATTGTATCAGAATTTAATTTCTCTTTAAGGCTGAATAATATTCCATTTTATGCATCTACCACCTTCGGTCCATCCAGTTATCCATGAATGGACACTGGGGTTATGTCTGCCTTTTGGCTACTGTGAATAATGTCACTATGAACGTCATACACATATCTGCGTACACCCCTGCTTCAAGTTATTTGGGGCATACGCCTGGGAGTGTCATTGCTTGATCATCTGGTAACTTTTTTTTTTTTTTTTTTTTTTTTCAGCTGAGTCATCTGCAGCTTAGCGGCAGCTCAGCTCGGGCTGGGCATCGAACTGCTGTTGCTCAGAGCTCAGTTCGCACTCTTCAGCGAGCTCTTAACCAACTGAGCTGGTAACTCTTATGTTTCATTTTTTTCAGGAACCGACCCCTCATTTTACATGTATGTTTCATTTTTTTCAGGAAACGACCCCTCATTTTACATGTCAAGGAACGGAAGGCTGGATGGGTTGAGGGTGTGCCTAGAGCCATACAGCACTGAGGAGGTGGTGAAGTTGTAACTACGCTCCCGGACCCTCTACCAACCCCAGGCAGTGGGCAGTAACCAAGGGAGGGCAGAAACCAGAGGGCGACCGTCCAGGAGTTGGGTATCCTGTGCACGGAAGAGTCCACACTTTGGCCATCAGTTTTTCTAATTCTGGGCCATGGGCACAATCACGTCTTTATAAGCGTAAGCCCTAGAGGCTGGGGAAACAGAGGAGCCGTGGAAGAAGGAAGGCCGGGCACCAACGGGAATCGAATCAGAACAGTTTTGTTCAAGTGCTTCTGCGAAGGCACCCACATCCTGGGAGAAGTCAGGAAGCCAAGAAAACTGACGGAAACGTCCTGGCTTCAGAACTCGGGGCTAATTCTAGAAAAGGAAGCCTTGCTCTTAAATAAACTAAAAGCAAAATTTGGAGGGACAAGATTCTCTGCCCATGAGACAAACTGGAGCGTTAGTACAGCAAGAAGTAGAAAAGCTTCCTTATTAGGGTGTAGGTGAGGGATGGAGCCTACAGATGTGGATAGAAATTCCTGGCTCTTCCACTTACCAACTAGGTGCCTTCTGGTAAGAGACAATCTGCTCTTTGAGCCTCGATTTATACATCTGTAAAAAGGGGCAGTAATAGCACCTGCCTTGTAGGGAATTGATATGATTGATGGTGGTGATGCGATGCCGCTGAACGGTTGAATCTCAGTGACTGTGGACCTTGGCTGCACCTGAAAGTCACCTGGACACTGCTTACAATTTCTGATTCTTGGGCCCCGCCCCACTCCCAAAGATTCTGCTTCAATGGGTCTCAGACCATGCCCGGTCCTTTTGTCATGGTTTAGTGTGTAAGCTCCCTGGGTGATGCTACCGTGCAACCAAAATTGAAAAACGGTGTGTTCCAGTGCTTTTTAAGAATCGCCTAGGGAATCTTATTAAAATACAGACTATGATGCTCCTGGAGGTCTGAGGTAGGGCTAGAGCTCCTGCATTTCTAACCAGTCCCCAGGGGATGCCACGGATGCTGGTTTTCAAAAGCCTCGTCTAGGCCTGGTTGACACAGATGAAGTGCTCTGTAAGTATCAGCTCAGAAGCAATGATATTCAGTGGGTCTGGAGGAAGAGGGAGTGACCCAGCGGTAACAGTAAATCCGGGCCGGGCGGGGGAGGGGGGAGGGGTAGGCTGCTGCAGTATGGGTTTTGTTTGAAATAAACGATTCTTTAGTGTAGTTTTAGCCTCAGTGTAATGATAATTGTGAACCAGAGCCGCCCCTAACCCCCCCCCCCTTTCCTGGAAGTCACCTGGAGTGGGTTCATGCATGCAGGCTCAGGTTACACACAAATCAAGCCACAGGGCTAGGAGGTGAAATGTGGGGACAAGTTCCACTAATTTATTCAGGAACTATTACCTGAACATGCCCTGGGGCACAGAGCGGTGCGAGGCACTGGGGTCTACCTACAACCACAGCCCTCGCCCTCACAAGCCAGGAGGATGGGGACCAACCATTAACCCGGCAAACTCCAGAATTCAGAGTGATTGGCGCTCTAATGGTGGAAGCTTTCGAGAGGGGCTCTTGGCTCAGCCCCAGGGAGTTATGGACCGATTCCCAGAGGACGCAGTGACTGGGCTGAGTGGTGAAAAAGAAGAGTTATCCGGGAGAGGAGGTGGGAGCAGAGACGGTCCCAGGCAGAGGGGAGAGTGTAGGCTAAGGCAGGGACATTGGAGCAGCTCAGTTTGTGGGCACCGGGACTGAGATGCAGTCAGAGAAGAATCTGGAGATACAGAAAGGGCTTAAATGTCACACTAAGACATTCGTGCTTCTTTTTGAAGCCAGAGGTCTATGGAGGTTGATGAATGCTCTGAAAGGGCTGTGCTTACTCATCTATGTGTGTTATTCTGGGATAAAGCTATCGCGTTTCCATCACTTTCCTAAGGATTCCAGATTCCTAGGTAGGTAGGGTTCTCTGGGGGGCCGTAGGTGGGATCTAAGCCTCCCCCTGGTAAAGGCTCGCTCTATACAGGCGAGGGGGTGTCACAAACATTGGGGTGGTGGGTCCAGCAATGCAGGAGGGACAATCCCCTGTTCTTTCTTCCCCCTTGAACCTTTGCTCATCCATTCTCTCTGCCGGGGACACTGTTTCTCACCCCCATTGCCACCCACATCTCACCTAGTTAATTCTTACTCATGCTTCAGATCTCAACTCAAATCTCCCCCCTTGGGGAAGATTAGAAATTGACCTTGCCCTTGAGGTCAGCCCCCTCCCATGACACACACCTAGCACTCCTTTGAAACAATTGCCAGGCACTGCCATTACATAATGGGTGACGTGTCTGCACCCCTCCCAGCTACTAGAATAAATGCTCTTTGTTGGAAGATACCATCTGTCATGTTCATAGCTATAATGTCAATACCCTGAACAGGTCCTGGCACATAGTGGGGCCTTGGTAAATATTACTGAGTGATCGCATGAATGTTTGATTGAATGAGTGGGTTCACCTATCTGATCATTGCCACCTGAATCCTTCCCCCCGCCTTAGCCTTCATCCAAGCCCCCATCTAACTCTTCATTTTGTATGTTAAGCTCTGACCCTTGTAGGCCAGGGGGTCACTGCCTGCCGTAAGGCATCCACCATACCAGGCAGGTCTCTGAATCTGTCTCCAGGGCTTCCTATAGATGTTTTCCATCTCTTAGTAAGCAGATGCAATCTATGGGTGAAGATCCAGGGACCTTTCCAAAGTGGTCAGCCAACCCCATCACTGACTAGCACCCACATGTTAGTTAAGCATTGCCTGCATTTGGAAAATCCTGATAATCTATTTTCTAATGAGCAAGTTGCTGTATTTGGCTTATTCCTTCTGAGCTGTCAGGAAGGTGGGAAGACTTTCATTTGTTCTACATCATTCCACATAGAGAGAAGAGAAGAAAAATACTCACATTACAATAGCAGCTTTGGGTTTAATATTATCAGAATAAGGATGAGTCATTTGGAAGGCAAGGAGTGCAACCAGGGAGAGTCAACAGTGTTTCAGTGGGTGTGAAATGAGTAGAATCAGCCTCCATGTTCTAACTCCTACTCAAGGGCCATGACTCCCCAAAGCCTTCATCTTACCTCCTCCAGCCTGAACCTCCATCAGCCTCAGTTTCCTAATCTGTAAAATGGGGGACAGCAGTATTTATCTGATAGGGGGGGATCATAAGAGATAATGCATGCAACATATCTGCCTCTATTTTTCCTTGCCCCCATATACACTAGCCCACACTTCCAAGCAACCTTAAGATAAGCCTAACTACCGGACCCCCAACTCTAGGCAGCCCCTAGAAAACGAAGGGCAGAGAGTTTGCAGAAAAATGGCAGAACAAAAAAGAAACTACAGAGAACAGTATTAGGTTTCATTAGCCCAAAAAGTTTGATTATGCGTCTAGCACCAACAGGGAACTTTCTATGCTTTTCCACACTGTAAGCATTTTCCCTTCAAACTGTTATTTTGTTTTTAAGCTGATGGAACAGAAAAGAAGTGAAAGAAGCCCCTCTTTTCCATTTCTTCAAAGGCAACACAAATTTGACCCCTTTCAGAGAATGGCTGTAGATAAAAACTCCATTTCAGTCCGCTTTCTGTGATTAAACAACCCTCTTGTTTGTCAAATAACAAGGAGAAGAGACGAAAGAAAGGGATACTCTCATCACTGTTAGGCGCTCTGAAAGCGTGCTCCCTCCCAGTTCCCCCTGGTGGGGCGCACCCATGCCTACAAAGTTATTCTTGAGAAGGGAGGCAAAGCTGGGGTTCAGCTGCCTAGAGTGAGAGGCGAAAATGGAGATGGAGGCCCCAAAAAGCCCTCATGGGATTGTGGAATCCTCAAGCTGAGAAGGCCTAGGACTCTTGGCCCCCCGCCTCCGTCTTTTTAGGGACATTGCAACATTTGAAACCAGTCTGTTCCATGACGTTCTCCATATATGAAATCACATCCTTGAGTAAAACAAATAGACTCCTCTTTCTTTGGGTGGGGGGTGGTGTAAGGGGCTAATCTAAATCCATCTTGTTTCACTGAAATCCAGTTTCAGCTCAACTATATGTGAACTTGAGTTTCCATGGGAAGCAAGAACTTGTTACTCAAATCACTCTTTGACTCTGAAAGTTTCGGTTGGAATGGAAACATGGCAGTCTGTTGGCCTCCTATATTATACTGGGCAACCCTTACTGGGCAACCCTTCCTATTGACAAGCTAACCTCAGCCTGCATGTCCTGTCTCGTTTCCTGATGGGCAACACAAGGAACATGGCTAAAACCAGGGAGCCCCTGAAGGCTTCCTGAGGAAGTTGCCTGGTGGTTAAATCCATGGATTTTGATGTCGGGTGGGGTGGGGGGAGGATTAGATACCAACTGAATGCCTGCCTCCCAATATGTGATCTTCAGCAAGAGACTTTCCCTCCTGAGCCTCCTTTTTTTATGGGAAAAATGAGATTTGTAATATCCACCTTACAGAGTTGCTGTTGAGATTAAAATGAGGTGACTCTAAAGCACCTAGCACACCGTAGATCGAAGATAAATGGCAGCTCTTAATTTTCACACATCTCTACCTTTCCACGGGCAGTTCCTTCTGCCTGGAGTGTTCTCCCCTTCCCTCTCACCTATAAAACTTTCTCCACCTTTCTTGTCGGCCTACCCCATAGCATGTTGTCTAAACTGCTAGAAATGCCCATGTCATTTTGAAGTGTTATTCTAGAATCAGGATCATGATTCACAAATGTTCTTCCAGTCAAGACCGAATTTTTTTGGGCATCAGGTACTAAGGTTCCTTCATCTTCACAGGTCCAGCATTTAGCACAGGGCTTAATACAAAGGAGGAGTTTGATATTTCCTAAATGAACATGTTATTGAACCATCAACACCTTCGCATAAATTACTTATGACTGCAGCTTCCAAATGGTAGCCTACACACACACACACACACACACACACACACACACACACACACACACACAAGTTGGTGTAGGGAAGTTTCTCCGAAAGCTAAACTTACTGCATTTGAGACTCTCCTTTCTTCTTTGTATGGAGTGAAAAACACCTTGTCATTTATGGAATATATTTTAAAAAGTATTTGGCAAAAAACAGAGTTAGCAACCTCTGCACTGAGATGTATACCCATATCTCTGTATCCCTATCTGTATTTCTGTCTTTGCCTCAACAAGGAAGTTTCAAGTGCATTCATTGCAAATGCACTAGCACTTGAAATGGAAAAGTCTGAGAACCACCACTTTATGAGATAACAGAGTAAAAAGAATTGGAGAGAATGTAACCCACCACTGGCAAGCTTTGATGGGAAGAAGTGGAGAGCACAGAACTGCTGCATGAGAGATGGCCAGGGAGGCAGAGTTGATCTGAATAAAAATGCTTACAGAAGTTTGGGAGAGCAAAATGATGGATGCAAGAAAGTAAACAAACTTCCCACACTCTCAACGTACTGAAGGACATATCTCCTTCACTCCGGAGTTCAGGATCTTAATTTACTGAAGGCTGAGGGCCCCTCCCCCATTGCTCAGGTCAATAACCCCCTTCAAAGAGTAACAATACAGTCCGAGGAAAGATTTCCCATTGCATGGACCGCCAAAAACTCTCCTGTCTTTGGAATCCAAGTCGACCCTTTCCCTCGGGATCAGAACTGCTCTGTCATCGCCCCAGGCAAATTCTGCGATCTTGTCCCCACCTTGGCCTCAGAATTACATTTCTGTAGAGACAGTTCCTTAAACCTCTGTAACTCCATTGACCGTGATTCCAGACATTGTCAGGCATTCCTGAGTCCTGCCTCCCTCTGTCCCTCCCCTCTTTGTCCTATCCTGGATGGACACATGCGACACTTTTAAGTCCCCATTGCTCATCTGTCATGGTGCACAACCAGGAAGAGACAAGGAAAAAGGCCAAAGGGATGGTTTGCCACTAAAAGGAAGACTTTGACATTTTTTAATTCTCCATCTCTCAGGGTGTCATGTCTCCCACCCCCTGCCTAATAATAATAATAATAATAATAATAATAATAATAATAGCAGCAACTATTTAAGTACTTGTTGAGAGTTCTCCGTAGGACAGGCATTATGCTAAGCACTTTACAGTGTTAGTTCATTTCATCTTCGCAGCAAACCTATGGGGGAGATGCTATCATGCTACATACTGAGTCTCAGAGAATTTAAATCACTCGCCCAAGGAGAGCTGGGGGAGCTGGGAGAGGACAACCAATGTTTCTGATCCCACCTTACTCAACACTGCCTCCACTCAGACACCTTTCAGACTCCTAGTTGTCTACCCAGTGGGACTCAGAATTCTCCTGTGGGCTCTCAAGACCCTTCAAGGCCTGGTCTCCATCTGCTCCCACAATCTTGTTGCCCACCGATGCTGTTCTGGAATCCTCCATGGAGTCTCTTTTACTTAAGAAGTCTCTCGCCTCTGAGCCTGTTCTCACCTGACTCCTCACTGCGTGGTACGCTGTTTACCTATCCCAAATCTACCCATGCTGCAAGCCCCATCTCAGATCCCACCTTTCTCAGCATACCAGACCCAATGGATTCACCATCCTCTCAATTTCATAACACTTGGGGTCTGATGAAGCACGTAGCCCATCCCACAGGTGACCTTGAGTTGCTGTGTAGTCATTCTGCATGTGGGTGGTTCATCTCCCCATCTTGACAGACACCCCAGGGGGGTGGGGGAGCCATGTCAGAGGATGTATGTCTTTTGTGTTTACTGGGAACACAGAAGGTGTCTAATCAGTGTTTGATAACTGAGCTCCTCTGTCCTCCTTTCTCTGCTTTCTTCCTAGTTCTTCGTCCCCATGCCCTCCTCATCCTCTTCCTTTGGCATTTCCTTCTTTTCTTTTATCTCCCCTCTGTTCCTTCCTGCATTTTTAAGGGTAGCAGGCAGCTGCTGGTGTGTTTCCCAGTGATCTCCACCTCCTGATACTGACAGTCTTGGGTAATCCCCTCTGCTTGGTGTGGGCTGGATCTAGGGACTTGCTTCCAATGAACAGAATACAGCAAAGGTATGTCACTTCCATGATGAGGTTACAAGAGACTGTGACTCTCTCGTTAGCACTCTTGCTGATACTCTTTTTTGTCCTTTCTCTTACTCACTATGAGGGAGGCGTTTCCACGTTGTGAAATGCTCTACAGAGAGGCCCATAAGGCAAAGAATCAAAGCCGGTTTCCAGGGAACAGCTCATAAAGAAGTGAGGTCTCCATCCAACAATCCGCAAGGAACTGAATCCCGCCCAAAATGACAGGAGCAAACTTGGAAGTGACTCTTTTCCAGGTGAGCCATTAGATGACTGATGGCTGCAGCCCTGGGTCATTGCTGATGGCAACTTTGCGAGAGAACCCAGGACCAGAAAACCTACTTAAATGATGCTCAGACTCCCGATCCACAGAAACTAGGCGATCATAAGGATGTTATTTTAAGAGGGTGAATTGTTAAGCAGCAATCAATCACTAATATACTAAGTACTTATTTACTCAAACAGTTGTTGAATGTTTAATTAAAATGGTGTGCTTGTTCAATGAGGGAGCATTTTGATGACTCAGCCATGGTTCTCTCATTTTGAAAAGCTCCAGCCTCGTTGGGAGTTGGGAAGACAGACAAGTCATCAGATCACTGTAATATCATTGAAGAGCTCTAACGGAGAAGGGAAGAGGGACTTTAGTAGGGATGTGTGCAGGCAGCAGCTCATTCTGCTTGGGAGAATCTGAGCAGGCCCCCCAAAAAGTGAAGTCTGAGCTGGGCCTTGGAGCACAAGTGGGAGGTCATCAAATTGAGGGAGCTGGGGAGAAGGGAGGGAAGAGAATTCCAGGTAACAGGAACACCATGGACAAAGACATAACAGCACGAAAAGGCTGGTCATCATTGTGTAAAAACACGAGACGTGTAGCATTCGCTATTCTGACTCCTCTATAACAAAAGGACAACATGCATTTAGTCGGTGTTCACTCTGTTAATGTTTTAACACTCGGTATGTCACTGAATTCTTATAACATTCCTAGGAAATGGATGCTCTTCTTTTATAGGTGAGGAAACGGAGGCTCAGAGAGTAGAAGCGAGTTGTTCAAGGTCACAGAGCAAGTCACTGGCTCCGCTGGGATTTGAATATTGATCTGACTCCAGCATTCCTCTCTCAACCATCCACTGCTGGGTTCACATCTGTAATAGACAACTCAAAAGGAGAGGTTTCCAGTTTTTGCTGGACAGGACAAGTCTCTGAATGCCTGTGGGCCCACACACTCCTCTCACAGCCTGGTATGGAAACAGAAACGAGGCTGGGTCAGCCAGGTTCCCCGTCTGTCCTGGGGCAGTAACAGAGTGCAGAGGATAAGGGCACAGGCCTAGTTCAAATCCTGCCTCCTCCACCTACTCACTGAGTGACCTTGGACATGATATTTACCATCTCTTGAGCCTCAGCTTTCATATCAGTAAAATGGAGAGATGATAATAGCACTTAACCCATAGAGTCGATGTGATAATCCATAGAAAGCAGTAGCAGTGAGGGCTAGAGGATGCTGTGAAGTTGAAGGGCCTCGGTAAGTCGGTCCATGTTAAAATGTAATAATGAGGAACCTAAAAAGAGACAGAGAAAGAGACCAGGTGGCCCCATACATTTCTCTCAGATTCTGATTATTTTGTAATTCTGATTCTCTCATGTCCTTAAAACCAATGCGCCATTTTCTTCAGACAACCTGATATTGTTTGGGGGGAAAGAGGGAGTGTGGGAGGGGGAACATTTATCTCCTACTCCTCATGTTTCCCTACAGGGGGACCTCCAGGAGAGTGACACTCCTGGCCCTTGCCCCACCTGATTCGAGCATCTGGAAGAAGGAACTGAACATACTGAGCCCTGAAGTTGGGGTTGGGACTAAGTTCAATTCAGAAGAGTATTAGCAAGCTGTGGCCTCCAAAAGAGGTTTTTCGGTGGTTGTTGGTTTGTTTGATCAGTAATAAAACTGGCATTTTGATCTCCATCTGATTGACTTTTGTGTCTCTTGCAATTAGTTTTGTACCACCTTGAAAAGGTTCACTCCTCTCTTTTTATGATGCTCATTCCAATCCTTCATTAAGCCTGCTTGTCACCATTCCAGATGGCTATCCTACGCCATCTTCTTTCTGCAAAGAGAGCTCTTCCTTAGGCTTCCTTCTTCCCTGATATTCTGGTTCCTCACCCACCCAGGTCCTGAATCATGGAGCAATTTGGCAGATTCACTTTCTACCCATGCCTTACCCTCTGCCAACCCCGCAGATGCCTCGACTCTTCCAAGTCTTTTCTAATTACTTCTTGGCTGACAACTATGCTAGCAATTTCTTCATGTCTGGTGAATGTTCCAACTCCTCTACTTTGTCTTTCTCATTGAATCCTAAAAATAAAGAATTTGGTAACTCTGGGATGTTCGAATCATCATTAATTTCAAGTGTGTCATCTTTTCCTAGCTATTCTACATTCCCTACTGAGAACTCTTTTCTCCGTGATGCATTTGAGAGCCTCCATTTGATTGCCATTCCCATTACTGAGCTAGCACTAACTTGGACTAACTTATTCCATTAAATTCTTAGCAGAAGCAACAGTAGACACAGCATCAGGATGGAGGTTCCTAGGCATAGGCTGCCGGCACATGAGCCCTAAAAACACCTCTTCCAAGGATGTGCTGCTCCCCGGTCCGTTCTGAAATACTTCCCAAGAACAACTTTATTCTGAACTAATCAGAGGTGGGCAAAGATCACCAGAAGGGCACTAAAGATGGACATATTTACTGAGAGGAAGGTGAGCTGATCAAGGAGCCTTCCACCATCAACACTCTGAAATGATTTTCTTTCCTCCCTCCAGATAAGCTGTCTTGTAACCAGCAGAGATTTCCCTAGGGGATCAGGGAACAGAAAGAGGGTGGGAGTGGGGAGCAGGTCCGGAGTCTGATGCTCAATAATGCCGCCCAGTGGAATGTGATGATGGAAATGTTCTATATCTCTGCTGTCGACATAGAGCTACAAACTACATGAAATGTGGCTAGTGTCTAAGGAACCAAATTTATTTTATTTTAATTAATTGAAATATAAATCGCCGCATGTGACTACTGGCTACTATACTCAACAGTGCAACCCTACCAGGTGCTATCTGGACCCTCCCCTTTTACAGCAGCCATAGGGTTTTTTTGTGAGTCATTGGATAACACACACCAAGACAAAGATGCTTCTGACTCACAGAATTTGCCATGAATGGATGGATGTCCTGATGATCCTTGCCCATGGGAGCTACACTCCCAGTGCCAGGGTCAGCAAACTACAGCTCATGAGTCACCTGCGGCTCTTTGGGTACGTTCCATCTCCAAAGTTTGCCGACCCCTGGTAGAGCCAATCCTGTCCCTCACAACAATTTAAAAATGATTCGAGAGCCATAAATATATTTTTACATAATCACCATTATGGGAAGATTATCCTTTAAACGTTTTATAAATGAAACAATGATAGGCTTATGACAAGTGCTCAATAAATGTATGGTAGCTGTTGGAAGGAGAAGAGGGAGGTCAAGGAGAAGAGGAAAGAAGAGATAGAAGAAGAAGAGAGAGAGGAAGAGGAGACGGAAGAGGAGGAAGAGGATGGGCTGGCATTGAAGCCACCTAGTCTGGCGTATTTTGTTGGGGCAGCCCTAGTAAAAATACCCACACACCATCACAGAAACAGGTGCGTACAATTCAGAGACAGAGAAAGAAAATTAAACAGACAATTCTAATATAAGCATATCTCTTCGCCTAGACTGAAAATCTACCAATAGACATACATCCATTTGAATTAATCACGACTCTCTCATTAATTCAACAAATAGTTGTTGAGTGTCTACTCTATGTCTGTCTGGTGCTGCAGTGGACATTGGGGGTAAAATGATAGGTAAGGTAGCTGTATCCATTGCCTTTACAAGTCCCTAAGCCCCTCTGCCTCTCCCTATAGACTTAACACTATCCTCTACCCCAGGCTCAGTTATGGGGCTGCAGAGTTGTGGGGGTAGATATGAACACAGGCTATGGAATTAGACAGACCTGGGCTTGGGTCCATTCTGCACCATGCATGGCTGCGTGGCAAGCTAGTAAGTGGGTCTGAGCCTCGTTTGTCTCTAACAGGCAATAACGATGCCCAGGTATGATTGTTGTGAGAATTAAATAAGATCACAGCCATAAATCAGAGCAAGTGCTTCATAGCTGTTTGCTATGATTGTCACTGCAGCCCCTGAAGCAGAGCCAATCAGATGATAATAAATATTATCACTAATATGGGGTGCTTTCTCGATACCAGAGCACTCTAAGTAATTTGCATATATTATCGTTTTATATCTGTGAAGCACCTTCCCTACCACCCCAGCCTCTCCTAGTTTAATCTTCTGCTTTCTCTTTTGTCTACTTAGCGTTTTATCACTCCCATGAAAGCACTTAAGACCCAAGATAGAACCCTGTTGGAAAAGAACTTGTGTCTTTCTTCTCAGCCATAGGTCCCCGACTTGCCAGTTTGCACGCTGTCCCAGGCAAGCTGGGAGAGGTGCCTGCAGGGAACGGTATGGTAAGGCTGTCCGTTACAGCTGCGACCACTGACAACACATCTGATTACAGGTCCCCGTCAGGGTGGTGCGATTGTCTCTGTGTGTGTCACTCCCAGCAGGTTTTTTTGTAGTTAAATTTCCTCCGGCACCACTGGGATGTAAGATCCGCTTCCCTTCCCAGGGACCGGAGATGGAGACAGCAAGCAGTTGTTATCATGGAAACCACGTCTCCCCCTGGGCCCCGAGGGGCACTTCTGGAAATGGTTTGGAATTTGATCACAGTCTTCGAGCATAAGAACCGTGGTTAAAAGCTGTTATTTCCTGGCTTCTGATAAATGGTTGTCGAGAAGCTGCCAGTTCCGGTTTTGCTGGGGGAGGTTGGATTGGGGGAGGATATGGGTCAGGAGAATGCGAAGAGATGACAGGATGGGGGGGGGGGGGTCCCAGAGCCTCAGACCTGCACAGGCCCCATACTCAAGTTGGAGACCATCCTGCCTGACTCTGTCAAGAGTGAGGCAGTTCAGGCCGGCCGAGTGGTGCGGTGGTTAAGTGCTGGCTTGGAAAGCCAGTGGCCCCGGTTCGGTCCCACATATGAGGGCCAGTGACACTGCCCTCAAAAAAAAAAAAAATAGAGTGAGGCAGTTCAAAGGGACACTGAGCTTAGATAAGGTGAGTCGTAAGTGGCTCACCTCTCAGGTTGGAAAGGAAGCTTTAATTAACGAGCTAAAAGAGCTGTGTAAGAATCACCAGCTCCGAATGTGTTGGAAAAAAAATTCCAGACACAGGAGCTGCAAACTCAAGTACCTATCAATGCCATTAAGTGACGTGGAGGTGAGCTTGGTGAGGCTTTAGGGGGACAGGGCAGCACACGCCCAGCTACAGGAGGTGGCGGCCACTAGCTCCAGCCACTTGCTCCCAGGTGGGTCCACAGCTCCAACAGGGGCCAGTCGCCCACTTTTCCAGAAACAAGCCTTACATCTGGAACTTCAGGTGAAATCTGCTGACATTTAAATGTAAGCTTAGGAGGCACACATTTTAAAATCACATTGCAGGCCGAACAAAACGTGTCTGAAGGTCAAACCCAGTCCATTCATTCCAGTTGGCAAATTGTGCTACGCGTGTTGAAAAGAAACTCAAGATTCCAGAGGCAGACGGGAATTTTAATATAGCATCAATTACCGCAATGACAAAAACACAGTAAAAAAGAATAGTTATGATTTACTCAGCACTTGCTGTGTGCTTAACAACTTGTTTCTATTACTCCATTGAGTCCTATACCCCTGCCCTGCAGTGATAGGAATTTTTATCCCTGCTTCGAAGGAAACTGAGGCTTACAGAGTTTAAGTCTTTATCCAAGGTCACACTGCTAGGGTCTCTGCAGAGACAGTAATCATTTCCTGTGGACCTTCTATGGCACAGACACCTCCGAAGGCTTTTTCCCCCTCCAAAATTTGCCTTGCTATTCTCATATGTGTTAAGCTTGTTCTAATGCAGTGGTTTTTAACCAGGGGGAAATGTTTCCTCCCAGGGGACATTCGACAATGTCTCTAGACATTTTTAGCTGTCACAACTGGGGGTGGGGGGTGGGGCTGAGTGCTACTGGCATCCAGTGGGAAGGGGTCAGGGATGGTAGTAAATACCCTGTAATACACAGTAGTGCCAAGGATGATAAACCTTTGTCTAAAAGGATTAGTGAAGGCAGAGGTGAGGGCTGGGGTTTACTAAGGAGATGAGAAGGAGGAGGAGGAGAATATTAATGATGAGGCTAAGAGTAGCTTTGTTGTTACAGATCCTGTATGACTTACCAGGCGGCCTCCACCTCACTGTGGCACTAGAACCTCATGACAGCCTGTCACATCTTCCCATTGCCATTTTACAGATGAGGAAGCTGAGGCACAGAGAAAGGTATTTTTCCCTCTGGCATCATATTCTTCAATCCACCCAACAACCCAATGACTCGGAGGCTCTGTGTGCCTCCGTTTTTACAGCTGGGAAATGGAGATTCAGAGACGTGAAAGCGCTTGACCAAAGTCTCCAGAATTTGAAACCTGTGCTCTTCACCACTCCCCTGGCCTGCATCCCATGATAAACACACTCATGATGCTTATCCAACGAGCTCCCCATTTTGACAAAATTGAGGATCCTGAGAACAATTCCAGAATGCACCCTGACTCCCAGGCGTTTACATTCAAATGGAAAAGATCAGGAACATTCACCACTGACTGGAACGCGAGATGACAAGCGATTGGTCATCAAGAAAGTAAAGGGCTATAAGATAGGAACCGGCAAAGCATCCCACTGGTCCCCAAGGTACTTATGGCTGCTTTTGAGTTGAGAAGTTTCTACAGATACCACCTGGCCTGTAAAACTAAAGATATTTACTACATGGTGCTTTACAGAAAAGGTTTGCTGATCACCGCTGCGGGACAGAAGAGATGACCAATAGTGAAAATCACCCACTCTCTGTGCTTCTCTCTTGATCCATCGGGGATTGATTATTTCTCGCAGGCACTAGGATTCTGTCCCACCCCACCCCCCACCCCCGCCACCCTCTCCCCGAGATTATAGAAGCAATGATATTCACAGACTCCATGGACTGGGTAAACTGTGTATCAGGCATGGAGTGAATCCTCTCCAGTTCCCCCAACATACCTATCTGATAGGCATGATGAACCCCTTTTATATACGATGAACATGAGGCCTAGACAAGTCAAGGGCAAAGCCAAGTTTAATTAGCTAAGAAAGGCAGAAGCAGGATCCAAAGGTGCACATGTATGACTCCAAAGGTCTTAGCCACCTGCAGGTGAAAACACACAGCCTGAGTCCTGCCTCTGGTGAGTCAGGAAACGGGTATGCTTTCCATAAATACAATGTTTTCTGTTTTCCTTGACCAGGGTTCCCACCCCTATAAACCTGTGTGATCTTGTGATTTATAATGAAAATTATATATATGTGGCCTTCATCCCAATTTCTGGCACAGAGTTCCTAAATCCTTGGAATTTCCAAAGTGATGAGAGGATCAAGGTGTCTTTTTGTGTCAAGGAGGTGAATTTTAGAAAGTCCCGAGATTACCTAAGGATGTGGGCTGCTTTCCAGGGGAATCAACCATGTGATTAGAAGGTGGGAGTTTTCAGTCCCACTTCCCCAACCCCCGGCTTCCAGGGAGGAGAGAGGAGCTGGAGATTGCGTTCAATCCCAATGGCCAATGGTTTAATCAATCACGCCTCCGTAATGAGGCTTCCCTACAAACCCAGAAGGAGGGGTCCAGGGAACATCCTGGTCAGTGAATATGTGGAGGTGCTGGGAGAGTGAGGTGCCTCTCCTCGCTCTACGCATCTCCTCCACTGGCTGTTCCTGAATTATATAATAAACTGAAGCTATCGTTAAGTAAAACATCTGGGTTCTGTGAGCTGCTCTAGCAAATTAATGGAAATGAAAGAGAGGGTCACTGAAACCTGTGATCTGCAGCCAGTCGGTCAGGTGACAGCCTGGACTTGCGATGGGCGTCTGAAGTAGAGACGTTCCTGTGAGGCTGAACCCTTAACCCATGGGATTAATTCTAGGCAGTGTCAAAAGCGCGTTGAATTAGAGGACACCCAGCTGGTGTCAGAGAATTGCTTGGTGGTGTGGGGGGAAAACCCACATGCTGGGATTGGTGTCAGAGCGGTAACCAGTGAGGCCAGGCCCAGAAAGGCATGGGAGCTGTTTTTGGAACAGCATGTCTGTCTCAGACAGCAAGCAGCAAGTCCCAAATGACAGTGAGTTGCAAAGCAGCAAGCTCAGCCTCCCCTCGGGGAGCTATTGCTGCCTCCAGGCTGACTCGAATGCCTTCCCAGCCCCAGCGGTCCAGCAGTTGACATTTACACAGCACTTTACAATCTCCCTTGGTTAATCCAGGCTGTTCCTCGGTCACTTCTCATTAAGCCAAGCGTAGCCTCCTTTTCACTTGCTCTAAATTAAAGTGTCACTTTTCCCAGCAAGGGGATGCAGGTGGAAAGTACAAGCACAAAGCAGGGAAGGCAGGGAGGAAAAAGGGACCAGCCCCCCATCCCCTCCCGCCCCCTTTCCTGGAGCCATGGTGATGCTGCTACTCACCACCCCCTCCCACCTGCCAGTTAAACAAAAGTAAGTCCCAGTATGTCTGGCAGTTTTTAATCATTTTTTTATTTTTTAACTACAGTTGACATACAATATTGTATTAGTTTCAGGTGTACAACATAGTGATTAGGCATTTGCATAACTTACAAAGTGACCCCCCTGATAAATGGAGTACCCATTTGACACCATACATAGTTATTAAATATTATTGACTCTATTCTTTATGCTTTTCTTTACATCCCCATGACTATTTTGTGACTACCAATTTCTACTTAATTCCCTCACCTTTTTCACCCGTCGCATCTGGCAACGCTCAAAAAGTATCTATGACTCAGTTTCTGGTTTGTTTGTTCATTTATTTTGTCCTTTAGATTCCACATATAAGTGAAATCACATGGCATTTGTCTGTCACTATCTGACTTACTCCACTCAGCACAATACCTTCTAGATCAGTCATGTTATTGTAGATGGCAAGATGTCATTCTTTCTTATTGCTGAGTAATATTCCATTCTATATATGTATCACCTTTTCTTTATCCATTTATCCATTCAGGGACACCCAGGCTGCCTCCACATCTTGGCCATTGTAAATAATACTGCAATGAACATAGGGATGCACATGTTCCTTTGAAGTAGAGTTTGAGTTTCTTTGGATAAATACCCAGAAGTGGGATTACTGGGTCCTTCTTTGTTTCTTGTTATAGCCTTTGTTTTAAAGTATATTTTATCTGGTATAAATATTGCTACTCCAACTTTCGTTTGTTTCCATTTTCATTAAATATCTTTCTCCATCCATTTACTTTCAGTCTCTGTGTGTCTTTCGATCTGAAGTGAGTCTCTTGCAGGCAGCATACATAAGGGTCTTGTTTTCTTATCCATTCAGCTATCCTATGTCTTTTGATTAGAGCATTTAATCCATTTACATTTAAAGTAATTGTTGATAGATATGTAGTAACTGTCATTTTATTATTTATATATCTTACATTTTTTTCTCTCTTTTTCTTCTTAAAGAAGTCACTTTAACATTCCTTATAATACTGGTTTGGTGGTAATGAACTCCTTTAGCTTTTTCTTGTCTGGGACGTTCTTTATCTGTCCTTTGATTCTAAATGATAGCTTTGCTGGCTACAGTAATCTTGGTTGTAGGTCCTTGCTTTTCATCACTTTGAATATTTCATGCCAATCCCTTCTGGCCTGCAAAGTTTCTGTTGAGAAATCAGCTGACAGTCTTAATGGGACCACCCTTGTAGGTAACTAACCACTTTTCTCTTGCTGCTTTTAGGATTCTTTCTTTGTCTTTAACCTTTGGCATTTTAATTACGATGTGCCTTGGGTTCATCTTATTTGAGATTCTCTATGCTTTCTGGGCTTGATTGTCTATTTCCTTCCCCACGTTAGGGAAATTTTCTGACATCGTTTCTTCAAATAGGTTTTCAATTCCTTGCTCTCTCTCTTCTCCTGGTCCCGCTACGATGCGAATGTTGGTACACTTGATGTCCCAGAGGTCCTTTAAAAATATCTTCATTTTGGGGGATTCTTTTTGCTGTTCTGATTGAGTGTTTTCTGCTACCTTATCTTTTAAATCATTGATTTGATCCTCTGCTTCATCTAATCCACTATTGGTTCCCTCTAATGTATTCTTCATTTCAGTTATTGTAATCTTCATTTCTGACTGGTTCTTTTTTTATGTTTTCTATCTCCATTTTTATGTTTCTTATATCTTTGTTGAAGTTCTCACTGAGATCACTGAGCATTCTTATAACCAGTGTTTGGAACTCTGCATCTGGTAGATTGCTTGTCTTCAATTTGTTTAGTTCTTTTTCTGGAGTTTTGTTCTGTTCTTTCATTTGGGACACATTTCTTTGTCTCCCCATGTTGGCTGCCTCCCTGTGTTTGTTTCTATGTATTAGGTAGATCTGCTATGTCTTCCAGTCTTAATAGAGTAACCTTATGTAGTAGGTGTCCTGTGGGGCTCAGAGATGCAGTTTCCCTGGTCATCTGAGCTGGGTGCTGCAGGTATGTCCCTTGCAAGGGTTGTGTGTGCCCTTCTGTTGTAGTTGAGTTTTGGTTGCTGTTTGCACATCAAGGGGAGGGACTAACCCTTGGGCTGATTGGTTGTGAGGACAGGCCTTGACTATAGACGTCCAGGAGTTTCTAAAGCATAGGGTATCTGGCTCAGCTGGTGCAGGAAAATAATCTTCAACAGCAGTTGGACCTGTAAATGTCTTTCTTGGTGTTCCCAGGCTAGCCAATTATCTCAGCTGTGCAACCAAGGCCCACCTGGGATGTTTTTGAGAGAACTAGCTCACAGCAGACATGCTGCTCTGATTTCTGCTGTCCCCAGTCAGGGATCCCCGAGCCCCAGCTCTTACTTCTCCCCAGCTTGATATCAGGCCATAAAAGCCAATTGTCTCCCCGAGGCGTTCAGTGACTGACAAATTGCTACCCCGGCAATGCTGAAACAGTTACCAGGCCTCCTTTTGGCTGCAAATCCAGGAGCAAGAATAAAAAAGGCTGTGTATTTTAGTGGAAAGGATTTGGGTTTAAGTCACCCAGCTCTGTTCTCTTCCCAACTAGGTGATTCTGAGCAGGTGACTTAGCATCTTGGAGCCTCTGTTCCTGGTCCTGTAAGATGGGTTGTCATTGGGGATGACTACAAGATGTAATTGAATGACAGGACAACGTATTTTTTAATCGTGGTAAAATATACCCAACATAAAATCTGCCATCGTAACCATTTTTAAGTGGAGAGTTCAGTGGTGCTAAGTACACCCAAGTGTTGTCCAAACATCACCACCATCCATCTCCAGAACTCTTACTCTTCCCAAACTGAAATTCTGTCCCCATTAAACAACAACTCACCACTGTCCCTCTCCACAGCCACCATTCTACTTCCTGACTCTATGAATGACTGTTTCACATAGCTCACATAAGTGGCATCATACTGTATTTATCCTTTTGCGACAATCTTATTTCATTTAGAATAATGCCCTCAAGGTTTGTCAGTGTTGCAGCATGTGTCAGAATTTCCTGCCTCTTTAAGGCTGAAGAGTATTGCATTGTATGGATACAGCACAGCACATTTGTATATCCATCCATTGATGGATACCTGTGTTTCTTCCCCATGTTACCTGTTGTGAGTAAAGCTGCTACAAACATGTGGTTATACAAATACCTCTTTGAGTCCTTGCTTTCAATTATTTTGGGTATACATCTAGGAGTAGAATTGCTGAGTCATATGGTAATTCTATTTTTAATTATTTGAAAAACTGCCATACTGTCTTCCCTAGCAGCTGTACCATTTTACTTTCCCATCAACAGTGCACAAGGGTTCCAATTTCTCTACATCCCTAGCAACACTTATTATTTTGTTTGTTTGTTTGTTTATTTTGATAGTAGCCATCCTAATGTAAGTGACATGGTATCTCATTGTGGTTTTATCTTACATTTTTCTAATGATTAGTGATATTGAGCATCTTTTCATGTGCTTGTTGGACATATACAACAATATTTTTCATTAGAGTCTAGAAAATATTGGGGGCTAAGACCTGATGCTCATAATTACAAATTCTGTAAGATGCAAATCATGCATGACTCTAGCTGAATATTTCTTGCAGGTCTGGATGGCTCCAGGGCTCAGAGCCATTTAGAGGGAAGGAGTTGGTACTTTCTCCAGTCTGTCCTCTTAGGCTGAAGAAAGTCACTTCATTTCTCTGGACCTCCTCAAAATGCTCTGAAGACATATAAAATAAATTCAAAACAACCTTATAGGCGGTGAAACAATCATTGTACCAGGAGCTGTACAGACCTGGGGTTGTGCCCTGCTGTGCCATTTATTAGCTGTGTGATTTCGGCCATTTACCTCAGACTGTAGTAAATAAAGCATTCTATGGATATTTGTTACACAGATGAATGAATGAATGAATGAATGAGTGATCTCTTTCTCATCAGCAATATTATACCCATTTCTGGTATATTCTATCAAGTAGAATGTGTTTGCAGAGTGCTTTCCAGTTTTGAAAAGTACTTGTGATGTCAGATGGCTGAGTGATTCAGAGTATACATTTGCATATTTACAAATAGACAAATCTTGGTATGAATCCCAATTCTGCCAATACTACCCATGTGATCTTAGACAAGTTATATAATCCTTCCAAGCCTCAGTTGCTCTGTTTTTAATATGGGAATGATAGGACTTCTCACTGGGCTAGTCAGACTCAAAGATCCTTGTTCCGCACAATGTTCCTTGTTCTGACATTCAAGTTCTTATACAGCCCCCACTGAAAATGAATGATGGGTCAGCTGGGTTGCACAGTTGGTTAAGAGCATGAGCTCTGAGAAACAGGGTCACCAGTTCGATTCCCACATGGGCCAGTGGGCTGGCCTGAGCTGGGCTGCCACTGAGCTGCCAACAGGCGACCGGATAGCTCAGCTGGTGAGAGCACATGCTCTTAACAACAAGGTTGCCGGTTTGACTCCAGCATGGGATGATGGGCTGCCCCCCACACCCACCCACAACTACATTGAAAGAGACGACTAGACTTGGAGCTGAGCTTGCGTCCTCCACAATTAAGACTGAAGGACAATAACTTGACTTGGAGCTGATGGATCCTGGAAAAGTATAATGTTCCCCTTCCCCAATTCCCCAACATTGTTCCCTTCCCCAATTCCCCAATAAAATCTTTAAAAAAAAAAAAAAGAAGAAAAAAATTTAATGAGACTGACTTATACATCCAATAAGATATTGCTGAAGCATGACTTTTGAGCCTGTCATAAAGGACATTACAGCCTCTGCCTTGGAGGCCAGCTCTCTCTTGGATCAATCAATCCTGGGGAAGCCAGCCATCATGTCATGAAGATACTCAAGCAGCTCTATGGGGAGAGGTCTGCATAGCAAGGAACTGAGGCTTCGTGCCAGCAGCCAATACCAACCAACTTGCTAGCCATGTGAATGAAACATGACTGGAAGAGGATCCTCCGGCCCCAGTCAAACCTTCAGATGAGACTGCAAATTAATGAGACATCCTGAGCTAGAACCACTCAGCTAAATCACTCTCAAATTCCTGACCATCAGGAACTATTGTGTGAGGTAGTAAAAGTTTATTGCTGTTTTAAAATGCTAAGATCTGGGGTGCTTTGTTACCTAGCAATGGATCCTTAGTCATTCACCTCATAGGGCCCTGTGAACTTGAAATGCACCTGAAAGATCTGCCTTGTACCATACCTGCCCCATAAAAACAGCTCAGGAAATATCATTCATTGTTATTTTGGGCCATAAAAGAAATGATTTGCTCTTTGCTCTGATTCAAGAGCTCAGGAGAATGTGCCTGTAAAAATATGCCCTGGAAGAGGCATCAATGAATTACTTAAAGCACAGATGATACTGGGCTAAGAATATAACCTTTCTGTTATCCAAGCTAAACAGAGGGGAGATGAGGCAAATAAAAGTCTAAAAGGCTTGAAGGTTCTCTCCAGCATTGCAAAGATTTAAGTAAGGCAATGGCCAGGGATCTGAGGCCCAAATTAAATGCAAACTATAAAGACTGGAACATTCATAGCACTGTATAAACAAACATATTATTATGGTTCTCTGTATTGATCAAGTCTATAAAGAACTTATGGAATGTTCTCTTTTAATCCTCACAACAAGCCCTGTAGAAAGATTATTCTTGTGTCCATTTCACAGATGGGCCAACTGAGGCTCAAAGAGCTGAGGCAACCATCCCAGGAATATACAGTCAATAGGTGCTAGTGATGGGTTTCAGACCCAAGCCTCCAGTACTCTTGACTCGGACTGAGCCCAGAGACCCTTCCATGATGGCAGGCTTCAGTTTCTTCCTCTCTCTGAGCCTCAATTTCATTAAATGTAGGGATTATACATTCAGAAGCTTAATGCACAGGCAGTTTATTTTAGTGAGAAAGGCATGTCAGTAGAGGATGATTTTTCTACTATAAGGAAAACAAAAGCATATGTGAACAACACATAGCAGATGAGCTGGACAGGGAATAGGGACTGGTGAGGACTCCGGCAAACTGAAGAGCATATGTCCTATTTGGAGAGGATCTTCTGAGCGCTAACCAGATGTTGCCATGCAGGAATATAAATCCAGGGTTGCCAGGTTGCGTATTTCAAGAGAAACGCAAACCTTTTTTTTAATATGAATTCCCCCAAGTTTAAAAGTCGGCTCAAAGAAAATCAAAATCCAACGAAACATTGTATGAATCGAACACACACATCTACAAGCCAATTTAGCTCATGAGTTACCATTCAATGACCCCTGCACTAGAGAATTTGCAAGGTCCCTTCCCGCTCCAAGACAGGCTGTCTCTATCAGTGCTCAGCACACATTGGCTGTTTACACGGGATCCTGGGCAGCCTCATAAATATCCAAAATTGGTTTTCATGTGCCGATGTGAGCTGTGTTCTCAAATAAATTTCAGACTCTCTGAGGGCAGGGACCAGGTCTCCGGTTTCCCGTGGGTCTGTGTTTCTGACTCTCCCAGTATGAGGTCTAGCCCTTAAGGTGAGGGCTCATCCATAGCTGGGGCAGAGAGGCAGGCTGAATGGTTTTCCCCAGGCAGTGGCTCTGAGAAGCTGAGAGTCTCACATCATGTGGGGCCTGAGCTCTGGATCTTGGGGGGGCAACACCTCCGGTGTTCTAAGGAAGTGAGGTGAGGGACTCAAGGTTCATGACTTCCACTTACATCATGTCTGTCAAATTTTTAAATGAAGCTTGTTTCCTTTGGGAATCCTGCCAGCTGCTGGGCAGATGTGGCTGCTTTTGCAGCAGTAACTGCCTCCCAGTCATCCTACATAAATAGGCCGGTTCCTCTGGCTGGTCTCTGCTGGGAGTTCCCAGTCCATCACTCTCTGGCTTTGGGTGACATGGGTTCTGGAGCCACCCTCCCTGACTTCAAATCCCAGCTCCTCTACTTTACAAATCAACAAAGCTGGAATTGCTTCTTGACCATCTCTGTGCCTATAGTGACGAAAAGTCTGTGTTTAAAAATATAACTGATGGGGCCGGCCAAGTGGCGCGGTGGTTAAGAGCTGGCTTGGGACGCCAGCGGCCCTGGTTCAGATGCCACATATGAGGGCCAGTGACACTGCCCTCAAAAAAAAAAAAAAAAAAAAATATATATATATATATAAAATAAAACTTAGATAAAACTTATGTCTCTGCCCTCCAGGAGTTTATAATTTAAGAGGAGCCAGAACAAAAAAGGTTACCGAGGCTTAATATAGATATGAGAAATTATGGTCCATGGCAATAAATGATCATTATCAAATGAGTTATGTAGAAGGAAGAATCCTAACAAGAGAAAGGAGAAGGAACAGAGCACAATGAGAGATACGAGGGAGGATTAAGGCTTTAAAAACTGGCTATTTTTATTTTATTATTTTTTTTAGCTGAGCCATCCTGCCACCTGTTGGCAGCTCAAAGGCAACTCAGCATGGGCTGGGCATCGAACCGCCATTGCTCAGAGCTCAGCTCGCACTTTTGAGCGAGCTCTTAACCAACTGAGCCACTCGGCCAAGTGGCGCAGTGGTTAAGCACTGGCTTGGGAAGCCAGCGGCCCCGGTTCGGGTCCCACAAATGAGGGTCAGTGACACTGCCCTCAAAAAAAACAAAAAACTGTTGGAACTGGTAGAGGAGCAGGGATTTTCTGCAGGGAGCAGAGGGGCACTGATGGAAAATGCCAGGTTTGCCCCCATTGAAGACAAGGTGGAACAGTAGTTAGAAGCACAGATGTTGGAGACAGACCTATTTTGAACCCTGAATTTACCACAGTTGAAAGTGACAGAGACCCACCTTCAGTTGGATCAAGCAAATAGGGGCTTACAGGTTCACAGGTGGTTCAACAAATAGGCTGCAGTAATTAGGGTAGCTCTAGGAACCTGTGAAACCAGGGGCCATTGGGATTGTCTGACTCCATCCATCTCATTTCAGCTCTTTTCTGCCCGGTATCATACTGTCCTCTGGCCTTCTCCATATGGCAGAGCATATGGCACTTGAAAGCTTGGATAAGGGCCTTTGAGTTCTATGATGTTAGAGATTGGCTATCTTTTTTTTTCCAGTTCCAAGTAAAATGTCCCAGGGAAGAGCTCTGATTGGCTTGGTTTGGTCACATGACTTTCACGGGTCCTTCTCAGTGACCAGAGGAGTGTGGTCATGGTTGAATAGGCTTGAGTGTGATTGACAGCTGTACCAGGACCACAGTAGCAGGGCAGGTATAGAGAAAGACCTGTGCTATACCAAGAAGGATATTGATCAATGCTTTGTTTTGGGGAAAGGTCTTAGAAATAATCTAGCCTAGTGTTTCCCATATGTGGGTGAGTTAAAATTAAACTTCCCAGGCATCACCCGAAATTCTAAACCTATCTCTGAGGACTGGAGCCCAGAAAACTGTGTTTTTAACCAGCTTTCCATGTGACTCTAGGGATCAGATAGGTATGGGAACCACTGGCTTGTCCCAATCCTGTTGTTTTATTGAGGAAGAAACTGAGGCACAGAGAGGAAAGTGATTTACCCAAAGTCACAAATCCAAGAAGTGGCAAAAGAGGAGTAAGACTTGAGTTCCCCTCTGCAGTCCTCTCCTCATTCTCCTCATAGCGCGCTGCATCCCCAGGCTGTTTCAATGTCTCCCCACATCACAGAGGTGGGAGGGGCCCGTGGGTCATGCTCTCCATGACTTTTCTTCTTTTTTTTTTTTTTTTTTTTAAGCTGAGCCATCCTGCCACCTGTTGGCAGCTCAGCGGCAGCTCAGCTCAGGCTGGGCATCGAACTGCCGTTGCTCAGAGCTCAGCTGGCACTCTTGAGCGAGCTCTTAACCAACTGAGCCACTCGGCCGGCCCTCCATGACTTTTCTACAACCAGATTTCTCTACTATTAAGTCCAAAGCACTGACTCTCCCAACCCACACACACACACACACCTAGATATTCTTCCTCTCTTCCCAACAGCTGTGTCCCCCAAAACACAACTATAATCTGGCAAACAGGACCCAGAGTTGGGGAGGAGAGACTAGTGGAACTGTAGACTACTTAATGTGATATAATGGGCTGCAGAGAAAGGCACTTCAGGCAAGAGGGACTGCCAGAGCAAAGGCCTGCAGGCATGGCAACCACAAAGAATGCATGTACCACTGGCCCGGGATGGGATGGGGGCTTAAGGGCAGGTTGGAACTTACCAAGGCTGGGGTATGATTGTGAAGGGATTTGATGTGATGTTCCTGGATAAAGAATCTGGTAGGCAAAAGGGATTTGTGGCCTTTTGAGGTTATGTTGATGTCTGCATGTACCCAATGAAATTCTTTTTAAAATAGAGAATCTGTTCAATAGCTGTACCTATGTTCAATGGTCTGCCCCATAAACATATGAATTAATTTCGCTTTTTGGCAGCTCTAACTAACCATCAAATTCTACCATTAGACTTTTGAAAATGTTTTGAAAGATAGTATTGCAGAGCCAATCCAAAATGTTTTCTATGTGAGGAGATCCAAGATAGAGGATTAAATAAACAATGTGCTTCCATTTGGACATCAAAATTACAACTAAATTAAAGAACAATCAACCTGGAGAACCATCTGAAGTCTAGCTGAACAGAAGTTTTATAACTAAGGATAAAGAAGAAGCTCCCTGGAGATTGAGGAAAGGCAGAGACGTGAAATGGGCTGGTCCCACACCCAGTTGAAAATCAGGAGAGATAGCTTGACCACAGAAGTTCCCCATGAAGGAGCAAGAGAAACCCAGACATCCACTTAAAGGGCCAGCCCAAGCCCTCATCCTGGGCTCTGGTAGAAGAACGATGAGTCTGGGGTTATCAGAGACATATGGGGAGGCTGAGTTGTGTAACTTCAGGGCAAGGACTGGAGGAACAGTCCCCATTTTCCCTGTGGGGTCCTCCTCCCATGCAGCCAGCCGGTGGGCACCACCTTTCCCGTGTTGAGCCCGCCTTCACAGGGTCAAATCTGGATCTGATTGGTCCGCTGAACTCCGCTGCTTCACCCTGCTGACTAATTGAGACCCTGCCTCACCCAACTTGATTATTGCAGGAGGCTTTATCAGTGGCTGAACGTTACGGGAGCCAACAGATGGCAGTAGGCCGCAGTGTGTCCTGGCTTTTTACAGAGCTATCCAGACCTGGTACTGGTAGCAGCTGTCCTCGGTTCAGAGCATGGCCTCTCCCAGGCACCTACAGGTACTGTACAGGCAGTGACCAACCATGGATTGCTGTGTAGCTCAGACCAGGTACTCCTTCGCCAGTCACAGGCAGTGGCTGACCTGGGCCTGCACTGCAGCCCTTCACAGGAGGCCTCAGAACCTGAGCAGCAGGGCCACCGGTTTGGATTCCACATGGGCCAGTGACGCTGTACCCTCTCCAGCTAAGATGGTGAACAACAGCTACACCTGGAGCTGGGCTGCCGGGAGTCGCCAGCGACGGTGTAGGCTGCAGTGGGGCTGACTGGCACCTGCCATGAGCTGCTGTGAGCGGCCCCGAGTGGCCATCAAATCCTGAATGACCATCAAATGTTCGGCGAGCAACTGCCTTACCCGGGGAAGAGCGCAATGATAATACCAACATGGGCCAGTGAAGCAATGTCCTCCACAACTAGACTGAAGAACAAAAGGACAGCAACTTGTCTGTTCCCCTTCCCCATTTTTCAATGCTGTTCCCCTCCCTAATTCCCCAATAAAAATCTTTAAAAAAAAAAAAAAGGAAAATCTTAATGACCATCAGCCTATTCAGCCTATGAAAGTCTCTGAGAAGTCTTGTAGGACAGATATCCACAGGACTTCGTTGAATGCAGTGTTCCCAAATTTTGATCACAGAAACCCTCCCTTGATTCATCTTGGGAATATCCTGTTGTGATGAAGTCACTTATCCTGTGTCCACCTGGGGTGACGGGCTTCGCAAGTCTCCAGTGTAGCCCTATCAGATCATCCAAACAGGAAACAGAGACACAGGTGCAGCTATAGAACTGCTTCTCTATTTTAAAGGGCATTTCATTTACTACCGTCCCTGTTTCTCATAGCACACACCCACATGGCTTCATGTACAGATGTGCATTCAATAATCCGAGGCGAACACGAAATCATCATAGAGCACCATACAGAAGAAAGAAGGGGCAAATTTCCTGATTAATGTTCCAAAGTGAAGAGTCACTCTCATTGATCTAGCTTGCAGGACTTGCGTTTGCCTATGCAGTTTTCCTCACTGAGTTATACCGCCCTTTTCGTTGCTAGCACCCCCAGAATAGAATCCAAACATGCACCATGGCATACACCATTTGTTTGACTTGACCTGTATCCATTCCCAGTGTTTCCGGAACAAGGAGCGCTCCTTAGAAGTGTCTGCCCTGTTCTATTGTCTATGAGTTGGACTATTCTAGGTATCTCACGGAAGTGGAATTAGTCCGTCTGTCCCCAGCTTATGTCATTTCACATGACGTATGTACCAGGGGCTGGAGGGAGGGGAAATGGGGAGTTGGTGTTTAATTGGCATAAAGTTGCAGTTATGCAAAATGACTACATCCTAGAGATCAAATACGCTACAGGCATACAGCACAGCATCTACAATCAAAAATACTGCATTGTGCACTTAAAATTTTATTCAGAGGTTAGATCTCAGGGTAAGTGGTCTTCCTATGAAAAAAAAAACAACCAAACATAACAGGAAACTTTCGGAGGTGATGGATATGCCTGTTACTTTGATTATGGGGATGATTTCAAGGGTGTACGCATGTGTCCGAACGCATCAAATCATATATATTAAACAGATGCAGGTTCCTATATATCAATTATACCTCAATAGAGCTGTTTAGAAGACACAAGAAGAAGAAAAAGCAGAAGTGGCTGGCCTTTTATCCCTCTCTTGTTTAACCATTGGCTAAGACCACCCTAAAAGAGTGTGACCTTGCGGGGCTGTCAGATATCCACCCTCCTTATAGCTAGGCTGTGAGTCCTTTCTTGAGGGGGGATCTGAGCAAGGTGCCTCTGTGTGTGCCACAACTCCCAAATGCAAAGAGCTGTTTTCTTTCTTTTGTTTTTCTGACTCTAATAATTCATGTCCATTGTAAAAATTTGAACATAGAAAAGGAAATGGAAAAAGGTAAAAGCTGCCTAAAATTGCTAGCATTTTAAAAACATCCTCCTGTGTATTTTTTATGTATATACATATATATGTATATTTTATGTAAATGGATCATATAATCCATGCAGGTTTTATTGTTGACTTTTAAAAATATACTTTTTCATTTTTAATGCCTCCCCACACCTCCCTGCCCTTCCCCAGCTAACCAATATCAATAACCAAGTGCATGACCCCCTTATGGGTCACTTTTATGGGCACTTAAGAGTTTCAAAAGTGCTTTCACGTAACAGAATTTTTACACTCACAAGCACCTTCTCAGATGGCAAATGCAAGCTCTGTTTCCCCATTTCCAGAGAAGAAGACTAAAGCCTAGAGAGATTCAGTGATTATCCAAGAAAGTCACTCAACTTGTAGGTGACAGAGCCAGAGTTCAAAGTCCTAGATTTCTCATTCAGTGCCCTTACTTTTAAATGTCTTGTCCCTAATACCTACCAGGTAGGTCTCCCTTCTGCTTGATTAGAAGCACCTGACTCTTCTCTGTGACTGGTAACATATCAGCTAGTGACCTTCCCATCTCAGGAAGTAATCAAGCTAAGTTCTGATAGCCATTCACCAGAGTCAGGGTTGAGCAGATTCTTATGCTGCAGGAGGGAGGTCCTCCTGCGATACCATGGAAAGTAGTGCAGTGTTGTTATTGAATCAGCATCTATGGATAGACGAGGCATCCAGCCATGTCAGTTCCTGTGTTCACATCATAATCTCACCCTCCAAATAGCCATGTCCAGAGGTTAGCTAGATTTGTTTTCTTTTTTTCCCTTCAAAATTTTTAGTTTGCATTGCGCCTCTATGGAACTGCAAACACTGGGCCCATTGAGCACTGAGACAAATGACAATATAATGGTAATAGCCGATATTTATAATCCACAGGAGCTGCTTCGGCCAGGGTACAGTGGAAAATGTGCTTGTTATAACGTGAGGAGGTTCCTTGACTGGAAATGGAGATGTGCCAATTAAGCAATAGTTATCAGAGATATCCAATGCATCTGGTTAGATGCTGTCTTTTCCAACTTTCAAGGATGAACATTTAATGGCAAAGAGCGTGGGTCTCAATGTCAGCCAGACTGGCTTCAAATAGGGGTCTCCCCTCCTCCTGGCTTTTTGGCCATGGACGATTCATTCGACTTCTCTGAGTTTCTGCACTGTGCCTGGCACGAAGTAAGCATTAGGTTGTCGGAAAAGTCACGATGTATTTTTTCTAAGTTTTTCATTGCAAAAATGCATCATGGCTTTTCTGACAAGCAATACTTGGCAATATTAGTAGTTTGAATTACTACTAGTAGTAGTGCTATTACTACTACTACTCTACTGCTGGTATTCTAAACTCAAGTGCTGCAAAGACCCCGGGGGCCAGAGAATTTCCCTAACTCAGTATATTAGCTCCCTCCCCCTTAAGCCGACCTTACTATGGATCCAATCTCTGAACACATTAGTTAAATTCATTTTGCATTATTAAATGCATGGTCTCTTAGACTCATTAGCAAATGTTTTAGTCCCAAATTTCACAAAGTGTAGGAATAGTAGACCTACAGGTATGAATACTTGTTACTAGAAAAAAAAATGGAATTTGTGATCAAAAAAGGTTGGGAGACACTTGGTTAAACAAAGTGAAACAGATTTCTCTCCTGCAGGACTTGTCAGAGCCTTTGATATTCCCTATAGGATTTGTACCTCTCAAAGTGGCAGATATAATAGTTTATTAATCTAGATATTTTCAGAGGCAAATGGCAGAAGCCCACCTAAATGTAGCGTAAGCAAAAAGGTAATTTATTGGTTCATGTAACTCTAAACCCTAGGATTGTATACACTTTAGGTTACTTGGATCCAGGGTTTCATACCATGCCATCTAATTATCTATCTTCCCCTCTCTCTCTCCCCCTTCCCTCCCTCTTTTAGTTTCTCTCTCCCTTCTTCTACCTCCTTATTCTCTCCTCATATATTTGAACATCTCTTCTTTGGCTTCACTATTAGGCTTTTGCATTTGATGGGAATATTGCTCTATGAAAGTCTCAAGCTTACAATCTATGATACAGAGTAAGAAAAGATTTTTCCCCAATTTACCTATCTTGGGTCATGGACCCATGTCTGATTCAATTTCTGCAGCCAAGGGTATGAAATAGTCTGATTGGACAGGTGAAAAGAAACTAAGCATGATGGGGTGGTGTTCCTAAAAGAGTTGCGATGGCGACAAAAATAAAAAAATGTATCCACTCTAACCATTAACATTTTATCTTATTGGGCTAGTGTTCTTTAGGAAATGCTGATTTTGTACAAACAGTAAAGGAAATCATCACGTTGAGCACCTATTTTTGAGTATCTATTATGTGCCTTGTTACTGTTCATGGAATTTGGACACAAAAATGAGTGAGATATAGTCATTGTCTTCCAGAAGTTCACAGTTGGGGAAGCAAAGATCTGAAGCAGTCAGCAAGCAGCCAAGTACAAGAAATATTCTAGGTATGAATAAACTGCCACAGGAGCACAGATGAGAAACTGGATCAATAGGCCTTGGTGATGACAGAAACGCTTCATAGAGGAGGAGACATTTGTGTTGAGTTTGGGAAGAGGCCAAGTTAGAAAAGGGCAGGTTATGCTGGCACAGAGAACTACCTACAAAAGCTTCTGCAGTTTGAGAGCTCACAGCTTAACTTGGAAGTGAATGATAGCTGTGTGATTCTCATGTAGCGTAGATGGTCAGGCAAGATAGGGTTGAAAACTGAGAGGTTGGACTCTTGATACACTAGTTTTCACTTCTCCCTTATGGGAGTTTTGTTCATAAAAGAATGTACTTGCACACTGTTGATACGTGTCTACCTAGTAAGCTCCCTCAACTCTCTGTCTCTGTTTAGACATACTTTCTTTAGGTCCACAGGGGTTATCATATGATCCAGGATGAGCCAATCATGTTCTGTATTTCCCTAATCACTGTGATTGGCCTAGGGGTTGTCATGTGACCCAGACAGAGCCAATCAGTGTCTTACCTTGCTTTTTTTTTTTAAAGACTTTATTGGGGAACTGGGGGAGGGGAACAGTGTCAGGGAATTGGGGAAGGGGAACAGACAAGTTGCTGTCCTTTCGTTCTTCGGTCTAGTTGTGGAGGATGTCGCTTCACTGGCCCATGTTGGTATCATCATTGTGCTCTTCTCGGGTGAGGCAGATCGGTTGCCGGCCTCTGGAAGGCTGCTCACAGTGGCTCTTGGCAGCTCACACCGGCTGCCAGCTGTCCACACCGGCTGCCGGCCACTCACTGTAGCCTATGGTAGCCCACTGCAGCAGGGGCTGCAGCCTACACCATCACGGGGACCCACAGCAGCCCAGCTCCAGGTGGAGCTGTTGTTCACCATCTTAGCTATAGAGGGCAGTGTCACTGGCCCTCATATGTGGGATCCGAACCAGGGCCGCTGGTCTCCCAAGCCAGCGCTTAACCAACACTCCACTCATCCAGCCCTTACCTTGCTTTTTAAAGAGACATATTTGAAGAAAATTGATATTTTTTTCTCTTGTGGGGAAGCAACTGAAGATGTGAATCTGGGGACTGCCCCCACTATCTTTGCATGCCACAGGCTTTTGCCCTCCAAAATGGTCACTTTTTTCAACATTTCACCTGAATGCCACAAAACCTCCCTGCAGGTTATGAAGCTTATATCATATGGAAGAAAGCGGTACAGCCGGAAGCACAATCTTGGAAGCATTGTTTCATGAATCTGTCCTGCTCCTTCTCAGGGCTGAGACCCTTTTGAGGAATAGATGTCAAAGTCTGTCAACCCAGTTCTGTTTCCTTGAGTCAAGCTTCATCCCCTCTCCTTTCAAGCCCCATCTAACTTGGTCACCTGCTTCTATTTTGCCTCTACCTCCAATGCACTCTTCACACTGCATGGAGGATACTTTGGGAGTCCAGAACTGACCATGTCACTTGCTGCTAAAAGCAAGGTATATCACCTGAAAAAAAAAAAAGGCTCTAGTTCCTCAAGTTAGCCTACAAGACCCTCCAAAGTTTGGCTTCTGACTATGGTCCAGCCCCATCTCTCACCATTCCTCATAATCTGACCTCCACCAACATTGAATGGCTTCCGTGTCTCAGCATATGCTATTTTTAGAGCCTTGTTTTCCCTTGGGAAAATCCCATTCATCCTTTAAAACTCAGCTAAGATATCTTTATTACTTGTACACCAGGTACGCCCTACCACCACATTTCATTCTGCTTTAATGGTTGCATATTTGGGCATCTATTACTCCATGAGAGAAAGGGCCCTATCTTCTTTTTCTCACACCTCACATCCAATTCATGTGCAAATCATGTCAGCTACTTTTAAAATATGTTAATATATTCCGAATCCACCTACCTATTATCGCCACCACACACTACCTGATCTGGCCTACCACCATTTCTCACTTATGCTGTTGCATTAACCTTCTATTGGGTCTCCCTTGATTCTGTCCTGGCTTCCTTTCAGTCCCTTGTCAAGACAGCCGCCAGAATAAATGTCTAACTAGTACATTGTTCTGTACACCTGAAACTAAAAAAAAAAAAGAAAGAAAGACAGCAGCCAGAATGAACCTTGAAAAACTGTAATTCAGTTCTTGTTGGCCCCCTGCTCAAAACCTTAAATTGGGCTTCTTGTTCACTGAGAAAAAAAATGGAAGTCCCTGCAATGGCCTGCAAGGCCCTCCATGAGGTGGCCCTGTTCCTGCCTTCCTGCCTGACACCATCCTCTACTGCTCCCCGCCCAGCTCATGCCACACCCGTCCCAATGTCCTCCTTGCAGTCAGTCCCTCCAGCACACCTCTCAGCAGACTCATTTATTATTTCCTCCACATGGATTGTTCTTCCACAAGGCTTGCTCCCTCACCTCCTTCAGGTCTGCTCTCAAATGTCACCCTCTCAATCAGACCTTGCCAGATGCCCTATTTAAAGGGACAGCGCTTCTTCCACACACTCTCTCATCCTTTCTTACTGTCTTAATTTTGTACATATGTTTTACTTGCTTTTTTATTTTATGTATTGTGTGTCTCCCCAGTAGCCCCCCATCTCCAACAGATAAGCCCCCTAATGACAAGCAATTTTGAGTGTTCTGCTCACTGATATATTTCCAGCATCTCAAACAGTGTGTGACGCATAGTAGATGACCAATAAATATTTGTCAAATAAGCAAATAAACAAACAAATGAGCAAATTATTTGAACACCAACTACCTAACATATAGTAGGCACTCAATCTAGTTTATTGAGTACATTATTAACTCGGAGGCTTCTGATAAGTCTGAGTTTTCTTCCTGGCATTTTCACTTTTCTCAATCTTCGCTTCCTGTTTCCTAATCAATATACCATGGCGGGTTTTTTTTTGGCCAGTCTTGATATGATTCTGTAAATGTCTTCTCCAGTAGAACAGAATCTATCAATGAGTAGTTGACAATAAGGGGTCTTATCCCAACTGACAAAGCCCAGCTCCATTCCAGAGAGTCTGTCCTTCTCAGTGACACAAAGCCAGGCAATTCTTTATCATGAGTTTCCAAAATATTGGGCTGGACATTCATCTGCATATAAAACTAAATTCTTTGGGTTCAAGGATTCTATAAAAAGGTCTGGATGGGGTGAAACTGATATTGAAATCATCATGCTAGCACTCAAAACACATGGGAAATCTATTTGAAGACAAATAGATTTCCATGCAAATAGAAAAAAATACACAAAATGTGTCTCCATTCAACCTCCACGAGACCTGCAGAGGACTTGACATTAAAGAGTAAGAATTAGCTTGAATGCAGAACTTAATAGTTGGTAATAAACTTTCATGTGTACCATTTCATCTGGGTTTCATAACTATCCTGCGAAGAAGGGAGTATTATTATCTGTCTCATGGTGGCAGGCTATATTATGTGTGGTTCCAAATTACTTGCTGCCCTGCCTGTAAGAGGGTTATATGACCCACTTACTGCCACATGATTTGCCCTGCCTCTCCGTGGGAGAAGGATAACATTCCCCCCTCCCCCCGCAACTGCAAATGGAATGTGAGCACAAGTGATATAGGAGACATCTGAGCAAAAGCTTAAGAGACATTGCACCACTCCACCATCACTCCTTATCCTCTAGGCACAAAGCCAAGATAGTAAGTGGATGCTTCTTCATCTTGGATCTCAGAATGGAGAATCTACATGGAGAAGGGCCACAGGACCATGGCTGAGAGCTGACCACAGCAAAAATACAATATGAGTGATAAATAAAGCTCTGTGACTAGAATCATCAAGGTGGTGGTGGGGGGCTTTTGTTACGGCAGCATAACTAACTTAAACTGACTAACATACCCATTTTACATGTGAAGAATCTAAGGCTTAAAGAGATTAGCGACTTTCTCAAAGGCACTTGCCTAATAACTAGCGGAGCCAGGACTCAAATTCAGGCTCTCTCTCCCCCCAAACCATGGTCACTCTACTAAGACAATGTCTCCTTCTGCACATCTCGAGCAGTAATCCGGGAAACTGAGTAGTATCAGACTCTAAGCTAGTGTGTTTTTCACCAGTGAGCGCCCCTTCCTCTCTGAGCCCCGGCCAAGTCAGAAAAGGGCTCTGAATCTCAGTCATTTAGGAAAACAGAGTTGGCTTGATATAGCTGTTTTCATAAACTGGTCTCTGGAAATCATCCCAGCCCAGGGTAAAATATGAGATTTAATCACAGTGGGAATGTGGCCAGCACCACCGAGCGCCATCGACTGTTCCTCTTGTTTCCTTTTAGGACTCAATTGATTTTCAGAAACCCTTGGATGGGCCTCCAAGTGCCTGGGGGCCTGAGGGTGTGGGTACAGGATCAGAGTGTTAGCTTTATTTGATGCATTCATTCTTCTGGACCTTCCCTGATGTTCTTTTTAAGAAAAACAGGGGCATCTGGGGACCCAGGCAGGTTTGCCCCCAGACTAAGATTCCTGAACATGCACAGTCTATACATATACACTGTGTTCTTTAGGGGCATAGTTCAGAGCATACACATTTAATTCCCATGGGGCTGAAATCCAGACTATACAAGGAAACGCGGTCCATGTCACCCAGGCAACCTGACCACCCAGCAGTGTTTCCAAGAATTCTGCAAATCAAATGTCCTTGGGCGCTCCTGGTACAGACTGAAGGCTGGCTGTGCCTGGGGCCTGCTCCAAAGGAGACTGGAGAGAAAGGCTGAAGCTAACATGACGTCCCACTACCTTTAAGTTAGACCCTAGGGCCGTGTGCACGTACATGCAAGAGGAAATTAGTGAAGTCTGAGCATGGTTATTCCTGCAGGAGATACGGACGGATAGGCAAAGGAAATTTTGTCCATTTCACAGACATTTTCCTAGCATTGACTCTGTGCCAGGTGCTTTTCTAATCACTTTACATATTGACTTCTGTGGTGCTGGCAACAATTCTCTGAGATAGAAACTCTTCTCCCAATTTTACAGATGAAGAAACTGAGGCACCGAGAGCTTAACACATAGTGGACCGGTGATGCAGAGTTGTGTCTATACATTAAGGGGGAATGTTTCCAGAGGTATCACACCCTCCAGCACTACTAGGGGCTTTGGTGAGTATTTCCTGAAAATTTCAGTTCACAAAAATCGTGAATTTGTTATAAATTTTTAAAGAAACACAGTCTAAAAGTTGATTTCAATGGTTTAAATCCGGGGAACAAGCATTTAAACAATTTAAATGCCCCATCGTCCATGTGTTAAGTAACTTGTCCAAGGTCTAAGAGCTGGAAGTGGAGAAGGCAGGATTTGGACCACAGTGTCTGCCTCCAGAGGCCATGCTCTTTATCTCTATGCTATGATGTGTCTAAGGTGTCACGGAAGAATCAGCTCTGAGAAAAACTGAAATTGATCAAATGTCTCCAGCAATGGTATCCTTTCTCTTTCAGTTGTGACTACACTCAGGATGAGAGGGCAAAGGCCTCACCTCCCATGGAGGAAGTTGAACACAAGACGCTTTGCCCATATATAATGTCCCTGGGAAACTTCTAGGCTGCGAGCTCCCCATATGCAGGAAGAGAGCTAGTCTTTGCATTGCTGTCTCCAGAGCAGCTAATGCAGAGCCTGAATCAGAGATTGCCCAAGGAGTATTCATTAGAGGGAAGGAGGGAGGGAAGGAAGGAAGGAAGGAAGGAAGGAAGGAAGGAAGGAAGGAAGGAAGGGAGGGAGGGAGAGAGTGATGGGGAAAGCGAGGAAGGAAGAGAGAAGGGAGGATGAGGACTAAGAAGAGAGGATGAAGGGAGGAGCTTTCTAGAGCTCAGCTGTCTATCATCTAATCCCCAGTCAGGGGTTAGCTTGGCATGTTGCTCCTCCTAAGGATGTACAGAGATCTCTCAAAAGACACAGTTTCAGAAACTGCGGTGGCGTTCGTCCCCTGTGGCTCTTTCGTTTGCGATATTTTTCCTCCTGGCTTCCCAGGTCCCTTACTTACAGCTGAAAAACCTCAACAGATACACACACACACACACACACACACACACACACACACACACACACACAGTTGCCAAACTAGCTAAGCCACTAGACCTCATATTCTGCCTTTTTTTTTTCCTACCAAGAACCAGAGAAAGGACCCGAGAGAGAGAATCACTGTGACCCCCCTGATTGTGGCAGCAGGAATGCCCACAGTTCCAACCTCTTCTATGGCCAGGAGAGCCTCAGCTGCTAATGTAACAGCACTTAGCTGCAGGTGAAATGTCACAGAATCTGAGAATGCAACAACCCAAAGGGACCTGTTAGATCACCTTGTGCTAGAAACTCTTAATCTTCATGTCTGGGGAATCCATGAGAGTCCCTCCAAGGCCTGGCCCTTCTCATTATCCTACACCGTCTCCCCACTTTCATGTCAATTTCCATTCTTTCCTCAGAGCACCATCTTCAAACAAGGCAACGCGGCATGTTAGTTCAGAGTGCTCGAATTAGTGCTAGAGAGCCTTTGGTTCGGTTCCTGGCTCAGTTAGTTACAAACTCTGAGCTTAAACCCACATCTTCTTCTCTTTGAGCTTCAGCTCTCCCATATATAAAACATTGGCAAGAATAGATGCTACAGCATAAAAATGTATGTAAGGGATCAATGAGATAATGCATCTAAATCACTTAGCTAGCGTCTAGTACATAATGAGTACTCAATAAATACATATGATTATCTAAATTCTTCATGTTTAGATAGACTCTCAAAAGAGATAGTTTCAGAAACTGCTGTGACTTTCATGCCCTTTTCATTGACACTCCACCCAGTACCCCACAAATGGCAGCACCATGCTTGTGATTCCACTTGTTTTCTGAGTCAGGATTAGCTCTTCCTTGTTAACCTTCATTTGGAAAGCAATTTAACTCCCTGACATTAAAAATTGAAATATAAACAGCCCAGCGCCTGATTTAATGGACAATTAAAAATTAAATTAACAGTTAGCAAGCGATGAGCTAATTTTGTTATTGTAACCACATTAGCTTCATATTTGAGGAATATAAAAAAGGGGGAAATAGACCCCTTAAAATGAAAAATAAAATAAAAAAGGCAAGAAAAGATTTAAACTCATATATCATGGCCTTGACAGACTCTTTATAGCCACTCACCCCAAAAATCAGTTGTCTGATATTCATGCAGAAATGTTTAGATGCCAAAATAATGAGAATTAATGATGTGGTAGAAAGAAAAAAAAATACTAGTGTAATATTTTATTGCAAGATGTAGAGCAAGCAGCTGTGTAAAGCAGCCTGGGACACCTCACCCTTTGCAGGTTGGCAGTGTTCGGAGTGACCAAGGGTTTTCTTCAAATACATGATCTGCCAGAGTGCTAACTGCAGGTCTCAGGTCCCACATTCTCTGTTGGGATCCTTACACTGGGCTTGCATAGAAGGGGAAGGTGAAAAACATCCCAGGCAAGGTGTTTCAGGACCCTGGAGAGCGTTCAGCAGCCCGCGGACCATGGAAGGGATTACATGGCACCCCACTCAAAAAAGTCTGAGTTCACCTCACCTTCCCCCAGCCCCTTTGTTCTGTGCCTGTGTCCCTACTTCCCCCAGGGGCCTATTGTTCTCAAAGCTCTTGTCACTTTATTATCATTACATTTTTAATGCATCTGTCCTTCCTGCTGCTCGATAAGGTCCGCGAGTTAAGCAACTGCTTCTATCTTCTTTCCTATCATAGGCTAGCGTGCAGCATAGTGTCTGGCATACTATAAATGCTCCGTGTTTGTTGTCTTGAATTGATTTAATGTAAATGAACAAAACACTTGTTCAATCTCAGATAGTTAAGGACTGAAGATGCTGCCCTTTCTAGGGGCCTTCGGCATATGAATAGGGGGTTTGGAGATAGCAATACAGTCACATGTCACTTAAGACAGGGATACCTTTGGAAAACCGCATGGTAGGTGAACTTGTCGTTGTGTGAACGTCATAGCTTGCTCTTACACAGCCTAGAAGTAAAGCCTTGTACACATTTAAGCAATAGGGTACAGCCTACTGCTCCTGGGCTACAAGCTTGCACAGCACGTTACTGTACTGGATACTGTAGTACAATACAATCCAGTATTGTACTGGATACTGTAGGCTTAACACGAGGATAAGCGTTTGTGTATCTATACAGAAAAGGTACAGTAAAAATACGGTCTAAAGGATAAAAAATGGTACACCTGTATAGGGTCCTTAGCATGAATGGAGCTTGTAGGACTGGAAGTTGCTGTGGGTGAGTAAGTGGGTGAGTGAGTGGGTGAGTGAGTGGGGAGTGAGTGTGAAGGCCTGGGTCACGGCTGTACATGACTATAGACTTTATGCACACTGGACACTTGGGCTACACTAAATTTATTTAAAAATATATATTTTTCTTTCTTCAATAATAAATTAACCTGAACTTCCTGTAACTTTGTTTACTCTATGAACTTTTAATTTTTAAACTTTTTGACTTTTGCAATGACACCTAGCTTACAACACAAACATATGGTACAGCTGTCCAGAAATATTTTCATTCTTTACCCCTATTTTCAAATTTTTTCCTTTTCTTCTTACTTTTTAAACTTTTTCTGTTGTTGTGAAAAATGAATACACAAACACACATTAGCCTAGGCCAGAGGTCGGCAAACTTTTGAGATGGAAGAGCAGCCAGGGATCGGCAAACTGTGGCTCACAAGCCACATGCAGCTCTTTGGGTATGTAAAGAGGCTCTGAAGTAAAATTGAAAATGAAAATAAAACTATCATAGTTCATTTATAAAAATTTTAAAGGATATTCTTCACATAATGGTGATTATGTAAAAATATATTTATGGCTCTCGAATAATGTTTAAATTGTTGTGAGGGACAGGATTGGCTCTTCCAGGGGTCGGCAAACTTTTGAGATGGAATGTACCCGAAGAGCCGCATGTGGCTCGAGAGCCGCAGTTTGCCGACCCCTGGCCTAGGCCCACACAGGATCAGGATCATCAATCACTGTCTTCCACCTCTTGTCCCACTGTGAGGTCTTCCGGGCAGTAACATGCATGGAGCTGTCATCTCCCATGACAACAAGGCTTTCTTCTGGAAGGGCTCCTAAAGGATCCGCCTCAGATCTTCTTGAAAAGCTATCACCCTTCTCAGAAATATGCCCACAGTGGTTTGCTTGATTTGTTTCCTTTTTTTCATCATAGATTTGCTTGTAAGTTGATAATGCACCATGAACATTCTTCTCTATGTTGGGGGTCCATGTGTTTCAAACTTTTTAAGGAGCTTGTGGAGGTCTGCAAAAGCTTCTGCTAATCCCTTCACTGTGGACTGTCCTGGAGGTTCTTCTTTTCCTTTTTCAGCAGTCTTCTTTTCTCTTGCCTCTTCTGCAGCTGTGCATTCCTGTTCCAGTTCCAACAGCTCCTCATCACCGCACCTCTAGGACCCTCAGTGTCATCCTCACCCACACCCAGGGTCAAGTCATGCCATCTCAGCCACAACCTTGTTGATTTTTTCTTTTTCTTTCTTTTTTTTTTAAAAGATTTTATTGGGGAATTGAGGGAGGGGAGCAGCATTGGGGAATCGGGGAAGGGGAACAGACAAGTTGCTGTCCTTTTGTTTGTTCCTCAGTCTAGTTGCAGAGGATGTTGCTTCACTGGCCCATGTTGGTATCATCATTGCGCTCTTCCCAGATGAGGCAGATCGGTCGCCAGCCTCTGGATGGTCGCTCACCGCGGCTACTGGCAGCTCACGCTGGCTGCCGGCCGCTCACTGTAGCCTATGGCAGCCCACTGCAGCAGGGGCTGCAGCCTACACCATCGCCAGGGCTCGCAGCCCAGCTCCAGGGGGAGCTGTTGTTAGCTGTAGAGGGCAGTGTCACTGGCCCTCACATGTGGGATCCGAACCGGGGCCGCTGGCTTCCCAAACCAGCTCTTAACGAATGCGCCACTTGGCCGGCCCTTGTTGATTTTTTTCAACCTCCGCATCCTTGGCAAATCCTTTGAAGTCATGCCTGAACCTCTTGAGTGTCTTCTTCCAGATGCCGTTCATACACTCCTTGGTGACATCACCCCAAGCCCAAGTAAAGTTCTTGATGCAGTCACAGATGGTGTGATCCTCCCAGGATTGCATCAGTGTCTCCCTCAGTTGCAGCAATAGCCTGGGCAAAAGTCCTCCTCAGGCAGTAGGCTTTAAAAGCTGCTGTAAGTCTTTGATCCATTGGTTGGATCCAAGAGGTGGTGTTTGGAGGGAGAAGCACCACTCTAATATTGGGATGAAGATCACCAATCAAAGGAGGCTTCCAGGAGCATTATCAACAATGAGCAAAATATTGACAGGTATGTTATTCTCCAAACAGTTCTCCATTTTACTGGCATTGCCATTCAGGAGGGCATCTTAGAAAAGCAGTTAGGTCATCCACAGCTTCTTATAGATGCTGTAGTGGAACACTGGCAGTGTTGGTATGCTTGAAGGCCCTGGGTTCTCACTGTGCCCACTCACGAAGGGTTTCAATGTGCAGCCTGCAATACGGCCCACAAGCAAGACTGTTATCCTGTCCTTAAAAGTCTTGAAACCTGCAATGACTCGGCCTCCTTATGAATGAAAGTCCTTTCAGGCATTCGTTTTAATCATCCATATTAAATATTTGCTCTGGCAAGTATTTTTCTCCATAATCAGCTTATCTAGAGTTTCCAAGAGTTTGTCAGCTGCTTTCACATCAGCACTTGAAGACTCTCTGCTCACTTTCACCTTATGTAATGAATAACAATTCCTGAATTGTTTAAACCACCCAGAGCTAGCCATAAATTCAACATCATAATCAGGTCCACCCTTTCCTTTCAACATCGCAAACAAACTTTTTGCTTTGGCCATGATCGTCATGGTTCTGTGTCTGGTCTTCAACCCAGGTCATTAAAAGTCTCTCCATATAATACAGGCTCTTCTCAAATGTTTGTTGGTTTTGATGCCTTAAATGAAGCAGTTCCCTTAACAGCTTCCATTGCTTTATTCTTGTTCTTCAAGATTGTAGCTATGGTGAATGGGACATGGCAATCACCATCACTGATTTCCCTACCTTCATAGTCCTTAACCACTTTTAATTTCATTTCCAGGTCAATCACTTGACATGGCCTCTTACTAGAAACATTAGCAGTGGATTTTGAATGCTTGGGGCAATGATGTTCAAAATAACGTGAGATTAAATCAAGCACAAGAGAAAACGATGCAATCAAGAGACATGGTAAACACGAGATGGATGAGGTTGCTGCTGGCATAACACAGCATACTTTTATACATCAAACATGTTTTTTATAAGTAGAAAAAGTATACTCTAAAATAGTGATCAAAAGTATGGTAAATACATAAACCAGGAACAGAGTCATTTATTATCAAGTATTATGTACTGTTCATAATTGTGTGTGCTATACTTTTATATGACTGGCAGCACAGTAGGTCTGTTTGCACCAGCATCACCACAAATGCGTTGTGCTATGACATTACCATAGCTACAATGTTGCTAGGTAATATGACTTTTTCAGCTCCATTATAATCATATGGGGCCATCATGGGACATGCGGTCCATCACTGACCAAAATGCTGTTTTTAAGTGCATCACTGTACTGACTCCAAGTAGATGGCTCATGCACAGTGTGAGTTCAGGCATCAGGAAGTGGCCAGAAGCTACACGGATAGTGCTGGGAAGGGAGACTTCCCAGAACTCATCAAGTCACAGCCTGTGGGTGTCTATCTGCCTTGATTACATGCTGGCCTGGCTTCAGTGAACAGAAACTGTCTCAGGAGCAAAGAACACCACTCAATTTTCACAACATGTGAAGTGTCTGACAAAATACAGTCTGATTCTGATAAGATGTGAGCTGAATGGGGCAGGCTTCTGCCCACAGGGCCCCCTCCCTCTGGTTTGTGAGAACCCTGCTCTCATGGTCTCTGCTCTGGAGTGAAGACATGTGTGGGCCTTTGGGTTTTTTGTTGCTGTTGTTTTGTTTTTAATTTTTATTAAACTATTGGGGATGTCACTGGTTAGTAAAATTATATCGGTTTCAAGTGTACAATTCTGTAATACATTTTATATATATATATATATATATATATATATATATATATATATATATATATATATATATCACGTTGTGTGCTCACCACCCAGAGTCAGTTCTCCTTCCATCACCATATATGTGACCCCCTTTACCCTCATCTACCACCACCTCCTCGCTTACCCTCTGGTAACTAAACTGTTGTCTGTGTCTATGAGTTTTCGTTGGTCGGTTCATCTTGTTCATTGGTTCCTTTCAGTTTTATATCCCACTTATGAGTAAAGTCATATGGTTCTCAACTTCTTCTACCTGACTTTTTTCACTGAGCATGATCATCTCAAGATCCATCCATGTTGCTGCAAATGGCAGTATTTCATCTATTCTTATGGCCGAGTTGTCTTCCACTGTGTGTGCTGGCTTTTGGTAGTCCAGCAGCCATTCCCTCTAGCTTTAGCCATAGCTCCTTCATTTCCTTTGGGTGAATTTCCTCTCATTTAATGTGTGTAGTCTTAATAATACCTTAATAATAAAAGTCAAGGCTCTTTATCTCCCACCCTAGGGCGGATGACCCAAGTGTAGCCGATCAGCCCTTTCCTGCTGTGACTTTGAATCTTGAATGGAATCTCACAAGGAGGAAAAAGTGGTTGCATCCCTTCTTCCAGGGTGACACCTTTTGAAGAATGTTGTCTACTCCCCTCCCCTTCCCCCACACTCACCAGAGCACTCCTTTCCTTTCCTGAGCTGGGTTCTCCAGCCTTCTCAGGGATTCTGTGCTCCACTATCCTTCTAATAAATTCATTTTCTGCTTAAATTAGCCTGAGTCTGTTTTAATATTCTTTAACTCAAGGTCTCTAATATACTCTACTTTTGAGCTGGAGCACAAGAGGTGAGGCATCATCTGAGCTTCCAAACTCTTTCCCAATAACACAGGTAATTTATCACATTTATTAGTTAGCCTGTTCCAAGGAAAATAAACCCAAAGAATTCAATATCTAGTAAGAGAAAGGAGGGGAGAAAAATTAGGGTAGAATTATGAGGATGACAAGTCCTAGTGGTGGTAAGAAAATGATAGGAGATTAAGAAGTACAAACTGGTAATTACAAAATAGTCATGGGAATGTAAAGTACAGCACAGGGAATATAGTCAATAATGTTGTAATAACTATATATGGTGTCAGGTGGGTACTAAACTAATCAGGGGACCATGCATAAATTATATAAATGTCTAACCATTATGTCATACACCTGCAACTAATATAAAATAATACTGAATATCAACTATAATTGAAAAATAGAAAAGAAAGAAAATGATAGGAAAGTTCAGGCAAAGGAAACCAATTTTTTACCTATTTTGTTTGGCTTCAGCGTCAAGTAAATTAGAGGATCCTAATCAATTTAGCCTTAGGTGGGATGGTAGGGATTCTGCATAATTAACAGGACTCAAAAGATCTTTCCAATATACGAGGTCTGACAATTAAGTTTGCGAACTTGTTGCAACGATGCTGCTAACCTTTTTTGATATCAGAGGGATTATTCATTATGAATTTCTACCAACTGGACAAATAGCTAACCAAGGTTACTATTTGGAAATGCTGAAAAGGCTGCGTGAAAAAGTTACATGAACTGAACTTTTCGCCAATAATTCATGGCTCTTGCATCACGACAATGCACCAGTTCACACGGCACTGCCTGTGAGGGAGTTTTTAGCCAGTAAATAAATAACTGTATTGGAACACCCTCCCTACTCACCTGATCTGGCCCCCAGTGACTTCTTTCTTTACCCAAAGATAGAGGAAATGTTGAAAGGAAGGCATTTCGGGCTGGCCGAGTGGCGCGGTGGTTAAGCGCTGGCTTGGGAAGCCAGAAGCCCCGGTTTGGGTCCCACATATGAGGGTCAGTGACACTGCCGAAAGAAAGAAAGAAAGAAAGAAAGAAAGAAAGAGAGAGAGAGAGAGAGAGAGAGAGAGAGAGAGAGAGAGAGAGAGAAAGAAAGAAAGAAAGAAAGAAAGAAAGAAAGAAAGAAAGAAAGAAAGAAAGAAAGAAAGAAAGAAAGGCATTTTGATGACATTCAGGACATCAAGGGTAATATGATGACAGCTCTGATGGGCATTCCAGAAAAAGAATTACAAAATTACTTTGAAGGGTGGACTAGGTGCTGGTGTCAGTGCATAGCTTCCCAAGGGGAGTGCTTTGAAGGTGACTGTAGTGATATTCAGCAATAAGGTATGTAGCACTTTTTCTAGCATCAGTTCGCGAACTTAATTGTCAGAATTGTACACCTTCCTTGAACCCAATTTGTTTGCCTTTTTTCCAAAAGGGTCCAGGTGTCCAGCCATGGGATCCCCAGATTATTCCTACATAATGGTCCAGCCCCACAGTCTGCACAGCAGGAAACATCAAGGACATTGAGGAGACACCAATCTGAAAATACTGCTGATAATGGTCCATGTGTCAGGAAGCAAATTGGAGGTTTGTGAAATTGGCCTTCCACCTTTAATTGCCACCAGTCAGGTGCCACACAGATAACATTAAGTTACGTTACTGACTCTGATGTTAGACAGAGTATATAAAAGGAAAGGGGAGCAAAAAGAGAGCCACATTAGGCACACAGATCAGTGCTTACCCTACACACCCATTTAAGGGAAGCTATCTGTCCCATGTACCCCACTGCTCAACAACCCCCTCCCACCTGGCCAGCTAACTGGGCCATATGTAGACCATGTGACCCAAGAATAATAGATCCAAAATATGACTACTGGCCTGTGTGGCCTGGGATAAAATGCTACATCTGGCCAATCAGATTGCTCTGAATCATTGCAAATTACAAAGCTGGGCAACTGAGATGGCACAGGCGCTGAGGATGAAAAGACGCCTTGAGATGTGGAAGACAAACCATGAATAAACCAAACCTCTACATGAACAGAAAAGATGAAGCCAATGGGAAGAAAGGAGAGTTGAACAAATAATCAGAGAGAATAAGAGAGAGGGTGAGAGACAGAGAGCATTAAAGGAGGGCCTCATTATTAAAGCAGCCGCAAGTCCTGACAGCTTTCCTGTTCTAATTACAGGGCACAGTTGTCCCAATGACACTCCTCTGTTTTTGAGGTAACTTGAAGGATTCTTGCATCCAAAAGCATCAAACTGAAACAAAGGGGATCTAGGACACAAAGACCAAGCTGAAGAACACGTGAACCAATTCCAATTTTCTCTGGCCCTAGCTTTAAGCCAGAAATGAATCTGTCTAAACTAGCCTCTCCTGCCTGAAGTCTCTTATATGTCTCAAACTGTGTGCACTATTATCCCATTTGAGACTTATGACGACTCTATGAGATAATAATGTTGGACACACATTCACTCAACAAACATTTGTTCAGCTCCTGAATATATATATCACCCACACCCTTCTGGGGATAAATGGAGGAAGAAAGAAGGTCAAGGACAGAGGCATCTTCTTTGCACAAATGAGGAGATAGAGCAAGGTAGGACATAGACACATTTAAGTTCAGCCAGCCAGTTAGTCAAGGAGATGAGCTATTAGTTCAGGTCTCTTGAACTCATCAGCTTTCTAGACGGCTATTGCAACCGGATCCTGCGTCTGCCATAGCCATGACCCTGCCAGAGGCTGGCAAAACTTTACTTAAAGAGCCAGAGAGTAACTATTTTAGGCTTTGCAGGCCATTTGTGGTCTCTGTCGGGATGACTCAACTCTGCTGTTATAACAGAAGCAGCCATAGACAATACACAAACAGATAGGCACAGCTGTGTGCCAATGAAACTTCATTTGCACAACAGGGGCTGGCTGGGTTTGGCCTGTGGGCCACAGTTTGAGCACCTGCTAAATCCCTGGGTGCTCAAAGGACCCTCCCTTTCCCACAGCTATGTTAGTGTCCCAGGAGCTTAAAGAAGACAGAGCCATGTGAGTAAAGTAACATTTAGACACGTTATTAACCTTATGACGCTTTACTGATTGGACCACAGGAGATTATTCACTGTCCTCGTCCTGACATAGAAATGGATCGTTTCACATAGATTACATATTTTCTCCAAGGACCTCTCAATATTCCAGCTACCCACCCCCAAACAACCCTCACTCTATAATGAAAAAGTAGAAGCAGGGATGGGCCAAGTGGCTCAGTTGGTTAAGAGTGTGAGCGCAGGGTTGGCCGAGTGGCGCATTGGTTAAGAGCTGGCTTGGCATGCCAGTGGCCCGGGTCTGGATCCCACATATGAGGGCCAGTGACACTGACCTCTAAAAAAAAAAAAAGAAAAGAAAAAAAAAGAAAAGAAAAAAAAAAAGAGTGTGAGCGCTGAGCAACAGGGTCACCGGTTCGAGTCCCACATGGGCCAGTGAGCTGTGCCCGAGCTGAAATGCCGCAGAGCTGCCAACAGGTAGCAGAATGACTCAGCTGGTGAGAGCACATGTTCCTAACAATGAGGTTGCCAGTTCGACTCCCACATGAGATGGTGGGCCATACCCACCAGCAATTAAGATTGAACACAACATCTTGAGCTCAGCTCCCCTGAGCTGCTGAAGGGCAGCCAGAAGGCTCAGTGGTTAGAGCGTGTGCTCTTAGCAACAAGGTTTCTGGTTCGGCTCCTGCATGGGATGGCGGCTACGCACCCCCACAACTAAGGTTGAACACAGCACCTCGAGTTGAGTGGTCGAGAGCTGCCGATGGGCAGCCAGATGGTGACTGGACTTGGAGCTGAGCTGCGCCCTCCACAACTAAGATTGAAGGACAACAACTTGGCTGTTCCCCTTCCCCAATTCCCCAATAAAATCTTCAAAAAAAAAGAAAGAAAGAATGAAAGGAAGGAAGGAAGGAAGGAAGGAAGGAAGGAAGGAAGGAAGGAAGGAAGGAAGGAGGGAGGGAGGGAGGGAGGGAGGGAGGGAGGGAGGGAGGGAGGCAGGGAGGGAGGCAGGGAGGGAGGGAGGAAGGAAGAAAGAGAAAGAAAGAAAGAAAGAAAGAAAGAAAGAAAGAAAGAAAGAAAGAAAGAAAGAAAGAAAGAAAGAAAGAAAGAAAGAAGCCATAACAAATAAGGTAAGAATTCAGGCAATGACTTCTTTGGGTATCAGTTTTGACATTTCAAGGTATGCTGCTCACAGATCACCATCAGTGTTGTCAAACATTCTGAATTTCTTGGATCCTTGTACAACTATAAATGTGTGTATCTGTGTTTTCCTAAAGGCCAGTCGTCATATATCAAGAATCCCAACTTATTTAGAGTCTATATACATTCCAAAAAGAAAACTGGGTCTCTGTTGGGAGAGCAAAAGTGTAGAATCAGAGATGATAGCTACCCTGAAAAATGAACTGAGGAAAGCTAATGAAAACCCTGGAGGAAATATAGACAAATCAACTTTATGCAAATTCCTAGTGGGGCAGGTGAAAGAGGAAGCCAAAATATAGCTCACATTTTCCTGCCCTTGGGAAGGATACTTCCCAATTATCTTTGAACATTAGTCCTTCCTGTTCATAATGTTATAACTTTTCTATCACCAGACTCGACGATGAGGAGAGAAAGGAAGACAGACCCCAGTTACGCACATGTCCTCCCCACTTTTCCTGGGTCCCTGTGAGATAATAGGAAATATATATTGGGCTCTGCCCCCAGCTCCTGGAACACAGCTCCTGAAACCCTTATCATTTCTTAAGTGATAAGAGTGCTAGGAGCATCTTTTGTCCTAATACTTGGTCTTTGAGCCCAGTTTTTAACACAGGGTTCTGGAAAGACTTGCAATTTCCTGGGTGATAGAAGTGTTTTTTTTTGTTTTTTTTTGTAGTGAGGAGACGCTGGGTGGGCCCCGGGATGAGGGCTGCTCACCGGAAAGATCAAGCCATGATGAGAAACTTGGAATTTTCAGTCTTGCACCCCATTCTCTTGAGAAGGGAGAAGGATTGAAAAATGGAGTTAATGATCAATCATGGCTATGTAATGAAGCCTTGATAAAAATCCCCAAAGCTCCAAGGTTCAGGGAGCCCTTGGGTTGGCGAACACATCCGTATACGAGAAGGGTGATGCACCCCAGCTCCATAGGGTCAGAAGCTCCTGCACTGGGGACCCTCCCAGACCTCACTACGTGTGTCTCTTCATCTGGCTGTTCAGCTGTATCCTTCATCATACCCTTTAATAAATGGCAAATATAAGTAAGTGTTTCCCTGAGCTCTACGAGCTGCGTTAGCAAATTAATTGAACTCAAGGAGGGATCATGAGAACCAGTAATTTGTAGCCAAATTGGACAGACGTTGTGGGGAACCTGGGGACTTACTATCTGTGACCAGCATCTGAAGTGGGTGGGAGCAGTTCTGTGGGACTGAGCCCAGTGGGATCTGACACTATCTCCAGGAAGATAGTGTCAAAATTGAGTACAACTGTAGGACACTCAAGTGGTGTCGTGGAGAATTGCCTGGTGTGGGAAAAATCTCCACACAGTGGTGACAGGAAGTGTCTGGAGTGACGTGTTCTGTATGAGGAGTACAGGGGACACACAGGAGGGAAAGATGGAATTTTTCCAACACAGTCCTCAAGGCATGGATGTCAGCTCATGACCTGGGTATCCTCAGCCTCTATCGATGCCCAAGCATCTCCCCGATCCTGCACTCTGGGAAGGGGGAAAGGGCACAGAAAGATGGTGGCCGTTGGTCCAGGACACAGCCTCTAGAAACATCCGCTGCCCTGGGGCTCTCAGAAAAAAAAATGGGGAGGGAAGCAGCCTACAAAAGCCTGGACCAGTTCTGCTCACAATGTCCTGACTCGAGCAAAACAGTGTCCTGGGAGTGTCATTTAGAATCCTCAGCCTTCTTCCTGCCCAGCTACGACGTCTGCTTATTTTCAGACAATTCCTTCCCTCCTTGCTCCCAGGTGATTCCTTGGAAACACTAGGAAGGAGCGGGCAGGCTGGAAAAGTGTACCTGCCACCAGCTGTGGGTCACCTGGGGCCTGCCATTTCGGGCTGCCTAGCAGTGGTGGTTCATGCATGTTTTATTAAATACCCTCCCTGGGGTGGTTCTTAATGAAGGTAAAAGGGCTATTATTATCTTTATGGCTCCTCTGAGAATCTTTGCAGCCTTGGTGTTTATGAGACTGACCGTTTTCCTTCCTCGTGTCTTGAAGGTACCAAATCACAATAAAGATCATCTTAATTGTAGCCGTCATTTATTAAGCTCTTACTATGTGTCGTGTGCTTGACTGAGCATTTCACATCCATAGCATCATTTAATTCTTAGGAAAACCTTTTTAGTCGGTACAAGGATATCCCTGTATGACAGTAAGGTGGTAGAAGCATGGTGCTTTCAGGGCATGCACCCTGGAGCCTGAGTTCAGATCCAGGTCCTCTGCTTACCGGCTGTGTAATCTTGGGCAAGGGGCTGAAGCTTCCTGGCTGTACGAGTCATCCACTGCTGCGTAACAAACAGCCCCACAACCTAGTGGCTTGAAATAACACACGTGTATGACCTCACGGTGTGGGGCATGGCCTGGCTCGTTCCTCTTATTCAGCATCTCTCACAAGGTTATAATCAAGGTATCAGGCAGGGCTTTAGTCATCTCAGTACTTAACTAGAAGACTATCGGCTGCCAAGCTCATTCAAGCCTGGCAGGATTCAATTCCTTGAGTGTTGCTGGGCTGTTGGCCTCAGTTCCTATATGGCACGTTTGCTTCATCAAAGCCTGCAAGCTGAGAAGGCAATTGAAACAGTCTGCCAGCAAAATGGAAGTCATAATATTTTGTAACTTAGTCAGGAAAGTGACAGTCCCTCATCTTTGCCACATCCTACTGGTTAGAAGCAAATCACTAGTCCAGTCCACTCTCAAAAAAGAGGGGATACCACACAGGAATGGATTTTAGGAGACTGGGGTCATGGGAGGCTCTTGTAGAAGTTGACCTTCCATGCTGGGTCTCAATATTCTCATCTGTGAAATGGGGATACTTGTGCCTACTGATAAGATTGTGATATACATTAGATGAGTTATTATATGCAAAAGCACTTAGATTGGGGCCTGGCATATAGAAGTGTTATAAAGGTGTTTGCTATTGTTATAAAATACATGTACCAATTAGAGTTTAAGTCAGTTGCCTAAGGTCATTCAGCTAGCAAGTGCGAGAGCAAGGATTAAACCCAGGTTGTAGTTACTGACTCAACTGTGTGATTAAAGATGCAGAAGTGACCAAGATAGACACCGTCCCTGCTAACATGGGACTTCCAGTCTACAGAAGGACAGACATCAGTCAAATAAATAAAAGTGCGGTAAATACTACAAATAAAAATGCACCATGGGGGCCAGCTGAGTGGCTTGGTTGGTTAAGAGTTGGCTTAGAGCGAGAGCTCTGAGCAACAGGTCCGCCAGTTCAATTCCCACATGGGCCAGTAAATGCTGTGTCCGAACCAAGCTGTCGCTGAGCTGCCAACAGGTGGCAGGATGGCTCAGCTCACCAACAAGATTGCCTGTTCGATGGTGGGCTATGCCCACCTGCAACTAAGACTGAACTAAGTATCTTGAGCTGAGCTGCTACCCCGATGGCTCAGCGACTAGAGCATGCGCTCTTAACAACAAGGCTGCTGGTTCTACTCCTGCAACTAAGATTGAACACAGCACCTTGAACTTAGAGGCCATGAGCTGCTGATGGGAAGCCAGATGGTGACTGGCGCCCTCCACAATGAAGACTGAAGAACAACAACTTGGCTGGTCTCCTTCCCCAATTTCCCAACACTGTTCCCCTCCCCCAATTACCCAATAAAATCTTTAAAAAAAAAAAGATGCACCATGTGCCAAGAAAGCACATAAAAATTCAGGTAAGAGGGATGTCCAACCTAACAGGGCTTATCAAGAGAGATTTCCTGCAGTATGAGACACTCCCGCTGGGATTGGAAGGATAAACAGGAATTGGCTGGGTACGAGTGGAAGGAAGCTGCTAAAGGAACTGGTAACAGCCTCTGGAAAGACCCTGGGACAGAAAATGAATAAACTTGACGACATTCTTCTTAAGTCTCCCTTTCTAGTCTCTTATGTACATCCCAAACTTCAAAAGAAAGTCAAACACCACCTCACCCATGCAGGCATCTGTGATTTTTTCTCTCTAATATCCAGAAATATTCCAGCTCTTCTCCAAAAGCATTTGTGCCCAGCTTGGAAGGGTCTTGTCACAAAATTCTGCTTGTCCAGTGTGTTTGCCTCTGGGGTGCTTCCTGGGACTCAGCTCACCAGGAAATTCTTCAAGGACAAGATCCATGGGCCTCTTACCTCTTCCTGTCCAGGGATGTTCACTGTCAAACTTTGGGACTAGGAGATAGAGGTGGGTAGGAGCTTTTGCTCAACATACTGCAGCACTTTTGGATTTTGTAACATATGTGGACATCATTTATTCAAAAAGCAAAGACATTAAAATGAAGACTAAAAGGGAAAGGTCATGTTGCATAGTTGAAGGAGCATGCCCTTTAGAATCAGACATGCATCTCTGTGCTCTGAGATTATAGCTGTGTGACTCAGGGTAGGTGTCTTAACCTCTCAGAACCTGCTTCTTCTTCTGTAAAATGGGGATTATTCCTCCCTTGAAAGCTTGTTGCGATGCTACATCTGATGCACCCAATGAAATACCCAGCACACCATGGAGGCTATGATCTTATAACGCGGGGCAATGGAGCTCTCCTCTTTAGTTATCCTGCTGAGATTTTAGATGGCTTCGCTTAGATTTTTCCCTCCTCGTTTCCCTCTACTTGCTAGCGGCATGGGGATTTTCCAGTGCTGAGTTGTTAAGCATTTGTCTTAGGTGAAGAAAGAGAAGAGTCTAAAGAGGTATGAGATGGAACTCAGGCAGCGCCCCTTACAGTGTTTTTGACGGCTGAGCAGAAATGAAGCCTCACAAGGGAGCAGGGCTTGTGGTGGGAAGCCAGGATGCCATCCTCACATGAGTGCTCATGCTGGGAAAGGGGTCTGGGCAAACCAGGGTTTGCAGTGGCGCAGACAGACTAAGGTGCTGGGCAAAACCCATGTGAAGCACTGGACATCCCTCCAGACTAAGATCCCTGGGGACAGCCAGGGCTGCGTCTTATAATTCTTGCATCCTAAAAGCCTCCCTCGAATGGGACAACTTACAAATAATTACCAAGTCACTGATCCAGCCAGCCTGCTATTCACCCAGCCCTCCAATTTCTCATGAGCCCTCAAATTCTTCAACTGACTCAAGCTTGTCCCCACCCCTAATCCAGGTGGGTTTTTTCCACAGGTCTCTTCTTCAGAGACGGGTTTCTAGATGAGGAGGCAGCAGTGCATGGTGGGTAAAGATCCAGACACTGAAGTCAGACACCTTGATGTCAAATCACAGCGCCATGCCACCTCCTAGCCCTGCAACCTTTGGCCAAGCCATTGCACCTCTCTGGATCTTCATTTCCCCAAGTGTACAATGGAATAACAACCACAACAAACAGCAAATAAATGCTGGGTACTTGCCATATACATTATTAATGGCCCCTATTTCAGACGTTTGTTATGCAAACTAGGTGAGTGCTGAGCGCGCAGACTGGCATACAGTAGGTACTCAAAAAACGCCACTCATCGCTGTTCCTTTTCCCTTGAGGCATGAAAGCTTGATCAACTTCTATTTCTTAGTCCAGTACCAGCCTGATACCTAAAACAACATCCATCTGCCCCAAAAGATGGACATAACTTTCCAGTAAAGAATAAAGGCTCAGCTATAAATCATAGATACCGATGTTCTGCATTTGGGAGAATACTGATATCCACATTTTTAGCAACAGGTGTTATTACAATAGTACTAAGTACATTTGCAAAAATTCTTTCTGGCTGAATGTGAAATGAAAACCAAACACCATACCTTTCAGCAGGGTCTGCTGCCCTTAGGATTTCACATGATAAAAAAACTCAAGAGTCATAATCTTCTCAGGAGGAACCTTTGCCATCATAGCTATTTTTGAAAGCATGGCTGAATAGCATTCTCTTTTGCTTAGAAAAACGCCTGCCACTGGCATACGTCAAGCAGATACCTGGAGGCAGAAGCCCCTCTCTCCATGTTGGAGCCCCCTCACCTCATGCAATAAGCCCCACACTCACTAAATGGCCCCTAACCCTTCTTACCTCCTCTTGTATATTACCTCCACTCCATTGCAGGATTAATTTGATTTATGGCCCAGTCACCCCACCTGAGGCCTGAGACGATGGCTCCCCTCCGATCGCTTCCATCAACAGCGTAAGTGGAAGGTAATAAAATCCCATACGTGGCTCAGACTTTCAATTTCAATTGGAAATTGAAACCGTGCAATATGATTAAAGTTTAATCTGCATCATCAATAAACATGTGTGCGAAAGCAATGAGGGCAGCTTCACCTCCTGGTCGCAGGCGTGGATTTGATGAGAACGTGTCTGCTGTCTCTTGTCTAAACAATGTGCTTACTGAGGAGGGGGAGGGGGGTTTGTATACACCAACACACGTGCATGGGCGTGCGGGGAGTAGATACATTTGTACTAAAGAGAAAAATCATCATGTGGACATGTTTAGGAGACAAAGGTTGTACATGCTCAGATGAAACTGGATTGGATCAACAGCTCTACAAAGATTAGCCAAGGGCGCAATGGTTTTTCAGGGAGTACTAATAGTCACAGATTCATGTATTCCTTCATTGATAAAGTATTTACTGAGTCCCCACTGCGTGTCACACCCTGTGCTGGGTCCTGGGGTCATGCTGATGAAGCGGAAAAAAACAGACAACATTTCTGCTTTTGGGAAGTTTATAGTAATGCTGGACAGTGATGTCCGTCAAATAATTAGGCAATTAAATGCAAAATTGCTCCCTTATGAAGTGCCTACAATGAAGAGGTTTATAATGCTCTGAGTGCTGTAAAGAGGGACCTGTGACCTATTCTGTGAGGTCACAGAGGGCTTCCTGGAGGTGGTGATGATTGAGCTAAGGTCTAATGAGTGAGTCATGCAAGGTGAATTAGGCAAGGGGTGGTGACAAGAGTTTGGGAGATCGTACAAACACAACAGTGACCCAGCCACAGAAGGCCATATGTGCAAAGGCTGGGAGGCAAGAGGAAGCACAGCAGGTCTAAGGAAGGGCTGAAAGAAGGCAGAGCGGCTGAAGCAAAGAGAGGAGAAGGCTCAAGGTAAGCCTGGAAAATGGTGCAGAGAAATCACACAGAACAGTGTCAGATGTGGCAAAAGGTCTACGTTTTTTTTTTTCTAAGTGCAATGGGAAGCTATCAGAGGGTTTTAAGCAGGATGGTCATGCAATTTATTTAAAAGGCTGATGCATAGAAAAGGAAATGGAGAAAGCCATAATGGGTGGGCGGAAACCAATGTGGAGGCTATTTCTGTGGTCGAGGAAATGTGAGGATCACTGGGATTCATGGATGACAGTGGAGGTGAAAAGTAGACACACTTTCTATAAGGTAGAAGTCAACGCCTGCCTTTCAAACACGTAATAAATTGGTTCATCTCGTTTTCATTCTCACAGCCCTTACTCAGTATGTCTCTATCACCTCCATGAGCTCTCCCAGCCTCCTACTCTCCAAGAAAACAGGCTCATTAAGCAAATTTGGCAACTCTGACTTCCGCCTCCAAACTTACCTGCATCTTTAGCCATCCTTATGTACGTTTGTTCTTCCCGAGGGCAAAAGGTGAATTGCATTTGCTTTGGCCACCAGACCTTTACACACATTGTTCCTTCTGCCAACAACACCCTTCCCTTCTCCCCTTCACCCAGCTAACTTGTACTTAGTTTTCAAGTCTCAGCTCAGAGGTTTTCTTTCGGGAATTCCTCTTTAACCCTCTTTAAACAACTTGTTCAGAGACCACCTATCACAACTCCCATAACTGCCTGCTTAGTTGGCTCTTTGTAACCAGAAGAGTATGAAAAGCTTGGAGAGAAGGCCAAGCCTTGTTTCCCATTTTACCCCCCAGGACAGTGGTTGGCACACAAAAAGAGCTCAATAAATATGTGTCAGACAATTGAAGACCTCTTCCTTTTAATGCCAACTCCTCCCCTCATTCTGTTGATACCAACTCTCCCTCCTTCAGCAGGACCCTGTACCACCAATTATCCTTTCTCTCCTATATATTTAAGCTCACCCTCTTAACTTGATCTCCCCTCACAACAAGAAAATCACGCTTCCCCATCCTAAGAGAACTTCCATTCATTCCTGGCTTCCTCCAAGAGGGGAAGTATCCCCCAAGCATTTACTGTTCTGTCAAACTTCTACAAAGTGTAGTCTATACATATTGCTCCTTTCTCACTCTGGATTCCATTAACCCAGTTCCACTGAAATAGCTCTGGATAGTCCTGGGTCCGCCCAATGCAAATTCAACGGCCACTTTTCATCCTTCATCCTACTTGACTCCTCGGTAACATCTGGTACTGTTGACCCACCTGACTTCTGCTTGAAACTCTCCTATCCGTGGATTTTCACAGTAATATTTCCTGACTCTTCACTTAAATCTTGAAGTATGAGTTCTTTTTAATTAACTTTCTAGGGTTTTCATGCCATTTCACAACCCAATAAACTAAGGATACAATAAGCCATATAATTGTGAATATTATTTTTCAAAAGCCTTTATCTGTTGGAGATAGTCACGAAAGTGCTTCTGAATGAAATGATATATGTTGGAATTGCTTTAAAATATTCTAGATGGAGTTGAGTGTTATTTGTGTGATTTAAAAGGTTAAGTATAGTCCGGGCAAGATGGCGCAGTAGGTAAACACTGTGCTTACCTTCTCTCACAACCACATCAAAATTACAACTATACTACAAAACAACCGTCACTGAGAATCACCTTAAATCTTGCTGATCCGAACCCCTACAACTAAGAAGAAGCCACCTTGAGACTGGCAGGAGGGGCAGAGGCACGAATCAGGCTGGTCGCACACCCACGTGTGACCATTAAAAATCAGGAGGGATATCTCAGCTGTGGAGGTAACCCCGGAGGAGCGAGAGGTCCCAGCCCCACACCAGCCCAGGGTTCCAGAACCGGGGACAGAAGTCCCATCATTTCTGGTCGTGAAAACCAGCGGAGATTGTGACTGAGTGAGACAGACGAGAGCTGGAGTCCCAGCCATTCCTCTTAAAGGGACCGCGCAAGGACTTACTCTGAGCTCCAGCGGTGGGGCAGCAGCTTGAAAGGCAGCAGGGACCTATGGTGGGGAACTGAGCTGTCTGGCTTTGGGACAGGGGTTGGAGAGGCAGCTTTCTCCTGGACAGAGGAACTGGTGGGTGCCATTGTTTCTTTGTTGAGCCCTCCCCCTTCCCAGCGTGCTGACGCAGGTGGCCGCCATATCTAAGTCTCTGCCATCCATTGGCCATGCCTTGGTGATTCGAGACCCTGCCCTGACCAACTTTTGGGCACACCGAAGCCTATTCCACTAGCTTTTTCGTTCAAACCGCCTGCCTTAGCTCATGCTGCAGACTTTCCTAGGGTCTCTCAAAGATCCACAGAACCCAAACAAGCAGCATCTGACTTGAGCGTGTCCCGTACCTCTGGCTGAGCTGCCCTAAGCTGGCACCCATCTGAGGATTCCTTTGTGGCTCCTGCTGGGTGGCCCCAGGTGGGGCATGGGCTGTGACTGAACTGGACCTGGATCCCCTCCGAGGCAGTCCATGGGCTGGAGCCCCCAGTGGCCTGCTTTGAAACGAACTAGAGTCTCACCCAGCTGCCTCCTAGAATGACACACCCAAGGGGAGGACTGGGTAGCACCAGAGTCCTGCTGAGGCAGATCCTGCTCTGTAGGGTCAGCCCCTGCACAATAACTCTTCCACTGTAGTCAAGGCCAGTCCTCACAACCAGTGAGCCCAAGGGTCAGTCCCTCACATTGATGTGCAAATAGCAACCATGACTCACCTACAAGAGGGAGGTACACACAACCCACACAAGGGACACACCTGGAGTGCATGGCTCAGGTGACCAGAAGGACTGTGCCACTGAGTCCCACAGGACACCTACTACATAAGGCCATTCTACTAAGACCGGAAGACATAGCAGCTCTACCTAATACAGAGAAACAAACACAGGGAGGCAGCCAAAATGGAGAGACCAAGAAACATGTCCCAAATGAACAGAACAAAGCTCCAGAAAAAGAACTAAACAAAATGGAGACAGGCAATCTACTGGACGCAGTGTTCCAAACACTGGTTATAAGGATGCTCAATGATCTCAGGCAGAACTTCAACAAAGAGATAAGAAACATAAAAATGGAGATAGAAAACATGAAAAATAACCAGTCAAAAATAAAGACTACAATAACTGAAATAGGAATACATTACAGGGAATCAACAGTAGATTAGATGAAGTAGAGGATCAAATCAGTGATGTAGAAGATAAGGTAGCAGAAAACACCCAATCAGAACAGCAAAAAGAAAAAAGAATTCAAAAAAATTGAAGAGATTTTAAGGGGCCTCTAGGATAATATCAAGCACACCAACATTCACATTATAGGGGGACCACAAGGAGAAGAGAGAGAGCAAGGAATGGAAAACCTATTTGAAGAAATAATGACAGAAAATTTCCGTAACTTGGTGAAGGAAATAAATATACAAGCCCAGAAAGTGCAGAGTCCCAAACAAGATGAACCCAAAGAGGCCAACACCAAGACACATCATAGTTAAAATGCCAGGGCTGATCAAGTGGCTCGTTGGTTAAGAGTTGGCTTGGGAGTGCCAGCTCTGAGCAGCAGGGCTGCCAGTTTGGATACCACATGGGCCAGTGACGCTGCGCCCTCTACAGCTAAGATGGTGAACAACAGCTTGACCTGGAGCTGGGCTGCCATGAGTTGCTGGCGAAGGTGTAGGCTGCAGTGGGGCTGCAGTGAGCTGCTGTGAGCTACTGTCAGTGGCTGAGTGGCTGGCAGCTGGCATGAGTTGCTGTCCAATGGCCAGAAACCAATCTGCCTTACCCGGGAAGAGTGCAAGGATAATACCAACATGGGCCAGTGAAGCAATGTCCTCCACAACTGGACTGAAGAACAAAAAGGACAGCAACTTGTCTGTTCCACTTCCCCGATTCCCCAACGCTGTTGCCTCCCCCAATTCCCCAATAAAAAAAATCTTTAAAAAAAATTAAAATGCCAAAGGTTAAAGACAAAGAGAGAATCCTAAAATAGCAAGAGAAAAGCAGTTAGTTACCTACAAGGGGGCCCCCATAAGACTGGCAGCTGATTTCTAAACAGAAACTTTGCAGGCCAGAAGGGACTGGCATGAAATATTCAAAGTGATGCAAACCAATGACCTACAACCCAGATTGCTCTACCCTGCAAAGCTATCATTTAGACTTGAAGGACAGATAATGAGCTTCCCAGACAAGAAAAAACTAAAGGAGTTCCTTACCACCAAACCAATAGTACAAGGAATCTTATAGGGACTTCTTTAAAATGAAAAAAAAAATTAAAAATACGAATAACAAAATGGCAAAAACTACATGCCTATCAACAATTACTCTCAATGGAAATGGATTAAATGCTCCAAAAGATAGGGGGGCTGAATGGATAAGAAAACAAGACCCTTACATATGCTGCCGACAGGAGACACACTTCAGATCGAAAGACACACAGAGACTGAAAGTAAAGGGATGGAAAAAGATATTTCATGAAAAGGGAAACAAACAAAAAGCTGGGGTAGCAGTACTTTTACCAGGCAAAACAGACTTTAAAATAAAGGCTATAACAAAAGACAAAGATGGACCCAGTAATCCAACTTCTGAGTATATACCTGAAAAACCCAAAATGCCACCTTGAGGGAATGTGTGCATCCCTATATTCATTGTAGCTTTATTTACAATGGCCAATATATGAAGGCAATCTGGGTGTCCCTGAATGGATGAATGGATACAGAGGAGGTGGTACATATATACAACGGAAAATTACTCAGCAGTAAAAAAGAAGGAAATCCTGCCATCTGTGACAACATGGATGGACCTAGGGGGTACTGTGCTGAGTATAATAAGTCAGATAGCAAAAGACAAACGTCATATGAATTCACTTATAAGTGGAATCTAACGAACAAAACAAACAAACGACACAGAAACAAACTCATAGATACAGAGAATATTTTGATGGTTATCAGATGGGATGGGGGTTGGGAGTGGGTGAAAGGGGAAGGGGTTAAAAAATACAAATTGGTTGTTATGCAGTAGTCATGAGGATGTAGGGTATAACATAAGGAATATAGTCAATAATATTGTAATAACTAGGTATGGTGTCTATCAGGGTGATAAATGGGTGGGGGGCTGGGGCAAGGCGAAAATGGTGAAGGGATTAAGAAGTACAAATTGGTAGTTACAAAACAATCATGGGATGTAAAGTATAGGGAATGTAATAAAAAATATGGTATTACTATATATAGTGACAGGTGGTACCAGTCAGGGGGATCGCTTCCTAAATTACATAAATGTCTAACTAATATGCTATACACTTGAAACTAATATAATACTGAATGCCAACTCTAGTTGAAAAAATTTAAAAGGGGAGAAAAGATCAATAATATTGTGATGGCGTGGTACAGTGTCGGATGGTTGCTGGACTTAGTGTTGTGATAACTTCTTCAGCATACGGAATATAATCAATAATGTAGAAATAATTCCGTATAGTGCTAGGTGGGTTGAATAATTATGATGTACATTTGAAACTAATATAATATTGTATGTTAGCTATATTTTTGTTTTGTTTTTTTGTTTTGTTTTTTTGTGTTTTTTGAGGGCAGTGCCACTGGCCCTTATATGTGGGACCGAACCGGGGCCGCTGGCTTCCCAAGCCAGTGCTTAACCACCACGCCACTCGGCCAGCCCTGTTAGCTATATTTTGATAAAAATCTTTAAAAACAAAACAGGTAAGTATAAGTGAAAAATAAAAGAAAAGGTTAGAGAATTCACCACCATGATTCCATCTTAGAAAGCCAGGTCTCCTTGGGAGCCCTACAACCAATGGTCTTTATATACAAAGAGCAACATGCTTCAGGAGACCTCGGCGAGGTCTCAGAACACGGTTCACAGTGTTCTGCCTTATATGTGGGAGGTAAGGGGCCCGAAGTGTATGCTGTGACAGAGCAAACCTGGACATGTTGTCAGGCGTGGCCCTGCCAGGGTCCATATGTGGGACCTGGAATGACACATGTATCCATGGGGAGGTGAGTCTCTGCTACATAAGCATGCTTTACAAAAACAGACTTCCGTGAGGGAAATTAATTTTGGATCTCTCAAATCTCAGGAAGTATAACTATCAAGAAATGTGAAACGCTTTGTGATTTGTAAAGAGCAGCAGCATAGTGCCATGGTGAACACAGGCTCTCGAGTCAAACGGACCTAGCTAGGTGAACTCGGACAAGTCACTGGGTCAGTGTCAGTTTCCATAAACGCCAAAAGAGGAGAGTACTTCCTTCCCCTACGGGGTTATGGAGAGGATGAAAATGCGGAAACATCTGGAACATAGATATCTCCAAATTCTTAATGTGGGGGGGGGCGGGTGATGGACAGTGGGAAGCAGGGAGCACTGCCAGCCCTCCAGAAGAAATTCAGATTGGTCCTTTTTCCCATTTCCTGTGAAATTTCTCACGCAGGATGATTTGCAGTTGGTAGCAAATTCAGCCCTGGGACCAGAGATCTGAGACTGGTGATAAAACCGTCAGCCAAGATTTGTTACATCTTTTTTTTCCACCCCCTAGTCTCTCATTAAAAATGATTTGTTGTTAGGATGAAACATGGGAAAACAAACGTGATTAAAATTTTCCCATATTAAATATCTGCGTGGCCATGGCAGGCTCGAGCTGAGCTCTCTGGAAAGGCTCTGATTCATCCATCTGGAGGGGGGAACCGGCAGCTGGCAGAGTCGCGAAGCAGAGCAAGAGTCTGGGTTTGTTCCTCTGCTGCTTCGTACCCAGCCTGGCATCCTCCTTCCATCTGGCTGACTGTATCCCAGCGACTCCGTCAAACACAGGGATAGTTAACCAAGGAGTAAAGGCGCCTGGGGCACGCGGTGGGCATCATCAGCACTGGGAAGGTAAGGGGGGATGTGCTCTCCCCTCCTAGCCTGCCTTCCCAGAGGTCAAAACATCTCTTGTAAATGACAGAACCATGATCGATCTGTCAAAACGCCATGAGGTCAGTTACATAGGTTATGAAACATACTATGCAGTTTTTCACATCTCTCGGAAACCTTTTGCCCCCTTCAGCTCGGTGGTAGATCAATTGCAAAGGCATCCGTATTTCGTTGCTCCTCCCCGTATCCACACCCTTGCAATGTGACTTTGCAGTTTCTCTCATCAAGAGACTCCCCCAGTCCTTGATATGGGCTAGTCTTGTGACTTGGTTTGGCTAATTGAGTGCAGCAGAAGTGAGAGTGTGCCAGTTCCAAATTGAGGGCTCAAGAGATCTTGCACATTTCCACTCTCTTTCTTGTGACAAGCCTAGGTTACTCTACTGGATGATGAAAGACTCATGGCACGGTCACCACCCGCCAGTCACCTCATCCAACCTCCAGATAACGTCTATATAGTGAGTGAGGCCATCCTAGACCGGCAAGCCTCCAGCCAACTGCAATCTGACCACGGGTTCATGAGGAAACCCAGCTGAGATCAGCCCATCTTGCCCTAGATCCGTAGCGCTGCCCAGCTGATCTGTAGGCTCGTAAGCAGCCATAAATGTTCATTGTTCAAAGCCACTGATCTTTGGGGTTGTTGGTTATGCAGCGAGACTGATACCAAGTTCATACATGGTCTGACTTACCATGACCACATCTTCATAACGTGTGTCTCCCACCCACCACTCCTCCAGAAATACCATGAACCAATCATTCCACAGAATCGGAAGGGGTATTGTTGGTTTTCTTCAGCTCTGTAGAATCTGATAAAATCCTTGGTTAATGAGAAAAGCCCTCCCCAGGGGCTCAGATCACCGCAATTTCCTCTTGAAGAGGCCAAAGTGTTCAGTCACTCAAGGGCCAATGAAAAGATAGGCCCTTGTCCTATCAGAGCCTCCTGATGCACAGGGCTTCTATGATCCCAGTGCAGGAACAATTCACAGCACAGCTTCTTCTCAAGGTGACTGTAATGTGATTGGTTGGTAAAAAATACACAGACACACACATACACAGATATATATATATAGTGCCAAAAAATGTATAAACATTTTAAGAAAGGAAAAAACTGTATTAAAATTGCAATACATACTCAATATATACCGATATCGAAAGATGAATAGAAGTCATGTGTATACATTTTTTTGGCACCCCTGGTGTATATATATATATATATATATATATATATATATATATATATATTCAGGTAATAGGAGAAAGAACCAAAAGTAGGAGTCTGTCTGTTTAGAATTTTCCCTTCCCTCACTAAAGAGGGGGAGGTTTGATCTGGACTGGCCAGGCCAAGATTGGCTCTCTCTCTCTCGCTCTCTCTCGCTCTCTCTCTCTCTCTCTCTCTCTCTCTCTCTCTCTCTCTCTCCTTGTTGTGAGATTGGAGAAAAAATATTCCTTCCTCCTTAAGGAAGGTGTGTTTCTTTCATCCCCTTAGAGCCTAAGGGAGAACCCGAGTGAGGCACAGGGAAGGTTCTCTCTGTCTAGGCTTGGCCAAGGAAGTCATCCAAATGGGCTCAGGTGCCTGAGAGTCTAAGTGGAGGTGCGAGAGTCGGATTCACATGTTCTCTTAATGGCACATATGCTCTCAATAGGACCCCTTACACATCCACTCCAAATCAAAGACCTTCCAGGAGATGCCTCTCCCAGAAGACAAACATGACTGGGACTCCATGGGATGATGATGGAGGGACTGCATAGAAAGTTCTGGGAGCATAAAGGAGCACAAGTGGACTGGGTTACTTTGCATGCTGACGCTGATAATGGACAGTGTGGAAGGCTTGCAATTACAGATAAAATCACACCGGTTAGCACTCCTGTGAAAATATTAGAATATAGCTAGATGTCTGAGATAGGACCTTCTTTGACATGAATGTACCAATCATAAACCGATCACAAAATGGGAATTTGAACACATAAGAATAAATGCTGGCAGTGTTTGCCTAAATAGAAATCTTTCCCTAAAGCAGAGATCTTTCCTCCTCAAATCCATCTTTGTTCTGGAACTCTTCCCATTATCAGAATTATTATCACAAGGCCATTCCTCCATCTTCTGGCTGCTGTTTACCCTCACCAATCCCATTCCTTTATACACCCCTTCTTGCACTTGACCTTCCAACCACTGTTACCCCTTGGGACATGCTGGGTTAATGTCACCCTCAAGGTTTTTGCAGGTACATCATCTCTACTTGGGACATTCTTGTCCTTTCTCTCTTCTCAGCTAACTCAAACTCATTCTTCAGGCTTAGATGTCCCCTCCTCCTAGAATTTGTGTCAGGGGACCCTTGGACAGTCCTGTTTCAGCAGATGGAAAACTCCTGGGCATTTTCTATATGTCATTGTTTTCTTCCCTTGAAGATACAGAGCTGGATAAATTGTCACTTGGGGATCATAACACCATAAGGCATGGGCCATTCCATGCCCATGGGATAATTTCAATGAGTTACAAGAAGGGAAGACACAAAATCATGAGCCTTTAAATTCATTTTGCTTTAGGACATAAAAAATGTCTGCATGCTTGCTAGTTATTTCTATCATGGTATATAACAAGCCTGCCCCTCGGTATCCAAATAGAAATTAAAAATTGTAATTGGATGCCATCACTGTCAATCATCCTGGATACACAGTGGAGGGCAGGTCAGGAAGAAGCATGAACTAGTGACCAGGTTGTGGTCAAGGAGCTTGACCTGGATGGAGCTGTTCTGTCCCATGCTTATAAGACCAAGGAAAGGGAGTGGAGATGGAGGGGCCTTCATTTCAGTTAGGCCCTTGAAATCATTTAAGGAGTCTCATGAGCAGAGAGTTGAGGAACCAATGGGGTAATATCTGATTATTTCTTGATGATACCTTGAGTAGAAAATAAAGGGGTTTGTTGTAGAGGGGAAAAAGCTATATTGATTGATTTCTGTTCCTTGGAGTTCTGAATCTTTCCCTGACTGCTTTATAAAAAGAAGCAATGAATGAATGCATAACTGGCAAGAAGACAGACATCCAACCTGTTCCTTGAGTAAGATTATTCCTACAATAGAATTTTTGCTGCTCCTACAGAGAATAGGTGTGGGCTCCTCCTCTGGCCCCCCACAGACCTTGTGAAAGCTGGAGGCAGACCCCCCTCCCAAAACCTGTTTCCATCCGCCCCCACAAACTGCCAGATTAGGAGTTTCTTGAGAGCATGGACTATGTTTTGTTCACATCAGTATTGGTGGGCTCTCAGAATTTATGGGAACATGAACCTATGAGTGCCACTCGGGTCAGTTCAGCATCCGTCAGCCGCCTTGGAGCTAAGCATCAAAAGAGGATCTGACCACCAGTGTGGTTCAGACCAAGGTCCCCAGATCACCCAACTGCCAGTTTGGGTCTCACCAACTCAAATGACTAAAGCAAGTGGCCGTCGAATCTATCAGCTTGTGACATTCTGGTAAGCAAATGATCCAATGGGCAGTTCACCTGCCCGGGGGATCCAAGAATAGAGCTAGGCTCAATTCCCAACCCTGTCACTTACATGGGAAAGCGAGTGACCCTCTTTGTGCCTCAGTTTCTTCATCTGTAACATAGGGATAATAGTGGCACCTCTTCTATCGAGTAGTGTAAGGAATTAAAGATATGTATATACTGAGGGTGCCAAAAAGTGCATCCAAGTGGACACTTTGGTCAGCATTGCTCAAGCAGTAGTTTGCCATAATCAGAAGTGTCTGGATGCTGGTGGTAACTGCTTTGAGCACCTCTTGAAATTGCAGAATTAATACAAGTCAGACGTGACTTGTATTCATCTTTTGTTATTGGTATATATTGAGTATGACAATTTTAATCCAGTTTCCCTTTCTTAAAATGTGCATACATTTTTGGGGGGCACGTGGTAAGCCTATGTGAGTGTTTGCTATGATGCCAATGATAACCATTACACTGATGATGATATCATCAGTGATATGATATAATGATAACTACACCTGTTCCACTCTTGGAGCGTGTTAATTGCCTGGGAAACATTCCCACAGGATGAAGAATGGATATGGATCCAATATATATCAGGGGCCCAATACAGGCTTAGACGTAATTAGCACATTTGGGGCAGGTTGACAGGATGTTTCCGTGTCCTTTTTTATGTCCCCTCTCCCTTGTCTTTCAGTGTCTGCATTGGCTGGTGATTTGCTATGCACAAACATTTCCTATTGACAGGGATGTCAGAGCAAGTGCAATCTTACAGCGCAGATATTAGTTCAGTGGCTCCACGTCTTGGCGTGATGGATGGAAGTTTCATTGCAAATGGAAAAATCTGCTTTCCTTTCTTCCTGTGTTGGCATGTCGGGATTTTGGTCCTGCACAACACATCCTGGAGCTTTGAAGATAATGGGGAGCTTAACACGCCCAGTGGCCCTGCATCAGAGCTGGTCAATGCACCACCACCTCCGTCTGGATGACAGCAGCGACTCGCTCTACGACACCCACACACCCACCACCATGGAAGCGCCGAGGACACTCCTGGAGCCAGATCGAGAGAGTATCTGCCAGGGTGGCAGCAATTCTACCGATATGCCTCAAGCACCCGTAGAAGCGAGGCTTTAGCCAGGACAGTGCCCGAGTGCCTGGCGAGGTGTGCGATAAATTCTTGGTAAATGAACAGATGGATGAATGGAAGTCTGTAAATTATGAAATCACTGAGGAATCCATAATGCTTCCTCATTGGAAACTGAATGTTCAAAAAGCAGTTAAATAAAAAAAAAATTATCTGGAAGAGATGAATATATGGCAAAGCCCCTAAGACTGTAAGTCCAGCTGCTGCAAATGTGACAAATGTACTAATCCAGGGGACAGGATAATGGCTTGGCCGCTAAAAATGAAAATCCACAAAGAGATTTACGTTGATTTCCAGGAGAGAGTGTGTTGACCACTGGCCACAGGCTCCATGGATCACGCAGGACTGGTGAAGATGGCCCTTGCTTTATAGCCTGTGTGTTTCAGAAAGCTTGCTGTTGTTCTGTTCAGTGGGGACTGCGTTAACGTAGGGGGCAGGAGCCAAGGATTTTCAGTCGAGGGAAAAGGAGACAAACAGATACAAGGCTCTCTGCCTAGAGGTTCTGTCGGTCTTCCTCGCTGCTGTATCTCCAGCAGCTAACACAGTGCCTGGTTCATAGCAGATACTCAGAATATAGTTGAATGGATGAATGAAGACATGTATAAAATAAACTAACTATCTCCATTATGATATAACACGTGCTCTGTGTTACCGTGAAAGTAATATATGGTGTTTAATTTATATCTAGTTACTTTCATAGTTCTGGAAGGTAACCACATGTCCTCTCGGCATTACTTTCACAGTTCTAGACGATATCATTTGGCCTATAACATTTAGTTCATCATCTGTAATAGAAGGTACCATGAGGCAGGGGAGATAAAACGGTGTGGGCAGTCAGAAAAAAGAGAAATGCCTTCAGTCCTGGAGAAATGGGGATAGGCGTTAGGATGGGGAGGCATTCTAAGTGGGTCTTAAAGGCAAGGCAGAGTCCAGGATGCCTGGACACTGTGCAATCCAGGCCGAGGACACAGTGGGAGAAAAATGTCAGCAAAACACAAATATAGAGCAGTATTTGTCCCAATGTATCCGCAGGAAGCATTTTCACAAAACCACCTGAAAACGATCACCCCTGGCCTACTGGGTCAAACTCTCTGTGGAAGAGGCTCACGAATCTGAATTTCCAACAGACTCTCTAAGTTGTTCTTCTGAGCTACATTTTGGGAGCCATTTCCCAAAGGTACCAAGTTCACCATTTCATTTAATCCTCTCAACGATCCAAAGTGGTGGGCCTAATGATCTTCAGTGTATGGCTAGGGCTATGCAGGTTCGGGGAGGTAGAGTGACTTTCCCAAGGTCACCCAGCCTCTATGGAAAAGAGCTGTGATTCCAACACAGGGTATCAGACATCAACCCTTCAGTCTCACCCACTACCAGCCACGGCCTCCCTGAATGCAAGGCTCCAGGACAAGGTGTGCCACGGGGAGCTTAGGAAGTGACTTTGAATGAGTGTGTTCTGAAGATAATAGTAGTAGGGGTCGATAAAAAACAATGATATGGCTTTAGAGCTTTTAAGAGAAAAAAAAGAACACACCACCACCCTGGCAGCCGCAGACTTTATCAGGAGGCTCTGATCCATGAGCGAAGCTTTGGGCTCCGCTCCCTAATAGGTGCCTGTTATATTGCAGGGAGATTTCCATCGCAGCCATATGCTGCTATCATTGTGCTCTGGCGGCAGCACTGGTTCCAACCTGCCTTTGATCAGGCTCATCTCTGTTTCCAAAAATAAAGGTCAGTAAATACGGGCACCTAGTAGGATAGTGATCATGACATGAAGTTAAAGCAACGGTTCCATAATGATTGGGGCTCAGCTCAGCATTAGATGTGAATTGTGTGGCTGGACATGTCATGTGTGGTCACGTAGACACGGAAGGGTAGAACATCCAAGGTCAAATGTCCAAGGTCAGGGGTCCAACTGATAATGGGGGCTAACCGTTCTTACTATTCCAAAGCCTCACTGGCCTCCCAACCCTACCTGGCCACCCAGGAAGTCCATGGAGGAGAGATGACATCAGAAGTCTGGCTTGCGCTCCTTTCCTCCAGCTCCCTGTTGCCATGTCCACTTCTGAAGGGCTTCTCTGACACCTTGCTAGGCACAGCATGGCCTCATCCCACCTCCCCAGCTGTCCACACCCCTTTACTTTTCTTTGCCTTCCTTCATAACTCTTAGTGATACCCAATATATATTCTCTTGTTTATTACCTTTTTCTCCCCACTAGGCTGTAATCTCCATAAAGTTAGAGACCTTTGTTCTCCCCCATTTTCCCAAAACCCCAAGCTGCGTCTGTTAAGTCATAGAGGCTGCATAAACATTTGTTGAATGAAACAACATGTTATCACAAAAACATCCTTTATTCCAAGAAGCAATGTCATTCTCAGTTCTAACTGCCTTTGCTTGGTGATGTCATTGAAACATAAAAGCTTTTTTTTTTTTCCTAGTAAAATCTTTCAACAGCTTTCTTCTCATCATCCCTAGGATAACATACAGCCTTTGTGATGTGGTTTATCGGACTCGCTGGTTCCGGCCGAGGTTTCTCCCTCAGCGCACTCCATGCCCCACTCTGCCACGTGTCTGAAAGCAGCACCCTGCTTTCCCCCATGTTCGGCATTCCATGGGCACCGCTCATCCTGAAATGCTTTCCTCTTTCTCTTTCTGCACCTGGTGAGTTCCCAGCATCCTTTCATCCTCAGCTGAAACATCACTTCCTGGGGCTGACTTTCCCGAGTTTTCAGACTCCGCCAGCGCCCCTCTTCCATGGCTCAGCAGCATCCTGCATTACCACCTTCTGTCACATTCAAATGGCGGAACATTTGTTCAGTGTCTGCCGTCCCCCGGAGACTCCGTGAACTCGCAGGCGGTGCGGTTTTTTGGTCCTGACTGCTGAGTTCCCAGCATTTAGCACAGTGCTGGAAAGAGTCAGTGCTCAGTAAATACTGCCTTTATGAATGAATGGATACGTGCCTGAATAGCAGGGCCTGGGAGTGATCTCCCACTGAAATCACCTCCAAACACAGGACAGACACAGGTCTCCATCCCCTGAGATGGTGTTTGAGGACACGTGGGTGATTTCAGGTCTCGGTGTGGGTACAGGCCCTCACGCACCCCCATTGTTCTCCAGGCCCAGCTCCTCACTGAGCAAACCCAGTGCTCTTCTTTTTTTTTTTTTTCTTTTTTTTTTTTTGAGGGCAGTGTTACTGGCCCTCATATGTGGGACCGAACCGGGGCCGCTGGCTTCCCAAGCCAGCGCTTAACCACCGTGCCACTTGGCCGGTCCCCCAGTGCTCTTCTTATCCCCAGACACCCCCCTCTCCCACTCTTCTCTCGGGAGCTGAGGCCATTACCAAGCCCACACCCTAAATGACAAAAATGTTAGAGACCTGGATCTTTGCAAATGTACTGCACAAGCCACTAACAAAGAAACAACACTTTTGCTTTCGGAGGTGAAAAATTTGCAACTAACTCAGCATCTAGAATGCTAGCAATTGAAACAATCTAGACAATTGTGCTGAAATGGCAGAGCCGGGCTATGCCAGCTTTATATTCACAGAGAACCCCAGAGCCGGTCTGGAGACCACAAAAAGGAAGTGAGAGGGGCTGAGTCGGGGAGAAAAACACATGGAGAACTTTTATTACTTTTGTTTAATCTAATTACAAAAATTATGAACACACACAAAGATCTCCCATAATTAACCACCCAGAGATAACAACGTTGACTACGTAGCTGCATGCCCTTTTGGGACGGAAAACGATGGGCTGGAGGCTGCACTTATTATTTAATCGCCAGCCTTCTTCACATAGCAATGCAACACAATTCTATTCCAATGGGAGGCAGATGGCATCCATTAAAAACATGGACTTTGTAATCAGAGAGACCTGCATTTTACTCTTGCTGAACCATATACTATTTAGCTGTTTTGGCAACATGCTTTAGCCTTAATTTCCTCATCTAGAAACTGGGGACAAAAATGGAATGGATCTCTCTGTGTCGAGAAGATTAAAGGAAATAAAATATGTAAGTTATTAGCACCGAGCCTGTTGCACAATAGATGTTCAAGTAGCTACCATTATTATTGGTATAACATCAGCAACTACTTCTCCCCAGCATTATTGTTGTTATTATTATTATTATTATTATTATTATTATTATTTAACTGTTTTTTCCAGGACCCATCAGCTCCAAGTTAAGTTGTTGTCCTTCAATCTAGGTGTGGAGGGTGCAGCTCAGTTCCAAGGGCAGTCGCCATTTTCAATCTACCATTTACAATCTAGTTGCTGGGTAGGGAGGTGAAGGAGGGGGGTGGAATCCAACCGGCAACCTTGTTGTTCAGAGCACATGCTCTAACCAACTGAGCCACCCGGCCGCCCTCTTCCCCTCCAGCATTATTTTTGATGGTCCAAAGTATTTGATGGTCCAAATGGGTTTGCTTAGCCAATTCCCTACTGTTGGATATACACATTGTTGCCCATTTTCTTTTCTGTTGGGTGGGACTTTGGGATGAGTAGCCAGGCTAAGTGTCCCCAGGAGAAAAGAGAGCACAAGAATAATGGATGGCTTCCAACAGAAATGTCCTGGTACCAACAGTGGCAGTGCCAATGGCATGTGAGTTCCCAAGGAGAAACGAAGAAGAAAGGAGGGGTCGATGGTTGGAATCATTCAAAGGAAGACCAACAACTGTTTTTCCTTCTTACACTAACTGGATAGGAGACAAGAGGGTGGAACAACCAACAGCAGCCAGAGTGATATTTTAAAAGACGATTCATACATATCCTCTCCCTTAAAACAAATCCATTCCCTTTATCCTGGCCTATCCAATCCAGGGTAAAGATCTGGCACCTGTTTCCGTCTGCATCTCCTATCACTGTCCCCTTTGTGCACATCAGTCTAACCACGCTGGCCTCCTTGCTAGTCTTCCAACTGTCAACGCCCATTCCTGCCTCAGGACCTTTGCACTTGCTGTTCCTTTTGCCTAGAATAGCTCTTCACATAATGCATTGTTCATGATGCAGGTCTTTGTACCTCCCTGTCCACCCTTTCTAAAACAGCTCCCTTCTGCACCACCACCATCACTCTATAACTCCTTATGTGTTTTTTCATAATAACATTTATTTTAATAGGAACATGTACATGCATTTGTTTATTGTCAGTCTTCCCCCACAAAAGAATAAGCTATGTAAGTTGGAGCAGTGGTTGCTTGTTCCTTAAATTATCCCTGCTGTCTAGAACAGTGCCTGCAACATAGTAGATGGTCATTATTATATAGCTTTAGAATGAATGTATCAATTTCTGAGCTGGTTTGAGGGGCTGGAACAGCATCTCTCTATAGAGTAACATAAGCCCACACATTTCAGGTTCACAGTATACCACAGTGGTTAAGGCAGAGATTTTAAAACACTCATCGGGATACTGGCTATATCACTTCCTGGCTGTGCGATCTTGGGCAAGTTATTGGACCGCATGCAGTATGTCCCCATTTCTCAACTATAAAGTGGGGGTGACAACGGTGTCTCCTTCATAGGATTATTGGAAGAATTCAATGAGAATTAGATGTATATGAATTGCTCAGCAGAGTGCCTGGTACTCAGGAATCCTTTAAGAAAAGTTGTTTCGTAGACATACACAATGGTATACATACACAACGCAGTTCCCAGAGGGGAAGCGGGGAGGCGGAAGGAAGAAGAGGGTAAAGGGGATCAAATATATGGTGATGGAAGGAGGCTTGACTTGGGGCGGTGAGCACTCAAAGCAGTATACAGATGATGTATTACAGAATTGCACACCTGGAATTATACAATGTTATTAATCAATGTTACCCCAATAAATTTAACTTTTATTTCTTGCTATTCATCAATTAATTCATTAAATCATTCCCTAATTAATTGTTTCAGGAATTTATTCATTCAAATAATCACCCACACAGTCACTATTGTTCAAATGTTCATATTGCCTGAAGCTACAGGGATTTCATGCAATCCCTATCAAAATTCCAATGGCATTTTTTCCCCCCACAGAAATAGACAAAACAAGCCTAAAATTCATACAGAACCACAGAAGACCCCAAATAGCCAAAGCAATCTCGAGAAAGAACAATGCTTCACTCTTCCTGATTTCAAACTATAATTACAAAGCTACAGTCATCAAAACAGTACAGGGCTGACATGAAAACAGACACACAGACCAATGGGGTAGAAATAAACCCACACAAACAAAGCCAACTAATATTTGACAACGAAGCCAAGAATTCTCATTGAGGAAAGAGAGTCTTCGCAATAAATAGTGCTGGAGAAGCTGGATACTCATATTCACAGGCAAATGAATGAAATTGGACCTCTGTCTTACACCACTCACACAAATTAACTTGAAATGAACTAAGTGCTTCAATGTAATGGAATTGGAATAATAAAGCTCCTTGGAGAAAACAGGGAAACGGCCCCTTGAAATTGGTCTTGGCAAGGAGATTTTTTTGGGTTTGACACCCAAAGCAGAGCAACAATCGCAAAAATCAATACATAGGATTACATCAAAGGAAAATGCTTCTACACAGTAAAAGCAACCATCAACAAAATGTGAAGGCAACCTACAGAACGAGAGACTGCAAACCATGTATCCGAGAAGGAGTTAATATCCAAAATATATAGGGGACTCATACAACTCAATAGCAAAAAGAAACCCCCAATAATCCAATTAAAAAATGGACAGAGAGCCTGAACAGACATTTTTTTCCAAAAAAAGACATACAAATGACCAACAAGTTCATGAAAAGGTTTCAACATCACTAATCACCAGGGAAATGCAAATTAAAACCACAATGAGATACTACCTTACATCTGTTAGAAGGGCCATTATCAAAAAGACAAGAGATAATGAGGGCTGGCAAGGATGCTGAGAAAGGAAACCTTTGTGCGCTGTTGGTGGGAATGTAAATTGGTGCAGCCACTATGGAAAACAATATGGATGTTCCTCAAAGAATTAAAAATAGAGCTAACTTATGACCCAGCAATCCCACTCCTGGGTAAACATCTAAAATACATGAAATCACAATCTTGATGAGATAGCTGCACTTCATCATGAAATGTTCATTTCAGCATTATTTACAATAGCCAAGCCATGGAAACAACCCAAGCGCCTGTCGATAGGTGGACAGATAAAGAAAATGTAGCATATATATACACACCATGGGATAATAGTCAGCCACAGAAAGAAGGAAATCCTGCCACTTGTCACCACATGAAACACAGAGGGCATTGTGCTGACTGAGAGAAGGACACACACTTTTTGGCCCCACTTATATGTGGAATCCAGACAAGCCGAACTCAGAGACAGAGAGCAGCTTGGTGGCGGCCAAGAGCAGAGGAGTGCGGAAAAATGAGGAGATGTTGGCCAGTGGCATAAACTTCCACTTATAAGTTGTAGGGACTCGAACGGACAGCATGGTGACTCTAGCTAACAATACCGTGTTGTGTACTTGAAAGCTCCTAAGACAGTAGATCTGAAATGTTCTCACCACGACAGCAACAACCAAAAAACGGTAATTAGGTGAGGTGAAGAACTTATTAACCAACCTTATCGTGGTCACCATTTTGCAATATACAGGTGTATCAGATCATCATATTGTACACATAAACGTACACAGTGTTATACATCGATTATATCTCAGAACTGGGACAAAAAAACAAATATTCTTCCATTTCTCTGTTCAGTTTTTCAATGATTTTCTAATTCTTTCACATTTCATGCTTCTATGTTTCTATGAAATCCATCCACCCCTATATGTCCATCTATTTGCGGTTAAGCAAACATTTATCGAAGGATGCAGAGGCAATAGTGTAAACATTAGATTAAATAGTGTAAAGCATGAGATTACAACAGCTCTGGCACTTTTAAATACCCTTCTGAATCAGCCCCATTATACCTGGGGGCCCACCCACGGAACGTGCCTCTATCTATTCCCACACCTTCTAGCCCAGGGACAAAGGCCCCAGACTCAGGGACCATCCCTCCAGCTGCAGCCTGGGACCTCCTTTCCTCTCTTCCCTACCAGCTTTAGTTTGCAAACAAAGCTAATCCCTTTGGGGCCGGGGGGCAGTGCACTTTGCCCCAGCCTGAAAGGTTACTAAAATCTCTTCATCTACCTCTGACTGGGATGGCACTGTCCCCCCAGGTGCCTAAAACACCCAGTGCAGCAGCTACCTGCCCCTACCCTGACCCCAGCAGTTACTCCTGAAGTCTCATTCTTTACATGTCCCCAGGATGAGGAGGACAGTGGGGCTCACAAGTGATGCTAAGATTGTCAGGATAATGATGGTGGTACCAAAAGTAGCATGCAGGAGTTTGGCTCCCAGGACATGTCAGGTTTTAAGGACAATATTGAAACACTTTTAACATCTGGGACTATTCAACTAGTCAGAGGGGATGCCGGCTGCAAATAACTGGCACAGCTATCCCAATACCCTCCCGCTATCTGCACTGCTTGGCATATCAATTAATGAAACCCCTCAATAGGAGGCAGTATTATGAGCCCATTTCACAGATGTGGAAATAGAGGCTCAGAGAGGAAAAGATTATTTACAGAGCAGGTAAGCAGACCTGGGATTTGCCAAGTCCTGAGTTTGTTTGCTTCCTACTTATTTTGTATATGTATGTATTTATTTGTATTTATTATGAAAATATTTGGTTTATTTGGTAAACATCTTAGCTATGATTTTTCTCTTTTTAATTTTGAAAAATTTCAAACCCACAGTAAAATTAAAAGAATCATTTACTAACCACCTATATATCCTTCACCTAGATTCATCAAATTCTCTCTGCGCGCACAAACACACACGCGCACACACACACACACACACACACACACACACACACACTTTTTTCTGTTCCATTCCTAAGGAAGTTGCAGCCACTATGATGGTTCATCCTAATACCTGCATCAAGTTCACACAGGTAACAACTTGTAATCTTGCAAAGCATATTAGAGATTCCCCCTTACTTCCCAGCCAGAGGTGGTCTCACCTGAGCGTCTAGACAAGCTCCAGGTGGCTGCTGCTCATCTCTGACCCTGAGTGGGAGGCTCCACTCCTACAGCTCTGCTGAGTGGGCCCTGTCCCCTGACGTGGGAAGCAGGGAGAATCTCTGACCCGATAGGATCCCAGCCATGCGCTGGCAGGGGCCTGTGATTTGAGGGGATGAGTCAATCAGATTCTCCCTCTTAGCAACTTAAACTCAGAGAAGGACAGGATAGTTTCTAGGAAGTTATGGGCACTAGGATTTAGAAGGTCACGCTGACTCAGGGACCACTGTGAAGGTTGAAGCTGTGAGGAAGCAAAAGGAAGAAGGAATAGTTGCGCAAAAGTAATGTAGAAAAACTACAGCAATAATAACAGCTAACATTTATTGATCAGATAGTATGTGCTAAGCATGGCACAGTCACTAACCCTTTTAATACTTGACACAGAAGGACACGCAGTATCATCTCCTCTGTTGAGACACAGAGAAGTGAAGTAACTCACTTAAGGTCACACAACAAGCAGTTGAAAGAGTCTGTTTGCAATCATCATCCTGTTAGTTCCAGGTATTCTCCCTGCCCTTCCCGAGGCCCACTGGTCTGTTTTCTCTGGATTCCCATTAGACCTTTGTGCATCTCTCGGCAAAGCCACACTTGCACTTGAATTAGCTGGAATGGGCTCCGATCAAAGGAAGCCTGACTAAAGCACCTGGTCTCACCTGTCACTTCAATGTCCCTCGACCCTGGGACCAGACTTCCTTATGAAAGACACTCACGCCCACCATTCTGACCAATTGCCTGTAACTTCGCAAAGGTAGATGTATACATTTTCTGAGGAGCCGAGGATGACGCATGAAGATTACTTATACATGACACATTATCAATAATTTAATATGCATAACCCGTCTTTGACCATTTCCTCATTTCGATGCCACCTTTGCTTTATTTTATGTAAAAGAAAATCTATCAGGACTCTTACACTTTCACTTGTGACCTTACACAACATAACCCAATTGTTCATATGTTGTGAGGCTGGAATTCTCCCACCATTGAAATTTTCAGGGAACTAAATAAAGCTTGCTTGAGTAGGGAGACTTTTTAAAAAATCACACTGAGGTAACCAATTTTTTGAAAAGTGGCATTCTTCAAAGTACAGGTAACAAAAATGACCGTCAACATAATTGAATTTCTCTCCAATGATGTAGGAGATACTCCCACAGCCATGTAACATCCAGAAAGCTCCAACAAGCAAAGGGTAAGGCTCTAATTTGATTAAGGGATTTTTGTTTTTATAGTTTTGAATAAAGGGGGAGTGACATTCAGAAGTAAGTCCAACATAAACGTCACATCTGGTTTCTTGGGCCATTGATCAGAATCATCCGAGGCACAATGAATGGTGTGAGAAGACACACAGCTCCACAGTCTGGTGTACTGATACTATATTAGAATGCCTCCACTGAGCTGGCTATACACCCAGGTCAGTTCCCTTAGAAGTCACACATTAGCTCTGAATGCCAAGGCAGTTGGGGAAAACCAGGGAGTTTTCTTTTCTTTTTTTAAGATTTTATTGGGGAATCGGGGAGGGGAACAGTGTTGGGGAATTGGGGAAGGGGAACATTTGTGTTTTTCCAGGACCCATCAGCTCCAAGTCAAGTTGTTGTCCTTCAATCTTAGTTGTGGAGAACGCAGCTCAGCTCCAAGTGCAGTCACTGCTTTCAATTGAGTTGTGGGAGGGCGCAGCCCATCATCCCAAGCAGGAGTCGAACTGGCAACCTTGTTGTTAAGAACATGTGTACTTACCAGCTGAGCCATCCGGACGCCTGTTGGCAGCTCAGCAGTAGCTTAGCTCAGATGCAGCTCACTGGCCTATGTGAGAATCGAACAGGCGACCTTGTTGCTCAGAGTTTACGCTCTAACCAACTGAGCCAACTGTCCGGCCCTGAAGTTTTCATTTTTGAGAGAGAACAATTCCGCAGCTAGCAAAGCTGTTTTGAGAATTTGCAAATGATATGTCATGTTTATAATGCAGTGTCTTATGCTTGGTCCGTGCCCAATAAATGGTAAATGTTATTAAGGAAATAAATACATGAGCCCTTGAGAAAATAAAAAATGTATTCTGGGTATCTACTAAATGTTCGGACTTCTGTTTGTTTTCATAGCCGATGGGAAAACAATTCTATTCCATGCTATTCCCCTTTAGAGAACAACTGTAGTCCCCCTTAGTAGAGGAGGATCCAGAGAGGAAGGCAGGGCGGTTGAAGTCACATGTTCAAGGAAGCATTGGTGTCATGGAAACTCATGGGACCTGAAGGCAAAAGGCGGGGACTCGTGTTCCTACGCTGCGCAGCCAGCGACATGAAGCAGCCCATTTCCCTGTTGGATATGGATCAATATTACACAGTGTTGTAATGGAACCCAATCTGCTCCATTTTTAACTTCTACCTACTGGCTCATTTGTTTCTTCTTTCATTCGGTGAAGATACATTAGGCACCGCCTGTGAGTCTGGAGCTGTCCTTGGTGCTGAGAAAACCCCAGGAGATCAACTTGACCAGGACTTGTCCTCAGACTTGCCCTCACGAAAGCTTTCAAAGGAGAAGTGCAGAGTGTGACGCGAGGGTAGGTGACCTAATCCAGTCTTGGAAAGGGAGGGGACGAGGTTCAGAGGAGGCGTCCCGGAGGAAGTGACACTTCAGCTAAGACCCAACTCCAGGTCTTAATCCTAAAAGGAGTTGGCATTCAAGTTTTACCTTCAAGAACAGCACAGAAAAACCCCTTTCCCTTTCAGATATCTGAAGTCAGCTCTCTGACCTCATTTCCTATCGCTGCCCCTATTCTCTCACGCTGCTCTTGCTGTGCTAGTCCCTACGAAAGAATTCTATTCTCCCAAAGTAACATTCTCTTTTCTCATATGACATAATTCTAGGGCCTCTAACCACGCTGATGGACCAACAGGCTCCATTGGACCAAATCTTCTTAAAAGGGTGATGCCTCCCTAATGCCTATCCTTGGTCACCAGGCTATGTGGGTCAGTAATGAAAATTTATAACTTGATGGGAACAACAGGATTAGAGTCTTCTTGTGTACCCAAAGCTCCCCATCAAGAGAGTTTTTCTCTCTCTGTTTGGAAAATTTTCTAGAACTCCAGCCAGATGTACCAACCGATGTGCCAGACACTGGGAGTTTCTGCAAGCTGGGTCCCCCAGGAATCAGACACCAGGGCAGAGTGAGGAATGCAAAAGTGTTACCAAGGAGTTACTCATGTGAAAAGGGAAGGGAGGAAGCTGGATGGGAAGGAGGAGGTATTAGATCCCCAAGCAGATCCTACAGAGTTTCTACAAGCCTCACAGGGGGCTCTGGCACTAGGAAAAGCAATCTTGAAAAAGATGAATGAGGTTGGAGGGCTCTCACTTCCTGGTTTCAAAACTTACTACAAAGTTACAGTAATCAAAACAATCTGGTACTAGCACAGGCTAGACATATAGCTCAATGGAATAAAATTGAATGTCCAGAAATAAACCCCACTGATTTTTGAAAAGGTCCTGAGACCATTCAGTGGAGGAAAAGAAGAATCTTTTCAACAATTAGTGCTGGAACAGCTGGGTAGCCACAAGTGAAAAAATAAAGTTGGAACCCTACCTGACACATATACAAATTAACTCAAAATGAATCAAAAACCTAAAATGTAAGAGTTAAATTATAGAACTCTTAGAAAAAAACCATAGGTAAAAATCTTCATGACCTTGCATCAGGCAAAAGTTTCTTAAATGTGAAAACTAAAACACAAGTAAATAAAGGAAAAAGTACATAAACAGGACTTTATCAAAATTAAAAATTCTGTACATCAAAAGTCACTATCAAGAAAGTGATGACAGGGGGCCAGCTGAGTGGTCAGTTGGTTAAGAGCACGAGCCCTGAGCAACAGCGTCGCCAGTTCGATTCCCACATGGGCCAGTGGGCTGTGTCTGAGCTGAGCTACTGCTGATCTGTTAACAGGTGGCAGGATAGCTCAGCTGGTGAGAGCATGTGCTCTTAACAACAAGGTTGTTGGTTTGGCTCCCACATGGGATGATGGGCTATGCCCCTCCCCCAACTAAAACTGAACACGGTACCTTGAGCTGAGCGGCTGCCAGCTGCCCAAGGGTGGCTGGATGGCGACTGGACTTGGAGCTGAGCTAGCTGCGCCCTCCACAACTAAGACTGATGGACAACAACTCAGCTGTTCCCCTTCCCCAATTCCCCAACACTGTTCCCCTTCCCCAATTCCCCAATAAAATCTAAAGAAAGAAAGAGAGAGAGAGAGACAGAGACAGAGAGAAGGAGGGAGGGAGAGAGAGAGAAAGAGAGAGAGAGAGAGAGAGAGAGAGAGAGAGAGAGAGAGAGAAAGAGAGAAAGAAAGAAAGAAAGAAAGAAAGAAAGAAAGAAAGAAAGAAAGAAAGAAAGAAAGAAAGAAAGAAAGAAAGAAAAGACAACCCAAAGAATGGTACAAAATACTTGGAAATCACATATCTGATAAAGGCCTAGTATCTAAATATATAAAGAACTCTTACAACTCAACAACACCAGTAAAGAGGGAAAAACAAAAAACAATTTAAAAGTAACCAAAGGAATTGAACAGACATGCCCAAAGAAGGCATACAAAATGTCAAAAAGCACATGAAGGACCGGCCAAGTGGCGTGGTGGTTAACAGCTGGCTTGGGACACCAGCGGCCCTGGTTCAGATCCCACATATGAGGGCCAGTGACACTGCCCTCTAAAAAGAAAAGAAAAGAAAAGAAAACAAGCACATGAAAAGATGCTCAACATCCTTAGTCATTGAGGAAATACAGATGAAAACCAGAAGAGACACCACTTCACATCCACAAGGATGGCTATATTTACAAATGAAAATTATCAAGTGTTGGCGAGGATGTAGGAACACTGGAACCCTTGTACACTGCTGATGAAAATATAAAATGGTGTATGGAAAACAGTTTGTTCTTCAAACTGTTAAACACAGAAGTACCAGATGACCCAGCAATTCTATCCCTCGGTAAGACAATTGAAAATATATTCAAACAAAAGTTTTTACACAATGTCCATAACTGCATTATTGATAATGGCCAAAAAGTGGAAACAACCCAAGTGTCCAGCAGTGGATGGATGCAGTATTTCTATACGATGGAATCTTATTCAGCCATGAAAAAGACTGCAGGGTGATACATGCTATCACATAGATCACCCCTGAAAATATGCTAAGAGAAAGACGCCAGTCACAGAAGGCTACATATTGCATGATTCCGTTCACATGAAATGTCCGGAACAGGCAAGTCCATAGAGACAGAAAGCAGATTAGTGGTTGCCGGCGGCTGGGGGGAGTGACTGCTTAATGGTTATAGAGTTTCCTTTTGGGGTAATGAGAATGTACTGGAATTAGATAGTGGTGATGGGTGTACAACATTGTGAATGTACTAAAAACCACTCAATTGTATGTGAATTTTGCTATGAGAATTTTATCTCCGTTAAAAAGTGGTGGGGGTGGGCCGGCCGAGTGGCGCATTGGTTAAGCGCTGGTTTTGGGATGCCAGCGACCCCGGTTCGGATCCCACATGACGGCCAGTGACACTGCCCTCTACAGCTAACAACAGCTCCACCTGGAGCTGGGCTGTGCGAGCCCTGGTGACGGTGTGGGCTGCAGCCCCTGCTACAGTGAGCTGCCATAGGCTACAGTGAGTGGCCCGCAGCCAGCGTGAGTGGCCGGCAGCCAGCGTGAGCTGCCAATAGCCGCGGTGAGCGATCATCCAGAGGCCAGCGACCGATCTGCCTCATCTGGGAAGAGCGCAATGACGATACCAACAGTGAAGCAACATCCTCCGCAACTAAACTGAAGAACAAAAAGACAGCAACTTGTCTGTTCCCCTTCCCCGATTCCCCAATGCTGTTCCCCTCCGCCAATTCCCCAATAAAATCTTTAAAAAAAAAAAAAAGTGGTGGGGGAGAAGAGGTACAGGACGTGGTAAGGACAGCCTGATAGGAGAGTGCCGTCTGGTTCGGGGCCATCACACACGACCTGGGGAAGGCCGGCTCGGGTATTCTTTTCCAAACCCACCTGCTGGTACTTTCAGGTGGTGTCTTGCCCTGACCTCTGGGGCTTTGATGACCTCGTGAAACATCCTGCCAGGCTAGTGTATCTTCCCCAACTGACCCACGTGACAGACTCCAGAATCCAGGGGGAGACAAGAGAATGAGTGGGGACAAGAAAACACTCTTTCCTGGCTTTTGTCTCCAAAGCCAGGTGACAGAGAATGGAAATGGGAAATGCGGATCAAAATGTAATTTTCCCTTACAAGCTGCGGTGAGGCCAGGGGCTGGGGTGGCAGCCTGCCCTGGGGAGCTGCTCACTCGACAATAAGTCATCAGTGGCTGAGCACAAAAGTGGCGCTTATTAAAGGTCAGACGGAGCCGGCAGGGGAGGGGGTGATGGAAGCAATAAAGGGGCACATGAGGGAGGGGGCCGTCGGGGGCAGCTGGCTCTGATTAAGACATTGTCCCAAGCAGGACAGAGGCCAGCTGTTCAAGCCAGCAGGTGACGCCCCTGACACCCACCCGGGGCCCCTTGGGCTGGAGAGTGCTGCCTTTGTCTTCATGGCCCAAGAATTTCCCTGGCCCCATGCAAAGATCGATGGTGAATCAATAAACACTGCCTTGTATAAGAAACAATTATCAGAGAGCCAGAAAACAGCACTGGGGGACCTCTGCGCCTGTCTACTTGCCAGTGGTTGGGAAGGTTGACAGACTCTCAGAGGTCAGGTAGCTGGAGAATGACCTAAGCTCCCAGGTAGTGGGGTTGGGATAATTCTTCATCTTCATCTTCATCATCGTCACCGTCATCGTCATCACCAACATCAACATCATGTTCATGTCTACAATCTGTCAGTCTACACAGCCCCTGATCTTATTAAAGTCTACACACGAGTGCTGTTATTAATCACACTTAATAGTCAGGAACACTGAGGCTCAGAGGGGTTAAGTCACCCACCCAATAGCACTTCACTAGTGATAACTAGAGTCAGGGGCACAATCCCCGGCTGACCACAAAGCCTGTGCTCCTAACCATGATAGCTAATTAACATAATCAAATGGTTATTGAGGACCTACTATGTGTTGGGCCACGAACATTTTGTTGGCATTTTGGGGATTCATTTCTTTTCTCAGGGCCTCAGATTTCTCATCTGTTGCATGGAGAGTGCCACTGATGTTCTTATCTAGGAGGGAGGTTCTGGGTACCAGGTGATACCCACTGGTGTCCATTTGGATATCTGAGTCAGTATCCACTTGGAAAATGGAAGCTCTGTGTGTCTAAGAGGCTGTCCCTCTCAGGGATTTTCCCACTGGGAGAGCTGTCCTGCCTCACATGGAACACAAGCCTGACACAGACAAACATCAGAGTCCCGAACTGAGACGAGGACAGATTATTTGATTTGTCACTGATCCTGGAGGAGAAAACAAAACGTGCAGGCCACTGGTGGGAAAATGGGGATGACAAATGGCAGTTGACCTGATGATAACCAAATGTGACGTTAAATACTAGGCATGGCCCAAACCATCTGACCTGGGACCTTTGCCTGTGAATCGATCATCAATAACCCTTTGCTAGTCACGGATTTGCCTCTAAGATGCTGAGCTGCCACATTTTCACGTGTGTAGACCACTTTTCGATTTTTATTTAAATGTGAAGGGTTGTTTTCATTTTAAAAGAGCCATGGTTGGGCTCTTTCATAACCCTCACTTGGGTTGCTGGTAAGGGCCACCTGGAAAGCTGGAGAAGCAGCCACCTGAGCAGAGCACAGGGCGGCAGAAAATGATTTTTTTATGAACAATGGGAAGAAGTACTTTAGGAAGTAAAGAGGCAGTAGAGTGAGAGCTGGGAAAAGTGTGTGTGTGTGTGTGTGTATGTGTGTGTGTGTGTGTGTGTGTGTGTGTGTAGAGCTTTAACATTAGGAAGCTCTGGAACTTCTATTAATTCTCGCTTTTACATATACCTTTAATGCCATTGTAATCATTTTGTCCTGACCCAGTACCATTGATGAGATTTGATCTTGCAAACAATGGCTTTGCCAAGGGTAGCAGATGATCCCGGCACCCGAGTCACAGCCCTCCTGCTCACCCCAGGTTGTGGCCTCAGCAGCCAGAGCATGCCGACACCATTCAACTTCAGAACCCAGGACCTCTCTGCTTCTCTGCCCTAATGCTTCTTATAAAGCTCAAAAACCCATTCAGGGGCCAGACAAGTGGCACGTTGGTTAAGAGCTAGCTTGGGACACCAGCTCTGAGCAGCAGGGCCCCGGTTCAGATCCCACATGATAGCCAGTGACTCTGCGCCCTCTACAGCTAAGATGGTGAACAACAGCTCGACCTGGAGCTGGGCTGCCAGGAGTCGCCAGTGATGGCGTAGGCTGCAGTGGGGCTGGCCGGCAGTGGGCATGCACTTTCATGAGCTGCCATGAGCCGCAGTAAACGGCCGTCCAATGGCCAGTGAGCGACTGCCTCACCTGGGAAGAGTGCAATGATCATAATATCAACATGGCCCAGTGAAGGGATGTCCTCCACAACTAGACTGAAGAACAAAAGGACAACAACTTGTCTGTTCCCCTTTCCTGATTCTCCAACACTGTTCCCTTCCCCCAATTCCCCAATAAAATCTTAAAAAAAAAAAAAAAGTCAAGGGACTGGAGCAAATCCTAAGAGCCCTTATTTAAAAAACAAACAAACAAACAAATATGTTCAGCCTCAGGCAGGGGAACCCCGACAGTGTGGAGCAGTTACCACCCTCAGAGCAACCCACAAATGGGCAAGGGAGCCTGTAGATAAAGACCTCAGCTTTCTTGCCTCCTGAATTCCGAACTCAGACTCCTGGGAGACAGTCGACACACTTCCCAGATGCCGTAGTGGAGCTGAGCCCCACTGCCTACAGAAGCAGCTTGTAAACAATGAATTCTTCATCGACTTTTCATTGTTTCCTGATTTCAGCCTTCCTGCTCCTTTACTGGGATCAGCTTCTAGACGAACTACCTGCCCCAAGTACATACATAAAGGTTGCCCTTTGGTGGGATCCAAATAAGACCCTAAGCATGTACAAGTATGGTTTAGGGATATAACTTCCACGGTAGGTGAATCAGTCAGGGTTCAATCAAAGAAGCAGGCCCCCTGGAAAGAGTCCATGTATTTAAGAGTGTGTCCCAGGCATGTGACCTTACTCAATCGTGATTGATTCAACAGTCTCTGCAAGGCTGTTGTTATCTTTGCATCTGAGGCTAGAATTTGAAATCTGCAGGGCAGGCAGTCCCGAAGGGCAGAGAGATGTGAAGTGAGGGAGAGAAGGACAAGCTGGAATCCATGGGCACAAACTAGAACCCACAAGGACACAGACTCGAACTCATGTTGGCTCTCACTGCCTCTGGGCTTGGTGATGTGGCTGCCCTCAAGGAGAAGTTGATACCCTTCATCATGGGACCAAACACACACCTGGCCCGGGAGTCAAAGAACCTGAAGGGGGATTCCTGGGAAACTGTCCCCCAACACCAGTGAGGTAAACACATGTGAGCTACAAAGCAAAAAACTTACCTGAGGGCCGGCCAAGTGGCGCGGTGGTTAAGCGCTGGCTTGGGAAGCCAGCAGCCCCAGTTCGGTTCCCACATACGAAGGCCAGTGTCACTGCCCTCATAAAAACAAAAAGCAAAAAAAACTTACCTGACCCACAGAATGAAAAACAAAATGGCTGCTGCTTCACTTCTGCCTTTCACATCGCTCACAGAAATCTTGCTTGTGGCTCTGGAAACACACAGGGAGGCGATCCTGGGAAATGTAGTTGAGCCTGGCCAAGGCGACACTTTGCAAAGCCACCACAGTAGGTGACGGAGTCTTGCACTACAAAACATCAGAAGAGAGCATGACTTGACCTCAGCACCAGCTACACTTGGAAATGTCTCGCGATGACCTGCAAACGTTGTAAAAAGCATCTTCCTCCTTCTCAGCTGCTGAAGGCAGAGCTGCTTCATACAGTCAGCAGAGTTGTGCACTGCACAATTCCGGAGTGCTCCATTCACGTGGGCCATGACGTGCCTGGTGGCCCCTGCAGCCGAGCCCTCCATGAAAAGCAACCGCGCCCACCTAGAGGACCTACAGCTGGTGTCAGGGGGGAGCATATCTTAGAATAGACTCCCAGCCAACATAAAGCATCCATGCTGATTTGGGGGGGCGGCCATATCTTGGCCAACTATTAGAGTATTGTTATAACCAACACTGAGATAACCAGAAAGGAGGGACCAGGGTTAAGAGGGGACAGTCCAGTGGGTCTGGGGAGTAATGGTAGTAGAAGCAGGCAAGAGATGAAGCCCAAAGAGGTTGCCTAAGACAGGTAGGGAGGGCTCTGAAACCAGGTAGGGGGCAGAGCCCAGGGGAGCAGAGAGGCAGTTGGTGCTCCCTGAGGCATGCTCCCCTGTTTCTGCAGTTGATCTCTGGACTCCATCAGGCCACCTGGCTCTGGATGTACTTGCATTAACTTCAACCACAGAGAACCTCAGTGGGCATATGTTTAAGGGTTCTAAAAATGCAGGAGTCAAGACAGAATGAGAACGACAGGACAGGATTTGTAACTGGGGCCCACTTGTGGTTTGTTCTGGTCCAGCCTCCATTCTCTCTTGTTCTAACATCATAACAATCTCCCTGTGGAATAACTCGCATCCAGCCTCAGTCAACAGGCAGCTCAGTTCAAGACAGGGAAACTGAGGCTCACAGACAGGTGAAATAACTGACCCGGTGTCACACAGCCTGGTGAAGTCTGATTAAAACACATGACCCTTTGCAAGACCACCACCAAACAATCGTGAGCTGACCCTAGATTGCAGGGCTGAGTCAGCTGTAGGGTGAAATTCAAACAGAGACCAAAATTTGTTTTCTCAGCTTTGTTCTCTTTTGTTCAGAGAGTAGACACGTGCAGAGCACAAGCAGGGAGAGAACTTTAGCTTCTTCGATCATTAATTCCCTCCTGTGCCGTCCCCAATATGTCCCAAAGTCAGCAAACCCGTTATCTACTTAATCTGATTTTATGCCACGCCACAATTTATTTTTGAAATTTTTTTTCCTTGTTGGATAATGGCAACTCTGAAAAAGCTCTATTGATTTCTTGATTGCAGGTTTATTGGGGCTGAGTCAGCGCAGGCCTCTGCCTACTGGAGTCTCCATTCAGATCTGTATCTTGCTGGTTCCTAGCTTCAAAGACGACGTTTAGTTAAGGCCGTAGGTATGGGTCCTAAGGGTTGCATTCATACTCATAATGAAACAAAATTAGAAACTGCTTTAGGTTTTAACCACCTCTGTATTCACTGTGCTGAATTATACACAGAAGAGAGAGCATGAAAACGGAGGAGGGCAGTTGGTACTTCACACATGCTTGTAGCCTAACTGCTGCCATCTAACCTGCGGGGGCATAAAGCTGACAGGAAGCCTGAACTTTGACCTGATGCTGACATTGTGCATTGATGCTAAGGTGCTCGGCACCCCCAGGTCTGTTCTTCACCCCCAAATGGGGGGAAATATCCTCTACTTTCTTCATGGCATCACAGATTTAGGTAAAATTGGTAGTCCTCAGGCGAAGAATACTCGTGAACAGGGGACCATTATCCACAAGCCTCAGGACTCAGCCTCCGGACACGGACGGGGGGTCTTAAAATCTTGCTTCCTCCAAGAAGTTTTCCATCATTTTCATTGCTTCAAGCATTCGGAAAACACTCACTGAGCAGATGCTGGAGATATGGATTCATTCCGCCCACCCTTGTTCTTGCAGGTACCGCCTGTGCTGGGCCGTTTGTTTGCTCTGTCTCACATCCTCCTGGTCTACCTTGTTTTGCTCCATCCATTGCTGCAGCAAATCACCTGCTCACAGGCATACACCTGGCCTGAGCGGCTCCATGTACCTCTTGGTTCTGCTCTAGGGTTTGATCTAAGAGCCATTCTGCTCTATGTACAAAACCGGAAATGAGGTGGAGCAGGTGATTGGCCCAGGAGTGAACGCCTGACAGGAGTTAGAGCCAATCAAATTTTCTCTTCCAGGGGGACTTCAGAATGAAGACGTCATTCAATCTCTGCGTGATGTTTGAAGTGGAAAGCACTGTAGGGCCTGGGCTGGGGCCATCCATGTGCTCATGGCGCAGAGAACGCCACTTTGCAAAGAGGAGGGAAGAGACACTATCCAGCCTTAGAAAGACATAGAGGAAAACTGCGGGCTCCCTGATCGTTTCCTATCTTTTTGGTTCAAGCTCCTTGTTAGCGCAACCCCATTTCCCATTCCTGAGTTCACTGACACCATTTTGGCCTTCCAATAAATTGGTTTTGCTGCTTATACTAGTTTGAGTGGAATTCTGTTACTTGCAACCAAAGAGTCTGTAAAGCAGAACAACTTAACACAGCCAGGTACTATGTTAAGCTCTGGAGGTACAATGATGGAGCAAGATGCAACCCCTGCCTTCAGGGAGCTTAGAGTCGAAATGATTAGTAAAAAATGAAGCAGTACCTCACATTTCCTATGCTGCCAGAGCTAATCTTTTTCATCATAGGCCTTGTATATTACCCCCCCAATAATTAATTAATCCATCCATCACAATTGCAACAATTTCCTAATCATTTCCTTGTGCAGGGCACTGTGTTTTATGTGTATCAGATCCTTTCATTCTTTACTGAAATGGTTCCTTTCTTTAGGGCTAAGGACATAGCAGTAAATAAGATAATTTCAAGTCATGATTAGTGCTGTGAAGGAAATAAACCAGCTGGGGTGATAGAGAGAGAACAGCCAGGGTGGACAGAGTAGATGAAAATTATTTTAGGTGGAGAGGGGAAAGGATCAGAGAGAGACTTTCTGAAGAAGTAACGTTTGCCCTGAGACTTATAGAACAAGGAGCAAATCGATGTGCAAAAAAAAAAAAAAAAAAAAAACAAGGGAAGAAGATTCCAGGCAAAGGGAAAAGAAAGTGCAAAGACCCTGAAGTGGGGATGAAGGAAGGAATCAATGAAAGGCTGGACCCCAAGTAAGGCAACTCTTCCTGACCTTTGAATCCTGTTGTTCTCTAGTTACATAATAAGTTTTTAATAAAATACCCGTGTGTAGCCACTCCCCCAGAGATTTAGATTTAGTCAGTTTGGGGGGAACCCAATCATCTTTATTTTTAAGCTCCCTAGCAATTCTGATGCACAGGGAGAGTGGAGAATGATTAGACTAGATGGAAATTGGTGCGGTAGAATTTACATAAAAAGGAAGCAAGTGTGAGAGGGAAATATGATGACTGGATATCTCCCCAAATCTTGAGTCAATTCATTGGTTCCTTTGGCCATAGTCCATCTCCAGGCAACAGACTCCCAAATGTAGGTTTCTAGAGGCTGGATGAAAGGACGTGGATACATCCCAAGCAGGAAGAGCTTCGCTATATGAAATTTTGTCAGTGTGGCCACTCCCTCCCTTTGGGTGTGTTAGCCCCCACCTCTCTGCTCCTCAGACCCCAAGTTTACCCCCATAAAGCACTTATCACCTGGTGTGATATATACTATGTATTTGCTCATACAATAGAATTCCATGAAGGCAAGACTGGGGCCTTCTTCCCCACGGCATCCTATGTACTTTTCAGGTCTCAGTTTAAGTGCCACTTCCAGGAAGCCATTTTTGACTTCTTCCCAAGATGGTCTAAGTGGCTCTACAGGGAGTCACTTTATCATAGAATTTATTGCCCTATAGTTTGTCTGTATTTACATATATCTCCCTCAGTAGCCTGGAAACTCTCTGTGTCTGTACCATATTCATTGTTTCATTCAACAAATATCTATTCATTTATGTGATGCACTTCTGTTGTAGACATTGGGATATCACAGTGAAGAACAATGGACCTGCTCTCATGGAGCTTCTGTCACCGTAGCGGGAGGGGAAGCAATAACCTTATAAAGTACACACTATGGCAGACAGTGACAAGTGCCTTCGGTGTGATGGGAGACACGAGAAGCCATTGTATGCTTTTGAATAGAGGGCTGAAATAACCTCACTTTCCTATGAAAAGCATCACTCCGGATTCTGTGTTAAGAGAGAGTGTGAGGAAGCAAGGGCAGGTGCCAGAAGGGTATGTCATGGGGCTATTTCAGTTAAGCAGGTGAGAGACGGTGGTGGTTTGCATCAAGTGGTAGCAATGGAGATAGGGAGAAGTGGTCAGATTTTGGGTATGTTTTTTAATAGCTCTATTAAGGTAGAACTGACCATCAGTAAACTGCAAATAAACTTGAAAATACAACATGATCAGCTTTGATATATGTATGCACCACTGAAACCATCACCCCAACTGAGGCCATGAACCCACCTACCCCCCAAAAAGGTCTTTTTGTGCCCCTGGAGAATCCCTCCTGCCTCTTCCATCCCCAGGCAACCACTGATGTGCTTTCTGTCCCTATATGAATTCTCTGAAATTCTCTGGAATTTTCCATAAATGGCATCATACAGGACTCTTTTATATCTGGCTTCTTTCACTTGGCATAATTATTTTAAGGTTCACTCATATTGTTGCATGTACCAATAGTTCATTGCTTTTTATGCTTGAGTAGCATTCCATCGTACGTTTGTTCATCCATTTATCTGTTGATGGAAATTTGGGTTATTTTCCAGATTCTGGATACATTTTAAAGGAAGAGCTGAAAGAATTTGCTGATGGGTAGGCTGCAACATATTACAGAAAGAACAGGGTCATGGATGACCCCCAGCTTCTTTACTTAAACTGGGAAGAGAAAGTTGCTGATTGCTGAGGTAAGAAACACTGCAGGGTTAGGGTGGCGGAAGACCTCTAACACCCAGTACACTGCCTGGCACATAGTAGGTGCTCAATAAATGTTTGCTGAAGAAAGAATGAGGATAGGGACCACAAAAGGAAGGCATATAGTTCAGTTTTGGAGGCTGGTCATTTAAATCCTAAGCATCAAGCCAAGCTCTGCATATCCTCTCCTTTCCCACACCCCCCATCTGGCTCCTGAAGCCCAGGCAGTCATAATCATTTTTGGGCACAAAGGAAATGGAAGGCAGATTCAATTAGAGCAGGATCCCTAGTTCTCAAATGACTTCCGGTCCAGGGGTGCATTGTTTTTTCCCCAGCATGGGGCTGAATGCACAACTGTCCTCTAGTTTCTTAACAATACACTTCCAAATTGCCCTCTGCTTGGCAGATCCACTTGAAACCTCCGAGCCACTAAGAAGTCCCTTCCCTCTCCCCCATTTACCCTGTACTTCCCAAAAGCTCCAACTTGAAATGTGTCTAATTGACACTTCACCAGAGCTGAGCCCTAGAGGGAACTGTTATTAAAATCCACAATTTTTTAATGGCAAAAGGATATAAACAAAAAAGCAACCCATAAAAGAATAAATGCAAATAGCCAATTCACATAAAGGAGGGAGGATACCCAGCCTTACTATACTCCAAGAAATGGAAATTCCTGCAACCTTGAGAGAATATCTTTTTCCTGTCAAATTGGCATGATTAAAATGAATGCAAATAAGCCAGTATTGGCAAGAGTGTGAGGACAAAGACAGGAATGTGCTTCGCTGGTGGAAGTGCAAATTAGTACAACCATTCTGCAGGAAGCTTAAAATATGGCTATCGTCTTTGATCCAAAAATTCTACATCTAGGAATGTGTCCTGGGCAAATTGTCATGGGTATCTGTAAAGCTATTCATCGTGCCATTACCTGTAGTAGAAAATGGCACCAACAACCTGAACACATAAAGAAATGATGACACTGCCCACTGACTGAAGGATAGATAAATGCATTGTATGTGTTCCTACAATGAATTACACAGCAATGAAATTGAACAGACTAAGTAACACATGCAGCAATGTGGATGGATCTTTCAAATATAATATTAAGTGAAAGAAGCAAAAAATAAAATTTCTTGTCTTAGATCGTCAGAAGATCTAAATATGAAATGGCCCTACTTTATAGGATTGTCCTGGAAGATAACAGGGCCACCCCAGCTCTAAATTTGCTGAAATTCAGAGGGCGGTGGGGACTGAAGTTCTGCTCTTTATGCTAATTAAATAAAATGTGGCTGAGTTTGGGGCAGTGGTGTAGGAGAGAAAGCAGATCTAGAGAAACAGAGAGTCACAGGTTCAGCCATGATATATGAAGCTAAGAGCTAACTAAGCACCGCCCTTGACATCGGGGTAGAATAAGAGGTCCTCTGCCCTTAAACTCATAATGCAAGGGAAGGGGACAGGATAGCAGCGAAATCAGTCCACTTGGGGGGATGGGAGAACAGTTTGGGGCCACAGAAGAAAAAGGAGAGGAGGGTATGTGTTTCTTCTCTGAGCCATTATTTCTATTCTAGCCCAATTCAGCAGGAGTTAGAAACCCCCTGGGACCCAGAATGAAAGAACTGCTTCCTTCTTCCTAGCAGGCCAAAGCTCAAGCACATGTCACTGCATCTAGAGCCTACTGCTAGGAGGCACCAAGACAGCCAGTCCAGAGGACCAATCGGGCTCTGTCTTGTCAAGCACTCTTCATGTTAGAGATATTCTGCTTCTAATTCAGAAGCTAACATGCTCATGGGTGATTATCATTAATTAAAACAACAGCAGCGGCCACAACAAAGAGGATGATGATTATGAAATTTATTGAGGGCTTGAAAGTGTCAGATGCTTCACTGGTGTTATTTCATTGTCTCACATGACAAAATAGGTGGTAGTTTTAAATAGTATTCATGTTCCCGTTCTACAAATGAGGAAATAGAGGCAGAGAGACGTGAAGCTACTTGACCAAGGTCACACAGCTGGTTGGTGGCAAAGTTTGCATTAGCACCAGGTCCTCCAGACTCAAGCACCATGCTAGGAGGTACCGCATGAATGCTGCCATGATGCAGGTCCATCCTCCTCGAGGGAGGCTTAACCATGCTGCCTCGCTGGGCTCCCTCCAGAAGCACTGGTTTGGGAGTGAGGGGATATCCATGGCAAGGGGGTAGTAGAGCAGGGCAGAACTGCAGTGATGTTAAATTATTTCGGTGACCTGTTCTCTGACAATGATTATGGGATTTAGTGGGGATGGCTAAGCATCTTATGGTCCTTAGGACTGGTAACTGTCTACCTTCCTGGTTCAACTGTGCTTTATATAGTAGTGTCCAGCCTCTCCTTCATGTTGGCTAGGGTTCTGTGCATTGAGATTGTTGGGGATAGAGGAGATGGGAAGAAAGTTCTTGGGCTCCCTCAAGTCACTGGAGAAGCGATTCGATTGGGTGTAGCAATTAAGACCTTTGAATAATTCCCACCAGCATCAGGGGGAATCACAGAGATGTCATATTCCATTCCACGGGGTGTGTCCTTCACCCCTTGTGTCAACATGATGGGACTTTTGCTGTCTTTCATCAAATCGCCTTCTCAGCGTGCTTTGGAGGCAGCCTACAACACGTGAACTCATGGTTCATTTTTACGCTTCTGAGAACGGGGAGATGATCGTCAGTGAGGTAGGCCTGGGAGAGAGGTAAGTAAGACTAAGGAAAAGGATGAAGAGAAGAAGGAGAACTGGGAAAGCTGGGAGGGAAAAGGGTAGAATCATACAAGGATCCCAAGAGTGGTTGTGATAATGACCACCATTTGCTAAGTACTGACAAGATGTCAGGCCCTGTGCTTAACCCTTTACTGATACTGTCTCATTAAAACCTCACAAGAAACCTAAGAAGTAAGTAGAAGTATGAGCCCCATTTCACAGATGAAGAAATTGAGGCTGAGAGAAGTCAGGTGACAGGGCACACAACCAGTTAGATGTCCAAATCCTGATCCAGCTGTTTCCGATGGTCCACGCTCTTAACATCACAAGATGCTGCTTCTCAACCCAGTGCACCTTGTTCTGGAATGAATCTCATAGATCGCAGGCACAATTTTAAAAATTAAATAGGTGAGGAGGGAAGAGAAAGATGAAGTGAGAAGAAAAATCATCAGAGAGCATTTATGTCATGAAATATGAAGAGAATGTCAAACGAATGCGAACATTTGTCTCCCACCGTGTGTGCGCGCACACACACATCACCAGGTTGCGGTGTAAAATGCATTTCTTGGGCCAGCCGAGCAGCTCAGTTGGTTAAGAGCTCACTCACCAGTGCGAACTGAGCTCTGAGCAACAGCAGTTCGATGTTCAGCCCGAGCTGAGCTGCCACTGAGCTGCCAACAGGTGGCAGGATGGCTCAGCTAAAAAAAAAAAAAAAAAAAAAAACAAACAAGGAAAAAAGGCTTTAAGGTCTGCAGTTGTCCTGGTTCATTCTTTCAACAACAATAAATCTCCAAATGGGTGTGAGGTGCTGTCCAAGGTGCTGAACACAAATATAACAATACAGGAGCCCTGCCCCCAAGGAATCCACGTCCAAGAGAGGAGCGGACTCACACAATGTCATGTGCAAAGGACTATGGGTGAAGGGAGCCCAGGAGGCTGAAGAAAGTGCATGAAGGGGATAAGTCTCAGGGAATGCTTTGCAGAGGAAGGTCCCCAAGAGCTGAATCCTGAAGCTGTCAAAATACTTAGGTCATGAGGATCCAGGGAGAGAAAACTGTCTATCATCCATATGAGAAACAGGAATGCTGGGATGGACTAGGAGTCCACCCTCATGCCTATTTCATGTTCATGGCACTAGATATTTACTGAGCACTTACTATGTGCCAACCTACTCGACCCCACTTTAGAATCCCAGCAAACATACAAGGCAGGCCGGTATGATCACCTCTAATTTACAGATGAGGAAACTGGGCCTGGAGGGTGATTTGCTCAAGGTAGCAGAGCAGGAAAAAGCAGGGCCAGGATTCATACCTAAGCCGGTCACTTCAGTGTGTATGTTCTTATAATAGTGTATGTTCACTACTATATTCCCCCCTTCTAACTAAATCATTGAAGAGTTTTGGAGAAGGGAGAAAAAAGCAAGAATAAGGAATGAGGTAGAGGTCAGGTGATCCGGAGAATATCACTCCAGAATATACAGAATCCCACATATACAGAATCCCAACAAGCCTGTCAGGTAGCTCGACTTATTATTTCATTTTACAGATAAGGACACTGAGGCTCCGAGTGGTGAGAGAATGTCCTCAACAGCGCCACTCATGTAAGCTCTGGCTCTGAGTCTCCACTGCCCAGGCTTCTGAGTCCCTGCTCCAGAAGCTGGGAAACCCCTTTTCTCTCAGGCCTTTGTGGGGAAGCCTACATTGGGGCTCAAGATGAGGCCTCTTATCTCAGCCTGGGAAACGTAGCAGCCCTGCGTCAGCAGCCCCGAGCCTCTGAGGAGGCGAGGCCACTAATTAGAGAAGTCTGTTCCGGTGTCTGCAGATTCCAGCAGACAGAGGGGGACGAGACGGGAATCCCAAATCACCCTATTCTAGGGCTTCTGAGTGGGAGAGCTGGCAATGGGGTGGGAGGGTGGGAGGGAGACTTGATCCTTTTCTCCCTCGAGGCAAAAAACAGAATGGAGCACTCACTGACCTGGTTTTAAGCCTGAGGAAAGGTTGGCATGAAGAGTTAGTTAGCTTTGTAGGGTGGGAAGAGCCCAGGGTTTAGGCTGAGAAGACAAGGTTTTGAAGTCTTATTTCCCCTCTTAGCAGCTCTGTGTATCCTCCTCCGCCGAAGTGGATGTAAAAATTGCCACATCTAACACTGATGTGCCAGGTTTTGTACTAATGTCCCACTTTTCATAAGTAACTGGTTTCAGCCTCAAATGAGTCCCCTGAGATAGGTGTCTCCATCACCCCGTTTTGCAGATGAGGTAACTGAGACTCAGTGGCAACTCAGGTTATAAGAGCAGGCAACAGGGCTTGAGCCCCAATATATACTCTTAGCTAATGTTTTACGATGCCACGAGGAAAAATAAATCATTGCCACAGCTGCTGCTTATTGAGCACCTAACATATTCATGTGCTCTCAGCCATTCTTCCTGGTATTGGTCTCACCAGCCCCATTTTATAGACGGGGCAACTCTAGGGCCTGGAGATCTGCAGTGATGTGCACACGGCCCCACAGCAGCCAGGATTCCACCCCAGGTCAGGCCGACTTCCAAGTCTCCACTCACCACACTCATGGTTCCCCTGCCTGGACAATCATAAAATCACCTGGCAGAGCGCTAAACATCAGACTGCCATATTCCGTTCTTTGAACTGGGTTCTAGGGGTGAGTACGTTTGAAATACATCCAAGGTGGTGCCAATTGTCAGTCACTTGCCAAAAGTGACATTTTAGAGTTCCATAAGGTAATGAAGGAATGCATCAGTAAACTTCAAAGTGCTAGAAAAATGCCATAAAGTATGACTGTAATAGTCACATCCTTCATTATTATGATTATTGATGATAAACCATGTAGATGTTTGTTTGTGGAAGCACTGGTGAATGTGGGCTAAGTTCTAATGAGCATGACAGTTGAGAAACAGGAAACACAGAGGGAGCAACCTCAAGAAGCTAGAAGTCCAGTAATTGAGACAAAGCGTGGGTTGTTTTTGTTTTTCGGGAGTGAGTTGCTAGGAGAATATGTCAAGAGAGAACAAGATACTTCATGCTGTTGTCAGCATGTAAAGGCAGTGGACTTCCAGTTACTTGCGTACAAAGCAGAAGGATACTAACGCCTGTTTGAATGCCTGAATCCACTCTGTCCAAGAGTGGGAAACGGGGTTAGGAATATTCTTACTAGCAGGGAGGAGGGGCTATCTTAGACTATGAACTTAGCATGTAGGCATGGCGCTATCAGAAATGTGATAGAACTGGCAAAAAAAAAAAAAAAAAAAAAAAAACACAAAAAGGGCCGGCCGAGTGGCGCGGTGGTTAAGCGCTGGCTTGGGAAGCCAGCGGCCCTGGTTCGGGTCCCACATATGAGGGCCGGTAACACTGCCCTCAAAAAAAAAACCATACACAAAAAAAACATTAATGGATGTACTGGTTGTCTGACAGTGTGTAGACATCACACAATTGTCATCAAGACAGAAAATAAAAACAAAGAGTACAAGCAGTGTAGTATTAACTCAAATTGAACTGTGAGTTCAGTCTGGTACCTAAGTAATGAGGTTCCTATGTGCGAGTAGTGGGGTCAGGGTTAGGGTTGTGCTCCGCTCACAGGAGAACCAGGATTCCCGGGAATGGGAAAAGGAATGAGAGTGATGCGATTGCAACAGACGTGACTTAAGCCAAACTCCAGGAAGGACTTTCTCAACTAGAAGATTCTATTTAAAGATCGTACTGTTCCTACCAATAGCTGTTCCATGGGCCTTCTCAGAATTGGAGCCGACAGCTCTTTCTCAATTCAGCTGTCTGGTCTGGATCCCAGCTAATGTCTCAAAAGGAAGAAGGAGAAGGAAGGGGAGGGGAAGGAGGAGGAGGAAGGAGAAGGGAATTGGGGGGGAGGGGAAGGGGAGGGGAGGGGGAGGGGGGAGGAGGAGAAGAAAAAAGAAGAAAGACCCTAGATGTATCCAGAAGGCCTACTTGGCAACTCTACTGATCATTTTCTCTAGCATGATCTCATTTAATGCTAACGATGCTGTGAAGGGGAATGATTTAGAAATTATTCCCATTTTTCATCTGAGGCAACTGAGGCTCAGGGTCAATTAGAACCTCAGTCAGCCGTATTCTCAAACCTGGTTGTGTGACTGAGTCACCTGGGGTCCTTTGCAAAACATACTCCCTGGAAGATTGGGATTCTGAGATGGGTTGAGGGACATGTATTTTTAATGGATCCTCGAACAATTATAGTGCAGCTAGTCTGTGGTTTGACTCGCTTTGGGGAATTACAGATGAAGATGTCGCTGCCTGTCTAGAGCAGATCAGAGCAATTCTTGTGCTTCCCACTTCCTTTGAAGAGTCACTGCTTCTTATTTCCCTCATGTCCTTGACACCTAGCCCAATACCTGCCAACAAACAGGGGCTTAATAAGAGTCATTGACTCGCTAAATGAATTGAGAAAAGGATCGTGGGTGGATAGATGCATGCATGGGTGCAGGGACGGAAGGAGGGTGGGAGGGCGGGTAGGGAAGGGGAGGAAGGGAGAATTCAAGCTGGGGTGTCCTAGAGCTTGGCATTTACCCACAAACTTGCATCGAATCCTCCTCAGAAGCATTTTTTTTAATGTCACAGATATCAAATAAGGGGTACTATCAGCCAGTAAGCAATCCAAGATGAGATGTCTGTATTTATAGGATGTACTGAAGCCCTTACCAACTAATAGACCACATAGGCAGGGACGGGGGGTGGGGAGGGACCCTGATTCTGTCACAAGACGTGGAAGGACACTGTTGGCATCTATGGCGCCTCTGTGACAAGCTCCCCAGGTCTGAGGCATTAACCTTCAGCCGTGGCCTATTTGCAGAGAACAGGCCCCTCTGGGTTCATTTTACCCAATTGAACTGAATTGCCCTATCTCTCTTCTCCCACCCTCCTTCCTCATCTGGCCTCCTTTACCCTCAGTTTTCTGCCTGCCTTTCTGTCTTGTTCTGTGGGGTCATAGAACCTTCCTTTGAAGGCTCTATGCTCCCCGCGCCCACCTTTCTCTAGGGTAAAGCTGTCACTGCTTCCTTGTCAAGACCCATCCAGCCCCAGTCATCACGACGACGAAGTCCATGAAGGTGGTCTCATATTCCCCCATCTCCCAGCCCCACCAGAACTCAAGCTACCCTTCCCCTCACCCCTCACCAAGTAGCCATTTTCCTTTCCAGTCTCATGGCTTTCAAGGGCATCTACCGTGTTTCCCTGAAAATAAGACCGGGTCTTATGTTTATTTTTGCTCCAAAAGATGCATTTTATTCATTTATTCATGTACAAAAATCTACATCGATTCAACAATAGTCATGTCTGGCTGATGATCTTAACTGGGGCTTATTTTGGGGTAGGGCTTATCTTATGAGTGCCCTGAAAATCATTCTAGGGCTTATTTTTCCAGTTAGGGCTTATTTTCCAGTTAAATCTTATTTTCGGGGAAACACGGTATGCACTGATGATTCTGAAATTTATATCTCCTGTCCCTAGTCATCCCTTGACCTCCAGGCTTGTATATCCTACTGCACGGTTAGGATCTCCACTCGAGACTCTAATAGGGATCTTAGGCTTATATCTAAAACCCAACTTCTAACTCTCATCCACTCTCTTCCCACAGTCCTCCACTCTCGGTTGTGGCACCACCGTTTGCCAAGCTGCTCAATCATCCTTGATCACCTCCCTCTCTCACCCCCAGAGACAACTCTCAGCAAATCCTGAGAGCTTGACCTTCACGGTATACCTCAAATCTGGTGCCTTCTTGCAGCCCTTCTGCTCCTGCCAAGGTCCCAGCTGCCATCACCTGTCTCCTGTATAATGATGACACCCTCCCAACTGGTCTTCTGGCCTTTCTTCTTGACCCTCACCATCTTCAGTCTTCACGCGGAGGCCAAAGTGACATCAGCTCATCTGCCGAAGACCCATCCACCATTCAGACACCCAGCTGAATACACAACGGTCCCAGCTGCCTCATCAACCAGTTTCCTAACTCTCCCTGCTCACAATGCTCTTGAGTATTTCTGTCCCCAACACCAAGCTCCTTTCCACCTCCCTGCCTTGAACTTGCTGCTGCATCCATCATTCATTCAGATATTCATGTAGCTCACTTCCTACTCTGGATCTCCACTTCAGTGTCACCTTCTCAGAGGATATTTAAAATAGTGTTCTCATTGGCTTCTACTCTTTCTGTTGACCCTTCTTTGTTGCCCTCCATACCTTCACCATGTAATTATATTTATATATACACACATCTGTCTACTCATTCATGGATTAGTTTATTATCTGTCTCCACCCAACAATATATGAGCTTCGTGAGACCTTTTCTACACTGATGTCAGCTGTATCCCTCAAGCCGTGGTCAGAGCTGGAACACAGTAAATAGTCAATCTAGGTGATGACTAAATGGATGACTTGTCTGTCCTTAACTTGTCGGCAGTCTGTTAATCTGGATTATAAGAACCATGCTTTAACCCTGATCATATAGTTCATCACTTTGGCATCTTGTTTTACAACAATGGAGCTCAATAAATGCTTGCTGCCATATTGCATATTAGGTAATGATACATCCACATCACAGAATTCTACATATTCTTATTCTGTTTTTGTTAAAAAGCCACAATGCTTATGGAAAAGAAGACAAGAAGAATAGACCCTAAATTGAGAGTGAGATAATCTTGTGTAGGATTATGGCTAAAATTTCATTTCTTCTTTGGGTTTTCTCCATTTTCTAATTTATCACTTGTGCCATCAAAGTCTAATTTAAAAATTTTTTAATGGATTCCTCTTTGGAGGTAAAACAACTAATCATCTAAGCCTCTAAGAGTCATTATGCTGAGAGCTGGATTCTCACCTCTGCTCCTGAGTTGCTCCAGCCAAGTCACCATCTCTCAGGACTCAGTTTATTCTTCTGAAAAATGGAGGCATCGCCTGTTGTTCTTGATATAGAAGTGTGATGAGGCTCAAATGATAATGTCTACAAGCACACAGTAGTACATTTTGAGGGATATTGCTAGTGAATCCTTTCTAGGGCACTGATGAGTAGCACAGAGCTTGCTCCCTTCTTAGCAGAGATGTTTACATATGCACGCTTCCTCTCAAAGGGGTGACTGATGGTGGAAATGTTAGGCAATGTAGGGAGGCCCATGGAGAAACTAGTTCTTCATGGGGTCGCCCTTTGGCCCCCCTAGATTACCATTACCTGTGACCACCCACTGTTTACATCTAAGACCTACATTTCAGGGCATTCTCCTGAAATGACCCTTCCAAGGTGGAGCAATACAGCAGGAGTTAAAAGCAGGAGATGGAACCACTTGAAATCCCCATGCTTTCCCTTAGAGTCAGATCCAGATTCCCAACTACACCCCATAACCTGCCTTAACACCCCACCGCACACATGCATATGACTACCCAGCCTTCATTTCAGTTCTGATCGTTTTCTCTTTAAAAATAAAAGTGCGTCTGAGAGCCTGGGATATTTTGCCCACATCACGCCGGTGCTACAGACGGAGGATGACGGCAGACAGAGAGCGCTGGCTCATTACACTGGCCTAATGTCTCCTACCACAGCTTCGGAGAAGAGGGCTCATTTGGCAGCCACTGAATGAGACCTCCATTAGGTTCTGTCCCTGACTGGGGCCTCAGTTTCCCCATCTGTAAAATCAGGAAGATAGACTAGAGAGGTATATATCTCACACGGATCAACTGATACTATCCCATTCTTTGAAATTCAGAAGAAATCAGCACAGACGCTTATTCCGTATGCGGTGACAGACCCCGCTTCCTTCCTGATTGTCCAGGAATGTTCAGAGTGGGGGCGGTGCTTGTATATTTCTCCATCTCTGCTTCTCTGTTTTGCTGAGTTGGTTCAGTTTGTACATCATCGGTTTAGCATCCTACGTGTTCTCTCTTCTCCCCACATTATGGCATCTCATACTAGACACTAACTTAACCCCTCACTTTTCCAATTGTCAGTGTATGAAACAGACTTACTGTCTGTTTGGGTCAACAAACTGTATACTGCAGTGAAACAAACTTGGAAATGAGGGATCCTGTTTGAAATCTGTGGCTGTTCTACCATCAGGAAGTCCCCACATTGTCTTCTCTTTTCTTTGCAGTTTAGTGGCTCAGCTTCTCCTTCCCTGCAAGCTTCTTTCCCCTCCTCTCTCCTGCTTCATCCATAGCCTTGAATTCCTAATTAAGCAGAACAATTTTGTTCTCTCTGTTGTGCTGTCTTATAGTTTATGTTCTCTGGGCTCCATCTTCAATACCCCAAATAGCTTCTAAAAATACGTTCTAAAACAAAGACAGTTTTCTCTCTAAGAGGAGTACTGATGACAAAAAGTATAGCTTTTTGGAACCCTACTCAAATACCTGCCATCAATCTCCAATTCTGTGCCTGAAACAGACATCACTAATCAATCTTACTGCTATGTGCCACTAATTGGCTCTCTTCCCAGCAGAGAGCTGTGAGCAGACACTACCAGTCAACAACAGCTGCCACCCCAAATGCAATCTTTTGTCAATTTTCAAGCCCCAGATGACATCAGGGATTCCTTCCAGCTGTGACTTTCTAAGGTGTGGTGAGAGCAGAATAATCAGTGAATAAAATCAGCTGAGGATATCATTAGTCCTTTGCATGGAAATATTCTGGGTACTCTGAATAGGACATACCCCTCCCTCAAACTGCCCCCCTCCCTTCAGCTCCCACAGTCTGCCACAGATCTGAAAGGAGCCCACACTTGATCACTCCTTTGGATTGAACTATGAAAGCTCCTGGTTCAGCAAGAATCCAATGACGGCATTCTATGGTCAGCATGTTCTCCCCTCATCTTTTTCCTTGACTTTCTCCTAGGCGACCTTCTGGGCTCATATGAAATGTCACTTTCTCCAAAACACCATCTTTGAGACCCCCTTCTCCAAAAATAGGCCAGGACCCCCTCCCCTGACTATGTGCTCTTATAACATGATGCACTTTCCTCCATAACTCTTATCATCACTTATTTACATAAGTGTTTCTGGTTGTTTATCTTCCCAACTAGACTCCAGTCCTAGCACCAAGACATGCCTGCACATAGTAGATGCTCAGTAAACAGTGGCTAAACGGTGAATTGATTATTGATTAATTAATATCTACTTCCTGGGATGGTTGTGAGACTTAGAGATGCATACTGCATATAACATGTTTAGCAAAGTGGCTGGCACATAGTGAGTGTTCCATAAGGAGTAATAAGTGTGGACAGTGACGAACCTCTCTGAACCTCAGTGTCCTCCTCTGTAAGATAATAATACCTCTGCCTGTGATTGCATGATGGTGATGAAACAAGATGCTACAAGTTAAATACTTGGTACACTGCCTGATTTTGTATATTATGCAGAGATCATAAAAATAGAAGCCAAGGGGCTGGCCGAGTGGCGCACTGGTTAAGAGCTGGTTTTGGGATGCCGGCGGCCCTGGTTCGGATCCCACATATGAGGGCCAGTGACACTGCCCTCTACAGCTAACAACAGCTCCACCTGGAGCTGGGCTGTGCGAGCCCTGGCCATGGTGTAAGCTGCAGCCCCTGCTGCAGTGGGCTGCCATAGGCTACAGTGAGTGGCTGGCAGCCAGCATGAGCTGCCAATAGCCGCGGTGAGCGACATCCAGAGGCCGGCGACCCATCTGCCTCATCCAGGAAGAGCGCAATGACAATACCAACATGGGCCAGTGAAGCAACATCCTCCACAACTAGACTGAAGAACAAAAGGACAGCAACTTGTCTGTTCCCTTTCCCCAATTCCCCAACGCTGTTCCCCTCCCCCAATTCCCCAATAAATCTTTAAAAAAAAAAATAGAAGCCAAAATTAATCCTAATCTTCCTTCCTGATTCTCTCCCCTTCCCTTCCCTCCCCTCCCCACCCTCTCTTTCTCTCTCTCTCTCTCTCTCTCTCTCTCTCTCTCTCTCTCTCTCACACACACACACACACACACACACACACTCATATACACATCCTTTGATTCTTAGAACATCATTCTTAAGTGGGTAAAGAGGCTAAGTAGAGACCTCTTTTCCCACTACTCAGTAGTATGTGTGTGCTTGGGGAGAACTGGAACTTTTCCCCAAACGCCTGACAACAAAGAGAGATTATTGGGTACAATTAATTGTTCACAACTGCCAGAGATTTGAAAGTAGAGGGAGTAAAGAGGCGCTGAGCTCTGTGCTCATTAACTCAGAGAAAGGATTCATTTCCTATGCGTGATTAACTCCCCATCACTGGTGATTTACACAGCACATGATGAAATGAGAACTCATTATTCCATAGACAGAGAGTCTGGGTACTAGGCATTCGGCCTCTGAGAGACAACTCTGTCCCCAAAATTCCTGGGGTGTCTGTGGTTATGGCCTGGACCTAGGAAGACACTGTTCCTCTTTGTCCCAGTTCTCCCCAGGGCTCTGAAAAGAGCAGTGATCAAAAGCAGCACAGAGTGACCACAAGACCTCCCTCTGTGCTGTGACCAGAAGGAACCCAGAATCTTGCCCCTTTTGGTCTTCATCATGTCTTGATATTGTTTAAAGGAACACCTGTGCTTTGGGATACACAGCCAAGACTGGCAGGACTCATGTTCAATAGAGAAGGCCAAAACAAGAGTCCACATCACACAGGTGGAGATCCACAGAGGTCTGTCAAGTGGTTATTGAGCACCTATATGAGATTTCAAACCAAGACCATCACAGCCTGTTCTTCCTGCATCGGATGGACATGGTCTTCCTGGAAGGCTAAAGGCGTGCCTTCAGTGCTGAGTTAGTAGGCAAAAGTCCAAGAGGCCCCTGGCCTTTCAGAAAAGAGTAATTCTACTGCAAGGGCTTTCTTTAACCATCAGTGGTACAGAGGCCAAAAGATCAGGAACCAAAACCATCCTAGAGAAAGAGAAGGGTCTGTGGCTTTGGTGATGTTCAATCAAATAGCCTAAGATCAGTCATCAAGAGGCAAGCTTTGTCAGGGAGCTGCTGTTAAATCAGACACACTTGCCATCCATGAGAAGCTTGGGCTAGGAGTGATGATGAGATAGGACCGTGAAGCATTAGAAGCCACAGTCTCTAAATACCTCTCTCTAGACCAGAGCTGATCTGTGATGAATTCTTTACCAGGACTCGGAAACAAGAGAAAAATAACAACCATCCCTGTATGAATTTTTTACAGAACTGAATTGATGACATTGTTAAAATGATTCCTAATTTTGAAATTTTTCCCTTTCTTTTCTTTTTGTGTTTAAATAAGCTTCTTGTTGATAAAACTTGTTTGTTTCAAGGTCTTTTTGGCAAAGTCAAAAGTTGCCACATCTATGTCAGACCCCCCATCCCCTACCTTTTTTGATGTTATTGGTTCATGAAATTTCTAAATCAGCACCCACAGCTATAAATAAAGGCAGTATATATAAAGCTTTATGGGCACTCAGCAAGGAGAGTGAGATGTCTTCTCACTTGGGTGAAATGACGAAAGGCTTCAAAGAGTTGACATTTGGGCTGAGACTTTAAAGAAGGGTGGGCTTTGTATACCTAGAGTTTGAGGTAAATTCAAAAGGGCATTTCAAATGGAGGACACGGTAAGAACAAAGGTCCACGGGTGGGAACAGAAGCCCAGAATGAGTCATGCTGTAGAAAAAGCAAAGACCTAGTTTAACCAGCGTGGTGGATTCCAACCCATGAGCCACCGCTTCCTAGAAGGCTGTAGAGGTACTGCAAGGGATCTACCCATTTACCAATGTCTCATCCCTCAGATAACGACTTTTCAAAAACCTATAGATCTATTTATTCAAAAGCATGACTGAATTCAGGGACGAGATTGACAACAAATGGTTTCTCAAGTGCAGAGTACTGAAATATCGACTGTTATTTTGGAAATCCATGAATTTTTTTTTTTAATGTCAAAAAGGAAAACTCATGCCATTCCCTACCCATTCATTCAACAAGTGTTTATTGAGAGCCCATTATGTGCCAGGCGCTGTGCTAGATACAATTCACTGCAGTAAGCAAGATTCAGAGCAGAGAGACTTGTGGGCGATGTTGTAACAGGTGAGGGGTGAAGGGGAGACTTGGACAGGGATGACAGCAAAGCAAAGGATGAAAAGTAGCCAGATTGGGGTACATTCTGAAAGTATACGCTTGCCGTTGGATTTGATGATTAAGGGTCAGGTAAAGAGAAGAATAAAAACTTACTTCTAGGATTTTAGCCTGGAAGAGTGGATAGGTGATGACAACCACTGTATGAGAAAATGAAAAAAAGGTGGGAAAACACTGAACCACACCATAAGGCTTCTGAATGTGGGTGAGAGAGTCACCAGAAATAATCCTGGAGGCCAGATCAAGGGGGTGGGGGGCCCCTAAATGCCTTGAGAGCAAGAAGTCTGAACATTCATAACTGAAGGCACTGTCTTTAATCACCCCAAAGAGTCAGCAACGTGGGATCCCCGAGAATGCCTAGGGGAGTCCATCAACCATACTTTCTGAATATCAACTGTATACAAGGCACTAGACTTGGCACCGGGGGGATACAAAGGAAGATAAGACATCATTTCTGCCTCAAAGACTCACAGATGAGAAGAATAAGTGTGCTGTCTTTGAACAGCAGCATAAGATAGGTTCTGGTGGGAAGCTGGGAATTTGGAAGCTGTCAAGATCTCTATAAGGACTCCATTGGAAATATCCTGGGTTACATCAAGGGGGGGTGGGGGCCTTCCTTGCATCTTCGTGTCAAGAAGTTCATCCTCATGCTGCACAAAAACAGGCCTGACATGCTGACTTTGTTCAGTGTTTCCGTTTCTCATCCTTCACCCTGACAGGTGCAATGGACCCCGTTGGTACAACCAAACCCGATGCCCTTCACTAGCCCAAGGCATCCATCATGTAGGTGCTGGGAGTATTGGCTGCTAGGCTCACATCTGCCCTCGGAGAGAGCTGTTCTCAAAGAGGCGCCACCTGCCCCAGAAAGCCCACCTTGGGCACACTGCCTCTCCCCAAGGCATCCTATATCCCATCACTAACTGACTTGGGGTGTAAAAAGGCTCACCCCCTCACCTCAAGGTAGCATCAATTCTGCCGCCCAGGTCATACCCCAGGGCCCCCTCTGGGGTCAGATCGCAGCTAGCCTCCATCTGAGGCCACACCCTTGTTTAGGTCCTTCTCCTGCCCTTTCCTGTCTCCTTGCTCAATACATCACATGCATGAGAACTGCCATCTCATGTGGGCAACATAACCTATCAACTTGGCACTTCACTCTCAAACACACTACTATTATTAACAATGGTGAACTTTGCAGGGCTCCTGCTATAATCCAGATAAGATGGAAGCACCAAAGATCCTCATTGGATATGCTCCCAAAGGTTCGGTGCTGTTCCCCTCACTTCAAAGACGCGGAAACTGAAACTCTGAGAGGCTGTCACGTGTGGCACCCCTAACCAGTTTCCTCTGGCCTCTCAGCAGGAACCCAGACCTTCCAGGGGCTCCTGCACCCCTCCCTGGGCAAAATGATCTTTTCCGCCACGCTAAAGGTTCCTCTGAGCGCCTCTGCCTTCCTCCTCCTACCTTCTCACACCTACCTCCCTCTCAAGACCGGTGTGGTCAATTATGTGGGTTTCACTGCACGAGATCTCCTAGGGCAGCAAATTCAATTTATTTCCATCTGTTTTAGTTTTCTCTCCGAATGCCTTTTTTAAATTGGCAATAAGCACTTTAGTCCTCCCAAGGATTGTTCACCCAACGCCATGCGCCTAACGCTTTTAATAGGTACATGTACTGAGGAGACAGGGTGCCCCACCTCAGCTTCCAAGTGCTCAAAATGATTGATGGGATACGTGCCTGCTGTAGTATCAAAGAGGCTTCTGTCCCTCAGAGAATCAAGCCTTGGGGCCAGCACAGTCAAAACGGGTAAAATATCCCCGATACACAAAACACTCCCTGGAGGGAAGTGGAGTAAGAGAATGAGGATGGCTTCTATTGGCCATCGCTAAGAAAAGGGGGTGTGGGGGTATGAGGCAGAGGGAAAAAAATAATAGACAAGCCTACATGCTTTGCATAGGCTGTTCCTTCTGCCTAGAATGTCTTCTCTCTTTCTTCAACTATTGAACTCCTATTCATGCTTCAAAACCCACTTTAAATGTCATCAACTTTAAGATTTACGTGAGCTTCCCCAGCCCCCCAACACAGTCACTGCTTTCTGTGGAAGTTCAGAGGATAATCCTCTCTCAGAGTATAGAATGACAGGTAATTAAGAGCTCATTCCCCTGTGAGAGAACACAGGATCAAATTCTCACTCCATTGCTCACTGGCTTTGTGACCTTATGCACATCATTCAACCTCTCTAAGCCTCAGTTGCCTCATCTGTAAAACTGCTAATGCACCATGCCTGGGCCGCAATAAATGCTCAATAAAATGGTAGCAAATTTCTTCATTATTATCATCATCAGTCCTTCCTCTGAATTCCCACAAGCACCATTTTCTGATTGTCTATTCCATTCATTTGCTATTTACCCTAGCTGGCCTTGTTTTGTTAATTAACATTTCATGCATGCATATCTCCTTTTCTTAACTATGCTGTAAGGTCCTTGAGGAGAGGAAATGTATTTCCTACTTCTGTATCCTACGCAGCTATAAGAACCATGCCAAACACGTGACATGTGCTCAAATATTTGCTGAATAAGTTCTTAAAGCTTTGGCTACCAGGAGAGGTGCTTATTTCTTTGGACAACAAAACAAATAGCATTTTGTATTTACATTCTTGTTTCCAAGGCTAATTGATGTGGGTCTGAGAATCACAAATGCCCCCCCACTCCAAACTGTCCCCTAATAATCAGAAGCCATTAATTAAACAAGTCATTAGATGTATCAACAATCTATTAATCCATTCTTCACGGAGGGCCGTTGGTTGGTTTTCACCTGTCTGGATGCACAGTGGAATTGGGTGTAACTGCAATATTAAGTTGGTTTCTAGCTCTCCATCAGCCATGCTGATTCTATAAAATGAGGATTAGATGATAATGTACCTCATATCCATATGGACATAGAGCAAGGTATGCAGATAACTTCTAACCCAGTTCCTGGCACATTGTAAATATTTAATATTATGTGGCTCTAAACATGGGGTGGGGAGTAGAGTTGGAAAGTAGAAAGGATGTCTAAACCTGGTTCTTCTGTTTCAGCCCTTTGATCTCTAGTTTTCTCATAAGCAAAACGGGGACACAAATAATCTCCATTGCAGGGTTAGCATGAGAATTAAATGAGATTATGTGCATAACTGCCTGTATTGGTACAGATGATACAATTGAGAAAATAGGACCGAGTGAGTGCCTGCCCTCATGCAGTTAATAATCGACAGAAAATACAGACAAATAATCAGTTAGTATGAGAGGATGGTAAGTGCTATGACAGAATGTAGAATAGGGGATTGGGGGCAGGGGGAGGACACACAGGAGGCAGGCGACCAGGCAGGGCCTGTGTGGTGGGGTCCCTGAAGAGGCGTGTGCTGGTCACCTCATCACCCAGCTTCACAGCCACCCTTCCATCTGTGTGATGATGCGGGGCTGCAACTACACGTCTGCTTTGTTGGACGCATCCTGGTAGGTTCCGTAAGATGGACGGTGCTAGAGGGGACTGCGAGGCTGGAGGTTGCTTTGTTCCAAAGTACCACAGATTGGGGACTTAGACAACATAAAACTATTCTCTCCCAGTTCTGGAGGCTAGAAGTCCAAGATCAAGGTGTCGGCAGGGTTGGTTCCCTCTGAGGCTGTGAGAGAGAATCTGGTTCATGCCTGACCCCTAGCTTCTGGTGGTTTGCTGCCATCTTTGGTGCTCCTTGGCTTGTAGAAGCATCACTCTGATCTTGGCTTCATGTTCTCATGGACTCTGTATCTGTATCTGTGTCCTTTTGATAACACCAGTCATATTAGGTCAGGGGCCCGCCCTACCGTAGTACTACCTCATCTTAACTAATTACTGCGGTGTTGGAAAAGTCATGACGCATTTTTGCAACGAAAAACATAGAAAATAAGTTGACTTTTCCGACAACTCAATACATGTGCAAGGTCCCTGTTTCCAAATAAGGTCCCATTCTGAGGTATGGGTAGCTAAGGCTTATATATATATATATATATATATATATGGAGGGTTGGATGGGGGAAGAAAACAATCCAACCCATCCCAGGGGCAGAAGGGACTTCTCCTTCCAATCAGTCAGGATCAGTGGTTCCTCCAAGCTCCGGGCAGTGCCAGGGGGTACCAGGGGGTATCAGGGGGTGCCAGAAACAGCAGCTAGCTCTTGTTTCAAGGTGTTTTTTTCCTCACACTCCCAGAAGCAGCCTCACTATGTCCATCAGAGTTACCGGTATCAGCTGGCCAGGGCCACCCCCTCCGAGGCAGGCTCAGCCCCAAGGTCCAAACATCTAGATTCTGAAGCCTCAGCCTCTTCCCTTTGTCCCTCCAGCCCCGTGGGGATTCGCTTCATTCTGCCTGTGAGGGGGCAGCCTTGGACATGGCCCCTGTTATTCATGCCCGTGGGTGATCCCCTCCCCTTGAGTATGAGACGGACTTACTGACTCACTTCTACTAGGAAACAGTGGAGGAGATGGGCTGTCACTTCAGAGATCAAATGATAAGACTGCAGCCTCCAGCGCGGATGTTCTATCTTGCTTGCTCACTCTGATGAATTGGCTGCCATGTTGTGAGCTGCCCTATGAGAGGCCCACATTGCAAGAAACTGAGAGAAGCCTCCAGCCAACAGCCCGGGATAAACTGAGGGCTTCAGTCCAACAGCCCACGAGGAACTGAGTCCTGCCAACAACCACTTGAGTGAGTTTGGAAGCAGATCCTTCCTTGGCTGAGCCTCCAGATGAGACCCCAGGCCCAGCTGCCACCTTGATTGCTGCCTTGTGAGAGACCAAGCTAAGCCATGCCCAGGTTCCTGACCCATGGAAAATATGAGATAATGAACGCTTGTTTTAAGCTGCTAAGCGGTGGGGCAATTTGTTACATGGCAATGGATAACTAGTCGTCTGTGACCTGTGTTCCCCTTTTACCTTTTCCACATTCCAATAAGGGCTTCACCAGCTCCTTATTAAATTCTCTCAGTTATATTAACCGATATGATTTCTATTTTCCCAATTAGAAACCAAGTGACACAAGATGACATCTAAAGCTGTGGTCTTAAGGACAAGTGGGAGTTGACCAGGCAAGGAGGATGGGAAGAGTGTTTCAGGAAGAGGAAACGGCCTACGAGGTCTGACAATTAACTTTGCACACTTATCCTAGAAAAAGTGCTACATACCTCATTGCTGAATATCACTATGGTCACCTTGGAAGTACTTCCCTTGGGAAGCTATGCACCGAATCCAGCACCTAGTCCTCCCTTCAAAGCAATTTTGGAACTCTTTTTCTGGAATGGCCATCAGGGCTGTCATCATGTCACCCTTGATGTCTTGAATGGCATCCAAATGTCTTCCTTTCAATATTTCCTTTATCTTCAGGTAAAGAAAGAAGTCACTGGGGGCCAGATCAGGTGAGTAGGGAGGGTGTTCCAATACAGTGATTTGTTTACTGGCTAAAAACTCCCTCACAGACAGTGCCATATGAGCTGGTGCATTGTCATGATGCGATAGCCATGAATTGTTGGCAGAAAGTTCAGGTCGTTTTTGTCTTCTTTCAAGCAGCCTTTTCAGTACTTCCAAATAGTCAACTTGGTTAACTGTTTGTCCAGCTGGTACAAATTCATAATGAATATCAAAAATGATATCATGGGCCGGCCGAGTGGCGCAGTGGTTAAGCACTAGCTTGGGAAGCCAGCGGCCCCAGTTCGGATCCCACATATGAGGGCCAGTGACACTGTCCTCAAAATAAATAAATAAATAAATAAATAAAATAAAATAAAATAAAAACCAACTTTTGGGCCGGCCGAGTGGCACGGTGGTTAAGCACTGGCTTGGGAAGCCAGCAGCCCCGGTGCGGGTCCCACATATGAGGGCCAGTGACACTGCCCTAAAAAAAAAAAAAAAAAAAAAAAAAAGATCAAAAAACGTTAGCAATATCATTGCCACAAGTTCACGAACTTAATGGTCAGACCCAGTATGAAAAGACCCAGGCATCATTCATTCATCTCTAGTAAGTATCTCCTACGTGCCAGGCCTGGTGCTACGAAGGAAATTAAGAATGAAATGGTAAGGTCCTAGCCTCCTGAATTGTGTCCTGGTGTGTTCAGAACACAATGAGACAAGAGCCAAGCCCAAGGCCTCAGAGACAGCCCACACTCTAGGCTTCCTCACAGGGAACACACGCATCCTGATGAGACAGGAGCACTTGGCCGAGGCATTCTTAATCCAGGCACGAGGTGAGTAACCGCCTCCCAGCTTCAGCGGCTCATCTGTAAAGCAAGGCGGATTCTCTCCCTCCCAGGACTGTAACATTGATCAAATGAGGTTGGAGGCTTAAAGCAGCTTTGTACAGGAGACAGGGCTCCACTCCTGTTCAGATGCAGTGGTCCTACTTCAACAATGGCAGCTCTCCGCTTAGAGGGATCCAAGCCCTTTATCTGCTCAGTGGCCAGCGGCCCTCTGCTGGCCTGGAGCTGGCTGTGGCCAAGGACCGGGTTAACAGGATGAAACAAGGAACCTGTTGCTCTGGCCCCAGCCAGCGGGTGGCTGGTCATTGATAAAAAAAACAAGCTGTAGTACAAAGAGCAACCTCCCCGTGGCCACAGGCTCCATAAATCATCAGTTACCAAAGGCTATTGAATTACCTTTAGAAGATGGATGATACCAAGCTGGAAGGCTACTTGATAAGGCTTCCCTTTGAATAATTCCGTGTAGAAAGCTGGGTGTGAGAAATGGGGTCTTGCCGCCAGCTCAGCCCCTTCCGCGCCGCCTCTGCCAGGTGCTTTCAAGATAAACACGGTTCCTTATGGGCTGCCACAGCGTCTGCAAATGAAGGAAGAAAACTTACTGCCATTCTGCAGGGAAGCATCTACTTATGTCCAAGGCATAAAAAGGAGGTTTTGTTTTATTATTATTATTCACTGTTTATAGACTAACTTATTAATAATAGCTACCATTTATGAAGCATATTGTATGTGCCAGGCAATGTACAAAGCATTTGAGATCATTCAATCTTTAAACTAACATATGAGGCAGGTCCTATTACTCTCTCCATTTGGCTGACGAGAAAACTAAAGCTCCGAGAGGTGATATGACATTCTCAAGGTCACACAGCTAGTACGTGTTAGAGCTGGGACTCAAATCCATGCTCTCACAGGAGTCAGCAAATGTTTTCTGTAAAGGGCCACATAATAAATAGTTTACACTTTGCAGGCCATACAGTCTCTGTCACAACTATTCACCTCTGTCCTTGAGTGCAAAAGCAGCTATAGAAGATACATAGATAAATGAGTGTGGCTATGTTCCAATAAAACTTTATTTACACAAACAGGCAGAGGGCCATATTTGGTCAACCGTATCATGACCACCTCTACTTTTAATAATTATAAAGCACTAACTCTCTACATTTGGACTTTGCAGTTGCTTCCACATGGAAAATGTGCTGCCTCCCCATGGAGTTAGTTTATTCAATTCATTTATAATTCTTTTATTGCCCACTTGAAGGCTCTAAGTCTAAGGAACATACAGAGATATTGTTAGTTAAAGAAGCAAGAAGTGTAATATATGTCAATCATCCATTAAATTAATGAGGAAAGGACCTGCTATGCTGCAGTAACAATAAATCCGAAGAGCTCAGTGACTTCAAAAAGAGTTTCTCAACCTTGGTACTAATGATATTTGGGGCTGGATAATTCTTTGTTATCCTGTGCATTGTAGGATGGTTAGCAACATCTCTGACCTCTACCCACTAGATTCAGGTTGCACCTCCCTAGTCATGACAGAAAAATAAAAGTCTCCAGACATTGCCAAATGTACCCAGGGGGACAAAATCACCCCCGGTAGAGAACCAGTGAATTAGTACAACAAAGTTTATTTCTCACTCATGAGAATTTGGATATGGGTCATGAGCTGTCCCTGACACAGATCCAAGATGCTTGTACCTGCAATTCTGCCATCCCAGGGTTCCTTGCCTCCTGCCCTACATATGGGAGAGAGAGAATGGAGAACCCACCAACTTTCTCAGACCAGAAGTCACGTGTTGCTTATGCTCATTGGTCATTGGCCGTTGCCCGACTGCAAGGAAGGGAGGATGGGAAATGTAGGAGAACACACAGGTATTTGGTGATCTCTGCTGGCCATTCGATCCCTCAGCAAACATTGAATGAGTACCTATTTCAGTCAACAATATACTGATGCTGGTGGTATCTCAGGGAATAAAAAAGATTTTGTTCCTGCTCATATAGAGCTTATATTCTTGCTCTTCCAGATTGCAAAAAAAAAAAAAAAAGAAAAGAAAAGAAAAAGGAACATGGTCAGATTTGGGAACAGAGATTATTGAAAGGATATATATTTAGACGTGTGAAAGAAGATTCAGTTATTTCAGCAATAATGCTGGGTTCAAAACTCTTGAAGCCTCATGAAGAACCTGAATAAATACCTCAGAAGTCTGAACCTGAGTAGTCTTTCTTTCCTTTGTTCACCTACCACTCATCTGTCCTAAAACAGAATGTAAGGCAAGCAGAGTGGCTCAGTAGGTTAGAGCATGAGCTCTGAGCAACAGGGTTTCTGGTTCGATTCCCACAGGGGCCAGTGATCTGAGCCCGAGCTGAGCTGCTGCTGATGGCTCAGTTGGCTAGAGCGTGTGCTCTTAACAACAAGGTTGCCGGTTCGACTCCACAACTAGATTGAAAGCAGCAATTGGACTTAGAGCTGAGCTTGAGCCCTTCACAACTAAGATTGAAGGACAACAATTTGACTTGGAGCTGATGGTCCTGGAAAAACCCAATGTTCCCCTTCCCCAATTCCCCAATAAAATCATTTTTTAAAAAACAAAAAACAGAGAATGCAACTGGATCCATTACCATCCCATAATGAGTCCTTGTTGGCCAACCACATTAGAGTTTTAACGGTAAGCTCTCACTACATTATGCTTGGTCACGAACAACTCCAAAATATCAGTGGCTTACAACATACACATTCATTTGTTGCTGAAGTACATGTCACATGAAATTCGTTTTAGCTCTGCCTCATGTCTTTTTTATTCCAGAACCAAATGAAGGGCAGCCCCATTCTTAGTCATGAGTCAGGAGGAAAAGGGCAAGTGGAATCACTGTTGGCTTTGAAAGGTTCTGCTCAGGTAGGACAGTCACATCTGTTGAAATTCCATTGGCCAAAGCAAGTCATATGACCAAGTATGACTCAGTAAGACAGGAAGTGAACTCATCCCACAGGGTGGGCCACAGAAGGGGGTCTTATAGGAATGGGTCTATTAACCAGAGAAGGACTCTGGCATCTAGTGGGCAGAGGCCAGAGATACTGCTAAACATGCTACAATGCACAGGCAACAAAGAATGATATAGTCCGAAATGTCAAGCAAATATTTTGAATACTTAATACAAGTTACCACAATGCTTCTCAATTTTGTCCCCCAGGGAACATTTGGCAACGTCTGGTGTCATTTTTGGCTGTCACACCAGGGGAGATGCTATTGCCATCTAGTGGGTAGCAGCCAAGAATGCTGCTAAACATCCTACAATACACAGGAAAGTCCCCTACGACAAAGAATTATCCCACCCCAAATATCAATAGTGCTGAGATTGAGAAACCCTAAGCTACCACAAGAGGCAATGGGGCTCTCTACTCATTCATTCATTCACTATTTGTTCATCATTCATCAAAGATTTACTGAATGTCTATTGAGTACCAGGCACCGTGTTAGGTCCTGTGGAAAAAGAAGCAAATATAAATACAATCCTTGTTCAAATGGAGTTTATAATCTACTTGGAGAGATGGACATTTGTCAGATAATCACATTAATGAGTGTTTCATTGCAAAATAAGATAAATGAAAGAAGGAAACAGATTTTCTGAGAATCTAACAACCTATTAGAGTGGAAATGAAAGGTTAGGGATGTCTTTCCCAAGGAAGTGACAAAAACTCAGAATTCTTGTGTAGGAGTGAACTAAATAAAGGAGGGAGGGGAGAGAGTTATAGGCTGAGAAGTGGGGAAAAGCATGTTGTGTTAGAGGAACTAAAAGGCCAGTTGGATGGACACATAGAAAGTAAGGGGTGAGTGGTGTACAGATGCAGCTTAAGATGACAACAGGACCAGGTCATTGAGGGCTTTGTTGACCAGTTCAGAGGTGGCTTTTTTCTATTATGAGGAATGAAAAGCCACCAACAGGTTTTAAGCAGGGAGTGAATAATCTACTTTGCATTTCAAACAGATTACTCAAGCTGCAATGTGGAGAAGAACATAGAAAGGGAGAGAGCTGATGTAGGGACAACCATCAGCAATTAGTCTTCCAAGTGAGAAATGATGGGAGCAAAGACCAGAATGGCGGTGAGGGGAAGGCAGAGAAAAGTGGGCGTTTGTGAGAGCTCTTTAGGAGGTGGGATGTGAAGAAGGGAGAGGTAGTCAGACCTTCTTCCAGATTTCTGGCCTGTATGATGGATGGTTGTGGGGTTCACTAAGATGGGAAACGCTGCAGAAGAACCAGGCTTGGGCTAGGGGAGCAGAAACACAGTGTATCAAAGAGTGTGAGCTTAAGAAGTCCTTGAAGCAGTCAGGTGGAAGTATCAAGAAGGAAGCTGGGGCCGGCCGAGTGGCGCATCGGTTAAGCGCTGGTTTTGGGATGCCAGCGGCCCCGGTTCGGATCCCACATGAGGGCCAGTGACACTGCCCTCTACAGCTAACAACAGCTCCACCTGGAGCTGGGCTGTGCGAGCCCCGGTGAGGGTGTGGGCTGAGTGGGCTGCCATAGGCTACAGTGAGTGGCCCGCAGCCAGCGTGAGCGGCTGGCAGCCAAGCGTGAGCTGCCAATAGCCGCGGTGAGCGACATCCAGAGGCCAGCGACCGATCTGCCTCACCCGGGAAGAGCGCAATGACGATACCAACAGTGAAGCAACATCCTCCGCAATAAACTGAAGAACAAAAAGACAGCAACTTGTCTGTTCCCCTTCCCCAATTTCCCAATAAAATCTTTAAAAAAAAAAAGAAGGAAGCCGGACAGATGTGTCTGTGACTCAGAGGTGAGACGAGGCTGGAGTTATTAATTTAAGAATCATCAGAATATAGATGTTCAACCCTTTATACTGTAGCCTTTGGCCTGGACCTCAATCCCTGGCCTCGTCATGTGCTGGTCATCCATGACTACACAGCAGTAACCGTAAGAACTCTACAAAGATAGATCTACTTGTCTGCTTCCCTCAGAATTCATTCCTTCATTTATTCATTCATTCATTCATTCATTCAACTAACAGTGTTGGATCTCATCATTGGTGACTGGTTATCCTTGATTCAATGGCAGTAACCATAACGATTCTAGGAAGATAGAACCACTTATCTGCTTCCCTCAAAATTCATTCTTGGGTGTTATCGTGTACCAATATCACCTTTGGGGGCTGGCGATGCAGCAGCACATGAGGACAAACAAGGTTCTGGTCCTTACAGGCACCTAATATTTGATGGCTTCTTCCTTCATGTGAATTGCTCAAAACAGCTGACCCTTGCTCTTCCATGTCTTGTCTGGAGTAAATCATCCCACACTGAAGGAAACGCTTGCCAATAAGATGACCTCAAAGTTTTAATAGGATAATAGAATTATAGCATATCAGCCTTATATCGGTTGGATCTATTTAGTTCAATGATGTCTAATAGATTTCTTCTCACATGCCAACTTTCATTGATTCATAGTGGCTTCCTGGAGAACTAGGCTGAAAATAATTCAGCTGAAAAAATCAGAGTGATCGATTATGATGTCTGTCAAGGGTTTGATATGAGAGAGTGGAATGCAGCATGCCCATGGTTCTGAACTCAACCCCTCCTTTATATGTACTGCTGACTACTATTTGATAATATTTTGTTAAGGAATTTTGTGCCTATGTTAATGAAACATATTGGTCTATTCTTTTCTTTTTTTTTATAAATGTCTTCATCAGGTTTTTCTTATGTAAGTCATGTTGGCCTGATAATACAGGTTAGAAACAATTCTCTTCTTTATTTTCTGAAATGGTTTGTTACATCAAATAATTGCCATCCTTTTGTCCTTAAATATTTGATAAAAATGGGCCTGCAGTTGTGGGGAAGGGAAGGCAAGGAGAGGATTTAAACTGTGGATTCAATTTCTTAAATAGATACAAGGCTATTTAGATTTTCTATTTCTTCTTCCGTGAATTTTGGTATCTTGTATTCTTCGAGGAAATTGTACATTTCATCTAAGTTGTCAAATTTAACCAGTTAAAGGTGAAGAAACTGAAGCTGAGATATGACGATTGACATGCCCAGGTCACACAGTACATGACAAATTAAGTGCAAGAACTCGGGTCTACAGGGGTTCAGTCCATTGTCCTCAATCTGTCACATCCAGATTTATCCTACTTCCAGAAGCCACAGGGAAATTGTCTAAGGATCCTTCTAGAAATGACATAGTGAGCCTTTTAAATGTCCACATACCACAGTACTTAGCATGATCTGGTGACTTCGAGAGAAAGAACTGTCCAGGGCAAAAGCCCCCTTTATCAGCACCCAGCTGGAGCCTCAGATTTCAGCGATCTTACCTGCCAAAGCCTGAGGCTTGTGGAGGAAATTCACGGACAGTAAGAAAATTCATGGACAATGTACTCTGTTTAGGTTGCCCTGGGAAGCACGCCAGGCCGCCTTCCCCCTTGGTGCATCCAGTTCATGCAAGAAGCCAGGCTGTCCATGCAGATTACTCCCCCCTAACGCTGGGCCTGGCCAGTACAAGACAGAGTCGCTAGGGGACTTCTCCGCTTGGCCTGCCCTACTTAGATGTGACATGCCTGATGGGAGTGGGAGTGGGACTAATGGGGGTGGACAAGAAGGCAGGCCTGGGGAGGCCCGCGGGAGATGAGCTCAAGGACCTTGCTCAAAATGCTCCTGGGGGAAGGTCTGTCTAAGGGAGAAGCATCTGTTAAATCCGACCACACCGCTGCTTATAAAAATGTTCAGTGATTTCCTGTGAATTCATGAAACAGTCCAGACTCCTCAACATGGCCACCAGGGCCCTGCATGACCCGACCACTGCATGCTTCTGTCCCTGCCCTTCCCACGACCCCTGTCTTCTTGGAGCGAGGCTGACCTGCTTTTAGTTCCAAAAGGCAACACGCCCTGCCTTCCCTCAGGGCCCTGGCATAGGCTATTCCCTTTGCCTAAAATACATTTGCCCTCTATTTTCTCTTGGCTTGATCTCTTTGATCGTCAGGCCACAGCGTAAGATCACTTACTTACTCCAACAGCATTCCCCAACAGCACAGTCTGCGCCCCCTTTTTGTGCTTCCCCAGCACTCACTCTAGGGTGGCACTGACACGTTACTTTGGAACAATTTGCCATCTATTTACCAGTGTCCCCCACTAGTCTGTGAGCCACATGGCCTCTTCCTTGAGCCCCACTGTCCTCTGATCAATTGCCTACTTGGCGTCTTCATTCAGAGGCCTGTATACATGTCAGACTTAACACGTCAGATACTGAAGTCCCAGCTCCCCTCCCAAACCATTCCTCCCACAGTTTTCCTCATCTCAGCAAATGGCAACTCCATCATTTAATTGCACAGGCAAAAAACGCTGGAGTCACCTTTAACTCCTCTCTTTTCATCATATCCCACATTTTATCCATTGGCAATTTACCTTTCAAAATATTTCCAGATTCTGGCCACCACCCAGCACCCAGTGCTCCTACCCCGATCCAAGCCACTACCGTCCCTCACCCAGGTAATGCTCCCAACGGACCTCTCTGATCCACCTTTGCTTTCCTATGTTCTGTTTCTAGCACAGCAGCCATAGGACTCCTCAGAAGGCGGAAGTCCGATGATGTCACGTCGCGGCCCACAGCACCCCATCCACTCACAATGTAACCCAAAGTCCTTGCCACAGCCTACGCATCCCACCAGGGTCTGCCCTAGCTACCTTCTGTTTCCTCCTCCTCCCTGCTCCCCACCCTCACTCCATCCAGCCACCCCAGTGTCTCTGCTAACCCTGGAACATACCAAGCATATCTGGGCCTTACAATCTTCGTACCTGCTATTCCCTCTGTCTGGAAGGTTCCTTCACCAGGTAGCCACCTCGTTCCTTCTCCCTTTTCTTCCAGGTCTCTGCTTAAATCTCACTTAATGGGTGAGGACTTCCCCGGCTGACCTATGTAAAATGGCAACCCCATCCCCTCCTACTCCTCCATCTTCCCTTCTGTTTTATTTTTCTCCGTAACATGTATCGTCGCCTGATCTGTGTGTCCAATCCACATCGACCTGTTTATCATCTGTCTCCCCCCAGCTGGAACGTAAGTACCATGAGGGCAGCAAAGGCTGCTTTCCCACTGCTATAACCCCCGGGAGTAGAAGTGTCCCACCGTCTTGTTGATTGACAGACTAAGACTTTTGGCAACATGGTGGATTGACTGAGGTAGACAACCCACACATCACACACATGTGTTATTAGAAGAAAAAAAAAACAATAGAAAGCCAGACTCAAAAATAAGTAACAGGCCATCCCCAGGGGTCAGAAGTGACAAGAGAACTAACTAACCACTGTGGGGGTCAGCTCTGGGTGAGGGCAGGGCAACCGGGGGGTGTCAGACACAGAACACAGGCCCTGAGGGGCTGAGGGCTGGCTTTCTAATGTCCCCAGGACAACAGGAGACATGGCCCTGAGCCTCTGCAAGGAGGGGAGCTAGGTGTGAGGCCCCCACAGAAAGCCAGGCCTCTCAGAGGCGATGAAAGCTTTCCCAGCAGCCCAGGAAAACTGCAAACGAGTGTGCCATCTGCCTGTGGTTGGTGGTCTCAGTCTGAGTCCCTCCAAAGCAGATCCTGAAACAAGGATTTGGGATCAGGCCGTTTATTGAGGAGGCTATCTCAGAAAACACAGAGGCAGTAGAAGAAGTGAGCCAAAAAGGGGGAAAAGCCAGTAAAGGTTGCATAATACAAGTTACTGCGAGGGAAACTGAGGCTCGGCCCTGCTGGGGAGACTGATTATAACACGCTGCAGAATCACCCCTGGAGGGTGGCAGATGGGACATCTATCCACCAGTGCCAATGGCTGAGGGTTGCTCTGAGGGGTTGTGCTTCCAGGTTATAGCAGAGCTCAGCCGGACAAGCGCTCAGGGAGAGAAGAAGAAAAGGGTGAAAAGCTGTCAGCAGCACACTCAGAAATGTCTGCAGATGAAGAAAAACTCAGGCAGACCAAAGGGATACACGGTGGAGCATCTACTGGTGTCAGAAATGGGAATCGCAAGCACACAGCTACCATGGTGTGGGGTCTGATTTTTGTACTCCCTGTGTGCTATAGAAATCCTCAGCCAAGAAATTAGCATCAGTGTAAGTCTGGATTATGAAGCTCTTCAGGCCCAGGAGAAACAAAAGCAAAAGCACTGTGTAAAGATGGAATCCACCATCAGACATGGCTGCGGGGCCGCCATCCACCTGCATGGAGTCCACGGACAGTGAGCCAGGCCAGGGGAGACGACAGCCCACACCCGCAGGGTGGAGACGCTCCCACAGGGTACAGCAGTGAGAGTGAACGGAGGACAGTTAGCTCACAAGGACATGTCAAATACAAATGTCCCAACAATGAGGTACCACTACACACGGATTAGAATGGCGAACAGCCAAAACACTGACAACCCCCAACCCTGGGGAAGACGTGGAGCAACAGGAACTCTCACTCGTGGCTGGTGGGAATGCAAAGTTCACTTTACTTTGGAAGACAGTTTGGCAGCTTCTTACAAAATTAAACATACTCCTACCGCACGATCCAGCGGTCACGCTCCTTGGTATTTACCCAAAGGAGCTGAACACTTCTGTCCACACAGAAACCTGCACACGGATGTTTATACCAGCTTTGTTCTTAATTGCCCAAACCTGGAAGCAACCAAGATGTCCTTCAGTGGGTGAATGGGTAAATGAACTGAGGGACAGCCAGACAATGGAATAGTATTCAGCACTAAGGAGAAATGAGCTATCAAGCTTTGAAAAGGAATGGAGAAAAGTTCCTAAGCAAAAGAAGCCAATATGTAAAGACTATAGGCTATATGATTCCAACTCTATGACATTCTGGAAAAGGCAAAACTATGGAGACAGTGAAACCATCAGTGGTTGCCAGGGGCTGTGTAGGGAGGGAGGGATGAACAGACAGAGCGCAGGGGGTTTTTAGGGCAGGGAAGCTCTCCTGTGTGACACTGTAATGTTGGGTACCTGTCATTACACATTTGTCCCAACCCATAGAATGTACACCACCAAGAGTGATCCGAATGGAAACTGTGGACGTTGGGTGATAATGAGGTCTGTGTAGATCTACTGGTTGTAACAAATGTCCCACTCTCGTGGGGATGTTGATAGTGGGGGAGGCTTGGGCATGTGTGTGTGTGGGGGTGGGGGACAGGAAGTATATGGGAACTTTCTGCTCAATTTTTCTATGAACCTACAACTACTCTAAAAAATAAAATCTATTCAAAAGAAATAACCGCTTCTTCCTTCTCACCTCATCACAGAAGGGGGAAAAAAAAAAGCAGGAAAGTATGGAGAGACAGACTAGACCTAGACTGATCTAAGTCCAGCCAATGCTGGGAAACAAAAGGGAAAATCTGAATAAAATACAAGATTGAAGTTGAAAAACAGCCCAGTGACTAGGCCATTTTCATAACTCAAGGAGACGGAAAGTTATGGGACCTAACCGACTTAACAGGGAGCAGGAAGGAAGGAAGTGGGTGAGAGGTAGAACAGAGATTGTCCTCATAGCAGTTACTGGGGGGAAAAAACAACATGTTTACTCCTCAATGAAAAGAGATTTCTCAACTAAGCAGGCTCCAGTGCTGATTTCTGAGGTCGTTCACAAATCAGATCAATTCTCCCTTGCTTCTGTGCCTCATGTTTAGCCCTATGCAGACACATGTTTATGTGTGTGCACATACACATACACACATGTACTCACACACAGCAGAACAAGACCTAACTCATGTTCTGGTCTTGGCAGAACACAGGGCATTTTAACAATAATATTCTATGCTGATAAGCAGAGCATCAATAACAATCACAATTACAAAATCTCGCAATTGTATTCCACTTTGTTTCAGGAGTGTTAAAATACTTGGCAGACTTTCAGTCATTAGCATGCACACACACACACACACACACACACACACACACACACCACCCGTGACAGGAGTTTCAATTATGAGATGCCCCAGCTCAAGTCTGATACAGTGTAATAAGCTCCCAGGACATGTGTCAGACATTTCCGTGATCCTGTTGCAATCATTCCTGTACCACGTCATGCAACTGTCCCACAAGGGTTGACACCACAATTCCCCTCAAGGCTTTTCATGTCACCAGTGGCCAATCGGGCTGCCATATTGATTGTTTAGGCTTTATCCCAAGTGGTTAGTTCTCTTGGCATTGACTTGAGTCTCACCTCGTAGAGTCCAGGCATGCACGGAAATTTTGGCAAGGCTTCTAGAGAAGTTTTTGTTTGTTTGTTTGTTTGTTTGTTTTTTAGCTGAGCCATTCTGCCACCTGTTGGCAGCTCAGCTCAGGCTGGGCATCGAACTGCTGTTGCTCAGAGCTCAGCTCGCACTCTTGAGTGAGCTCTTAACCAACTGAGCCACTTGCCCGGGCCTTAGAGCAGTTTTCTAACAAGAGTGAGGGTGATGGACAAGACCCCACCGGCTGTACCATATCTTTCCTCTTCCCCACAAAGCACAGTGACCCTCTTAATTAAAAACATGGCCAGGGCCGGCTGAGTGGCTCAGTTGGTTAAGTGCTCACTCAAGAGTGTGAGCTGAGCTCTGAGCAACAGCAGTTCAATGCCTAGCCTGAGCTGAGCTGCTAACCGGCGGCAGGATGGCTCAGCTTACAAAAAGAACAAAACATGGCCACATGCTGGGAACATGCTCTGATCCTTATTGCATTCTAGGACCAGAGGGACAGACCAAAATGGTTAAGAGAAGGCGAGGGGCTCACCCACATGCCATTCCTCCCACTACAGGCCTTTCAAGGGCTGCTCCCTCTGTCTGGAACACCCATCCCCATGCTCTCGCCCTCAATCCCAGTACCTCCTGTAGATCTCAGCGCAGGTCGAGAGCAGATTTCTTTGTCAGATGCTCTCACAGAAATAAGTCCCCATGCTTATCATTTTGCTCACTTTGTAACTATTCACCCATTTTTGAGATGATTTGAATATGGTCTGCCTCCTCATCCAAACTCTGATTTCCACGAGCGCAAGGACTGTGGCTTATTTTGCTTACCGACACAGCTCCAGACTTTTTAACACACTGCTTAGTACGTAGTAGATACTCAATAAGTATTTCAATGAATAAACCAACTAATCCTACTTTACTGAGGAATGCAAACTCATTTAATAAACATTTGTTGAATAAATGAACCAATATCCTTAAAGGCAGCATAATATTAGTACCTACTTACTAATACCCACCTAATAAAGTTCTTAGAATTACATTGTTCATGCAAACAAAGCTCTTCAGTGCCTGGCACACAATAAACCCTCGATAAGTGTGAGTTAATCTTATTATTCATAGCGCATTACCCCCATAATAGGAAGATATTTTGAATTATTACCTAAAATGGGTTTTCTCCTGTTTTCTGGTAACTCAGCCTTTCTTTTAGCTTTTTTTTTTTCTTTTCTTTTCTTTTTTTGTTTTTCAGATGTGGACAAAGAGACTCAAAGACACCCTCAGCCACCCAGCTGGTAAATGGGTGAGCATAGGATTCCAACCCACATCTCTGAGACTTCCGAACCTCCGCGTTTCACCCACTTTTTCTCAAACCATCTAGCAATGGTCAAATGAATACACTGATAGAACCTCAACTATATTCATTCTGAAAGATCAACTTGTTTACCTGTCTCCTGAAGAGAAGGTATCATTTTACTGAGGAAACATGACCATTAGAAAAAGTACCTCAAAGAACCCCATGCCCCACGAAGAAATGAATTCACCAATTTTATTATAACAAAGACAATGACATGCTCATGCATTTGGGAAACACTTATCCCTACACTTGATTTGGGCTGTAGTTCACCAGAAGTTGCTGCCTCAGCCAATATTACTTAAAGGTGGTGATTTTTTTTCCATTTTGCTTTAGTCCCATAAGTGTAGTTAGAAAGTGAATAGGAGGCCCTATTTGAAAAATCGATTACATATTTCCATTTTAATGTAAACATTTAGTGTCTAACACTCTGCCAGCACCATCTCATTAGCATCTGAATGCAAGGCACCATTGCAGACATTTATTTTCAAAACCTTTCTTTTTTTCCGGGCTGAGAAAGCAAATAGAGCGAAATAGTTACCCCAGGAGGTGGTTGACCAAATGCATAATCATAACTAGGGGTGAGGAGCAAGCCTGCAGAAAAAAATGGGAAAATAGGAGGTAATGTTAAATCCATCTTCTCCTGCTAAGGAGCTGCTAAGATGTTTATTTGGATTTTTTGATAATCTTTCAAGCTCTGTTTTGCAAATACACCTCCAAAAAAAATAAATAAATAAAAATAAAGGGGATTTTATGATGGTCATTTTAGGCCCTAAATGACTACGTTGCCCTTTTCTCTATCTTGAGGAATTACTACCTCTGAGGTTACTAAAAAAGGCCCATTCATGGGCTGAGATCTGCAGGGTCGGAAAGTTAAGTGCTATTGGAAACCCCAAGGCTTGGCTTGAAATCCCTGCTCCCCCAGTGAGCTGGTGTCCTGGTTCCACAGCCACAGAAAGCAGCCTGCATGCGTCCTGAGGAACATTCGGCCTGTCTTGCATCGCCCATCCAAGCACGCCAGGTGCGATGGAGGCAATTTAGGCTGAGTGCAAAGTGCTCCATTTCAGGCTGAAATCACGCCAAAGACTCCTCACAAAAGCTCCATTCAGCACCCGCGAGCCCACACTCCAATCTGCACCCACTCTGCCGCAGCTACCCAGCATTCCACAGGCGCTTGGCTGCCTTAAATACGAGTCAGGAAGGAAAAAAACAATAGCCAAGGAACGGCGGGAGGACAGGGAGCTGAGACCATGAGGAGGGGTGCAGCCAGAGATGTCAGCTGAGCTCCCAAAATAGACGTGGCTTAATGAGCAAGAGGCAGGCGGGGTTCCTCCTCAAAGGCAGATTCCACCAGGTAAGAACTAGACGGGTGCACGCTAATGACGGGTGCGCCTTGGTTCCGAACCCCTAGCAGGGCTGTTTGGCAGTGCTTACTAGAACTAAAAAATGCCTGTGCCCTAGGGTGCTGACATTTCTCTTCCTGGCATCTCGCCTAGAGAAAAATGCAAATAGATGGGCTGCACACAGGGAGGGGTGCTCAACGACTTCCAGAACTGAGTTTGCCTGTAATAACCGCAAGTGGGAAGAGGATCTAATCCATCCACGGGGCAGTAGTGACATTGTGGAATGCTCTGCAAAAGGGACTGTGCTGTCATCGGGATAGATAATAATATCCGTACACACCTATCCGAGAGCTGAGCTCTTCTAGAAGCTCTCCGAAGCGCCTCACGCACACATTGAAGCACTTAATTCTTCTAACGGTCCTTTGGGGGGGGTTTGTCTAATGATGCTCAGAGGGCAGCGGAGGCACTGCCCAGGATCACACGAGTACCCAGGGCATTTAAACTTGGGCCATCCAGCTCCGAAAGTCATACTGCTTCTCAAGGAATTATACAACCCAATTCTTGCTCTTTGAATAGAAAAAAAAAAGCGAGTTGCAAAATGATACATACCATATGTGCCTGCCGCCGAGCCCCGTGGCCCATGGCTGCCCGTACCCTGAACAGCAGGGGACTTGGCCCCCACCTGCCTCTCACTCACTCCTTCTTCTGTTCCCCAGCCTCATCATTCCCTTTCGATAGCACATTAGTATTATTATGTTTAGATGTGTTCATTTATTCAGTCAGGCCGCAATCAAGTCTGTAGTCCTGAGGGCCCTTTTGTCCTTTAAGATGTGCCCTGCCCCAAACCAGCAGCAGGAGGAGGAAGTACATGGAATGGGGAAAAGCATGGACTTGGAGTCTCACAGATCCAGGGTTCAATCTGTGCCCCACCTGTGTGTCTTTGGGCAAGAGACGTCACCTTTGTAAGCCTCGTTTTGCTCACCTGTAAAATGGGGATATTAACAGTTCCTACCTCAGGGGTTGTGAGGATAATGTATGGGCAATGTTGCCTATGGTTCTTGGCACATCGTAAGCTCTCTCTGATCCATACGCAGATAAAATCAATTGTCTTCTTTCTTCCTTCTTGGGGAGACACCTCACTTACCCAAAGGAGGAAGGTAGCAAATTCAGTTCCACGTGTAACATTTATGGGCCTCATTGGACCAGAGAGAGACATTTGTCACTGGGGGATATCAGGTCTGCAACTCCTCTTCCTGCTGGCATGCTGAGTTCCATTCTGGGAGCTGTCCCATTGAGAGGGGTTCTGGGTCAGTGCCCCTAGCCATTGTCGAAGTCATCAAGGAGACAGAGGATGAGTCAGGTCCCTCTGGTCACGTGCTTTCTCCAGGGGCTTGGAATCTTGAGCTAGTGACTGCAGGATGTAGAGGGGTCAAAGCTGTGAACCAGGCAGTTTCTACTGCTGGACATTCACTGTACTGCCTGATGCTTATTCCTTTGCAAACCTGGTCCTCCGGCCCATCATTCACTCCCTGCACCCCCATACCCTCCTAATATAGTCTCTTTTAGTTGAAGAAAGTCAGAGTTAGGTTTCTGTCTTTGGCCACCATGAATGCTGGCCGATGCACCCACTATCCACAATAGTGTGGATATGGAAACTAATGAGATACCATCTGACCCGCGAGTTGTCCACAGCCTCACAGAGAAGTTCAGAGCCCTCTCATTCAGTGCTTAGTTATATAGTATCCTCCCTCCCCACATCCCAAAAAAGGCAACATCTGATGAGCACTGAGATGAGAGAGAAGGGCAGAGAATAATGACTGAATCAATGATATCTGATTCGTCTGCATACTACAGCCCCATTCTAAAGAGGAGGGAGCATGCCCAAGCTTCATCTTAGGGGCCTATTTAGAAGTCTGGCTAATTAATGGCTGTAAAAGCAGTTTGGACTTTGCAAGCCTTTTCTAATGTGCCTCATTGAGACATAATGGGCCCAAGATTGCCTCTGGCATCCTCAAGAAAATTAAAAATCCGGTAGGCAGTGCAATTGCCTCTATGTGGTTTTCCTATTACTTTTATTTTTATGATGATTGCAAAGAGTGGCGTTCCCAATGGTACCTTGGATGAGAAAGCCTTCCCAGGGAAGGCCTAGCTGCTTCCCCATGGCCACAGCATGATTTATTGGTCCTATAGCCAGTAGCATGCTGGTTCCTTCCACATGGAGTCCTTTTTCTCTTGCCAAAGAGAGGGGAGTTGGAGGGCTCCTGAGCCCATGGAGTCATTCCTAATGTGGGGCCATGACAAACAGACACCACTCATTACCCTCCCGCTTGACAATACAAGTCGTAATTGGTGTTTGTCTAATCCTTGGCTTCAGACAAGCAGGTGCCTGGTGGGTGTGGGCTGAGCAAGATTTGGGATTCTGGAAGTCTGGGCTAGCACGCAGTGCAGCAAGATGGCAGTGTGTAAGCTGGCCGGAGGAGGTATGACGAATAGTACTAACAGTAACAATGCTACCCACCAGGAGCCTTAGTTACACATAATCAAAGTACTTCGACCAAGATTAACAGAAAAACAAAATCTGTAATGCTGTCAAAAAGTTTCTGGTCTAAAAAGTTAAAAAAAAAAAAAAAAGACTTTGAAGTAAAAAGTTTCTGGTCTATGGGCTGGCCGAGTGGCGCATTGGTTAAGAGCTGGTTTTGGGATGCCGCGGCCCCGGTTCGGATCCCACATATGAGGGCCAGTGACATTGCCCTCCACAGCTAACAACAGCTCCACCTGGAGCTGGGCTGCACGAGTCCCGGCGACAGTATAGGCTGCAGCCCCTGCTGCAGTGGGCTGCCATGGGCTACAGTGAGTGGCCCGCAGCCAGTGTAAGCTGCCAATAGCCGCGGTGAGCGACCATCCAGAGGCCGGCGACGGATCTGCCTCATCCGGGAGGGGCATGGTGACAATGCCAACGTGGACCAGTGGGGCGGCGTCCTCTGCAACTAGACTGAAGAACAAAAAGACAGCAACTTGTCTGTTCCCCTTCTCCGATTGCCCAGCGCTGTTCCCCTCCCCCAATTCCCCAATAAAAATCTAAAATATAATAAATAAATAAATAAATAAATAAATAAATAAATAAATAAATAAAAAGTTTCTGGTCTCTCTAATGAGAGTCAAAGAATCATAATCGGGGATGAGATTGCCAGGAATGAAACCCAAAGTAACCACTTCAGCAAAGACAATGCTACTACTATTCATTATGGACACCTCAGATAACATTAGTGGCTCTGGGTTTGAAGCACCATGCTCCCCCTTCCCCCGCCACCCCTGCCACTGCTGCCCCTAAAAAGCTGGGTATGTCTGCCACCATGCTTACTCAAAAATGGATTCCACCAATATCTGTTTACCAACATGGCTCATCTCCAAAGTGAAGTTCTGCATAGGGGAATAAGATTGGCAGGAGGAGGTTGCAGGCATACCAAGGGCAGTGGTGCAAAGCCTGCTGTGGTGCAAAGAGCAAGAGAGTGCATGGTTAATTGAGAATTTAAAAGTAATATAATAAAACTGACCACAGTCACTCTGCTTTATATTATGACCATGAGCCAGTTATTCTAAACCATGTCAAAGATGTACATCCAGATGGGGCAGACCACGCCCACCTCTTTTCCTTGGTAGGTCCCTGGATTCATCCTTGTGCCCAGCTGTCAATGGGTCTGACAACAGAACCCACCTCATAGGGTTGTTGAGAGAAAAAAAAACAAAAACGAATCAATATTGTAAAGGTGTCACTTCTCCTCAAATCAATCTAGAGACTGGAATCCGAATCCGAACCCCAGCAATTTCTTTTTTTGAAGGAAATTTACAAGGTAATTATAAAATATGTGTGGGAAATCAAAGAGACAAGATTATCACACAAAAAAGAACAAAGTCAGATGAATTACACTACTGGATATCAGGAGCTTTTATAGAGCCCGAGTAATTAATGGAGCATGCTTTGATACAAGAAAGATAAATAGACCAACGACACAGCATAGAGCGCTCAGGAACAAATCCACACATACAAAGACACTTGATTTATGACAAAGGTGCCACTGGAGAGCAATGGAGAAACAGTGACTTTTTCAATAAATCATGCTAGGTCAACTGGCCATTCACATGGAAAAATCTGAATCCTGATCTCTACCTCATACTAAACACAAAAAATCAATTCCAGGTGGATTACAGATCTAAATGTGGAAGGAAAAAGAAAAGATAAAGCATCTAAAAGACAACATAGGAGAATATCCTGAGCTTGATGTTCTTAAGGTGTCTTAAACAAGGCACGAAGGAACTGGGACGGGTGAAGCCCTGCTGTGCAGTTGGTTCAAAATAAGGGGGATCCCACAAATCAAACTCATTATCTAAGTCCCATCCTTTACAGTTTCCCTGCCTTAGAGGCTTTTTAAATCTCAGAAGGTTCAGGCTGAAGCATTCCAAAAAAGAAGGGAATTTCCCATGATGCTCCTCATGGAAAGCATCTACGTGTAGGCTGCTTTTACGGTCACTCTGATGCCACATAGTGATTGCTTACCATGTGCCAGACACTGTGCAAAGCACTTTGTGATCATTTTCTTGTTTACCTGTATTTCAGCCAGTGGTGGATGCCTGGAATTTGGTCACCATGGAAACCACAACATAAGAAAATCTATCTTCCAGTCTCTCTCCACTTCTTCATCCTTTAATATCTGAAAAAATTTTAATTTACAAAATTAAGACACAAAGAATCAATCATGAAATTGAAGTTTAAATGAGTGCTTTCTGCTGTTTTGTTTTGTTCAATTTACAATAAATCTTAACATTAAGTTGATGACTTCATCTTTTAAAGATATATTCCCACACATTTCTGCATAGCATCTTTATGAAATAGCTAGAGCTGGCATTGCAATTCCTATTTTCCGAATGGGGAAGCTGAGACACACAAACAGCACCTATTAGGGTCTAGAACCAACGCTGTATGCAAACATGGTCAGCCATACCCAAATGAGTGGGCGATGGGCTAGTCGGTTTCCAGTCAGTTTCACAGAGGCGTGCTTAAATGAAGACAGGAATTACTATATCTGGGATTGCCTCCTTAGAGATAAGGAGCTGCAGAGAGTGAGATACGAATGTACTTAACCTTCACTTCATTTAGCCTAATTCAAAACTCCTCACCTCATTCTTAAACTGGTTCTCCTGCCTCCAGTTGCCACAGATCTCATAACGGCACTTTCGAATTTATCTTTCCACGACAGAGTTCTGATATGTCACTTCCATACCCCCACACCATCAACAGCTCCTCTTTACTTTTTTTTTTTTTAATATAGCATTTGTAATCAAACATCACCAGAAATCAATCTTGGCTCAAATTTTGAAACAAACACTTAACAACTGTTTTTGGTATGCTTACTTCTCTGAGTCTCAGTTTCCTTGTCTGTAAAATGGGTCTAAGACTAGGGTTGATGTGAAAGCAAAAAGGGATATTTTAAGTATAATAACTGAGTGTATTGATGTTTTAAAAGATAAAATGGAACACTTGATTCACTTAACAATAAAACCTTCCCTCCCTCCCTCCTTCTCTTCCTCTCCTTCCCTCCCTCCCTCTTTCTTCCTTTCCACCCTCCCTCCCTGCCTTCCTCCTTCGTCCTTTCCTCTCTCCCTACTTTTTAGATCTTGCTATTCACCAAGTTCTGTGCTCACACTTTTCATACATTTTTATATACACAAGGAAACTGAAACTCAGAGGTGTCACCCAGATAGTAAATGATAGAATTTAGTTTTAAACTCAGATCTCACTGAGCTCAAAACTCATACTCTTGGATGCTATACTTGGACCTGCTCTATCAAAATCGTCTGGGAGCTTGCAAAAAAGCAGATCTCTGAGCCCCAGTCCAGACTGGTAGACTTCCGATGGAATCTATTCTCCCCTTTCTTCTTAGTGGCTGAGCATATGGCTGCATTGCTACAGACTGTATTTCTCTGCCCTTTTTGCAATTAGACGTGTCTGTATGACAGGTTCTCACCAAAGGCACGTGAGCAGAAGCAATGGGTGCCAGCTCCCAGCCAATGTGGATGAGAAATAGATGCATCTTCTCCATCCTCTCCTATTGACTGAAACCTGGACATGGTAGGAACTCAACCTTGACTGAGCAGATGATGACAAGTTTATAGAAGGTGGGGGAGCCTCTTATGGAAGGAACCTGGGTCTTGGAGTGCCTTTGCGGTCTGGTTATCAATAGCTTTACAACAAACCACCGCAAATCTTCGTCACTTTAAACAGTCATTATTGGGGTGAATCTACAACTTGCAGAGGAATGGATAGGGATGGCTTCCCCCGCCCAGGTGGGAAGGAAGGCTCCCTAGTGATTCTTGCCCATGTTGGTGAGTGAGTTCTAGCCCTTGGCTCAGAGTTGAGTTAGCACCGACAGCCAGGAAGCGTTGTTCCTCTCCAGATGTACCTCTTCGCAGGCTTTGGGCTTCCACACAGCATGGGAGCTGAATCCCAAGAGTAAGTGTTCCAGGAAAAAAAAACATGGAAGCCTATAGTCTCTTAAGGCCTGGGCCCAACATTCTGTTGCTCAAAGTAGTCACAGAGCCTGCCCGGATTCCAGGGGAGAGGACGTGAACCTCATTTCTCAATGAGAGGAGTGTCAAAAAATATGTGGCCATCCTTAATCTGCCACAACTCATGAAACAAAATATTCACACATAAGGAGCATTCACCTTGAATTTTTTTTTTTTTAAGATTTTATTGGGGAATTGGGAGAGGGGAACAGTGTTGGGGAACTGGGGAAGGGGAACAGACAAGTTGCTGTCTTTTTTTTTGTTCTTCAGTCTAGTCGCGGAGGACGTTACTTCACTGGCCCATGTTGGTATCATCATTGCGCTCTTCTCAGCAGATTGGTCACCAGCCTCTGGACGGCTGCTCACAGTGGCTCTTGGCAGCTCACACTGGCTGCCAGCTGCTCACACTGGCTGCCGGCCACTCACTGTAGCCTATGGCAGCCCACTGCAGCAGGGGCTGCAGCTATGCCGTCCCAGGGACTCACAGCAGCCCAGCTCCAGGGGGAGCTGTTGTTCACCATCTTAGCTGTAGAGGGCAGTGTCACTGGCCCTTCTATGTGGGATCTCAACTGGGGCCGCTGGCGTCCCAAGCCAGCTCTTAACCACCGCGCCACTCGGCCAGCCTTCACCTTGAATTTTAATGTTGTGGGCGAAATACCTTCTTTGTCCTCTAAGCCACATTATTATTGGGCGTCTTGATGCAACAGCTTAGCCTTTTGCCTTAACAGAGGCTCCCAATGGATCAAGGCGGAGGACCAGGGTCCAGAGGCTGCGTTCATACAGGCGACCTAATGGCTTACTGTGCCCCAGCATTTAAGATCCACTCCGCTAAGAAACAGTTTCTGGCTTTCCAGTGACTCTGACCTTTTTATCTAATTGTCCGTGGGGTTCACATCGTGGAACAGACAACATCTCCACAGGGTTGGTTTGAAGACCCACGACCTTGCTAAACCCCACTCGGAGATGCTCAGGGGGCCTGGAGTTCATCTACTGAAATCCTCTCAGGTGCAGGGACTCAAGATTCTAGGGTGAAAGGGTGCTCCCCTTAGGCCAAAATTACAGAAGACTGGGGTAAAAGGAAGTGTTTTCTGATGGTCTTTTCTGAGATACAACTCCTCCAGACAAATAAGAGAACAGAACTGTCTCAGGAAAATCGAGAGATCAGAAATTGGAGGAATAATGGTGTTGCTTGGCTGAATTCAAATACCACAGACATGAATTAATTAATTGTGAATCGTTTTATGAGCTACATACATTTTATATAACAGGGGAGCCAGGTTCCTATATCAGCATGTTAAAACTCTCTAAGCAAGACAGTTCCAAGAAAGAGCAGTCACATTTGAAGTAATTAGTGAAGACACCCAATCAACAAAAGGACAGTTTTTAGACAAACATCTGGCTATTCAACACGCTTTATAAGACCACCTGGGGGGCCCTAGAAAAATCAGATCTCTAATTCAAAAGCCTTCTCCTCATCTTAGTTCACTTCCAATTCTGTTTGAATATTAAGCTTCCTTATGGTTAATATTGGGTCCCTGCAGACTTAATTTGGCAATCTTCCTCAACAGAGATTAGAATACCATTCCCATGAGGTTGTTTAAAAGATTAGACAGGATAATGGAGATATTTGTGCAATGAATATTCATGACGAAGACCCATAGAACATGTAGTACAATTTTCAGAACAACACTGCTGCATAGTAAATATAAGTTCCTCTTATTCCCTTCCCATTTTAGGAAAAAGTTTCTAAATCGGGAATGGCAGCTGTTATGGACTGAATATTTGAGTCTCCCTAAAATTCATATGTTGAAATCCTAAACGCCCCCAAGGTGATGAGATGAGGAGGTGGAGTCTTTTGGGAGGTGATTGGGTCATGAGGGTAGATCGCTCAGGAATGGGATGAGTCCCCAAACAGCTCCTTCCCCTTCCGTCATGTGAGGACACAGCAACAAGTCCATCACCTGTGAAGCAAGATGCAGGCTCTCTCCAGACACCACACCTGCCGGCTCACGGATCCTGGACTCCCCAGCCTCCAGCACAGTGAGAAACCAGTGTTTGTTGTGGAAGCTGCACGGCTTTTGGGATTCTTGTTACAGCAGTTCAAATGGACTAAGATAGCAGCCCCCATACCTGTTTGGCTTGCTGTGTGTAATGATCTTTTCTGTTTTTTTTTAAGTTTTAAATTCATTTCCAACATGAACATTAGAAGGTTTTATGTGACAATTCAGATTTCTGGTTTCTTCTAAAAGAACCAAAGCTCTAGAAACACGAACCAGTGTGGCCTCCCCAGGCATGCATTTGAGAGCCTAGGATTTAACAGTGTTGTTTCGTATCAACGCTTGTGTCCTAGGCTTACTCTCCTGGGCTCTAATTTGTCTTCTCAGACTTGGCGAGTGAGCAGGGAAAGAGTGTGTTGAAAGCTCTGACATCACCATGAATTTTGAGTGAAGAAAATTGCCTTTGATTCTTGGCCAGGTGCTGGGTTCATGCAATGACATGACATCATGGTGCATCTTCCTTACGACTTTTTTAGCTAGTTGCCACCCAGCCAAAAAGTTGCTTTCAGAGTCACTGTGTTTTATTTACCTATTAATTTGGCGAAGCCCTACTCTGTTCAGGGCACCATGTTTTAGTTTATGGAACACAAAATTGGCAAGCAAGAGACTCCATCAGGCTTACTCCTGTTCACCATTTAAGTCTTAATGTCCCTTCCTCTGGAAAGTCTTCCCTAATGCCTCCATCTGGGTTAGACTTCCACCCTTGAACTTTTCCTTTGTCACATTTCATTAACTTGATCAATGTCTTTCTCTCTCCCCTCCTCTGGGTTAACAGTGATGTCCCTTTAATTGTTGCATGCCCAGTTTCTAACACAGTGCCTGATATCTGTGGGACCTTAACAATATGCTGAAAGAAAGAATAAATGAATGAGTGCATGAATGAATGAATGAATGACAGATTTGCTGTTTATGCAGCTAATTATAATAGAAGTGAGAAGTGGGGCAAATGTATTTATTGGTTTATTCATTATTTGTTAAACATTTCAAATATCATCCCTGAATCCAGGGGAATTAAGGGCCCAGTGTATTTAAGAGCTACAATAAATGAATAGCTATCATAATTACAAACAGATAATTAAAGTATTTTCCACGAAAAGGGGCAGCTGTTTTCCCTCGAGGAATTCTGGTATCAAGTTCCTTATATAAATTAAACTCCTGGAAAACAGTAGGTACTCAGTCCATTTCATTTATTATGATAGCTGAGATTTGCAATATTGCATCTATTGTCTTTACTGCTATATGCTCAGCAACAAATATGGTACACAGTGTGTTTAATAAATATTGGGGGGCCGGCTGAGTGGCACGGTGGTTGGGCACTGGCTTGGGAAGCCGGTGGCCCCGGTTCGGGTCCCACATGTGAGGGCCAGTGACACTGCCCTCAAAAAATAAATAAATAAATAAATATTGAGTAAATCAATTATTTAATTAATGATGAATTAGCAGTATTAACTTAAAAAAATAAGTTAGTTTGATGGTCCTAAGGACTGTTTAGATCTACCATAAAGCCCTTGAATATATCCTGGGATAGTTAGGGTCAGTGATAGGAAGGTCAGCTTTCAGCCTGGGGGGAGGAAAAGAATGCTTCAGGATCCCAAAGGCCTTGCTTCTCTTATCTAGTCTTTTGAGGATCATGCCCAAGGCAACTCTGCCACAAAGGGCGCCTTATCTCTGCAGCACAGGAGGCTGAGATAAGCCCTCCGGGGGAGTGGGACAGGCCCAATAGAGGCTCCTGATTAGAGCTGAGCCTTCTGAGGACGGCAGGGGTCTGGGGTCCTGGCCAGGTACTTCATGCTTCATCCACAGGAGAACCTTTTTGTATTTTACAGCAAAGCTGCTGAGGTGCTAGGAGGTGGGAAGAAGGGAGGGGTTTTATAAGAGAGAAGAAAAAAAGGACTGGCAACAGAGAAAGAATGGAGACATGCACGCATGCACGCGAGCGAGCTCAGATGCACAGGGAGCAGGAGAAGAGAAAAGAAACCCAGAATCAGAGTGAGAGCCAGGACAGAAAATAATCAGAGGCAAAGACCCAAGAAATGCACACAGCAACTATCCTGGGAACGGGGAGAGGCACAGAGAAGCAGAAAATCAGAGAGATGACACGAAGTACAGACAGACAAGGTGGGCGGTACAGGGAGACACAGATAGAAGAAGGACAAACACAGAAAGACAGAGACAGAAGAAACATAGGGGATTAAAACAAAATAAATACACAGAGACACAACGAGACAGCTACAAAGTGTCAGGAGGGAAGCCTAAGGAGCAGAGGGGTGGATGAGCTGGTATATGTGCGGATCGCTTTATCTGGAGTAGTTCTGTGCACTCCCAGAAATTCCGGCTCTGTAGGTCTGGGGAGGGCCTAAACATTAAATATATTAAAGTCTCCCCAGGTGACTCTCCTCTGCAGCCTGGATCGAGAATCACTGCCTAAAGCCAGGGTTTTGGTTGGTATGACAACTATCAGAATTACTTGGGGTGGGGCTGGCCAAGTGGCACATTGGTTAAGAGTTGGTTTGGGAGCTTGAGCTCTGAGCAGCAGGACTCTGGTTCGGATCCCACATGAGCCAGTGACGCTGCACCCTCTACAGCTAAGATGGTGAACAACAGCTCGACCTGGAGCTGGGCTGCCATGAGTCGCAGCTGCGGGTGTAGGCAGCAGTGGGGCTGGCCAGCAGCAGGGGTGAGCTGCCATGAGCGGCCATCCAATGGCCGGCGAGCGACTGCCTCAGCTGGGAAGAGCGCAATGATAATACCAACATGGGCCAGTGAAGCAACGTCCTCCACAACTAGACTGAAGAACAAAAGGACAGCAACTTGTCTGTTCCCCTCCACCAATTCCACAATTAAAAAAAAAAAAAAAAAAGAATTACTTGGGGTGTTTTGGGCCTTTCTAGGCTATGAATCAGATCTATGATGTGGGGCCCAGTCAACTGGATTTTTACATGTTCCTCTGGGGACATTTCAATTTGAGAACCACTGCCCTAAGTGGGTTACTTTTGGGAAGACACACACACACACACACACACACACACACACACACACACACACACTCACACACACACACACACACACACACATCTCAGAGGATGCTTGGGGGTATCCCTAAGTGCTGGGGCTGGCTTTTGCCAAACCTCCCTAGCCCACCCTGTCCTTATTTGTGGAAGCACAAGACTCCAGGTCAGAAAAGCGAGTCATAGCCCTGCTTCCTACCCACGTACTAAATGGCTCTAGACATGTCACTTAACCAATCTCTGAGCTTCTCATAACTCATCCAAATAGTGAGGCTAATAATCTCAGCTCTGCCTGCCTCACAGGCCCTTTTGGTGATCTAATGAGATACAGCACATGAAAGTGCTTTGTGAGCTGAAAAGCACCACAACGCTATCATGATTACTAACAGTAGGTCTGTCATCTTGTTCCAACACCTACAACTGATCCTCCAGTTCTCTGGCTCCCTGACACCAGTGGGGGGGGTCCAACAATCAAATCTGACACCACCCAGAGCCAGTGCAGACTCCACAAGTGAAGGGCTCAGTCTCACAAGGTTGTCTCCACTTTAGACACCAGCCACAAATGGGGTGCCCAGGTTACCCCCACTTCTGTCCAGTCAGCTCCCAATTCCAGGGTTCCCATGCTCCCCTCCTCGGGTTTGGTAATTTGATAGAACGACTCACAGAAGTCAGGAAAGTGACATAGTTCCTATTGCAGTTTATTATAAAAGATACAAATGAACAGCCAGATGCAGAGGTACACAGAGTGAGATCCAAGGGCACAGGAGCCTCTGCCCTAGGGGTCAGCGAGCCCCCCCACCCCAGTATGTTGATACTTGGAAAGCTCTGAATCTCATTGAAGAATGTTCCTGAGGCAACTTCCTGTCTCCCTCCCCTCTGCAGAGATGGAGGAGCTGATGGGTCTCACCCTACAATCACAAGTTTGGCCTTACTGATGACCCGCCCCCACCCTGAAAATATCTAAGGACCCTATCCTGAGTCACCTCATTCTCATAAGTGTCTAGAAAGGGGTGGAAAGTTATGAATAACAAAAGGCACTCCTATCACTAGGAAATCTCAAGGCTTTTAGGAGTTCTGTGCCAAGAACCTGGGACAAAGGCCAAATAGTTATATAGTTTATTATGCCATGTTACCAGGTGCTTGCGTTCTTCTAAGTGCCCTGATAAGCACGCCACATACTTGGTTTCACTGGTTCCTCATAATGGATTTTTTTTTATTAGTTTCAGGTGCTTATAACGATCTTTTGATGGATATTTTACTGTTATCATGCCTATTTTACAAATGAACACACTGAGGCTCATAGAGATGTAGTAGTTTGCCCAGAGTCACTAAATAAGCAAATGGCAGAACCAAGTCTCTTATTATCTTAGGTCTGAAAAAGATCCCAAAGACCAGTCCATACAAAAACTTCCTTCAATAAGTGAGGACCCCCAAAGTTCAGAGAGATCACAGGCCTGACCAAGGTCACAGGAGTCACTGCTATACCGTACTGCAAATGACTTTTAAGAAATCGCAGTTATGACAGGCAACATAATTGTCCATGTAGAAAGTCCTAATGAATTCACACTAAACATATCTACTAGAATAAGTGAATTTAGCAAGGTCATGGGATTTCTCAATATATGATAAAAACAAATTTCATTTCTATTACTTTGTTTGGAAAACAAAGTTAGGAAAACAATTGAATTTACAAAAGCATCAGCAAAGATACAATAATTAGGAATAAATTTAATTTAAAAATGTGCAAGATCTGTATACTAAAAGCTAAAGAAGAATGCGAAGAGAAGTTAAAGATGACCCAAATAAATGAAATGATATACCATGTTCATGGATCTGAAGATCCAATATTGTTAAAATGTTCATTCTCCCCAAATTGAATTCAATCCCTATCAAAATCTCAGACAGAAGATATTGACAAGCTGACCCTAAAATTTCATGAAAAAGCAAAATACTTCTGCATTAGTTTGCTCAGGCTGCTGAAACTAAGTGCCACACACCAGGTGACTTAAACAACAATTCTGTATTATCTCACAGTTCTGAGGCTAGAAGTCCAAGACTAAGGTATGGGAGAGATGAGTTCCTTCTGAGGCTGTGAGAGAAAATCTGCCCCATGCCTGTCCCCTAGCTCCTGGCAGTGTGCTGGCAATAGTTGGTGTTCTCTGATTTATAGACGCATCTCCCTGATCTTTGCCTCCATACTCACATGGCATTCGCTCTGTGTGTGTGTCTGTGTCCGAATTCCCCCTTTTTAAAGGACACGAATCATATTGGATTAGGGCCCACCCTACCTCATGTTAACTTGATAACCTCTGTAGAGAGCCTATCTCCAGATAAAGTCACATTCTGAGGTACTATGGGCTAGGATTTTAGCATTTGAATTTTGGGAGGACACATAACAACCTAGGAAAGCCAAGCCAATCTTGAAGAAGAACTTACCTGATTATTATAAAACAGCAGTAGTGAAGACAGTGTGATAGGAACCAAGCTAGAGTGATAGGAACAGAGACCAATGTATCAATGGGACAGAATAAAGATTCCAGATATACACCCGCAGGGTAGTCAACTGATTCTCTACAATGGCACCAAAGCAATCCTATGGGGAAAGAGGGTTTTTGACAAATTGTGCTGCAATAGCTAGATACTCATATGAAAAAAGAGAATCTTAATCCCTATATCATACTATACCAAAAAAATTAATTTATGAGAACTCATAGATCTAAACATTAGAGTTAAAACTATAAAGCTCCTAAAAGGAAGCATGGGAGACTATGTTGTAATATGCAAACATTTCTTAGGCTACAGAAAACACTAACCATAAATTTTTAAAAATTCATAAATTGGATATCATAAAAATTTAAAACCTCTCTGTTCATTCAAATGACACCATTAAAAAAATTAATCGAGAAGCCACAAACTAGGAGAAAATAGTCACAAATACATACTCGTATATCTGATAAAGTACTTATAGCCAGAATATAAAAGCAACTTCTATAATTCAATAATAAAAGAAAAATAATCTAATAAAAATGGCCCAAACTCCACTCCACAAAAGGAAGATAGACAAATAACCAATTAGCACATGAAAATATATCCAATGGTATTAGTCTACAGGGAAATGCAAATTAAAACCAGATTGAGAAAACATCAAATGCCCATCAAAACCTTTTCTTAAAAATCTAACCAACATAAAATGTGGGCTAGGACGTGGAACAACCAAAAGTCTAAAACATTCCCAATTGAGATACAGAGTGGACAACCATTTTGAGAAAAGAGCTGGTGGTATCTTATAAAATTAAACAAACACCTACCCTGTAACCCGGAGAAACTCATTCCTAGCAATTCACCCAAGAGAAGTGAAAACATATGTTCACACAAAGACTTGTATGTATTTTATTTCTAATAACCCCAGTCTGGAAAAGACTTAGTTGTCTATTGATAGAAGAATAGAAAAATAAACTATGGAACACTATGCAGCAATAAAAAAGGGAGAAACTGCTGCTTCGTGCAACAACATGGATGACCCTCACTGACATAATGAGAAGACAGACACAATGGAATACATACAGTATGATTCCATTTTATATGAAATTTGAAGGCAGGCAAAACAAACCTGTAATGATAGAAGTCAGAAGAGTTGATCACATCTGAGAATGCAGTGTTGACTGGAAAGTCATGAGAGGGCCTCCTGGGACGCTGCACTTACTCAATGTCCTAATTTGAGAATGACTGTATATTTAAGACTTGTACACTCTGAGTATGTTACCCTTCAATTCAAAAAAAATTTTTTTAAGATAACGTAACTCTATCTCACACTAAAAAAAAAACAAAAAACAAAAACCCAAAAAACCCCAGTACTTTAGTATCACATAAAATAAATACCAAAATACTGAGATGTCATCTTGGTCATTATTTCTGTCTCACAGGTATCTGAGAATTGACAACAATAACACCTTGTGACTGGGGCAGGGAATGTGTGGGACTTTGAAACCCAACCAGCTCACCAAGGTAACGGGTGGTTTCTCAAATGAGAACCAGCCATGCTCATTAAAGGAAGTGGGACATCACTGGAGTCCACGAGAATTCGATACATATGCAAATGTGTCGGGAGGAAATGACTACAAAGCCAGGACAGTAAGTGCTCTCCACAAAGATGGCAGACAGAGCAGTGAAAGTGAAACTACCTCTGAAAAGTAAAAGGGGGTAAGTGCCAGGAAAACAAGAGGGTAATTATTGACTATGGAAGAGCCTGCGTTTGGGATTTACAGGTGGTGAGACAAGGCTGGATGTGCCAATATCTAGACTACAGCCTGGTGCCTGCTTCCTTGGGAACGAGGTGATCAGCCTAGCAGGCAGATGACACTGGAAGGTGTCGTCTCAGATCTCATCATTTAAGGAGCAGGGCAATGAGCAGAGACAGACTAGTTCGTAAGAAAAAAAGCCAGATACAAGATCAGAAAACCTTCTGTTTAATTGGATGTTAGGTTCATTGATGCATGCATTTACTTATTGCTATTTATTGAGCACTTCTTATACACTTCAGACAACTTATCACAATAGTTTTGGGAGTCAGATTGCCTGGGCTCAAATACTAGCTCTCCAGCTTACTAGTAGTATGTAACCTTGGGCAAATGACTTCAACTCTGTATCTCAGTTTTCTCACTGTAAATGAGGCATGATAGGGTTAAGCATAATAAATGATGTGTAACAGGGTTACCGTGAGGATTACATGATGAATTAATATACTCACATGTAAAGGATATTTAGAACAGCACCTGCTACATATAAATGACAACTATTTTTGTTAGTGACTCGACTTTCATAGATTGTATAGTTTGTGGGACAATTTATGCCTCAGGGCTTCATTGATGACAATAGAACAATTAATGGAGCTTAATGTTTAGTGTGGTCAGGGAAAGAATCAAAGAGAGTTCTGCCAAAAGCAGTGTCATCCTAGCATGACTGTGGGCACAGCCCAGGCTGCACCCCTGCATCCCTTGAGAAGTGACATAAGAGGCTGCATGCTGCAATAAGGAGGGAAATAGATTTCCCTGAACTACTCCACCTAGTCACTAAACAAGTAAACAAGCAAATAACAAAAATGAATAGTCTTTTCAACAAATGGTGCTTGGACAACCGGGTAGCCACACACAAAAGGATGAAGCGTGTTATCTCACACCATGCACCAAGATTAAATCAACACAGATAAAAATCTAAATGTGGGCGCTAAAACTAAAAACTCTCAGAAGAAAATATAGGGGTAAATCTTCATGACCTTGGATTTGACAATGAATTTTTAAATACGACACCAAAAGCAAGAGCAACCAAAGAAAAACAAGATAAATTGGGCTTCAAAATGAAAAAGTTTTGTGATAGTGAAAAACAAACCATGTAATGGGAGAAAATACTTGCAAATCATTAGCTGATAGAGAACTTTTATCCAAACATATGAGAAACTCTTACTAGTTCATAAAAAGATAAATAACCCAATCAAAAATTGGGCACAAGACCTGAATAGATATTTCTCTAAAAAACACATCCAAGTAGCCAATAACAACATGAAAAGATGCTCAACATCATTAGTCATCAGAGAAATGCAAATCAAAGCCACATCACTTCACATCCACTCGGATGACTAGGATCAAAAAGTCAGATATAATAATGTTGACAAGGATGTGGAGAAATCAGGTCCCTCACACACCCCCGGAGGGAATATACAATGATGTAGCCACTTTGGAAAACAGTGGCAGTTCCTCAAATGGCTAAACATGGAGGTACCATGAGACCCAGTGATTCTACCCTAGGTATCTTCTATACAAGAGAAATGAAAATATATGTCCACACAGAAACCTGTACAAGGATGTTTATAGAAGCATTATTTACAATAGCCAGAATATGAAACCAATCCAAATGTCTATCAACTGATGAATGGGTAAACAAAAGGTAACCAACCTATGCATACGGTAGAATATTAGTCATTCATAAAAAGGAATGAAGTACTGATAGATGCTACAACACGGATGAACCTTGAAAACATGATGCAAAGTGAAAGCAGCCAGTCACATGAGATCGCATATTATATGATTGCATTTATATAAAATGACCAGAACAGGCACCTTTATGAGACACAAAGCAGATTAGTGGCTGCTTATGTCTGGGAAGGTGGGAGGTTGGGGAGGTGATAGCGACAGAGAAAGAGATTTCTATTTGAGGTGATAAAAGTGTTCTAAAATTATGGTATGGTTGCACACATCTCTGACTATACTAAAAACCATTTAATTATATGCCATATTTTGCCATGTATGATGTGTACTTTTTTGCCCAAATTTGCGAGGGAAAAATAAGATGCACCTTATACATGGGTAGTACTAATTCCTTATCTATATAAATGTTTTGAATTCTTTTATTTATGCTTATGAGTTATAACTCTAGATATCAATAGTGATATCCATATGCAAAATAATACCCTGGAATACGATAATGGGTTTTGTTGAACTGAGAATAAACTTGCAATGAAACAAAGAGTTCTTGGCCTTCTGTGATGCGTAAATATCGTAAATGTGTTACTGGTACATAAAATTTCTTGTACCTGGTATCTATCTCTTCATACTTTGTAATTATTTGTTACATAAAATTTCTTGTACCATAATATGTTTTAAAATAAACGCTAAAAGCCAGCCGAGTGGTGCATTGGTTAAGAGCTGGTTTTGGGATGCCAGCGGCCCCGGTTCGGATCCCACATATGAAGGCCAGTGACACGGCCGTCTACAGCTAACAACAGCTCCACCTGGAGCTGGGCTGTGCGAGCCCCGGCGATGGTGTATGCTGCAGCCCCTGCTGCAGTGGGCTGCCATAGGCTGCAGTGAGTGGCCGGCAGCCAGCGTGAGCTGCCAATAGCCGTGGTGAGTGACCATCCAGAGGCCAGCGATCGATCTGCCTCATCCGGGAAGAGCGCAATGACGATACCAACATGGGCCAGTGAGGCAACGTCCTCCGCAACTAGACTGAAGAACAAAAAGACAGCAACTTGTCTGTTCCCCTTCCCCGATTCCCCAACACTGTTCCCCTTCCCCAATTCCCCCAATAAAATCTTTAAAAACAAAAAAAAAAATGCTAAAATTCCTTTATAATACAAAAAACAAGTACCTAAATGTAAACAAATAAAAATTTGAATTAAAGAAGTAAAATGAAAGATTTTTTTTTCCCCTGAAAGTTTGGGCCCAAAACACGGGTACGCATTATACACGGCAAAGTACAATATTATAAATGAGTGAATTGCATGGTATGTGAATTATTTCTCAGTAAAGCTTTTATAAAAATTTTTTTGAGGATACACCCCCAAAAGCATTGAACCTAGAAAAGAAAATAACTACTAATAAATCCTAAGTGTTTATTCCGTGCTGGGCAACTGTGGGTTTGACAGACACTTAAGGATGTACTTGGCACCAGGCACTTATCTAGACCCTGAGCTGCAACAACAAACTGAATACATTTCCTGCCCTTATGTAGCTTACTTGTGAGTGGAGAGAGGTAGACAATAAATAAACATGTAGTAAGTAGTGGTAAGTGTTATACAGAAAAACCAAGCAGAGTAATCATATGGAAAATGATGGGTCTGCCATTTATAAGGGGTGGGTCATGGAATGTTCTACTGATGAGCGGACAGACTGAAGGAAGCCGGCCTGGAAAGGAGGAGGGTCAGAGCAGTGGGGCCAGCTGAGCACAAAGGCTTTGAGGTGGGAGCGTGCTTGATGTATTACAGGAGGAGCATAGAGGCCAGTGCAGATGGGGTGAGGTTAGTAAGGGAGGATTGGGGGAGGGAGGGAGATGGTCAGAGAGGAGGGCGGGGTTTGTAAGCTGCAGTGGGACTTTACATGTAGTCCTGGGGTCTGTCTCCTTTCTGTGGGCGGACCTGATCTTAACCCCATGGCAACACAGGACATCTCCCCACCATACCCAAGTGTCCCCACATACAGGGTCGGACAACCACAGTCTAGTCCAGTGTTTTCAAACTGTGGGCTGTGACCTATTCATGGTGCCATGGAGTTGATTTCATGGATTAGAACCAGCATTTATGGGATGGGATGGGATGGAATAGAATGGAATAGAATGGAAAATATCCTACTGCGATAGTTCTGTGGGGGTGGGGAGAGCATGTGTACGCATGTGTGTGTGTGTGTGTGTGTGTGTGTGTGTGCGTGCGCGCGCACACACATGCCATGTATACTGGTTGTGATATAAAATGTACTTCTTACCACAGATTGCATCAAAGTATCTGAACCTGATTAGTCCATTCCCCAATTGCATAGCCCCATAGGAGCACGCACATACCTGCATCAAAAGGCACCTTGGCTGTTGATTTGTATGTAGCTTCCTGTGCTGACTGTCAACAATTTAATTGATCCAAACAACAAACTAGCCTGTAGCTATGGAACAAAAAAAGTCTTCTATGTGACTGGAGACGTTTACTTTAAGCAAGGCAGGACTCCCATGTGTGTGTTTGCATTTTAATGAGCGTTTACTGTTTCGCTTTGTTTAGCCACCATAGTCCCTGGATGGCAGAAGAACCCCCAGACCCAGCCAAGGACACCTCTCTGGGTTCAGACACACAAGGTGGGGAGGGGCGCTGCTGGTTCCCCCTCAAAACGTGCCAGGCCCCTCAAAAGTGAAACTACAGGAGTCAGAGAGGCCATACACTCCCATCCCGATGCTGTGACCTCCCAACGGTGTGACTCCGGACAAGTGAAACTCCTTTGAGCCTCAGTTTCCCCATCTGCAAAAAGCGGTAACGATAGCACCAACCTCATAGGATTGTTCTGGGTTAAAAATAATGACAGTTTATACCTAACACGGCACGTAACATGACTATTAACCCAGGTAATCTTCACCACAACTCTGAAAGATGAAGTTCTATGTTCCCCGCTTTACAGATGAGGAAACTAAGGTCAAAGAGGTTCATTAACTCGCCAAAGATTACCCAGCTGGCAAATGGTGAGAGCTGGGCTTCCCACTTACTCTCCCTGCTCAGTTTTAAACAGTAGCTGCTTAATCAAAAAATTAGGAGCCACTAGAGAGAATGATATCTAAGAGATTCTGGGAATCTTTAAAGACTGCTACCAAGAACTTGGGTTCTCTTTCCAGGCACATAGTAGGGTTACTCTTCACCACCCTCTTGTATTTAGGTATGTCCATTCACTTGCTGTAGCTAATAAAATATGAGTGGAAGTGGTGTGAGCCACTTCTGGGCAAAAGATTTAAAAGAGAGCATGTAATTCATTTTATTCCTTTTCTTCATGTTGTGGTGATGGTGAAAACATGTCAACACGGAGGCAGCATTAACCTGCTTTCCCGAAAAGCAAGGGTGAGCAAAGACCTCCATGCCAATATACTTTCATCACAGTCAAGGAATGAAAAATAAAGTTTTCTTATGTTAAGACTCTGAGATTTGGAGTTATCTGTTACTATAGCAACACCCAGCCCATCTTGACTGATCCAAGCCCTTCCCAATCTGACCTAGTGTAGCTGCCATGTATTGAGCTCTGTGTGGCAGATTAAGTGCTAAACACGTTACATACTTCAGCTCATTGAACCCTGACCACAACCCCAGATGGAAATGCTATCAGCGTACCCATTTACAGTGAGGAAACTGGGCTCCAAGAGGTTAAGTCGATTGCCCAAATTCACACAGCTAATAAGTGGCATGGCCAGGACCCAAACCTAGACCAATAATAATAATGGCCTCCACCACTTGTGGGAACCCACCACAGTCGTGTCCTGGAGCCAGCTTGTACCAGCTCATAAGAGCTGATTGTGGGCATCTATTCCCAAGGTCCTATTTAGTGATGTCACACTGATAGTTTGAAATACACCACAGGGGGCGGGGGCAGCGTGTTTACACCATGGAAATTGGCAAGTGCTACAAAGCAGGACTTTTCTTTTTGATTGAAGAGTCAGCGTACCCCTATATGACTGATTGGACCCATCTGATCAGAGCCAGCCATGCTGAGTTCTAATCTACTAACCTTGCCCCAGGAAATTCCCAGGAGCTCACCCAGGACCCCTTGGGACTCCCCCAAAGTGTTTTTAGGGTGAGAAAGAATCTGTAGTGAGACTAACCCGAAGCAGTGGAGCAAGAAGAGAGGAGGCATTCTGCGGGGTCAAGAGGTGCAGGCTGAGCAAGGGGAAGAAAAAACGCCCCGAGAAAGGCATTCCAGTGAGGAGAACAGAGGCTTTAATCTGCGAGCACACATTTTGTTAAATCTGCATAATTCATGAAACACAAGAACCTCCGGAGGGCAGCTGAAGTTCAGGGCAGAAGATCAAGCTGACAAGATTGGCTGTGGGATAAACCAAGCAGGAAGCTGCAGGGGGAGGAGGGGAAGGGGCAGCTGCCGGAACTGACCTATAGTTCTCTGTGTTTACATTGCAACAGGAGCTGTCTCTGTTCATCCGTCACCCCCACTAGGCTTCACCTGCAGCCCAGGGCTCCGGGGTGCGGTGGGGGAGGGCCTTTGGAGCACGGAACCAAAAGATGGCCATTGTGTTGGGTTCTGGTGGCTGTTGTGCCATACACGGACCACTGTGTATGACCCAGTGGGATGACAGTGATAGTAACTCAGCCACTTAGAAGTGACCTCGGGCAAGAGATCTTGCCTCTCTCAGCCTGGGTTTGTTCCTCTGTGAAGCAGGGTTGAGAGCTCCTAATTCATGGGCTGTGATGCACAGTGCCTGGTACATAGTAAATGAGCTTAATAAATGCTGGCCATCGGCTTTTAATTACTACAAGGAAGAATAGCAATAGGGATAATAACCAATATTTAACAGTGCCACATACTATTCTGGGAGCTTGGCGTAAAATAACGCCTTTGCTCCTCACAGGAAGCTTATGGGATGGGTACTGCGATGGTCCCCATTTGCTTGAGAAGGAAACTAAGACAGGAGAGCGAGGGTAATTTTCCAAGGCACAGTAAGTGGTGGGACCAACCAGGTATTGAGCCCCCTGAGAGGTGACAAGGAGTTTATAAACATTAGCTCCCATCCTCACCTCAGCAACTTTGAGAGTTAGATCTGTTTCCATTTCACAGATGAGGAAACTGAGGCTCAGAGCATTAAATTAGCTAACCCCAGGTCACTGAGCAAGTAAGCCGCAAAGGAGGAATTCAAGACTAGGTCTGTTTGTCTCTAGGTGCTTGTTTCAGTCAACCATCTTTCGTTCCCAGAAATAAAAGCAGCCCCCTTAGTAAGGCAAAATAACATTTAATTGACACTTAAGATGGGCAGACGCCAGACTAAGCATTTTAAAGGCATCCTCTTATCACAACAGCAGCGAGAGGGGGACACCCATCCCCATTTGACAGAGTAGGAAACTGAGGCACAGAGAGGTTTGCCATTTGTCTAAGCCCACAGCTAGAAAGGGGCAGAGCTGGGACGTGAACCCAGCTGTCCTGACTCTAGAGCCTCATTGCTTCACCGCTGGGCTAAATCCTGGGGGGCTATGGTGTCTACTCAACAAATATTCTTGACCTGTTACAGGAAAAGTTCTTCATGACACTTGTTAAAGAATGCTAAGGCAGACTTTATTCCATGGGGAGATGCCCGTCAGAGGCTCAGAATTTTGCAGTTGGGGAGAAAGATTGGGCTCAACTCCGAATAAGAAGCAGTCTAGATTCAAAAGCCAAGAGGCAGGCTCGGGGCCAGTGGATGGAAAATTGCTAAGAGGAAACATCAGGAGGAAGACAGGGATTCTAGCTAAGCGGGCCTGTTAGGTCCTGCTGAGGGCAAGCCAGGGGACTGATCAGACCGCACCTGGGGGTGGCAGCGGGTGAAGAACCCGATGAGCTATGGAACGTGATCAAATATCAAGCATGGCTAAACTGACCGAGCAGGGCTCTTGCTAAATACAGAGTAGAATACAGACGCCCCCAAAGCCGGGGCCTAGCTGAGAGGAGTGTTCAGAGGAGCCTGACTAGGGTTTGGGCAAGGAGAACTGTTACCTGCCATGAAAACGCCAGGTCCTCTCATTCCTTTCAACCAATATCCAGGTAGGCTGGAGAGGGAGAGGAAGGAGGGAAGAGGGGGAATTCAGGAGCTGGAGAAGGAAGGGAAGATAGTTGAGAGAGGGGCAGTGTTGGGGCTAAAGATGATGGACAGAAAACTAGACCAGTGGCCGGTGGGCTGGGCCAGCCCTCCCCCTCCCTTCGGCCTTGCTCCACCCCCCACCCCCCACCCCCACCCCGCTTACCTCCAAGGAGTAATCCCAGGACTGTCCCCGGTGTGCCCATCAAAGCAGGCCTGGGAAGTCACTCTGTCTCCTCAAAAACCGAACAGATACCACCCCCGTGCCTCCTTTTCTCCTCCTCAGCTTCCCTGGCTAGAGAGATTTATTAACGCAGAAACTTCTGAAACGACACAGGTCGGAGGCTGCCAGCTAGAGGGAGTTCCCGGCAGTCTGAGAGCGTCAAGCCAGGTGCTGGGGGGACACTCAATTAGCACCTTCCTCACCACCTTTATACAGGTCAGCCTGGGGGCCACCCAGGTGCAGGGCTCACACATTGAGTTCAGCTCTCCTGTCGGTGCTGAACTCAATTCCAATGTGAGCAGAAGCTGATCCTGCAGGGAGCTCACCCTCCCGAGCCCTCAGGCCTACCCAGTGTTCCTGATGTATCTCTCGCCTGCGCATGCCCCAGGCAGCTTCCTGGTGCCCCCAGGAAACCTGAAGTCCCCTGCGTGGCCTACACGACCCGAGTGCCCTGGCCCCTGCCACCTTCCCAGCCTCCTGTCACAGTTGTCCTGGGAACATTCTAGAAATGCCGTCTCGGCATGCTCCTGCCAGCTCCCGGCCTAGCCCAGGCGGTCTCTCTGCTCCTGGACTTTGCCGGGGCTGCCCCTCTGTGGAGAATACCCTTCAGCTGCCCTCCACCTTCACCGTGTTCACCCTGACCACCCTTCAAGTCCCCGCAGACCTCCCAGCTGCTGCCCGCATCCCCCAGTGCTGGGTGAGGCGCTGTATTCATCTCTTAGGGTCGCCGTAACCAATTACCACCACCAACTGGTCGCTGAAAACAACAGAAATCTTTTCTCCCACGGTTCTGGAGGCTGAAAGTCTGAAACCAAGATGTCAGCAGGGCCTGAAAGCCACTGGGGGAGAATCCTGGCTTGCCTCTTCCAGTTTTTGGTGGCTCCAGGCACCCCTTGACATTCTTTGGCTTGTGGCCGCATTACCCCAATCTCTGCTCTGTCCTCACGTGGCTTTCTGCTCTGTGTCACTTCTCTTCTTCTTATAAGGATTTAGGGCCACTCTCATCCAGTATGACCTGACTTAACTGATTACCTCTGCAAAGGCCCTCTTTCCAAGTAAGCTCACATTCTGTAGTCTCCAGGTGGACATGAATTTTGGGGGACACTATGCAACCCAGTACAAGCACCACCTTACAGATGGGACTGGGATTGTAGGCTGGGGTCATCCAGGATGGCTTCCAAGAGACCCCGGGTTTCTGAGAGGGCTCCTGTTTGCACAGGCAGAGAGTCCACTTGGGGAAAACACCCTAAGGCATTTTAAGAGGACAGTTGAGAAACACATGTTCTTTTTCTAGAAATGTGGCCCCAGCATGCAGCTCCCAGCTTCCTGCCAGTGATCCTTGACAGCTTCTCTAGTAGGTGGCAGCCTGTGTCTGAGGGTGTCTTTTCTCAAGTCCCTGCTGACCCCACCCATGGGCTTGCCCTGCTTCAAGTGATCTGGCAGCAGAGGAGAAATACTCAGCACCTTTAAACAGAACTCATTGGCTAATAAAGCTAAAAGCAATAATGTGTCATTTTCAAAGTCTGAGCCGACACAAGAAGCTTTCTATTCTAGTGAAAACGTTGGGCTGGTAAACTGCTTGCTTCTCTCTCCCTCTCTGTGTCTCTGTCTCTCTCTCTCTGTGTCTCTGTCTCTTTCTCTGTCTCTGTCTCTCTCTTTCTCTCTCTTTCTGTCTCTCTGTCTGTCTCTCTCTCTCTGTCCCTCTGTCTCTCTCTCTGTGTCTCTGTCTCTGTCTCTGTGTCTCTCTGTCTCTCTCCTTCTCTCTCTCTCTCTCTCTCTCTCTCTCTCTCTCTCTCTCTCTCTCTCTCTGTCTCTCTCTCCCTCTCACCTGTGCATTTCCATGTCATGAATGTCACCTCACCTTCGGAAGTATTACACACCTAGGTGGCCCCGCATTTGGAGAGCAGGCACATTACTAATTCCAAAAGGAAAGGGGGGAAATGAAACCCAAGGCAATAGACGTGGTGGCCTCAGAGACTGCAGAGTTCACAGATCGCCTTCATCACTCACTGACCTGTGACTTTGTGGCTCTTGAGCCTCAATTTTCTCATCTGTAAAATGGAGATAATACCCACACCTCTCTCCCTGGTTTGTTTTGGGATTAAGTGCCTGGCACAGAGTGAAAACCTGAAGAAATGCTACCTGGTGATCTTTAAAATATTTTTTTTGGGCCGGCCGAGTGGTGCGGTGGTTAAGTGCTGGCTTGGGATGCCAGCGGCCCCGGTTCGGGTCCCACATATGAGGGCCAGTGACACTGCCCTCAAAAAAAAAAAAAAAAAAAAAAAAAAAATAAAATAATTTTTTTTTGAGTAACCACATTGTTAGTTTGTTATTGCAATTCTGAAACATGTTAGATTTGTATTAGAAAATAAAGCAAATATGCAGCTAATTTCTTGTCATTCGGAGTCAAGGTTTTTCAGTTTCAAAGAGATACAAATATAAAATCAAAATTGAAACAGTTGCATTCTCAGTTTGAATTATAAATATCAGTATGAATTCATGATGTATTAGGTTTTCGAAAAAGTCACGATGCATTTTTGCAACGAAAAAACATAGAAAAATTACGTCATAACTTTTCCGACAACCCAATAGTTTCTCCTAAAAAAACATATGTATTTCTCAACTGTCCTCTTAAAATGCCTTGAACTGATAACTGACCCAGGAGCCAGGAATGCTTCTGGCACCCAGATTATGGTCTCGCGTCCCATGTCCCCATTCAATGAAACCAGGGCTTCTGGGAGAAATGGCCGACTCCTGGCCTTGAGCAGACAACGATCAAGATGAACCTGAGAGCGTTATCAGGGGTAAAAAGCTGTTGATATATTGGGATCACTTCCAAAGGGCTCCAGGGCCAGTTTTAACAGTCTCCTGCTAACCAAAGACGGGGAAATTGCGCATCCGTAAAAATAACAATGCAATGAGGTTAATCACACCAAATATGTTAAATGTCTATGAATTCAGAATGGTATAAACTACTAATTTATTGGTTTCATTTAACCCTCACTTCCGTGCTATGAAGGAAGATCTCATTAGCCCCTATGTCACGGATGAAGAAACTGAGGCTCAAAGAGGTGAAGTCTCTCACCCCCAAATTACCCAGCTTGTCAAAAGGGGGAGCTGGGATGCCAGGCCAGGTCTGTGACATGGCAAAAATGCAGACAGTATTCAATAAAGTTTAACTGTCCCTCCACCCCCCCCACCACAGCAGGGCTATGGGAAGGCAGATTTTAAAATTAAAAAAAAATGGTGAGAATAAGGAAACTATTAAAATTTCATCCCGCTGTCTCTTATTCCCTGGTTACAAGCAACAGATGTTGGCGGTTGAGCATGCAGCATGATACATATGTGAGATGATGATGACGAACCAATTATATAACTACTCTTGTGGAAATCCATGAGACCCACAGAACCGTCTTTGGTTTTAAAGTAGTAAGTGGCAAGATATTTCTAAGGTACTTCCTGATCCATGTCTATACCTTCCTGCCCCAAAGACCACAGTTTCTTTTTTTTTTCTCTTTTAAATTGGGGAATTGGGGGAGGGGAACAGTGTTGGGGAATTGGGGAAGGGGATCAGCCGATTTGTTGTTCTTCAGTCTTCGTTGTGGAGGTTGCCAGTCGCAGTCTGGTTTCCCGTTGGCAGCTCGTGACCACTAAGCTCAAGATGCTGTGTTCAGTCTTAGTTGCGAGTGGGCATAGCCACCATCCCATGTGGGAGTCGAACCAGCAGCTTTGTTGTTAAGAGCGCAGGCTCTATCCTCTGAGCCATCCAGGTGGCAGCTCAGCTCAAGGTGCCAAGTTTAGTTGCGGGGGGGTGGGGGGAGGCATAGCCACCATCCCATGCGGGAGTTGAACCAGCAGCCTTGTTGTTAAGAGCGCAGGCTCTCACCAGCTGAGCCATCCCGCTGCCCGCTGGCAGCTCAGCTCGGGTGCAGTGCCACTGGCCTATGTGGGAATCGAACTGGAGGCCTCATTGCTCAGTGCTCGCACTCTTAAGCTAACTCTAATCAACTGAGCCACTTGGCCGACCCAAAGTTTCTTAAACACTGGTCTGGAAGCCATTTTTATCCAGTACGTAGGGTCCTGTTTGAAAAGACAAAGTCTGGGCCGGCCGAGTGGCGCATTGGTTAAGCGCTGGTTTTGGGATGCCAGCGGCCCCGGTTCGGATCCCACATGAGGGTCAGTGACACTGCCCTCTACAGCTAACAACAGCTCCACCTGGAGCTGGGCTGTGCGAGCCCCGGTGATGGTGTGGGCTGCAGCCCCTGCTGCAGTGGGCTGCCAAAAGCTGCAGTGAGTGGCCCACAGCCAGCGTGAGCGGCTGGCAGCCAAGCGTGAGCTGCCAATAGCCGCGGTGAGCGACATCCAGAGGCCAGCGACCGATCTGCCTCATCCGGGAAGAGCGCAATGACGATACCAACAGTGAAGCAACATCCTCCGCAACTAAACTGAAGAACAAGAAGACGGCAACTTGTCTGTTCCCCTTCCCCAATTCCCCAACGCTGTTCCCCTCCACCAATTCCCCAATAAAATCTTTAAAAAAAAAAAAAAAAAAAAAAAAATAAAAGACAAAGTCAAGGGCCCATCTCAAACCTACTAAATCCGTCTCCGGTGGGCAGGGCCCTGTCATCAGGATTTTTAGCCAAGTTCCCTGGGAGGGATGTTAGAACACTAAAATTTGAGAGGCAGTGCCCAGCATCTCCCCACTCGCATCTGAGCTACCCTCTCCTGGAACCTCCCCGCCTCCATCTCCCCCATTCAGTCTACTCTGCACGACCGCATGAGTGCTCTTCCTAGAAGACAAATCTGAAGCAGCATCCCCATTCAAACCTTCCAATGGCTTCCCAGTGTCCTTAGGATAGAGTCTGAATATTTTAGTCCCTTAATGATTTCCAGCCGTGATTGCCATCGTGCCCACCACTGCCCACACACTCCCTGCACCCTATCACGAGGAACTCTTAGCCTTCATGTTCACTCATGCTTCTAAGATTCTTCCAGAATGCCTCTGCCCACCACTCGCTCTAACCCTACCCTCCTCTGCCTCTCCAATTCCTACTCATCCTTCTTATGCTCTTCTGGGCTCCCCTGCACTTGGCCTTCCTTGGTACTTCTGGCTAAGTCGCCCCTTCTGGTCCCAGTACCTGTCTCTCATAGGACATCTTAAGATATTTCGTAACTGGCAGGTAATGTGTCTGTCGCCCCCCCCCACCCCCCACTTCCATGCATCCCTGGAGAACAGGAGTCATGTCATTTCCATCACTGTATCTCCATCACCTGCTTCCTATTGGCTCACAGGACGTATCAAATGAGTGAGTGAATGAATTAATGAATGGCATCCCCCTCCTCATTCTCACTTCATCATGGGACACACCGTGGCCCACCCATCCTCTTAACTCTTCCTACCTTCCTTCATTCCCTCATCAATGTGTTTTCTTGCACACTGCCCCACTGCGTCAGGGCTGTGACCTTGGGAAAGCACACGAGGGGTGGATATTTCGTCTTAAAGATACCCCCTTTACCCTAAATAACAATTGGCTCTTTTGTGGCACTTGACAGTTTACAAACACATTTGGTGAGTCTGAGCTCCTCACATCAGCCTTGGAAGGCAGGCAAGATTAATCTTGGTATCCCCATGATGGAAGTGAGTGTGTTTATGTGGCTAATTCTGGGGGTTATACTGTGCACACCCCCTGTTTTGACAGCCCTTGCTGAAGAGTTGACCACAAGTAGCCAGTCATGTTACATGCAGGAGCCTGTCCCCAGCCACAGGTGATCAGAACAGGACTGTACATTTGATTTAAGTGAGTCAATCAGGTTCTCTCTTGAGAATACGAATTGAAAAAGAAAGAAAATTTCCTTGAAGGTCATTTTTGGCATTTTTTTAAGTCCTGTGAGCTGAACCAGTGTGCAGAGAAAAGCAGAGAGGTGCTATTAGGTAGTCTGAAAAAGAGAAAAAGGAAAAAAAAAAAAGGTCCCCTGGGTTCTCTGTTCAGTTCCCTGATGGAATCTATGTAAGAACCAGCTCTAAGACCTGCCCTTGGGTCTCAGGGGTCCCTTCCCTGTCCATTAGTCTCCCATCTTCCTTACTAAAGTTCACTTGTGTATGTTTCTGTTCCTTGTAAACAACCAAGCCTGACCCAGACATGGACAGACGCAGAAAGAAGAACACTGGGCTGAGAAAGAGAAGACCTTGGTGGTTCTGCCGCTGAGTGACAGAGTGACCTCAAGCAAAGTGCTTCATCCCTTGGGGCCTCCATTCCCACTCCCCTGTAGTGGGAGTGGTGAAGGTGCCCACCATACAGAATCAAATGAGTGACACACGGAAAAGCGTTTTATAGCTCTATAATTATTGGATGAAGTAACCTGTCCGTAGTCGCCATAACGGTGGGAGATTCAAGCATCGTGGCTGCGGGCGGCCCATGAGAGAGCTCCCGGCTATTCCACCAGGGTCACTCTGTACAAACAGCCTCTTAGGGGCGGAGCTGCCTGCAGATGCTTCTGGGAGACAAGAGGAAGGGTGAAAAGGCCCTCTCCAGGGGTCCCCAACTTCAAAGAGGCCCCAGCCTGGAAAGTAAGCCCCAGTCACCCCAAGGGGCAAAGGGAGCATTTTTTTCTGGCTCCATCAAAGTGTCAGTTTCTCTCTCTGGATCTGTGAGCTCCAAGGGTACTAAGGATGTCAGTCTTGCTAGACGGTGTCTGTCTTGCTAACAGCCCTGTCTCCAGAGGGCACAGGGCCTGGCACACAGTAGGTACTCATGGGTGAAGGAATACCTCCCTGTTTCTCTATGGTGTCTGTCTTTCTCAGTTTGTGGTGTCTCTTTCTTGGTTTTAATGTCTCTGCTTCTCTAAGTCTTTTTCTGTGTGTTGTGTCTCTCTCTGCCTCTCCCTCACTCTCTCCCCTTCTCTTTCTGTCTCCCCACCACCACCACCACCCCGCCCCCATCTCCCTCTGTCCTCTGTGTCTGCCGGGGTCTTTTCCTGGTCCTCTCTCTGTGTCTCCTCCCCACCTCACCCTGCATACACTCACACCTGCCCCAAACCTCTCCCTCATACTGGCTCCCTTTGTCTTGGTCCCTCTCCTGTTGCCTGGTAACCACGCTCCCTCCCAGACCCACAGAAGCCATAGCAACAGGCAGCCAGACAACAGGGCCATTCATCTCCCTTTTGTGCCTTGCAATACATGTGGACGCTCCAATTACAGGTACTCGCAGGCGATGCCTTTGTCCGAGGCCCATTCACAGCAGAACCAGCTCCCCTGCCCAGAAGATGTTGGACACCGCAGCACAATGTGCTTTGCTGCCTCCTCCCTGTGACCCCAGGCCGTGCTCAAGGACAAGGGCTCAGGCACCCTACAGGAGGGCGATGGGGAGGGGGAAAAGGAGAAAGGAGTGCCCAGTAGATGGACCGACAGACATATGGACCTAACAGCCCCTAGAAGACAAGGGATGGGCCAGAAAGGTGGGGAGCGGTGTGGCCCTGGCTCCCCACTGACCTGTCCAACCCTCCAGTAGGTAGGTTATCCTCAAGCCACAGAACCTTGGCATTCTGTTCCCTCTAGCCTAGATCTTCCTTCTCCTCGTTGCACACCCAACTCCTACCCCACCTTCAGAACCCAGCTCCAGTGCCCCATGCCTGCCCTTCCATCCCCCTTCACTGGCTACCACGGCTTCCTACATTGTGTTTCCACATGTGCAAGTATACATACTTCTTGAGTGGCATATTCGTTTCCTAGGGCTCCTATGACAAATTACCACAAACTAGATGGTTTCAAACACAGTTACTGTCTCACAGTTCTAGAGGCAAGGAGACCGAAATCTAGGCGTCAGCAGGGCCATGCTCTCTCTGATGACTCTGGGAGAGGATCTTTCTTTGGGTCTTCCTGGCTCCTGGTGGCTGCCAGCAATCCCTGGCACTCCCTGGCTTGTAGTTGCACCCGTCCAATGTCTGCCCCTGTTGTCACGTGGCATTCTCCCTGTGTCTCTCTGTCCAAATTTCTCACATAAGGACAGCAGTCATTAGATTATTAACAACCCCCACCCCCAATCCAGTATGCCCTCATCATAACTTGATTCTATCTGCAAAGAATCAATTTCCAAATAAAGTTACATGAATTTGGGGAGAGAGGGGACACTATTCAACCCAGTGTGAGTGGTTGGTTGTTCCTGCCCTGGATTTATAAGCCCTATGACCTCAGCAGACACTGACTCTGCTGACCACTCTCGCCCCCCCAGTGCCCAGTACAGTGCCTGGTCAGTTAAGGGGTCCGTCAATGTTTACTGAATGAATGAATTAGCAAGAGCTGCTTCAATTCCATGAAACTTGGTACTTCTTATGCATAAAAGGAGAGTGATAGAATCACTTCAAAGGATCACTGAGGAGAAATCCACACTGGCAGGTAGACAATGCCCCCAAACTGGTAACCATGTATATTGGTTTCCAGTGGTTGCTGTAAAAAAATGTCACAAGCTTTGTGGCTGAAACCACAGAAATGAATTCTCTCACAATTCTGGAGGCCAGAAATCCTACATCAAGGTGTCAGCAGGGCCACACTGCCATCCAAGTCTCCAGGGGAGAATCCGTTCTTGCCTCTTGCATCTTCCAATGCTTCTTTCGTGTTCCTTGGTTTGTGGCTGTATCACCCCAGACTCTACCTCCACCTTCACACGGCCTCCTCCCCTGTTCTGTGTCTTCCCTGCTTCTTATAAAGACCCTTGTGGGTGGATATAGGGCCTGCCGAGAAAATCCAGGATGGTCTCATCTCAAGATCTTTAACTCATCGGCAAAGACCCCCTTTCCAAATAAAGTCACATTCACAGGTTCTAAGGATTTGACGTGGGTGTGTATTTTGGGGGGACACCATTCAACCCACTACACCGCGGTTATATTTTCTGTAATGAGGGTCCAAGCTTTGGTTGCAGACAATTTACATGCAATTACCATGTATGAGGACCAAGTAGTTACAGTTCTGAAACATACTCATTTTTTACTTAATTTTCATAATGACCCTGACAAAGTCGTGTCTGTTATTCCCATTTTAGAGTTGAGGCAAACGAGGCAAGAGAGGTGGAGTGATCTCCCTGAAGCCACCAACCTGGGACTAGGCCGAGTCCCCAGATGCACCCTGAGCCCCACCCCACCAGTGTGTGCGCCAGCCATCCTCCTGGGAACCCCTTTCTTTCTCCTGCCTTCACCGCCTGGGCCCCCTCATCCTGGAGGTTCTTTCCAGCTGGATGTCCCTTTTCAGGAAGCCCCTCTGACCCCTGGGGCTGTGTTCGGACCCCTCTTTGGTTTCCAAGGCATTCTCCATTGATCACCTGGTACCGCTTTGTGCCTCCTTCCTCTGAACTGTGAATTCCTGGAGGGTAGTGACTGAGTCGTTCAAGGCTGCACCATCACAGCTTACCATGGAGCTAGTCGTTGAGCAAAAGCTCCTAAATAGGAATTGAAGTGAAATTATATGTCATGGTATTGTCCCAGACTTATTCAGCTTCACCTGATCAATATCAATTATATTGTTATCATCACTTGTTTAATTGAGACCCCAGTCCTATAGGAATTGTAGTTTAGAGAAGGCTAGTGGCTACCTACTCCTAGGATTCGAATAATTACAAAGTTTGAGGACTGGGTAATTGGCAAAACGCTGGAACCGTCAACAGAAATCCAGGGGATCAATAGTGTAGACCAAGGCTTATCAAACATTCATGTGCCCGCGAGCTGCCTGGGACTTGTTGGAAATGTGCATCCTTATGCGGTTGGTCTGAGGCAGGACCTGAGACCCTCGGAGGAGCCAATGCAACTGGCTCTGGAGCAAACTTGAGAAGCCAGGAAGCAGCTGAGGTCAAAGATGATGAGTCAGAGTTGGAAATGTTGACTTTGAGTTGCTGAACTGATGCATTGAAAGAAATATTGGGCTGTCGAGAAAGTCATGACGTGTTTTTTCTATGTTTTTCACTGCAAAAATGCGTCATGACTTTTCCAACAACCCAATATTTCAACAGGGTAGCTGTAAACACAGGGCCAGGACTTGAAGAGAGTGGTGGGAGCAACAGCTTCCGATAGGGCAATCCTATAGACTATTGGTGAGCTTGTGTCTGGGCAAAGAAAAATACAAAGATATTGTGGGAATACCCACAATTGGGGAAATGAAAAAGAGAAAAATAGAGATGAAGCAGTCGGAGAGAGAAAAACCAGCAGAGTGCAGAGTCTCAGGACAGCCCACTGCAGTAGTTGATATGGACAATGAGCCAAGAACTGAATGGAATGTATGACCTTGAAGGTCATGGATGACCTTGAAATAAGGTTTTGCTAGCATCTAGGGGTGGACAGCAGACACTGTTGATCCTTTCCCCATATGCCCTCAGTCTGCCTGAATCCACTTGTAGAGGCGGCCAACAATCCCCCCACGCACAAGCTTCACCTTGAGCACCTTTGTCTGTCTGACCTCTCAATCCGAGGACTTCCTCCAGCAACAGGGGACCTTGCTTGGACCCAGATGTGTAGGGGAGTTCATACCCAGTGGGTAGCAGGGGCAATTCTGAACCAGTCCAGTGAGGAAGTGGGTATTTATTTACTACACTGGAGTGGATAGATAAATAAATACCCACTTCCTCAGTTCTCTAGGGGAATGATACAAAGAAGGAGCAGTCCCCCATAGCAGCAATCCCCTCAATAACACACCTTTTCTTGGCTTTTCTCCCTCCCCCATCACTTTTCCATTCCCTCACTCATGCTTCCTGAGGTCACCTCCCTAAAAACTTAGTTGCACCTAAGTCCTTGTCTCAGGGTCCCCTTGTGGGGTGGGAGGTGGGGAACTCACCCTAAGATAGGTTAATAGCCATATTGCAAAGGCAATTACAAAAAACAAGAGCATAAACACAAGACATGAAAGGACTTGGAAGCCAGTCTTGCAAGTAGCCCCTCACCCACTAGCCTAGGCAGGGTGGGCTGAGCCAGACAAGTAATCTAGTGATTTTCCATGAAAGAAGGAAAGCTTTGGCTGGGGTGTCCCGGTGAGCAGCCCCTCGCCTCCAGCATTGCCACCACCAACAACCCACTTCAGCAGGTCCACCCACCAAAGATCAGGCAGTGTCCCAGGAAACGGGCAAAGCTTGAGAAAGAGGATGAAGTTTGCCTCGCTCGGTTCACATCTCTGGAGAGAATCTCTGGGCGCAACTGAGGCTGCTGCTATATATAACACAAGCACAACTAATAAAACTGATTGTAAAGCACTTTGCAGATCCAAAGTGCCACATACACGCTAAATAAGAAAATCGTAGCTACAGAGACCTCGCACCGTGAGACTGAAGGGGTTTGGAGATGCCAGAGGAAGGGGAGCTTGTGCCATCTCCCACCCCCACACTCTGCCGTCGCTCTCCCCCCAGCCAAGGGAGTGTGCACATTCCTAAGCATCATGCAGGGACTCACAGTGCACCCCCACACACACACGACCAACACATGCACTCCACAGGCATACCAGTCCACACACATACGCACACAGGGTCATCCTCATAGCCATGCTATACACCCAGATGCACCCCAACACATACACCTCCCCCCACATATATGTACCCAAGACGCCTACATCGCCATGCTGATACACCTGGACACACACACACACACACACACAAAGAGTCTGTCACACACCATCTTCTAAATGCCCCCTGCTACACAGCATGAATGTGACAGTTGCTGACTGCTTCATATGTACAAACACGTTGGATATTTTCTCACATCCATATATTTTTGTTCCCATGACCTACAGGCCCTCATGTTTCATTTCTTCAACTTCCCCCAAAGATGTCCTCAATAGACTCAGACACAGATACTTTTTCATGATCTGCATGTACACGTGTCCACACAGGTCCACATACAGACTTACATGTATGTGCGCGCACACACCAACACACACGCGCCCTAGTCCCACACAAAGGCACACCTGCTACGTCCCCACAATCGCTCATCCCTTCATCTATCACATGCCAATTGCTCAGCCACATGTCAACGTGTTCCCACACAAAAATGAACACATGGCACCCATGTATGCTTCTTGATCCCACTTCAACTTTCGTGGCTGTTAAAAAATGCTTGAATAGTCCAATAAGTCCGGGGTCTTCCATAAAAATTCTTTGGGCTGCCAAAAAGTGTTCCTGCAAGCCTAGACCTCAGAGGACTAGGAACCTTGGGTCTGAAGGCTACAAGAGGCCGCCCCAGGAAGGAGGAAGGAGGCTGGCTAAGAGTCTGCACGCAGTGGTAGCCGTGAGCCTGAGTTGTCGAGAGCAGGAAAAGATGCAAGACCACCAAATGGAGAGAGGGGCCACCTGTTCAAGCCTGACTTTACCTTCTGCCCAACAGCCCGCGGCCCCAGCTTTTCTTACTCTGAGCTTCTCCAGCTCACCCTTGTCTGGTCCTCATTGCTGTACTGCCCTGTGGCAGCTCTTACAATTCGTCTTACACAGCTAGATAGTTGCTATGGACCGAATCGCGTTCCTCCAAAATTCATATGTGGACATCCTAACCCCCAGTGGGATGGTATTTGGAGGTGGGGCCTTTGGGAGGTAATGGGTTTTAAAATAATGTCCTGAGGGTGGGGCCCTCATGATGGGATTAGTGCCCTTAGAAGAAGAGACACCAGAGTACGTTTTCACTTTCTCTCCCTCTTGCCCCCCACCTTCGCACCCCCCCCCACACACACACCATGTGAGGACACAGTGAGAAAGTGGCTGTCTACAAGCAAGGAAAGGAGTCTTAACCAGAACCCACCATGCTAGCTAGCACCTTGATCTCAGACTCCCAACGATCAGAACTGTGAAAAAAATAAAATTCTGTTGTTTACGCCACATGGTCTACGATATTTTGTCATAGCAGCCTGAGGAGACAAAGACAATAATATTTCCCGTGGGTATGTTCCACTGGAAAGGAAGGTCTATGAGGGCAGAGGTTTCTATATGTTCATTCCTATAGCCCTAGTATGTAGGACAGTATCTGGCACATAGTACGTGCTGAATAAAATTTAAAAAAACTGAATAAATGAATGAGTGAACAAATGAATGAAAGTATAATTTCCACACTACGATGAAAAACATCTTGAGGACGCAGGCTTTAAGGCATATATCCTTGTAGCTCTCACTGAACTTTTACAGTTTGCATCCATGCAGGAAGGAAGAGAGATGGCAAGAAAGGGAGAACTGAAGGAAAGACAATGAGAAGAAATGGAAGAAGGGAAACTGAAGAAAATGTGAAAGGAGAAAAGAAAGAGAAGCAAAGAAGGAAACGGAGAACAAAGTTTGAATTCTTCACCTTTCTCTACCAGCTGTGGGACTGGGACACATTACTTAACGTTTCTGAGGCTCAGTCATCAATCACACCCCTTTGCGGGGTGACAAGAGCTGCCCACATGAGATTTTCTGAGGATAAACACAGTGCATGTGGCGAGTGCTCTATACTTGTATATGGCACAGTTGCCATGAGGATGGTAATGAGGGTGTGATGGTGATGGCAATTAAAGGAAGGGGAAGAGACAGGGTAAAACGCTGGCTAACTTAGAACCAGCCCCCTTCAAAGACGCTATTCCGCGGCACCGCCTACTTCTGTCTGGCCTCATTTCTCCAGGTAGACAGTCTGCCTGTGCTGATGCTGCTCGCCCCTGGCTGCCCGTTAGAGTGTCCGGGGGAGCTTTTTCAGTTCCTGGTGCTCAACCTTCCCACGGAACCACAGTGCCTGACACCTGGGAAAAGCCTCAATCGATTCTATCTGTGATCCTCCATGAGTAGCAGAGACACATGTTTTCATCTCCTTTCCAACAGCTGCGGGAGGGTGGGCAAAAGAGGCTTCTTCCGGACAGGCCCTTGGGCCCCCCCTTCAGCCCCTCAGAAACCCGTTGCCGGCCTGCCAGCATTCACACTGGCTGAAATAAAATATAGCACCCAAGTCTGCCCTGTTTGTCAAGCACAAACAGAAAGTCAGAACATCAGATTTTTCATGGATGGAGAACAGCCAGCTGAGCCCAGACAGGAGCATGGATGCTCTTAGTAAAAGACGTTCGCCAGACATTGCAAATTCACAGCCCAGACAGGCAGGATGCCTGGAGTCCTGGTAAACCAGGGCAGCCCCGGTGGGCCCTCCGCCTGGGCTGGGGAGGGAAGGATTTCAGAATCACCTGCAACTCTAATTACCGTGGCTGTACTTTACAGTGGAGGCCAGTGGGGAGGCCTGGTATAGGAAACACACACCTGGCGTTCAGGGCACCAGACCAGGAGGGCAGGTGAGCACATGGGGTGTGGGGTCAACCAGACTTAGGTCCAAACACCAGTCCGTTTCTAGCTGAACGATCGTGGGTAAGTCCCTCTCTGAAACTCCATTTCCTCATCTGTAAACTTAACATAAACTACGTCCCTTATAGGATGGTTTTGAAGATTAAAACTGACATAGAAGGTTGTTTTGTAAAGCACGTGATAACCAGCCCCAATTCCTCACTGCGTAACTGGCGACATGTGAATTTTCTTTGAATACCTGGATGACCTGGGCTTTTCCTCTGTCACGTACATGATCTTTGCTGTGTGCTTCTCTTTTATTATCTAACATTTTTAAAACCACATGTTCATTCGGCTTCTTCTCACCACTTTTGTCTTGTTCCCACATCAACACATACAAATAAAGCAATTTTAATGAAGAGACTTTCTTCTTTTCCCTTAAAGTTGCTTTAATGATGGAATTCATGTAAAGTTCTGAATTATGAAAACGTATCCTCTTCAATGTTTGGTGCATGGGCGATTTTCTCACAGACACACACACACGTCTGCTGAAAGAACAATCCATGCAGTTGGTATCGCCTTCTGTTCCTTGTCATAAGAATCCGCATTTAATATGTCACACCTCATTCAACATCCACAGCCTGCTGATGACACTGGTACCATTTGGATCCCAGATTTTTTAAGTAAAATTATTTTACTGAATATATAACATATATTCTTAAAAGCACACATCTCGTTAAGTGCATAAGGCAGTGGGTTCGCACAGGCTGATCATAGCTGTGTAACCAGCTCCCAGACCAGAGGCCCCCACATGTGTGTCCCCCCACCCCAAGGCCAGCCACTATACTGATCAGCTCAGCGGGTTTTGAACTTAATTTACGTGGAATCATACAGCATTGTTATTAAAAGCAAAATAATAACCACCCGAGGATTTCTACGTCCTAAGCCCCAGAATCTCTGACTATGTCACCTTTCATGGCAAAGGGAATTCTGTGGACATGATTAAGGTAAGGGCTTTGAGATGGGAGACAGTCTGAGATTTGGCCTCCAGTTTTAAAGATGCAGCCCAGATTGGTGAAATCTAAAGGCCAAATGTCACACATTAAGTGGAGAGGCTGGGGTTGACCCAGGCAGCATCTAGAATCTACACTTCGAATCACTGCTTCCGGTGGGAAAACTGAAGCTCTGAGGGACAAAGGGATTTGCCCGTGACACACAGGGCCTCTGCCTCCTAATTGCAGGCACTTCACAGACATATCCAGCCTGGACCCGGGATGCTGGAAGCTTCTGTTGGTAACATGCTCGTCCCAGTCGACCACTCTTGTGCTGGCTCCAGGGCCACAGTTTCACCAGCCACTCATCAGCCACAGGACAGCTCAGTTGCCTTCTCTAAGTGTCACTTGCTGTCTCCAAGCCCCCTAGGGGCGAAGGAAATGCCACCAGCATGCTGCTGCTGTCTGCAGAAAGCTGTGGTCTCCAGGCTCCTTCACACCAGCTTCAGCTACCACCGTCCAGGCAGAAGGAAATGTCAGCTGGATTCTCTGCATGGCGCAGAGAACGTGGAATCGCTTTGCAAAGACAGGGCTTGAACATTATGGCTTCTTGGAGAAGTTCTCTCTGGAGGCAAAGGGATATCTGCCACCCCTTCTCTTCTAAGGGAGCAATGAGATTTAAGCTGGCCTAAACACAAAGCCAGGGTCCCCAAGACCATCTGGGCTCAGAGGGACTACAAATTCCTTAGTTCTCAGGAGGAAGACAATGAACACCTACCGTAATACTACCTGATCTTTATTGAGCATCTACTAAGCACTAGGCACTCACTGGGCCAGTGCTTTTGCGCTATTCTCTCTATAATCTCAAGACTACAGTGATGTAGTCTAGAGACACAGACCATTACGAGGCCACCTTTACTGAAAAAGAGGTCGGGGTGGGGCTTGCTCAGGGCCACAGACCAGAACTGGGAACCAGAGGTTTTGGATTCCAAAGCGAGGGCCCACGCACTACAGTTTATACGCTCCAGAGAGGACAAGTTCCTTGTCCCAGTTATTCTCCAAGCCAGTAACAGGCTGAGACTTCAACTCCAGTGTCCTCACATCAGATTTATCTTATACACCAGGAAGCCACTTTGGAGACAGATAGATGATGTCACAGGGCCAGAATCAATAGGACAGCAGTCACAAGCGTAGAGGCAGACAGCTGTCCATCATGACCCTTACTCCCTCCCCTTCTTGACTCAGAAGTAAAGTCCAGTTGGTCTCAGCCATTCCCACTTCCTTGCCAGGGGGCTGGTTTGGGAATGGGACCTAGGACTTTGTTTTTGACCAATGGCTTCTAAAATGTTTCCTTGCTCTTCAAGAAACATAATCAAGAGAAGGCCTCTCATCTTCCCTGGGTGTGATATCTGGATGTGATGCCTGGAACCACAGCAGCTGTATTGTGATTTTGAGAGGAGCCAGATGGAGGGTGATTCCAATGAAGATGGAAAGAATCCAGGTTTGATGACATTGTTGAAATGCTGATTAACAAACCATACAACCAAATGTCCTCCGGACTGCTCATTAGGGACATTATGCAAGGTATTCTTATTCAAGTACATTGAGTAGAGGTTTTTGATTACTTGCAGCCAGAAGCACACCCACCAATACAATGAACTTTAAATTCTGGTGTCAAACTGCATGGGTTCTAATCTCCTCTCCACCACCCATTAGCCATTTGACCTTGGACAAGTCTGTTGACCCTTCTTTTTAAAAATAATTTGGTTTAATTTTTCAATTACAGTTAACATACAATATTATACTAGTTCCAGATATACAACATAGTGGTTAGACATTTATATAACTTATGAGGCGATCTCCCCAATGAATCTAGTACCCACCCAGCACCATATATAGTTATTGCAATATTATTAACTATATTTCTTATGTTCTACTTTACATCCCCATGACTATTTGGTAACTACCAATTTGTTCTTCTTAATCCCTTCACTTTTTTCACTCAGCCCCTCAGCCCCCTCCCATTTGGCAACCATCAAAATGTTCTCCAAATCTATGAGTTTGTTTCTGTTTTGTTTGTTTGTTTTGTTCTTCAGATTCCACATATAAGTGAAGTCATATGGCATTGGTTTCTCTCTGTCTGACTTAAGCCACTCAGCACAATACCCTCTGGGTCCATCCATGTTGTTCTAGATGGCAAGATTTCATTCTTTTTTTATGGCTGAGTAGTATTCCACTGTATATATGTATCACTTCTTTATCCATTCATCCACTGATGGACACCCAGGTTGCCTCTTGGCTGTTGTAAATAATGCTGCAATGAACATATGGATGTCCCTTCAAAGTAATGTTTGGGGTTTCTTCAGATTAATACCCAAAAGGGGATTACTGGATCTTCTTTGTCCCTTGGTATAGCCTTTGTTTTAAAGTCTCTTTTGTCTGGTATAAGTATTGCTACTGCGACTTTCTTTTTTCGTTTCCATTTTCATAAAATATCTTTTTCATCCCTTTACTTTCAGTCTGTGTGTGTCTTCTGATTTGAAGTGAGTCTCTTATAAGCAGCATATGTAAGGGTCTTGTTTTCTTATCCATTTAGCCACCCTATGTCTTTTGATTGGAGTATTTACTCCATTTACATTGAAAGTAATTGTTGATAGATATGTAGTTATTGCCATTTTATTATTCATATTTTTCATCTTTTTATTCTTAAAGAAGTCTCTTTAACATTCTTGTAATACTAGTTTGGTGGTAATGAACTCCTTTAGCTTTTTCTTGTCTGGGAAGCTCTTTCTGTCCTTTGATTCTAAGTGATAACTTTGCTGGGTACGGTAATCTTGGTTGTAGGTCCTTGCTTTTTATCACTTTGAGTATTTCATGCTAATCCCTTCTGGCCTGCAAAGTTTCTGTTGAGAAATCAGCTGATAGTCTCATGGGAGCTCCTTTGTAGGTAACTAACTGCTTTTCTTTTGCTGCTTTTAAGAGTCTCTTTTGGTCTTTAACCTTTGGCATTTTAATTATGATGTGTCTTGGTGTGGGCCTCTTTGGGTTCCTCTTGTTTGAGACTCTCTGTGCTCTCTGGGCTTGTATGTCTATTTCCTTCATCAGGTTAGGTAAGTTTTCGATCATTACTTCTTCAAATAGACTTTCAATCCCTTGCTTTCTCTTTTCTCCTTCTAGTACCCCTAGGATGTGAATGTTGGTGTGCTTGATGTTGCCCCAGAGGCCCCTTAAACTGTTCTCATTTTTTTGGATCCTTTTTTTTTTTTTATGCTGTTCTGATTGGGTGTTTTCTGCTACCTTATCTTCTAAATTGCTGATTCGATCCTCTGCTTCATCTAATCTACTGTTGAGTCCCTCTAATATATTCCTCACTTCAGTTATTTTAGTCTTCATTTCTGGGTGGTTCTTATTTATGTTTTCATCTCCATTTTCGTGTTTCCTTTCTCTCTATTGACATTCTCCCTGAGATCACTGAGTATCCTTATAACCAGTGTTTGGAACACTGTGTCCAGTAGATTGCCTGTCTCCATTTTGTTTAGCTCTTTTTCTGGATCTCTGTTCTGTTCATTTGGGAAATGTTTCTTTGTCTCTCTATTTTGGCTGTCTCCCTGTGTTTGTTTCTATGTATTAGGTAGAGCTGCTGTGCCTCCCCATCTTAGTAGAGTGGCCTTATGAAGTAGGTGTCCTATGGGACCCAGTGGCACAGTCTCCCTGGTCACCTGAGCCAGGAACTCCAGATGTATCCCTTGTATGGGCTGTGTGTGCCCTTCTGTTGTAACTGAGCCTTAGCTGCTGTTTGTATCTCAATAGGAGGGCTTGATTCTTGGGCTGATTGGTTATAAAAGGCGAAAGATTTATACAATCTGAAGAGAAACCAGAGTATGGGCTGATTGGTTGTAAGGACTGGCTGTGACTACAGTCAAGGAGCTATTACACAGTGGCTGACCCTACAGAGCAGGATTTGCTTTATCAGGGCTCTAGTCCCTGCCCAGTCTGCCCTTTGGGTGTGTCCTCCATGGAGGCAGCCAGGTCGTACCTGGGCTTGGTGGAAGCTGGCCACCAGACATACTGGCCCTCTCCCTTCTGGGAGGATTCTGCTGCAGGCCAAGTTCAGCTGTAGCCTGTCCCCTGCCCTGGGCCACCTGGAATGAGCCACAAAACAATTCATAGATGGCCACTACCCACACTGTGCTTGGAGAGGCTAAGCTGGGAACCGAGGCTGGCTGCCGGTAGTGCCAGGCTTGGGGCTACTTAGCAACCAAGGAATGCTGAGGCCAGATGCTGCTTATCTGGAGTTTGTGAACTTTTGAGAGATTTTAGGAAATTCCAAAGCAGGAGCCAAGACAGGCGGCTTGTATAGAAAAGCCACTGGAAGAGGCTTGGATGGGCCCACAAGTTGGGTGGGGCAGGGTCTCAGGGAATCGCCAGGGCAGCACAATATTAACTAGGTTGATGGAGACTCAGACGTGACACCTACCTGCATGTGTAGGCTGGGTGAGGGGAGGGCTCAACAGAGGGACAATGCCTCTGTCAGCACTTCTGTCTGGGAGAAAGCTGCCCCTCCAGCCCTTGCCCTGAAGCCCATATGTCCCTGGTGCCTGTCAAGCTGCTGCCCCAATGCTGGTGCTCAGAGAGAGTGAGTCCATCAGTAAGTCTGTGCACAGTGGGCCCTTTAAGAGGAACGCCTGGGACTCCAGCCACAATCTCAGCAGTCATCTCAGTCAGTCACAATCTCTGCTGGTTTTCACAGCCAGAAGTTGTGGGACCTTCTCTCCCTGGCACTGGAACTCTGGGGCGGGGCTGGAACTCATCTCTCCTCTCAGAGGGACCTCCACAGCTGAGATATCCCTCCCGATTTTTAACTGCCACACATGGGTGTGAGACCAGTCCATTCCACATCTCCACCCCGCCTGCCAATCTCAAGGTGGTTTTTTGATTTGTTTTGTTTTGTTTTTTTAGCTGAGCCATCCTGCCACCTGTTGGCAGCTCAGTGGCAGCTCAGCTTGGGCTGGGCATCGAACTGATGTTACTCAGAGCTCAGCTCGCAATCTTTTTTTTCCCTATATTTTATTTGTTGACATCTTTTGCCTATTTTTCTACTAGTAAGTTTTTCTTTTTTTTTTTAATTATAAAAGCTATT